>CM070781.1:8396670-9707503 GCA_036346955.1 Dipus sagitta
AGAAGCACAAGAGGGCACACGTGTCTGGAATTCGTTTGCAGTGGCTGGAGGCTTTGGTGCGCCCATTCTCTCCCTCTTTCTCTGTCAAATAAATAAATATTTTAAAAATGTCATATCCAATAGTGTGTGTATATTACCTGATTTGATGGATTGTAATATGCTCTGTCTTCTCCATGTGTCTCAATTTTTCTAGAGTTGCAGAGCCCTAATTAAAAAGTGATCCTCTTTGGCCACAGCTTTTCTCTCTGAATGTGGGCCTGAGCAGATTCCACCCTTTACCTTTTCCACACTATAGGTTTTTTTTTTTTTTTTTTTTTTTTTAATTAGACTGGCTAGCTGACCAGTGAGATTTTGCCTCCACCCTCTCAGCCCTGGGATTATAGGCACATGCAGCCATCCCTGGCTTCAAATTTGTGTGTGTATGTATAACAGGGTCTCTAGCCACTGCTGCAAACCATGTCCATCTAGCTTTATGTAGGTAGCTGGGGAACTGAACCCAGTTAGCAGGCTTTGCAAACAAGCTTAACTATCTCCCCCATCAACCCCATGCATGGCATATTTCATGGGTGCTGGGGAATCAAACTCAGGTCCTCATGCTAGCTCAGCAAGCATACCCACCATCTTGAATTTTCAAGATCTGCAATGTGAAGGATCATTGCTTGGAACTAGTGATTTATATAACAGTTACTGTTCTTCATCTAGGTTTCCTCCAGGAAGCTTCTGAAAAGTTGACTAGATGGTAATAATGGCACTCCTTGTATCTATTCTGCCCAGATCCTCAGCTTCCAAAATATCCTAAGTTCCAGGTTTCCTTGAAACCACATTTTACACCCATTGAAACAAAAACACATCTTCTTCTTGTCTGCTAGGATTTAGTTCTTTGTCCTACTTCTCTCAAGGTGATAGTTTTTCATCATTGCTGCCTGCAACCAGAAATCCATCTTTGTGCAGCAGGGCTGTGTGCTTCTAGTAGTGGTAACCCCTAAGACTTGGGCTCAAAATATATCCTTCTTGTGAGGCTAAAGGTAGTTCAGCAAATGTGTATATTTCCAGAACAGCAGACAGAGTAGGAAATGCTTGCTGTCAAGCTTTTTTCTGCTGAGAAAGTAGTTGACAATATAGAATTAAAAACATCTTGCTCTTGAATGACATAATCACACAAAGATGACTGAACAGTAATTGAAAAAAAACAACACAAGGTACACTTGCAGAGGATGAACACTTTCCACAGGCAGAAGAAATAAACCCTCTGGCCTCGAGTTTGGAAACAAGAGTTAAGCCTCCATTTTGCACCCACTATGACAGCTTGGGAGACTCTTGCTGCTATCCAGTCCTATGTGGGATGGAAAAGGTAAACTTTACTAGGGAAGGAAGTATGTAGGGAGTCTGTGTGGTAGAGGCCACATGGTATATCCATGATTGCCTGAAGTAGGTGTGAAGAATGGCTACCACAAGTGAAGAGGAATTAAGTGTCTTTTGTTGGCCATGGAACCCTCAGTCACAGAATGCTCTATTACCTCGAGTTCAAAACTCCATGATGGGGAAAGCAAATGAAAGGGTTCTGGTTGTTCTCTAAGAAGTAGTGAGGTGCTGGCAGTGATAAGCCCGGGAAAATGTCACACTTGTACATGGCCTTCAAGTGTTTCCTAGTAGGTTAGTAGGAGGAATATTCAGGCTGAACATTCTTTTGGATTCTAGGACTACCACGTGACTTCCTGGATTCATACTCCAGCTCCTTAGCATCACTGAATGCTGGCCACATCGTCATGACCAACAACCACTCCTCATACTCGTAACACACCCTCTGGGTATCTTTTTCTTGGAATTCAGGGCCACTGGATAGTACTAAATGGTAGCTGGTTCCCAGAACATAAAATTGCTGATGCTGTTCAATGTAGTTCAGTCTTATTGGTAGGCAGTATATCCCTATAGTGCCACTGCTCAGTCCCCACGAGGTCATGCTTGCACATATCACTGAGAATGTGCTTCCAGGTGTGCAATCCAAACTGTTAGTCAAGGAAATGGAACTCAGCGTGGCTTCTACCCTTAACTGACTTCAAGATACATTTTTGAGATTTGTTTAAAATCCAGCCATATAAGTAGAAATGAGATGCTCTCATCTTCCTAGACCTAAGGTCCTTTCTGGATCTAAAGTTTAATTCTGTTGAGAGAGGACATTATGGGATCATATCTGAATGTAAAAAGGGAACAACATATCTAAGACCAATTTCTTGGACAGAGGAAATGGCTTCATAGAAACAAATTTATAACAGGGGAAAAATCTTACACTCAAGTTTTAGGTAAACATTTTATAATTTATATATAAAATCTCAGTAAGAAACAATGTAAAATGACAGGAATATCCACCTTACATTGAGTCAAAACAAAACAAAATCTGCAAACAAACAAAACAAAAATCACAATCCAACAATGAAAAGCCCACACACACTGAATGTAAATTTTAATTATAAAACAAGAATATGAACAAAGCATTTCAAAATAATTCCAATTATTTGGCAACTCATCGTATCAATGCAAGAAACAAATTTGACCTTAAGAAAAGTTTCATTTTATGAAAAATTTGAGTTGGACAGTTTGCTCATATGAGAGTTAAAACATGTTTAAAAAAGAACCTGGCAACAAAACCAGTTTCTATCCTGAAATAACTGTATAAAACAACATGAAATCCTGAAGCTGAATGAGGGGTGACCTCATCTTCAAAGCATTTCTCTTCACTGAAAAGACAATATGGAGCTGCTGGCTGAGGCTTGGGAATAGCACAGAGGAGAGGGATGAATACTAATGCTAGTGAAGCTGTGGCAAGGTCACAGAGCCAGGTATAACCTAAAATCAGTTACATTTGTAAAATCAGTCACAACTGCGAACAGAGAAGCAATGGAGAACCTTTCTTTAGCTAAACTACTTTACTTGGATACATGCGTGAATTTCTGTATTGCCTGCCTGGTCATATTTAGATGGTTACAGGGCAGGCAGAGTTCTAAAAACTCTTGTACTAATGACTGCATAGCATTTAAAACCCTCTTTTTTATTAAAAAAAATAATAAAATAAAATAAACAGATATATAGTAAAGTTCACAGATAAGATTTCTCTGTAAAATAAATAAAGTGTTCATTGATTAGCATCATACATAGAGTAAAATACAACCTATTTTTACATGTTTATATACTATACACAGATCACCAGCAGGTAGGCTGGTGTCTGATGGGCTGGAAGGTTTGCATTAGTGATGTGTCACATTGGGAAATCCCAATTTTGAATGTTAAAATATACAGCTACTTTGTTGAGTTCAGATACAAAGTAAACTTATTTTCCTTTATCTGAAATAAATGTACATGATATCTTCTATGAATATAGTTTATAAAGCTGTTTAAAACACAAGAACAAGCTTGCACCTAGGAACTTACAGCACATGCAACATCCGTTTCTTAATTAAAAAAAAAAAATAATAAAAAGCCCATGACCCATGAGGCAAAGCTTGTCCCTTTTCTCTCCACTGGGTTCTTCAGGAAGTGAGGACAAACAGCAGTCAGGATTATCGTTTTGCTTTTTTCACAGGGGCGTCCTCCACTCTCTGCTGGCCTCTTGTTCGGGCCCCTGGAGGGCTAGCTTCTCTCTTGCGTTTGGTAGAAGGGGAAAGCTGTATCTTTGATCTATATTAAACAGAAGTCAAGGCCATAGGGAGAGTTAAGAGCAGCTACTTCAAATAATTTGGGAGTCCTTTAAAAAACAATCTCTGAGGAAAACCCCCATGATGTCTAGAAGAGGCACTTGAGTGAACAAGCTGTTTCCCAGAACCCTTGCCCCTTGCACACCACATGGTCCTAGAGGAGAACAGAAGCCTGTGCTGGTTCAGCCCTGTCACCTTGAGGCATTGACCCTGGTATCCCTAGTATCCTTTTCTTTACCTTTGTTCTACAAAACAAAGAAGGCAACTGCTAGTTTTACTGATACATACTATCCCCAGTTGCAACAGCTAGACTGCAAGACTGCTACCTTGGACATGACCAAGTGTAAAACCATGCTTCATGGTGTAATAGTAGAGAAGATAGCTGGCAATGGGATGAAAAAGACATTGCAGCAGCATTTTAACCAATCCCCCTGTCACCAGCCTCCCTGTTCTTTAGTCAATTACCTGTCTGTACCCTGATCAATCAAGTCACTGTTCTTATATAAAGTACTGGTTGGCTCTCTGACACTCCAGAGTATGATACAAATGTCATTATGATAGGCTTCCTACCAGCCTGGACATTGCCCTGCCCAAACCAATGGTGTCTTTCACTTGCATGCTTTCACATGGAATTTAATCACCCTACATACCCAATATGACCAAGTTCTTTATTTTTCACCCCAGTTTAAAAAAGTCAGTCCTATAGAAACCTTCTGAAGCAATGAGCAAGATACTTCTTCCTCAGAAATTCCACAGCACTTTGGATTTTTATCACAGCACTTACCATTGTAATTTAGTTGCAATGTTTTTTCAAACTCCAGGTTTCAATCAAGATTTTAAAGTAACATATTAACAGAAGACAACAGAAAATACCATGGTCATCACACATACTATGTTTTACTCATGAAAATTTTGTCCATTACAGTAGCTGGAATGTAAGCATCTGCTGTAGTGCAAAATATTTTCTTATTGTGGGTTGCTGTCAAACAAGTTTGAAAGTCTTATACACATTCCTTTTTCCCATCAGAAGAGATATTTCCCCAGACAGCTGCTAAAACTTCATTTATGTGCTTACATTACCTAACAGTGCTAAACATATGGTAAGCAAGCAGCATGTTTTATTAATGAATGAAGAAATCTGGAAAAAACAGTTGCAGGATAGAGAGAAGGGGACTTTTATTGCTGCCAGTCATCTTTGGCTTATTACTCCTTTACCAGCAAAGGTAAATAAAGCCACATAGAATCAAATGATGTTGCAGCTGATATGGTTCTGACATGTTACCTACAAATGTGTTGACAATGGCATAGAAGCTGTGTCTGTTAACCCATTTCAAACTGTCCACAGAAAGCCACTGTCCACTCAGGGAATATGTGTTTAGTACAAAGATGCTGTGTGCCAGGTGTTATATTATCAGAGAGCTGAATCTTCGAGTAAGGATGTTTCTCCTCTATTGTGGGCATTAGGTATGTCATCAGAGCTCTTTGTTTATTCCTGTGAACCTGTTCAGATTCACAGGCTCACCTCTAACAATTACAACCTGCATTCTCACCAGGTGATTCCTCTGTACATTCAATTCTAAGAAGCCTGCATGCAGACTGCCTGAAAATTTCCCCTTCATACTTAAACAAGAGTGAATAATTTCACCTAATGAAGATGAGAAAATTTCTTTCTAAGACAGATGGTTAGGAGTACACACATACATCACAAATATGTTATGAAATCAAAATACTGTGAGTTCACAATATTTTGTATACACTGAGTCATCTTTTACTTTTGAATATTGTAGTGCATAGAAAGTAAGACAAGTTCCTAATATCAAGGAAGAAAAGTTCACAGGAAAAAACAAAATTAGACCACCTACCCCAATGCCATATGCCGTTCTCCACTGCTTTATACTAACTATAAGTACAACAGGAAGGAGAGATGAGAATAGTCTGCAGCAGATAGGGAAGGCTATTGAAGAAGAGGGGCTTGGAGAAAGGAAGTTTCTAGCTTCATGGTAAGTGAGGCTAGTGGTGAGTCCTCACCTACCTAGCACGAGCAGAAGTAAGGAAGTGAGACTTAACAAAGTCCATAGGAAGCAGACAGTGAATCAGGTTGCTGTTCTTATTACCTCATCACCTCTGCAACACTCAATGAAATGCTAAAAGATTCTAAGCTGTTTGGTACTTTACAAACTGTGTTGGTTGAACTAAGCACTCACACCTGTGACCTACTGGAAAGAAACATGCTTTCACTTAAGTCCTGGTGGATGATAGTTGGCCAATAAGGTACTCAGGATGAAGAGGACTAGCTTGCATGGCCTGTGGTGATGTTACCAAAGATGCCTTTGCCAGCCCTTCCTATTTCTCTTGGAAACCAATGAACCCCAAAAGGCAGTTACTTGGTGAGATAAACATCTTTATAAAAAAATAGGAAGAGAGCAAAACTCGGGGAGGTAAATACAACCTTAAGTATAAGTGGGGACTTACCTTCCTAAAGGGGGAGATTTACTAACTTTTTCGCTGGTAGGTAACTTCTCTTTTGCTAACTTTTGGCGATTTCTAGGAGAAATTGTTTCTGGGCTGCCAAGTTTGGATGTTGCACGTGCAGATGGCTTGCTATGATGCTTTCTGAAACAGATTATAGAAATACTAGCAATGGTAGCACTGAATTCTCCAGGCCTCGTTATTACTGGGAAGGGTGAGATGCCTTGTGGGCAAGAAAGAGCAAGGGAGACCCAAAGCAGGAAAATGGCTAGCTTTCTTTACCATAGCATGATACTGTTTTTTCTTTTCCTGTGCATGATATTTTACCATAACTTAGCAGATGAATCTGTGAAAAATAGCAAAAGAGCTCATCAGAATAAACTAAACATCTAAGGTTAATAAAACTATAGTTTCCAGGGGCTCAAGGTTAATGTCCTATTTTTGTCAACTATGCAAGAAAGAAATCAGATAGGGAAATACCTAACTTTTAGTGAAAACTAAGAAAAAGGAGTTATTAAGCTCATGTATGCTTCCATGTAAAGTGACTCCTATTGAATGCATAATGAAAGCTAGTATCTAGAAGATGAGGCAGGATAATCTACTTCTGGATTTTTTTTTCATACAGAACAAACAATTATAAGATGATAAGGAAGTTCAAAACATGAAGAGAAGACTTGGAAGCGGCCCTCTAATTTTTGAGGGAAAATTATATAATGGCCCCTAAGAATAAACCTAAACAAAGAGTAAAGGTCATTGAGAAGTTGATTTCTACCAAACATAAGAAAGAGAAGGCTGAGGAGGAGGTGACAGGAAGACCAGTTCAGAGGAGCTGGTGATGCAGTGGTGCAAGCACTGATGGGCTGGTGGTACTGCTATCATATCTGATCATGGGATCTGGGGCAGTGTGAAGATGTCAGAGCCCTGGAAGCAACCCATCAGCCAGCCAATGTCAAAGAATCTAAATAAAAAAGAGAAAAATATGTTTCTAACTCAAATGTTCCTAACATATATTGAAGAAGGGCACTGATAATCTAGATGATTTTCAAACTCTATAAATTCAATGACTTACCCACTTAGTCATTTGTGTATGTGTATGGGTACATTTGTATGGGTGCACATGTGTGTGCACACGCAGTGTAAGCCAGAAGTTAATGGTGGCCATCTTTCTTGATCACTCTGCACAACTGAGCCAGGGTCTTAAATCCATAGCTAACCATTCAGTTACTCTAGCAAGCCAGCTCATTTGGGGATTCCCTATCTCTGCCTCTATACTGCAGTGATTATGTATGGGTTGTCACACCTTCCTGGCACTTATTTGGAACATAGGGATCTGAACTCCAGTCCTCATGCTTCTATGCCAAGTGCTTTATCCACAGCCTTCTTCCCAGATCCTAAATAATTTGTTCTTTAAGAATGATTTTTAAACGCAAGCCAGCTAGCGATTTCTGGATGCTCTCTATATGACAGACAGCATATGGAACTTTGAGTTGAACTGCATTGTGGATGACCTTTCCATGACTGTATGAATGGTCCTAGTGGGATGTGCTGTGACCACATGAAGGGGTGCTAGGGTGTAGCATGCTTATTTTGTCCCATTAGCAGGAATCTTGGCTCTGTGACTTCTGTTTGTCAGAGTTGTCCCAACTCCTTCCTCCCCACAAAAATCAAACATTTTCCCTTAAGCTATGTGAACTTCTTTAGGCTTAAAATCTGACTCTTGAGAAATCAAACCATGGTACCAATGGCTAATTGTGAGTTAAGTTTGGAGGAATTAGAACAGGTTGATTTTATAAATACAAGATATTACTGTTATTATATCATGGTGACAGGCATTACCAGTGATACTTTTAAATATTCCTGAATTTATCTTCTATAATGAAATTACAGACGCTTATGCTAAGATTTATCAATTGTGAATGACACTAAAAATAGAAAATATTCTGGCTCTGTGAATGACACTAAAAATAGAAAATATTCTGGCTCTAGAAAGAGTGACCACTAAGATGAGACTATAGAGTTGCATACCATTTTCCAAAATGTACAGAGGGACAGGAACACTGGCTGATGTCAGCAGGTATGACATGGGTAGGGCATCTGGGGGGTGCATATTAAGACGAAATATTGCTTGCTTAAATCACTTTAAATGGGTTTCTTGCCTTTAGAACTTGCCAAACCTCAGTATTTTATTGTGGGTTTTTTTTTTTTTTTCTTTTGAGGTAGGGTCTCATTCTAACCCGGCTGACCTTGAACTCTCTTTCTAGTTCTAGGCTGGTCTAGGACTCACAGCAATCCTCCTACCTCTGCCTCCTGAGTGCTGGAATTAAAGGTATATGCCACCACGTTTGGCTAAACCTCAGCATTTTAATGTACATTGTTAACTTAAAAGTAGTAGAATTCATAGGTTCCCCAAACTCATTTGACCATGAGACTCTTTTTCCCCATGGCCTTCTGGCTCTATTAGGGTGAGAGCAAACTTTAAGAAACACATGGCATTATTATTTACATAAGCAAAAAACACTCAAATTTGAGCAGTTTCATAGTATCATTTTCCACAAGGTAGGCCTTAAGATGTGGACCTGCGTTCTCTGTTTCTGTGTACTCCCTCAAGGTGCTTATTAGCACAACGTCTGAGACATATGAGACATTCCAAAGTACCTGTAAAAGTGATCCCCAAAATAGCTCAAGACAGAAAATGGGCTCAATGAAAGGAACTGGCTTCAGGAAAATTCTGTGGAACCCAGAGCAACTTCTAGGCAGAGAGGTTGGTGAGGGTCTCTGGCAGCTTTGGGTTGCCCCATTACCTCTGTGCCTCTGATCTGGTGGTGGACCTTGTGGTGGCTCCTGAGGGCTCATCGTCTTCATCATCTTCATCTTCCTCATCAGAATCCTGATCTTTCTTGTCCTCCGATGTTTCAGAAACTGATTTCTGACGTTTTCTTTCTGGCTCTGAGGATTCTATTCAGACAGAAGGGTAACACCTGGACTGTAATTCCCAAAGACACTCCCAAAGGACAGTCATGGGGTTTAGAACTTAGGATGTTAGGAAACTGGAGGCAGAAGAAGTGGTTTTCCACTTCCTTTTGGTTTCAGCATTTGCAAGTCACAACTGTTTAACTTAATTTCAAGCACATTTGGGATAGTTTACTTATGCAGTTCACAGCCAGCATTTGTGAAAAATTCACATGCACTCAGAAAAGCATCTGGGATATACCATTTCTGACATGGGATTAGAGCTATTTCACACATATTTATGTAATATTAATACTAGCTGTACCCCACTGGATTTTTCCTCATCCAAAGAATTTTCTTTCAAAATGTGAATTTTAAAATAAAAAGACTGTAATTAAGAACATGCTAGAGCCGTACCAGCATCATCTGAAAGAGTGAGTGACCGTTTGGGCTTTCTTCCTCTCCTACGCATACTTGCTACTGTTCTTTCTTCACTATCATCCTAGAAGCAATAAAATTAAAGTGTTAAAGGTAGTTAATTTAGCATTTATTAAGCTCATTTCTAAAGTATTTCTCGATAAGAAACTAACACACTACTTACACTTCTTTCTTGTGGGTTGGCTGCTTCTTTACTGGAATCATCTTTAAAAAAAGGAAAATCTCTAGTAATATTACTGTTTAATACATTTATGAACAAGGGAAAGTTAATCCAGTAAGAAGAGAGAAATTTGCCTTTGGTCATCATTACCTTGGTTCAGAAAATTACTGTCAAGCAACTACCCCAGAACATGATCACAAAGCTTAACTCACAGACTCTAAATAAATTCAAAGTTATTAAGATTTTTTTATTGTATGGATAGAAAATATCATAAAATAATGAATAAAATCAAGTTAAAAAAAACACAAGTAGGATCCTTCCTCTTTTACAAATGGAAACCTTAATTTATCAAAAGAAGAAAAACTGAAGTATAAACATAAGATCAATAATAATTAAATACAGAAAAGTTTTTATATAGGCATCACATATTTGCTCTATCTTGCAGATCAGAATATATAGTTTCCTAAATTACTTTTCTTCTAAATTGTGTTACTTACTTTATACAAAATGGTTGCCACATTCATTCTCTTTATATGCTATTACAATTATTTAGGGGCCACTAATGTGTCTTACTTTTATGTAAAAAAAAATTTAAACCATTTCATTAAAAATTTTTAAACAACGCCGGGCGTGGTGGCACACGCCTTTAATCCCAGCACTCGGGAGGCAGAGGTAGGAGGATTGCCATGAGTTCAAGGCCACCCTGAGATGACAGAGTAAATTCCAGGTAAGCCTGGACCAGAGTGAGACCCTACCTTGAAAAATAAAAACAAACAAACAAAAAAATTTTTAACAGCTGGGCATGGTGGCACATGCCTTTAATCCCAGCACTTGGGAGGCGGAGGTGGGAGGATCACTGTGAATTGGAGGCAACCCTGAGACTACATAGTGAGTTCCAGGTCAGCTTGGGCTGGAGTGAGACCCTATCTTGAAAAACAAAACAAAAACAACAACAACAACAACAAAAAAAACAACCCAAAAACCAAAAAACTTTTAAAAAACATATCATTAAAAATCTAGCAAAAGCACATAAGAGACTAAATAATAAGGAATGTTCCCATCATCCTACCACCCACAGCCTAACCATTAACATTTTGCAACTTAAAAAATATTTTATTTATTTATGGGGGGAGGGGAGAAAGAAGGGTGGGAGAGAGAGAGAGACAGAGAACATGAGAATGGGCACATCAGGGCCCACAGCCACTGCAAGCAAACTCCAGATGCCTACACTACCTTGTGTACCTGGCTTACATGGGTACTAGGGAATCTAACATGGATCTAACATGGCTTCTCAGGCAAGTGCCTTAACTGCCAAACCCCTAGGAAATGTGTGTGTGTGTGTGTGTGTGTGTGTGTGTGTGTATCGTATTTTGGAATGAGGGCAAAAATAGTTGAAACCATTTCATCCTTTTAGTCCTAGGGTCTGAAAGTTGCAGAGGCTACTTTCACAATTATTATTCTCTGAGCACAGTAGATCTTGGGCTGAATTTTTGCCTTCATGATATCAGTGGCCAACACCCAGATTAACTGTTTATTCCTGAAATAAATCCATCAAATTAAGGCTTAGACACTGCAGTGCAACTATTTTCATGACTGTGCCTTCATTATTGTGCTTTCTACTTCTTTTTCCTTCTTCTACAAAGGTTTCTCAGACTTAATTAAAGGAAAAAAATAGTAGGTATATACAACTGTTTTCACCCCAAAGCCCCTTCATTTCATTCAGAAACAATGCGATTTTAAAATTTCCCAACAGCAAGGCTCTCTTTCTCACTTAGAAAAAAAATCTTACTTAGAAAATCACTTTGAAAACTTCTTGTGTATGAACAGAAAACACACCATATTCCTTAGATTAGATATAGAGAAATACTGTAGGTCCATACCTGCTTGTATTACTTTCAGTTTGCTGCTAGGAGGAGATTGTTCTACCTAAGTTTAAATGAACAAAATTGAAATCAGAAGTTTGTCATTATATATAAAGGCAACCAATAATTAAAGAAAGTTTAAGACTTCTATTTATTATATAGACAGAATGTGGGGGACCTATTTTCCAGGGCTGATCTAATATACCTAGCAAATCTAGGTGCTTATGCTTCTGAATTCAGTCTTTGCCACATCTGTATTTCCTGCCATACTGCTGCAACTCTTAAGGAAGAAGGCTAGACAATGTAGCAAGGTCAAAGCTGTTCATTTTCCCCAAGGCCAGCACCATTTTGCATGCAGTTCTTGAATTTTGCTGTTTTACAATGATTCTATGAGAGAAATACTGAAGTATCATTATACTACTCCATAGTGAAGGAAATAGTCTCCAGAGGGTCACATGACTGGCTATAAGGTCTGAGACTAAGTGGCAAAGGGGTTAGGGAGATGGCTCAGTGGGAAAAGAGCTAGCTGTGCAAGCCTGACCACTGGAGTTTGAATCTCAGCACCTATGTAAAGCTGGACATAACAGCAAGCACCTGTAATCCCAGTCCTACTACGGTAAGATGGGAGGTGGAGACAGGAGGAACCTGAAAGCTCACAGGCCAGGCAGCCTGGCATTTATTTGCAACAGTGAACAAGATATCCTGCGTCAAAACAATGGGGAAGGCAAGGACCAACACTTGGGGTTGCCCTCTAATCAAACATGCTGTGGCACGTGCATGCCTAACTTACACAAATGAATACACATAAACATACACAAAGATAATGAAAACAACAATAACAACAATATCCAAAGTACTTTCTTGTTAGGTCAGTGCTCATATTTCTGTCCCCTTTACCATATTGCCCTTAACTACATGAAATGAAGTCTTGATACAGTGATTTCAGTGAGCATATACTTTAGGGTCAAAGATAAAGAATGTTCAAAAAGATAAAGTACCACTGAGAAGGATTCAGTGCACATTTTAGTATGAAAACAATTCTATAAAAACAAATCGCAGGCAGAAAAACTCTCAGAGGTTTCCCTCGAAAACCTACTACCTAAAAATCAAAACAGTTAATTTTTCCATTTGCATGTAGATGTGAGTATACACTTGTGTATACATGCACATGGAAGTCTTTGGGTGTTCTCACATACGCTGTCGACCTCCTTTTGAGACAGGGTCTTTCAGTGGCCTGGAGTCAACTTATCAGGCTAGATTAGCTGGCCAGCAAGCTCCAAGGATCTGCCTGTCTCTGCTACCTCAGTGCAGGAATTACAGGCACATGCCACAACGTCTGGTGTTTATGTAGGTATAAGAATTGAATTCAGATCATAATGCTTGCAGGACAAGTACTTTATTGACTGAGCTATAATCTTAGCCCCAGAACTTTTGCATTTAACCAAGGGTGACCATAGGAAACTAAACTATGTAATTTTACATTGCCTAGGTGGGGATAAAATTCGCCGAAGAACAGCTAATATAATTCTGCTTATAGGAAGGCACTACTAATCAGAATATTATCCAAATAGTTATCGCATGTTTTAAGAAAATCTTTATCTTTCAAAGTTTTGCAAGTACTTAAAACAAAACAAAACAAAAACAAAGTAGCTCACAATACTAGACATTGCAGTATACTATTTACAGGTCAAGATCAAGTAGTTGAAAGGTTCTTTTCTCATCTGCAGTAACTTACAGTGACAATGCCAGTATCCATTTTGGTGTCATCTTCTAAAAGAAGAAAATAATTTAAAAATCAGTTTGGAAATTTCTTGAGTGTGAATTGAAAACATACAAAACACTTACTCATTTTTAATGCTGCTTCTACAGGGTATTTACGAGGTCTTCCTCTTTTCCTTTTAATAATTACTGGTTGATCTTCCTAAGAAGAAAGTGAAAAAACATTGATAGAAGAATAATTTACCCTTTAAGCTGGAGAGATGGCTCAGTGGTTAAGTTGCTTGCTTGCAAAGCCTTACAATCCCCGTTTAATTCCCTAGTTCCTACATAAAGCCAGATGCACAAAGTGGTGCATGCACCTGGATTTCGTTTGCAGCAGTTGAAGGCGCTGGTGTGCCCTGTCTCTACTTGTAAATAAATAAAATATAAAAAATAATTTACCCTCTATTATACTAATAGTTTATGTCTTCAAAATGAGAATTAGAATTTCCTATTAAGAGGAATCAAGCTCTAGCTTTGGTGTGATGTTGAAAAAATGTTTTATTTTTCCTCTCATGGCAGTCCCCTTGCCTGGTAAGTACTGGTAACTGTCATATGAGTTCAAAATCCTGAGGAATAATGGAAGTAGTAAGCACTCCATAAGCATTGTCTCTTCTTCTTTCTTCTACAAGAACTATGCTCATTTAAACCAGGATTTAGCTCTTTTGCTTTTTTTTTTTTTTTGGTGAGAAATGTTATTTTATATAAAAAGCAAAAGAATTTCTCTTGGAAAAAAAAAAAAGAAAAATAAGCACTAAGTAACTGGCAAGCTAAGCAGTAGGTACTGCAGGTAGTGCACAGGTTGTGCTCTTGGATTCTGGGGCTGTCTCAGGTCACTGTCATTGTCTGACCCACAGGCTCCTTGCAAATCTGAATGGGCTTGAAGTGGGCCAGACTGGCATGGCCTCTATGCTTGCAGCTTCCCAGGAACCTATGACCTTGTTTCATGAAGCTGGATCTCCTTGGACCCTCCCCAGTGTTGCTTCCATTTTGTCATTTCCTCCCGGAGTGCTAAGCTCTAAGAATCTGCTACTGCCACTTGTGTACTGTTGGAATGACCCTGTGGCCATTACGTAAGCAGGTCTCATAGTATTTTGAAGGAACAAAGAGGAAGTAAACAAGACTCATCATAATGACACTGATGAAAGTGCAGTGTATAAAATGGCATCCCATGGTACTATCAAAGCTCTCTCAGAATACATCAGAAGAATTTTAGGTAGTGTTGTATGACACACTGCTAATCATTTTGAATAAGTAAGTAGGAAAGCAACTTCTCACCTCCTGTGATTTGATACTGTCATCTTCATTGGGCTCCATCTTTTCTCCAGTAGTCTCACTGCTGCTAAATTCATCTGCAGAAAAGATATAGCTCATGCAGGGGTAGAAATCATGGTCAGCTTCCATTACTACCCAGAGGACTTGCACAGTTGCAGTCACATACATACACACACTCTACTTATATGCCTCCATCATTAAAACCATTAAACTCAATTATAATTAACTTAGAAGTAACACACTTTGAGAATATGACTTAAATTAGAAGTAAATCCTAAACCTTATGAACGTTAAGCATAAGGCCAGGACAGTAAATGGGTAAAAAGTACAATGGGTGGGCTGGAGAGATTGCTTAGTGGTTAAGGTGTTTGCCTGCAAAGCCAAAGGACCCAGGTTCGATTCCCCAGTACCCACATAAAGGCAGATGCACAAGGTGGGGCATGCATCTGGAGTTCATTTGCAGTGGCTGGACGCCTTGGCACACTCATTCTATCTGCCCCTCTCTAATACATACATAAATAAAATATTCAAAAACAAAGTCCAATGTGTGAATTTAGTAAGCCAAGAGCAGACCCTGGAGACTCAGTCTCTCAGCATACGTAAGCAGAACTTTTACTCACCTTTTTCTTCCACAATTGTTGATGTGGTGCTGCCAGTCCTGGAACTGGTTTTAGAGAATTCCTCCACATCGTCAGAGTTCTCTTCCTACAGAGAAGTTGAACAGAACACACGGCTTCACCTTCAGGTTTAACTGCCTTCATTCATGCTCCTCAAAGTTTTCCTCAATAACAATTTCCTAGCTTCCTTTAGAACAGTTTGTTAGGAAATACTTTAAAGAATTTATTTATTTATTTATTTGAAAAGAATGAAAGAAGCAGAGAATGGGCATGCCATGGCTTCCAGTCGCTGAAAATGAACTCCAGATGCATGTGCTACCTTGTGCATCTGGCTTATGTGGGTCCTGAGGAATCAAGCTTCGGTGCTGCAAGCATGCACCTTAACTTCAGCCTTAACCAGTAAGCCATCTCTCCAGTCTGGAAAATGCTTTTAAAAAAGTAAGCATGAATACCTTCAGGTAAGATGGCATAATACAAGTCATGTTTAGAGAATAAAAGAATACACAGAAACAAACAGAGGTTCTCTGCCTGGGTAACCTACCAGTGCAAACTACAAGACAGGTACAGTCTAATGCCAGGCAGCATACATGGGTGATCCCAGCATCTAAAGCTAGCAATAGTAAAAATCCCCTTGGAGAGTGGGTAGCCCTGAGCTACCCTGCTAAGAACAGGCAGCTGCTCTCATGGAACCCATACAGATAACACCAGCACTGGCAAGCACTTCCTTGAAGAGCTTGGTGCCCTGAGCTGTGCTGCTAAGGATGGCTGGCTCTCTCTTGGACCCTCAGTTGCAGAGGAACTCAGCCTCTCAAGCTAGTACAGGGGGATCCTTTAGTGGCTTTGATGTTGGACTCTGTTCTTTTTCTTTTTGTCCTTTTCTTACATTTGTTTGATTTCCAATGTTTGTTTTGTTTTACCTTGTTTAAAGCTTTTCTTTTCTCCTTGCTCTTCCTCTTCTCATTTTCTTTAGACCTAATGTTTTGGCTTTTGTGTCTTGCTTACCTTATATTATTATTGATGGTGTTTCTGAACATGGTTGGGAAAGTGCTAGTAGCAAAGCCATTCTAACAGTATATTCATATTAACCCAGATAATTATATGTTAGCTGGTGAGTTATCCAAAGGACACAGAATGATAAGATGGAAGGTTACTATTCAGCCACCAACAAATCTGCAGGATGCAACACTGAGCCTACCCTCTAAAAACTTCATAAACATCTGAGTGAAACTAAAAAGTTTACGAAGGACAAAAGAAACAATCATATAGAATGCAGGGGTAAAAAAAAGTAACAAATAAAGGTGGGGGGCATCCATCTCCACAAATGCCCAAGTCACAACAAAGAAGCTCAAACAGTAATGCCAACAGGCCACCACTAAACAACCATGCTAGGAATTGGCAAGACATTTCTTTAGGGAGTGGTAAAGGGGAGAAGATGGGAAAGGGATAAGCTGGAAGGTGCCAAAGAGGGCATATGAGGATTCAGTTGAACTACTTTAGAGCAATTAACTGCTCAGCAATTACATTATACACCCTTAGCTGAAAAAAGTTTTTTGACCATGAAATGTCAAAATGTTTATATCACTAACACTAACACATTATATCACTAACACTAACACATAAAATATATAAATTAAAGTAGGATATGATCAAGATAAATTAACAAGCTAAAGTTTTCATTGTATTTCTTTAATGACCTATTATATAATTCTAAATCAATTCTATTATCCTCTTTTGCTTGTGTATGCATGTGTGGTATGTGAGTGTGTGCACCTGTGTTCATATGTGTGTGGAAGCATGGATGTGTGTATTCTTATGTGGTATGTGTGTGTACATGTGTCCATGTGTGTGTGGGAGCATGTATGTGTGTATTCTTATGTGGTATGTGTGTATGCACATGTGGTATGTGTGTGTACATGTGTTCATATGTTTGTGGGAGCATGTATGTGTGTAGGTACATATATACTTGTGTATGGAGACCAAAGGTCAATGTTGAATGGTTGGGTATCTGTTTCAATCCTTTTTCCACCTTGTGTTTTTGAGACAGGGTCTCTCACTAAACAAGTGATTCACTTATCCAGCAAGACTAACTAGCTAGGGATTCTCCCATCTCCACATCCTCAGTGAAGGATTAAGGATTATAGCACATTCTACCATGCCTGGTTCTTATGTGGGTGCTGAATCTGAACTTAGTTGCTCATGCTTATTTAGTAAGCATTCTACCAACTGAACCCTCATTTCTGCTACTTTTTCATTTTTTAGTTTGAAGCAGTCTCACTTAAGTCAGGCAGACTTTAAACTCAGGCTATACTCCAGTCTGACCTACAACTTACATCATGCTTTGCACTCATATTACTTTACTTTAACTTTACTCAATTTTTTAAATATAATGGTCCATTGTAAATCCTTCTTTCTTTTCTTTTTTTCTTTCTCTCTTTCTTTCTTTCTTTCTTTCTTTTTTTTTTGTTTGCAGTATTAGGGATGAACCAGGTCTATGTGCACACTAAGGAAGAACTGTGCCTGTCAGATATACCCACAACCCTTTCCAAACAAGACACAAGCTTAAGATTCCTATAAAGAAAACTGTGCCATGACCAAATTTTTATATTAAGTCAGACAATTAATAAGAGAACTGCTTGAACTGGCCTCTGTCATTAGGGAATAACATATAAGTTCTTTGTTATCCTCACTACTAGGCACAAATGATTTGACATGAGATGAGCCAAAATATTCAAATGTTTAGAAAGATTTAAATGTGCATTTGTATGAATGTGTTTACTTTTGCATTTGCAAAATCCAATGGCACTGAGTGCCTCTGTGAATGGGAGGGGCAATAAGGACATTTAATTATAGACCTCTTTTAATTTCAACCAGGACAGCCTATTCCCTAATTTCATTTTTCCACTGTCCAGAGTTTTTCAAAAATTCATTTTTACTTTTTTATAGTCTTGTCATACACACTTTAGAATGACTTTGTTGCCTCTGTAAAATGAAACATTGTTATTACTTAGAAAACTGTAATAGGAATGATAAAATCCACTCTAGCTTACTATGTAAAGATTACCTTTACTGTGAAATGGGATAATAAACATACGCTTTTGCACACAACTTTCCATACAGGAAAATATTATTTCATAATACTGAAAATGCCTATCCATACTTTTTTTTCTTTTCTGCACTGACAGGAATGGAACCCAGAGCCCACTGCATCCCAAGCAAGAACTTACCAGGGAGCTACCCTCCACCCCCATGCCTCACTAGAATGCATTATTTTAAAAACTTAAATGAAATTGAGGAGAAATGAAAAGATACTTCTTCAAATTGTTTCTCTACAAATTTCTCTATCAAGACTAACCTTGTGATTCTTATTCTGAACAGAGCAGTGAGGAATGAGTTAAAAGTCTATTGCTTTCCTTGGCCAGAACTCATTGAAACTCATAATATTCTACTTTTTCTTCTTTAGCTGTTGGAAAAGCCTTTCTCACTTATTATTATTGGGAAAAACAGAAAGGCTGAGTGAGGAAGTCAGCTTGGATTTAAAAAAAAATATTTTATTTTTATTTATTTATTTGACAGAGAAAGAGTGAAAGAGAGAGAAAGGATGGGCGCGTCAGGGCTTCCAGCCACTGTAGACGAACTCCAGACATGTGCACCCTCTTGTGCATCTGGCTAACGTGGGTCCTGGAGAATCAAACCTGGGTCCTTTGGCAAACGCCTTACCACCAAGCCATCCCTCCAGCCCTCAGCTTGGATTTTTAAGAAAATATCTTATTTATATGCAAGGGGAGATGGAGGGAAGGAGGAGCGAGATGAGAGACAGGAGAAGAGGAGAGGGAAAAAGAGGGGGGAGGAGGGAGAATGGGCACACTAGGGTTCTGTAGCACAATGAAGAGCAAGCACATTGGACTTCTAGCTGACGAAAGAACAGGCATACCAGAACTTCTTGCCATTGCATTCGAATTCCAATGCACACACCACTTTGTGCATCTGGCTTTATGTGAGTAGTGGGGAACTGAACTCAGGCTGGCAGGCTTTTGTAAGTAACAGCCTTTAACCACTGAGCCATCTCCCTAGCAGAAAAGAAAAAAAAATGTATGGAGAGGCATTTTCACTATTATGAAATTGAATATTTTTAATAAACTTAAATGCTTTTGGAATAAGGTAGATATTTCCTTTGCTGAGGATTTGCTAGGATATCAGAGGCCTTCTGCCATTCCATACGAATTTTGAGATCATTTTTTTTTTATCTCTGCAAAGAACAATATTGGGATTTTTATTGGTATTGCATTAAATCTGTATGTTGTCTTTGGTAAGACTGCCATTTTCACATTAATTCTGCCTATCCAGGAGCATGGGAGGTCTTTCTACTTTCTGAAGTCCTACTGAATTTCTTTTTTAAGTGTTTTTATGTTTTCATTGTATAGGTCTTTCACATCCTTGGTTAATGCTATTTTTAAGGTATTTTATTATTATTATTTGTTGATATTGAAAAATGGGGCAATGTCACTTATTTCTTTCTCTGTATCTTTGTCTTTTGCATATAGAAAGGCTACCGATTTTTGTACATTGATTTTGTATCCTGCTACTTTGCTGAAGGAGTTAATCACTTTTAAGAGATTTGAGATAGAGATTCTCAGGTCTCTTATATGTAGAATCAGGTAGGTAAAAAATAAAGTAGGAGGTCATGTGTGGTGGTGCACACCTTTAATCCTAGCACTTGGGAGGTGACAGTAGGAGGATCACCATGAGTTCAAGGCCACCCTGAGACTACAGAGTGAATTCCAGGTGAGCCTGGGCTAGAGTGAGATCATATCTCGAAAAACAAATAAAGTAGGGAAGAGAGAAGGAAATGGTGCTAATTTAGACACGCAGTGAGAAAGTTAAAAGCACTGAGTTTCAGAAACGCAAGGAGGTACAAAGGAAGAAGTGGGAAAATCTGGGACCAGAAAAGAAAGGAACAGGAAAAAAATATTTATGGGTTGCTTCTGAGTTCTGAGATAAAAATAAGACCATAGGAAAAGGAGCATCAAGGAAGGCTGTTCCTGGGCCTGCCTATATTTTGGGATCAGGAAGTAACTTAGACAGAAGGCAATGTAAACATTTTTAGGTCACATACATCATTGTATTGTATCATTTTAATGCAAGTATATCTGTGATAAAACTCCTTTATAATTTGGAAAAGAGCATCTGGAGCACTGAAAAAATAATACTTGCTGGGCATGGTGGTGCATGTCTTTAATCCCAGCACTCGGGAGGCAGAGGTAGGAGGACTGCCATGAGTTCAAGGCCACCCTGACACTAGATAGTCAATTCCAGGTCAGCCTGGACCAAAGTGAGACCCTACCTTGAACCCCCCCCCCAAAAAAAATACACTTAGCAAAAACCTAAGTAACCAATATACATAAACTGTAATACTGATATACTGTAGTTTATGAATTATAAAGTAGAACTTGGGTTGAGGGGATAATAAAAATTTATCTTTTATAATGAACTGTTCATTGTTATAGATACATAAAATAAGACAGATAGTAAAATGAAAGAGCATTCACAGTGACATAATTAGGTTATCCCCAAAATTTAAAATTAGTATGTAGAAACCAGGCATGCCCTTGGGAGCAGGGGTAGAAGGATTGCTGTGAGTTTGAGGCCAGCCTGGAACTATAGAGAGAGTTCCAAGACAGCCTGGGTTAGAATGAGACTTGAGAAAAAAAAATTAGGGGGCTGGAGAGATGGCTTAGCAGTTAAGGCATTTGCCTTTGAAGCCTAAGAACACAGGTTCAACTCCCCAGATGTCAGATGCACACGGTGGCACATGTATCTGGAGTTCGTTTGAAGTGGCTACAGGTCCTGGTGTGTCCATTCTTTCTCTCTCTCTTCTCTAATAATAAGTAAATAAAAATTTCAAGGCCACCCTGAGACTCCATAGTGAATCCCAGGTCAGCCTGGGCTAGAGTAAGACCCTACCCCAAAAAACAAAACAAACAAACAAAATAAATACATTAGTATGTAGAAAAATACCTTTAAGTCATGTGGCTCAGTTTCAGAACACTGCCTCTGTGTAGTTTCTATTCTGGAAATCAGGACATCTGGATTATCATCTGTAAATCAATTTAGACAAAAACCACAAAAGAACAAAAACTTAATAAAAATGAAATACACAGTTCTATTTCAAGGCAGTTTGAGACTTCTTTTTTAGACTTAGGATACAGTAAAGCCAAAAGTTATGCTTAATGAATTCAAAATGTCTTGTGATTTGAGTACCAAACTATTGGACTTTGGCCTTGACAAAGTAAAAAACTGTAACATATAACAACACCTCAAATGTGAGTTGCATATGGTGATGCACGTTTATAATCCCAGTACTAAGGAGGTAGAAGCAGGAAGCTCTCCAGTACAGGGTTATCTTGGACTACAGTGCAAAACAGTAATCCCCAAGTCTACAACATCAATAAAGCTTACTGGAGAGGGCTTAGTGCTCAGAGACTTCCCAGAGGTACTTAAAACTTCAATGTTCATATGAGTTACCATCCAATACACAGCTTAGAGATTGAGACCACAGACTTTGGAACCAAGTTTACTTGGTCAAAATAAAATCATACTTTCTCAGAACTTTAATTTTTGTATTTATTAGATAGTGATAATACCTAACACATAGGATTACTGTGAAGATAAAATGGAAATGTATATTAAGTACCATTATATTTCTAAGTAATATACACTTGATATATTAATCCAAAATAATTTCATGCCCCTAATTAAAAAGAGGAAAAGTATCTATTCTTTCTCATATATTCACTCCATTAGGTCTTTAATAAATTTCTACTCTGTCAAACATTAAAGCAGAAAGATACCTGCACTATTTAATATGTAGATATGAGCAACATGTAGCACCACATTTTAAAATTAATAGTAGGCTGGACATGGTGGAGCACACATTCAGCTCCAACTCTCAGGAGCTAAGGCAGGAGGAATGCTGTGAGTTCTAGGACAGCCTGGGCTAAAGAGTGAGTTCCAGGTCAGGCTAGGCTATAGTGATTTATTCTAAATAAATATTAAAATGAAAGTAATTAAAAATTCAGTCTTTCACCCATGTTGATGATATCCAAGTGCTCAAAAGCCACTAGTAACTATCAGTTTCTACATTGACAAAATAAAATGGAACATTTTCATCACTGTAGAAAGTTCTGCCAGACAGCACTGTTACAGGCTAGAAGGGTGTTCATAATATAAAGAACAGGGTGACACTACACACCATGGCTAAAGTGCCTCCCTCACCAGCTCTGGAAAACACCTGCTCATAATATAAAGAACAGAATTCAGTGTCATCTGGCTTAGTCACAGACCCACATTACAGAGATCTGTGAGAAGTCCAATGGTTGGATTTTCTGCAGGAAGTCTAGTTGCTAGAACAAGATCCAAAAAGATCCTGTCATTGTCTCAAATTAACCTCAAAATTATGCCCCACACTTTTGGATATGAAAATAATATAATTTTCAAACACATACACACACACACGTATATATATACCCAGTTCATCTTCTGAGGAAGGATGCTTCTTTCTTTTTCTTTTAGACATATGCCTTCCTTCCTCTTCAACCTGCAATTAATAATGTCTATTTTAAAGGCAACAGAATCTGGACCAAATCCACTGATGTGGAGGACATATAATATTATCTTGTACCATTTAGACTAAGTTCATACACAGATTTAAAAAATCTAGAATAACATTTTTGGCATCTACACTTGGGTTAAATTAAGTATGACTGATGAAAAGTAGCACATCAAAGCACATTCTGACTGTATAACATGATCATTTCCAAATACTCCTTGGAGGTAATTTAACAAATTACCTGAACAGGTAAAAGTGACATGCAGGATTCTTAAAATATCCATCTAATTTATATAAAGAAACAAAACCCTCCCAATACCTTCTTTGCTTATAGGACACAATGCTCTAATCAATGACAAAACGCACCTCTTGATTTGCTTCAACACTGTGACTGCTTACGGCTTCTGCACAGCATTTTCTACCACTGAGCATCTCTGAGTAGTAAATATAACATAGAAATAAATAGTAAATATTTTTTAGTTCAATATTCATTTTAGGTATGTGTATGAGGAGAAGCGACTTAGTATTTTCTTTGGGACCAATTACTAACAGGCATAGCAACTGGTACGTTCATAAACACTATTTATTTATTTACTTATTATTTACTCTAGCCCAGGCTAACCTAGAACTCACTCTGAAGTCCTAGGATGGCCTTGAACTCACAGTGATCTTATCTGTGACTCAAGAGTGCTGGGAGTTTTACAGGTGTGCACTACCACACCTGGCCCATAAATGATTTTTGAAAAGAGCTTCCCAGTAAACAATACTGTCAGGTCAGTTCCACTTTTAGCTGTGAATAAACAAGATACAAGGAAGAAAGTATCTTATCCTGGGTCATAAAACCAGATTTTACACAGTTACACAGCTGATTTCAAGGCCTTTTCTCAGCTGGGTATGGTGAAGCATTCCTTTAATTAATCCCAGTAAAGTTCCTGCTTTACTTTAGTTTAAGCAGAGTTACATGGAGGGCTGGAGAGATGGCTCAGTGGTTAAAAGGTGCTTGTTTGCAAAAGGCCTGGGTTTGATTCCCCAGCATTTAAAAAACTAAAATAAAATTGGTTACATCATATGTATAGGCCCTGGTGTGCCTATTCTCTCACTCACTCACTCTCTCTCTGTGCCTCTCTCTCTCTCTCTCTCAAATAAATAAAAACAATGTAGCTGGGTGTGGTGGTACATGCCTTGAATCCCAGCACTTGGGAGGAAGAGGATCATTGTGAGTTTGAGGCTGTGAGTTCGGGGCCACCTTGAGACTCATAGAGACTCATAGTCAGCCTAGGCTAGAGCAAGGCCTTACTGTGAAAAACCAATTAAATAATAAATAAATAAATAAATAAATAAACAATGTCCATTCTTAAATTAGTCAATCAAAAATTAGTAGGAACCAACAAAATTCTCCATTCTGGTTAAGAACAGAATATCTGTGTAGAGTAAGTTGTATGCAATGAGACCTGACCCCCATGCATGTGATGCTTCTGATCTGCTATCATATTGAATGTCAAGAATTAACACATGTTCATCTGTGTGTGTAGCACAGATTTTCTAGACTTCTATGGTACAAACTACAGGAAACCACCTTTTTTTTTTTTTTTTTTTTTTTTTAATCTAACTCTGGAATGAATTTCCTATGAGGTTAGTTAGTGGCAAAGTTCTAGTAGCTATTTAAGGAAAGATACCACTTCTATGCTGAAAGGCCAAGTCTCCTGGCCCTCACTAAGCTTCAGTTTCCTGAACTAGAAATGCAGTGTTTAGCCTTTGTTCCACTGTATCATATGAACTAAATGATAAAAACCTGTGATGTAATTAGCTTAGAGTATGGCACATAGAAAGCCCTAAACAAATACCAAATACAATTAAGACTGAAATTACTACTATGGAATTCATTAACTTACCACCTTTGTTATGAGATTTGTGATGAATGTCATCATCTATGCTTGAGTCTGAATTTTCAACCTAAATATACAATAACAGGGTTAGGGACAGCCTCCTATAAAGCATAATGACAAGGAAAAGGAGGGAATTTACATAATCTGTTTATAACAAATGTCATAAGGCACTGGAGTGTATGTACCTTTCAGTTAACCCAGAAGCTCAAGAATATGCATCATCTTCCTTGTGAAAAAGCATCAATGTAGTAAGTTATCATACCGCATTGCTAATTGTCCTTGACTTTAAAATGGTTTTGGAAAATATAAAACAAGGGGGGGAAAAAAAAGAAGGTCAAATTCTTTGAGTTATCTTATTTAAAGAGCTCTCACTATTTTATTATTTAAAAAGTTCCAAGCCGGGCGTGGTGGCGCACGCCTTTAATCCCAGCACTCGGGAGGCAGAGGTAGGAGGATCACCGTGAGTTCGAGGCTACCCTGAGACTCCATAGTGAATTCCAGGTCAGCCTGGGCTAGAGTGAAACCCTACCTCAAAAAACCAAAAAAAAAAAAAAAAAAAAAAAAAAAAGTTCCAGATAGGTGTGGTGGCACACACTTGTAATCCCATCAATATGGGGCTGGAAGATAGGCTGAGGCAAGTGGACTGTTGTGGGTTTAATGCCAGCTGGCCTACACAGCAATAATCTATTACAATGCAAGACACTATTGCAAAAAGGCAAAGGCTGGGGAGATGGCTCAGTGGTTAAAGGCGGTTGCTTGCAAGCCTGAAAGCCTGGGTTTGATTCCTCAGTACCCATCCATGTAAAGCTAGATGCACAAAATGGTGCATGTGTCTGAAGTTTGTTTGCAATGGCAGGAAGCCCTGGCATGCCCATTCTCCCCCCCACCCCTTGCTCTCTCAAATAGATACTTTGAAGTATTTTTGTCATAAAATTACCACTTTGGGAAAATCATGTCAATCCTATTTTATTTATTTTAATATAAAGGGAAAGTCAAAATATTCTAATACATTTTTGAGTCCCAGCTACAGAACTTTGCTGGGGATGTGAGATGACGCAGATGGGAGCACACTGGCTAGTGCTGTAGGTTTCAAAAACCACTGAAAACCTCTGTGAACTTTGGAGGGCAAACCTATCCCACATCAAGTGGGGCTTTTCCTTTTCTTCCAGCACACTTTATATATGAGCCTTTACCTTCAGAGTAGGATGGATCAATGACGTAAGATAAGCACTCTGACCCCACAGTGCCCAGTAGTAGCCAATCTCTCCCAGTTCCTCCAAAGGCACTGGAGAAGATGTGGATAACTGTGATTTGCAAGTGTTTTACAAAATGTTCACCCCCTGGTTAGGTTTGCTATAAACACACTGAGGCATGAATAAACAGGGTACCCTGCAGATCAACCAGCATGTCAAGTACACACTTGTGCAATAGTGGCACACAGCCTCTGTGGGTAACCAAATGCTCTCTGATTGGACATGAGGCCTGTTCAGTGGGACAGAAATATCTGGTACTGAAAACCAAGTCAGAATACCATGATCTGAAAACTCAAGACTTCAGAAAGAAGCCCCCAGTCCTCTCTGGAGAGGAAGAGTGGGCTTGCACACCAAAAAATAAATTCTTTCAAATAAATTTGCACACCTCCTTTAACCCAAGCTACTCTCATTCTTGTTTGGAAAATCTGCTTTATTTTACAGATGGCAGAGGAAACAGAGGAGAACAAAGATCCATCAATAAAACAAGATAGGCGACAACCCACCAAGAAACATGCCACCTCTACCACATCTGCCAGGACAAATTGCAGAGGAAGTAGCGACATGAATACTGCTCTTACTGCTAGTCTAACAACCAGTTCCAGGGCGATGGTGACAGATACAGTGATCAACTAAGCCTATCAAAGCAGAAAGCCAGAGGCTACAGAGAACTCAACACTAAATTAGACTGCCAACAGGCTATGGCTCAGGGAACATTGCAGAAGGGGGTGGTGGTGGTGGTGGTGGAAAGATTGTAAGAGCCACAGAGTGGGTAGGAATACTCTAAGGCATGGTCCCCTGCTATACCACATGGACTGACTGGGGCCTTCATGACCCTGCAGTGAATGCCATAATCCCACTAAGAAGGGCCCCCAAGGTAATGGGAGCTGGGGCAGGCGGATAAAAGAGTATAACCTGTTAAAATATATATAAAATAAAAATTTAAATTTAAAAAATATCTATTAAGCAAAAAAAAAAAAAAAAAAAAAAAAAAGCTGTTTCAGGTCAGTAACTTTTTTTTTTTTTTTTTGGTTTTCGAGGTAGGGTCTCAGTCTGGTCCAGGCTGACCTGGAATTAACTCTGTCATCTCAGGGTGGCCTTGAACTCATGGCGATCCTCCTACCTCTGCCTCCAGAGTGCTGGGATTAAAGGCGTGCGCCACCACGCCCGGCTCAGGTCAGTAACTTTTTAAATGCATAAAGCAAACTTCTCAAACTAAAAACAATTTTATCTATGAGTACTAGGATAATTTCAGGCATTACAATCTAACTGTCAAATCTATTTTAATAAAAAAACAAAAAACTCAGAGTTCTTTATTATGGGCTGCAGACAAATATGGAAAAGGATATATAAAAGCTACCACTGGCAGGGTACACTGGAGTGGCAAGCATGCTACCAAATACCCTTCTGGCTCCTAAGGAACTGTACCCCAATTAGTTACCTTCACCTTCTCACTTTCAAAGAAAACAAAACCAGCAAAATAAAAACCCTTATACTTACATTTAATGATTCTTTCACCAACAAACACTTCCTCTGCAGTTTAGCTGTTCAAAAACAAGAATGAGACCCAAGAAATAATACTTGTTTCTGAAATCAGAGAAATATACTTAAAGATTTTCAGAGTAGTTAAATAAGACGATGTTACTAAGTGACTTTTGTGAACTAACCTATTATTTTCTACGATCTGTAATCTATCTAACATAAGAAAAACAATGGAAATTGTTTGTACTTTTATAATAATGGCTGTGGTCCATTAAGTCACTATAGTGATTTAACTATCTTTACGATCTGAAGTTTAGGGAAAGGTGGAAAACCTTAATGTTAACTGTTGAGCTTCAGTCTAAGACTGGTTCATTTAAAGTAATGTCATCAAATGAAAAGCTAGATCTTATCCCTTCAAACAGCAATGGGCTGTTTATATTCTTTGGAACTTGAAGTACAAGGTCTACTGTTTCTACTCAACAGTGACAGAACACACATTTTTTCTTTTAACAACTTCCTTTTATGTAAATAGATCTCTTACTGAATTGTACCTAAACATAGTAAAACAGCCTGAACTATAACTGTGGGAATAAAAAAATCTTCGAATCTAAAACACGTTATTTTCTTGACAACATTATGTACTATGAAACACCCATGACCATTATAACTACTATATCTGTTCACATTTTCGATAAGATTACTCATTTTCAGTGTGAATGACTTATTGGGTGATATTTCTGCATACAAGGTTCTTAAGGCCATTTCAGGTAATTCTGTCTAATCTCTCTCCCTCCCCTCCACAGATTCTAGTCATGGTTGAGGACTGGGTTGGAGCCATCTGCTTGCACTGCATCCTACTCTCTTCATGTGCCTTAGTTCTCACAGCACCAGGTTAAGGGATGTTATGTCAGGGGATAATTAAAAAGAGCTCAGATGACTACAGCAGACATTATAGCTCTTCTATCTACCTTAAGAGCCTAGAGTATGGTCTGTGACACCATATGGTTCCAAGAAAGGAGTACTTGATTTCATTTTAGAGAACCAGCATATTACATTTCTCAAGATTTTGGCCTGAAGTAATAAGACACAGCCATTTTTTTTTCTAGAGGTCATGAAGGAAAAAGCAATGGCCTCTGTGTGAGGAAGAGAAAGAAGAAAAAATTAGTTTCTACTGGACGTATTTATGGGGATACCAGAATGTTTCTGCATATTTTGCCTGAATTTTCAGTTGTGTGAGCTAATAAATTCCATTTAAGAAACTATTTGTAGGGTTTTATTTGCTACCACTTGACTGTTCCACTTTATGTGAGTAAAATTTCAACACTAGAAAGAGGGAGAGAGAGGAAAGAAAGGAGCAGGAAGGAGGGAAGAAGGGAAGAAAGAAGACAGGGAGAGTGTACTGACTTAAATTTGGTTACAAATTTGTAGGTTCAAATGATTTTAATTTTGTTTTTATTTCCATTTCACCCCTCTTTGGTACTGAGGTTTGAGCTTAGGGCCTTGTGCATGGTATGTACACAGTCTACACTGAACCACACCCCCAGGAGGGTAGCATTTTTCTTCTTAATGTGTAACTGGGAAATAACTCTATTGTCACATTTTTTCTTATTACCATATTCTTAACTTAATGGTTTTCAAAAGGTGGTATAGACTCACCCTCTCCCTAGGCTAGGAGAATTCCTGGGGCCATACTAATGTCACATAAATACTAAGATGTTATTTGTTTTATGAGCATTTTCAAGGGCCACATATCCATATCCACAACTATATCGACAATTAACTGAGGAGTCTCCTAAAATCTAACCAAGGGACTAGGTGTCTAGTCCAGTATAGAGACTTGCCTAGCATATGTGAGGCTCTGGTTTTAATTCTTAGCACCACCAACATCACAGTCACTACCATCAACAACATAAAACTCCTAAAACCAAAAGTGACTGTAAATCTGTGGTTGAGTTTGTTCTTATACTTTGATTAACATGAACGGCAACAGTGTGAATATGGAAACAGGAAAAAACAGAAATGATGCTTTTCTCACTGAATTTTGATGTTTCGGGAAATGTAGCCATATCCCATTAAAAATGTATTTTGGAGAGCTGGGCGTGGTGTCGCATGCTTTTAATCCCAGCACTCAGGAGACAAAGGTAGAGGATCGCTGTGAGTTTGAGGCCACACTGAGAATACAGAGTGAATTCCAGGTCAGCCTGGGCCAGAGTGAGATCCCACCTCAATAAACCAACAAACAAAAAGTATTTTGGATTAACTTATGGTTATTTACATCAAGTTACAATTCTTTATATTGATCTTTTATTCCATTAAAAATATTTTAGGGGTTGGAGAGATGGCTCAGCAGTTAGAGAATGGCACTTGTTTGTAAAGCCTGATGGCCTGGGTTCGATTCCCCAGTACCCACAAAAAGCCAGAGGCACAAAGTAGTGCACGCATCTGGAATTCATTTATAGCAGCAGGAGATCCTGGCAGGCCCATTCTCTCTTTCTCTCTCTCTCTCTCTCTCTCTCTCTCCTCTCTCTTGCTCTTTTTCTCCCTTAAATAAATAAATAAATTTTAGGGGCTGGGAAAATGGCTCAATGGTTGAAGGCACTTGTTTGTAAAGCCTGCCAGCAAGGATTCAATTCCCCAGTGCCCACTTAAAGCCAGATGCACAAAGGGGTACATGTATCTGGAATTCATTTGCAGCAGGAAGAGGCCCTGGCACATCCATACTCACTTACTCACTCACTCTCTCTAATCATACAAAAAAAAATTAATGTCTTATTTGGCCAATGCCAACAGGTAAATCCATATAATAAAGTTCTAAGAGATCCTCAGTAATTAACCAGAGAGTAAAGTGATCTTGAGAATAAACATTTGAAAATTGCTTCCCTAATCCATTCTAATTTTGAGGCGTTACCCTAAAATCTCTGCAGTGGGCAATGGAGAATACTGCGTAGATTGAGAATAGGTTGTGCAAGCTGAGAAAAATCTGGGGCAAAAGCCAGTGTTCTAGGGTCAATAGCCAACAGGGCACATGTGTGTAGAGTCGCCCTTGGGAAATGAGCTGCAACAGCCTCCAAAAGGCAAGCAGGCAAGAGAAACATGTGGGCATAATGTGTCTGCTGCAAGACAGTTTTATTTCTGCCTCCATTGTTTGCAGATACGAGATTTAAACAATTACCTCATATAAAACAGAAAAAGCATGTGTTATAAAGGTAAGAGTAAGAATAAAGAATTTCCTTCTGTGAGTAGCAACTTCATAGTCTGTCAGTAGTTCCTTATAAATCAAAAATTACTTTTAATCTGTCATCAAATAACAATGTAACTGCTAAAAGGAGCTCACCGATTCCTCTCAGTTGTCCAACACAGGGACTTTCTACTGCTGCAATTTCATGATTTTTCTCTTTCTCTGAAGGCACAAATGTCTAAAAAACATCCAAAGCACCAGAAAAAAAAAAAAAAAGTTAACTGAGGTTTTTATAACAAGGAGGCAAGACTAGCCACCAATGCCAGAGATCTAGGCAATACTGTCCATCATCTTGAACAATGTGAAAATCTACTTTCACACTAGATTGAAAAAAATGAGTATGTCAGCCTTTAAAAACAAATTAAAACCTTTACCATCAATGGCTCACCTACTGCAAAGATAAAACTCCTGCTAAGTACAATACATATGACTCTTTCTGATTGGTTCCATTCCCTTGACAGGTTTAAATCTCAACACAGCCCATAGCTACAATCTAGTTATGTGCAGTTGGAGGATGTCATGGGATCAGGCTAGAAAGGTGATAATAGAAACTAAATTGTATATGGTACAGACCATAATAGAAACAAGAAAGATCTTATTATAAATGTGATAGGAAGCTATGGGAAATTGTAAGCATAACAATAGCAGGATATAATTTCTGTCAGAGACAACCTGCATGGCTCTGTAAATCACAGACTGAGGAGGGCCATAACAGAAGTTGAATTATAATGGGAAGCTACTAAAGCAGTGGCTAGGATAAGGGCAGTAGCTCATAGAAATACATGTACTTGTGATCTATTTTGAAAATGGAACCCATAAGAATTGGCAATGTACTGAATGAAAGGCAGGGGAAAACTGAAGAAGAGTCCATTTCTGGCTTGAGGAAATGAAATTGATGGAACTGTGTACTAAGATTATTGAGGTTCTCAGCTTTTTTGTTTTTAACCACAGAAGGAATGACAATACAATACTAGGTATGAGAAGTACAGTGAGAACAACGACAAGCTGCTGAAGTATATGCACACATGTAAGCGCACATGTGTGTACGGATGCATGGTAGAATAGTGCACATCACTAATAGTTCAGCAATATTGACTTATTAGTCATACCTCAGTTTTCAAGTTGGCTAGTTCCATTCCTCCCAAAACCTTTGGTGGAGACTCTTCATTACCTAATGAAATGCAAACCATCAACATAATTTAAGAATCTGATTGCAAAATACATCCTGTATAAAAAAGAAATGAGCCAGGCATGGTGGCGCATGCCTTTAATGCCAGTACTTGGGAGGCACAGGAAGGAGGATCACTGTGAGTTCAAAGCCACTCTGAGTTCAAAGCCACTCTGAGACTCTGAGACTACATAATGAATTCCAGGTCAGTCCGAGTTACAGTGAGACCCTACCTTGGAAAACAAAAAACCGAAAAAAGAAAGAAAAGAAAAAGAAATGGTATGTTACCTGGAAGTCCAGGTAGCCTTCCTTTGTTCATTTATTTTATTGTAAGTTAAAGACAGTAATAAAGGAAAGTGTGTGAAAAAGTGTAAGAAATGGGGGCTGGGAAGGTCACTCACTCAGAGGTTAAAAGTGTTACTTGTAGACCTTGACAGCCTCAATTCCCCAATAACCATATAAACACAGATGCATAAAGGAGTGCATGCGTCTGGAGTTTGTTTGCAGTAGCAAGAGGCCCTGGTGCGCCCATATGTTTCTCTCTGTCTAACCAATAAATACATCAGAAAAAAAAAAAAAAAAAGAAGTAGGGGGCTGGAGAGATGGCTCAGCAATTAAGGCACTTGCTTGCAAAGCCTACGGACCTACATTCAATTCTCCAGTACCCACGTGTTATATAGTCAGGTTCGCATTGCTAGTAGAAATCACTCAATCAAGAAAAGCTTGTGGGAAATAAAGAGGTTTATGGTTTATTTTGGCTTGTAGGCTTGAGGGGAAGCTTCATTATGGTGGGGGTAAAACGATGGCATGAGCACAGGGTGGACATTACCCCCTGGCCAACATAAGGTAGACAACAGCAACAGGGGAATGTGCCAAACACTGGCATGAGGAAACTGGCTATAACACCCATAAGCCTACCCCCAACAATACACTCCCTCCAGGAGGCTTCAATTTCCAATTGCCATCAGCTGGGGAACCTAGCATGCAGCACCTGAATCAAACTACCACATTCCGCCCCTGGCCCCCATAAACTGATAACCACACATGATATAAAATACAATGAATTCTGTCCAACTTTAAAAGTCCCTATAGTTTTTATCAATCCTAATGATGTTCAATCATCCCATAATTCAAGATCTTTAAATGAGCCATAATACTAAAAAATACTAAGAACCCTCCCCCAAAGAAACCCATAATGGCACAGAATAAATATTCACATTGCAAAAGATGGCTTTGGGCATACTAAAGAAATATCCAATCAATACAAGATTTAAAACAACCAGGGCAAACATCAAACTCTGTAACTCCAAGTCCAAAAACTAGCCAGTGACAAATCTCCAAGTCCGATAATTCTAACTAGCAACAAGTCTCTGGAATTCTGACTCCACCCCTCCAGCCAGGCTACTCACAGTCTTGGAAAACTTCATCAGGCCCCGCAGCTCTCTTTGTTAGCCATGTTGTGGTCCCAGCATCTCCACTGGGTCTCCACTGCAATCCACCGTTCATCCTCATGGCCCCATGGGGTCTCCATGCAGGCATCTAGCAAACCTGCTTCACACTGCCCATGGCCATTTCCAAAACACAAGACCATGTTGCAAACTCAATAACCCTCTTTCCTGTATTTTGTATCCTTCATAATACCAGGTAGGGTGCCAGTTTGTTAATCTGGGGGTTGGGGGGGGAATAAAGCAGACTGTAAAACAGGACACCCCTTGAGCACTCAGGCCCCTTCAAAAGAGTCTATGTTCTTCCTGTTGCCTCAGTGCAGGTCACCTGACCCAATATCAAAGGTTGTAATCTCTCAATTGCAGCTGAACAGGCAGTAGTTCACCCCATTTTTTTTTTTTCCTGTGCCATATCCCTCTGCTCATACCAATTCACTTCTATGCAAAGCAACCCTGCACAACTTCTCAGGGCCTGGGCATAACAGCAAGCTTTCCACACAAACTGCTAGCCCAGTACAAGCAAAGCTTTCTCACCCTCATAAGCCAAACCTCACAGACCATAGTTCTTACTGCATTCAGGTCTTTCAACTCTGACCAGAACAGTCCACCAAACTGTACTTACAGCACTGCAAGACATCTCTTAGGCCAAATCCTTCCACATTCCTCTTGAAAATCAGCTCTAAAAGGCCAAAGCCACACAGTCAGGGGTTTATCAGCAACCCCACTCCTCACCCTGAAGCAGCTGGCTCGATAGAATGATGGAATGGTCTTTAAAAGAAACAGCTGTACTGTCAACTAGGTGGCAATGGCATGGAGGGCTGGGGGAGTGTCCTCCAGCAGGCTGAATCAGCATCCAATATATGTACTGTTTCTCCTGTAGCTTGGATTCATGGGTTCAAGAATCAAGGGGTAGAAATGGGAATGGTCCCACTTACCATCACCCCAAGTGACCCATTAGCTAAAGTTTTGCTTCCTGGTCCCACAACCTTATGTTCTGCTGGTCTACAGGTCTTGGTGCCAGAGGGGGTAGTGATTTGTCTAGGAGGCACAAAGAATATTCTTTGTGCTAAGACATCCCCTTGGCCACTTTGGGCTCCTGATGCCCATGAGTGAACAGGCTGAGAAAGGAGTGATTGATCCAGACTGCCAGGGGGAAATTGGATGGCTGCTACACAGTGGAGATAAGGAAGAGTATGTCTGGAGTGCAGGAGGAGATCCTTTAGGGAGTCTCTTAGTGTTACCAGGCCCTGTTATCAAAGTCAATGGACAATTGCAACAACCCAATTGAGGTAGTGTGATAAATGGCCCATTCCCTTCAGGAATGAAGGTATGGGTCACCCCTCCAGGTAAAGAACCAAGACCTGCTGAGGAGCTTGCTGAAGGTGGAGGAAATACAGAATGGGTAGTATAAGAAGGTAGTTACAAATACCAGCTAAGGAGAGATGACCAGTTATAGAAACGAGGACTGTAATTGCAATGTTTCTGTCCTACCTCGACACGAAGTGTTTGTACATATCTATATCAATATTAAGATTATATCAATAGCTAACGGTTGAATTTATACTGGACCTATTATATGACAGACTAAGCATTCCTCAAAGAACCTTGCTTTGTGTTGGGGAGATTTTACATTTCTGGTTGTATGTGGGAAAGTTATACCATGTTAGGTGGAATTATGAGCTTATTACTGTTTTTTATTTGGAAATTAAGTATGATATAAAGAGATATGGTTTGGTGTCAAGTTGATAAGTGGTGGACTTGTGACAGTTAAGGTGGTGTCAACTTGCTCTGTTTCATAATCCACAGAAATCCCTTTTGGGTGGGTCTCCGAGGTTGTTTCCAGGAAGGATTAACTGAAGGAGAAAGCCCTTCCCCCACAGTGGGTGGCCCCTCTCAGAGGGGGACGAAGCTCTGGGTGAAGAGAGCCCCTTCCTTCCTTCCACTTGGCTGCCGGAGCTGCTTGCTGCCTTCCAGCGTGGACTGAAGACCAGCATCAACTTAAGACCTGTGTGGATCGAAACCCAGCGGCTCCTTAGGAAGCCTCCAGGCCTTCAGTGCCAGATTGGGACTGCTGAGGCAGCTGGCCATGTGGACTGAGCAGCTACCAGGTTCCTTGTTTCTTGGGCCTATAACTGCTATTAGACTGTGGAAAGCTAATCCAATAAATTCCCTTTTTAATATAATTCATTCTAGCGGTTCTGTTCCTCTAGAGAACCCTGACTAATATACCATGTAAAGCCAGATGCACAAGGTGGTGCCTGCATCTGGAGTTTGTTTGCAGTGGCTAGAAGCCCTTGTGCACCTATTCTCTCTCTCTATCTGACTCTCTCTCTCAAATTAAAAAAAAAAAAATTAAGTAGGAGAAAGGCCATGTTATTTGTTCACTTTGGGGAAATGAAATTATTTTTGTCTGTCTGTCTGTCTGTCTGTCTATCTATCTATCTATCTATCTAATCTCTATCAAGTTTGCCTATCTATCTGTATGTCTATCTGTCTAATCTATCTTATGAATCACTGAAATAAGGAACCAAGTGATTTACAGATAGACTTGCCTTATTTGCTAACACCATGAGGGAGACCTAAGGATAACTTTCTTAGGCAAACACTGGTGTTTATTGCAGTCTCACCTCCGTCTTTTCTCTCTGCACTTCTGCAGCTGGGGTTTCTACAGGTTCCCTCACCTACCGCACACATAAGCTGAGAAAGAAAAGCCTTCTTTTCTCCAAGAGCCTGACTGTAGGTTTTTCCAAGGAAAAGACAAACAGAGGGAGGAGTAATAGGCTGTAGTAAAGCACAATTCATAAAAATATAGAGCATTCAGTTAACTCTAGGCTAAGTTCAAAGGAAAATAGTTTTTTTTTTTCAACTATTACATTTCTCAGTGCCTCCTCCGTAAGTACCTATGAGGAACACAACTCAATTTACTGCCTAAGCTCCCTAATGCTATGCTAAGTGACAGGTAGGACTTGTTCCAGTTTAAATGTCTAGGACATTATAATTTATACAGCCAAAAAGAAAAGAAATAAATATCCCCTGATCCCTTCAAGTCTAATTCATAGTCATCAAATTCTTGCAACATACTGTGCTTCATCTCATCCTAAGTGTCTATCATAGTAGAGTCATAGCCAACCTGAGTTTAACACCTTTGCATAATTTATAGCTATCTTCCACTCTTGACTATTTATCTCTGTATCTCCAAAGCCTAGTATACTGGATGATATAGTGAGCGATGGAAATTGTACCTTTGAAAGTTAAGTGTTCTTAAATGACCCGTATTTTCTGAAGTCTGTCATGAAGGAACAAATCCCTTCTCTCAAAAGATATTCTAAACCAGGAACAAACTTATTTTACCTCAACAGTAAACTCAGTTAAAAAAAAAAAAAAATGAGTAGGGCCTGGGGAGATGCCTCAGCAGTTAAGGCACTTGCTTGCAATGTCTGATGAGCCAGGTTTGATTCCCCAGTACCCATGTAAAGCCAGATGCAGAGTGGTGCACGCATCTGGAATTCATCTGAGCAGAAAGAGGTCCTGGCATGCCCATTCTCTCTCCCTCTGTTTGCAAATAGCTAGACAGTAAAAAACAAACAAACAAAAAACAAAACAAACAAACAAACAAAACCCTGAGGGGATGGAAGTGTTATCCAGTGAGCTGCAGAGCATGCAAGAAGTTCTAGATTCCATCCCTACAAAAACAAAAAATAAAAGTATATGATATGGTCATTGCACTTTTGAATTTTCAGCAGCTGTTTTTACCCACAAAAGACTGGGCCCAGGAACATTTTGTCATGAAGAGGGGAGGGGCTCACAAGGCCTCTCTCCTCCTTGAGGACTTAAAACTTAGAGGTACGTAACAGCTTTAGCAGGGGAAGAGTAAACAACACTTTCTTCAGTAGTATAGCACTGGTAAGTTGTGCCTGTAAAGTAACCCTAATTAAACTTATTAGGTCATAGGAAAAAAAAAAAAACACGAAAAAGAACTTATTCAGGAAGAGAAAGGGAAGCAGTCTGAGAAAAATGAGAAGACAACACAGGGCAAATATTCACATATGAAAATGTCATAATGAAACATTATTATACATAATATATGCTAATAAACACTTGAAAAAATAAAAATTTGAACATCAAAGGAGTTTAAAATCCTGTCACAATTGTGCAGATTAACATATAAGTTTGGTGACTTCCCATGTATAAACCTCCTGCCTCTTTTCTCTTGACACATAAGAAATATGTTGAAGGTCTTTTAAAACACAAGTGAAGCTCAACCTTCAAGTTTGATGAGTTATTTTTCAATAGTAAGAGAAATATTATATATCATCATTCTGGAACCAAAATCATCTTTGAACACTATCTTAAATGAAGTGTTATAAAATCATCTTTGTATGAAGTGGTATGACAAACAATTACTCTTACCTATATCATACACATTTTCTTCAGGAGAAACAGTGACTTCAAGGTCTCCTTCCCTGAAGAGGAATGACCTCTTCACATCAGCAGCATGTTCTGTCTGCTCAACAGACACTCCATCAGCCCACCCGCCACTAGGATCACTCTTTGTGGTCAAGTCCTCACATCTTGGAGCTGATAGAGCTTCATGACAAGGAGCAAGTGTTGACTCTGGTTCTGTAACACATTTGGTGACAGTTGCATTCAAGCTGTCCTTGTGCTCCGGCTGGTCAGGAGGAACAGGGCGCTTTGCGACTGCATCTCTGGTGGGTGACATGTCATTAGTTTTAGCACCGGTGTTTACTGCTGCCAAACAGTGAATACTTCCATAGAGGCCCTGGGCAGCTGCCTGTTCAGGCCCATCCAGACAGACAGATGAGTTAGCATCTCTCTCTGAGCCCCTTCCTGCTGGACAGATGGCTGTGCTCCTGTTCCCTGTTGCCTCTGGGCTTCTGAGTGCCTGCTGAATGGAGCTCAACAATATTTTCTTCTCTTTTGTATTGAGGGCTTGGCCAGGCCAGTCCTTGTCACATCTTTCTTCCTGTACTGTGCATGCAACTGGATGATCTTGTCCTGCAGAGGGCTCACAGTCTAACACCCTGTTGTGCCCTTCCTTGGGTCTCCCTGCCACCATGGCACCTGCTTCTTTGCCTTCTGTAAAAGCCTCAGGACATTGATAGTTTCTCTCTGCCACGAGGCTAGGCATGGGCAGCTCATACTTACTCAGCTTTGCTGCAGAAAGTTCATCATTTACTTCCAGGGTGTGTGTAGCTGGCTGACTTTCTTTGTGTCTACCTAGGCTGGTGCCCATCAGCACACACTCTGCTGTGCTGGTGGAAATAATGGCAGCATCACCCAAGTCTTCCACTCTCACAGTGGTGGCCTGGTCATCTTCTGTGGGGATAGCACCAATCATGACTGCTTCGCATCCTTCAGAGGTGCTCGTGGAAATCATGGTAGCGTCACTGGTCTCCTCTGCTGGTGTGACTGAGGGACAGACTGCCTCCTGAGGGACAGCACTGGACACGGGTCCCTCACAATCATCCACCGAGCTTGTTGAGATAATAGCAGCCCCATCTGCAATTGATGGTGCATTTTCACTTATACCAGAAATAGAGGCATCACATTCTTCTGCTATGCTGGTCGAAATGAGAGCACACTCATCCTTTTCTTCCTTGCTGGTTGAGGCAGGAGGGCTTTCAACTTCTGTGGGAGCACTGGGCATTGGCACCTCAAAACTCTCAGTGCTTACCAAGATTGGACCTTTGGGGCATTCTTTAACAGTTTCAACTGGCTGTTGACTTTCAGTACACTTGATGGGAACTGCACTGGAAATAGGCCCTTCAAACTCTTCCCCTATGCTTGTGGAAATCATGGCACACTCATCCTTTTCTTCAATTCTGTTAGCAGTGTGTTGATCCTCAACACCTGAAACTGCACTGGGCATGGGGGCCTCAAAACCTTCTGTGTTTAGTCTGCAGTCTTCCAAGCTTTCTTCAGTTCTCAGAGTCTTTGGATGCCCTTCTCTCACACCTGTAACTGCACTTACCCGAGAGGTGCCATCACCTGTTGTACTTGTGGAAATCACCAAGCCTTTACCTTGACTTTTAATTCTAGTTAAGCTGTCTTGTTGGTTGGAAACATCATCACTGGCTGTCATAGCCAGGTCATCAGACTGTTCATTTTCTACAGAAGTGATGATGCCTTCATCTTTTTCACTGGGTGACGTGTGGCCAACTTCACATTCTGGGACTGCACCAGATACACAAACATCATGACTGCCCCCCACCATGCCAGTGGAAATAGTGGCATCTTCAACCACTTCTTTCCTGGTGAGCTGAGTGTCACTCTGATGAGTAGCTGCACTAGTCATGGGGCCTTCACCACTACCTCCAACTGGTGCCACATCACCATTTCCTGTAACTGCACTAGTTACACTGCTTTCTACAATCCCTTTAGCACTGGAGCAGATATCTGTGTCTTTGATTTCCTTCTTTGCACAACTCATACTGTCAACATTACTGCCATCTGTATTAATGATGGTTGCCCCAGCCTCAGCATCCACCTGCTCTATCACAGGGTCAATCTGACCACCCCCTTCTGCGCTCTCACAGATCAACACCCCCACACTTTCTTCTCCAATCCCTGTACATGTTGAAGCATGTCCAATTTCATTTCCTCTCCCAGTGCTAGTCACAACACCCTCCCCCTCATCATCTTCTTCTTTTGCACCTGTACTAGTCACAATGCCTTCATCATCACAAAGACCAGTAGCCATTGAGGGTAAATTACTGATATTGTTGGCACCTGTGCTATCCATTTCACTCTCTCCGTTATCTTCTGTTTCAGAACTGAGAATGCAGCCTTCAGTGCTATCTTCTGAACCTGTGCAACTTGCTGGCCCGTCCCCATCTTCTTCTGTAATGCCTGTGCTGGTGACTGCACTTTCACCTTCTGTGCCGTCATTCCCGGAACCATCTCCTTCTTGGCTGGCACTTGTCTCTGGGGGTATATCATTTTCTACTGGTACCACATCTGCACCCGTAACTATGCGTTCCTCTTGGGGTCCTGCCCTAGTCACTGAGCAGATGATGAAGTCATCACCTCTTCCTTTTGCTTCTGTACAAGTTACTGTGCCTTCTGTTTCTTTTTTAGGACCTCCTTGTGCTCTATTTTCTTGGGAACCATCAACTTCTTCACTGCTCACAGACCCTCCTCTTATTTCTGTCCCAGCACTTGTAACTGCTCCATCACTTTCAACTTCACCAATAAAAGTACCAGTTCTTTCAACTCTATTTGAAGAACCATCATACTTTTCTTCAGAGCCTGCACTGGTTACAGCATCATCTTTTTCCTCTGTCACAATACTATTTACAATGGCTTCAATTTTAACTGTATGAGCAGCAACAGGGTCTGCAACTCTCTCTTCTGATTCAGCCACAGTACACTCTCTACTTTCTCCTTCCTTGGTGCTTGTGAGAAAAGTTTCACTTTCAGCAAACCCTTCTGTGACAATACCCCCACCCTCTTCAGCTGGGGCAAAAACAGTGCATTCTCTGGCTTCTGCCCCAACTTGGAGGAGATTGTTTCCAGGGCATGCACCTATTATGAAACCTTCATCTGCTTCAATGCTGGTACAGGGCAAAGCCATCCCCTTCTCTCTTGTTTCTGCAGAAGTGGTGGTGGCATCCCCAGACTTTTCTGGGTTTAAGGTAGTTTGATTGCCTTTCCCTTCAGTACTAGTAGCTACAAAAGTTTTTCCTGCCTTACCAGAACCAGCTGTTGCCCTCTCTGTTTTGCCAGCCCTTTGCTGCAACACAGAGGAGGCAGTGTCATCCCCAGCATTGGTGTCTACCTCATTGTTTTCAGTCTTTCTTTCAACATCAGTTGGTATTTTTTTATTTCCATCTGGGTCTCTATAATGCTTAAGCTTGGCTGTTTCAGCATCTTTGCCTGTACTCATGCCTACCACATGATCAGCAGCAACGCTAATCTTCTTGACATTCTCTACTGCAGCTCCAGATGTCTGCTTTAAATCAGGTTCTGCATTCAAATCTCTTTCTTTCTTGGTAACATCAAACAAGTCACTTTCTTTGCTAATATTCTCATTTTCCACAATCAGGGCCATTGATTTGCTAGCATGAGGGATGCTTACTTTTCCTTGTTTGCTGTCTGATAAGGTGGCCTGGCAATCTAATGGAATGTGTCTTCTGTTTGCCATGCTTGCTTTTGCTGACAAGTCTTCGGTAGAACCATCACTGCCTTCTTTGCAGTCACTTGTCTGAGAGACTTCTGATGTCCTCACTGCCACACCCTGGTTAGATAAATCAGAATGACCTACAAAGGAAGTGCTGGCTGTGCCACCTTCAGAATTACCAATAGGAATTACATCTGAATCATGAGATTCTTTCTGAGGCACAACAGTCACTGAACCCAAGGATGGTGAGAGGTCTAAGTCTATGGAATGTTCAAGAACAGTGTCTCCTTGAGTTGCACATTCTTCATGGGTTCTGGCTGTGTTTTTCCAATTATTTTGCACTCTATCATTTTCTGATGGAGCACTAGAGAACATTCTCTGACTTGGTTCAGAGTTCATATTCACTTCATGAGCTCCTTGTTGAACTGATTCTTTTTCCCTAGGATTTGCTTTTGGCACAGCACTATGGATATGCACTTTCTTAGCCAAGGTGCTTTTTGGGTCAGCATGTTTTTCGGAATTGCTTGTCACTGCTATTCCACGACCTGATTTACAGGTTGTAGCTATTGACTTTGAAACTACTGTGGAAATTCTTAGTTCATCCTTTAGAATCCCTGCCGTTTTTTGTTTTGCAACATTTTCAGAGTCCATGTCTTGGTGAGAACTATTATTGCTGATGTCTTGGGTTTTAGAAAGTTCAGATACACTTTCGATGCTTGTCTTAGAATCAATTTCCATGGGTTCTTGTTCAGGGATTGGTGTGGTTTCGCTACTTTTTTTTGGTCTCTGAAGGGAAGAACTGGGAGTGCCTAAAGTGTTTCCTGCAAATTTATCATCTCTAGTCATTTCTTGTGATAAGCTTCCTCTTCGATTTTCACACAGTCTCCTACTTACTTTCTTTTCTATAACTGAACCATTCCCTCTGGCCTTTTCATGATTGCCGTCAACTTCTTTACCATCCTTGTCATCAGGTTTATTTTCTTCCTTCTTTTTCACATCTTTACTGCTGTGCTTTAAGCTTTTGCTTTTGTGCCCATCTGAGAATTTTCTCTCAAGTCTGAAGGAGCCCGAGTCTTTATCACCCTTATGTTTCTCCCTTGCCAATGGCAGCTTAGCTCTATGACTAGAATCTTTCTGTATACTATGTGAAGGAGCAGTACTCTCCAATACAGATTCAACACTAGTGTCTTCTAAAGATTTGTCTTCAATTTTAGACTTGCGTTGCTTTTCAGAGTCATTTTCTTCTGTGTTTTTCTCTTTCTCTGATTTTGGAGTAGCCATCTGTTTTGAAATACTTTCTTGTAATTCTGTTTCAGTAAGTTTTAATTGTTTACCTTGACCTTTGGATTTAGACTTCAACCCAATTTTCTCTTCCAATAAGCTCTTTGTTCTCCGCCTCTCCTTGTGAACCACCTCTTCTGGCTTTAAGTTACTATCTGAATTATTTGGATCTGTTTTACACTTATCTTCAGAGTAACTGTCACTTCTTCTCTGTAACATGGCACCATGCTGTTTGGAACTTAGAGCGTCTTTCTGAATCTTCCCATCACTTGATCTTCTTATTTTGTGCTCTGCCTTGGTCTTTTCGGAAGACAGGTGTTTTTCTTTTTTGTTTTCTTTACGCATATTCTCGTCTGTTTTTATAATATATTCAGAAACTGGCTTTCCATCTTTTCCTAATACTGACAATTTCTTTTCACTCCTGTGTTTACTTTTTCGCTCAGCTTTCTCATCTGAAGAAAGCTTGGCCTGCTGACTTTGCTTCAGAGTATTTTCCTCGACTTTTAACACTTTCTCAGAAGAGTGAAGTTCAGTCTCATCGCCTTTATATTTATGTTTGGAAGACAGTTTTTCTTCCAACAGGGATTTCTCTTTTTCAGGTTTCTCTTTGGAGGACTTGACTTCCTTTTTAGGTAGGTTTTTCACATATGGTATTTCAGAATCATCTTTCTTTTGATACTTTTCATTTTTAGGTGTGCTTTTCTGTTTCTGGTGCTCTTCCGTGCTAATATCTGAGCGTTCTCCCTGCTTTTTTCCATCTCTCATGTCCACTTCTTCCTGTGCCCCTTCTGTTACAACAGGGGTGGATATCCGTCTTTTATGTTCTCTTTCAATTCTGGACTCATTTTTGTTTTCTTCAGCTGGATGCAGAGACTCTGACAGTCTCCGGGCAGGTTTACTTGGTTCACCTTTCACATGAGCATGCTTCAGCTCCTTTGAAGAAAGCACCTTCTCCTTTTCACAGTGCTGCTGAGAAAGCAAAGTGTAAAGTATGAGACACACTTTATATTTAAATGGGATCACTGAATGCATTTAACACACTGAGTTCTGGCAAACAAGGCACTAAACTTACTCCCTGGTTGTAGTCAGTGGTTGGAGTATGCATCAGGAAGCTGAATCTCAGTGGGACTCAATAATTTGACATCCAGGCAACAAGTAGCTATTCTAGAAATGAGTCTAGATGATCTCTGCCTGAGCTTAGCATTCTTTGCACTACACTGCAGGCAGCTTTACAGAGCCAGTTATTTCACTTCAGATTTGTCCATGCATTCAGGAAGGCTTCAACTCTATCAATTTCCATTAATGTCTTACAGTCCTTGATCAGTATAAGATGAATAAAGAACAGCCCAGATTCTTTTCAATCTACTGCTGACAAAGGTGAGGCATGCTTTTTAGTGAAAGCTACTTACATTTCAATTTAGAAACTCAAATAATTTGCAGAAGCTACACAGACTTAAAACTATTTGTATAGTAGTCTATGTGTGACTCACCTTGCACAAAAATCAACTCCAAATGGATTAAGCACCTCAGTATAAGACCTGAAATTCTAAAATGACTGGGGTAGAAAATAGGGATTACTCTCCCAGATATAGGAGTGGGGGAAGACTTCCTGAACAGGATCCTAGTAGCTTGGAAAATTAAACAAAAACTTAACCAGTATGATCTCATGAAGCTAAAAAGCTTTCATACAGACAATCATACCATAAACAGCCAAAAGACAACCCACAGACTGGGAGAAAATCTTCGCTAGCTACACCTCTGACAGCGGCCTAATATCTAGAATCTACAAAGTATTCAAAAAGCTAAGCAATAAAAAAAAAATCTAAATCCATTCAAAAAATGGGGAAGAGAACTGAACAGACTTCTCAAAGGAGGAAATGCAAATGGTCAATATTCATTTAAAGAAATGCTCAACATTCCTAGCTATCAGGGAAATACAAATTAAAACAACTTTAAGATTCCATCTTAGTCCAGTCAGAATGGTAATCATCAAAAACATCAAATGGAGGACTGGAGAGATGGCTTAGCGGTTAAGGCGTTTGCCTGCAAAGCCAAAGGATCCCAGTTCGACTCTCTACGACCCACCTAAGCAAGATGCACAAGGGGGTGCATGCATCTAGAGTTCCTCTGCAGTGGCTGGAGGCCCTGGCACTCCCATTCTCTCCCTCTCTTTGCCTCTTTCTCTCTCTCAAATAAATAAATAAAATATATTGTAAAAAAATCAAATGAAGCCAGGTGTGGAGGGACACACCTTTAATCCCAGCACTTGGGAGGCTGAGGTAGGAGGATTGCTGTGAGTTCGAGGCCAGCCTAAGACTAATTCCAGGTCTGCCTGGTCTACGGCAAGATCCTACCTGGAAAAACAAAACAAATAAACAAACAAAAAAACAACCCATCAGAAATAGTGACCCTTGAGGGGGGGAAACAACCCACAAATAAATGACAACTAATGTTGGCAAGGCTGTGGGGAAAGAGGAACCCTCATTCACTGCTGCTGGGAATGCAAACTTGTACAATCACTATGGAAATTGGTATGGAACTCCTGAAAAAGATGACTATGTGTGTGTAGCTAGAATGAGACCAGGAAAAAATGGAACCAGGAAGGGAGAAGAAGAGGGGATACCAGACAAACCAGTAGAGGGGAAAGAATATTATGGTGAGTAGGGGATTCAGGGAAAGGGAGTGTGCAGCTACAATATCAAAGGCTAAAGCAGTCAGCACAATAGGAACCTTCCTCCTGGAAACCAGTATATGGGATAGAACCCATCAATTATGGGACGTATACAGACCAGGCTGTAATGCCCAGTAGAAGGTAAAGAAAGCTTAAGCCTTAAACTATGGGCTCTGGCTTGTGGATCCCAGGGCCAAATCTAGGTCAACCCCCACAGTGAGCAATTGGCCAGGGTGATCTGTGTAATTAAAAAAAAAACAAAACCCCAAAACTCTAGGATTTGACAAGCACTTGGTTACCAGATAGAGCTAAAAGGTAAGACTCTATTGCTGCAGACACCACAGGCTGCCATCTCGGAGCACCAAGAGACAATGTGAGAACTGAAAAGAAAGCTAGTCCTCACCTGGAAAACCATCATGGTGCTGGAAAGTGGCATGGGAACTACTGCTAGACAATGGTCACCAGTAGTATGAACAAGCAGGAGACCCTTCAAACCATGAAATCTACCAGCTAGACAAGAAGTACACACTTCTGCAATAGTGGCAGCCAACTGTCCTCTGATTGAACATGAGGTCCACTCAGTGGGAGAGAACTACTAACTGGTACTGGGAACCATGTTAGCACCCCATGGTCAGGGAAATCACATTACCAGAGAGAATTCCCCACTGTTCCTTGTACAAGACGAGTGGTTAGCTTCTTCAAAATTTCTCTCAAGCTCCTAGGCATATTCCCTTTAATCAAAGCTGTTCTCACCCTTGATAGGAGAATCTGTTTTATTTTTCAGATGGCAAAGAATACTGAGGAGATCTGAGGTGATCAATACAAGAAAACACAGCCAAATGCTCTTAACGAGCTACCTCTACCACATTTACTGGGGTCCAGAAGAGACTGCAGAGAAAGCAGCAACATGAATATTGCTCCCAATACTAGCCTAACAGCCACATTCAGGAAAATAGCAACAAACACTGTGGTGAACCAAAACACCATAACAGAAACACAGAGACTATAGAGAAGGCAATACTAACTGATTACATGCCTGCCAAGACTCAGGGACTGTTGTGGAAGAGGGGGTAGGGAAATTTTAAAAGCTACAAGGTGGGTAGAAACAACATGAGGCACAGTTCCCCACAGAGACAGAAGTCCTAATTACCCAAAATGAACACCAATAACCCTAATGAGGAGTCTCCTCAGAAATGGGTACCAGGAAAGAGGACAACCTGTTAAAATATTAATCAATAAAAAAATCTACATATGAAATCTCAAATGTACACAATAATTCAGCATTACAATATCATATAAACATCTGTTATATAAATATACATGCACATGTATATGCATTTGTATTCTGCAAACAAGCACCTTTAAACACTGAGCTATCTCTGCAGCCCCACATTTGTATTCTGGAGAAAGCATGCATGGCACCTGAATTCTCTACTCCCAGATTTTAGTATTTACTATGAAGAAAAATTTATGAGATAATTTCCCATAAAAATATGTTAATTATTTAAATATATGCAGTAACACATTAAAATGTATATTTAAACATTTGTGGGTTTTTAAAAAAAGAAATAAGAAATATGGCAATGGCCTATAAAGAAAACACTTAAATTCATTGAAAGCCAAGGTTTGTTCTAAGGGAATTATCTAAAACACATTTTTACAATTTAAAATGAGCAGCCATGGTGGGAAACCAACTGCTCTTGATTTGGCTAACTGATCTGCTCAGTGGAATGGAACCCATAGCTGGAGCTGGGAAACAAGTCAGAACCATATCCAAAAACGAGCCCGCTCTCCATCATCAAGCTCCCACCAGCTGTGGGCTACAAAAGGGCTTATACCTACTAAATTCTCTCTAAAAATAACAATGGTTACCCCATTTGTCTGGTGCTAACTTCATTCTCTGTTTGAGAATTTGCTTCTTTTTTTCAGATGGACCCAGATCCTAAGGACAGAACCAGCCCATCACACCTCAAAAGGGCCCCTGCTGAAACTAAGAGTAACTGGGGAAATAAGCAAGAGTGCTGCTTTCTTGGTGAACCTGGTACCAGCACAAGGGTGAAGGAGATAGACACAGAGAAGACTCATCTCCTACCAAACTAGATATTCAGGGACACAGAGGCTCCCAAGACCTCATCACTGAAGCAGATCTAAAATGAACCCAACATGGCTCAGGGAAGTTTACAGAAGAGGGGGAGGAAAGAATGTTAGAGCCACATGTTGGGTCATAATACACAGAGACATTGCCTCTTACCCATAACTGATGGCTAACCCCACAATGCACGACCCATATTCCCCAACGAGGAGGGTCTCTGTGGAGGGGGCAGGACAGGGAGCAGGCTAACAATGTTATCATGACTGTATACATGATGTGTACATAACTATTAAAAAAATGAGCACATGAAGGAACAACTAAGAGTTCAAACATAAACCAGTGCTTAAGTAAGTTATAATGTGTCCTTTCCATAAACACCAGCCAGTCATTAAATAGTCACTTTTCAAGGTATTGTGAAATGAGTAAAATCTGAAAACATTTTGCCAGATTAATTCTCTTCTGAAAAACTATGTATGGGCTGGAGAGATGGGTCAGCAGTTAAAGTACTTGCAAACCCTAACAATCCAGGTCCAATTCCCCAGTTCCTATGGAAAGCCAGAGGCACCAAGTATCACATGCATCTGGAATTTGTTTGCAGTAGCAGGTGGTCCTAGTGTCTATTCTGTCTTATTCTCTTTCTCTCTCTCTCTGTTTGCAAATAAATAAATAAATAAATAAATATTGTAAAAACCATGTACACACTCGGACAGGGAATCAGAGAATACAATTAATGATTTGTTATGTAGAAATTTTCATTTTCTCCCCTCTTCTTTCTCCTTATTTTTTAAAAATATTTTTATTTATTTATTTGCAAGCAGAGAGATACAGAAGAAAGGCAGACAGAGAGAACAGGCACACCAGGGCCTCCAGCCACTGCAAACCAACTCCAGATGCGTGTGCCTCCTGGTGCACCTGGCTTTAGGTGGGAACTGGGGAATCAAACTCAGGCCATTAGGCTTTGTAGGCAAGCTCCTTAACTGCTAAGCCATCTCTCCAACCCTTTCTTCTTATTACTGAACATTTCATTATTGCCATATAAGAAGCCAGGAAGGAAGAAGGAAAGAGTAGAAAGGTACCTATTACCTAGACAAAAATATACAACAACAAAAAAATTAGCTTACCAAAGTGAAAAATTCAGGCCATAAATAGCATGGTATTTAAGAATGCTAAATGGGAACAACTTTTCTTGTTGTTGGTTTTTTGAGGTAGGGTCTCGCTCTAGCTCAGATTGACCTGGAATTCACTATGTAGTCTCAGGGTGGCCTCGAACTCATGGCAATCCTCCTAACTTCTGCCTCCCAAGTGCTGACATTTTTTAACTTAATATAGAAAAGACCAAATTATATTTTGTTCTCTAGCATAACAAAGAACTAATTGATCTGCATGTGACAAAGAGCACGTGAAATGATTTCATGGAGACATACCTCACTTGTTTTGAGGATTTCCTTGGGCTCTTCTTCAGAATGCTGTTTTTTTTTGGAATTCTCTTCAAGATCCCTTGAAGCAGGGGACAGTCAAATAGGAAATTTCAACTTAAATGAAAGAATTTTTCAGGAAGGTTGAAAAACAAAAGATTCCTTTACTATAAAATTTTTTAAATTAATTAATTTATTTCTATTTTTTAAGGCAAGCCCAACAGACTGGACTTTTTTTGTTTATGCATGAGAGCTAGTGTGTGTGTGTGTGTGTGTGAGAGAGAGAGAGAGAGAGAGAGAGACAGAGAGAATTGGTGTGCCAGGGCCTCTGGCCATTGCAATAGACCTCCAGACATATGCGGCCCCTTGTGTGCATGTGCAACCTTGAGCACATGTCTCACTTTATGTGTTTGGCTTACAGAGGACCTGAAGAGTCGAACAGGAGTCCTTAAGCTTCACAGATGAGCACCTTAACCGCAAAGCCATCTCTCCAGCCCACTATAAAGATTCTTTACAAAGCTCTTCTTTAATTTAAGTACTTAACCTATATGTGGATGTCTGTTACACTTTAATTTAAATCCTAAATTTAAAGTCAATAGAGAGCACAATCCAAACATGCCATGTACTTCTCTTGGTGTTAAAGAAAAACAGCTAAAATAAAAATCCCTAACTTGCTGGATTTGGACAAATACTGTACAGGTCATGTGTATATTTGGAAGTCTTTTAAGTACACAGGGAAGGCTTTTTAAAAAAAAATTCAGACCAATGGAAAGGTCCGCTAATAAATTTGAGAACTGACTACTTATCTGGAAGTCTATAATTAATTTATATAACTACAACTTGATGAAACAACAAAATTGTAGCTGGTAGCTCAGACATCATAGCTACTTTCAAGATATCACTGTCTTTCTAATTCTTACACATCTGACAATGATAACACAGTAGTTAAAAAAATGAATCTGGGTCAGACTCTTGGTTAGGGAAAAAGGCATGGGATGTAGTAAAAAATAAGTGCTGCAAAGACTGGAGAAGAGACATAATCATGGTTAGAAGTGATTATCCAATGTCCAGAATAGGAATACTTTTTGAACTATGTGTAGAGGGCCTAAACTCAAACTTTCTGAAACTCAAGAAATGATTTTTTGTTTATGCATTTATATTTTTATGGGAGATGATCTAAAGCCGTCACCAGATTTTCACAAAATACAAGACGTAAACATTACTTTGAAATGTTATTGATATTAATATAATGGTGGACAATAAATATGAAATCCTAAGGCCTTTATAAACATGTAAAAACATTCTCATGCAAAATATGACTTTTTCTGTTACTCTTAATGTCTCTCTTTTGAAAGCACACCATGTAAGTATGACAACTGGATCGTGACCACATCAAATACATGCCTTGAGCCTTTTCTTCTTCTTTTGCTTAAGGCTACTTTCTTCTCTAAAACTTTCTGTTCTTTAAGGACTTCTTTACTTCTGGGGGGTTTGGGTTCCAAAGTCTTTGTTGATGATTCTTCTACATACACATCATTTTTGTCTAGGAAAGAGCAATTAACAAATTGTATTTCAGAAGAGAACGTTATAAAGAGTGTTAAATTTATCTTAGTAAGATTTTACAGTTATTATAAAATGCAAAATGATTTTTTAATGGCTTTTAAGTTGTATTGGAAGAAGCATAATAGAATCCAATTTTGTTCGATGTATTATGCCATATAAATGTTGTTAGGGGTGTGGCTCAATAGTAGAGAACTAGCCTAGCAGGTATGACACCTTGGGCTCAATCCTCAAGTATCATGGGGGCGGGTGGTGAAGAGAATAAAAGCTAATACAGAGTTATCCTCAAATATGCATGTATTGTAAGAATCCATATTTCATTACTTATTCTGTTTACCATTACTGCAAATTGGTTTGACCCTTGAGAACAAATAATTTCATTTTGTATGCAGAGTCCACAAGCAAAATATGAAACTGACTAGAAAATGATGAGGTATATAGGATAGTTTCAAATTAGCAATAATAGTTGTATACCTTGACTCTTGACTTTGAAAGACTTTGTTTTTTCTGCTTTCTGTTTTCGTTTTTCTTCAAGCTTTTCTCTGTTAGTTTGTCTTCTTAAAAGCCTTTCTTCTTTTTCTTTAGCCTAAAACCATAAAATACCCTAACATATTATCAGGTTAAAGCAAAAACACCCAGAAAAAAAAAATGTCTAAGCAAAAATCTTATAGCAAGGGTAAAGGTAAATGGTATAGAACTGCCCTAGCAAGTGAGTGACCTTGGGTTCAATTCCTGAGTACCACACTAAAAACAAACAAACAAAAAACAAGTTTTAGTATGTCCTTCAGATGTTCTTACAAATTAATGGGCTCTATAAAAGTACATATATACTATCTATACACGCATATATGTATATGTGTATAATATGTGTGTGTATGCATATATGTGTGTATACATATGTATGTGTGTGTATGCATGTATATATTTTAATATGGAAACTACTGAAAGAATAAGAGACAGAAGTGAAACCTTCCTATTCTTTTAGAATGCCATTGATTTAAAGACTGTGAAGACATTACTTTGGAAAAAGGTGATTTAAAACACTAGTTATTTCAACAAAAGAGACAGTTACAAAAATATGAACACTAAGTGCATATGGGTAGGTCATCATAATTTTTTGGTTATTTTCACAATAAAAGGTTGAAATGCAGATTCATATGATAGGCCAGTTCTACAACAATTTGACCTGGTAGTGATACTCCTGAGACCCTGGCTTTATAATACAACTTTCTGCTGTCATATTCTGAACCACAGCTGTGTGTTATTCCCAACCCCCCATTTAAAAAATTTTTTTGTTTGTATTTTTATTTGTTTATTTGAGAGTGACAGACAGAGAGCAAGAGGCAGATAGATAGATAGATAGATAGAGAGAGAGAGAATGAGCGCGCCAGGGCCTCCAGCCACTGCAAATGAACTCCAGACGCGTGCGCCCCCTTGTGCATCTGGCTAACGTGGGTCCTGGGGAATCGAGCCTCGAACCGGGGTCCTTAGGCTTCACAGGCAAGCGCTTAACCGCTAAGCCATCTCTCCAGCCCCTCCCACCCCCTTTTTATGATTCAAAGTCTAACTTTCCAAAAGTTCCAAGCAGGAGTATTAATTTCTAACCAAGTAACCTTTTCAGGACATAAGCCCAGAAGGAAGGCTAGCCACTGGTAGCATTTTGGTATATATTCTTCAACCCATATTTCTACAAAGTTCCTTATCCTGAAATAAGCAACTTATCATATTTTAATGCTTTTAAATTGTAAGCCATCTTAAAACTGATATATTCAATGAAGTATATGTGCAATCAAGTAGGAATTTTCTTTATAAAGCTATTAAGGGAGTGGTAGATTTTGTAATTGAAAGCACTTAAAATCTAGGAAATATGTGGACTTCATTTCCCTCAATATTATAATGGTTGCATACTGTATCTTTGTATGCCTTAATCCATACTAATACAAAATTCCATACCATGGAACATTTAGATTATTAGCAGTTTTTCATTTTTTATTAGGAGCATTGATACAAATAGTTCTGCCATGTCAAGTATATATTCTATGTAGGTAATAACAAGACAAAGCCCTTGTCTATTTCATATGCACAACAGAACCTTGTGGACAGACTATTCAAGCTAGTCAACATGATGCAGTAGGCCAGAACACTTAAGAGAGCCAACTGAACTCACAATAGACTGCCGCCGTTGTTCCACTGTGAGCTCATCATCGGAGTCACTGTAGTACCTGGAGTAAAGGTATGGTTTGTGAACATAAGCATGCCGTACACTTTTGGCTTTTCCTTCATTAGAATCAGTACTTTGAATTTTTGTTTTATTCTGTTTGTTCTTCTCTTCATCTGGAAAAGTCAACAGAAAGAAGGGCTTTTGTGAATTTACAATCAAATCAATATTAGGCTATACAAACAGCAAGAGGCATTAATGGAATTCAAGTGTATTCATAGGTCCAAAAGGAGAAATAGCTGTATGTGAATATTAAAAAATTGCTGTGTGTGTGTGTGTATGTGTATGTATATATATTTTGAGCCTGGCTCCAAAAATTGCTGTACTTTGAGACTGCAGTTCATCTTATTTTTTACCATCTTCTTAAAATTAAATATTTTTAAAAAGGAGACATGCCAGGCGTGGTGGCACATGCCTTTAACCCCAGCACTCGGGAAGCAGAAGTAGGAGGATCTCAGTGAGTTCAGGGCCACCCTGAGACTACATAGTGAATTCCAGGTCAGCCTGGGCTAGAGTGAGACCCTATCTTGAAAAACCAAAAGGAAACATTATACCTGTTTATGCTATTAAAAGAGAGTGGTCAGACAAATTAAGCTGAGTTTATCTGAGTGAAGGAAGGATTCATAATGGAGGACACTCCACTCAGAACCACATGCTCACAGGCTCCTTTGCGGCCTGGGCAGAACAAATCACTGGATCAGCCAGTGCCAGGCCTTTGCCTTATCTGGGTATGATGATCTGATAACAAGTCCCTAGTTAGAGGCTAGCTGGTAGTTTCAGATGGGCTAACTCAAAGTTCTGTTTTACTGTTGTTTTTTTTTTAAGTTTGCTTATTCAGGAATGTAGGAACCCAAGATGCTAGAGCTATCTCAGCCTGATGTTTATCCACCTACCAATGATTTTAAATTCAGTTCTTTTGATGAAGAATTAGCTTTTATTTCTTAGTGGACTTGATAAGAGTCTTGAAGACTTGATATGAAACAAACGTGAAGCTACATGTAAAGTACACTTGGGATTTTAACACCTACCTGTTAGTCCAGGGAAGAAGTTGTCCCTTACACAAAAATTCTCTACATTAGGAAGGTACCATATTTCTACTTCACATAACGAGAAGGAAATATTTTCTACTACTTATTGTTCTTAAAATAGCCAGGTTCTTACTTTTTGAGTTCACACACATAAAATCTAGCTCTGTCCAAGAAAACATCTGAAAGATCCCAAAAGGATTGGTAGAGTAAAGGAAGTGTGTGTGTGTGTGTGTGTGTGTGTGTGTGTGTGCGCGCGCGTGCGTGTGGGGAGGGGGGTGTCATAGGCTGAGGAACATCCACCCTTCCTACCTGGGCACTGCAGAAGTGAACTAGCAAGGGCAGACAGCACAACTAGGGCATGCTACTGATCTTGCTGTCAACAGGTGACTGTGTTTTCCCTAGATGTAAACATCAAAATTAAAGATGGGGAAAAACTAAGAAAAACACTTGTGATGTTAGATGGTGCTCCTTTTTCTCCTCTGAGTTTCTTCTCCCTAGGTATCCTACCCAAAGCTAGAAGCAATGGTAGAAAGAACTCAATGTGTCTGATTCTTTTAAGTCACAAAATTTAATCATGGGGTCAAGAGCAGAATAAGGAATTGGCTAGAAACACAGACTGAACTCTACACCGGCACTCACTAGCTATGTAACTTTGGACTGGACACACTATGACTTTCTTTCCTTACCTATACCTACTTTCTAGGACTGCAGTGAGGACTACTGGAGTTATGACATAGAAAGGCATTAACAGTCTCCAGAACATAGGAAGTGTCTAGAAAGAGACAGCTTGAAAACAAATTGTTTAATAAAAAAATTCAGCCTTGCCTGGAGAGGTCCAGTATTTTCCCTTAGCTTCTAGGAGTTCATCTCTACATCTTGAGAATGTTATACCTGACTAGATTGTTGTTTGCTTGGAAGTCTTGGCATCAAAACCAGACAATCTTAACATGTACTTTAGGGTGGGGCTTAGAGTCCTGGAGCAAGATCTCCTTAGGGGCTAGAGGAAGGCAACTATATCTACATGCTGAAGCCCGAATAAGAACTTCAGGTCAAGGCTCTGGTGAACTTTCCTGATTAAGTATATTGTATTGGCATTACAAACATGGATGTCAAGAAAGTAAAGCTCTTTACAGCTGCGGAAGAAAAGACCAATGGAAGATCCCTGGTTGAACTCTCCTGAACTCTCTACCCTATGCATGCTGTCCCCTGATTCTAATCTGTGTCCTGTAGTTGTGATAACCCATAACTGTGAGCATACCAGATTTTTTTTCTTTTTTTTCCTTTTGAGTCAGGGACTTACTTTGCAGGTACTCAGGGCTTTCCTTGAACTTGTGGTGATCCTCTTGCCTTAGCTTCCCAAATGCTGGGATGACTGGCATGAGCTACCACATATTTAGTGTGTTCTGTGAACTCTTTGGAATGCTGCGCAGTGCCTTTGGAACACTAGGACATACTGACACCATAAGCTCTTCTAACAATCATTAAAACTAAGGGTGTCTTGGAGAATTCCTGATTTTTCAACTGGTGCCAGAAGTGAGGGTAGTAGTGTAGCCCATGCTTCCCCCAAACGTTATTCACACATAAACAAAAAGCATCTTTATGTATATTATCTCATCCCAATCTTGTTGTAATCCCACAGGATAGAATTTAGTGGTGGAGAACCAAAGCTTATTAATGGTAGTAACTTACAAGCTTATTCAGACAACCCTAGAGCTGGGACTCAGACAGAAAATCTTTGAACCACAAAGTCCAAGGCTCCAACCACCTTTTCTTAGAACACAGCCATCAGAGTGTACACATAATGCTCAGCAGAGGCTTCTCAAAAGCACTTTGAAGAAAAATGCTTTACCATCTGATGTGATCTCTCCTTCTTCCATGCTATCAGACATGACAACTTCCTCCTCGGTGTCCTCTTCAAAAGACGAAAGGTCACTAGTGTGGACAGAGCTAACTGTGATGTCTGTAAGACCATCCACATCAGAGTCTATCAAAGAGCAATCTTCAAAAAGAAAATGAAGTACAATAAATCACCTGGTCCAAGAGCATACAAAAGTTCAATTACATTTAAAAGCCTGTCTCTTAAATACAAGCCAAAGAAATTAAACTATCAAATGATATAGAGCTATTTTCAGTCCAGAATGCCAACCATCACATAATGGAACCTGTAGAGCTATTTTCAAAACATACAAAAAAACCCTACTATACGGTAAAAGTAACTAAAAGGCTGATTTATATGTAAATGATTCACACAAAAGTCAATTTTAATTAAAAATTTACTACCTAGTATTTAAAAAATTAGCATATACAACTTAATTTGTGGAGAACAGTGCATGTAAATTACAAAACAAATTATAAAGTTTATAATTTCTCTGACAATTTTCCTGTGAGTAGATATACCATATTATTGTAGCAAAGAAATATATACTTCTTGCCCCCTTTCTCCCAAAACAAGATCTGGCTACTTAGTCCTGCTGGCCTGGATCTTGGGACCTCAGCCTTCTCAGCACTGGGATTATGGTTGTGCACCAGCATGACCAGCTTATTTATTTTATTATTTTTTTGTAAAGGGAATAAAAATTTAGAGTTTCGAAACAGAAACATCAAAAAAAAAAAAAAAGTCTTTAAAAGTTTCTGAAGCTAGATTTGACACTTTCCCTTTCCACAGTAGCCAGACTTTGTCTGTTAAGCTGCTATAGACTTTTTGTGAGCCCTCTGTACCTTCTCTGGTTCCATCAGCAGTCTTAGCTTTGTGACCACCTTTTTCTGAGGGGAGTTTGGCACTCTCTAATTCTTTGTCCTTTACTTGTTTTTCATCTTTTACTTTTTGTGGATCTTCACTCCTTTTTGAGTGATCCATTTTTTTCTCAGTCTTTTCCTTCTTTTCTTTCTTTCTTTCTTTTTCATTGCTTTCTAGTTTCTTTTCACTTTTGTCTGATGATTTATTTTTTTGGTCAATGCCTTCCTGCTGAGCATCCTTATTTAGCAAAACTAAGCCAGTATTTTCTTTCATGTGATTCTTAATTTCCTCAAGTGGACAAGGGGAATCACTAAGTTCTTCAGACTTGAGGGCAGGTTCCAGTCCTTCCACTCCAGAATCAGGTGGTGCTTTTTCTTTATCAGTCCCATCCTCTGAGCTTCTTTCCTTGTCAGTGTTTATGTCAGTGCTTGGCTGAGATGAGGGCTTTTTGGATAGTCTCTCGCTGGCCTTGGTATTTGACATTTCTGTTGAAGCCCTGGCAGCATTAGCTTCCTGGTTAAGAGACGTTATAGTTTCCAAGATTGACATGGCATCATTGGCTACATTTGCACTGGGACCAGGAGCAGGGACACCTTAGAGGAAAAGAGGTCTTAGAATCAATTTATGCATGAAGTAAATTACTCTGCTCAATCAACAATATATTCTACTGTCATCTTTATGTCACGTATATGCTGTGTTTTACAGGCTTTCAGATAGCAGTGCTAGTATCCATATTCAGATTTGCTACCGCCTGAGTACACAGTGTCTTAGGAAGGGTACCACCAAATCTGAGAACCATCTCATTCTTAGAAGAATGTCTTTTCTAATCATATTATTATATTAGTTGTTTATGCTGTGCTAGCACATACAGGAAGTATCATGCAGGATGGGGAAATTGGATACTTAAAATAAATACATTTTCGCTATAACAGCCAGGTGGAAAAATGTTTTAAAAACCAAATATTGCCCATCCCTGCCGCCCCCTCCCCCCAAATAACTGACTGCTGCTCCCACAACACATAAACCACAACCCCATGGGGAATACATGCAACCCCACTGAGGAGTGCCCAAAACAGAATGGGGGTAGGGATGAGGGAAAACACAGTACCAACACACGATGTGTCCATATGAAATATGTTGTTAATAATAACAATAATAATAAAAAACAAATATTGAAACTTCCAGGTAAGATGGTGGCATAGGAGCCACGCCAGAACAGATTATGGGGGAAACAAGCACAACAGCAAAATATACTCTTCTACCAAAAAGTTAAAGTGTATAAGAAGTTATAAACTACAGCAGAGAAGTAGGAGAGATCCAAAGATTCTAGAGACATAGAAACAGGCAGGAGTAGCTTAAGAAGCCACAGCCACCAGGCTCTGCCTGAGCAGCAGGAAAAGCCAGATGAAGGGATTTTCCACTTACACCAGCCTCCTCGCAAACTCAAGAAGCCTGAAGGAAAAGACAGCAGGGAACAGCTGAGCAACTCCTGAGGAAGAGAACCAGAGACCAGCAACACAGCTCCGGTACAACTTCAGGCACCCTCCACAGTTTCCCCTCCCCCAACCACCAGTGTCAGTAACCACTAGAGACCTGGGGAAATGAACTCAGCTATGCAGCACCCACCACAGATGATCAGAGCAGCAGACCCACCAGCCCAACCAGCTTACTTGAGCCCACAGCACAGTAAAGGGGGACATAAGCAGGCATGCAGCACAACTGAGACCAAAACCATACCAAAAGATAACAGGGTCTACTTACACACTGGGTCAGAACCCACCACAAAGCCTGATATATAGACTTGCACTGGAAGTATAAATAACACATTTCATGCCAGGGCAGAGTATATGTTAAATCTGATGGATGGTCTGATTTGCCATTCTTAAATAAGCTATATTTTGGGGCTGTCATTTGTTGCTTCCTGATAGTGCCTTTGTCTCTTCTTCAGTCATTTGTGGGGGCAGGGTCTCACTCTGCCACAAGCTGGCCTTGGAACCCCTTACAGACCAGAAATCTCAGCCTCCCAGTTGACAGGATTAAGGTTGTGGGGCAACATACATCCTTAGGAACTTTGACTTTGTTAGATGATCTCTTTGTTTTAATACTCACTTTTACATAAATACTCTGTGCTGGTTTTGATTGAATGTGTATATTTATTGTTCAGTGAAATTTTAGAATTTGCTTATATTTTGCTCCACCCAGCCTACTAGAATACTCGCATAGCAGGCAAGCCCAAAACACCTAAGGTGTCTTTTGCTGTTACTCTGAGAGTCTTTTAAGAACCATACCTAGAAACTTAAGCTAGTACATCAAAGATATATAATGTCAGATTTATACATCTAAGAATACTGCAGATAATTAAAACGCAAGCACCAAATCAAGCCAAGATGTAAAAATCTCTACATTATAATACAAGAAACCCAACATTATCAAGACAATACACTTCCACCAAAAATTATACAGCCATCAGAAATAACCTCTTGTGAGAATGATTTAGATGAAATGCTTGAGAAAGATTTCAAAACAATGATTATAACTATGTTCAAAGAAATAAATAAGAAATCAAAGGAATTAAAGAAGACACAGGAAATCAATTTAAAGAAACAAGGAGGTCAATATAAGACATAAGTAAGGAAATAGATATAGTGAAAACAAACCAATCAAAAATAGAAATGAAAAACAAAGTCAAATAAAAAACTGTAGAAAGCCTTACCAATAGAATGGATGAAGGAGAGAACAGAATATCTAAACTAGAAGACCAGGTGGCAGATCTAATACAGTCCAACAAAGAGAAAGACAAGCTAATAGGAACTTCAAGACACTCAGGACACTATGAAAAGATCAAACACATAAGAATTCAGAGTATAGTAGAAGGAGAATTTCACTCCAAAGGCATAGTAGGCATTTTCAACAAAATCACAGAAGAAAATTTCCCCCAAATTGGGAGAAAGATGCCACTACAGATATAGGAAGCTTTTAGAACATCAGACAAAACCTGGAAAAAAAACCTCTCCTTGCCATATTGTAATTAAATTAGCAAACACACAACTAAAGAAAATATATTGAAAACAGCCAGAGAGAAAAAGCAAGTCACTTATAAAGGCAAGCCACTCAGGAAAACAGCAGATTACTCAACACAAACTTTAAAAGCCATAAGGGTTTGGAATGATGCATTCCAAGTTCTAAAAGATAACAGCTTTCAACCAAGAATACTTTATCCAGCAAAATTACCCATCCAAATTGATGGAGAAATAAGGACATTCCACAACAAAAACATGCTAAAGGAACATATTACCATTAAGCTTGCTCTACAGAAAATATCTGAAGGGATCCTTCATGCTGAAGAGAAAGCAAAGCACCCACATGAGGAAACAAGAAAAATTAAATCATACTCACATAACAGTTACTACAAGAAAGTAAAGGGAAGACAGGAAGCACTAAAAAACAAGAAGAATGGTGAGAACAATACATACCTTTCATCAACTTTTTAAAAAAGATTTTATTTTTAGTTATTTATTAGAAGAGAGAGAGGAGTGGGGGAGGGAATGAATATGGGCATTCCATGGATTCCAGCTACTGCAAATGAATTCCAGACATATGTGCCATCATGTGCATCTGGCTTACGTGGGACCTGGAGAATTGAACCCGGGTCCTTAGGCTTTGCAGGCATGTGCCTTAACCACTAAGCTATCTCTCCAGCCCTCAATATTAGCTCTTTTTTTTTGTTTGTTTGTTTTTTGAGGTAGGGTTTCACTCTAGCCCAGGATAACCTGGAACTCACTATATAGTCGCAGAGTGGCCTCGAACTCATGGTGATCCTCCTGCCTCTGCCTCCCGAGTGCTGGGATTAAAGGCATGCACTACCATGCCTGACTCAATATTAACTCTTAATAACAGTGGCCTCAATGCTCCAACCAAAAGACACAGGCTTGCAGACTGGATTAAAAGGCAGGATCCTTCTGTTTGTTGCCTTCAAGAAACTCACCTCTCCATAAGAGACAGACACAATCTTAGGGCGAAAGGGTGGAATACGGTATTTCAAGCAAATGGGCCTAGAAAACAAGCAGGTATTCCTATCCTAGTATCTGACAGGATAGACTTCAAATCAACATTAGTGCAGAAACATAACGGTCACTTTATATTGATTAAATAAAAAATTCAACAGGAAGACATTACAATTCTAAACATATACTCTCCTAATATGGGTGCTGCCAATTTCATCAAACACTATTGGAATTAAGGTCACAGATAACACCAAGCAAAATTGTAGTGGGTGACTTCAATAACCCACCCTCATCAACTGACATGTTATCCCGCCAAAAAATAGAGAAATCTGGATTAAATGATGCAGAACAAATAGATCTAAGAGGTATCTACAGAACATTCCATCCAAATGCTGCAGAACACACATTTTTCTCAGCAGCACATGGGACATTCTCTAAAATGGACCATTTATGAAGACACAAAGCAAATCTTAAAAAATATAGGAATACTGAAATAATTCTTTGTACTCTAGCTGATTACGATGGGATTAAACTACAAATTAGCAACAAGAAAAACTAGAGCATACACAAATCATGGAGACTAAACATTACACTACTGAATGAAGAATGGGTCACTGAAGAAATCAAAGGAAATAAAAAAATTCACACAATCAAATAACCAGTACAAAACATACCAAAACCTTTGTGACACAATGAAGGCAGTCCTAAGAGGGAAATTTATAGCTTTAAATGTTTATATTAATAAATTAGAAAGGTTGCAAGTAAACAATTTACTGCTTTACCTTAAGGCCTTGGAAAAAGAAAAACAAGGCAAACCAAAGATTAGTAGAAGGGACGAAATAATAAAGATTAGGGCAGAAATTAATGAAATAGAAACAAACAAAGAAAAAAAACACAAAGATGCAAGGAAATGAGTTGGTTCTTTGAATGGATAAACAAAATTAATAAACTCTTACCAAATCTGACCAGAAAAAGGAGAGAAGAGACACAAATTAATAAAATTAGAGATGAAAAAGGCATCATAACAACAATACCAAAGAAATTTAGAAAATCAAGAGGGCATACTTTAAGAATACATACTCCTCTAAGTTTGAAAATCTGAAAGAAATGGTTAATTTCCTTGGTTTAAATACCTCCCAAAATTAAATTGAGATGAGCCAGATAGACCATTTACATAGACTATAACAAGTACAGCGATCCAAGCAGTTACACAAAATCTCCCAACTAAAAAAAGTCTAAGCCCAGATGGATTCACTGATGAATTTTACCACACCTTCATAGAAGAACTAAAACCTATGCTTCTCAAAATTTTACATAAAATAAAAAAGGAAGGAATTCTACCAAACTCCTTCTATGAAGCCAGCTTTACCCTGATACCAAAATCTGGCAAAGATATAACAAAAGAAGAAAATTACATATCAATCTCTCTCTCAGGAACATAGATACAAAAATTTTCAACAAAATAATGGCAAACAGAATACAAGAACATATCTAAAATATCATTCACCCTGACCAAGTGGCTTTATCCCAGAGATGCAGGGATGGTTCAACATACGCAAATCAATAAATGTAATACACTATATAAAACAACTGAAGGACAAAAATCACAAGATCATCTCAATAGATGCAGAAAAGGCATTCGACAAAATCCAACATCCCTTCTTGGTAAAAGTCCTACAGAAACTGGGAGCTGAATGAACATATCTCAACATAATAAAGACTATTTATGACAAAACTGCAGCCAACATAATACTAAATGGGGGAAAATTTGAAACTTTTCCACTAAAATCAGGAACAAGACAAGGGTGTCCACTGTCTCCACCTTTGTTAGAGCTGATAAATACTTTTAGCAATGTAGCAGGAAATAAAATAAATACACAGAAATCAGTAGCTTTACTATATGCTTACAACAAACATGTTGTGGATGAAGTAAGGGAATCTTTCCCATCCACAATTGCCTTAAAAAAAAATTTAGTACCTTGGAATAAACCTAACCAAGGAAGTGAAGGAACTCTACAATGAAAAATTTAACCACCCAAAAGAGAAATTTCAGAAGACACTAGGAAATGGAAAGATATTCCATGTTCTAGGATTGGAAGAGCCAATATTGTGGAAATATCAATCTTTATCAAAATCAATCTACACATTTAATGCCATTAAATTTCAATGGCATTCTTCACAGAAATGGAAAAAAAAATCCTAAAATCCATTTGGAAGCACAAAAAACCTCAAATAGCCAAAACAAGTCTGAGCAACAAAATAAGGCTGGTGGAATCACCATAACCAATTTTAAGCTCTATTACAAAGTCACAGTAACAAAAATAGCATGGTACTGCCATAAAGACAGACACATAGATCAATGGAACAGAATAGAGGACCCAGATGTAAATCCAGGCAGTTACAGCCATCTGATTTCCAACAAAAATATTCATTGGAGAAAAGACAGCCTCTTCAACAAACGGTACAGGGAAAGTTGGATATCTACATATAGAAGAATGAAAATAGATTCTTATCTCTCTCCATGTATAAGAATCAAGTTCAAATTGATCAAGGACCTTAATATCAGACTGATACTCTGAAATTTCTAGAGGAAAAAGTAGGGGAAACCCTTCAACATATTTGCACAGGCAATGACTTTCTGAATATAACCCCAGTTGCCCAGGAAATAAAACCACTAATCAACCACTGGGACCTCATAAAATTACAGAGCTTTTGTACAGCAAAGGACACTGTGATTAGAGCAAAGAGGCAAACTATAGAATGGGAGAAGATCTTTTGCCAGCTATACAGGACAGAGGATTAATATCTACGATATACAAAAAACTCAGAAAACTAAATAATAAGTCAAAAAACCAATTAAAAAATGGGCTATGAAACTAAATAGAGTTCTCAAAAGAAATAATACAGACGGCATATAAATATCTAAAACAATGTTCTACATCCTTAGTCATGAGGGAAATCCAAATTAAAACTACTCTGATGTTCCATCTCACTCCTGTCAGGCTGGCTACCATCAAGAAAACAAATGACAATAAATGCTGGCAAGGATGTGGAAAAAGAGGAACCCTTGTACAATGTTGGTGGGAATGTAGTCTGGTATAGCCATTGTGGAGGTTCCTGAGACAACTAAAAATAGATCTACCATATGACCCAGCTATAGCACTCCTAGGCATATATCCTAAGGACTCATCTCACTACCTCAGAGATACTGGCACAACCACATTTATTGCTGCTCTATTCACAGTGGCTATGAAATGGAACCAACCTAGATGTCCCTCCAGATGAATGGATCATGAAGATGTGGTACACTTATATAATGGAGTGCTTTTCAGTTGTAAAAAAAAAAAATGAAATTATGAAATTTTCAGGGAAATGCATGGATCTGGAAAGGATTATACTTAGTTAACCCAGGCCCAGAAAGCCAAATATCACCATGTTCTCTCATATGTATATCCTGGCTACAAATGTTTAGACTTGTGTGTGAGTTGGAGTAAAAAATTAGTAACATTGGCCAGTAAGCTAGAAAAAAGGGGTAGACTTAAGGGGATGGTATGATATAGATGTAAGTAGATGAACAGATTACTGGAGGTGGAATGGCCTAAGTGAGGACAGGGGAAGAGATTGATTAAAAGAAGAGTGAAGGGAGGGTCAATCAAAATACAAGATGTTATGAATTAGCCATATGGAAACCTACGTTTTTGGATAATGGCACACCCAGAAGCTATAGACTGTTAATAGAAAAATTTTAGGGCCAGGGATGGGATACCTTCCAGTGAGTTGTTGGCCAGGGAAGTCCCTGATGCTCCCCAAACATTACAGGCTATTGCCAATGTTCTTGTTTTCCCACCAGAAATAGATGGTAAGACCTATTGGTGAAGACTCCACATGCTAGATTGCAAAGTCACTGTGAAATCAAGCTGGGGCTGAGCTGAAAACCTCCTCCCTGTAGACCAGCAGACAAGAAGCTGGAAAAAGCTGCACTGTGTACAGCCCTATGGGAGTCAGAAGCCATCAGTGGTGAAAACAGCAGACACTGCAAGCCTCAAGTTTGGCCAGTCAGAGCAAATGACCGAATGGGTGCAATAGTGGTATATCTGTTATGGGGAAAACTAACTGTTCTCTCATTTCCTGGCGGTGGGGAGGGATACATGCCTGGTACTGAAAACCTAAATCAAAAGCCTATGGTGGGGCTGGAGAGATGGCTTAGCGGTTAAGCGCTTGCCTGTGAAGCCTGAGGACCCCGGTTCGAGGCTCCATTCTCCAGGACCCACGTTAGCCAGATGCACAAGGGGGGGCACGTATCTGGAGTTCGTTTGCAGTGGCTGGAGGCCCTGGCGCGCCCATTCTTTCTCTCTCTGTATCTGCTTCTCTCTCTCTCTGTTGCTCTCAAATAAATAAAAATAAACAAAAAATTAAAAAAAAAAGCCTATGGTGGGGGAGGTCATAAGCTTTATGAGTGTGATGGCTGCTCTTGTTGGCTAAATGTATATATTATGACCACCAAATTGTCCTGTAAGCAGTTTACTTAATGTTCATACCTATATATTTACACTACTTTCACTTTTGGTTAGAGAAGCTTCTCTTTTCAGATGGTGGTGACCACTGGGATGACCCAAAAGGCACCATAGTGCTGAGAAGTGACAGAGGAGTGTTAACACTGAAACATCTGTATTACATCCTTCAAGGCTCAGAGTCCATTGCAGAAGAGGGGGCAGAAAGAACATAAGAACCAAAGGAAGGGCAGGACTGCTTATAATGCAATGATCCAGACAAAAATTGGCCTCAATATTCATGATCACACAGTGCCTAGCACTATCTTCACAAGACCCCCATAACAAGAGGAATAGATGACATAAAAATAAAAGAGAGACTAACACAGAGAGAGTAGATGATATGATGGAAAGTGGATTTGTGAAGGGGATAGTTGGGGAGGGGGGAATTATCATGGTTTATTGTAAGTATGAAAGCTGTCAATAAAATATATAAAAAAATTACTTAAAAAAAAAACATAAGTATTCCTAACTGGTGAAGTGGTTCTAGAAGAGTAATGTAATTGACTGAGTAGAAGCAAGGTACCTTGTATGATGATGGATGAGTCCAGTTTCTCATCCTCTGGAGCTATGCTGCTATTTGCTTCCTCTTTGTGATTCAGTGTGGCCAAAAACTCATGCACAGCTTTCTCCACCTGAGGTCTGAATGTGTGGTTGATCTTTGGATCCACAACCTGAGAGATAATTCGGTCAATACCAGACTCCAGCATTCCTGATCTGAAACATGAGATGATATTCAGAAAGGTGAAGAACAAAATCTAATATATAGATGCTCAACCTTTGATCTAGTTATCTAAATACAGATGGATTCACATACATTACAGAAAGTACAGGCAATGGGAAATATGTTTATAGTGGTACTCCTTTTTAAAAAATATGTATTTATTTGTAAACAGACAGAGATAGAAAAAGAGAAAGACAAAATGGGCATGCCTGAGTGTCCTGCCACTGTAAACAAACTCCATATGATGCATGCATCCCCTTGAGCATCTGGCTTTATGTGGGCCCTGGGAAATTCAACTTGGTTTGTTAGGCTTTGCAGGCCTTACCCACTAAGCCATCTCTTCAACATGTATTTAAGTATTCTATAATACAAAATAATTTGTAAACTTCCTACTAATGTGTCATTGGTGGAAAAACTAAAACAGATAAAACAAAAACAGATATATAAATGATGCTTTATTCACCTCCACCCTGCCCATGGCACACAAGAATAAATTACTAAAGGGCAGTTTTGGGTCTAAAGTAATCTCTGGACTTGGCAACTTTCTTTTCTTAAAAACAGAAAAACGTAAGATTTGTATAAGTATTAAAGAGTTTCCAGGAAAAATGAGAAATATATACAAAGTGGAATTTCATCAAATTAAAACAAAAAAAAAAAAAAGAAAACTATGAAAACAAAGCTCAAGCTGTCTGGCTTTCTTTTTATTACTTTCCTACTATAAAAAGTGAATGATTTATTCATTCAATAATCATGTTTTGAATGTTTTCTATGTAACAGTTAATTATGCTGACCATCAGAAAGCCACAAATCAGAACTGGTCCCTATTCTGGTTAGGGATGCAGACACAAACAATTAAAATATCAGATGCTAGGCATAAGCACACACCCACGTACTGTGTAGAAAGAGAGGAATGAGAAATTATCAGTTATGTCTAATAAAAGTTTGGAATATTTCAAAGAAGGGAAGACACTTGTCGTGAATCGTGATTGTTATATAAAAGAATAGGAGGAAAGGTGCTCTAAGTAAAATAAACATCACATAGGGCAAACAGAACACTAATAAAGACGTCTAAGACACACTTCTGTACAATGATATCAGAGCAAAACAGATTTAAGCAACACAGTTTATTACAAACAAAAAATAAAAGCACTGGGAGGAGTAAAAGTACCTAGGATACGGTTGGGAGATCAAGACATTAGTTATTTGCAGCTCCTAGGCCCCAGTTGTTCTAATTTCTATCCTTACATTGTAAAATGCTATTTCTGAGTGCAGCTCTGGCTGGAATGAAGGATGGTTTGGATCTTTAGTTCCTGAGGCACTTTGCCACCTTGTGATACTATAATTCTATTTATGTGGGTCATCAAGAAAAATGAGCTGACATGGCACCAAGTAGGTTACCTGATTTTTAAGGTCCAAGATTAGAAGAAGAAGAAAAAAGAAAATCCTGAAAGTATTGCTATGCCTTAAAGTTGTCATTTTTGTACCCCATAAGAACGTCTTTAAAATGTAGCAGGAAGAAAGAGAAATCATTAAAAAGTTTTGATAGAATAAATAAAACCCACCCACCCCAAGGTTATTTGTCCAGTTTCCCTTTCTATATGTCTATGTTCTGGCATCTTGTTCTGTAAACATACAATGCTCTTTTCCTTTCCCATGGAGGTCAGCTATGGTCTTATGGAAAGCTGGATTTCAGAGCTAATAAACTATTGCTTCTAGTGGGCTTACTGCCTTGAGGGTATTCCATAGGTGCCTTCACAGAGAGGAAAAAGTCTCAGTCTTAGGTCTAAGGGCAAGCACAAAATGCTGCCAACTGATATTTTCCAGTTAAAGTTACTTCCTTGTGAAGCCTAGTGGCCCAAACCTATAATCTCAGCTATTTGGGAGGAAAACTGAGTCAGGAAGTGCATGAGTTCAAGGCCTTCCTGGCAACTGTGTAAGGCTCTGTCTCAAAATAAGTAAAAAAAGAACAAGTGCTAGGTGGTGGTAAATGCATATGCCAGTAATCCTAACCCTTAAGTGCAAAGCCAGCCTGAGCTGTATACATGTGCCAGGCCACTTAGGGCTACAAAGTGAGATCCTGTCCCCAATATAAATAAATAAACAAATTAATGCTACTTCTTTGTTTACTTTTAAAATTCTGTTGAGATCATTATTCCTTCTGCCTTCTAATGGGCAGGAGTTCTCTGTACTTTTTCCTCTTTCCGTCTCTTAATCTAATAAAGTGTCTGTAAACCTTCAAAAAAAGATCATTATTGAAAGCTATCAAGGATTTTTAGATTTTATTATATAAATCAATACCTAAGTAGAATAAAAATTTCCTTCCTACTGAGTCAGGAGATTAGTTGTCTCATCTGAAATTGTCCTTCAAAAATGGTGCCTTTAATCCTAGCACTCAGGAGGCAGAGGTAGGAGGATTGCCATGAGTTCGAGGCCACCCTGAGACTCCATAGTGAATTCCAGGTCAGCCAGGACTAGAGTGAAACCCTACCTACCTCAAAAAAAAAAAAAAAAAAAAAAATGGTGATTACAGACAGCTCAACCTAACTGAATCAGCTGAGTATGTTATCTCTAAATATATGAAGATGTATTTTTGAGGTTATAGGTATTTATACAGGCTAGACCATTCCTACAGCACCATCTTGCAAACAAAATAATCTTTATAGAAACTTGAGTATGTTGTGAGTAGCATAGACCTTTGCAAATGGAATTTAAATGAAACAAATTTAAAATAAATAATACAATATAATTAGATGGAAATTTATACATGTTTCAGGAAGAGCAATGCCTAAACTGTCCAGAAGGCAGTTGTTTTCACTCCTTTCAAAAGTCTCTAGAGGGACTTCTAATTACTCATAGGAAGACAGTTCCAGTATTTCATCACTGCCATCATCACTGAATTCCTGCTCTCACAAGACATGCATTTGTGATAACAATGTATTTTATTGGTACAAGAATTCTATGTGCTGGATTTTAACATGTATAAGACTGAGTTTAGTTCTCTTATCTGAAAGCAGAATAAATAACTACTCCCTTCTTTTACAGATTCTGTATGCCAAAATGCAAATGGTATTCCAGGAAGTCTGTCTTCCATTTGAGACTCTCAAAATGGAATGCAAAATAATGCAAGACCTGTAAGACCCTGGCTGGGAGTGTAGCTGAGTTCATTTCCAGTGTGTCTCATACTTACTAGCTAAGCTTCATCATTACTAGCTGGCTTCATCACAAACACTGCAAAAAGAAAGATTAAAAAACCCCAAAGAATGAAAGACACTTCAAAATGTGATTTTAAAGAACAATGCAATCATCTGTGAAAAGAGAGGCAGCTAAGCAATGTTGAAAACAGCACTATAAAATTACTGAAATTCTAATGTGACATGGAGCAGTAATGTCAGCAAGGCTGTTCCCTCATCTGCCATTCCTGTACTATTTTGGTTAATGTTCTACTGAAGGCCTTTGTGGCAATGAGTAGCCCTCTCAGCCTGCCAGAACTTCTAGTATCTTCTCCTGGCTCCACCACCCCTAGAACAGCTTTAACTTTTCTCCAAGAGATATTATTAAGTAGGCCTCCAAAAGCATCAATTACAGGTTTATTAATCCTACCGTCCTCACCTCTCAAGTGTGGGGATAATAGGAATGTACCACCATACCAGGCTTATAAAGAGCTAGGGATAGAACCCAGGACTTTGCAAATGTGAGATGAGCACTATATACTGAGTTACATCCCCAGAAAAAGCCACATTCTATAAATGTGCATGAGTGTAAATATTTATCAAGGCAGAAGAATAGATGTTCTTTAAATAACTGGGACAGAAGTTTTATTTTGTCTTGGCAAATATTTACATTCAAAAACAAGTATAAGATTGTAAATCAAGTTGGTCTCTTTTTTTGGTATGAGGAGCAAATGATATTCTTCCAGGCCTTTCTAAATATTTCAGATCTTATTCTCCTTTTTCTTATGTCTACTCAAAATGACTGCAACTGCGACAGATCAAACATCACTAAAGAGTAAGTGTCAAGTCAGTAAAGTGTGAAGAAAACAGTGGAGCTGTAATAAAAGACACAGCATCCAAAATCAGAGGAAAATATTTTTACTTCAGGGCTCTGTCATATGTTTATTTGAAAACAAGAATAAAGCTTGTTCTAAGAAAATAGTTATGAGCATAACCACCTACGGCAGTACAGCATTTATCAACTATTAATATATATATATATTTAAATAACATGATTTATATTGTTGCTTTCACACACACACACACACACACACACACACACACAGCAGCAACAACAAAAAGACTTAAAATATATGAGAAAAATATGAAATGATTAGGCTACACTAAAAAATTATATTCCATCACATGGACCAATCACATAAAACCTGACAAAACTTTCAACATTATTATTAGGTGGATAAATCCCTGTGCAATTTGTCTGCATTAAGATGAAGTTAGTAACATTTTAAAACTTTCCTAGCAGCTCCAATTCAGAGACTTACTTGAGAACTTGTTGTCGAATATTGTTTCTTAGTTGGTTCTTATTAAGATGTGGACTCCATGTATGAGTTGCCAAGTGGTTTGCCACAAAGTTGTCAACTCGTTGCCTCAGATTCTGATAGGCAGGCTATAAAGAAAAAAACATAAATGTCTTAAATCTCTAAGTTGCAATATTAATATCAGTCTCTACAATCTGAGAAGCATTAATAATCTTAAGGTTTCTTATAGTGTTAATGTGGCAATAAATGAAAATATGACATAGGATGATGCTGCTTATAATTTACTCAAACACTGCCCATTTCATCTAAGTTGTTTGGAAACAGAAGACAAAGGAGGAAGATATAGCTCCTATTTGTTGACAAAATAATAGAAAATAAGGCACAGATACTGTTATTCAATTATTTGAATCAAAGAAGGGGAGCAAAGTTGAGATAGTAAGGCCCCATTGAGAAGGCGACATTTGAGTGGAAGATCAGTTGTACAATGTACCTGGAGATGAGAAAGGCCTTCTTTGAGAATACAGCCAACAATAGAAGCAAATAAGTGAATGAGAAGATGTAGGGACATAAGTATTGAGGGAACCCCCAAATCCACAAATTGGTAGTCTAATTTGGTTGAAGAAGAGAATATACAGAAATGATCTGGTAAGCTGGGCGTGGTGGCGCATGCCTTTTATCCCAGCACTCAGGAGGCAAAGGTAGGAGGATTGCCGTGAGTTCGAGGCCACCCTGAGAATACAGAGTTAATTCTAGGTCAGCCAGAGGTAGAGTGAGACCCTACCTTGAAAAACCAAAAAAAAAAAAAAAAAAAAAAAAGGAAATGATTTGGCAATAGAGATATACAGATTGATACCAGGTTCTTTCTTTGGATGCCTGCATAAGGAGTCTAAATAGGAGTTCATTACGCATAAAGAGCACAGAGACTTGATATATGAGAGTAAACAGACACAGGAAGACTTGGCAGAGTATGCAATAGCTAGCTATCTAGAGTGACAACCATCTATACTAGGGTGGGAGAAATGAGCTGAAAGATATGGACTCAGGAGAAATTACTCAGGAATAAACCCCTTGTATTAGACTTTCAATCTGATGGAAGGAATAATTTTTAACCAGGAGTGATTACGAAACCTCTCCTCCCACAAAAAGAAAAATTGGCAATGTCTGGATATTTTTGGTTACTGCAACTCAGCAGAGTGCTACAGGTACATACAGGACACAGGCAGGATGCTGCCTCAGACTCTACTGTACATAGGGCACACCCCAAAAGAACTACCTAGCCCAGAAGGTCAGCAGAGCTTAAGGCTGAGAACCCCAGATCCAAAGGACGTGGAGGCGGGAGGGAGACTGATTATTCACTACTTAAAAGGATATTGTAGATAAATAATGTTGAACCAGACCATTAACACAGGCCTTTACTCAGGCTCATTCATGTTCATTTTCCCTTTATCTTTTTTTTTTAATGCAGATGTATATGAATGACCTGGAATTTGTTTAAGTGAAACAATACAGGTCTAGAGACATGGTTCAATGGTTAAAGGCACTGGCTTGCAAGTCTGATGGCCCAGGGTTCAACTCCCCAGTACCCACAGAAAGCCAGATGCTCAAAGTGGTGCATGCATCTAGAGTTGATAGTAGCAGAAGGCCCTGGCACGCCCATACTCACTCTCCCCCCCCCTCTGCCCCTTTCTGTCTGTCTCACAAATAAAAGTATTTTAAAAGGAAAAATAACATAGTGTCACTTTTGTACTACTTGACATCCCACTTCCTTTTGAAATTTATATTCCAGCAATAAATCACCATGCACCTATTCCCTCTACTCGTCTACCTGGGAAACTTCTCAGAGCTCATTCTAACATGTGTAGTTAAAGACTCAAAGTAGACATAAGCCTACTTATTTGGCCCCTCTTCCGTGTTCTTGTTGTCTTCAATACATACTACTATTCAAGTAATTCTTGCAGGAGAATTATATTTTTGAAAAAAAGGGAGTAAAGGGGAAATACTTATCTCTCCATTGAAGACACTCCTCTCCCTTAATTTTTGTTTTCACACAGCCTATCACATTGCTTACTAGATAAACAATGAAAGCACTGCTCTTCGATGACTAACTGCCTTTTATAATTTCTGATTTTTGGACTTTTACTGATGCGTATTTCTGATTCTATATGAAAGTCACACATTTATGTTCCTCTCCATATTGATCCCAAATCAATGTGAACTAAATCAATTTCTTTCACCCCAATGACTCTAGAGTTAAACATCACAATACATTTAGCAATGTAGTCTCCCCCACAGAAGTTCAAATTTGTACCCCCAACAAATAACTTTTCTTGTTTCCAAGTTCTTCCTTTAGGAGGGCATAGTGCTACATACCTATAATCCCAGCACTTGCAAAGCTGAGGCAGGAGGATTATTCAAAGCCTTCCTGCTCTACACATTGAGTTCCAGCCCAGTCTGAACTACCTGGAAAGACCTGTCTGAAATTTAAAAGCAAGCAAGCAAGCAGGCAAACAGGTTCTTCTGATTCGGCCTTAACATCAGAAGCGCCAGCATCAAAATGCAATCAGAATCTACTTCCCACTACCTTTTCTATCACTAAGATCCAAGGTATTTCTTACTTCCTGTTTAGAGTATAGGATCTACCCCTGCCTGCCTGAAGTCAATTTTTCAACACAGCACTGTAAATTTTCTAAAATCAGAGTAACCATAAAAACTTCTGTCCATGGGCTAGAGAGATGGTTTAGTGGTTAAGGCGCTTGCCTGCAAAGCCAAAAGACCCAGGTTTGATTCCCCAGGACCCACATAAGCCAGCTGCACAAGATGGTGCATGTGTCTGGAGTTCATTTGCAGTAGTTGGAGGACCAAGCATGCTCATTTTCTCCCTCTCTCTGAAATAAATAAATAAAGGTAAAATTGAAATAGTTACTGTCCAAAGTAGATCATGAGCAAGCATAGAAAAGAGATTATTAATGATTTCATGATCACCTCATCTAACACATGAGTAAGACCACAGCTTTCCATCCAAAACCTCTCCATAACTTCTCAATACTAGAAAAAGCCAAAGCAATTAGGTTGGTGTCTAGCACCTGCTAGAATGTAAAGGGAAAAAGGGCACTTTTCCCTTAGCAGGCTCTTCCTTGGGTCTTTAGAACTCCCACTGCTCTAGAATTGGAAGGCATCCACTTCTCCAGTTTCTTCAGAGGTACCTCAAGTACCTTTTATTTTTTCAACATAGAGTCCAGGCTGACCTGGAATTCACTATGTAGTTTCAGGGTGGCCTTGAACTCACGGTGATCCTCCTACCATTGCTTCCCGAGTGCTGGGATTAAAGGCATGCATCACCATGCCCAGCCTCAAATATCTTATTGAACTTATTATTAAAACAAAGTAGTAAGCTTTTGACCCCTTGTCTTGCTTTATTTATTTATTTATTTATAGAACCTATTACAAAGTACTATTTTTCTCTGCTAAGATAAAACCTTCATAGCAATCTAAGTTTTGGTTGATGGACTGGCACCTAAAACAGTGTCTAGTTGCTTAGTGAATACTTACTTGCTGCATGAACTGACCAGAAGCCACTCACACAGTATCCAAAAATTGCCCTTTAACACTTACGAAGCAAGGTCTATGAGCTTCCACAGAATGATGGGGCCCTTAATTTCCCTCCTCACTCTCCAGCTGGTAATGTAAAGGGGTCAGAATGATTTCCAAACCATACAGCTTGCCCCAGATCACTGGAAGCTGGCTGTCTTCAATGCATGAGCCTTGGTGACAGCTAGATCTTGGGGCTACTCAAGGTTCCAATTCCTTAGGAAAGGACAGTTGATTTGGTTTTCCTTCCATAGTTATAACCATCTTGGTTAAGTATGGATCACTGTTGACTACAGGACTATTTGGAGGGGTGGCCTTTTGAGTGGCAGCAGACTTCAGTACATCTCATCCAGATTTAACCAAACAAAGGTAGCCAGTTTTGCTCTTGGAGAGCACCTGGCAGATATTAAATGCCTTAATTCTTAAATATGTATGTGATTGACACAATCCAGTTATCATGACAACACTATATGCTACATATGAGACCCAAGGATTCCACTAAAGCAGTAATCCTTTGCATGAATAAGGAATATTATTTTTACTTTGGCAGACATTATATTATTATGAATGTTAAGCTCCTACGGAAAAGCTATGGCTTTTAGTATTGTGGGTTTTTTTTGAGATTTTCACACTTTTTCTTTTTACAAAGTTAAAAATATAAGATGTGACTCTGTAAAAATATCTTAAATTAAAACACAATTGCTAGCCAAGGTTGAGGGAGAAACAGAAGGGGCGAGAAGGAGAAAGGTAGAGAGAGGGAAGAGCCTGTCTATAGGAGTTTTAGCAACCATATCCCAATGCTCCTTGCTGACTGGTAGGAGACTAACATTTCATTTCAGCTCTTATCTGCTTTAAGACTAAACCAGGAACTTGAACTACATGAAATTGCCTATAGCTGGCCATACTGAATGATCACAACAGCATCTTAATACACACATGTGCACATGTTTTTCCTGGAAGAAGGACCTATTTTTCATTAAATTGTCAAGGTAACTGTGTTTCTCTCAAGGCACTTTAATAGTACACTTTAAAAAGGTCTGGCAGGGATATTACAGACACACAATAACATTTAACGGGATGGAATAAATAAAAGGTTGAGTGCAAATATTGTATCCACTCCACCACTATATTCAAGTTTATACAAAATGATAATACACAGGTTGACAGGTTTCTAAGGACAAAGTGCAATTCTCACTTGTTGGATATAAATAATTAGCCTTATGTGGGTAATACTGGACTATATTGAATATTTTCCCCTACAATAATCTTTCAAATGGCAGTGATAGGTATAATTTTTTAAAATATGGCTGTACATACTTCCTAAAACGAAGTAAGCAAACCACATACTTCCTAGGTAGATGAATACACTCAAAGTGCAACTTCTATGGGACAAAAACTCCACTCCCTGAAAAGGCAGCTTGTATACAATGGACCAGTGCCAGGGTCCTTAAAGAAGACATCAGCAGATTTTTAGGATTATTTTTTTCCTAGAGGAGATATCAGAAACGTGTGCAGGTCACCTCAAAGCTTGGGAAGAATCTGCAGATGTTGTGAACACCGCTCTGCTAAGAAACTGGGTTCCTTAGATCAGCCCAAAAGCCTCAAATCCTCACCGTACCAAATAAAGGGTCCAATCCAATGGCATGACCCATATTCAAGGCAAAATAAAACCAAGCACCCACAATAAGTTTTCAACACAAGTCTCCTTTCACCTGCTTCCAGAATTCCAGCCTCGGCTGGATTTTCATTCACCTCACTGATCACTCTTTCCTGCCATGCTTCCTGTCCTTCGCTTACTTAACCTGATTTCTTATACTAAAGACCCTTTCATTCTGACATTTTGTAAAATGTCCCTTTCCAGCCCCAAACTCTTTTTGGACAGGAAACCTTCTTGCTGACCTTTCCCTTATCTTCTTACACTCCTGAACTCACTCTTCTTACCTGCTCTTCCAGAACGTTAAGCAATGGCTGTTATTCCTCCTCTATGCTCCCCCTTCCGCCCATCAATAACTCCCTTCTCCTCCATTCTCTCGGCCCCAATCTCTCTCTAACGTAGGGAGTCACTGCCAGAAAGCAAACTAAAGTTCAATCTGTCAACGCAACTTTGTACTGCTCAGGTTTGCCTCCCTATCTTCACATCTCTACTCCCCAAAGTGCAGAAAAGCACACTGCAAATTATCATTGAATGACTTTTTTCCCCAAATGACAATATACTGTGGCATTTAATACCTGAAGAAAGTTTAAGAAGGCAAAAGTAACTGGCACAAATCCTAAGAGATAAAAAGAAACATAAACTGAGCCCTACCAGCCTTAGGGTTTTTAAGCCAGTTTGCCTACAAACAATGTCTTCTTGCTGTCTGCACCGGTGTCCTGTAGAGGCTAAGCAGTGCCTGGCACGCAGCAGGTACTAAACACTACTCTGCTAAGCGCACAGAAGGGCAGGGAATGAATGAACACACGCCTGGCATCGTGCAGGGCACGTAGCAGCAGACAGAAGGGGAAGTGGCTGCAGAAGGAGCCCGTCGAAGCGCAGTCGTGACACGGTCTGGGCTGGGGCAGCGGACCCCTCCCTGGATGCCGGACACTGATGGGTAAGGCGGTCCTCGCCGAGTCCCCGCGGTCCCTACCGGCCCCAGTCCCGTACGCCCCGAACCTTTGTGTCCACGTCGGCCAGGCAGTCCCTGCGGAACTGGTCGAAGAGCCCCTGGCTCTTGAGGTGGTTCACGATCATGGCCACGAGCTGCGGGTCCCCGGAGCCCGGGCCGGAGCCTCCCGCCCCGCTCGCGCCAGAGCCAGCCCCGGGGCCCGGCGGCGGCGGCGGGGGCTGCGGCTGCGGCGGCGGCGGCGGGGGCGCGGGAGGCGGCGGCTGCGGCTGCGGGTTGGTGGCCATGGCGGCCTGGGCTCCGGAGCGCGGGTTCCGGCGGGAGGGTGCTCCAGGGAGGCGGCGGCTACACAGGTCCCGCCACCTGAGAAAAGTCAACGGGATGTTGTTACGGAACCAGCGGACCTAACGCAACCCCGGAAGTGAAAGGGAGCAGAGGGACGGAAGTGGTGACAATAGCATGAAAGGTCTAGCTACGGGAGCCACGAGCAACCAATTTTGGCCGGCCGAGCGCGGGCGCCCTCGTGAGGCTGAGCCTGACCGGAAGTTGTTGTGGAGGCGCTGGAATGCTGAGCCGAAGGGACCAGAGTGTGAGCTTGGAGATTGTCGGGGTTCGGTGGTCCGATCGCAGAGGGTGGAGGGCCGACTGAGCGACGGCTTCGAGTCGGCCTGGTGTCATCCACGGTGGCTTTTATTTTATTTTATTTTATTTTATTTATTTGAGAGGGAGAGAGAGAGAGCGCGTCAGGTGTGCCAGGGCCTTCAGCCCCTGCACGCAAACTCCAGACACATGCGCCACTTTGTGCATCTGGCTTTACGTGGGTCCTTGGGAATCAAACCTGGGTCCTTTGATGACTTCCCAGGCAAACGCCTTAACTGCTAAGCCATTCGTCCAGCCCTTTTCCATTTCTTTCTTTTTAAATTTAATTTTACTTAAGAGAGAGAGGCAGATAGAATGGGCGCGGTGTGACTTTCAATCAAGACGCACTTGCTCCTTTGTCGCCAGCAGAATGTGTCCATAGACATTTTACAATGAGAACCATCCGTGAGCTGCTTATTCTAAGTCTCCTGAGTCACTGTTCCCAGCCAATGACCCTGGCCAATTTTCTTCCCAGCAGGTAACTTCAGGGTCTTCTGGTCTCTTCCACCCTCCCCTTGATGTTACTGTCCTGGTTGGCCGGCGACTAGAACACATTCCTTCAGCCCCCTTTTATTTTCTGTGAAGACAGTGAGGCTTTTGTTATTACCGTAATCACAGGTGAAGCTTATGTGGTACGAATTGTGTTCCAGGCATGACATTAAATACTTTTATAGGCGTTAAACTCATTTCATTTTTGGAAAACACTTAGTTCTCTCTACTGCCTCAATATGCAAATCAGAAAGATCAAGTAAATTGCACAAAATTACACAGCCATTGGACCAAGCTGTTTTTCAAATAATTAAGACCTGATGAAAACAACATAATTATTACAAATTTTCTCAGTTTCTAAACAGAATGTAAACTTTATTGGAAAATGCATCTTGGTGAAAAGGATAGTGTTTCTTTTTAAACATTCACACCTCAGAGGATGACTGTCTGATTACTAGAAGGACTGTCAGTGCTGTTCCTATGTTTGTAAGTGTTGGAACTATGTGCTGTGAGAAACTGTTCATATAAACAGTACTGTACTTGAAATGGGGAGAGTTACTTGTAGCAAGATCATTTAACTCTTAATCTAAAAAAAAAAAAAAAACTGATTTGGTCATGAACTGACTATTCAATTTACCTCTTCTTTGGTCCCTTTTGTTTTTTGTGTTTTTTTTTTCAAGGCAGCATCTCAATCTAGCCCAGGCTGACCTGGAAATGACTCTAGTTGCAGAGTGGCTTCTAACTCACAGCTATCCTCCTGCTTCAGCTCTCTCAGAGTCTTGGGAATAAAGGCTTGTACCATGGTGCCCAGCTTTCTCTTTCTCTCATTTTTTTCTGGGGGGGGGTTTCGAGGTAGGGTTTCACCCTAGTCCAGGCTGACCTGAAATTCACTAGGTAGTCTCAGGGTGGCCTTGAACTCACGGTGATTCTCCTACCTCTGCCTCCCAAGTGCTGGGATTAAAGACGTGTGCCACCACGCCAGGCTGTCTCTTGGTTTTATTAACATCAAAGAATTTGGAATCATATGACTTGCCAAAGGTTTTGTTTATCAACTCCTTATCTTTCACTTGTTCAATTTTGGGAAAATGTACCTCTTAGACTGTCAAGATAACAAATGACTCTGAATTAGACTTAATTTTTCTACTTTAAAGAACCTAATATATTCAAAGCCTGTGAACTTAAACTGTTGATTTTCATAACTAGTTCTAGATAAAATGCATTTTGTTATTAGGTGGTTGAATTTTGCATTTTTCAAATCTTTGCAGCTACAGACTTGGCTCATTCAAGTTGCAAATGTTTGTCATATAAGCCATCTTCATGTCTTACTGACAAATCAGATTTACTCCCCCATCAGATTACTTAGCTTCTTTGAGTTCAAACAAAGTGTTCTGTGTTTTGAGGAGGGTGGTGACGAGTGTAGAGAGGAGAAAGTCATGGACTAGCCATCAAAAGATTTATTGATAAAAGCAGTCAAGTTTAGTGGCACACAGCCATGGTGGGGAACCAACTGCTCTCAATTTGGCTAACTGATCTCCTCACTGGTGTGGGACCCATAGCTGGAGCTGGGAAACAAGTCAGAACCATATGCAAACATAAGCCCACTCTCCAATATCAAGCTACCATCAATCATGGGCTACAAGAGGGCCTACACCTATTAAATTCTCTATTAAAAAAAGTAAGGGTTATCTCATTTATCCTGGTGCTAACTTACTCTCCGTTGGAGAATCTGCTTCTCTTTTTCAGATAGATGTAGATCCTAAGGAGAGAGCCACCCCATCATACCTCCAAAGGGCCCTGGCTGAAACTAAGAAAAATTGGCAAAACAAGCAAGGGTGCTGTTTTCCTGATGAACCGGATACCAGCACAAGGGGGAAGGAGATCAACACAGAGAAAAATCAACTCCTACCAAATCAGAGAGCTAGAGCTTCAGAGGCCCCCAACATCTCATTGAAGCAGACCAAAAATGAACCCAACATGGCTCAGGGAAATTTTGCGAAGAGGGGGCGGAAAGAATGTCAGAGCCACATGTTGGGTCATGATGTGCAGAGACGTTTATCTTACCCATAACTGTGGGCTAATTCCACAATGCATGACCCATATACCTCAACAAGAAGGGGCCAAGGGGAGGGGGTAGGTCACGGATGAGCCTAATAATGGTACCAAACTGACTGTATTTGCTGAATACAAAACTAATTAATAAAAAAAATTAAAAAGATTTATTGTTAAAAGCAGTCAAGTTTGAAATTGTGTAAAATATAATTGTTTTTATCCACTTGCAAAATAAGTCTTAAAACAGATGATATTATAACTTATGTAAATCACTAACACTATAATATATTACTAAATTTATGTTATCAAGTATCAGAGTAAGAAACAGGCATGTTTTTTTGTACATATATTTATTTAATCTTTTGGAATCCATAAAGCTTCTGAAAACCTCCACACATTTAACTAGGCATCATGACCAAGCTTAATTTTTTAAAAAATATCTTGTTTTTTAAAAAATAATAAGTTATTTGCTGCTAAAAAGTGTGTTCAGTGGCTAATAAATACTTTTATTTTGGAAATAGCATATAGAACGTTCTATAATATTTTCCAAAATCTTTGAAGAAGACAATTATAATTTAAATAGATAATTTGGGTTGGAGAAATGGCTCATAGGTTAAAGGCACTTGCTTTCAAAGCCTGGAGGCCCAGTTTCAGTTCCCAGCACCCATGTAAATCCTGATGGTAAAAGTGGCTCATATGTCTGGCATTCATTTGCAGTAGCAAGAGATATTAGCATGTGTGCACACATGCACATATGCAAAAACACGTGAAAAAAAATCATCTAAAAATAAATAGAAGGCTGGAGAGATGGCTTAGCAGTTAGGGTGCTTGCCTGTGAAGCCTAAAGACCCAGGTTCGATTCCCCGGGACCCATGAAAGCCAGATGCACTAGGTGGTGCATGCATCTGGAGTTTGTTTACAGCGCCTGGAGGCCCTAGCATGCTCATACTCATACTCTTTCTCTCTCTCTTAAATAACAGAATATTGATGGGCCCAATTTTATGCCAGTCTTGTGCAGAAGACAGCAGTTGCTATGAGGTCATGGCCACTCCATGTCAGGAAGACAGCATTCACAGGACTCCACGCCATCCACTGGCTTACATTCTTTCTACCCTCTCTTCTAAGAAGTTTCCTGAGCCTTGGAGGGAGTGCTATAGATATGTCAGCACAGAGCACTCAGCAGTCATTTATATCCAGCACATTGAAGAGTAGCAAAAAGAAGCTTCTTTGACCAAACATGAGAGCAGCGCTAATCTATGGAGATAAACAGAAATAATTAACAGGCAGTTTGTTAGTTATAACATATTATTTTAGCCAAACAATATTGATAGCTTTCTATGATTTTCCTATGAACATGAAATTTTGGTTCAAATAAAGTTTGAAGTCTGAGTAAGTAAACAACCATAACAAAAACATAATTAATGAAATAATATAATATTGTCCTCATGTGTAGTTTTACTAAAACAGATCAGCATTAGTCTTGTACTTCAGGAAACTTTGAAGGGAAATTCCAAGTATCTCAGGCATTTTTTTTTTTTACATCAGCACTAAGTTACATAATTTATTATATGGATAAAACATAAAATTATTGTTCTCTAAGCCAGTGTTTTATAATGGGAAAGCCTGATTGATGTAAGTAGAACATTATGTTTTTGTTTTGTATCAGTCCCTTTAATTTTGATCTAAGGGATTTTTTTATTGACAACTTCCATAATTATAGACAATAAGCCATGATAATTCCCTCCCTCCACTTTCCTCTTCACAAATCCACCCTTTATCATATCTACTCCCACTCTCAATTATTCTCTTTCATTTTGATGTCATCACTTTTTCCTGCTATTATTAGGGTCTTGTGTAGGGAGTACCAGTCACTGTGAGGTTGTGGATATCCAGGCCACTTATTAATGCTACTGTTACATTTGGTTAGAGGAGCTTCTCTTTTCAGATGGCGGTGACCACTGGGGTGATTCAAAAGGCACCATAGTACTGAGAAGAAGTGACATAGGAGTGTTCTGCACCATGATATCTCTATCACACCTTCCAGGGCTGAGGGTCCTGGACAAAGTGCTGGAAAGAATGTAAGACCCAAAGGAAGGGTAGGACTGCTTCCAGTCCAATCTTCCAGACACAAAATGACCTAAGGATATTTATAATGACCTTTAATCATAGCAAAACTAATCATAGACATATCAGGTTTATTTATTTATTTATGTGAAAGAAAGTGATACAGAGATAGAGAGAGAATTGGCACACTAGGTCCTCCAGCCACTGCAATCAAACTCCAGATGCATGTGCCCTCTTGTGCGCATGTATGACCTTGCATGCTTTCATCACTTTGTGAGCCTGGCTTACATGGGACTTGGAGAGTTGAACATGAGTCCTTAGGCTTTGCAGGCAAGTGCCCTAACCACTAAATAGTCTCTCCAGCCCTAAATTTTATATTTTATAAACCTTACACATACTTTAACCTTCAAGTTTTTTCTTTATTCTATTTTGTCACAATTCTTTACTTTTAGGACAAAAGTACAAAATCCTTTCTTGAGCCTGGAGAGATGGTTTAGCACTTAAGGCACTATCTGCCTCCCTTTCTCTTCCTGTCTCTTAAATAAAATAATAAAGTAGAAATGGCTAATAAGTATATGTGGAAAAATGATCAACATCTGTAGTCATCAGGGAAATGTAAATAAAAACTTCATTGAGACTCCATTTCATCCTAATCAGAATGGCAATTGTCAAGGTAACAAAAAGGTACATGGGATAAAGGAACTTTTATATATGAATTATTAAAATGTAAATGAATTCAGCCACTGTGGTTCCTGAAATAAAAAAGAAGTCCTTTCTCATCCGAAAGCACTTACCTTTAGTTTGTTTTTATACAAGAATACATTTCCATACTGGCAATCTGTAGATTTATTTATTTTTATATGTGATGGCTCCTTTCCAACTTCATTATACATATTTCTTCATTATGAAAATTTTTAATAAGAATTAAATATAAAGGGATTTAAGAAATATAGCAGATTGAGAGTTAGTAGAAATGTTGTTAGAGGTATTTTGAGTTCAGTAGTCAGTGTAGTTGAAGGGGAATTGCCCAGCTTTTCTGAGGTACACATGGATGTGTCCTCAGAAGGAGTTGGCACACATTTGAGGTAAGAAATTTGAACCCAAGAACTTAAACCCTGAAGTTTTGCTGCACAGTAAGTAGTTGGAAATATCTGATAGATAGGCTATTTTTCATCCAGGTTGAATAACGTCTTTGATATGGTCTTTTTTTCAATTGCTGAAATCATCTGGTTTTAGCTCTTGTCATTTAGTTCTTCTCCCAGGAACTTACTAAAGAAAGTCTAACCAATTCTGAACTTTTATTTACCATTCTAGAAAGTATCTTATAATAGTATATAATGTCTTCCCCAATCCTTTACCTGTTGTTGTAGCCTGCCCAGTCCTCATATGTGCATCCTAACTTGTAATTTTTAGATTTGTATACAAGTTGTAGTAAAAGTCAGTAGAGGCCAGGAAGGAGCCATGAGGGGGATGAAAAAGAGGACTAAAGAAGAGGAGATAGCAGGTATGTAAATAGAGGGATGGAATAGTAGGGATGGAAAAGTTTAAATAGGATCAGGGGATGGGGAATGGAGGGAAGGAGGGCATAGGAGAGGAAAATCAAATAAAGACGTTTAAAAAATCCATTTCTTGGCTGGGAGAGATGGCTTAGTGGTTAAGTGCTTGCCTGTGAAGCCTAAGGACCCCGGTTCAAGGCTTGATTCCCCAGGACCCACGTTAGCCAGATGCACAAGGGGGCACATGCGTCTGGAGTTTGTTTGCAGCAGCTGGAGGCCCTGGCATGCCCAATCTCTGTCTCTCTATCTGCCTCTTTCTCTCTCTACGTTGCTCTCAAATAAATAATTTTTAAAAATTAAAAAAATTCCATTTCTTGGGCTGGAGAAACTTCTCAGTGGTTAATGCACTTGCTTGCAAAGCTTTGCAGCCCTTGTTCAGTTCCTTAGTATGCATGTAGAGCCAGATACACAAAATGGCACATGCATCTGGAGTTTGTTTACAGTGGCAAGAGGCTCGGCATGCCCATTCTTTCTCTGTGTATCAGTTTGTATCGCTCTCTCCCTCTCTCTCTGCTTGCAAATAAACAAAATATAAAGAATTTAAAAATCCATTTCTTGATTAGCTACTTAAAAAATGTACTTCAGAAATAAAAAGCTCTAACTTTGGCAAAAATTTCCTGTGGGGTTGATAATGCTGCTCTCTGCAGCTAGGCTGTTACAGTAAAACAACAGTGCAAGGGGGTGGTGAGCAGATGGGATACCTTCTAGTGAGTGGTTCATTATCTCCTAAGAGACAGAACCTCCTGAAGTCCTCGAAATTATGTAGACTATTGCCAGTGCACTTGGACACCCATCAGAACTAGGTGGTAAGACCAGATTGCTGAAGCCACCACATTTGTCAGTCACAGGACACTGATAAACTAGAACAGAGCTGGAAGTCTCCTCTCTGCTGGCTAGTTGTTGTGGTACTAGAAAGTGCTACATGCAAGCTACTGGGAGAGAAATGTCATCAAAAGTGTTAGATACTTGAGAAACCACCCTGTGTGTTGCACAACAGACCAACCAGGCAAGATGTGCCCACTGGTGCAATAGTGGCATTACTGTTATGGTGGTAACCAACTGTTCTCTGATAAGCTCTGTGGTCTCCTCCACAGGAGGGAATTCATGTCTGGTACTGAAAACCTAGTCAAAAGCCTATGACTGGAAAGGTCATGGGCCCTATGTGAGAAGCCCATCAAATTGTTCCCTAACTATATTATGTTCATACCCATAGATTAGTGCTGTACTTACTATTGGCCAAAGAAACTTCTTTTTCCAGATGGTGGTGACTACCAAGGAGAGTTAAAAGTCATCAGAGTGCTGAGAATAAATGACTTGTTGGGTGTTTGGTGTTCAATGCTGAATGAAATATGTGTATCACCCCCTCAAAGCTCAGTTTACAGAAAAGGGGGGCGAAATAATGTAAGAGCCAGAGGCTAGAGAGGAGTACATTTGGCATACTGCCTTCCAGTTTAGTGTCTATAACTTCATGACCTCACAGCAGCTATCATTTAACCTCCACAAGACAAGCACAAATTGAGCTCATCAACATTTCATAGATGATGGAAGAGGGCAAAAACAATAGTTATCACAATAGAAGAGGGGTAGTTGGAATGAAGAGGTTAAGTGGAAGGAGATGGGAGGGGTTATAATAAAATTATGTTTTTGTATGAACATTGTTAATAAAATGTTAAAGAACCAGGTGTGATGGCACACACTTTTAATCCCAGCACTTGGGAGGCAGAGGTAGGAGAAATGCTGTGAGTTTGAGGCCAGCCTAGGACTAAAGATTGAGTTCCAGGTCAGTGTGGGCTAGAGTGAGACCATATCTTGAAAAAAAAAAAAAAGTTAAAGACTGTGATAGTTTGAATAGATGGGCCTCAATATATTTAGTGTTTTATTGGTTTGTAATTTGGATCTTCAGCCACCTGGCTGGAGGAGGTGGATCTTTGGGTCTAGCCCTAGGGTGTGGTGGTGGATTTGAGATTTCAATCTAAAGCTATGCAAAGTGCCTGAGTTCTACCTGGAGTTCCTGAAGTATGCTGTTTGGCTTTTGGCTTGTGGCTTCTCTCTCTGTGCTTGGACTTGTGAAAGCAGAGCCAGCTTCTTCTGCCATTATGGAACTTCTCTTGGATATGTAAGCTTCAATAAATATCTCTTCCTCTATAACTGTGCCTGGTTTGGAAATTCATCTCAGTGAATGTGAAAATGTTTGCAACAAATACATAATTTCAAAGACATAGGGTTTAACTTAAACATGAAGAGAAGCCAAGTGAAAGAATAAAACTTGTTAGCATTGTCCACTGTTTTAAGAGTCTATCAGCAGAAAGGAAGCCCTTAAAATGCAATTAATGTTAGAAAACTTTGGTTTCGCAGGCAGTCCAGGAATGAAAATTTCTTTAGTAAGTCCCAGATGATACTGATAAAACTCAGGAAGCTTCATCGAAGTTTTCAGGCCAGTTTTTGTCCAGGGAGTATAAATAATGTCTTGAGCACTTCTTCCTTGGCTTTATGTTTTATCTTTTGATACATAATTTTGATCCCTTGGAGATTATAGAGAAGGGATTACAAAGAATAGAATATAAGAAGAGGATGATAAAAATAAGAGAAGGCAATGCCAGTGAGTACCTGTGAAAATTTAAATCCTTAGAATTTATCTTTATTCTGACCCAACCTCTAAAATTATCTTAGTTTCCTTTTCAATGTCTTTTTCTTAAAAAAGTTGTAGTTTCCCAAACACTCAGCAATTTCTTGAAAATTGACAATATTTTTATGCTCCTAAATGCCAATTAAAATGTGCATTTAGGGCTGGAGAGATGCTTAGTGGTTAAGACATTTGCCTGCTAAGCCAAAGGGTCCTGGTTCGATTCTCCAGGACCTACATGATCCAGATGCACAAGGGGGCGCATGCGTCTAGAGTTTGTTTCCAGTGGCTGGAGGCCCTGGCATACTCATTCTCTCTCTCTCTCCCTGCCTCTTTCTCTAGCAAATAAATAAGTTATATTAAAAATATGCATTTAAAACATTCAGTTTACCATACACAAACAAAACACCCAACAATTTAGTAATATAAAATGTCCCCCATCTCCCCAAAATACTTGCAAGTTGAATTGCTATAATTATCAACCGTAAAACCAACTGTAGTATAAAATTATTTTCCCCCCTTCAAACATTTCTTGCTTCCTTGAATTTCAGTTTACCATTTCAATGTATTTTTCCTCCTATAAACCGTTTATACTAGTTGGTTAGTTTTGTGTTTTGGATAAGATGTATGTGCTACTTATGGAAGCTGCTTCTTCATATTTTATCCCAAGGTTACTTCCTCCTATTGTGTCTTGACTTTGTCCTGCAAGTCACTTATGATCACCCATTATGTGTTTTCCTGGACGAGCTAATAAGTTTCCTTCTAAACCAGGGATGAGGTAATTTGTTTTGGGGTTCCCTAGGAGGGAACAAGTGCTTCCTATCTTCTGTGTCTTTATGATCAGATACTCATGAATTTCTGAACTAAAAGGTTCAAGATTGTAATATTAGGAGAGAAAAATAATGCAAGAGAAGCCTTGTTGATGGAGATGTGTCACTGGGGGTTGGACTTGAGGTTGATTGATTGATCCATCCCTACTGGGTGGTCATGAACTAGCTCATTCTAGTTGTTACTTGCCTGCTTTGCCATGTTTTCCCCATCATAATGAGATTTCCCATTGAAACTGAAAGCCTGATGTAAGCCCATTAATCTGCTTCTGGTTGGGTGTTTTGTCCCTGCAACGAGAAGATAACTGCAACACTTGGAGGAGTTATAGGGGAAAGGGAAGAATGCCAGCAAATAAAAGTTCTGACAAAGGCTCTGAAATAAGTAAGAGGATATTTATCACCTGGCTCAGAATAAGCCATTTGGCCACTGAACAGACAAAAAGGGAGTCTGAACCTTTGAAAGAACTCACAAACATCTACCTGAGGTGATGGTATAAAGTACCCTTGTGATCTGTTGACTCCCTCAGTGAGAGTGGATCTTTCTTGGGGCCCCTGTTGGGTGCCAGAATTGTTCATAAAAAACAGCTCTCACTCTAAAGGGTATAAGAGAGTTTATTTGGAAGCAAATATGAATGACCATGTCCTTTCTAGTGTAGAATCAGTTGCAAACTTTTTGTCAAAGAACAAAAGAAAGTCATAAATTAATGCATTTACCAACTATATTGATGGAATTCTCATTAGGGGTTACAGCAAAGCAAGGAGGTCTCTCTTATAGGTCTCATCCTGTCTGATGGTATTAATCTTTTGTGTTTGTGGAAGCTAGTGGTCTTCTAATACATTCTAGTAGTTTTACCTTCTAGGCAAAAGGGATGTCAGATCAGATACAAAGGCAGGAGATAAATGCCTACTAGAGACTACATAGCCCAAGATAGTTTTGGCTCTGAATTTGCAATATTCCAACTTTCTAAAAATCACAGTGTTTTAATTAGTCAATCTGCAATATTAAGTGTGGCTTTTTCAGGGAACTTCAGTTTACACTACTTTATGAGGTAGTGAAGATTAGCAGTGTTCTCATATTCTGGCATTATCAGAATCTCCAGAGGGCTTATTAAAAGAAAATCATGGGCTGGAGAGATGGATTAGCCATTAATGTGCTTACCTACAAAGCCAAAGGACCCAGGTTCGATTCTCCAGAACCTATGTAAGTCAGATGCACAAGGTGGCGCATGCCTCTGGAATTCATATGCAGTGGCTAGAGGCCCTTGTGTGGCCATTCTCTCTCTGTCTCTGTCTCTGTCTCTGTCTCTGTCTCTCTCTCTCTCTCTCTCACACACACACACACAAATAAATAAATAAAAATAATAGAAAAGCATGCAATCCCATCCCAAGTATTTGATTTGGTAGGTCTTGGGCAGGGCTGGGACTTTCATATTGTTACAAATATTGCTAGATCACCATTTGAGAAAACAATGCCCTCCCACAATTCAGGCTATCTTTTTATTTATTTCTTTCTTTTTTGAGGTAGGGTTTCTCTCTAGCTCAGGCTGACCTGGAATTCACTATGTAGTCTCAGGGTGGCCTCGAACTCACAGCCATCCTCCTACCTCTGCCTCCTGAGTGCTGGGATTAAAGGCATGTGCCACCATGCCTGGCTCAGGCCAACTATTTTTATATACAAAGTTTACTGGAACAGCTATGTCACTGGGCTTGCTCATTGTCTGTGGCTGCTTTTGCTGCACTACCAGAGTTAGAACAGGAAGGAACTGCATGATATGTCAGGTTAATAATATTTACTGTCTATTATTTTTTCCAAAATTGCCAGCTCTGCAAACAAAAGAGGCAGCAAAGTTGTGGTTAGAGCAGTGACTTTGGAGTTGTCATTTGAGAACTCCTGTCTTTCATTAAGTTTAATTTCTCTGAGTAGGGGATACATGCCAATTTACATTTTCTGAAAAGACTAAGCCAGTTCAGGTAAATGAAAATGCTTTGTACTATGCCATGTAGATGGAACGGATTATAAATAGTGGGTGAAATGTGTATAAATAAAGAGGAATCTTTCCACATTGGAAAAATAGCAGGATGAAAGGAAAAGGTTTAGATTTTCCATTTGTAGCCTGTGGTCATGTGATGAATGAGATTATAATCAAGGTCTCTAGAATGTGTTAAATAAATGCATATTAATATAACATTGTATCTCATTGGAATTCTGTGGCTAGGCCCAGTTGCACATTTATTTGGGAGGCTAAAGAAAGAGGCCAGTTTTGACTATAGAGTGAGTTCAAGGCCATCCTGAGCCATTTAGTGAGACCCTATCACAAACTAAAAGTTAAGTAAGTGTTTCAGAGAGTGGATTTCAGCGGTAGAGTGCTTGCCTAGTGTGGTAGTTTGAATAGATGGCCCCCATTATATTCAGTGTTTTATTAGTTTGTAGTTTGCTTCTGCAGTCACCAGGCTGGAGGCAGTGTCACTTAAGGTGTGGTGGTGGGTTAAGATTTCAATCTAAAGATATGCAAAGTGTGCCTAATTGGAGTTCCTGAAGTGTGCTGTGCTGTGTGGCTTTTGACTTTTAGGCTTTGTGTTTGGTCCTGTAAAAGCAGGTCAGCTTCTTCTGCCATTATGGAACTTGCCTTGGATCTGTAAGCTTCAATAAATCCCTTCCTCCATAACTGTGCCTGGTCTGGAAGTTCATCTCAGTGAACTTGAAACTGTCCGCTACACCTAGCAAGGCTCTGGGTTCAACCCTGAGGAACATTGTCCTCCCCTGAGATCCTATTCTGTTACACCTATGAGTTAGTGCTGAAATGCCCACTAACACAATATAGACTTGATACTTGAGGAAAAGTATTTCTTAGTTTGCAGGAGTGGTGGCTATGCAGAGAACATTTGATCATGTGGAATAAGTTCCAGTAAAGATGTTTAACTAATAAGAGGGCTGGGGAAATGGTTTAATGGTTAAGGCATTTGCCTGCAAAGCCCAAGGATGCTAGTTTGATTCCCCTGGACCCATGTAAGCCAGATGCACAAGGGGGTGCATGTGTCTGGGGTTTGTTTGCAGCAGCTACAGGCCCTGGCATGACCATTTTCTCTTTCTGTCTATCTGTCTCTCTCCCTCTTTCAAATAAATAAATAAAATATTTTTAAAAAAACAAGTTTAACTAATAAGAGCATCACTGCTTAATATAAAACTGGCATTGTTACACTGATAGGGTGTTTAAATCACAACAGATCTTCCTATCTGAGACCTTTTCAGAGTGTCTGCTTAGGACATGCCAACACAGTGTGTGCCCTGCCTGACAAAGTCCTGGCATTTCATAGATCACAAAGTCATGCTCTCAGAAATAGGACAAGAGGAATCTCATCTGGTTCCAACAGCAGGCTTACAAGGACCCTTTGCCTGCTGCTCTCACACCTTGCTTCTCTTCCCAAGGATCCTCTGCCTGCTACTATCACCCTTTGTGTCTATTCAAAAAACAGGAGAAAGAAATAAAAGTGTTTCAAATTGGAAAGGAAGAAGTCAAGTTAGCCCATGCTGCCTGCTCTGCCATGCTTTTTTCTGCCATGTTTAAACTTCCCCTTGAAATTGTGAGCCTGAAATAAATTTTTCCTCCCATAAGCTGCTTCTAGTTGGGTGTTTGTTTGTTTTTTTTTTTTCCCCCAGCAACAAGGATATAACTGCTACAAAACTCGAAAGTCAAAGCCCTTTATTTTTCTCTATATAAGCTTAAGCTCTGCAGCTCTTCTTTTATATGTCTTCCTCCTATGTTTAATTAAGTCAGTAAGCATGTGAGGTTTTTCTTGTTAATCTATTGTCAGTTTATATCATAGAGAAAAATTAGTGAACTTTCTGAGAGAAAAGAATAAGTTGAAAACTTCCCTACAGTTTTGGTGACTACTAAGAGATAACAAGCCTGGTTGAAAGACTATGGCTGGAGACCTGGGACTCTGACCAAGACCAAGTATTGTGAGAATTTGTATACCGTGCACGTATCCTTAGTCCCTGCCTATGGAATCTGGTTAGAAAAGTGATAAAAGTCCATGTTTATATTTTTTAATCTAATGGGAAAATATTGTATAAACTAGTTAACCTGATATAGTGAGGTGGATATATTTGGTATGAGTGCTCTTCACTGACTCTGTGTTATCTTGAAGACATTGTCAGCCTTCCTAAGAGAACCAAAGGGTAATAGCAGTAGGTATGTGGTCTTTGTGAAGACATGCAAAGGTGAGAGCAGCAGGCAAAGGGTCTTGTGATCTTCTTGTTGGTTCTTGAGATTGGTTGACTTTAAAAAATTTTTATTTATTTTTATTATTACATATGGACATATTTTGTATGTAAACACCACATGTTGGTACCATCCTTTCCCTCCTCCCTGCCCCTTTTCTGAAAGGCCTTCCTCACTGGGGATGCAGGTCAACCCCATGCGGATTGTGGGTCATGCGTTATGGGGCAGCAGTCAGTAATGGGGGAGAGGCAATGTACCAAGATGTTTTGTTTATGTACTAAGTATGTCCATATCTAATAAAGATAAATTAAAAAAAAAGAAAGTCAGTGGCTGGAGAGATGGCTTAGTGATTAAGGTGCTTGCTTGCAAAGCCAAAGAACTCTGGTTTGAATCCTCAGGAGCCACTTAAACCAGATGCACAGGGGGCACATGCATCTGGAGTTTCTTCACAGTGACTTGAGGCCCTGACATGCCCACTTTCTCTCTCTCTCTCTGTCTCTACCTGCCTCTTTCTCTCTCTCAAATAAATACATGAAAAAAACATTTAAAAAAATCTCTTTTTTTAAGTCAGAAAAGGAATTAAAGAGATAGGAAGAAAAAGAGTTCTGATCACACCCTCTGTCTAAGCCAGATTTCCTTTAGAGCTGTAAATTTCACAAAGAACAGCCTTTCCTATTGCTACACATATGTACAGTTCTCTCAGTAGCCTTCTTGAAATACAGCAATGAAATATGTTTTTAAATGGCATATTTTGAGTCCCACAGCATTCATAGGTACTTCTTATGTTATAAGCTGTCCTAATAAACTTTCAACCAAATACTCTTCTTTTAAAACTGTAGTCTTATTTATGTGTGTGTACATATATGTTTATGTGTTTATGTGTAGTGTTAGTGAGTGCGCATGCACGTGTATACATGGAAGCCACAGGATAATCTCAGCTATTAATTTTCAGGAATGATACCCACATTTAAAAAAGATCAGACAGGTGTGGTGGCGCACACCTTTAATCCCAGCACTTGAGAGGTAGAGATAGGAGGATTGCAGTGAGTTTGAAACTACCCTGAACTACATAGTGAATTCCAGGTTAGCCTGAGCTAGAGTGAGACCCTAACTCAAAAAAAAAAAAGATGTGTAAGTGTATGTGTGTACACATGTGTGTAAGTGCATGTGCACATGTATGTGGACACCAGAAGACAGCTTTGTGTGTCATCCTCAGGAATGCCATCCAACATTTTTTTTCTTTTTCTTTTTATTGAAAAGTTTCATACATAAACATACTGTAAGTTGATCATAATTTCCTTCCATTATCTTCTCTATTCCCTCTTTCATCCCCATTCCACTGAATCCCTTCTTGTTTCCAACTTATATTTCTTCAATTTTACTGTCTTCTTTGGTCCTCTTTCATCATCCATGTCAATGTGTTGATGAGCTCAATATATTGTGAAGATCTTCTGGAGGTGACAACAGCTGACAGCTCCTATGAGGTCATGAATAGGATGTGTGGAGGATAGTGCTTCAACATACTTTCCCCCACACTCTGGATTTTACATTATTCTTACCCTTTGTTCTACAATGTTCCCTGTGCCTTGGAGGGTATGTTAGAGATGTCTAATTTAGTGCTGAGCATTCAATAGCCACTTATTCTCAGCCCTTTGGCAAGTTTTGAGTCTCCCCAGTATTCACTGCCTTTTACAAAAAATAAAATAAAATTACTTTGGCCCGTGGTGAGAGCAGTCCTAATCTGTGGGTATAAACATAATATAACATTTAAAGGAAAGTTTAATTAACACATATCCATTTAGTCAAACAAGAATAGTAGATTCCTATAATTTTTTTTTTGTTGTTGTTTGTTTTTTTGAAGTAGGGTCTTTTTCTAGCCTAGACTGATCTGGGTTTCACTGTGTAGTCTCAGAGTTACCTCGAATCACATCTTCCTACCTCTCTCTCCCAAATGCTGGGATTAAAGGTGTGGCCATTACACCCAGCTTCCTTCTCAACTTTTCATTAATTTTTCAGTACTAGGCATAGATTCTCTCATGTGGAGTGGGCCTCTATTCCAGTCAAAAGAGAAGTTGATTACCTCTGTAACAGACATGCCACTATTGCATGAATAGGCAATCTTGCCTAGATGGTCAGTTTGTGAAGCAATCAGGGAGGATCCAATGTTGGGAAAGACTGTAGATGACTTTTCTCTCCCATCAGCCTTCATAGAGTCATAGAACTTTGCCAGCGGGGAGGATGCTTTCAGCTCCTTTTTCACTTTGATTATTCAGTGTCCTGCAATCAACACATATCAACCATCTGTCTTCCTTCCTTCCTTCTTCTTTCTTTTTCTCTCTTTCTTTCTTCCTTTCTTTCTTTCATTGGCCTGCAGCCCACCAACTAGGCTAAACTGACTGGTAAATGAGCCCCAGGGATCCTCCTAGCTTTGGATCACCAGCACTCCACTAATAAGTGTACATTACCACATCTGGTATTTTTACATGGGCATTGGGAATAAAACTCAGGTTCTTATGCATGACAAGCACTTTACCAACTGAGTCATCTCCCCAATTCCTAAGTCACTCCTGTCCTACCCACCCAAAAAGGTTAGGTAATGGGGGGGGCTGAGGGTAAGGAGAACTAGCAAGTGATATAGCCATTCAGGTATCTGGCGCCCCTGGGGTTATGTTGAATTCCGGAAATAGTAGAGGGGCAGTTTTGTAATTCCTAAGTAGGCTTGGTGTACAGATAGATCAAAGACCTTAATATCAAACCTGAAACTCTGAAATTGCTACACGAAAATATAGGGGAAACATTTAAACATATTGTCTTAGGCAAAGATTTTCTGAATAGGACCCCAGTTCCTCAGGGAGTAAGACAACTAATAAACCACTGGGACCTTGTGAAATTCAAAAGCTTTTGTACAGCAAAGGACACTCTCTTTCCATCTGGTCAGCCATTTGAAATGTACCAAATGGTGCAATGGTGGCATGTCTGTTTTGGGGGAAACCAATTGCTCTCTTACTTGCTTATTTTGCCCACTCACTGAGTGGGAACTCAAACCTGGCACTGAACATCTAGTCAAAATTTTATGGCCGAGAGGTCATAAGCCCTAAGGGTGAAGCTATTACTGTTTCTGGCTAAATGGATGTGTTTTGAGTACCAAACTATCCTATAAATACATGTTTATGCCCATATATTGCTGTTACTTTCACTTTTTTAGAGAAAATTCTCTTTTCAAATGGGTGTGACCACTGGGTTGACTCAAAACTCATCAAAGTGTTGAATAGAGTTGACAGTGGAGTGTTCAGCACCAAATGAGACATTTCTAGCATGCTCTCCAAGGCTCAGGGACCATTGTATAAGAGGTGGCAGTGCCCATTCTCTCTCTCTGCCTTTTTCTCTGTCTGTCTGTCGCTCTCAAATAAATAAATAAAAATAAACAAAAAATATATAAAAAAGAGATGGCAGAAGGGATGTAAGAGCCAAAGGAAGTGCAGGACTGATTACCATGTTGCCATCCATACAAAAAGTGGCCTTGGTATTCATGACCTCACAGTGGTTGATACTATCTACACAGACTTGCATAGTAGGGGGAAAATAATGATGACATCAAAATAGAAGAAAGACTAGTTTGAAAGAAGAAGGGATTCATTGGAAGGGGGACTTAGGAGGGGAAAAATTGAGGGTGGTAGAAGGTAATTATGACCATAGTATGTTATCTATATTTGTAAAAGTTTTCAATAAAAAGTTAAAAAGAATAAACATTGATATTAAAAGGTTATTGAAGGGCTGGATACGTGGCTCAGCAGTCATAAGTGGATGCTTGCAAAACCTGATGACCTGGATTCAATTCTCCAATATGCAAGTGTTGCAGTCAGGTTCACATTGCTAGTAAAAATCACCTGACCAAGAGCAGCTTGTGGGATAAAGAGGTTTATTTTGGTTTACAGGCTCGAGGGGAAGCTCCACGATGGCAGGGGGAAATGATGGCATGAGAAGAGGGTGTACATCATCCCCTGGCCAACATAAGGTGGACATTAGCAAAAGGAGAATGTGCCAAACACTGGCATGGGGACACTGGCTATAATACCCATAAGCCCGCCCCCAACAATACACTCCCTCCAGGAGTGTAACACCAGGAGGTGTTAATTCCAAAATCTATCAGCTGGGAAACTAGCATTCAGAACACCTAAGAGTATGGGGGACACCTGAAGCAAACCATCACACCAAGTAAAGCCATTTACACAAACTGGTGCTTGTGACTGGAGTTAGAAGTGGCAAGAAGCTCTGGTGTGCCCATTCTCTCTCTCTGCTTGCAAATAAATAACAGTAAAAATTTTGTTTTTAAAGATTGGGCTGGAGAGATGGCTTAGTGGTTAAGTTGCTTGCCTGCGAAGCCAAAGGACCTAGGTTCGATTTCCCAGTACCCATGTAAGCCAGATGAACAAGGTGGCACATGCATCTGGAGTTCATTTGTAACAGTTGGAGGCCCTGGCATGCCCATTCCTTCTCTGCCTCTTTGTCTCCCTCTTGCTCAAATAATAAATAAATAAATAAAGAAGGTTTATTACAAAAGTTAAATTAATGAAAGTTTACTGTCTATGGCCGGGCATGGTGGTGCACGCCTTTAATCCCAGCACTCAGGAGGCAAAGATAGGAGGATCACCATGAGTTCAAGGCCACCCTGAGACTACATAGTGAATTCCAGGTCAGCCTGGGCCAGAGTGAAAGCCTACCTCAAAAAACCATGATCACACAAGTGCAATAGTGGTGCACAGCCATGGTGGGAAACCAACTGCTCTTGATTTGGCTAACTGATCCCCTTAGTGGTACAGGACCCATAGCTGGAGCTGGGAAACAAGTCAGAACCATATCCAAACATAAGCCCACTCTCCATTATCAAGCTACCATCAATCATGGACTACAAGAGGGCCTACACCTATTAAATTCTCTACAAAAAAATAAGGATTATCCCATTTGCCTGGTGCTAACTTTACTCTCCATTCGAGAATCTGCTTCTCTTTTTCAGATAGATGTAGATCCTAAGGAAGGAACCATACTATCATACTTCAAAAGGGCCCCAGCTGAAACTAAGAATAATTGGTGAAACAAGCAAGGGTGCTGTTCTCTTGGTGAACTGTGTACCTGCACAAGGGTGAAGGAGATAGACACAGAGAACAATCAACTCCTACCATATCAGATATCCAGAGACCCAGAGGCCCCCAACACGTCATCACTGAAGCAGACCAAAAATGAACCCAACATAGCTCAGGGATATTTTGTAGAAGAGGGGGCAGAAAGAATGTCAGAGCCACATGTTGGGTCATGATATGCAGAGACATTTCTCCTACCCATAACTGTGGGCTAACTCCACAATGCATAACTCATATACCTCAACAAGAAGGGGCTAGAGGGAGGGGGCAGTACATGGATGAGCCTAACAATGGTACCAACTTGACTGTATTCACTGAGTACAAATCTAATTAGTAAAAATAATAATAAAAAATTAAAAAAAATTATAATCAAAAACAATCCACAGGAAGGCACCCTGATTGTGTAATTTATTTCTTATGTACTCCCCTAAAACCCATGTTTTTATAACAAAACAGATAATATGATCATTTGGCTCAAATAAAAAAAAGAAAGAAAGTTTACTGTCTAATGACAATAGCTATTATTATTTGTGCCCTTACTCAAGTTCAGGTTCTCCAATATTTAAATGAAAATGAATTCTTTTTATGCCTAGAGGAGATTTCATAAGGGAACAATGATTGTCATAAGTTATTGCCTTTATGTTAGGACTCCATTGATGGCCCACTGTCTCCTACATGAGACTGAGACATCACCCTGATTTTATAAACACCCTAGGAGATAAGGAAACCTGCCCCCTCACCCCAGGGGATGATGTTATTCTTAAAATAGACATTGTTTACAAGTAAAGAAAGAAATATACTGAATTATTTTATATCCAGTTCTTTTTCTATCTGTGATACCATCTGTAGTAGACAACCTCAGGTCACTGAGATGCACTTCCAAACCAGGCATAGCTATGGAAGAAAGGATTTATTGAAATTTACAGATCTAAGGAAAGTTCCAGAATGGAAGAAGAAGCTTGCCTGCTTTCACAGGCCTAAGCAGAGAGAAACTTCAAGGCAAAAAACCCAAAAGCCATACCACACAGCACACTCCAGGAACTCCAGGTGGAACCCAGGCACTTTGCGTATCTTTTGACTGAAATTCCAATCCAACATCATACTTTAGGGCTGAACCCAGGGATCCACCTGGTGACACCTCCTCCAGCCAGGTAGCTGGAAATCTAAGAAGCTTGATATACTCCTGAATCTACTGGGAGGCATCTGTTCAAACTGCTCTATTTTATCCCTGGCCCCCAGTAGATTCAAAACCACTTCACATTGCAAATTGTACTCAGTCCAATTTCAAAGGTCCCCAGTCATTACCAACTTAATATAGTTCCAAAGTTCCAAGTCTCATCTGATATTTAAGATTCTCTCTTACCTGTCAGTCCTGTAAAATCAAATTATGTACTTCAACATATAAAGTCACAGAGTAAACATTTTCAACTCCTATAAGGCATAACAAGGAGAGACAGGAACAGTGCAAACTCAACAACCATCAAGCAAACATCAAACTTCAGCAGTTCAAGTCTGATATAACCAGTGACTGGTAGTATCCAGATTTAGGGAAATCTTCCATACCTAGTCAACAGCCTCCGTGGTAGCCCTTGCACAGTCCTGGTATATCCAAAACATTTTGGGGTCTCCATGCAAACCACAGTCCTTCCAGTGGCTTTGCCAGCCTCAGGGTCATCATGCCTTGCCTCATGCTGCATCTTAGCAGTGGCTCCTGGAACTGTGTGTGCACTTCATGACTACTTCACACATTTTTCATGCTTCCAAAACCAATACCCGGTATATAGGACACAGCCATAATCTTAATTCAGGGGCAAAATAAATCATAACCTTGAAAAGCTTAGTCAACTCTTTCTAAAAGAATTTTCATTTCTACCATAGTCTTTCCTCAGGGATCCTCTCCATTGTTTTAATGTAAAAAGTTGGGCCATCTTCTTTATGATTACTAATGTGTTTGACAATAGCAGCTCCAGCAACCTAAAACCAGTCTCACTACCTGTTATTTTAACTTGCTTGAGTTTTTCCAACTTAAAATCTTAAATACCTCAGTTCAATATCTTTAGCCATGCACATCAGTCCATTATAATTTAACCTTGATCAAACTCTCTGGTCCATGGGCAGGTAGCCCTTATATGAGTAGTCCAGTTCCAGCAAGATTTTCTGCTATCTTTCCTTCCCTTTAGAAAGTTCATAAGCCAAACCTCCACGTTCAATTCCCTCTGTACTTAGAATTATCAAACACTCATCATAATAGTCCATAATACTTGGCTTACCACTCCAACAGGCATCTCCAGATACAAGCACCAAGTTTCCCATTTCTCTAGCACACAAGTTCCAAAAAAACCAAATCCATGCTGTCAGATTCATCTCAGCACTCTATACCACTCTTTGGTACCAATTTCTGTAGTAGACAGCCTCCAAGTCACTGAAATGAACTTACAAACCAGGCACAGTTATGGAAAAAGGGCTTATTGAAGCTTACAGATCCAGGAGAAGTTCCATAATGGCAGAAGAAGCTGGCCTGCTTTCACAGGTCTAAGCAGAGATAGAGAATCTCCAAGCCCAAAACCCCAAAAGCCACACCACATAGCATACTTGACTATCACCAGGTAGAACTTAGGCACTTTTGTATAACTTTAGACTGGAATTCCAAATCTACCACCACACCTTAGGGGTGAACCCCAAGATCCCCCTGGTGACACCTCATCCAGCCAGGTAGCTGGAAATCTAAGACACTTAAATAAACTCCTGAATCTATTGGAGGGCATCTGTTCAAACTACCACACCATCTAAAACTGACCCCAAGCCATAGTTAGACCCCAAAGCTTCTAAATTTCCTGATTGATAGAGATATAATGGTTTAAGTTCCAGGGCTCATCTCTGTCAAGACACTATAAAGTATTCGAGATTGGTTTTATCAGAGAGACTGGGACTTAAAAATGAGTCCTATTATCACTTGCTCACTTCCTGGGTCCCTCAAACAGCTTAAGAATTCTTGAGACTCACAAAGTTCTTCCAGATGTAGTAGAACATGCCAGAAAAATCCACAATGAGCTTTTGATCAGAGAGACCTACAAGGTTTCCTAAAAGACAGATGATTTCTGTCAGAGTACTTGATGACCCACCAAAGGTTAGTGGTAAGACCCTACTGCTGAAGACACCTTATGTGGTTGACATGCAAAATGGAATGGCATGGCTAGAAGTTGGTAGAGAGTCAGTCCCCAGACAGTCAGCGCATCTAGTACCAGAAGGTGCTACATGGGTGACTGGGGGAAAATGACCAATATCTGTCCAAGCAACTCTTGGTCTAACCTACTTAGCAGAAAATAACTTGTTGTGATACCCACACAAGTGCAAGAGTGGCACACAGCCATGGTGGGGAACCAACTGCTCTTAATTTGGCTAACTGATCTCCTCAGTGGTATGGGACCTATAGCTGGAGCTGGGAAACAAGTCAGAGCCATATCCAAACATAAACCCAATCTCCAATATCAAGCTACCATCAATTGTGGGCTACAAGAGGGCCTACGCCTATTAAATTCTCTATAAAAAAAAGTAAGGGTTATCTCATTTGTCCTGGTGCTAACTTACTCTCCCTTGGAGAATCTGCTTCTCTTTTTCAGATAGATGTAGATCCTTAGGAGAGAGCCACCCCATCATACCTCCAAAGGGCCCTGGCTGAAACTAAGAAAAATTGGCAAAACAAGCAAGGGTGCTGTTTTCCTGATGAACCGGATACCAGCACAAGGGGGAAGGAGATCAACACAGAGAAAAATCAACTCCTACCAGATCAGAGAGCCAGAGCCTCAGAGGCCCCCAACACCTCATCACTGAAGCAGACCAAAAATGAACTCAGCATGGCTCAGGGAAATTTTGCGGAAGAGGGGGCGGAAAGAATGTCAGAGCCACATGTTGGGTCATGATATGCAGAGACATTTATCTTACCCATAACTGTGGGCTAACTCCACAATGCATGACCCATATACCTCAACAAGGAGGGGCCAGGGGGAGGGGGTAGGTCACAGATGATCCTAATAATGGTACCAAGCTGATTGTATTTGCTGAATACAAAACTAACTAATAAAGAAAAAAAGAAAATAAAATAAAAAGAATTGTTCAAGGGAACTACTTCAGAGACAGAATTATGTAAAATAAAAATGAGTAACATTTAAAAAAAGAAAGAAAGAAAGCAGAGTCAAGAAAAATCAAGTACACAGTACCAGTACACACTGCCTTCTGGCACTGAAAACAATGGCCGCTCTAATTTCTGAGGCTACCAAATTAACTTTGGGGAACAACCTGATTGTATTAGGCCTGTTTTTCTCCAAGGGAAATTTCTGGTTGACTGTTAATTGAACCCTGAGATAATAAGTTGCCCCCCTATAAAAGACCCCCCTTTTTTGAGGTAGGGTTTCACTCTAGCCCAGGCTGACCTGGAATTTACTATCTTGTTTCAGGGTGGCCTTGAACTCACAGCAATCCTCCTACTGCTGCCTCCCAAGTGCTGGGATTAAAGATGTGCACCACCAGGCCCAGTTAGAAGATCCTTTGAGAGTAGAAGTGCATCTCTTCAAGTTCAGCTACCAAAACTATTAGCTTTCATCATGATACTAAAAGTAAGCAAAAGTCACAGGTAATATTTATATTTTTTGTTGGTAAAAATTATCTCCATGGCTGTTAGCATATTTTGCCTGTACATATAGTTGTTAAGTAATATTTTTTTTACAACTTTTAGATATGGCTTGCCACATCACCAGACAACTTAAATTAGATGTTACAAAATGTTGTTAAGCTTTTTTTAAAAAACCATACTTTAACTAGGTTATCTTGCTAAAGGCAGAAGGTACAGTTATGCTTGATATTACCATTTTTCTTCTGGGTGCTGAATAGCCATATGTAGCAGACAAAATCAATGAGAACATTGGGAATCCAATATTTTTCTTCTTGTTCTCTAGGTTAAAGGGGCCAAGGAGATGACAGGACACTTCTAAAGGGTCCTATAGCTATCTTCTTGGTCAAGGATAACATGGGGACCCAGAGGTTGGACCCCAACCAATGTACAGTCTACAGAAGGAGAGTCAGAACAGAGGGGAACACTCTCACTGCTTCCAACGGAAGGGAAGCCACATGGTCAGCACAGCTCTGACTCTTCTCCACAGATGGCACAAATATGGAGAGAGCCATAGAGCTCTTCCATGGTCACTAAAAGTCTCTCCTAAAATGCCACAACTGACCTTCAAAAGTACAATATATAAAATTAAGTTCTGATCCAGGTGTGGTGGCACACACCTTTAATTCCAGCACTTGGGAGGTAGAGGTAGGAGGATTGCCATGAGTTCGAGGCCATCCTGAGACTCCATAGTGAATTCCAGGCCAGCCTGGGCTAGAGTGAAACTCTACCTTGAAAAACCAAAAAAAAAAAAAAAAAAAAAAAAAAAAAGTTCTGGTTTCTAGTTGGTCTTAAGCTCTCAGCAGAAACATATAGCCAGAAAGTAAAGTATGTCTTAAATGTTTTAGACAACACAGCCCAGAGAATTTCTTTTCTTAATTCTATAGGTCAAATGATAAGAGTGACAACTGTACAAAATAGTATGGTTGTGACTTCAGATAAATATGCTCACTACTCAGCAGTATCCATACCGAGAGGGAAATGTCCTCACATACTCACCCTGCTCTCTCCAGCAGCTGCTGCTGAGCTGGAATTCACAGGTGCCTGTGTTCAAGCCCAGCCCCTTCTGGATGCAGCATCCACATGTACTGACTTCTTCCAGATCTAGCCCTGGATCCAAATTAAAAGCCTGACTGCTCATGAGGCTTTTGATGGTGCCTGAGCTGTTCATCACTCAGCATCTAAGGTTTTCACCCCAGTAACGTTTTGGCCTTCCAGCCCTGACAGCTTAGCCTAGGCTGCTGCCAGGGTGTGAAAGAATATACATGGGTTCTTAAACCATGTGGATGTGTCCACTCCTCACCCTTTGGTTCTCAGACTAACCTGCTCTGTCATTCCTCGTCTTTGGTCTGTGGACTCTCTCTCACCCCTCCTGACTTCTAAATAAATATAATAATTCACAAAAATAACCTTAAGTTTTATTTTATTTCAATTCTTTAAGTAAAGCAGACATGAGCTTGGGTTTGGGGTTTGTGTTTTGTTGTAGTCAGATTCACATTGCTGGCAGGCATCACCCAACCAAGAGCAGCTCGTGGAAAAAAAGAGGTTTATTTTGGCTTATAGACCCGAGGGGGAAGCTCCATGATGGCAGGGAAAATGGTGACATGATTAGAGGGTGGAAATCACCCCCTGGCCAACTTAAGGTGGACCATAGCATCAGGTGAGTGTGCCACACACTGGCAAGGGGAAACTGGCTACAACACCCATAAGCTCGCCCCCAACAATACACTTGTCCAGGAGGCTTTAATTTTCAATTGCCATCAGCTGGGGAACGTAACCTCTAGAACACCTAAGTTTATGGGGGACACCTGAATCAAACCACATTCTGCCCCTGGCCCCCATAAACTGTTAACCATCCATGATGTAAAATGCAATGCATTCAGTCCATCTTTAAAAGTCCCCATAGTTTTTTGTTGTTGTTGTTGTTTGTTTGTTTTTGTTTTTTGAGGTAGGGTCTCACGGTAGCCCAGGCTGACATGGAATTCACTATGGAGTCTCAGGGTGGTCTTGAATTCATGGCGATCTGCCTACCTCTGCCTCCCGAGTGCTAGGATTAAAGGTGTGCACTATCACACCCGGCAAAAGTCCCCATAATTTTTATCAATCCTAATGATGTTCAAACATCCCCATAATCCAAGATCTTTTAACTGAGCCATAATACCAAAAATAACCTCAAAAAACCCATAATGGCACAGAATAAACATTCACACTGCAAAAGATGGCATTGGGCATAGCAAAGAATTATTCAAGCAATACGTGATTTAAACAGGCCAAACACCAAACTCTGTAGCTCCAAGTCCAACAACTGTAGCCAGTGACAAATCTCCAAGTCCAATAATTCTAACCAGCAACAAATCTCTGGCATTCCAATTCTGCCTCTCCAGCTAGGCTACTCACAGTCCTCGGAAACTTCACCATTGGGGCCGGCAGCTTTCCTTAGCAGCCATCTCACAGTCCTGGCATCTCCACTGGGTCTCCACTGCAATCCACAGTTCATCCTCATGGCCCCCATGGGGTCTCCATGCAGGCATCCAGCAAACCTGCTTCACACTGCCCATGGCCATTTCCAAAACACAAGACCATGTTGCAAACTCACTGACCCTCTCTTTTCTGCATTTCGTATCCTTCACAATACCAGATAGGGTGCCAATTTGTTAATCCAGGGGGAATAAAGCAGACTTTGAAGAACAGGATGCTTCTTGAGTACTCAGGCCCCTTCAAGAGTCTACATTCTACCTGTTGCCCAGTGCAGGTCAGGTAGCCCAGTTTCAAAGGTTGTAATTTCTCAATTGCAGCTGAATGGGCGACAGTTTACCCAAAGATTTTTCTTTCTGTGGCATATCCATACCAGTTCATTTCTATGCAAAGCAACCCTGCACAACTTCTCAGAACATAGGCATAACATCAACCCTCACACAGACTGCTAGCCCAGTCCAAGAAAAGCTCTTTCTCACCCTCATAAAAGCCGAACCTCATAGTCCATAGTTCTTACTGCATTCAGGTCTTGCAACTGTGGCCAGAATAGTCCATCAAACTGTACTTATAGCACTGCAAGGCACCTCTTAGGCTAAGGTTTCAAATCCTTCCACATTCCTCTTGAAAATCAGCTCCAAAAGGCCAAAGCCACATAGTCAGGTGTCTAGCAGCAATCCCACTCCTTGGTACCACTTTACTGTTGCAGTCAGGTCCACATTGCTGGTAGAAATCACCCAACCAAGAGCAGCTTGTGGGAAAAAAGAGGTTTATTTTGGCTTACAGACTTGAGAGGGAAGCTCCATGATGACAGGGAAAACGATCATCCCCTGGCCAACATAAGGTGGACCATAGCAACAGGAGAGTGTGCCACACACTGGCAAGGGGAAACTGGCTATAACACCCATAAGCCCAACCCCAACAATACACTCATCCAGGAGGCTTTAATTTCCAATTGCCATCAGCTGGGGAACCTAACCTCCATCACACCTAAGTTTATGGGGACACCTGAATCAAACCACCACAGTTTGAACCACCCAAAGTAAGTCCTATTTCAGTACTATTATAAAGGTTAAATACTATGTAAATATGTGGCTAATGTCTCATCTGCTTTACAAGACCAGATATATATCATGCCATTTGGTGAATAATTTTAGAAATAGCCTTCTATATCTTCATGATGAAAGAGAATTATGCTTGTCATTTCTGGTAATAACATTTTTTAAAAATTTTAGACCTTGTGACTTAACTGTTATTTAAACCTTCTCTCCTCTCATCTATAGCTATTCTACACTCAGATGGTCCTGTGAAAATCTAACTCCATCTACCTGGGTTCCCTCATCACTCTTCAAGGCCTGAAAAAGTCTATAAAAATGAGAACCCTTACAGCCCCAATTTACTAAGTGCCCACTTCCCCTTGATTCCTCTTGTTTTATTCTTTCACCCAAACATTTTCTTACATATCTGTCTTCCCATACTCTACAAATATACTTTTGGGGTTCTTAGGTAGACCCATCGGAGAAGTATCCCAACTGCCATACCCAATGGCCCCCATTCAGCTCTAAGAAACCAAATCCCAATTCCCTAAGTACAATTAGGGTTGCTTCTTCAGAGAGTGTGGGGGGGGCAGGGGAGAATGGAGATATAAATTTATTAGGCAGCTTAGGGTGACACAACTCCAAAGTGAACATCCTACTCCTTGACTAAATGTCAGAATTGTCCTTGGGCTTGTAGGGGTAAATCTAGGTCATCACACTACTAGAGGTCAGAAACATCAGAGAATCTGGTCTTTTTTGTTTTGTTTTTAGTTCAAGTAGGGTCTTACTCTAGCCCAGGCTAACTTAGAACTCACTCTGTAGTCCAAGCTTGTCTTGAACTCACAGTGATCCGCCTACCTCAGCCTCCTGAGTGCTGGGATTAAGGGTGTGTGTCACCATATCTGGCTTTTTAAAACTATCTATTGAAATCTTCCATTAGTATAGAAAATATACCATGATCATAATCCCCTCCAATGATCCCAATTTCTCCCTCCAAACTCCCCCATTTATTGAATTCCTTCTTCTTTCCAATTAGACTCTCTTCAATTCTTTTTTTTTTTTTTTTCAAGGTAGGATCTTGATCTACCCTAGGTTGACCTGGAATTCACTATGAAGTCTCAGGGTGGCCTTGAATTCACTGTGATCCTCCTACCTCTGCCTCCCTTGTGCTGGGATGAAAGGTGTGCGCCACCACACTCAGCTCTCTTCTATTTTGATGTCACTGTTCTACAGGCCTTGTGGAGGCAGTATCAGCCACTGTGAGGTCATGAATATCAAGGCCACTTTGTGTTTGGAAGACAGCACTGTAAACAGTCCTCCCCTTTCTTTTGCAGTTGTATTCTTTTCACCACCTCTTCTGTATTGAGCCTTGAGCCTTGGAAGTTGTGATAGAAATGTCTCCTGTCAATATTCTACATTCTGAAAGCCTGTCCAAGTCTAGGACACCTAAACCATCATACATCATGTGATGCACCAAAACTGGCAGGTGAGTTTTCCAGTGAATATAAATGTCCTCAAGGTGCATGTTGCCCTCTGGAATCCTTAATTCCCTAGAAACCAGCTGTGTGCCTGCCTCTAAGACTAACTCAGGCAGCTGCAGCCTTCTTACAGTTGAAATACTAAATCACCACTGCTGGTGCAACACTCTTGTCTAAAAGTTCAGCCACTTTATAGATATGGGATTAAACTGCTCTGCCTTTATTTATTATTTTTTAATATTTATTTTATTCAGATGGAGAGAGAGAGAGAGAGAGAGAGAGAGAGAGAGAGAGAGAGAGAGAGAGAGAGAGAGAGAGAGGGAGAGAGAGAAAGTGGGAGAGGGAGAGAAAGAGTAATTAGGCAAGGCAGGACTTCCTACCACTGCAGTCGAACTCCACATGCATGTACCACCTTGTGCATATGGCTTTATTTGGGTATTGGTGAATCAAACTGGGACTATCAGGCTTTAAAAGCAAGTGCCTTGGGCTGGAGAGATGGCTTAGCAGTTAAGTGCTTGCCTGTGAAGCCTAAGGACCCCGGTTCAAGACTCGATTCCCCAGGACACACGTTAGCCAGATGCACAAGGGGGCACACGCATCTGGAGTTCGTTTGCAGTGGTTGGAAGCCCTGGCGTTCCCATTCTCTCTCTCTCTCTCTCTCTCTCTATCTGCCTCTCTCTCTCTCTCTGTCACTCTCAAATAAATAAATTAAAATGAACAACAACAACAAAAAAAGCAAGTGCCTTTAACCATAAGGCATCTCTCCAGCTCCCCCCCTGCCCTGTCTTTATGTTATGGAGAGATAGCAAGGTATGTTTTCCCAATTGCTTAAATTTGTTCAAGAGTCAGTGATCATGTCACCTGGCCAACATGGTGAGAAACAGTGACTTAGCCAACTGCTAAGCTTAGCTGCAACTACATGGCTTTAGTACACATTTGGGTAGAGCCTAAATGCAGATCTGGCCTTCTCTTCTGGGCATTCTGGCCTCTCTCACAAGTTTGTCTTCCCAGAGGCAAAGAAAAAAAAAAAAAAAAAGAAGAAGAAACTTTTAAATTCAAGTTGCTAGTATATCTGCCTGTTTTTGAGATCAGAATAGCAATTTGACTTTATTTATTTATTTGGCTTTTTTTCCAGGTAGAGTTTACCTCTAGCCCAAGCTGAGGGGAACTCACTCTGAAGTTTCACACTGGCCTTGAACTCACAGCAATCCTCCTACCTCTACCTCCTAGGGGCTAGGATTAAAGGCATGTGCCACCATGCCTGGCACAATTTGACTTTAAAACTGACAAATGGCAAATTTATTTATTTTTTAAAAATATTTTTGTTTATTTATTTGCAGGAAGAGAGTGCATGGGCATGCCAGGACTTCTTGCCACTCCTAATGAACTCCAGACAAATGCACCACTTTGTGCATCTGGCTTTATGTGGGTAATAGGGGTTCAAACCCAGGCTGGAAGGCTTCACATTCAAGTGTCTTTAACTGCTGAACTGTCACACCAGCATGGTAAATGACATATTTAAAAGTCAGGAAATCTATTTGATCTTTGTTGGGGTCTTTATGGCTAACGGTATATTCTACTATATTGGCTTATAAATGACTTTCATATAAATTTAAAATATTAAATTAGTTCAAGTTCCTTTGAATTTTAGTGTAATTAAAAATTAAAAGAAAAGATGCCTCTCTCTCTTTAATAATGTTATATGTTTCTTGTCAGATGTCTGGGGCTGGCAAGCCACTTACATGTGTTCACGTCTGTTTAATATATTTGTGTTGCATGTCCATGAGCTACTTGGTTAACTCTGAGCATTAAATTTTGTAATTTTAAAATGTATAGCAAGATGTATTTTAAAATGCTGGCCGGGCGTGGTGGCACACACCTTTAATCCCAGCACTTGGGAGGCAGAGGTAGGAGGATTGCTGTGAGTTTGAGGCCAGCCTGAGACTACATAGTGAATTCCAGGTCAGCCTGGGTTAGAGTGAGACCCTACCTTGAAAAACAAAAACAGAAACAAAAAAATAAAAAAAAATGCTACTGAATTACACAATTAATTCTGAATTCTTTAAATTATATTATAGATTTTATTGCAGGTCAAGACTTTCAGATGGTACCCAAAATGTTTATTTGGGCTTATAAATTACATGATCTCAAATTGCTTAAATGTTTTAAATCTTAAATTCAAGAGCTTAATGACATCAGTATATTAAAAAAAGAAAAAATTTAAGTACTTATGTTAAGATGAATATGAAATTTTATAGAAATAAAAACTAACTTTAGAATCCTGAATGCTGAATTATTTGTAAAAAATTAATGAGATGATAATTAACAAATGATTCTTAAATGGGTCTAATAAATTAATGAAAGATATATGGTAGATTTTAGATGATTCTCTGTGATCTTATACTGAGGCAGAATGCTTAAATGATAACTAAAAGTTAATTAGGCATATATAAAAGGTTTGAATAAGTTAAACAGATATTATAAACTTAGGGACATGTGTAAATATGATGAATAAAAAAAATTGCCTCTTCTTTGTCAAATGCCTTTATGCTGAAGACTACAATTACAAGATTAACATGTTAAGATGCTTGAGCCTCTGTTCTGTCATTTTTTTTTCTTGCTCATGGTAATGTAAACTCTATTAATAGAGTGTCATGTGCAGTTTAAAAGTAATTTCCTGTCTTGTTAAACTGAATGATGGTAATTCTGCCAAATAGTCATCATTTGGTTTACTATTTAAGTTTTATAAAAGAAATAATTTAGTTTCGATCATTATAAGTTTGTTCTTAACAGAACTAAAGGGATACCACAACTCCTGAGATAACCTCTGTGTTTAAAGTCATATTAAAGGGTCCCCATCCTTGATTCTTGAGTCAAAGTGAGTTAGCACCAAATTGTAACACATAGACCTTGTTATTTACAAATAATATTGGGGATACTTTTGTGTGTTTGTCTGTTTTCAAGGCATGGTCTCACTCTAGCTCAGACCGACTTGGAACTCACTCAGTAGTTCCAGGCTGGCCTTGAACTCACAGCAATACTCCTACCTCTGCCTTCCTAGTGCTGAGATTAAAGGCATGCATCACCATGCTTGGCTACAAATAATATTGGTTCTATTTAGACATAAATAGTTAGATATATTGCCTACCCTTCATGTATATTAACAGTTATGGATAAAGCAAAGAAATGCTTTATATTTTAAAAATCTCAATGTTTTAAAGCTTTATTTATGACTAGTAAACATAATATAAATGTTTTCTTCTAGTTGTATCTTCCTGGGTTTTCATTATAAGGATATAACAACAATTTAATCCATTTGGGTTCTTATTATTTAAGCTTTCTTTATATAATACATAAAAGCTAAAAATATGACTAGTATAACTGACCTTCTGGGGTTTCTTTTCTTTAATCCCCCTAAGGCCTAAATGCCAACAAGTGTACAGACTTAAGAACCCCTCTTATTATACTTCCAAACTGAAGAAGCCAGATCCAGATGATACCCATTTACTAAGTAATTTGGATTCTTAACTCTTCAAACAAGGACAATTATAGATACCCAGCCAAACATTAGGCTTAGAGGTCATTAAACAGCTGACCCAATTTCCTTTTACCATAATAATATTAAAAAGGGAAGAACCACTCTTTCTGTCCAGAGAACTGATTCTAGACAGATAAAAGAGGTAATATATTTAAACACACACACACACACACACATATGTAAAATTACAAGGTTAAATAAAATGCCCGGACTAAAGGTTATAGAACTCCTGATTGAGATTGAGATGTATGTAAAACTTGTATCAGTAGAGGTTGTTAAATTTCTACAGTTAAAATTTAAATTTTATTAAACATGATTCTGTTCTTAATAGTATTTCCATAATGCCTAATTCTCTGTTTACAATAGATCTCCTAGATATTGCCATACTTTTGAGACGTTATTACAAAATTGTTTGCAAACAATAATTTTAAATTGATTTGTCTTCCATTAGATTAAACCTTTTTTTTATTTGCTGTAACATGTTTCTTTGCCCATAACCATCAGGTTTTTCTTAACTATCTTCTTGCTTTTACCAACTGAAGTCTCTAATAATTTACAATTAATTTGTACTTAGTTTATGTGTTTTCCCATTACATAAATATGTTGTTCGCTGTAGCATCAGAATTTATACTTATAGAAAAAATTGGGCCTAATTATGCAAAAGTTCATGATTCCTATGGTTAAGTAAACAAATGACAACAGTAACCAAAGCTTTTAGCTTTTTCAACTTGACAGACTTTCACTATTTTTTTTTTCTAAATTTGAAACCTTTAGCTTGTACCAAGTAGAAGACTTTTATTTAGCTACTAGTTGCTTAAACTCCCTAATTACTTAAGCCAAATATTCATATTTTCAGAAATTTCAATTAGCTCTTCTTCCTTACTTCTGCAGACAGCATCCCATGTTTCTTAACTACTGCCTGTTATTCACTGCTTTCAACCTTACCTGTAATAATCATATCATATGTCACATCTAAATGTCATGTCATGCACTTATTTGCTTTCAATGTTTGGTCTCCAGCTGATGGCAATTTGGGAGGTAGAGCCTTGCTACAGAGAAACTTCATGGACAAGTACTACCAGGAGTTTGAAGACACAGAAGAAAATAAACTCACCTATACACCCATCTTTAATGAATACATTTCCCTGGTGGAGAACTATATCCAAGAGCAGCTGCTGGAGCAGATCCCTGAAATCAACATGGCAGTCTTTCACTGCTGCATCATAAAGATGTGGCTGGTGACATATTTGACATGCTGCTCATATTCATGGACTTTCTGACTTTTAAAGAAATGTTTCTGGATGACAGAGAAGAAAAGGATGGCCGTGGGCTGGATTTAAGCAGTGGCCTGGTAGTGGCTTCCCTGTGCAAGTCATCTTCTACAGCAGCTTCTCAGAACAACCTGCAGCACTAGGTCTCACCTCCAGACAACAGGGGGGATCATTCTGATATCACCACCCAGCAGGGTCACAGGCATGGGCTCATGACAGCAGAAGATGTATCTTGGAAAGACCAACTGTGCCACAGCCCCTTCATTCAGGTGAAGTATTGATGGGTCACCAACATGTGACTGACCCTCCTCACCCTATCATCCCGAAACACCTCGTATTCAGTCACCTTAGCTCCCTGTGCAGGCACCTCTCCCAGGGCTTCTGAGTCAGACTCCTCTGGAGCAGGCCCATGTTGGCCATTTCCGCTGGAGGCCCTTCCACAGCAAACATGACATGTCAACACAGATAACCCACCACCATGAGCCCTTTGTCATGGCAGGTTTTGCATGATTCTTTGTGTGTACCACAGGTCATTTGTATGTGGGTTGGTTTTAGGCCTTGGCCTCAATAGGGTTTTTGTTTGGGAGTACTTATCCAGGGTGTACTGGAACCAGTTTTCTGTCCTGGTTTTTGAATCTTCTATGATCACAGCTTGGCTTGGCTGTAGGAATATACTGAGAGATGTGTTCTACCTAAAAGCTACTTATGGAAACGAAGTCCCAGCATTCCATTTGCAGTCCTTACAACCCTGTATTCTGCTGCTCCTCGTGGATCCCACTGTTTCTAGAAGTCTCTTTTAAGGGCTTTTTCAAAAAACTAAGTTTTATAGGTGAAAACTCAGGCTAACCTAGTGGATGATGATCTTGGAACTTCCATGGTTATCACTTACAGATCAAAGGATTGTATACTTTGACTTATTAGTTGCTAATGCTGTGAGTGCAAAAGTGTTTTCTATGTTGGTGTGCCTCTTTCCAGGAACCAGTGAAAACTGGCTGTAATGTTGGAAATCCTAAGAGTATCTTGTTATTATAGCATGTTAAGTATGTCTCTGCATGTTTGCTTAAAATCCTTGCCATATAAGCCAGTGTGCTAGGTTTTCTGCGGGGTCAGTGGGGCCTCTGAAAGTTCTTAAACCTGTCAGACTCTCCCCTGCCAAGACAGTGCTCCACTGACGGGCTCAGCTCAGTCAGGCAGTGCACAGCTTTGCTGTCACCTGTCAGCTTTGGTAAATGGTTAGCGATGGAAAAACATGCGTGTCACATCTCAACAAAGAAAAAAACAATAGTTCAATTCCTAATGTATACTTTGATTTCAACCTTTATAGTAAATATGAGTCCGTAGTGACTTTCATGTGACTTCTGATTTTTAAGGGTGAGTTACAAGCTAAGCTGTGTGTTTTGCTGCAGTATGGTGTCACTTACTACTTTTGTAACATGAGTAAAATTGGAGGTGTTTTGCAAGAAAAAAGTTTTCCTCTCACCAGCTGCTTTTGGTTGGGTGCTTTATCCCAGCAATGAGAAGGTAACTACAATAGATTTAATATAATCCAGATCTATTAAATATCATTCTCTTGAAGAGCTTCCTCCCTGCCTATTCAACCTCAGCAGACACGAGGAAAGAGCCTCCTAACCATGGGAGACAGAAACCTGCCATGTACATAATGCACACAAGTGAAACATGCTGCGTGACAAAAAGGGCTCCAAAAGCGGAGGCTCCCAGAGCCTCTCCTGTGTTACTAGAATCTCACAATGGACGACAGCAACTGTGGAGAATTAAATGTTCTCAGTCTAGAGCCAAATTTATTTTGGGTTATATTAAGCTATCCTGCTTATTATTTTTCTGTGTATGACTTGACATCTCCATGGCCATCAAAGACACCTGTTGTTCTGAGTTAGAATTCTCCTAGCTCTACTCTTTTCAAGTTGGAACTCATCCTCTTGAATGCCAGCACTCCCCCACACTTACTGCTTTTCTACTTGCCGGTGCTGTTAAGTACAAACAGCTCTCCAAAGATGAGAGCCTCCTACTGGCCTTCCTGCTTACATGATCCATTTCAGCAGGTCCAGTTGTTGCTTCCTTGATAATCATTTTTAATTTTTGTATTTATAGGACCTTTTGTATCCTTCTGCTAACTTGATTCTTCCAGACCACTTTATCCTCCTAATACAAGAATCCAGATATGAACCCTGACACCATACAATTAAAAAACCTCCAAAGTAATGCTGCTCCATTATCAACCAAAAGAAGTTAGGACTAAGATCATGCCATCCATCACCCCAACTCATAAGGCTTCTCTTTTTCTCCCTTCCGCATGTTGTCCCTCTTTTATTTTTAAAAATATTAAAAAAAATTTTTGTTTTATCTTTATTTATTTATTTGAGAGAGAGAGAGAGAGAGAGAGAGAGAGAGAGAGAGAGAGAGAATGGGCACGCCAGGGCCTCCAGCCACTGCAATCGAATTCCAGACACGCGCGCCCCCTTGTACATCTGGCTAACGTGGGCCTTGGGGAATCGAGCCTTGAACCGGGGTCCTTAGGCTTCACAGGCAAGCGCTTAACTGCTAAACCATCTCTCTAGCCCTAAAAATATTATTATTATTATATTTATGAGAGACAAAGAGAGAGAGAGAAAGAGAGAGAGAGAGAGAGAGAGAGGAGAAAAAAAGAGTATGGACTCACTTCACTAGGGCCTTTGGCTATTGCAAATGAACTCCAGATGCAGGCAGTACTTTGTGCATTTGGTTTTAGGTGGGTACTGGGGAGTTGGACACTGGCCAGCAGGCTTTGAAAGTAAGTGCTTTTAACCACTGATCAATCTCTCCAGCCCTGTATTCTTTTATATCTAAGCAAAGATGCTGGAATTTTCAAGACTCAGGGCTCCCTACCAATCCTCCTCTTTCCCTTACCACCTGGTCAAAATTCAACAGGAGGTCTAGCCAAACTGGCACCTTTCCTGAACACTAACTCTTGCAACACCCTCCTTCCACTTGGCATGGTGCCATGCCCCAAGGGCACGCCTCCAGATTCCATTCTCTTTCTCTATTTTTCTGGCCCTCTTTTCTGAAGTAAGGTCCATATTCTCTGTCTGTGCCAACCTCCCATCTGCTTTCATATCTACACAATGCCCTATTTCTCTCTCTCTTATATTTTCTCTCACCCCACTGAAATTCCTGGCTCACACCTGACTCTCCCCTCCACTAATCCACTGCTTATTCTCTTTGTTCCTTGCCACTCTCCCTTTTCCTAAAACTCCCACATCGAGAAGCTAGTAATAAGCAAACTCCATATTCCCAAGAAAAAGATGTGGTTTAAGTATCTAATTTGAACCCAGCTTCATATAGGTAGATGTGGGAATGGGAGTGAAGGAGGTAAATGAAATGATTACCATTAAAGTTCTACTTTAGGAATTCTCCATCAACAATAGTTGTGATGATAATTATCATTTATTGAGTATATCTTGAGACACCCAAAAGCACCTGTGAAGCACTAGCTCATGGAAGCTTCTCTAGTATTGTTCAAAGCCCCTAAACCAGCCAAGTTAGACCAATGTACCATTTTGTTTTTACTACAAGCTGTGCCTCTCCCTCCCTGTCTTTATCTTTCTCTCTCTCTCTCTCACCTTTCCTTCCTCCCTCTCTCTGTCTCTCTTCTTCCCTTTCTCCCTCTTTCTCATATCCCTACCTAAGGCTAGCTCTGTGCTTCATGTGGCTACATGTTATTATCACCTGGCAAGCTTTTCAGAAATAATTGAGTCCCTGGGCTGCACTCCGAAAGACTGATTCAATTGGATTGGATTGCAGCCCAAGCATCAGTCTGTTTTAGAAGTTCCCTGTGTAATTCCATGTGTAGCAAATGTTAAGAACTGCTTAAGCTCTTTTTATTAATCCTCTCTGAGCCTCAGTTGGCTCATATGCTTATAACCTGGGAGCAACTAGACCCTACCAGCTCATGTAAATGTGAGCATTCTTTGCTAATATTCATTTTGTGTCTCCAGTCCTCCACCTCTTCAGATTAGTAGGTTTTATGGAGCCCTTATATGAAATACCCAATATCCTCCATTGAGGCTCTGCAGATGACAAATTATTCTTTTCTTTGTGACGCAACTGGACATCCCCTGTAATGCAGACAGATGTCAGCCTTTGCACTGGCCAATGATCAAGCCAAGACCAGTCCGTGACAATTGGAATTGCCATATAAGGCAGCTTATACAAGAATGAACTTGTTTTCTGGTTTTAAAAGGTAGGGTCTTGTTGTAGCCTAGGCTGACGTGGAACTCACTATGTAGTCTCAGGGTGGTCTCTAACTCATGGTGATCCTCCTACCTCTACCTACAGAGTGCTGGGATTAAAGGCATGTGCCATCATGTCTAGTTAAGTTTTTTTTTTTTTTTTTTTAAAAAAAAAACCTTTTTATTGACAGCTTTTATAAGTATAGTCAATCAACCATAATTCTACCACCCCCATGTTCTCCCCCTCTCAAATCTTCCCTGCATTGAATCCCTTCTTTTCAATTAGTCTCTTTTTTTTTTTTTTTTTTTTTTTTTTTTTTTTTTTTGGTTTTTTGAGGTAGGGTCTCACTCTGGCTCAGGCTGACCTGGAATTCACTATGTAGTCTCAGGGTGGCCTCGAACTCTCGGCGATTCTCCTACCTCTGCCTCCTGAGTGCTGGGATTAAAGGCGTGCGCCACCACGCCCGGCTTCAATTAGTCTCTTTTCAATTTTGATGTTATCATCTTTTCCTCCTGTTATGAAGGTCTTGTGTAGGTAGTGTCAATCACTATCAGGTTATGAATCAGGGTCATTTTGTGTCTGGAAGATTGTATTCTTTAGCTCTTACATTCTTTCTGCCACTTCTTCCACAATGGACACTGAGACTTGGAGGGTGATATTGAGATGTCTGAGTGCTGAACACTCCACTGTCACTTTTCAGCACTATGGTGGTTTTTCTTCCCCAACATAAGGTCTTGCTCTAGCCAGGGTGACATGGAATTCACTATGTAGTCTCAGGGTGGCCTCAAACTCACAGTGATCCTCCTACCTCTGCCTCCCAAGTGCAGGGATTAAAGACGTGCACCACCACACCTGGCTTATGGTGACTCTTGAGTCACCACAGTGGTCATTGCCATATGAAAAGAGAAGCTTCTCTAGCCAAAAGTAAAAGAAGAATTTATATATGGGTCTAAACATTAAAAAGTGATTAGAGGGCAATTGGGTGGGTATAATATATGCATTTAACCAGACAATACCAGATATGCATTCCCTCCCATGGAGTGGGCCTCCAGTCCAATTAGAGAGCAGTTCATTTTCCTCATAACAGATATACCACTATTTCACCAGTTGGCACATTTGGCCTGGCTGGCAAATCTTAAGGTCTGCATGGCCCACTACTGTTTAACACTGTTAATAACTACTCTCTCCCAAAATGTGGCATGCAGCATAGCTATTTCCAGCTTTCTGGCAGCCAGTCAATAGGGAAGAGGTTTCCAGCTCAGCTTCAGCTTGATTTCCACTAACCTGCATCCCAAGCATATAGAGTCTTCTACAATAGGGTCTTACCATCTAATTGTGGTGGGTAACCAAGAGACTTGGAAATGGCATATATTTTGGGGGCATCAGGATCCTCCCTGGAAGGTATTCCACACTGAGCACTGAAAATTTTCTAATAACAATCCAAGACCTCTTGGAGCACCATTATCTATGTACATAGGATATTTCTGTCCATACTCTGTCCTTCTTATTTTTTTTTAAGATGAAAAACAAGAACACTATAATCTTGGCTAGTAGTCATACATTAAAAATTCAGAATACTGAAAGTTGCTCTAGTAACAATTCCAGTCTTTCAACCTCTTAACACTGCTTTCACACACCTGACTAGACAAAACTAGGAGGTTCTTGACAGTTTTTTTTCTTTTAGTTACACACCCAGCATGAACTAATTATATCAGAATGATTATCTACACTCTGTCCAAAAAAGGAAATATATTTCTATTTCTTCCAGAAGGTACTGGAATTAGTTTGGAGCAAAGTAAAATCAACCACTGGAAGCTAATTCTCCAAAAGTAGTAGTGATGTTCAGGTTAAGGTAACATGGCTGTACAGCTTTTACCCTAGATAATCAGCAATATTTTTGAGAGGGTGTGTGGGGGAAGTTTCTTGTTACTGGATGGATACTATTGAGCAGTCCCCTAGAATTTTTTATTGCTTTTTCAGATTGCTAGGATCCAGTAACTTCTCAAAGGTTTTTAGGAAATGTAAGTGTTTTTTTCCCCCTTGGAAGTATCTTCTGTGAATCCCAGAAATGTAAAGAGTTGTGAACACTTCTTTCTTGTGCAGATGTGTGCTGCATCAATCAGAGCTGCTTTGAGCATGGATGGAACATGAGCTACTGGATTTCTGGCAAACACTGACTTGATGTGCTGATTGTCTGTACATACTACATAGGTGGTCTTAGGAAAGCAACTGTTGTATTCCCAGTGCTAAACTACAGCAATCATGGGAGCAGTCAGCCTTGCCTGCACATACACCAAGAGAGATTTTAGTTCCCTTCCAATGGACTTGTGCTAGGCAGCAGTGGAAACACACTTGACTTGGATTCTGAGGTAGGTAGGAACAAAGAAAAACACAAAACTCTCTAGGTGCTTATGGTTTATGTCTTAATACTTCACAAGTCCTAAATGGAACAGCCAGTTCAGTGTACACAGTCTCTAACACACCGAGGTTCTGCAGACTGTCAAGTTCAGCTTACTCATTGCTCTTTCCGAAGTTCATACACTGAATTACCACCCTTCATTTTCCCCCCAAAACCTGGGTTTATCTCAATAACTTATCTCATTATATTTTGTATATATTAACTTCATCTTTCATATGCTAAGTTATGACTACAGGGAAAAACTGTACCTATTTTCTATAGTATCATACAATATAAATTATATTAATGCTTTCTGAAGGAAAAATACTTTACAAGGTGTAATATCTTTCATAAAGGAAACAAGAGATCTATTTCCTTTTTACTTTGTAAACTTTGAAAAGTTAATCTATTTGAACCCCTATGCCATTCTAAGTTGAAACTACACTAATCATCCTATTACAGAAATGAAGGAATCTATTCTAAAATGAAGCTCACTAACATTTGCAGCAGGAAGCATCTCGAATTTGAGAATAGAAGAGGCTTCAGGTTTGTGTCTGCCATGAAAGAATAGGTATTATTAGGTATTAGGACTTGGATGAATTCCAGAATATGTAGCCTTTTGATGGACCATTTTTGAAAGGTTGCCTGGAAAGAAAACATTTCATTGCCACTGTCACATTTAAAGCCTACAAGATCTAAGCAAATTCAGAGACATGGAGTTGACATTCTAGAGCCAGAAAGGTAGCCAGGGATCACTTGAACCCAGCTAGCTGTGATTTGTGAGCAGGCTGCACAAGGCTCAGGGGCAGAAGCAGACCAATGAAAGAATCAATTGATCTATCCTGCTCTCCCACATCCCAGTATGGCCTGCCCACCAAAAGACAAAGTCCTGAACATTCTGGGGCTCAGCAACGGCTACACTGCCTTCTAGTTTGGAGAACAGGATGCAGTGTTGACTGGGGGTGGAGGGTGTACAATAAAGAAAATTCCAATTGCTCTTCTTATTTTTTTCCCAAATTTTTATTAATAACTTCCATGATTATAAAAAATACCCATGGCAATACCCTCCCTCCCCCGACTTTCCCCTTTGAAACTCCATTCTCCATCATATCCCCTACCCAACTCAATCAGTCTCTCTTTTATTTTGATGTCATGATCTTTTCCTCCTATTATGATGGTCTTATGCAGGTAGTGTCAGGCACTGTGAGGCCATGGATATCCAGGCCATTTTGTGTCTGGAGGGAGCATGTTGTATGGAGTCCTACCCTTGCTTTGGCTCTTACATTCTTTCCGCCACCTCTTCTGCATTACACACTGAGCCTAGGAAAGTGTGATAGAGATATTGCAGTACTGAGCACTGCAGTCACTTCTTTCCAGCACCATGATACCTTCTGAGTCGTCCCAAGGTCACTGCCATCTGAAAAGAGAAGATTCTCTACCAAAAGTGAGAGTAGCATTAATATAAGGGTATGAACATTAACAGAAGTGCTTACTGGGCAGACAACAGCAGACTTTACACCCCTAGGGCTCATGACTACCCCTGTTTTAAGTATCAGGAATGTATTCCCTCCCATGGAGTGGGCCTCCAGTCCAATTAGAGGGCAGTGGTTTCCACCATGACAGACTTGCCACTATTGCACCTGTTGGCTCATTTGGCTTGGCTGGCCAAATATAAGGCTTGCAGTGTCCATTGTTGAGTATCTTCACTGGTGATTTCTCTTTCTCCCATTGACCTGCATGCAGAATGGGTTCTTCCAGCTTTCTGCCAGCTGGTCTACATGGAGGAGGTTATTAGCTCAGTTCCAGCAGGATTTCTCAGTGGCCTTGCAGCCCAAGTATGTGGAGTCTTCAGCAGTAGGGTCTTACCATCTATTCCTGGTGGGAAACCAAGGGCCTCAGCAATGGCCTGTAATGTTTTGGGGGCATCAGGGACCTCCATGGGCCAACAACTCACTGGAAGATATCCCATCCCTGGCTCTGAAAATTTTCTCGTAACCATAGATGGCTCTTGAGTGTTCCATTGTCCAAAAAAGTAGGATTCCATGATTTATTTATATCCTCTTAGATTTTGGTTAGCCCTCCCTCCACCTTTCATTTACTCAATCTCTTCCCCTAACCTCATTTTGGGCCTTTTCACCCCCATTAATCTATTCTTCTACTTACATATATACAATACCATCCTATTAAGTACTCCCTCCCTTCCTTTCTCTTCCCTTTATATCTCTTTTCTAGCTTACTGGCCTCTGCTACTGAGTTTTTTCCTTCTCACACAGAAGCCCAATCATCTGCAGCTGGGATCCACATATGAGAGAGAACATGCAACGCTTGGCTTTCTGGGCCTGGGTTACCTCACTTAGTATAATCCTTTCCAGATCTATCCATTTTCCTGCAAATTTCATAACTTCATTTTTCTTTACCGCTGAGTAGAACTCCATTGTATAAATGTGCCATATCTTCATTATCCAGTCATCAGTTGAAGGATATCTAGGCTGGTTCCATTTCCCAGCTATTGTGAATTGAATAGCAATAAACATGTTTCAGCAGGTATTTCTAAGGTAATGAGATGAGTCCTTAGGATATATGGCTAAGAGTGCTATAGCTGGGTCATATGGTAGATCAATTTTTAGCTGTCTTAGGAACCTCCACACTGATTTCCACAATGGCTGGACCAGATTGCATTCCCATCAACAGTGTAGAAGTGTTCCTCTTTTTTCACATCCTCACAAGCATTTACGGTCATTTGTTTTCATGATGATAGCCAATCTGATAGGAATGAGATGGAATCTCAACGAAGTTTTAATCTGCATTTTCCTGATGACTAGGGATGTAGAACATTTTTTTAGATGCTTATATGCCATCTGTATTTCTTCTTTTGAGAACTCTCTAGTTCCACACCCCATTTTTTAATGGGTTGTTTGGTTTCTTATTATTTAATTTTTTGAGTTCTTTGTATATCCTGGATATTAATCCTCTATCAGATGTATAGTTGGCAAAGATTTTTTCCCATACAAAATCTTTGTAATTTCACGAGGTCCCAGTGGTTAATCTGTGGTTTTATTGCCTGAGCAATTGGGGTTATATTCAGAAAGTCTTTGCCAAGACCAATATGTTGAAGGGTTCCCTCCTACTTTTTCCTCTAGCAGTTTCAGAGTTTTGGGTCTGATGTTTAGGTCTTTAATCCACGTGGACTTAATTCTTGTGCATGGAGAGAGAGAAGAATCTATTTTCATCTTTCTACAGATAAATATCCAGTTTTCCCAGCACCATTTGCTGAAGAGGCAGTCTTTTCTCCAATGAGTATTTTTGGCATTTTTATCGAATATCAGGTGGCTATGGCTACCTGGACTTGCATCTGGGTCCTCTATTCTGTTCCATTGATGTACATGTCTGCTTTTGTGCCAGTACCATGCTGGTTTTGTTACTATGGCTTTATAGTATAGGTTAAAATCAGATATGGTGATACCACCAGCCTTATTTTTGTTTTTCAGTATTATTTTAGATATTTGAATTTTTTGTGATTCCAAATGAAGTTTTGGATTATTTTTTTCTATTTCCATGAAGAATTCTATTGGAATTTTGATGGGGATTGCATTAAATGTGTAGATTGCTTTTGGTAAGATTGCCATTTTCACAATATTGATTCTTCTGATCCAGGAACAAGGGATGTTTTTCCATTTCCTACTGTCTTCTGCAATTTCTTGCTTGAGTGTTTTAAAGTTTTCATTGTAGAGATCCTTTACTTCCTTGGTTAGGTTTATTCCAAGGTACTTTATTTTCTTTGATGCAATTGTGAATGGGAGTGATTCTCTGAATTAATCCCCTGTGTGTTTGTTGTTGGCATTTAGGAAAGCTACTGATTTCTGTGTATTTATTTTGTATCCTGCTACATGGCTATAGGTGTTTACCAGGTCTAAGAGTTTGCTGGTAGAGTCTTTAGGGTCCTTTATATATAGAATCATGTCATCCACAAATAATGATAACTTGATCTCTTCCTTTCCAATTCGTATCCCTTTTATGTGCATGTCTTGCCTTATTGATATGGCTAAGACTTCCAGTACTATATTAAATAAAAGTGGGCACAGTGGACACCCTTGTCTTGTTCCTGATTTTAGTGGAAAAACTTCCAGTTTTTCCCCATTTAGTAATATGTTGGCTGTAGGCTTGTCATAAATAGCCTTTATTATATTGAGATATGTTCCTTCTATTCTCAGTCTCTGTAGGACTTTTATCATGAAGGGATTCTGGGCTTTGTCAAATGTTTTTTCTGCTTCTAATGAGATGATCATATGATTTTTGTCCTTTAGTCCATTTATATAATGTATTACATTTATCAATTTTCATATGTTGGGCCATCCCTGCATCTCTGGGATAAAGCCTACTTGGTCAGGGTGAATGATCTTGCTGATGTATTCTTGTATTCTGTTTGCCAATATTTTTTTGAAAATTTTTCCATCTATGTTCATGAGGGAGATTGGTCTGTGTGATAGTTAAGGTGTTGTCAACTTGATCTCTTTAGTAATCCATAGGTTGCTTCTAGGAAGGATCAACTAAAGGAGGAAGTCTTTCCCCCAGGGTGAGCCCTTCCCCCACAATGGGCTGTCCCGCCCAGAGGGGCACTTGATACAAGGAAGCTCTGGGTAAAAAGAGTCCCATCCTTCCTTCCTCCCTTACTTCCATTTGGCTGCTGGAGCTGCTTTCTACCTTCCAGCGTGGATTGAAGACCAGTGTGGATGAAAGACCAGCATCAACTGAAGACCCCAGTGGATAGAAACCCAGCAGCTCCTCAGGAAGCCTCCAGGCTTTCCATCACCATCTGCAGTGCTGGGTTGGGACTGCTGAGGCATCTGGCCACGAGGACTGAGCAACTACCAGGTTCGGTGATTCTTGGGCCTGCAACTGCTATTGGACTACTGTAAGCTGATCCAATAAATCCCCTTTTAAAATAATTCATTCTAGCAGTTCTGTTCCTCTAGAGAACCCTGACTAATACAGAATTTGGTACCAGAAGTGGTTCTAGAGAAACATAGTTGTAAGGATGGGTTTCTCTAGTGAGCTTAGTGCTATCTGGGGTTGGCTCTCCAATATCAATGCTACTAAAGGCCCTACTGGTGATAAGGAGAGCGCTTTTCCTGGAAATAAGGGGATCACTAATAATCTATGGTGTGCACTATGTCAAGAACTCCGTGAGATAGATGTATTTGTTGACCCTGAGTCATGTCTTGTGAAGAGTGAGGAATTTAGTGACTCTGTATTTAAAACATTTGAGTATTTGTGGAAAAGTAAGACCAATGATGAGGCTGATTGCTTGCTTTTTAGCATCTCTGGACAAACTAGTGAGGGAGCAGCAGAAGCTCAAAAAGGAAAATTCTAAGCTTAAAATATGACCTGCCCTCCCTTAGCAGCAGTTGTATCCCCACCCCCACATCCTGAGGTATTACCCTCCCCACCCTTGCCTGAGGGAATTCATCCCTCTTTGTCTGGGGAATCAGCAGGAAGTGCTGGTCTTCTCAGCAGTTCCCACATATCTTTCCCTCTAGGCCTATAACCAGAGGGAAGGCTAGGCAGGCCCCTAAAGGTGAGATAGAAAGTGTGACACAGGAGGAGGTGAGGTACACCCCTAAGGAACTTCAGGAGTTTTCTAACTAGTACAGGCAGAAGCATGGGGAATATGTGTGGGAATGGATTTTAAGGGTGTGGGATGATGGAGGAAGGAACATAAGATTAGATCAGGCTGAATTTACTAAAATAGGCCCATTGAGCAGAGATTTTAGATTTAACAATGCAGCTCGTGCTGTTGGAAGGGGTGCCAAGAGTTTATTTGATTGGTTGGCTGAAGTATGGATCCAAAGGTGGCCTACTGTGAGTGAGCTCGAGCTGCCTGATATCCCTTGGCTTAATGTCGATGAAGGGATTAAAAAGCTCAGAGAACTTGGAATGCTGGAGTGGATTTGCCATGTAAACTCATCTTTGCCCCCACAATGGGAGCGTCCAGAAGATATGCCCTTCACTAAGACTATAAGAAACAGATTTGTGAGGGGAGTGCCAGTATACTTAAAGTCTTCCATCATTGCTCTTTTATGTAAAGAAGACCTCACAGTGAGAGCTGCAGTTGCTGCATTAGGTGATTTAGATGCAATGGGCATAACTGGATCTCAGGGTAACAAGGGCCAAGTGGCAGTGCTGAATCGCCAAAGGCAGGGTGAATGTGTTTTTCGTAATAGACAGTGTAGGCAAAATTGTGCACATAAAGGTATGACTCATATGGACCTTTGGAATTGGCTGATTAATCATGGTGTTCCCAGAAGTCAAATAGATAAGAAGCCTACTGAATTTCTTCTTGATCTGTAGAAGCAGAAAAGTTCCAGAGCAAGGGAACTTAAAGCCACTTTGAATTATAGCGACAGAGAATCACGACCTCTTAATCAGTTTCCAGACTTGAGCCAGTTTACAGATCCTGAGCCCCTTGATTGAAGGGGTGGCCGGGTTCCCTTGAGGAAGGACCCTCCTGCAACTGCCAAAAGTTTCAATATTGAACTCACACCTATCCTTTCTCAGAGGGACCTGCGGCCTTTTGCTAGGGTAACTGTACACTGGGGGAAAGGAAATAATCAGACCTTTTGGGGCCTACTGGACACTGGCTCTGAATTGACATTGATTCCAGGAGACCCCAAAAAGCACCATGGCCCTCCAGTTAAAGTAGATGCTTATGGAGGTCAGGTGATCAATGGAGTTTTGGCAAATGTTAGACTGACAGTGGGTCCAGTGGGTCCCCGAACTCACCCTGTGGTTATTTCCCCAGTCCCAGAATGCATAATTGGGATAGATATACTTAGGAGTTGGCAGAACCGTCACATTGGTTCCCTGACTTGTGGAGTGAGGGCTATTATGGTTGGAAAGGCCAAATGGAAGCCATTGAGGCTCCCACCACCAGGGAAAATAGTGAATCAAAAACAGTATTGCATCCCTGGAGGGATTTCAGAAATTAATGCCACTATAAAGGACTTGAAGGATGCAGGGGTGGTGGTTCCCACCACATCTCCCTTTAACTCTCCTATTTGGCCTGTTCAGAAGACAGATGGATCCTGGAGAATGACAGTGGATTATCAGAAACTTAATCAGGTGGTGACTCCAATTGCAGCTGCTGTACCAGATGTGGTTTCTTTACTTGAGCAGATTAATACATCTCCTGGTACCTGGTATGCAGCTATTGATCTTGCAAATGCTTTCTTCTCCATACCTGTCCATAAGGACCACCAGAAGCAATTTGCCTTCAGCTGGCAAGGTCAGCAGTACAAATTTACTGTTTTACCTCAAGGTTATATTAACTCTCCAGCCCTGTGTCATAGCTTAGTTTGCAGGGACCTTGATCGCTTGTCCCTTCCACAGGGTGTCACATTGGTCCATTATATTGATGACATAATGCTAATTGGATCAAATGAGCAGGAGGTGGCAACCACTCTGGAGTTGCTGGTACAGCATATGCACATCAGGGGATCAGAAATAAATCCATCCAAAATTCAAGGACCTTCCACCTCAGTGAAATTTCTTGGAGTTCAGTGGTGTGGGGCATGTAGGGATATTCCTTCTAAGGTGAAGGACAAGTTGTTGCATTTGGCCCCTCCTACCACTAAGAAAGAAGCACAATGTCTAGTGGGCCTATTTGGATTTTGGAGACAGCACATTCCTCACTTGGGTGTCTTACCAAGTGACTCGGAAAGCTACTAGTTTTCAGTGGGGCCCAGAACAAGAGAAGGCTCTTCAACAGGTCCAGGCTGCTGTGCAGGCTGCTCTGCCCCTTGGGCTGTATGAGCCAGCAGATCCGATGGTACTTGAGGTTTCAGTGGCAGACAGGGATGCTATTTGGAGCCTTTGGCAGGCCTCCATAGGTGAATCACAGCGGAGGCCATTGGGATTTTGGAGCAAGGCCCTGCCATCATCTGCAGACAATTATTCTCCATTTGAGAGACAGATCTTCGCCTGCTATTGGGCCTTAGTGGAAACTGAACGTTTGACAATGGGCCATCAAGTTACTATGTGACCTGAGCTGCCCATCATGAGTTGGGTGTTATCTGACCCACCAGGCCATAAAGTTGGACATGCACAGCAACAGTCCATCATTAAGTGGAAGTGGTATATACGTGATCGGGCTCGAGCAGGCCCTGAAGGTACGAGTAAGTTACATGAGGACATTGACCAAATGCCTATGGTTGCTACTCCTGTTGCAATGCCTTCTGTCTCCAAGCATGGACCTATGGCATCGTGGGGTGTGCCCTATGATCAATTGACTTAGGAGGAGAGGTCTAGGGCTTGGTTTACAGATGGTTCAGCACGTTATGCAGGCACCGCCCAAAAGTGGACAGCTGCAGCATTACAGCCCCTTTCTGGGACAACTCTGAAGGACTGTGGTGAAGGGAAGTCTTCACAATGGGCAGAACTTCGGGCAGTGCATATGGTTGTGCAATTTGCTTGGAAAGAAAAATGGCTGGATGTGTGGTTATACACTGATTCATGGGCTGTGGCCAATGGTTTGGCTGGATGGTCTGGGACTTGGAAGGAGCACAATTGGAAAATTGGTGAAAAGGACATTTGGGGAAGGTGTATGTGGATAGAACTCTTTGAATGGGCAAAGGATATAAAGATACTTGTGTCCCATGTTAATGCTCATCAGAAGGTGACCTCATTGGAGGATGACTTTAATAATCAAGTAGATAAGCTGACCCGTTTTGTGGATAGTGGTCAACCTTTTTCCTCAGCCACCCCTGTTGTTGCCCAATGGGCCCATGAACAAAGTGGCCATGGTGGCAGAGATGAAGGCTATGCATGGGCCCAAAAACATGGACTTCCACTAACTAAGGCTGACCTGGATATGGCTACTGCTGAGTGCCAAATCTGCCAGCAGCAGAGACCAACTCTGAGCCCCCAATATGGTAGTATTCCTCGGGGTGACCAGCCAGCAACCTGGTGGCAGGTTGACTACATTGGACCACTTCCATCATGGGAAGGGCAGCGTTTTGTCCTTACTGGAATAGACACTTATTCTGGGTATGCATTTGCCTTTCCTGCACATAGTGCTTCTGCCAAAACTACCATCTGTGGGCTTACAGAATGCCTTATTCACTGTCATGGCATTACACACAGCATTGCTTCTGACCAAGGAACTCACCTCACTGCCAAGGAAGTATGGCAGTGGGCTCATGATCATGGAATTCACTGGTCTTACCATGTGCCCCACCATCCTGAAGCAGCTGGCTTGATAGAATGGTGGAATGGCCTTTTGAAGAAACAGTTACAGTGCCAACTAGGTGGCAATAGCTTGGAGGGCTGGGGGAGTGTCCTCCAGCAGGCTGTATATGCTCTGAACCAGCGTCCTATACATGGTACTGTTTCTCCTATAGCCTGGATTCACGGGTCCAGGAATCCAGGGGTGGAAATGGGAATGGTCCCACTTACCATCACCCCAAGTGACCCATTAGCTAGATTTTTGCTTCCTGTTCCCACAACCTTATGCTCTGCTGGACTACAAGTCTTGGTCCCAGAGGGGGGAGTGCTTTTGCCAGGAGACACAAAGAACATTCCATTGAACTGGAAGCTAAGACTTCCCCCTGGTCACTTTGGGCTCCTAATGCCCTTGAGTGAACAGGCTGAGAAAGGAGTTACAGTGATAGCAGGGGTGATTGATCCAGATTACCAGGGGGAAATTGGACTGCTCCTCCACAATGGAGGTAAGGAAGAGTATGCCTGGAGTGCAGGAGATCCTTTAGGGCATCTGTTAGTGTTACCATGTCCTGTTGTCAAAGTCAATGGACGACTGCAACAACCCAATAGAAGTAGTGTGATAAATGGCCCAGATCCTTCAGGAATGAAGGTATGGGTCACCCCTCCAGGTAAAGAACCAAGACCTGCTGAGGTGCTTGCTGAAGGTGGAGGAAATACAGAATGGCTAGTAGAAGAAGGCAGTTACAAATACCAGCTAAGGCCACATGACCAGTTACAGAAACGAGGACTGTGATTGCAGTGTTTCCGTCCTGCCTTGATAACAGAGTGTTTGTATGTATCTACACCAATATTATGATTATATCATTAGCTAACTGTTGAATTTATATTAGACCCATTATATTAGAGACTAAGCTTTGTGTTGGGGGAAGATTTTGCGGCTCCAGTTGTACGTGGGATAGTTATGCCATGTTAGGCGGAATTATGAGTGTGTTACTGTTTTCATTTGAAAATTAAGTATGATGTAAGGAGACATGATTTGATGCCAAGCTGACAAGGGGTGGACTTGTGAGAGTTAAGGTGTTGTCAACTTGATCTGTTTAGTAATCCATAGGTTTCTCTAGGAAGGATCAACTAAAGGAGGAAGTCTTTCCCCCAGGGTGAGCCCTTCCCCCACAATGGGAAGCCCCTCCCAGAGGGGGACTTGATACAAGGAAGCTCTGGGTAAAGAGTCCCTTCCTTCCTTCCTCCCTTCCTTCCATTTGGCTGCTGGAGCTGCTTGCTACCGTCCAGCGTGGATTGAAGATCAGTGCGGACGAAAGACCAGCATCAACTGAAGACCCCCGTGGATTGAAGCCCAGCGGCTCCTCAGGAAGCCTCCAGGCTTTCCAGCACCATCTGCAGTGCTGGGTTGGGATTGCTGAGGCATCTGGCCACGAGGACTGAGCAACTACCAGGTTCGGTGATTCTTGGGCCTGCAACTGCTATTGGACTACTGTAAGCTGATCCAATAAATCCCCTTTTAATAATTCATTCTAGAAGTTCTGTTCCTCTAGAGAACCCTGACTAATACAGTCTGTAACTTTCTTTTTTTGTTCTATTTTTGCCTGGTTTTGGTATCAGGGTGATGCTGGCTTCTAGAAGGAGTTTGGTAGGAGTCCTTCTTTTTCTATTTTATGGAAAAGCTTAAGAAGCAATGGTGTTAGTTCTTCCCTGATGGTCTGGTAAAATTCAGCAGTGAATCCATCTGGGCCTGTACTTTTTTTTAGTTGGCAGATTTTTGATAACTGCTTGGATCTCCATACTTGTTAAAGGTCTATTTAAGTGATTAATTTCATCATGACTTAATTTAGGTAGGTCATATAAATCAAGGAAATCATACATTTCTTTCAGATTTTCATACTTAGTGGAGTATATGTTTTTATAGTATGTCCCTATTATGTTTTTGAATTTGTGTGGTATCTATTGTGATGTTGCCTTTTTATCTCTGGTTTTATTAATTATTGTCTATTCTCTCTTTCTTTTGTTCAGATTTGCTAAGGGTTTATCAATCTTGTTTATCCTTTCAAAGAAGCAACTCTTTGTTTCATTGATTCTTTGGATTATTTTTTGGGTTTCTATTTCATTAATTTCTGCCCTAATCTTTATTATTTCTTCCCATCTACTGATTTTTGGTTTGCCTTGTTCTTCTTTTTCCAAGGCTTTAAGGTGAAGCATTAGGTTGTTTACTTGCAACCTTTCTAATTTCTTAATATAGGCATTTAAAGGTATAAATTTACCTCTTAAGACTGCCTTAATTTTGTCCCAGAGATTTTGGTATGTTGTGTTCTCATTCTTATTTGACTCTATGAATTCATTCATCATTTAGTAGTGTATTGTTTAGTTTCCATGATTTTGTGTATGCTCTATAGCTTTTCTTGCTATTGATTTGTAGTTTGATTCCATTGTGGTCAGATAGAATGCAAGGAATTATTTCAATTTTCCTGTATTTGTTAAGATTTGCTTTGTGTCCTAATATATGGTCTATTTTAGAATGTTCCATGTGCTGCTGAAAAGAATGTATATTCTGCAGCATTTGGATGAAATGTCCTGTGTATATCTGTTAGGTCCATTCCTTCTATGACTTCATTTAGTCCAGATGCCTCTGTGTTTAATTTTTCTGGGATGACCTGTCAATTGATGAGAGTGGGATGTTGAAGTCACCCACTACCACTGTGTTTGGTGTCATCTGTGACCTTAGTTGTAATAACATTTGTTTGATGAATTTGGGAGCCCCATGTTAGGTGCATATATGTTTAGGATTGTAATGTCCTCCTGTTGGAGTGTGCTCTTAATCAATATAATGTGAGCTTCCTTATCTTTCTTAACTAATATCAGGACTGAAGGCTACTTTATCAGATATTAGGATAGCAACCCCTGCTTGTTTTCTAGGCCCATTTGCTTGAAACACCGTTTTCCAACCTTTCACCCTAAGATAATGTCCATCCTTTGTAGAAAGGTGGGTTTCTTGGAGGCAACAAATTGTAGACTCCTGCTTTTTAGCCCAGTCTGTAAACCTATGTCTTTTGGTTGGGGCATTGTGGCCGTTGATATTAAGAGATATTATTGAAAGGTGTGTATTTATGTTTGCCATTTTTTTTGTAGTTCTTCCAGCTCTATCTTTTATCTCTTGTGTTAATTAGTATTTGAGTATTGTTTGTTTTTTCCAGGTTCCTTATATGTGTGCTTTTCTTTCTCTTCAGCATGGAGGATTCTTTCAAGTATTTTCTGTAGAGCTGGTTTTGTCTTCAAATACTCCTTTAGCCTGCTTTTGTTGTGGAATGTCCTTATTTCTCTGTCCATTTCAATGGATAGCTTTGCAGGATAAAGTAACCTTGGTTGAAAGTTGTTATCTTTCAGAACTTGGAATACATAACTCCAAGCCCTTCTGGCTTTTAAAGTTTGTGTTGAATAATCTGCTGTAATCCTGATGGGCTTGCCTTTGTAGGTAACTTGATTTTTCTAACTGCTTTCAATATTTTTTCTTCATTTTGTGTGTTTTGTACTTTTATTGTAATATGGCGAGGAGAGGTTCTTTCCAAGTTTTGTCCTGTTGGTGTTCTAAAGGATTCCTGTATCTGCATTGGTACCTCTTTCCCAATTTGGGGGATTTTTCTTCTATGATTTTGTTGAAGATGCCTACTATGCCTTTGGACTGAAATTCTTCTCCTTCTACTATGCCCTGAATTCTTATGTTTGATCTTTTCATATTGTCCCAAATATCTTGAAATTCCCATTCATACTTTTCTATTAGTTTGTCTTTCTCTTTATTGGACTGTATTAGATATGCCACCTGGTTTTCTAGCTTAGATATTCTGTCCTCTCCTTCATCCATTCTACTGGTGAGATTTTCTACAGAGTTTTTTATTTCATTAACTGTATTCTTCATTGCTAGTAATTCTGACTGGTTTTTCTTTATTATTTCTATTTCCTTATTTATGTCTTATAATGACCTCTTTATTTCATTAAATTGGTGTCCTGTGTCTTCTTTGATGCCTTTGATTTCCTCTTTTGTTCCTTTGATTTCTTCTTTGACTTCTTTGAACATATTTGCAATCATTCTTTTGAAATCTTTCTCAGGCATTTCCCCTAATTTGTTCTCACTGAAGGTCATTTATGATGCCTTAATACTTTCTGGTGGATTTATATTGTCTTAATTTTTGCTGCTTCTTGTTTTATACTGTATATATTTTTGCATCTTGGGTTAACTTAATGCTTGGATTTTCTAGTTAGCTGGGTATTATTAGATGTGTCAATCAATCTGATGTTATATACCTTCAGGGAAGGATCTTAAGGTGCTATATGTGGCTCTTACGACTCTCTGAGTATCTACGATGGTGAACCTAGGTGGGTTTGCCTGCTATGGGAGTGTTCAAGTAGGCTGAGTGGAACAAAATGCACATAGATTCTAAAATTTAACTAAACAATGTACACATTCAATGAAAAACAGCACAGAGTATTTACGCAAAAGTAGGTATTATGGCAACCAGATCCTCTATCAACAAGGAGGTTAAGATTTCTGGTCTGTTGAGGGTTCCAAGTCAGCTTGTGACCAAGTGAGACCCTTCCCTAATGTATAACAGAAGAGGAAACAAAGCCAGTATAACAAGCAAATAACAAGCCCAAAATATAGCTTATTTAATAATGGCAAATCTGACCATACTTCAGATTTAACCTATAATTTATCCTGATATGGAAGGTGCAATTAGCACTTCCAGTTCAGGTTTATTAGGTGGGTACTGACCTGATGTAATCCCAGTTACCTTTTGGGATGATTTTGGTCTCAGTTATGCTGCACTTCTGCTTCAGTCCCTCTTTGGTGCACTCTGGGTTCGAGTAGGCTGGTTGGGTCGCTGGACTGTTGCTCTGTTCGCAGAAGCTGGGCACTAGGCTTTTCCTGTGGCTCAAGGTGAGCCTGGCAGCTGTGACCCCATGGACCTGGCGCCGCTGCTGCTGGAGCCACCTCTGCTGGAGCTGCCGCTGCTGGAGTCACTTTGGCCTGCCTGTGTGGACTCTGGATGGTCTGGATCTGACTTGTTTCCAAGCTCCAACTATGGGTTCCATTCCACTAAGAAGATTAGTTAGACAAATCAAGAGCAGCGGGTTTCCCACCATGGCTGTGTGCCACTATTACACCTGTGTGAGCATCACGACAGGTTATTTGCAGCTAAGTAGGGTAGACCATGAGTTGCTTGGACAGCTATTGGTCACTTTCCCCCAGTCGTCCATGTAACGCCTTCTGGCACTAGACACACTGACTGTCTGGGGACTGATTCTCTTCCAGCTTCCAGCCATGTCACTCCTTTTTATGTGTCAACTGCATATGGTGTCTTCAGCAGTAGGGTCTTACCATTAGCCTTTGGTGGATAATCAAGTACTCTGACAGAAATCTGTCATTCTTTTAGGAAACATTGTAGGTCTCTCTGATCAAAAGCTCATTGTAGATGATAGCCACCTGCTGGTACTGGGAGTTACAGGTCAGTGCCCACTAAGAGAAGAAAGAAAAGATAAATAATATAAAAGAGTTAGAGAGAAGAGGGAGAGAGAGAGAGAAGCAGTAGAAGATTAAGGTCAGTCTTCATCGTACCCTCTCCAGTGCCTTGTGACTCAGGTGTTCCCTCTAAGGGCCTGGTGAAGGTTCAACCATTTGGTCTGCCTTTTAGGATGTAGAATTTTATGGCACCATTCCCATTTGGGTCCAGATTTGTGTCCCCCACCTCATCTCTTACCCTCCCCTCCTTCCCCACCCACCCTATTGTCTGGTACTCGAGCTGCTTTCTGGGTATGTGAGCATCTTGGGTAGATTCAGGTTAGGTGCTGAGTGATGAGTGAGTATATGTGGTGATTATATTTCTGTGATTGGGTGAGTTCAGTGAGAATGATCTGTTCCAGGTTCAACCATTATTCTTCAAGATTCATTGTGTCATTTTTTTCTTACTGCTATGTAGAATTCCATTGTGTAGATATACCACATCTTAGTTACTCTTTCGTCTAGTGATGGACATCTGGGTTGATTCCAGCTCTTAGCTATTACAAATTGAGCAGCTATAAACATGGTTGAGCAAATCTCTGTGGATTGAGGCTTAAAGGTTTTAGGGTACATGCCTAGTAAGGGAATAACTGGGTCTGTTGGTAACTGTATAGGAAGCTATTCCAGGAGTCTCAATATTGCTTTCCGAAGTGGTTGTACCATCTTACATTTCTACCAACAATGGATGAGGGTTCATATTTCTCCACATCCTCACCAGCATTTATTTTCATTTGATTTTTTTGATGTTGCTATCCTTACTGGGGTAAGGTGGAATCTCATAGTTGTTTTAATTTGCATTTCGCTGATGAGTAGGGATGATGAACATTTTCTGAAGTGTGTGTTTGCCATTTGTATTTCTTCCTCTGTAAACTGCCTGTCCAGCTCTTTGCCCCATTTTGTGAGTGGGTTGTTTGACTTTTTATTGTTTAGGTTTTTGAGGTGTGTGTAGATTCTAGAGATTAGGCCTCTGTCAGTTGGATATCGAGGAAATATTTTCTCCCATTCTGTGGGTAATCTATTGGCTTTGCTTATTGTATGTTTGTCTGTGAAGAAACTCTTCAGCTTCATGTGATCCCATTGGATGAGTGATTGTTTAAGATCCTGTACTTCTGGGGTTTTGTTCAGGAAGTCTTTTCCTATTCCTATATCATGGAATGTTCCTCCTATATTTTCTTCCAGTAGTAGCTGTCTGGTCTTATATTGAGGTCTTTGATCTATTTCAACTTGAGTGTTGTGCATGGCAAAATGTGAGGATCAAGTTTCAATTTCTGGCATATGGTTATCCAGTTTGTCCAGCACTATTTGTTGAAGATGCTGTCTTTTTTTCCAGCCTATATTGTTCAGGCCTTTGTCAAATATCAAGTAGATTTAGTTGCTTGACCCAAGGTCCGGGTCCTCAGTTATATTTGATTGGTCTATACTCCTGTTTTTATGCCAGTACCATGCTTTTTTTAAATTTTATTTCATTGTATTTGTTTTTTATTTTATTTTATTTTTATTTTTATTTTTTTTACAAGGTAGGGTCTCACTCTGGCCCAGGCTTACCTCGAATTAACTCTGTAGTGTCAGGAGTCTCAGGGTGGCATCGAACTCATGGTGATCCTCCTACCTCTGCCTCCCAAGTGCTGGGATTAAAGGTTTGTGCCACCACACCTGGCCACCATGCTGTTTTTATTACTATGGCTTTGTAATACACCTTTAGATGAGGTATGGTGATGCCTCCTTCTTTTGCTGAAGATATGCTTGGATATTTGAGGCATTCTGCCTTTCCATATGAATTTTGAGATCAATTTTTCCTTCTCTGTAAAGAACAATGTTGGGATGTTAATTGGAATTGCATTAAATCTGTATATTGCCTTTGGTAGGATTGCCATTTTCAGAATGTTAATTCTGCCTATCCAGGAGCATGAGAGGTCTTTCCATTTTCTCAAGTCCTCCTCAATTTCTTTTTTTGAATGTTTTTATGTTTTCATTGTATACATCTTTCACTTCCTTGGTTAACATTATTCCAAGGTATTTTTGTTGTTGTTGTTGTTGTTGCTATTTATTGAAAATGGGACCATTTCCCTTATTTCTTTGTCTGTATCATTGTCATTTGCATGTAGAAAGGCTACTTGTGCATTGACTTCGTATCCTGCTACTTTGCCTGAGCTCTCTTGTGGCAGGCCCAGAACCAGACTGAGCTCTCATGTGGCCGGCTGCTGAAGTAGCCTGAGCTCTTGTGCATGGAAGCAGTCTGAGCTCTCACACAGCGGCTGCCAGAGGCAGGCAGATGGGCGGGGAGCCGGTGCTGCAGATAGGGGATTGGGCCTGAGCTGGTGCTGGCAGATAGGCAGAGAAAGCCTGAGCTCATGCATAGGCAGGTGAATGGGTCTGAGCTTGCACATGGATGGGTGGGCGGCCAGAGCAGCAAGCAGGCAAATGGGCAGAGCATGCTGAGCTTGCAGGGGCAGGCAGATAGGCAGGGAGTGCATGACTAGCAGATGGACAGATCAAGGCTCAGCTCATGTGAGCCAGTGGGCAGAGCCTGCCCGATGTCACACATGGGTGGAGGTAGCAGGGCATCACCCCTGTGCAGTGAGGCCAGTGGAATTATGCTGGCCTGGGTCCCCTTTACTATAGTAAGTGTGGGAGTATCCTGAGGCTGGGACTATGGCTATGGTGGCTGCTTGGAGGACTGGGAGACTGGTGGGCTACCTGAGAGTGAAGGAATCAGATGATCCCCCCCTTTTCTTAACCCCCTCTGTGCTCTCTCTCACTCTGGTGATCTATTAGAGATTACTCTCTCTTAAAAGACCCACTGAACCCTTAATGCCTTGCTTTTCTTTCTCGGGGAGGTGCGGCATGGTTAGGCAGTTGCCATCTTGACCTGAAGTCATACCCTTAGCCCCATTTTTATTAAAATATTTTTCTTCTTTATTTTTATAGGGAATTAGATATCCATATAATATTTACTAAATACTATTGATCATAAGTACTTTTTTTTTTTTTTTGTTTTTTTGAGGTAGGGTCTCACTCTAGCCCAGGCTGACCTGGAATTCACTATGGAGTCTCAAGGTGGCCTCGAACTCACAGCAATCCTCCTACCTCTGCCTCCCAAGTTCTGGGATTAAAGGCCTGTGCCACCACACCTGGCTTGATCACAAGTACTTTTTAACTGAGATTTAAGTTCTAATAGCTAGGGAAATTTCATTGAATCTTAAGAGATGTTAGCCACAAACCTACAACTGCCTTGTAAATTACATTTCTAATATTTTTCTTGCCTACATTAAAAATTTATAAATCTCTTCCTTCAATATCAAAGCTCAGATACTTGGACCATAGTGTACAGATTAAGTAGGTTAGAGATCTGTTTGTTACCTACAAATTTATACAAGAGATTCCAGTTCAAGTTGGCAGAACACAAACTAGATTTAAAGCAATGTATTAAAGGGAAAAAATATGCTTCATTGGGGCAGTTACAAAAATGTTCTATTTAGAAGATATGGCATTATAACAAAGAAAAAAAATATTTTAGTGTCATCATTCTACAATTGTTCAATTTTGCTTTTTTCATTCTAAGAATATTGTGTCTTTCAGAGAATGGCAGGTAGCTGGTCACATTTAAATCATGTGTCCACACTTGACCAGAGGTCTCACTCATATGTTAAGTTTGAACATTTTCTCAGTTCCCAATCATCTCATTTATATTAGTGATTAAGAACTGCATAGGCTACTTTTTTTTTCTTTTTGTTTTTTAGCCATGATCTGGAACTCATTCTGTAGATCTAGGTTGGCCTCGAATTCATGCTTATCCTACCACCTCAGCCTCCTAAGCACTGGGATTAAAGGCATACACCACCATGTCTGGTTTGTTTTAAGCATTTTAAATACCTGAAATAAATTGCAGAATTTCCTAAGAGTAGAAGTATTCTGGTTAAGGATCAACGTGTGGTCAGGTGAAAAGCAAAATTAATAATACAAATGCAATCCACAACAAGAAAAATAATTTTGCTCAATGAAGAGACTAGCCATTCTGTAGAGATGTATCATTTCCAAGTCCCAATAGGAGGAATAGAGTAATGTACCAATTTTGTTTCTACTATGTGCCTTTAAGCTACCTTAGTTCAAAACAGAAGAACATTTGCAGAATGTAATACTGAGTAACAGTACTGAAGTTGATTGTTACAGGCTATTAAACTCTGCATATTAAATGGCTGCCTCTTAATTATTTATACATATCATTGGTCCAATAACATAAAAATAGAGAATAGCATCTGGAAAGTTATCTCATCCAGTGTTCAGAGATAAATAGGTTGACCATTCTTCACACTATTTCTGCTCATGAATCCTTGTTTATAGAGAAATCTGATGGAAATCCAAGTGTCACTTTTTCCAAGCTACTGCATTAAAAAGGTGCTGAAGGCCATCACTACACAGCACACTGTGACATAAGGACTTTTTCCTTTATGAGTTCTTGCACACTTCCCAATTATCCCCAATAATCCAGTTTTATTTCTGTCCAGGATGCTTGGTGCCAAGGATTGGATAGAACACATGTAAATATAAGCAGAAAGATTGCAGTCAACAGACTTTGAAAATTGAAAATGGCAGACATGGTGAAGCTGGCCCCAGCCACATCACCCTTCTGGGCCCATGGTGAAAGCCCTGTCCTTCTTTTTTAAACACATATATTATTGGTCAGCATAGAAGTAGGTTTCCATATGGCTTATTGATAACATCTTAAATTTTGGTTAACTCTCCTCCCAACACTTTCTTTATACACTTCTTGGATCCCGCTTAGATCATTTCATCCCTGGTAATCTTCCCATTTTTACTTACATATCTGCAATAGCCTCCTCTTAAGCCCTTCCTTCTCCTCCCTCCCTGGTAGCTCCTTTCTAGCTTCCTGTTCTCTCCTGACGTTTACTCTAACTCACATTATAAATCTAAACATTTGTACCTAGGATTCACATAGGAGAGAGAACATGTAGTGTTCAGCTTTCTGGTTCTGGTCACTTACATCCATCAATTTCCCTGCAGATTTCATGATGAGATTTTTCTTTACTAAGGAACAAAACTCCACTGTAGGAATGGATCACATCTTCACTCTCCATTCATCAGTGGAATTGCACCTAGCATGGTTCCATTTCCTAACTATTGTGAATAGAACAGCAATAAACATGAATGAGCAAATATCTCTATGGTAGTGAGTAGAGTCATTAGGGTATGTACTAATGAGTGGTATGTTTGGGTCATATGGTAAATATATTTTTACCTGTCTCAGGTATCTCCACACCAATTTGTACAATGGCTGTACCAGTTTACATTCCCATAAACAATGCAGAAGATTTCCTCTTTTTCCACCCCCTCCAGCATTTAATGTAATTTATTTCCTTTTTTAAAAAATATTTTATTTACTGGAAAGCAGATACACACACACACACACACACACACACACACACACACACACACAGAGAGAGAGAGAGAGAGAGAGAGAGAGAGAGAGAGAGAGAGAGAAAGTATGGACATGCCAAGGCTTCTAGCTACAAACTCCACATGAATGTGCCACTTTGTGAATCTTGCTTTAGGTGGTTCCTAGGGAATCAAACCTGGTCCTTTGGCTTTGCAGACAAACACCTTAACTGCTCAGCAATCTCTTCAGCCCTCATTTATTTTCTTGATAACCATTCTGATAGGAGTGAACTGGAATCTCAAAGTAGTTTTAATTTGCATTTCCCTGATGGCTGAGAATGTAAATCATGTTTGTACATGTTTATTGGCCATCTGTATTTCTTCTTTTGAGAACTCTATATTTAGTTGCATAGCTCATCTTGAAATTTTTAATGTTTATTGTTATTATTAGCAACATGTTTTGTATGGATGCATCATGTGTTGGTACCCTCTTTTCCCTCATCTCTGCCCCCATTATGGTGGAGAATCTACTCATTGGGGTTTCAGGTATTCCCCGTGGTGTTGTGGTTTATGTGTTGTGGGAGTAGCAGTCAGTTATTTATTCGGGGAGGGAATGCTTCTGGGCATATGTCAACCTGTGACTTTTACAATCTTTCCACCCTCTCTTCTGCAAAATTCCCTGAGCCATGGTGGGTGAGTTTCTAAGTCAACTTCAGTAATGAGCTCTTAGGAGCCTCTGGATCTCTGCTTTGGTAGGTGTTGAGAATCTTCAGGGTCTGTATCCTACTCCCTGCCACTGATTATCAGACTCACCATGGAAGCAGTACTCATGATTGTTTCTCTAATTCCTCTGTGGTTTCAGCTGTGGATTGGCTGAAATGCGAGGGTCAGTTTATCTCCTCCAGTCTCATTACATTCTGTAAAAGAAGAACATACTGTCCAATGTAGAGTGAAGTCAGCATAGTTTAAATGGGATAAGCATTATTAATTTAGGGAGAATTTGATGTATGTAACCCCTCTTTTAGCCAAAGACTAGTGAGAGCTTGAAAATGGAGAACATAATCTTTGTTTCTATAGTATTCCTATCTGGTTCCCAATTCCAGATATGGGTCCCTTTGTAGCAAGCCAATCTCTTAGCCAATCAGAAAGTGATTGGTTTCCTACTGAGGCTGTGTGCCACCATTGCACTGGCATGTACATCATGTCAGAGTGTTTGGTTTTGAGTAGCTTAGACCTCTGGTTGCTCAGAGCATTGTTGGCCATTTCCCCTAATAGCTCATGTAGTGCTTTCAAGCACTAGACAGACTGTCTGAGGACTGGCTTTCTTCTAAATTCCAGCCAGGTCTCCTGATGCTCTGTGTCAGCAGCATATAGTGTCTTATGGTTCTTCCAATTTCATTGTTGTGATATCTGTTGTGATCTCTCCTTTTTCATTTCTGACTTTGTTAATTGAGATTGTTCTCTCTTTTTTTGCTTGATAAATTTCATCAGGGTTTTGTCAGTCTTGTTTATTTTTTCAAACAACCAGCTCTTCATTTCATCAATATTTAAAAATTGTTTTCTTAATTTCTGCTCTAATCTTGATTATTTCTTTCTGTCTGGAGCTCTTTGGATTGGATTCTTCTTGTTTTTCCACTGCTTTTAGGTGGACAATCAAGTTATTGATTTTGGATCTCTTTGTCTTTATAATGAAGGCATTTAGGGCTATGAATTTTCCCCTTATTACTGCCTTGATTGTGTCCTATAAGTTTTGGTAGGTTCTGTTTTCATTATCATTCAATTTTAGGAATTTTACAATTGCTTTTGTGATTTCTTCCACAACCCATTCATTGCTTAAAAGTGTGTTGTCTAGTTTATAGGAGTGGGTGGAGTTATTGATGTGTCTCTTGTTGTTAATTTCTAAGCTTCAAAGCACTGTGGTCTGACATGATGCAGGAAGTTACTTCAGTTTTCATCCAATTATGGACACCTGAGTTAATTCTATTTCTTAGCTATTATGAATTGAGCAGCTATAAACATGGTTGAGCAAATCTCTCTGATCTGAGGCATGGAGTTTTAGGGTAAATGTCCAGTAAGGGAATAACTGGGTCTGTTGGTAACTCTTTCGTCATCCTTTTCAGGAGACTCCATATTGATTTCCATAGTGGTTGTACCAGCTTACATTCCCATCAACAGTAAAGGAGTGTTCATATTTCTCCACATCCTTTCCAATATTTGTTTTCCTTTGATTTTTTAATGCTTACTATCCTTACTGGGGTAAGGAGGAATCTCATAGTTGTTTTAATTTGCATTTCCCTACTGGTTAGGGATGTAACCATTTTCTTAAGTTTGTTTGAGCCATTTGTAAGTCTTACTCTGAGAACTCCCTCTTCAGTTCTCTGCCCCACTTTTGGAGTAGATTGTTTGATTTTTTTTATTATTTAGTTTTTTGAGTTCTTTGTAGATTATGTATATCAGGTTTCTGTCAGTGGTACAGCTGGCAAAGTTTTTCTCCCATTCAGTGGATAAACCATTGGTTCTGCTTATGGTGTGTTTTTCTGTACAAAAGCTTTTCAGCTTCATGAGATCCCATTGGTTGAGTACTTGTTTAATTTCCTGGGCTACTGGGGCTTTGTTCAGGAAGTCTTTTCCCAGTCTTTATCATGGAGAGTGCCTCCTAACCTTTCTTCCAGATGGAGAAGAGTTTGAGGTCTTTAATCTATTTGGACTTAATTTTTGAGTATGGACAGATAAGTAGGTCCAGTTTCATTTTCTACATATGGTCATGCAATCTGTCCAGCAACATTTGTTGAAGATGCTGTTTTTTCTCCAGTCTAAATTATTGACACCTTTGTCAAAGATCAAGCAGTTGTAGTTACTTGACCTAAGGTCTGGGTCTTCAATTCTGTTCCATTGATGTGTTTCTGTTATTATGCCAGTACCATGCTGTTTTTGTTACTATGGCTTTGTAATATAGCTTTAGATAGAATATGGAGATACATCCAGAGTACATCCAGAGGTTTTTTTTCCCCCCCACTGAGGATATGTTTGGATATCTAAGGCCTTCTACCATTCCATTTGAATTTTGAGATCATTCTTTCAATCTCTGTGAAGAAAAATGATGGTATTTTTTATTGGAATTGCATTACAGATGTATATTGCTTTTGGTAGAATTCCCATTTTCACAACATTAACTTTACCTATCCAGGACCATGGGAGGTGTTTTCATCTTCTAAAGTCCTCTGCAATTTCTTTCTTGAGTTTTCTTATGCTTTCATTAGATAGGTGTTTCATATCCTTGGTGTTGCAGTCAGGTTCACATTGCTGGTAGAAAGCAACCAACCAAGAGCAGCTTGTGGGAAAAAAGGTTTATTTTGGCTTACAGGCTCAAGGGGGAAGCTCCATGATGGTAAGGAAAATTATAGCATGAGCAGAGGATGTACATTACCCCCAGGCCAACATAAGATGGACAATAGCAACAGGAGATTGTGCACACAGGCATGGGGAAACTCGCTATGACACCCATAAGCCTGCCCCCCCACAATACGCCCCCTCTAGGAGGCATTAATTCCCAAATCTCCATCAGCTGGGAACCTAGCATTCAGAACACCTAAATTTATGGGGGACACATGAAGCAAACCACCACATTCCACCCCTGGCCCACATAAACTGATAACCATACATGATGTAAAATGCAATTAATTCATCTAACTTTAAAAGTCTCCATAGTTTTTTTTTTATCAATTCCAATGATGTTCATACATCCCCATAGTCCAAGATCTTTTAACTGAGCCATAATACCAAAAAATAACCTCAAAATACCCATAATGGCACAGAATAAACATTCAAACTGCAAAAGATGGCATTGGGCATAGCAAAGAAACATTCAGCCAATACAAGATTTAAAACAACCAGGGCAAAAATCAAACTCTGCAGCTTCAAGTCCAACAATCCAGTGACAAATCTCCAAGTCTGATAATTCTAACCAGCAACAAGTCTCTGGTATTACAATTTCACCCCACCAGCTAGTCTACTCACAGTCCTGGAAAACTTCATTGGGCCCAGCAGCTTTCCTTAGCAGCCATCTCGTGGTCCTGGCATCTCCACTGGGTCTCCACTGCAATCCACAGTTTATCCTCACAGCTCCACTTGGTCTCCATGCAGGCATCCAGCAAGCCTGCTTCACACTGCCCATGGCCATTTCCAAAGCACAAGAACATGTCGCACACTCAATGACCATCTCTTTCCTGCATTTCTTATACTCCACAATACCAAGTAGGGTGCCAATTTGTTAATCCAGAGGGGAATAAAGCAGACTTTGAAAGAACAGAACACTCCTTGAGCACTCAGGCCTTCAAAAGAGACTACATTCTTCCTGCTGCCCCAGTGCAGGCCAGCTGTCCCAATCTCAATAGTTGTTATCTCTCAAACAATTTGCAGGTGAGTGGGCAGCAGTTTAGGCACAAAGATTTCATTTTTTCTGTGCCATATCCCTTTGCTCACACCAGTTCATTTCTATGCAAAGTAACCCTTCAAACTTCTCAGGAAATGGGCATAAGAGTAAGCTTCTACATTTAGCTTACCCATAACTGTGGGCTAACTCCACAATGCATGGCCTGTATACCTCAACAAGGAGGGGCCAAGGGGAGGGGGTAGGTCATGGATGAGCCTAATAATGGTACCAAACTGACTGTAAAAACAATAAAATAAAAAATAAAAATGAAAAAAAAAAAGAGCAAGCTTCTCACACAAACTGCTAGTCCAGTCCAAGCGAAGCTCTTTCTCACCCTCATAAGCCAAACCTCACAGTCCATATTTCTTACTGCATTCAACTTTTTCAACTCTGATCAGATTAGTCCATCAAGCTGTACCTACAGCACTGCAAGGCATCTCTTGTGCCAAGGTTTAAAATCCTTCCACATTCCCCTTGAAAATCAGCTCCAAAAGGCCAAAGCCACACAGTCAAGTATCTAGCTCCAATCCCACTCCTCAGTACCACTTTACTGTTGCAGTCAGGTTCACATTGCTGGTAGAAATCACCCAACCAAGAGCAGCTTGTGGGGAAAAAGAGGTTTATTTTGGCTTATAGGCTCAAGGGGGAAACTCCATGATGGCAAGGAAAATGTTGGCATGATCAGAGGGTGGACATCACCTCCTGGCCAACATAAAGTGGACAATAGCAACAGGAGAATGTGGCAAACACTGGGATGGGTACACTGGACACATATAAGCCTGCCCCCAAGAACACACTCCCCCCAGAAGGTGTTAATTCCCAAATCTCCATCAGCTGGGAACCTAGTATTCAGAACACTTAAGTTTATGGGGAACACCTGAATCAGTTGGTTAGTGTTATTCCAAGGTATTTAATTTTTTTGTTGTTGTTAAAAATGGCACAGCCTTACTGACTTCTTTCTCTGTATATTTGATATATATATTCACATGTAGAAAGGCTATTGATTTTGTGCACTGGTTTTGTATCTTGCCACTTTACTAAAGGAATTAATAACCTTTAGAAGGTGTGAAATGGAGACTTTCTGGTCACATGTATAGGAACATGTCATCTGCAAATAGGGCTAACTTGACTTCTTCCTTTCCAATTTGAATCCCTTTTATTTCTTTCTCCTGTCTTATTGCTTGGGCTAGTATTTCTAGTACTATGTTGAAAAGCAGTGGTGAAAGTGGTCACCCCTGTCTTGTTCCCAGTCTCAATGGAAACTCCTTGAGTCTTCCCCCATTAAGTATTGTTTGGGCTTTGGGTGCTTTACATATAGTCTTTATTGTTTTGATATATAAACCCTCCATGCCTCTTATTTCCAGTGTTTTGATCATGAAGTGGTGTTATGTTTTGTCAAAGGCTTTCTTTGCATCAAATTCAATGATCATGTGATTCTTAGGTTTCAGTTTATTTATATGGTGTATTATGTTGACCAATTTCATTATGTTGAACCATCCCTGCATCCCTGGCATGGAGCCTACTTGATCAAGGTGGATAATGTGGCGGGGCTGGTGCTTGGGCGTGCAGGGAGGACGCGAGCAAGCACCGCCGCCCCGCCCCGCCCGCCTGCCCTGCGTCTGTGCACCCAGCTGGCAGCCTTGCCTAGTCTCTCCTCGCCTCGCGATCGCAGCGGGCGGCGGCACCCGGGTCCCCGCCATGTCTGCAGCCATGAGGGAGAGGTTCGACCGCTTCCTGCACGGGAAGAACTGCATGACCGACCTGCTGACCAAGCTCGAGGCCAAGACCGGGGTGAACCGGAGCTTCATCGCGCTCGGTGTCATCGGGCTGGTGGCATTGTACCTGGTGTTCGGTTATGGAGCCTCTCTTCTCTGCAACCTGATAGGATTCGGATACCCAGCTACATCTCAACGAAAGCCATAGAGAGTCCCAATAAAGATGATGACACCCTGTGGCTAACATACTGGGTATTGTATGGTGTGTTCAGCATCGCTGAATTCTTCTCTGATCTCTTCCTGTTATGGTTCCCCTTCTACTACATGCTGAAGTGTGGCTTCCTGCTGTGGTGCATGGCCCCCAGGCCTTCCAACGGGGCTGAACTGCTGTACAGGCGTGTGATCCATCCTGTCTTCCTGAAACATCAGTCGCAGGTAGACAGTGTGGTGAAGGACCTGAAAGACAAAGCCAAGGAGACCGCAGATGCCAACACGAAAGAAGCCAAGAAAGCTACAGTGAATTTACTGGGTGAAGAGAAAAAGAGCACCTAAGCCCCTGCCTGATGGACCCTTCCGCCCTCCAAACGGCCTCTCAGAGCTTGATGTTGTATCAGGGACTGCGGTAGAATTAGTCATGTTGCCTTGGAAACATTTGTGACATATTAAAAATGGAATGTGTTGTAAGTTGTTTTGCTTACTCTGTCTATGTACATAGCATCTTAAATTTAATGCAGTGGGCAGTATCTAAACTTCAGAAAGAATATTTTGCCTCTTGAGTAGGAAAAGACATTATTATCCTACAGGAACTATAAACTAAAAATCAAATTCAATATCCAACAGGCTCTATACTTTACTAGGCTCACTCTGCATGCGTTTTCTTGGTACTTAACACTTAGGAAATCCTTATGGTTCTTCATATAATGTATAATTTTACATAATTCTTAAATGTTTTTATTGTATTTGTGCATATATAAAGGTGAATATTAATTATCTGTCTAGAACATGCGTATTGTTTATGGGGAAGGGGCCAAGGGCAGGTTGTATATGCCATTTATAACTTTGGTACAAGAAAACAGCCTGCTGATAGCTGAAGGTACTGTTCTGCTGGTGAGAGCGGCTAAATAATAGTGCAGATAATTAATACAGGTGAGGACAATTCAAATGCACACACTGACAGATGAGATTGAAAGGATACTGGCCTTGTTATTTTCCTAACATTGTAGACTGAATTCCCTGGACAAATCTGTGGAGCAGTTAACAACTTTACTGATAAATGGGAAAACTTACACACACACCAGTGGTCTGTAGCTCCCATTTCCCTATAGAAATAGTGATACTGTCTTATCTGCTTTGGATTTGCCTGTTTTTAAGATGGTAAAGTGGAAACCATTCCTGGTTTGACTTTCAGAGCTGAGTAACATGTTGACTTAGTGTTGTCTTCCTCCCCCTCCTGTACTCTTTAAAACCTTCTGAAGACACACCCACTTCTGATCACATATATGTTTTTGTTTGCTTGTTTTTTGAGACAGATCTTATGTAGCCCAATCTGGCCTTGAACTCACTACATAGCTGGGGATGACCTTGAATTCCTGATCCTCCTGCCTCTTCCAAAGTGCTGAGATGCCCATGCCTGAATGTGCACGAGCACACCCACCCCTTCCTATTTATATGATCATCAACAGCATGCCAGTGATAACAGCAAATCTGGGGGAATAGAAGGATATATGATACAACCTATAATCACATTGGCAGTGGTTAAGTAAAACTGCTTTCACCTTTTTCTCTATAGTCAGAATGATTTGTACTCAATTTAAATACCTTCACCTTTATTTTGTTTTTGTTTTTACAAGCAGAATTAAAAAAAAGAGTTTAAATGAATGATAACTTGATTGGCCAAACAATTCTGGACCTGAAAACCTGAACTTTCCACCATGTTGTTAGGATCCTTTTGAATTAGACTAAAGCAACTGTCTTAACAAAATTAACATGGTGAAATACTTAACAATTAGCTTCCTTTCAGACAACTAGTTAGGTCATAGTGATAGTTCATGATATAAAAGTATTAAAGAAGCTAGGCACACACCTTTAATCCCAGCAATTGGGAAGCTGAGGTAGGATCACTGTGAGTTTAAGGACACCCTGAGGCTATATAGTGAATTCCAGGTCAACTTGGGCTAGAGTGAAACCTTACCTTGAAAAAACAAATAAAGTATTAAAGAAAATAAAATGTAAAGGACTTTACCAATCAAGTATAATAACATATCACAGCAGTTACTTTTCCTGGGAAAATAATACATTACTTTAAAAATCAAGTTTTAGAAAATAAACAGTTGTTATTGGGAGAAAATCAATTTTTAGATTTATAAAAAAAAGTATCTCTAAAAGTGTGTAAGTCCCTTTCCCATAAATAAATGTATACCTGGTGGCAGAATGAAAGTCAGCAACTGCTAGGATGTAGACTATATCAGATTGTTAACATAAGAATGTTCTTTGACATGATGGGAGGCATAAAATGTTGCTCATAATTACTTAAAAATTAATATCAGTGTAAAAACTACTATAGTAAAGTATATTCTAAAATGCAAATTTTTGTTGCCTTGATACCACAACTTTCGCCTACAGTGCTACTATTGTTGCCAGTTAAGTGTATGCTAATGGTAGAAGTTATGAAATGAATTCTGTCTCTGTTTATATTTCCCAAATAAAATATTGTAGTGACTAGAGTATTTGAAAAAAAAAAAGGTGGGTAATGCTTTTGATGTGTTGTTAAAATTATTTTGTGAGGGTTTGCTTGATCAAATTGGTCAGGGGTTTATCAATCTTGTTTATATTTTCAAAGAACTAGCTCTTCATTTCATAATTAAAAAAATTCATAGTTTCTAATTCATTAATTTCTGCTCTGATCTTTATTATTTCTTTCTTTCTGAAGCTCTTTGGGTTGGATTCTTCTTGTTTTCCAGTGCCTTTAGGTGTGCTGTTTGTTTATTAATTTGGGCTCTCTCCATCTTTGTTTTTTTTTGTTTTTAATTTATTTTATTATATTAGAGAGAGTTCGAGGAAGAGACAGAGATAATGGGTGCACCAGGGCCTCCAGCCACTGTAAATGGACTCCAGATGCATGCGCCACTTTGTGCATCTGGCTTACATGAGTCCTGGGGAATCGAACCTGAGTCCTTTGGCTTTGCAGGCTAGCACCTTAACTGCTAAGCCATTCCTCTAGTCCTCTGTCTTTGTTTTGAAGGCATTTAGCACTATGAATTTTTCCCTATGACTGACTTCATTGTGTCCCATAAGTTTTGGTAAGTTGTGTTTTCATTATCATTCAGTTCTAGGAATTTAACAATTTTGTTTTTTTAAATTTCTTCCACAACCCATTCATTGTTTAAAAGTGTGTGGTTTAGTCTCTAGAAGCTGGTGGAGTTTTTGATGTGTCTCTTGTTAATTATTAGCTTTGTAGCATTGAGATATGATATGATGTGGGAACTTATTTCAATTTTCCTAAATTTATGGAGGCACACTTTATGGCCTAATATATGGTCTATTTTGGAGAAGGTTCCATGGACTGCTGATAAGAATGTGTATTCTGTAGCATTGGGATGGAAAGTTCTATAGCTGTCCATTAGGTCTAGTTGATGTTGTTGAGCTCTGTTATTTCCCTGTTGATTGTCTGCTTGCATGATCTTTGAGTATTCAAGTTTCTGAACATAATAGTGTTGGTATTTATTTCTGTTTTGTTGTCAAGTAGAATTTGTTTTATAAACTGTGCTGCATCTGTTTGGCACACATATATTTGTTATTGTGATATTCTCATGTTGAATCATTATTTTGATGAGTAAGATGTGGCCTTCTTTGTCCTTTTTGATTACTTTAATCTGAAGTCTATTTTATCAGATATTAATATAGCAACTTCTTCTTGTTATTTAGTTACATTCTTGGAATATCATTTTTTCCATCCTTTCCCTTTGGGGACATGTGTATTTTTAATGGTTTGGTGGGTTACTGAAGACAGCAGATAGAAGGGTCTGGTTTTGTGATCCATCCTGATAACTTGTGTCTTTCGATAGGTTAGTCAAGACCATTAATATTTAATGTTATGACTGTGAGGTTTGAATTAATTCTTGCCAAGATGAGTTATTTTATGGGATTTGGTGCTTTTTCATGTTTTGTACTTTTTTGAGCCTGCTCTATTTTTGGTTATTGTGATCTTCTTAGCTTTTGAGATTGGTTGTTTGACTCTTCTGTGTGGAATATTCCCTGACATATTCTCTGAAGGTTTGAATTTATGTTCATATAATCATAGAATTGACGTTTTTTTTCATGGAAAGTTTCCCTTTCACCGTCTATTATGAGGAATGCTTTTGCTGGGTAGATTACCTTGGGTTGGAAGCCACAGATTTTTAGACTTTGAAGTGTTCCATTCCAGGCCTTTCTGGCTTTCAGGATTTCCATTGAGAAATCTGATGTAATTCTAATGAGATTACCTTTGTATGTTGTGTATTGTTTCTCTCTTGCTGCTTTTAGCACTCTCTTTTTGTTTTTATTGTTAAGAGTTTTAACTAAGATGTGTCTTGGAGTGTTTCTTCTTTGCTCCTGTCTGTTTGGTGTTCTGTGGGCTTCTTGTATCTGGATGGGTCTCTCTTTTGAGAGACTAGGAAAATGTTCTTCAATAATTTTATTGAATATATTCTTTATGCTTCTGGCTGGGATTTTTTTCTCCTTCTGGTATACCTATTATATGGATGTTTGGTTGTTTTAAGGTATCCCACAGTTTCCTCATATTCTGTGCAATTGATTCTTTGAACTTAGCAAAGGTTTTGGCCTTCCTGTTAATTTCTTCTGTCTTGTCTTCCAGGTCAGAGGTTCTGCCTCCCACATGAGTAATTCTGTTAATGAGGAATTCTGGAGAGGTTTGCATAAACTGTATTTGATTTTTGTTTCCTGTTGTGTTATTTTGCATCATCTCCTCTTTTTTGAGGTATGATTTCAGTTTGAGTTTTGATTTTCTTGATGCTTCCTAGAATTCATTCTTACATTTGATTGTCTTCATTAAGCTTAATCATTAAGCTTAATCAATTGGTTGTTAAGATCTTCAATTTCTTGACTCACCTTCAATTCATTTGTATCTCTTTTGAGGGTTCTAATGTTTTCTCCTGTCAAGTTAAGCCTTCTGTCAAAAGCTGAACACTCTAAGAGATGATTCTTTTCAATTCCATTGATAGTATTGTTGTTTTTGTTAGTTTGCTTCCAGCTCAGCAATTCTTTTAACTAGGGTATCATTGGTTGTTGTGTTTGCATTTTGGGATTGAATTTCTATTGAGTTCTCTGTGATTTCATTGGAGGGTTACATTGTATGACTAGGCATCCTTGGTGGAGATCTCTCAGTTTTCTGACTTTTGTTGGATTTTTGGATTGTGGTCTACCAATCTTGGGGAGATGCCTTATTCTCTTGAGGAGGAAGCAAGGTTTTTGTCTTTGCAGGATCTTCAGATGGTGTTCCCTTTTAAATGTGAACCAGATTGGTGTACTGGTGTATGATGGGGTTATAACCACAGGTGCACAGATTGTGGAGATTGCAGGTACATCAAAGGTACCTGGTGAACTGGGAGCTCTGGCCTACCTATTCCACTTACATGTACTCTTCAGCACATAGGGATCATGGGTTGAGGAAAGAGGCATCAGAAAGTTGGAGAACCAGAGGCAAGAGGTCAGCTCCTTCTTTGGCCTATGTACCTTCTGACTCAGGTGGCTAGGGATGTGGGTACCCAGTTGCCAGTTAGGATACCATAGCAAAAGACCTGTTTCCACTGCCCCCACAGGGATGAGGGCCTCTCCAATCCAGGCACAGTGAAACCTACTGGGACCATGGAATAGGGAGCATCCAGGGAACAGGGATCTGGCCTACTCATTCCATGGCGTACATGCACACCCTCCAACATAAGGGTATCAGGACAGGGAACTGGGAGGAGATGAAGAAAAAGGATCTGGCTTACTCTGCACCATGTCCACCCACTCTCTGACACAGGGTATCAGGACCAGGGAACCAGGAGGGGCTGGGGAACAGAAATCTGGCCTACTCACTCCGTGCTGCACATGCACACCCTCCAGTGCAGGGTACTGGGACCTTGAATGATCTTTCTGATACATTACTGCATTCTGTTTGCCAGTATTTTCTCCCCCCTTTCTTATATAGAGTCTCACTATAGCCCAAGCTGATCTGGAATTCACAATGTAGTTTCAGTGTGGCCTGAAACTCTCAGCAATCTTCCTACCTCTGTCTCCCCAGTGCCAGGATAAAAGGCATGTACCACCACACCCAGCCTTGCAAGTATTTTCTTGAGAATTTTTGCATGTATGTTCATGATGGAGATTTTTCTTTAATTTTCTGGTTTTGTTTTACCTTTGGTTTTGGTATCAGGGTCATGCTCACCCTGTAAAAGGAGCTTGATAGTATTCTTTTCCTATTTTATGAATAACTTTGAGAAGCATTGGTGTAAATTTTGGTGTGAAGGCCTGGTAGAATTCACCTGTGAATCCATCTGGGCCTGAACATGTTTTAGTTGGTCGATTTTTGTAAATGCTTTCATATCACTGCTTGAATGGTTTATCTCATATTGCTTTAATTTTGGTAGGCCATATATATCTAATAAGTCATCCATTTCTTTCAGATTTTAAACTTAGTAGGGTACATGTTCCTAAAATATGTCTTTATGATTTTATAAATTTCATTGATATTTGTTGTAGTTGTGACTTTTTCATCTCTAACTTTATTAATTTGCATCAATTCTTTCTGTCTTTTGGTAAATTTTGCTAGGGGTCTATCAATCTTGCTTATTCTTTCTTTTTTTTTGTTTATTTTTTTTATTAGTCAGTTCTGTATTCAGCAAATACAGTCAGTTTGGTACCATTATTAGGCTCATCCGTGACCTACCCCCTCCCCTTGGCCCCTCCTTGTTGAGGTATACGGGTCATGCATTGTGGAGTTAGCCCACAGTTATGGGTAAGCTAAATGTCTCTGCATATCATGACCCAACATGTGACTCTGACATTCTTTCCGCCCTCTCTTCCGCAAAATTTCCCTGAGCCATGTTGGGTTCATTTTTGGTCTGCTTCAGTGATGAGGTGTTGAGGGCCTCTGAGGCTCTGGCTCTCTGATTTGGTAGGAGTTGATTTTTCTCTATGCTGATCTCCTTCCCCCTTGTGCTGGTGTCCGGTTCATCAGGAAAAACAGCCCCCTTGCTTGTTTCTCGAAGTTTTCTTAGTTTCAGCCGGAGCCCTTTTGAGGTATGATGGGGTGGCTCTCTCCTTAGGGTCTGCATCTATCTGAAAAAGAGAAGCAGATTCTCCAACGGAGAGTAAGTTAGCACCAGGACAAATGAGATAACCCTTACTTTTTTTTTTTTTATAGAGAATTTAATATGTGTAGGCCCTCTTGTAGCCCACAATTGATAGTAGGTTGATACTGGAGAGTGGGCTTATGTTTGGATATGGTTCTGACTTGTTTCCCAGCTCCAGCTATGGGTCCCATACCAGTGAGGGGATCAGTTAGCCAAACTGAGAGCAGTTGGTTCCCCACCATGGCTGTGTGCCACCACTGCACTTGTGTGGGCATCACAATAAGTTATTTGCTGCTAAGTAGGTTAGACCATGCGTTGCTTCGATAGATATTGGTCAATTTCCCCCAGTCGCCCATGTAGCACCTTCTGGCACTAGATGCGCTGACTGTCTGGGGACTGACTCTCATCCAACTTCCAGCCATGCCATTCTAATTTGCATGTCAATCACATAAGGTATCTTCAGCAGTAGGGTCTTACCACTAACCTTTGGTGGGTCATCAAGTACTCTGACAGAAATCTGTCTGTCTTTTAGGAAACCTTGTAGGTCTCTCTGATCAAAAGCTCATTGTGGATGATAGCCCCATGCTGGTTCTGGGAGTTACAGGTCAGTGCCCACTAAGAAAATGAAGAAAAAGATAACTAATATACAAGAGTTAGAGATAAGAGAGAGAGAGACAGGGAGAGGGGAAGTGAGGGAGGGAAGATGTAGGAGACTAAGGTTAGTCTTAATCTTACCCTCTCCAGTGTCTTGTGCTTCAGGTGTTCCCTGTAAGGGCCTGGTGAAGGATCAGCCATTTGGTCTATCTTTTAGTAAGTAGAAGATTATGGTACCATTGCCGTTTGGGTCTAGATTTGTGTTTCCCACCCCTTTGATGCCCTCCCCTCCCTCCCCTTCCATCCTAGTGTCTAATCCAGGAGATGCTTGCTGGGTATGTAAGGTATCTTCGGTAGATTCAGGTTTGGTGCTGTAGATGAGTGAGACTATGTGGCGATTTTTTTTCTGTGATTGGGTAAGTTCACTGAGAATGATCTGTTCCAGGTTCAACCATTTTTCCTCAAATTTCATTGTGTCATTTTTTCTTACTGCTGTATAGAATTCCATTGTGTAGATATACCACATCTTAGTTATCCATTCTTCTAGTGATGGACATCTGGGTTGATTCCAGCTCTTAGCTATTACAAATTGAGCCGCTATAAACATGGTTGAGCAAATCTCTTTAGTCTGTGGTTTGAAGGTTTTAGGGTAGATGCCCAGTAAGGGAATAACTGGGTCTGTTGGTATCTCTATACTCAGCTTTTTCAGAAGTCTCCATATTGCTTTCCAAAGTGGTTGTACCATCCTACATTCCCACCAACAGTGGATGAGTGTTCCTACTTCTCCACATCCTCGCCAGCATTTATTTTTATTTGATTTTTTGATGCTTGCTATCCTTATTGGGGTAAGGTGGAATCTCATAGTTGTTTTAATTTGCATTTCTCTGATGATTAGGGATGATGAACATTTTCTTAAGTGTATGTTTGCCATTTCTATTTCTTCCTCTGTGAACTGCCTGTTCAGCTCTTTGCCCCATCTTGTGAGTGGGGTGTTTGACTTCTTACTGTTTTGATTTTTGAGTTCTTTGTAGATTCTAGAGATTAGTCCTCTATCAGTTGGATAACCCACAAATATTTTCTCCCATTCTGTGGGTAATCTATTGGCTTTGCTAATTGTATGCTTGTCTGTAAAGAAACTCCTCAGCTTCATGTGGTCCCATTGGTTGAGTGATGTTTTAAGTTCATGAGCTACTGGGGTTTTGTTCAGGAAGTCTTTTTCCATTCCTATATCATGGAATGTACTTCCTAAATTTTCTTCCAGTAGTATTCGAGTTTCTGGTCTTACATTGAGATCTTTGATCCATTTGGACTTGAGTGTAGTGCATGGTGAAATGTGTGGGTCAAGTTTTAGTTTCCTGCATATGGTTATCCAGTTTGTCCAGCACCATTTGTTGAAGATGCTGTCTTTTTTCCAGCGTATATTGTTTGGGCCTTTATCAAATATCAAGTAGCTATAGTTGCTTGACCCAAAGTCCGGGTCCTCAAGTCTATTCCATTGATCTATAGTCCTGTTTTTATGCCAGTACCATGCTGTTTTTATTACTATGGCTTTGTAATATAGCTTTAGATCAGGTATGGTGATGCCTCCAGAGGTATTTCTTTTGCTGAGGATATGTTTGGAAATGCGAGGCCTTCTGCCTTTCCATATGAAATTTGAGATCATTTTTTCTATCTCTGTGAAGAACACTGTGGGGATTTTAATTGGTATTGCATTAAATCTGTAAATTGCCTTTGGTAGGATTGTCATCTTCACAATGTTAATTCTGCCTATCCAGGAACATGGGAGGTCTTTCCATTTTCTCAAGTCCGCCTCAATTTCTTTTTTGAGTGTTTTTATGTTTTCATTGTATAGATCTTTCACTTCCTTGGTTAACGTTATTCCAAGGTATTTTATTTTTTTTGTCGCAATTGAAAATGGGACTATGTCCCTTATTTCTTTTTCTGTATCTTTGTCCTTTGCATAAAGGAAGGCTACTGATTTTTGTGCATTGATTTTGTATCCTGCTACTTTGCTATAGGAGTTAATCACCTTCAGGAGTTTTGGGATGGAGTCTCTCGGGTCTCTTACATATATAATCATGTCATCTGCGAATAAAGCTAACTTAACTTCCTCCTTTCCAAATTGTATCCCTTTTATTTCCTTCTCCTGTCTTATTGCTTGAGCTAGGACTTCCAGAACTATATTGAAAAGCAGAGGTGAGAGTGGACAACCCTGTCTTGTTCCTGATCTTAATGGGAATTCCTCCAGTCTCTCTCCATTAAGTATTATTTGGGCCTTCGGAGCTTCGTATATTGCCTTTATTAGGTTAAGATATGAACCAACCATGCCAACTCTCTCCAATGTTTTGAACATGAAGTGGTGTTGAATCTTGTCAAAGGCCTTTTCTGCATCTATCGAAATGATCATGTGGTTTTTATGTTTAACCTTGTTTATGTGATGTATTACATTGACAGATTTCCGTATGTTGAACCACCCCTGTGTTCCTGGAATGAATCCCACTTGGTCAAGGTGGATAATGCTTTTGATGTGTTGTTGGATTCGGTTTGCAAGGATTTTGTTTAGGATCTTTGCATCTATATTCATCAGGGAAATAGGCCGGTAGTTTTCTTTTCTTGTGGCATCTCTGCCTGGTTTTGGAATTAGGGTGATGCTAGCTTCATAAAAGGAGTTTGGTAGCTTTCCCTGTTCATCAATTGTGTGGCACAGTTTGAGGAAGATTGGTTTGAGTTCTTCCATGAAGGTTTGATAGAATTCAGCTGAGAAGCCATCTGGTCCTGGGCTCTTCTTTTTTGGGAGGTTTTTTATTACTTTTTCAATCTCGATGAGTGTGATGGGTTGATTGAGGTGATTAATCTGCTCTGTGTTTAGCTTTGGTAGATGGTATGCATCCAAGAATTTATCCATCTCCTCCACATTATCCAGTTTTGTGGAGTAGAGGTTTTTGAAATAAGTCCTGATGATTCTCCCAATTTCACTTATGTCTGTTGTGATCTCTCCTTTTTCATTTTGAATTTTGTTAATTTGAAGCTTCACCTTTTTTTGCTTGATCAGATTGGCCAGGGGTTTGTCAATCTTGTTTATTTTTTCAAAGAACCAGGTCTTTGTTTTGTCAATTGTCTTAATTGTTTCCTTGGTTTCCAATTCATTGATTTCTGCTCTGATTTTAATTATTTCTTTCCTTCTGGAGCTCTTTGGGTTGGATTTTTCTTGTTTTTCCAGTGCCTTTAGGTGGATGGTTAGGTTATTGATTTGGGACCTTTCTGTCTTTTTTACGAAGGCATTGAGTGCTATGAATTTTCCCCTGAGGACCGCCTTCATTGTGTCCCATAAGTTTTGATACGATGTGTTCTCATTGTCGTTCAATTCCAGAAATTTTGCAATTTCATTTTTTATTTCATCCACTATCCATTTATTGTTTAAAAGTGTGCTGTTCAGTTTCCAGGTGCCTTTGGGATTCTTGGTGGGTCTTTTATTGTTGATTTCTAGCAATATAGCATTGTGATCTGATATCATGCAGGGAATTATGTCAATCTTCCTAAATATGTGGAGGCAGTCTTTGTGACCCAATATATGGTCTATTTTAGAGAATGTTCCATGGACTGCTGAGAAGAATGTGTAATCTGTGGATTTGGGATGGAATGTTCTGTAGATGTCCGTTAGGTCTAAGTGATCTATGGTTTTGTTGAGCTCTCTTACTTCCCTGTTGAGTTTCTGTTTGGATGATCTGTCTATTACTGATAATGGTGTATTGAAGTCCCCAGCTATGATGGTGTTTGTGGTTATTTCTGTTTTATTGTCAAGTAGGTTTTGTTTTATGAACTGTGGTGCCCCTGTGTTTGGTGCATACAGATTTATGATTGTAATATCCTCTTGATGGATCGTTCCCTTGATAAGTAGGAAGTGGCCTTCTTTGTCTTTTTTGATTATATTTGGTTTGAAGTCTATTTTATCCGATATTAATATAGCTACACCTGCTTGTTTCTTATTTCCGTTTGCTTGGAATACTGTTTTCCACCCTTTCACCCTGAGGAGATGTCTGTCTTTAATGGTGAGGTGGGTTTCTTGAAGGCAACAGATTGAGGGGTCTAATTTTTTGATCCATCCTGTTAGCTTGTGTCTCTTGATGGGTGAATTAAGGCCATTAATATTTAGGGTAATGACTGTGAGATTTGATTTGATCCCTGCCATATTGTGATGGTAAATGTGGGTTGGAGTTTTCATGGACATTGAAGTTTTTTGTGCCTACTCTGAGTTTGGTTGTTGTGATCTGCTTCTTGTAGGCAATTGTGTTTGATTATTTTTTTCTTCTCTGTGGAGAATTTCCTGAAATACTCTCTGTAGGTTTGGTTTTGTGTTCATATAATTGTAAAGCTGAGTTTTGTCATGGAAAGTTTTTTGTTCACCATCTGTTATGAGGGATACTTTTGCTGGGTAGAGTAGTTTGGGTTGGAAGCCATAGGTTCTTAGACTTTGCAGTGTTTCATTCCAGGCTCTTCTAGCTTTCAGGGTTTCCATTGAGAAGTCTGAAGTAATTCTGATGGGGTTACCTCTGAAGGTGGTGTGCTGTTTTTCCCTAGCTGCTTTTAGGATTTTCTCTTTGGTGTCAATGTTTAGAGTCTTAATAATAATATGTCTTGGAGAGTTTCTCCTTTGGTCCAGTCTGTTTGGAGTTCTATTGGCTTCTTGTATCTTGATGGGCCTTTCTTTTAAGAGATTGGGGAAGTTTTCTTCAATTATTTTGTTAAATAAGTTCTCCATGCCTTTGGTCTGGATTTCTTCTCCTTCTGGTATTCCAATGATCCTGATATTGGGACGTTTAACTGTATCCCACAATTCCCTCATGTTCTGTTCACAGGAGCTTTTAAACTTACTGAAATTTTTGAACTCTCTAACTGTTTCTTCCATCTTGTCTTCCAGATCAGAGTTTCTATCCTCCACTTGGCTGACTCTATTCTTGAGAGCTTCTAGTGAGTTTTGGGCTTGTTCAATTAAGTTTGCATTTTCTATTATTTTTCTATGTATAATTTCCATCCCTCTGTCAAGCTCCCTTTTCACATCATTTTCTGATTTTCTTGATGATTCTTGGAGTTCATCCTTGCATTTCTTTATGTCTTCATTTAGCATGGTCAGCTGATTTTTAAGGTCTTCTTTTTTTTCACTTTCCCTCAAATCTCTTAACTCTCTTTGAAATCCTTCCATTTTCTTATCTAATCCTTCCAATTTCTTATCTATTAGTTCTAGTTTAGTGATGGCAGCATCCACACGATTGTCTGCCCTTTGTTGCTTTCCTGCAAGTTCTACCAATAGGTTGGTTAGAGTTGCATTGCTCGTAGCTTCAATGTGGTGTTCTGGTCCTATTTGTTCTTCTATGTTTTGGTTAGAAGTATTCATTGTGGGAGTGGGTGATCTAATTGGATTTTCTTGCATTTGATTATTCATGTTATTTCTTTTGCGCTGTGTTCTGCCCATGACAGTGTATGGGCAGATAAGTGGGCGTATCAGCCTGGGCTCAAGAACAATGGGAATCTTATGCAGCCTGGGGGCGTTGCCAAGAAGCCTGGGCTTTGGCTGTCACTTGCCAAAGCCCCCTATCTACTGCCTGGCAGGGGCCCCGAAGTTGCCTGAGTTCTCAAGTGGTAATGTGCCAAGGCTGCCTGCGTTCGAACTAGGAGTGGCACTGAGGCACCAAGCACTGATGCCACCCGAACTCTGGCTGGGCACGCTAGGAACCGGCAGCAGTCTGCGCTCCCCCGCCACAGGACAATTGTGGACAGCCGCGCGGCAGACAGAGGGCAAGTGGAGGAGAGTGCGGAGCAGTCTAAGCTTCCGCACGCAGGGAATAATCTCACTTGCCAAAGCCGCCTATCTACTACCTGGCAGGGGCGCCAAGTTTGGTTGAGTTCTCACGCGGTATTGTGCCACAGCTGCCTGCGTTCGAGCTAGGAGTGGCACTGAGGCACCAAGCACTGAAGCCGCCCAGACTTTGGCTGGGAATGCTGGGACCGGAAGCAGTCTGCGCTCCCCCGCCACAGGACAATTGTGGACAGCCGCGCGGCAGACAGAGGGCAAGTGGAGGAGAGTGCGGAGCAGTCTAAGTTTCTGCACGCAGGGAATAATCTCACTTGCCAAAGCCGCCTATCTACTACCTGGCAGGGGCGCCAAAATTGTTTGAGTTCTCAAGCGGTAATGTGCCAAGGCTGCCTGCGTTCGAGCTAGGAGTGGCACTGAGGCACCAAGCACTGAAGCCGCCCAGACTTGGGCTGGGAACGCTGGGAACCGGAAGCAGTCTGCGCTCCCCCGCCACGGGACAATGGCGGCCCGCCGGTGCGGCAGGCAGGTAGGGGGTGGCACCTGAGCTGATGCAAGCGAGAGATACAGTCTGAGCTTGTGGGACTGGGCACACTCAGTAGGTGGGCGAGTGGACGAGGTTGCGGAGCAGTCTAAGCTTCCGCGCGGAGGGAATGATCGGCGCGCAGTGGCAGCCGTGCGGGCTCCGGAGCAGCAGCAGCAGCGGCAGGGGTGGAGCTTTGAACACGGCAGTTATTTGGGGTGAGGGGTGCCTACCCGCCCGAAAGGGGACCAGCAATTCCCTGTTCCCCCACCTCTGTGCCCTCCCAGATTTCTCTCCCCTAAAAGCCACTATATACCCTTAATATCTTGCCTTTCTTTCCCCGGGATTTGCAGCGCAGCTAGGCGGTTGCCATCTTGGCCGGAAGTCCTTGCTTATTCTTTCAAAAACAACAACTCTTCATTTCATTGACTCTTTGTACTATTTTTCTTACTATTTCATTAATTTCTGCCTATATATTATTATTTCTTTACATCTAATGATTTTTGATTTGCCTTGCTCTTTATTTCCCAAGACATTAAGTTGTTTACTTGTTGTTGCCATCAGATTAGCAGTGCTGGCAGAAAACACCCAACCCAGAGAAGTTTGTGGGAGGAAAGAGTTTATTTTGGCTTACAGAATCAAAGGGAAGCTCCATGATGGCAGGAGAAAACAATGGCATAAGTAGAGGGTGGACATCACCTCCTGCCCAACATCAGGTGGACAACAGTAGGAAGAGAGTATGCCCAAACATTGGCAAGTGAAAGCTGGGTATAACACCTCCAAGCCTGACCCCAATATTACATCACCTCCAGGAGGCTACAGCTCCCAAATTGCCACTAGCGGGGGATATAGCATTCAAAATACATAAGTTTATGAAGCACAACTGAATCAAACCACCGTATTCAGCCACTTGTCCCCATAAACTGATGACCATCCATGATGTAAAATGCAATGCATTAGTCCAACTTTAAAAGTCCCCATAGTTTTTATCAATCCTAATAATGTTCAAGCAACCCCATAGTCCAAGGTCTTTTAACTAACCCAAAATACAAAAACAAAACAAAACAAAGACCAACAAAAAAACCCAACATAATGACACAGAATATACACTTACACTACAAGATATGGCATTGGGCATAAAAAAGATATATTCAACCAATACAAGACTTAAAACAAATAGGACAAACATCAAACTCTGTAGCTCCAAGTACAACAACTCTAACTAGTGACAAATCACCAAGTGTGATACTTCTAACCAGTGATGAGTCTCTGGAGTTCCAATTTTGCCCCTTCAGCTAGGCTACTCACAGTCCTGGAAAACTTCATCCATTGCCAGAGCACTCCTTGGCAGTCATCCCATACTCCTGTCATTGCCATTGGGTTCATCAGGCCTCCATGCAGGTAATCCAACAAGCCTGCTTAATACTGCCAGTGGCTAATTCCAGAAAACAGAACTTCATTATAAATTCAATGACCCTCTCTTTCCTGCATTTGTTATATGCTGTAGTTTCAGGTGGGATACTTATATATTAATCCAGGGGGGAAATGAATCCAACTTTGAAGAGAAAGACACTCTTTCAGTATTAAGACTCCTTACAAAGAGACTACATTCTTTTTCTTGTCCCATTGAAGATCAGCTGTCTCATTATAAATGGTTATAATCTATGAAAAATTGCAGCTTAATATGCAGCAGTTTCAGCCCAAAGATTTCTTTTTTCCCTGTGCCATATCCCTCTGCTCACACCAGCCCATTTCTACACAATGCAACCCTGCACAAGTTCTCAGGCCACAGGCATAACAGCAAGCCTCTTACACAAACTGCTTCTAGATGAGTTTAGATAAAGCTCTTTATTCCCATCATAAGCTAAACCTCACAGTACATAGTTCTTGTTGCATTTAGGTCTTTCAACTTTAACCAGAATCCATTAAGCTGTACTTAAAGCACTGCAAGGTATTTCTTTGGCAAAGATTTCAAATCCTTCCACATCCCTCCCTAAAATCAGTTCCAATTAACCAAAGCCACAGCAAGGTTTCTAGTAGCAATAACTCCACTTCTGGTACCAATTTTACTGTTTCAGTCAGCTTAGCATTGCTACCAGAAAACACCTGGCCAAGCCGGGTGTGGTGGTGCACGCCTTTAATCCCAGCACTCGGGAGGCAGAGGTAGGAGGATAGCCGTGAGTTCGAGGCCACCCTGAGACTCCATAGTGAATTCCAGGTCAGCCTGGGCTAGAGTGAAACCCTACCTCGAAAAACCAAAAAAAAAAAAAAAAAAAAAAAAAAAAAAAAAAAAAAAAAGAAAACACCTGGCCAAGAAAAGTCTGTGAGAAGAAAGGGTTTAATTTGCCTTACAGACTCAAGGTGAAGCTCCATGATGGCAGGTGAAAATGATGGCATGAGCAGATGTTGGATATCACTTCCTGGCCAACATCAGGTTGCCAACAGTAAGAGAGTGCACCAAACACTGGCAAGTGAAAGCTAGCTATAACACTTATAAGCCTGCCCCAAATAGTACATCACCTCTAGGAGGTTCCAATTCCAAAATTTCCACCAAATGGGAACCTAGCACTGAGAACATATAAGTTTTTGGGGACACTCAGTGAAACCACGACACTTGTGATTTCTAAATTTCTTTTGTTTTTTTGAGGTAGGGTCTAGCTCTAGCCTAGGCTGATGTGGAACTCACTATGTAGTCTCAGGGTGGCCTCCAACTCATGGCAATCCTCCTACCTCTGCCTCCTGAGTGCTGGGATTAAAGGTGGGCACCACCACACCCTGTGTAAATTCTTAATATAAACACTTGAACCTATAAACTTCCCATTTAGGACTACCTTCATTGTATCCTATAGGTTTTGGTATGTTGTGTTTTCATTATCATTTAATTCTCTAAATGTTTTAATTTTTTTCTCAACAATGACTCATTCATCATTCAGTAGTATACTGTATAGTTTCCATGGTTTTGTGTATGTTATATAGTCTTTATTGCTTTTGACTTGTAGTTTATTCCCATTGTGATCAGATAGAGTACAAGGAATTATTTTAATTTTCTTGTATTTGTTTAAGATTTGCATTGTGTCCTAAAATGTGATCTATTTTAGAGAATGTTTCATGTACTAATGAAAAGAATGTGTGTTCTGTAACATGTAGATGGAATGTTCTGTTAATAATCTGTTAAATCCATTTGTTATATCATGTCATTTAATCTAGAGTTTTCTCTGTTTACTTTTTGCCAGGATGACCTGTCAATAGGTGAGTGTGAGGTATTAAAGTCACTCATTATAATTGTGTTTGGTGTTATCTGTGAATTTAAGTCTAGTACTGTTTCTTTAATGAAACTGACAGCACCTATGTTTGGTGGATGTATGTTTAGAATTGTAATGTCCTTTTGTTGGATTGTTCCTTTAATCAATATAAAGTGATCTTTATTTTTCCTAACTAAAGTTGGTATAAATCTATCTTGTCAGCTATTAGGATAGGAGCACCTGCTTGTTTACTAGGCTGATTTGCTTTGTGTCTTTTGGTTGGAGCATTGAGGGCATTGATGTCAAGAGTTATTATTGAAAGATGCATATTTATACTTGCTATTCTTCTTGACTTTGTAGTTCTTCCCATTTTTATGTTACTCTCTTTTATTAATTATTATTTGAAAATAGTTTATTTTTCTCTTATTTTCTCACATATGGCTTTTATTTCTCTTCAGTTTGAAAGACTTCTTCAAGTACTTTTTTTAGAGCTGACTTAGTAGTAATATATTCTTTTAGCCTGTTTTTGTTGTGAAATGTCCTTATTTTTCCTTCAATTATGACAGATAGTTTTTCTGGATACAGTAATCTTTGCTTACAGTTGTTTATCATTCAAAAGTTAGAATATGCCAGGCATGGTGGTGCATGCCTTTATTCTCAGCACTCAAGAGGCAGAGGTAAGAGGACTGCCATGAGTTTCAGGCCACCTTGAGAGTGAATTCCAGGTAAGCCTGAGCTCGAGTGAGACCTTACCTCCAAAAACCAAAACAACAACAACAACAACAACAACAACAACAAAAATAAAAAACCCCAAAGTGAGAACACATCATCCTAAATTCTTTTGGTTTTTAAAGACTGTGTTGAGTAATCTGCTCTTATCCTGATGGGCTTGCCTTTCTTTTCCTTTTTTTATTGATAACTTCTATAGTTACATACAATAAACCATGATAATCCCCCCCAACACTTACCCCATCACAACTCCACTCTCCATCATATCCCCTTGATTTCTCCATTAATCTCTTTTTTTATTTTGATGTCATCATCTTTTTCTCATATTATAAGGGTCTTCTGAAGGTATTGCTAGGCACTGAAAGGTCATGGACATCAAGGCCAATTTCTGTCTGGACAGTTGTATTGTAAGGAGTTGTACCTTCCCTTTGGCTCTTATATTCTTTCTTCCACCTCTTCCGCAAAGGCCCCTGAGTCTTGGTTCTTGGTTGTGAGTTTGAAGTCTATCCTGTCAGATAATAGGATACCAACCTCTGCTTGTTTCCTAGGCCTGTTTGCTTGAAATCCCATTTTCCATCCTTTCATTCTAAGACAGTGTCTATCTTTTATTGAGAGATGAGTTTCCTGAAGGCAACAAAGAGCAGGATCTTGCCTTTAAATCCAGTCTGCCAGCCTGTGTCTTTTGGTTGGTGCATTGAGGCCATTGATATAAAGAGATATTATTGGAAGGTATGTGTTTATTCTTGCTATTCTTCTTGTTTTGTAGTGCTTCCTCTTTCCCTTTACTCTCTTGTTTTAACTGTTGCTTGAGTATGTTTTTTTTCCCTGTTTCCTCATGTGTGTGTTTTGCTTTCTCTTCAGCGTTAAAAATTTCTTCAAATATTTTCTGTAGATCTGGCTTGGCTGTCATAAATGTCTTTAGCCTGTTTTTGTTGTGGAATGTCCTTATTTCTCCATCAGTTTGGATAGATAGCTTTGCAGGATAAATAATCTTAGTTGACAGTTGTTATCGTTCAGAACTTGGATACATTATTCCTAGCCCTTCTGGCTTTTAAAGTTTGTGTTGAGGAATATGCAGTTATTCTGATGGGCTTGCCTTTGAAGGGGACTTGCTTTTTCTCTCCAACTGCTTTCAATATATTTTCTTTGGTTTGTTTGTTTAGTAGTTTAATTATAACATGATGAGGAGAGGTTCTTTCCAGGTTTTGTCTGCTTGGTGTTCTAAAAGCTTCTTGTATGTGCATCAGTATTTCTTTCTCAATTTGGGGAAATTTTTCTTCTATGATTTTGTTGAAAATGCCTACTAAGCCTCTGGATTGAAATTCTTCCCCTTCTACTATACCCTGAATTCTTATGTTTGATCTTTTCATAGTGTCCCAGGTACCTTGAAATTCCCATTCATACCTTCCCATTAGATCGTCTTTCTCTTTGTTGGACTGTATTAGGTCTGACACCTGATCTTTTAGTTTAGATATTCTGTTCTCTCCTTCAACCACTTTATTGGTGGGACTGCACAGAGTTTTGCTTTAATTTTTATTTTTTATTGATAACTTCTATACTTACAGAAAATAAACCTTGATATTTCCCTCCTCTCCACCATTTTCCTCTTCACAACTCTGCTGTCATTATATCCCCTCCCTCTCCTCATTAGTCTCTCTTTTAATTTGATGTCATCATCTTTTTGTACTATTATGTCTTGTGTAGGTATTGATAGGAACTGTTAGGTCATGGATATCGAGGCCAATTTCTGTCTGTACAGTGCATGTAAGGAGTGGTACCCTTCCTTTGGTTCTTACATTCTTTCTGCCACCTCTTCCGCAATGGACCCTGAGCATTGGAGGGTGTGATAGAGGTATTTCAGTGCTGGACACTCCTCTGTCCCTTTTTCCCAGCACTATGTTGCCTTTTGGGTCATCCCAGAGGTCATCGCCATCTGAAAAGAGAAGCTTCTCTAACCAGAAGTGAGAGTGGCATTAATATATGAATATGAACATTAAGTGAGTGCTTTCAGGGAAGTTTTGTGAGAATAATATATGAACTTATCCAGACAAGAACAGGCTTTATACCCCTGAGGCTCATGACCTCCCCTTCCATAGGCTTTTGATTAGGTTTTCAGTACCAGGCATGTATTCCCTCCCATAGAATGGGCCTTCAGTCCAATTAGAGAGCAGTTGGTTTCTCCCAGAGCAGACATGCCACTATTGCACTTGTTCAGTCATTTGGCTTGTCTGGCCAAATGAGAGGCTTCCAGTGTACAGTGTTTTCACTGCTGATGACTTCTGTTTCCCATAGGGCTGCATGCAGTGCAGCTTTCCCCAGATTTCAGCTGGCTGGTCTACAGGGAGAAGGTTTTCCTGCTCAGAATCAGGTTGATTTCTCAGTGACTTTGATGACCAGGCATGTGAAGTCTTTGGCAATAGGGTCTTACCATCTGTTTCTCAAGGGAAACCAGGGGCCTTGGCAATAACTTGGAATATTTTGGAGGTAACAGGGATCTCCCTGGCCAACAACTCAATGGAAGGTGTCCCATACCTGGTAATGAAATTTTCTAGTAACAATCTATGGGTTCTGGATGTGCCATTATTCAAAAAAGTAGGTTTTCATATGTCTTATTCAGAATATCTTGAATTTTGATTGACCCTCTCCCCACCCTTCTTTTATACAATCTCTTCCCCTGACCTCACTTAGGCCTTTCCTCTCCCTGTATTCTGTTCTTCTACTTACATATATACAATACCATCTCTTAAGTCCTTCCCTCTCCTCCCTCCCTTATAGCCTTTTATTAGCTTACTGGTCTCTGCTACCAATTTTTGGTTCCAGCTCACACAAGTCTATACATTTGTAGCTAGGATCCACATATGAGAGAGAACATGTGGCATTTGGCTTTCTGGGCCTGGGTTACCAAACGTAGTATAATCCTTTCCAGATCCATCCATTTCCCTGAAAATTTCATTTTTCTTTACTGCTGAATAGAATTCCACTGTGTAAATGTATCACATCTTTATTATCTATTTACCTTATTATCTATTTATTATCTATTTACATCCAGGCTTGTGCCATTTCCTAGCTATCGTGAATAGAGCAGCAATAAACATGGTTGTACAAGTGTCTCTAAGGTAGTGAGAAGTGTCTATACCTGGATCATATGGTAAATCACTTTTTAGCTGTCTCAAGAACCTCCACACTGATTTCCATAATGGATGTACCAGATTACATTCCCACCATCAGTGTAGAACGGTTCCCGCTTTTCCACATCCTCACCAACATTTATTGTTACTTTGTTTTCTTGGTAGTAGCCATTCTGACAGGAGTGAGATGGAATCTCACAGTAGTCTTAATTTGCATTTCCCAAATGGCTAATGATGTAGAACACTTTTTTAAATGTTTATATGCCAGCTGTATTTCTTCCCATGAGAACTCTCTATTTAGTTCCATAGCTCATTTTTTTTAATTGGGTTGTTCGATTTCTTATTGTTCTGTTATTTGAGTTCTTTGTATATTCTGGATATTAATCCTCTGTAGATGGGTATCTGGCAAAGATTGTTCTCCCATTCTGTAGGTTGTCTCTTTGCTCTATTCACAGTGTCCTTTGCTGTACCAAAGCTTTGAAATTTCATGAGATCCCAGTGATTGATTAGTGGTTTTACTTCTTGATCAATTGGGGTTATACTCAGATAGTCATTACCTATGACAATATGTTGAAGAGTTTCCTCTACCTTTTCCTCTAGCAATTTCAGAGTTTCAGGTCTGATATTAAGGTCTCTGATCCAGATGGACTTGATTCTAGTGAATGGAGAAAGCCAAGGATCTAATTTCATCCTTCTATATATAGATATCCAGTTTTCCCAGCACCACTTTTTGAAGAGGCTATCTTTTCTCCAAGGAATATATATATATATATATATATATATATATATATATATATATATATTTTTTTTTTTTGCATTTTTTTGTCAAAAATCAGATGGCTGTAGCTGTGCGGATTAACATCTGCATCTTCTGTTCTGTTCCACTGATCTACATTTTGGTCTTTGTGCCAATACCCTGCTATGTTTGTTACTATGGCTTTGTAATATAGCTTAAAATTGGGTATGGTGATACCACCAGCCTTATTTTTGTTGCTCAAAATTGTTTTGGTTATTCAAGGTTTTTTGTACTTCCACATGAATTTCAGGATTGTTTTTTCTTTTCTATTTATGTGAAGGATGCCATTGGAATTTTAATGGATATTGCATTAAATGTGTAGATTGCTTTTGGTAAGATTGATATTTTCACAATATTGATTCTTCCAATCCAAGAACATGGAATGTATTTCCATTTCCTTGTGTGTTTTGTAATTTCTCTCTTGAGTGTTTTAAAGTTCTTATTGTAGAGATTATTCACTTCCTTGGTTACATTTATTCCAAGGTACATTTTTTTTTAAGGTGGCTGTGAATGGGAGAGATTCCCTGATTTCATTCTCCACATGTTTGTTGTTAGTATATAGGAAAGTTGCTCATTTCTGTGTGTTAATTTTGTATCCTGCCACATTGTCTGCAAGCATGTGTCTTTTGGATGAGGCATTAAGGCCATTGATATCAAGAGTTATGGGCTGGAGAGATGGCTTAGTGGTTAAGCACTTGCCTGTGAAGCCTAAGGACCCCAGTTCGAGGCTCAACTCCCCAGGACCCACATTAGCCAGATGCACAAGGGGGTACATGCGTCTGGAGTTCATTTGCAGTGGCTGGAGGCCCTGTCATGCCCATTCTCTCTGTGTGTCTCTCTCTCTCTCTGCCTCTTTCTCACTCTGTCTGTCATTCTCAAATAAATAAATATAAAATAAACAACAAAAAAGAATTATTACTGAGGTCTGAAGGGATGGGTTAGTGGTTAAAGGCACTTACCTGTGAAGCTTAAGGACCCAGGTTTGACTCCCCAGGTCCCATGCTAGCTAGATGCACTTTGTGGCTCATGCATCTGGAGTTCATTTGCAGTGGCTAGAGGTGCTGGCATGCCCATTGTCACCCACACACTCTCTCTCCCTCCCCCTCTATTGTCTCTAATAAAGAAATAAATAAAAATAAATTCTTTATTTAAAAAAACAAAAACAAACAAACTATATATATAAAATCTGGGCATGGTGGCCCAAGCCTTTAATCCCAGCACTCAGGAGTCAGAGGTAGGAGGATCACCACCCTGAGAATACAAAGTGAATTCCAGGTCAGCCTGGGCTAGAGTGAGAATCTACTTCAAAAAACCAGAAAAAATAAAAAATAAAAAGGGACGTCTGATCAAGATGGCATCCACGTAACCTCGCCTTACCTCATGGGAAAGAAAAGGCAAGACCCCTAAGGTTCAGCGGGGGTATTTTTTGTTTAGGGGTTTGATGATTCTAGTAGCCTTCCAGTGGGAAAGTGCTGGAGCAAAAAAGGGAATGTGCTGATTCCCACACTCTCAGGGAGCCCACCATTGCCCTGATCTCCTCAAGCAGCTGTCCTAGATTCAGTCCCTGTAGAAGATCCCTCTGCACTAACTGCAGACCAAGTAGACCCAAGCTAACAGGCTAGATCCTCCATCCTAGGCTTTCCCAACACCCAGCAGAGCTCCACAGGTTTGATCAGCATCGTCCCCATTCCTTCCCAGCCTTGCTGACCCCTGCATGTGATCACTGGTCCCACCCAGCCTTGGGGACCCTCGCACATGATTGGGTGACCCAGTCACCATTTCTGCCCAACTCATCTGAGCCCAGCATGCAACTGCCATCCCACTGGCTGCTGCCCCATCCCACAACCAAACAGGGACCAGGCTAATGGCTCCATCCTAGCCTTTCTGAATTCCATGGGCAATCACAGTCCCACTGACCACCACCTTGGGCCAGTAGACTAGTGTCCCACACCCTAGGCTTTCTGAAACATTGTGATGTGCAAACCAAAATGAAAAAGGAATAGCAAGAAAAATAAGATGCAAATAACTCCAGCTGTATTGCCCAGACCCGCAATCAAAATGTAGAAGAGACAATAGGATTAGAACCCCAAAATGAAGAAATAAATTATGACACCCTGGCCAAGCAAATAGCAGAACTTCCAGAAACCCAAGGAGGACCAATAATTGTATGAATTGTATGCTCACTAGATTAGACATGCTAGAAAAGAACCAGGAAGGGTTCTTAAGATAGTTAAATGATATGAAGGAGAGCAAAAATAGATACCAACAGACCCAGTTATTCCCTTACTGGGCATCTACCCTTAAACCTCCAAGCCCCAGTCCAGAGAGATTTGCTCAACCATGTTTATAGCAGCTCAATTTGTAATAGCTAAGAGCTGGAATCAACCCAGATGTCCATCACTAGATGAATAGATAACTAAGATGCGGTATATCTACTTAATGGAATTCTACACAGCAGTAAGAAAAAATGACACAATGAAATTTGAGGGAAAATGCCCGAACCTGGAACAGATCATCTCAGTGAATTTACCCAATCACAGAAAGATAATTGCTCACTCATCACTCAGCACCTAACCTGAATCTACCCAAGATGCTCACATACCCAGCAAGCATCTCAAGTACCAGACAATAGGGTGGGTGGGGAGGGAGAAGAGGGTAAGGGATGAGATGGGGGACACAAATCTGGACCCAAATGGGAATGGTGCCATAAAATTCTACATCCTAAAAGGCAGACCAAATGGTTGAACCTTCACCAGGCCCTTAGAGGGAACACCTGAGTCACAAGGCACTGGAGAGGGTACGATGAAGACTGACCTTAATCTTCTACTGCTTCTCTCTCTCTCTCCCTCTTCTCTCTAACTCTTTTATATTATTTATCTTTTCTTCCTTCTCTTAGTGGGCACTGACCTGTAACTCCCAGTATCAGCAGGTGGCTATCATCTACAATGAGCTTTTGATCAGAGAGACCTACAATGTTTCCTAAAAGAATGACAGATTTCTGTCAGAGTACTTGATGATCCACCAAAGGCTAATGGTAAGACCCTACTGCTGAAGACACCATATGCAGTTGACACATAACAAGGAGTGACATGGCTGGAAGCTGGAAGAGAATCAGTCCCCAGACAGTCAGTGTGTCTAGTGCCAGAAGGCGTTACATGGACGACTGGGGGAAAGTGACCAATAGCTGTCCAAGCAACTCATGGTCTACCCTACTTAGCTGCAAATAACCTGTTGTGATGCTCACACAGGTGCAATAGTGGCACACAGCCATGGTGGGAAACCAGCTGCTCTTGATTTGTCTAACTAATCTTCTTAGTGGAATGGAACCCATAGTTGGAGCTTAGAAACAAGTCAGAACCATATCCAAAAATGAACCCAGTCTCCATTAACAAGCTACCACCAATAGTGGGACACAGGAGGGCCTACACCTACACTCTCTCTAAAAAAATAAGGGTTATCCCATTTATCTGGTGCTAACTTTACTCTCTGTTGGAGAATCTGCTTTTCTTTTTCAGATACATGCAGATCCTAAGGAACCCAACATGGCTCAGGGAAATTTGTAGAAGAGGGGGTGGAAAGAACATCAGAGCCACATGTTGGGTCATTATACACAGAGATATTTCCTCGTACCCATAACTGAGGGCTAACCCCACAATGCATGGCCCATATACCTCAATTAGGAGGGGCCAGTGGGAGGGGGGAGTACAGGGAGGAGGCTAATAATGGTACCAACTTGACTGTATTCCCTGAATACAAAACAAATTAATAAAAATGGAAAGAGAGAAAAAAAGAGGCCCTCAGTAACCAGCTGGCTAAGCTCAATGAAGACATAAAAAAATACAAGGATGAACTCTAAGAAGTATTAATAAAATCAGAAAATGATATGAAAAGGGAACTTGAAAGAAGGTTGGAAACTATACATAAAAAAGCAGTAGAAAATATGAACCAAATTGAACAAGCCCCAAACTCTATAGAAGCTCTCAAGAACAAGGTCAGCCATGTGGAGGATAGGAAGTCAGAAGTGGAAGACAAAACAGAAGACATAGTTCATAAGTCCAAAAGTTTCAATAAGTTCAAAAATTTCAGTGAACAGAACATGAGGGAACTGTGGGATACCCTTAAGAATCCCAACATTCAGATTATGAGAAGGGGAAGAAATTCAGACCAAAGGTGTGGAAAACTTTATTCAATAAATTATCGAGGAAAACTTTCCCACTCTCAAAAGAAAGTCCCATAAAGTTACAAAAAGCTAGCAGAACTCCAAATAAACTGGACCAAAGCAGAAAGTCTCCAAGATATATTATCATTAAGACTCTAAACATCAATCACAAAGATAAAGTCCTAAAAACATCTGCGGAGAAACAGCACATTATATATAATGGAAAACCCATCAGAGTTACTTCAGGCTTCTCAATGGCAACCCTAAAATCCAGAAAGGCCTGGAATGGAACACTGCAAACTCTTAAGAACTTATGGCTTCCAACCCAAACTACTCTACCCAGCAAAAGTATCCCTCATAATAGATGGTGAAAGAAAAACTTTCCACAATAAAACTCAGCCTTACAACTATATGAACACAAAGCCAAGCCTACAGAGAGTACTTCAGGCAATGCTCCACACAGAAGATTCAAATAAGCAACCTTAAGTGCCTATGAGAAACAAATTACAATAACCAAACTTCAAGATGGCACAAAAATTACAAAGGCCAAGAAAACACCAAACCAAATAAACCACCACAATATGGCAGGTATTAAATCAAACCTCACAGTTATTACCCTAAATATTAATTGCTTTAGCTCACCCATCAAGAGACATAAAGTAACAGGATGAATCAGAAAATTATACCCCTCAATCTGCTGTCTTCAAGAAACCCACCTCACCACTAAAGACAGACATGTCCTCTGGGTAAAAGGATGGAAAATGATATTCCAAGCAAATGGAAATAATAAGCAAGCAGGTGTAGCTGTACTTATATCAGATGAAATAGGCCTCAAACCAAAAGTAATCAAAAAAGACAAAGAAGGCCACTTCTTACTTATCAAGGGAATGATCCAACAAGAGAATATCACAATCATTAATCTTTATCCACAAAATGCAGGTGCACCACAATTCATAAAACAAAACCTATTTGACAATAAAACAGAAGTAACTACCAACACCATCATAGTTGGGGACTTCATTACTCCACTATCAGCAATAGGTAGATCATCCAAACAGAAAATTTTACCAGGGAAAACACCATAGATCAATTAGACCTAATGGACATCTACAGAGCATTCTACCATAAATCCAAAGATTACAGATTCATATCAGTGGCCCATGGAACTTTCTTTTTTTTATTTTCTCAATTTTTATTAATATTTTCCATGATTATAAAAAATATACCATGGTAGTACCCTCCCCCCACTTTCCCCTTTGAAATTCCATTCTCCATCATATCCCCTCCCCATCTCAATCTTTCTACTTACATATATACAATACCAACCTAATAAATGCCCTCCTCCCTTTCTTTCTCTTCTGTTTCTATCTCCTTTTTAACTTACTGGCCTCCACTACTGAGTTTTTTCCTTCTCGCACAGAAGCCCAATCCTCTGTAGCTAAGATCCACATATGAGGGAGAACATGCAACGCTTGGCTTTCTGGGCCTGGGTTACCTCACTTAGTATAATCCTTTCAGATCCATCCACTTTTCTGCAAATTTCATAACTTCATTTTTCTTTACCGCTGAGTAAAACTGCATTGTATAAATGTGCCATATCTTCATTATCCACTCATATGTTGAGGGACAACTAGGCTGGTTCCATTTCCCAGCTATTATAAATTGAGCAGCAATAAACATGGTTGAACACGTACTTCTAAGGAAATGAGATGAGTCCTTAGGATATATGCCTAGGAGTGCTATAGCTGGGTCATATGGTAGATCAATCTTTAGCTGTTTTAGGAACCTCCACACTGATTTCCACAATGGCTGGACCAGATTGCATTCCCACCAACAGCGTAGAAGGATTCCTCTTTTTCCACATCCCCACAAACATTTATGATCACTTGTTTTCATGATGGTAGCCAATCTGACAGGAGAGAGATGGAATCTCAATGGAGTTTTAATCTGCATTTCCCTGATGACTAGTGACGTAGAACACTTTTGTAGATGCTTATATGCCATTTGTATTTCTTCCTTTGAGAATTCTCTATTAGCTCCATAGCCCATTTTTTGATTGGCTTGTTTGATTCCTTATTATTTAACTTCTTGAGTTCTTTGTATATCCTAGATATTAATCCTCTATCAGATATATAGCTGGCAAAGATTTTTTCCAATTCTGTAGGTTGCCTCTTTGCTTTATTCACCGTGTCCTTTGCAGTGAAAAATCTTTGTAATTTCATGAGGTCCCAGTGGTAAATCTGTGGTTTTATTGCCTGAGCAATTGGGGTTGTATTCAGAAAGTCTTTTCCAAGACCAATATGTTGAAGGGTTTCCCCTACTTTTTCTCTAGCAGTTTCAGAGTTTCAGGTCTGATGTTAAGGTCTTTGATCCTTTTGGACTTAATTCTTGTGCATGGAGAGAGAGAAGAATCTATTTTCATCCTTCTACAGATATATATCCAGTTTTCCCAACACCATTTGCTGAAGAGGCTGTCTTTTCTCCAGTGAGTATTTTTGGCATTTTTATCAAATATCAGGTGGCTATAGCTACCTGGAGTTACATTTGGGTCCTCTATTCTGTTCCATTGATCTACAACTCTGCTTTTGTGCCAGTACCATGCTGTTTTTGTTTCTATGGCTCTGTGGTATAGGTTAAAATCAGGTATGGTGATACCACCAGCCTTATTTTTGTTGCTCAGTATTATTTTAGATATTCGAGGTTTTTTGTGACTCCAAATGAATTTTTGGATTGTTTTTTCTATTTCCATGAAGAATGCCATTTGAATTTTGATGGGGATTGCATTAAATGTGTAGATTGCTTTCGGTAAGATTGCCAATTTCACAATATTGATTCTTCCAATCCAGGAACAAGGGATGTTTTTCCACTTCCTAGTGTCTTTGGCAATTTCTTGTTTGAGTGTTTTAAAGTTCTCATTGTAGAGATTCTTTACTTCCTTGGTTAGGTTTATTCCAAGGTACTTTATTATTTTTTTTTGATGCAATTGTGAATGGGAGTGATTCTCTGATTTCATCCTCTGTGTGTTTGTTGTTAGCATATATGAATGCTACTGATTTCTGTGTATTTATTTTTTATCCTGCTACATGGCTGTAGGTTTCTATCAGCTCTAACAGTTTGCTAGTAGAGTCTTTAGGGTCCTTTATATATAGGATCATGTCATCTGCAAATAATGATAACTTGCCCTCTTCCTTTCCAATTTGTTTCCCTTTTATGCATGTCTCTTGCCTTACTGCTATGGCCAAGACTTCCAGAACTATATTAAATAAAAGTGGGGACAGTGGATACCCTTGTCTTGTTCCTGATTTTAGTGGAAAATCTTCCAGTTTTAGTAATATGTTGTCTGTAGGCTTATCATAAATAGCCTTTATTATATTGAGATATGTTCCTTCTATTCCCAGTCTCTGTAGGACTTTTATCATGAAGGGATGTTGGATTTTGTTGAATGCTTTCTCTGTGTCTAATAAGATGATCATGTGATTTTTGTCCTTCAACCCATTTATATAATGTACAACATTTATAGATTTGCGTATGTTGAACCATCCCTGCATCTCTGGGATAAAGCCTACTTGGTCAGGGTGAATGATCTTTCTGATATATTCTTGTATTCTGTTTGCCAATATTTTGTTGAGAATTTTTGCATCTATGTTCTTGAGGGAGATTGGTCTGTAATTTTCTTTTTTTGTTCTATCTTTGCCTGGTTTTGGTATCAGGGTGATGCTGGCTTCACAGAAGGAGTTTGGTAGAATTCCTTCATTTTCTATTTCATGGAAAAGCTTAAGAAGCAATGGTGTTAGCTCTTCCTTGAAGGTCTGGTAAAATTCAGCAGTGAATCCATCTGGGTCTGGACTTTTTTCAGTTGGTAGATTTTTGATAACTGTTAGGATCTCCATGCTTGTTGTAGGTCTATTTAAGTGATTAATCTCATCTGGATTTAATTTAGGTAGGTCATATAAATCAAGGAAATCATCCATTTCTTTCAGATTTTCATACTTTGTGGAGTATATGCTTTTATAATATGCCCCTATGATTTTTTGAATTTCTCTGGCATCTGTTGTGATGTTACTTTTTTCATCTCTAATTTTATTAATTTGTGTCTCTTCTCTCTTTCTTTGGTCAGATTTGCTAAGGGTTTATCAATCTTGTTTATCCTTTCAAAGAACCAGCTCTTTGTTTCATTAATTCTTTGGATTGTTTTTTTTTTTTTTGGTCTCTATTTCATTAATTTCTGCCCTAATCTTTATTATTTCTTCCCGTCTACTAATTTTTGGTTTGCCTTATTCTTCTTTGTCCAAGGCTTTAAGGTGAAGCATTAGGTAGTTTACTTGCGACATTTCTAATTTCTTTCTTCTTCTTTTTTTTTTTTTTTGGTTTTTCAAGGTAGGGTCTCACTCTAGTTCAGGCTGACCTGGAATTCACTACGTCGTCTCAGGATGGCCTCGAACTCACGGCGATCCTCCTACCTCTGCCTCCCGAGGGCTGGGATTAAAGGCGTGCACCACCACGCCCGGCAACCTTTCTAATTTCTTAATGTAGGCACTTAAAGCCATAAACTTACCTCTTAGAACTGCCCTCATTGTGTCCCAGAGATTTTGGTATGTTGTGTTCTCATTATTGTTTGACTCTATAAATTTTTTGATTTCCTTCTTGATTTCTTCATTGACCCATTCATCATTTAGTAGTGTATTGATTATAGTTTCCATGATTTTGTGTATGCTCTCTAGCCTTTCTTGCTATTGATTTGTAGTTTGATTCCATTGTGGTCAGATAGAATGCAAGGAATTATTTCAGTTTTCCTGGATTTATTAAGATTTGCTTTGTGTTCTAATATATGGTCTATTTTAGAGAATGTTCCATGTGCTGCTGAAAAGAATGTATATTCTGCAGCATTTGGATGAAATGTCCTGTATATATCTGTTAGGTCCATTCCTTCTATGACCTTATTTAGTCCAGATGCCTCTCTGTTTATTTTTTCCCGGGATGACCTGTCAATTGATGAGAGTGGGGTGTTAAAGTCACCCACTACCACTGTGTTTGGTGTTATCTGTGACCTTAGTTCTAACAGTGTTTGATGAATTTGGGAGCCCCATGTTAGGTGCATATATGTTTAGGATTGTAATGTCCTCCTGTTGGTGTGTGCCCTTAATAAATATAAAGTGACCTTCCTTATCTTTCTTGACTAACGTTGGAATGAAGTCTGCCTTGTCAGATATTAGGATAGCAACCCCTGCTTGTTTTCTGGGTCCATTTGCTTGAAACACCATTTTCCAACCTTTCACCCTAAGATTATGTCCATCCTTTGTAGAAAGGTGAGTTTCTTGGAGACAACAAATTGTAGGATGCTGCTTTTTAACCCAGTCTGCAAACATATGCCTTTTGGTTGGGGCATTGAGGCCGTTGATATTAAGAGATATTATAGAAAGGTGTGTATTTATGCTTGCCATTTTTTTTTTTTTTTTTTTTTTTGTGGTTCTGGCTCTACCTTTGCTCTCTTGTGTTAACTAGTATTTGAGTATTGCTTGTTGTTTTCCAGGTTCCTTATATCTGTGTTTTTCCTTCTCTTTGGCATGGAGGATTCTTTCAAGTATTTTCCGTAGAGCTGGTTTTGTCTTCAAATACTCCTTAGCCTGCTTTTGTCATGGAATGACCTTATTTCTCCATCTATTTGAATGGATGGTTTTGCAGGATAAAGTAACCTTGGTTGACAGTTGTTATCTTTCAGAATTTGGAATACATCACTGCAAGCCCTTCTGGCTTTGAAAGTTTGTGTTGAGTAATCTGCTGTGATCCTGATGGGCTTGCCTTTGTAGGTAACTTGATTTTTCTCTCTAACTCCTTTCAATATTTTTTCTTTGGATTGTGTGTTTGGTAGTTTGATTATAATATGGCGAGGAGAGGTTCTCTCCAGGTTTTGTCTGGCTGGTGTTCTAGAGGCTTCCTGTATCTGCTTTGGCACCTCTTTCCCAATTTGGGGGAAGTTTTCTTCTATGATTTTGTTGAAGATGCTCACTGTGCCTTTGGAGTGAAATTCTTCTCCTTCTACTATGCCCTGAATTCTTATATTTGATCTTTTCATGGTGTCCCGAATATCTTGAAATTCCCATTCATACTTTTCTATTAGTTTGTCTTTCTCTTTGTTGGATTGCATTAGGATCTGCCACCTGGTCTTCTAGCTTAGATATTTTGTCCTCTCCTTCATCCATCCTACTGGTGAGATTTTCTACAGAGTTTTTTATTTCATTAACTGTGTTCTTCATTGCTAGTAATTCTGACTGGTTTTTCTTTATTATTTCTATTTCCTTATTTATGTCTAGTATTGACTTCTTTATTTCGTTAAATTGGTGTTCTGTGTCTTCTTTGATTCCTTTGACTTCCTCTTTGATTCCTTTGATTTCTTCTTTGAGTTCATCGAACATATTTACAATCATTCTTTTGAAATCTTTCTCAGGCATTTCCTCTAACTCATTCTCACAGGAGGTCATTTCTGATGCATTGGTACATTTTGGTGGACTTATATTGCCTTGGTTTTTGGTGTTTCTTGTGTTATAATGTATATATTTTTGCATCTTGGATTAAGTTACTGCTTAGATTTTCCAGTTAGCTGGGTATTCTTAGCTGTATCAATTGATCTGATGTTGTATATCTTCAATGTAGGAGATTAAGATGTTAGGTGTGGCTCTTAACACGCTCAGAGTATCTAGACAAGTGTTCCTAGGTGTTGAGTTTGCCTGCTATGGGAATACTCAAGTAGGTTGAGTGGAATAAAATACAGGTAGATTCTAAAATTTAACTAAACCCTGTTCACATTCAGTCAAAAACAGCACCGAGTATTTATGCAAGAGTAGGTATTATAAGAACCAGATCCTCTAGCAATAGTGAGGTTACGATTTCTGGTCTGTTGAGGGATCCAAGTCAGCTTGTGACCAAGTGAGACCCTTCCCTGGTTCAATCCCAGTTACCTTTTTGGATGTTTTTGGTCTCAGTCAAGTTGCTGGCTGGGATGTTGGGCCACTGTTCTGTTTTCTGGAACTGGGCACTGGCTTTTCCTGCAGGACAAACCAAGCCTGGCAACTGTGGCCCTGCAGATTGGGATCCCTGCTGCTGGATCTGCTACTGCTGCCCCTGGAGCTGCCGCTGCTGGATCCGCCACTGCTGCTGCTGGAGCTGCCGCTGCTGATCTACCACTGCTGCCGCTGGAGCTGCTGCTGCTGGCATTGCCACTGCTGGCATTGCCGCTGCTACCCCTGGAACTGCCGCTGCTGGATCTGCCGCTGCTGCCGCTGGACCTGCCGCTGATGGATCCACCACTGCTGGATCCACCGCCGCTGATCCGCTGATCCGCTGGAGCTGCTGCTGCTGGATCCGCTGCTGCTGCCACTGGAGCTGCTCCTGCTGGCATTGCCACTGCTGGCATTGCCGCTGCTACCCCTGGAACTGCCGCTGTTGGATCTGCCGCTGCTGCTGCTGGACCTGCCACTGCTGGATCCACCGCCACTGATCCGCTGGAGCTGCCGGTGCTGGATCCACCGCTGCTGTAGCTGGTGCCGGAGCTGCTGATGTTGTTGTTGGAGCTGGAGTCATGGCTTCCACCACTGCTTCCGCTGCCGGAGCCCGACCCACTGCTGCCGGAGCCCAAGCCGCCACTGCAGGAGCTGCTTCGGCTTGCCTGTGTGGGCTCTGGGTGCTCTGGGTCTCTCCTACTTCTCTGCTGCTGTTTTAATTTCTTATACACCTCCCTTTTTTGTAATGGTGTGTATTTTGCTGGGTTTTCTTTGGCTTTTTCACCCCTAGGCTTCTTCGGCGTGGTTCCTATGCTGCCATCTTGACGGGAAGTCCAAAAATGGAACTTTCTTTAAAATAGATCATATACTGGGTCATACAGCCTGACTTCATATATTTAGGAGGAGTGACATAATTTCCTGCTTGATATCAGATCATAATTCTGTATTGTTAGAAATCAACAACAAAAGATGTGCTAGGAGCCCAAGCAACTCCTGGAAACTGAACAACAAACTTAAACAATAAGTGGTTAGTGGACAAAACAAAAAATAAAATTGCAAAATTTTTAAAAATGAATGACATTGAGAACACAACATACCAAATCTTATGGAATACAAAGAAGGTAGTCCTCAGGGGAAAATTCAGTGTACTAAATGCATTTTTAACAAAGACAGAGAGATCCCAAATCAATGACCTAACCATCCACCTAAAGGCGCTGGAGACACAAGAAGTATCCAACACAAGAAGCTACAGATGGAAAGAAATACTTAAGGTCAGAGCAGAAATTAATGAATTGGAAACTAAGAAAATAATTGAGAAAAATGATGAAACAAAGAGCTGGTTCTTTGAAAAAAATCAACAAGTTTGACAAACCCTTGTCCAATTTGATCAAGTGAAAGAAAGAAACACTGCAAATTAACAAAATTAGGAATGAAAAAGGAGAAATCACAACAAGCATAATAAAATTGAGAGAATGATCAGGACTTACTTCAAAAACCTCTACTCCACAAAATTAGATAATATGGATGAAATGGATGAATTCCTATACACATACCACCTACCAAAGCTAAAAAGATTAATCTCCTAAACAAACCTATCACCAACACAGATTGAAAGGGCAATGAAAAACCTCCCCAAAAAGAAGTGTCCAGGACTGGATGGCTTGTCAGCTGAATTCTATCAAACCATCATGGAAGAACTGCAACCAATTTTTCCAAAACTGTGCCACACAATGTGAGAACATGGAAAGTTCCCCAACTCCTTTTATTTTATTTTATTTTTTTTCTTTATTAGTTAGTTTTGTATTCAGCAAATACAGTCAGTTTGGTACCATTATTAGGCTCATCTGTGACCTACCCCCTGCCCTTGGCCCCTGCTTGTTGAGGTATACGGGTCATGCATTGTGGAGTTAGCCCACAGTTATGGGTAAGATAAATGTCTCTGCATATCATGACCCAACATGTGGCTCTGACATTCTTTCTGCCCCCTCTTCTGCAAAATTTCCCTGAGCCATGTTGGGTTCATTTTTGGTCTGCTTCAGTAATGAGGTGTCCCCAACTCCTTTTATTAAGCTAGTATCACCCTAATACCAAAAGCAGGTAGAGATGCCACAAGAAAAGAAAATTATAGGCTTATTTACCTATGAACTTAGATGCAAAGATCCTGAACAAAATCCTCACAAACCAAATTCAACACCACATCAGAAACATTATCCACCTGGATCAAGTAGGCTTCATCCCAGGAATGCAGGGGTGGTTCTACATATGTAAATCTCTCAATGTAATACACTACATAAATAAGCTTAAACACAAAAACTACATGATCATTTTGATAGATACAGAATAGGCCTTCGGCAAAATACAACATGACTTCATGATCAAAACATTGGAGACAATAGGCATGGATGGTCTATAATCAACACAGTAAAGGCTATATATAAAAATCCTAAGCCCAAATAATACTTAATGGGGAGAGGCTGAACAAATTCCCATTGAGATCAGGTACAAGACAGGGGTGTTCAATCTCACCTCTGCTCTTCATCATAGTACTGGAAGTTCTAGCTCAAGCAATAAGACAGGAGAAAGAAATAAAAGGGATACAAATTAGAAAGGAAGAAGTTAAGTTAGCCCTATTTGCAGACATCATGATTCTATACATAAGTGACCCGAGAACCTCCATCTCAAAACTACTAAAGGTGATTAACTCCTTCAGTAAAGTAGCCAGATGCAAAATCAATCCACAAAAATCAGTAGCCTTTCTATATGCAAAAGACAAAGATACAGAGAAAGAAATAAGTGACATTGTCCTATTTGCAATAGTATAAAAAAATAAGAAATACTTTGGAATAGCATTAACCTAGGAGGTGACTGACATATATGATAAGAATATAAAAGCACTCAAGAAAGAAATTGAGGAGGCCTTGAGAAAATGGGAAGACTTCTTATGCTCCTGGATAGGCAGAGTTAACATTGTGAAAATGGCAATCTTACTAAAAGCAATATATAGATTTAGTGAAATAACAATAAATATCCCAATGTCTTTCTTCACAGAGACAGAAAAGATCATCTTAAATTTCATATGGAATGTCATAAGGCCTCGAACATCCAAGCATATACTCAGCAAAAGAAATACCTCTGGAGGCATCACCACACCTTATCTAAAGTTATACTACAAAGTCATAGTAATAAAAACAATATAGGACTGGCACAAAAACAGGAACATAGACCAATGGAACAGAATTCAGGACCCAGTGTTTGGGTCAAGTAACTACAGCTACTTGATATTTGACAAAGGCCCTAACAATGTTGGCTGGAAAAAAGACAGCATCTTCAACAAATGGTTCTGGACAAACTGGATAACCATATGCAGAAAAATGAAACTCGATCCACACATTTCACCATGCACAAAAATCAAGTCCAAACGGATCAAAGACCTCCATACAAGACCAAAAACTCTGCGAGTACTGGAAGAAAGAAAATAGGAGGAACTTTCAATGGTATAAGAGTAGGAAAAGAGTTTCTGAACAAAATCCCAGTAGCTTAGGAAATAAAACAATCACTCAACCATTGGGACCTCAGGAAGCCGAAAGCTTTTTCACACACACACAAAGAATAAGCAGAGCCAATAGATTTCCCATAGAATGGGAGAAAATCTTTTCCAGATTCACCTCGAACAGAGGCCTAATTTCTAGAATCTACAAAGAATTAAAAAACCTAAACAATAAAAAGTCAACCCACTCACAAAATGGGGCAGAGAACGGCACAGGGAGTTTTCAGAGGAAGGAATACAAATGACAAACACACACTTAAGAAAATACTTAACATCCCTAATCATCAGGGAAGTGCAAGTTAAAACAACTATGAGATTCCATCTTACCTTAGGAAGGACAGCAAACATTAAAAAAAAAATCTAATGATAACAAATGCTGGCGAAGTTATGGAGAAATAGGAACCCTCATTCACTGTTGGTGGGAATGCAAGCTAGTACAACCACTATGGAAGAAATGTGAAGACTCCTAAAAGGGATGACAATAGGGCTGGAGAGATGGCTTAGTCGTTAAGTGCTTGCATGTGAAGCCTAAGGACCCAGGTTCGAGGCTTGATTCCCCAGGACCCACATTAGCCAGATGCACAAGGGGCGCATGCATCTGGAGTTCATTTGCAGTGGGTGGAGGCCCTGGCACGCCCATTCTCTCTCTCTCTCTCTCTCTCTCTATCTGCCTCTTTCTCTCTCTGTCTGTTGCTCTCAAACAAATAAATAAAAAGTAACAACAATTTTTCAAAAAGGTTGACTATAGAGGTTCCAAGAGACCCAGTTATTCCCTTACTGGGCATTTATACTAAATGCTCAGTAGATATTTGCTCAACCATGTTTATAGCTGCTCAATTCATAATAGCTAAGAGGTGGAATCAATCCAGATGTCCATCATTAGATGAATGGATAACCAAGATGTGGTATATCTACATGATGGAATTCTACATAGACATAAAGAAAAATGAAACAATGAAATTTGAAGAAATATGGTCAAACATGGAACAGATCATTCTCAGTGAACTCACCCAATCACAGAAAGATAATTGTTGCATGGTCTCACTGATCTGTGGCTCCTAACCTAAATCTGCCTGTGATGCTGACATACCTAATAAACATCTGGAGGCCTAGGCAATAGAAGAGTAGGGTGGAAAAGGAGGGTAAGTGTGTGGGGGACAGAAAACTGGACCGAAATAGAAATGGTACCATAAAATCCTACATCCTGAGAGACAGACTAAAGAGTCAGTCCTTCATCAGGTGCTTAGAGAGAATACCTGATTCACAAGGGCCTCAAGAGTGTATGATAAAGACTATCCTCAATCTTCTCCTCTTTCTGTCTCTCTCTTTTCTCTTTCTCTTTTATATTACCTATACTTTTCTTCCTTCTTCTCACTTGGCACTAACCTGTAACTCCCAGTACCAGCATGTGGGTAACATCCACAATGAGCTATTGATCAGAAAGACCTACAAGGGATGATGAACATTTTCTTAACTGTGTGTTTTTCATTTGTATTTCTTCCTCTGTGAACTGCCTGTTCAGCTCTTTGCCCCATTTTGTCAGAGGGGTGTTGGACTTCTTACTGTTTAGATTTTTTTAGTGCTTTGTAGATTCTAGAGATTAGGCCTCTATCAGTTGGATAACTCACAAATATTTTCTCCCATTCTGTGGGTAATGGCTTTGCTTATTGTATGCTTGTCTGTAAAGAAACTCTTCAGCTTCATGTGATCCCATAGGTTGAGTGACTGTTTAAGATCGTGAGCTACTGGGGTTTTGTTCAGGAAGTTTTTTTCCATTCCTATATCATAGAAAGTACTTCCTAAATTTTCTTCCAGTAGTATTCAAGTTTCTGGTCTTATATTGAGGTCTTTGATCCATTTGGACTTGAGTGTAGTGCATGGCGAAATGTGTGGATCAAGTTTCAGTTTCCTGCATATGGTTATCCAGTTTGTCAGCACCATTTGTTGAAGATGCTATCTTTTTTCCAGCCTATATTGTTCGGGCCTTTGTCAAATGACAAGTAGCTATAGTTGTTTGACCCAAAGTCCAGGTCCTCAAGTCTATTCCATTGGTCCATACTCCTGTTTTTATGCCAGTACCATGCTGTTTTTATTACTATGGCTTTGTAATACAGCTTTAGATCAGGTATGGTGATGCCTCCAGAGGTATTTCTTTTGCTGAGGATATGTTTGGATATGCTAGGCCTTCTGCCTTTCCATATGAAATTTGAGATCATTTTTTCTATGTCTGTGAAGAACACTGTAGGGATTTCAATTGGAATTGCATTAAATCTGTATATTGCCTTTGGTAGGATTGTCATCTTCACAATGTTAATTCTGCCTATCCAGGAACATGGGAGGTCTTTCCATTTTCTCAATTCCTCCTCAATTTCTTTTTTGAGTGTCTTTATGTTTTTTGTTGTATAGATCTTTCACTTTCTTGGTTAATGTTATTCCAAGGTATTTTATTTATTTATTTATTTTTGTTGCTATTGAAAATGGGACTATATCCCTTATTTCTTTCTCTGTATCTTTGTCATTTGCATACAGGAAGGCTACTGAATTTTGTGCATTGATTTTGTATCCTGCTACTTTGCTATAGGAGTTAATCACCTTCAGGAGTTTTGGGATGGAGTCTCTTAGGTCTCTTACATATAAAATCATGTGATCAGCGAATAGAGCTAACTTAACTTCTTCCTTTCCAAATTGAATCCCTTTTATTTCCTTCTCATATCTTATTGCTTGAGCTAGGACTTCCAGTACTATATATAGAAGCAGAGGTGAGAGTGGACAACCCTGTCTTGTTCCTGATCTTAATGGGAGTTCCTCCAGTATTTCTCCATTAAGTATTATTTGGGCCTTAGGAGCTATGTATATTGCCTTTATTATGTTAAGATATGTACCAACCATGCCAATTCTCTCCAATGTTTTGATCATGAAGTGATGTTGTATCTTGTCAAAGGCCTTTTCTGCATCTATTGAAATGATCATGTGGTTTTTATGTTTAACCTTGTTTATGTGGTGTATTACATTGACAGATTTCCATATATTGAACCACCCCTGTGTTTCTGGGATGAATCCCACTTGGTCAAGGTGGATAATGCTTTTGATGTGTTGTTGGATTCAGTTTGCAAGGATTTTGTTTAGGATCTTTGCATCTAAGTTCATCAGGGAAATAGGCCAGTAATTTTCTTTTCTTGTGGCATCTCTGCCCGGTTTTGGAATTAGGGCGATACTAGCTTCATAAAAGGAGTTGGGTAGCTTTCCCTGTTCTCCAGTTGTGAGCACAGTTTGAGGAAGATTGATTTGATTTCTTCCATGAAGGTTTGATAGAATTCAGCTGAGAAGCCTTCTGGTCCTGGACTCTTCTTTTTGGGGAGGATTTTTATTACTTTTTCAATCTCCATGAGTGTGATGGGCTCATTGAGGTGATTTATCTGCTCTGAGTTTAGCTTTGATAGATGGTATACATCCAGGAATTTATCCATCTCCTCCATATTATCCAGTTTGTGGAGTAGAGGTTTTTGAAATAAGTCCTGATGATTCTCCCAATTTCACTTATGTCTGTTGTGATCTCTCCTTTTTCATTTTGAATTTTGTTAATTTGAAGCTTCTCAGTTTTTTGCTTGATCAAATTGGCCAGGGGTTTGTCAATCTTGTTTATTTTTTCAAGGAACCAGCTCTTTGTTTTGTCAATTGTCTTAATTGTTTCCTTGGTTTCCAATTCATTGATTTCTGCTCTGATTTTAGTTATTTCTTTCCTTCTGGAGGTCTTTGGGTTGGATTTTTATTGTTTTTCCAGTGTCTGTAGGTGGATGGTTAGGTTATTAATTTGGGATCTTTCTGTCTTTTTTATGAAGGCATTGAGTGCTACGAATTTTCCCCTGAGGACCACCTTCATTGTATCCCATAAGTTTTGATACAATGTGTTCTCATTGTCATTCAATTCCAGAAATTTTGCAATTTCATTTTTTATTTCATCCACTATCCATTTATTGTTCAAAAGTGTGTTGTTCAGTTTCCAGGTGCCATTGGGATTCTTGGTGGGTCTTTTGTTGTTTATTTCTAGCAATATAGCATTGTGATTTGATATCATGCAGGGAATTATGTCAATCTTCCTAAATATGTGGAGGCAGTCTTTGTGACCCAGTATATGGTCTATTTTAGAGAATGTTGCATGGGCTGCTGATTAGAATGTATAGTCTGTGAATTTGGGATGGAAAGTTCTGTAGATGTCCATTAGGTCTAAGTGATCTATGGTTTTGTTGAGCTCTCTTACTTCCCTGTTGAGTTTCTGTTTGGATGATCTGTCTAGTACTGATAATGGTGGGGAACCAACTGCTCTTGATTTGGCTACCTGATTCCCTCAGTGGTATGGGACCCATAGCTGGAGCTGGGAAATATGTCAGAACCATATCCAAACATAAGCCCACTCTCCATTATCAAGCTACCATCAATCTGGGGCTACAAGAGGGCCTACACCTATTAAATTCTCTATAAAAAAGTAAGGGTTTTCTCATTTGTCCTGGTGCTAACTTACTCTCTGTTGGAGAATCTGCTTCTCTTTTTCAGATACATGTAGATCCTAAGGGGAGAGCCACCCCATCATACCTCAAAAGGGCTCTGGCTGAAACTAAGAACAATTGGTGAAACAAGGAAGGGTGCTGTTTTCCTGATGAACCAGATACCAGCAGAAGGGGGAAGGAGATCAACGCAGGAAAAATCAACTCCTACCAAATCAGAGAGCCAGAGCCTCAGAGGCCCCCAACACCTCATCACTGAAGCAGACCAAAAATGAACCCAACATGGCTCAGGGAAATTTTGCGGAAGAGGGGGTGGAAAGAATGTCAGAGCCACATGTTGGGTCATGATATGCAGAGACATTTATCTTACCCATAACTGTGGGCTAACTGCACAATGCATGACCCATATACCTCAACAAGGAGGGGCTAAGGGGAGGGGTAGGTCATGGATGAGTGTAGTAATGGTACAAAACTGACTGTATTTGCTGAATACAAAACTAATTAATAAAAAAATACACACACACACACACACACACACACACACACACACACACACACAAGAAAGACCTACAAGGTTTCCCAAAAGAAGACAGGTTTCTGTTAGTAAAAGTAGAGCTGTTTTAGTTGTCATAAATTCATTTAGCCTGTTTCTGTTGTGGAGTGTCCTTTTTTCTCCATCAATTTGGATAGACAGCTTTGCAGGATATGGTCATCTTGGTTGACAGTTTTTATGTTTCAGAGCTTAGAATACACCATTCCAAGCCCTTCTGGCTTTCAAAGTTTATGTTGACCAATTTGCTGTTATTTTGACACACTTGCCATTGCAGGTGACTTTCTTTTTCTCTCTAACTGCTTTTTCAATATATTTTGTTTAGTTTGTATGTTTAGTCGTTTTTGGCAAGGAGAGGTTCTTTCCAAGTTTTGTCTGTTTGGTGTTCTGAAAGCTTTCTGTGTCTGCATTGCCTTTTCTTTCCCAATTTGGGGAAATTTTCTTCTATGATTTTGTTGAAAATGCCTACCAAGTCTGTGAATTGAAATTCTTCTCCTTCTAATATATTCTGAATTCTTGTGTTTCATCTTTTCATAGTGTCTTGCATATCTTGAAATTCTCACTCATACCTTTCTATTAACTTGTCTTTCTCTTTGTTGGACTGTATTAAGTCTGACACCTGGTCTTCTAGTTTAGATATTCTGTTCTCTCCTTCATTCATTGTACTGTTGAGACTTTCCACAGAGTTTTTTATTTGAGTAACTCTGTTCTTCAGAGCTAGAATTTCAGCCTGGTTTTTCTTCTGTATTTCTATTTCCTTATTCATGTTTTATAATGACCTCCTTATTTCATGAAGCTGGTTTCTTGTGTTCTCTTTCAGGAGTTTATTTTCTTCTTTAATTTATTTGTTTTCTTCTTTCATTCCTTTGATTTCTTCTTTGACTTCTTTGAGTATAGATAGAATCATTTCTTTTTGAAATCTTTGTCAGGAATTTCGTCCGAAGCAGTCTCATTGTTGATCATTTCTGATGGATTTATTATTTTTTAATGGGATTGTATTGTCTTGATTCTTCATGTTTCTTGTATTATAATGTAGCAACTTTTGCATCCTGAATTAATTTGATGCTTGGGTTTTCTACTTACCGGCAGTGTTGTTAGATGTGGTGATCCACCTTTATGTATTTTCAGGATATGAGTTTAAGGTGCCAAGTGTAGCTCTCATACCCAAATCCAACAGCAGATGTTGAGGTATTGAGTTTGCTTCCTAAGCAAATATTCTAGTAGACTGGGTGGAACAATTTACTGGTGAATTCTAAACCTCAACTGAGCAATATACACATTCAATAAAAATAGCACAGAGTATGCAATTGCGAGGATTAAAACAGATTTTCTTATAAAGCCAAAATCCCTAAGGGTGTGTGTTGCTGTATACCCTTAATCCTGTCAGATATGAGGTAGGGAATTCTATTCTTAATTGGATTCCAGGTCAGCCTGGATCTGAATCAGATCCTGCCCCCAATAATGACAGAACCAAAAGCAAAAGGCCTATAAGTTTGAAAGCATCAAAGGCAACAATACCCAACCCCCAAATACAGCTTATTTGAAAATGATAAAGCCAACCAAGAATATGTAACCCATAACCTGCCCTGGCATGGAAAGAGAGATTTGCACTTCCAATGCAGGCCCATGTACTTGTTTTTTCCTTTCTTTTCTTTTCTTTCCTTTTTTTTTTCTGTTTTTTTTTTTCTTTTTGTCAGTTGGCCTTGTTACCTTTTGGGGTGGCTTCCAGTCTCACCAATGCTGAGTGCCCACACTGATCCCTTTGTATTGTGCTGTAAATCTGGTATTCTGATCAGCTGTGCTGGATGTACTGCCACTAGGGGCTGAATGCAGGAAGTTCACAGTTCTGATGGTTGTAGGATGGGAGAGTGCAGAAAGCCTAGTGTTGCTCATGCAGTCCTGCTTGTATCCCTTCTAGCACCTCCTGAGTTGATCTCAACTGTCTTTCCTTTAGATTTCTTGACTTTGCCAGGAGGCTGATGAGGTTGGAAAATCCCCTTGCTTGGTCTCTCCTGCTTCCACTCGGCACACCTGGCAGGTGGGTGGTTCCAGGAAGGCGCATGGATCATGCAGATTGGCAGGCCACAAGTGCCTTAGTGAGATTCTGCTGTTTTCCTCCTTTCTGGTGGATCTTGGTCTCTCTTGCTTCTGCACTGTGTCTAAGAATAACCTCTACTGTTTCACTTTTCAGAAGAAAAGTGTATTTTGCTTAAATCCTTCCTTAGGCTGGTTTGGCATGGCTCATATGCCACCATCTTACCCAGAAGTCTGAGTTTTTTATTTAACTTACTGTGTTTTGCAATGCTAGAATTTCTGCCTGGTTTTTCTTCAGTGTTTCTATTTCCTTTCTCATGTCTTGTAATGTCTTCCTTATTTCATTAAGCTGGTTTCCTATATTCTCTTGGAATTCCTTCAGGAGTTTCTTTTCTTCTTTAATTCCTTTGTTTTCTTCTTTGATTTCTTTGAGTATAAGTAAAATCATTCTCTTGAAATCTTTGTCAGACATTTCATCTAAGACAGTCTCATTGTGGCCCATTTATGATTGATTGATAATTTTTGGTGGGACTGTATTGTCTTGATTCTTTGTGTTTCTTGTATTGCATGTTGTGAATTTTGAATCCTCAGTTGGTTTGATGCTTGGGTTTTCTAATAATCTGTGGTGCTTTTAAATTTGGAAATCCAGCTTTATATACCTCCAGAGAAGGTGTTTAATGTGCCCAGTGTATCACTTGTACTCCAATCCAACTGCAGAAGTAATCCTAGTTGTTGAGTTTGCCTGCTATTAAAGTATTCTAGTGGGCTGGGTAGAATAATTTCCTGGCAAATTCTAAAATTCAGCTGAGCAGTATATACATTTAGTAAAAACCAGCACAGAGTATGCAAGTGTGGGGACTGAAACAAAGAGATAACCTTATAAAGTCAAAATTCCTAGGGGTGTGTGTTGCTTTACACTCTTAATCCTGTCATCAGGGAGGTTGAGATTTCTGTACTGAAATGGGTTCCAGGTCAGTCTGGGTCTGAATCAGACACTGCCCCCAATAATGACAGAAGCAAAAGACAAAGGTCTTATGAATCTGAAAGCATTAAAGGCACCAATAGTTAACCCCCAAATATAGCTTAATTGCGAATGGTAAAGCCAAACAAGAATATGTAACTCATAATATGCCCTGACATGCAAACAGAGATTAACACTTCCAGTGCAGGCCTATGTACCTGCTTTTTTGTCAGTTGGCCTAATTACCTTTTGGGGTGGCTTCAAATATCACCATTGCTGTGTGCCTACCTTGATCTTCCTGTGTTGTGCTGTAAAAATGGTTTCCTGATCAGCTGTGCTGGATGCCCTGCTGCCAGGAGCTGAATGTGTCCTCCAGAGGGTCATGGTGCTGTTGGTTGGGGGATGGGAGAGTGAAGGAAGCCTTGAGTTGTAATGGAATTCCTCAGCTGGTCCTGACTGTGTCCCTTTCAGCAGCTCTTCTGCTGTCTCCCCTTCAAGTTTCTTGACTTTGTAAGGATGTTGATGAGGTTTGAAAATCCCTTTGTTTGGTCCAAATAGAACACAGAAAACCAACTTAATAAAATAAGGTCAATTCAAGACATAGTTAAAGAAATAGAAATAATGAAAAATACCAATAAGAAATACTAGAAATGAAAAATAGAGTAAGTCAAATAAAAAACTCTGTAGAATGTCTCACCAGTAGAATGGAGCAAGGAGAGGACAGAATATCTAAACTATAAGACTAAGTGGCAGTTCTAATAAAGTCCAACGAAGAAAATGATAAACTAATATGAAGCCATGAACTGGAATTTCAAGACATTCAGGACACTATGAAGAGATCAAACATCAGAATTAAGATTATAGTAGGAGAAGACGTTCCCTTCAAAGGTATAGTAGGTATTTTCAGCAAAATCATAGAAGAAATTTTTCCCCAAATAGGAAAAGTGATGCCAATGCAGATACAGGAAGCTTTTAGAATACCAAACAGACAAAAATCAGGAAAGAACCTCTCACAGTTATATTATAATTAAACTAAAAAACACACAAACCAAAGAAAACATATTGAAAAGAGTTAGAGAAAAAAAAAAAATCAAGTCACATACAATGCAAGCCCATCAGGATGGATAACAGCAGATTATTCAACACAAACTTTAAATGCCAGAAGGGCTTGGAATGATGTCTTCTAAGTTCTGAAAGATAACAACTTTCAACTAAGTTTACTTTATCCAGCAAAGCTATCCATCCAAATTGATGGAGAAGTAAGGACATTCCACAAAAAAACAGGCTAAAATAATATATGACCACTAAACCAGCTCTACAGAAAATACTTGAACGGATCCTCCATGATGAAGAGAAAGAAAACCACACACATAAAGAAACAGGGAAAAATAAGCCACACTCAAATAATAGTTAATAAAAGAAAGTAAAGGAAGAACCAGGAGAACCAAAAAACAAGAATGGCAAGAATACCTACCTTTCTATAACAACTCTTATTATCAATAGCCTCAGTTCTCCAACCAAAAGACACAGGTTTGTAAGATAGTTAAGAAGCAGGATCCTTCTATTTGTTGTCTCCCAAAAACTCACCTTTCAATAAAAGGCAGACAGTACTTAGGGTAAAAGGATGGAAAAGAGTATTTCAAGCAAGTGGATCTAGTAAACAAGCAGGTGTCACTATTTTAATATCTGACAGGGTAGACTTCAAACCAACATTACTTAGGAAAGATAAAGAAGGTCACTTTATATTGATGAAGGGAACACTCTAACAGGAGGACATAATAATTCTAGAAATATATGCACCTATCATGGGAGCTCCCAATTTCATCAAACAATATTAGAATTAAAGTCACAAATAACACTAAACACAGTTGTAGTGAGTGACTTCCATACCCCACTGTTATCAGTTGACAAGTTATTATGGCAAAAAATAAACAGAGAAGCACCTAGATTAAATGAGGTCCTGGAACAAATGGACCTAACAGATATCTACAGAACATCCCATGCAAATGCTGCAGAATACACATTCATTTCAGCAGCTCATGGAACATTCTCTAAAATATATCATATATTAGGACAAAAAGCAAATCTCAACAAGTACAGGACAATTGAAATAATTCCTTGCTCTCTATCTGATCACAATGGGGTTAAACTACAAATCAACAGCAAGTAAAGCTATAGAGCATACATAAAATCATAGACACTGAAGAATACAATACTAAGTGAGTAATGGGTGAATGAAGAAATGGAGAAGATATAAAAATATTCATAGAACCACATGATAATGAGAACACAATATACCAAAATCTTTGGAACACAATGAAGACAGTTCTAAGAGGGAAATTTATAGCTTTAATGCCTATATTAAGAAATTAGAATGGTTTCAAGTAAATAACTCAATGCTTCACTTTAAGGCCTTGGAAAAAGAAGAACAAAGCAAATCAGAAATCACCAGCTGAGATAAGTAAGAAAGATTAGGGCATAAAGTAATGAAATAGAAACCTATAAAAACCATACAAAGAATCAATGAATCAAAAGGTTTGTTCTTTGAAAGGATAAACATGATTGATAAACCCTTAAGCAAATATGACCAAAAGAAAGAGAGAAGATACACACATTAATAAAATAAGTGATGAAAAAGTCACCAATACAACTGATAGTAAAGAAATTCAGAAAATCATAAGGACATACTTTAAGAACATATTTTCCTCTCAGTTTTAAAATCTGAAAGAAATGGATGATGTCCTTGATTTACATGACCTACAAAAATTAAGTCAAGATGAGATAAATCACTTAAATAGAACTATAATGAGTATGGAGATCCAAGCGATTATAAAAATTCTTCCAACTAAAAAAAGTCCTGGCCCAGATGGATTTACTGGTGAATTTTACCACACCTTCATGGAAGAACTAACACCACTGCTTCTCAAACTTTTCCATAACATGAAACAGGAAGTGATACTACTAAACTCTTTTAACAAAGCTAGAATCACCCAGGTACCAAAACCAGACAAAGAAGAACAAAAAGAGAAAATTATAGACAAATCTTCCTCATGCACATAGATGCAAAAATTCTCAACAAAATATTGGCAAGCAGAATACAAGAATATATCCAAAATAGCATTCACCATGACCAAATAGGCTTTATCCCAGAGATGCAGAGATGGTTCAACATATGCAAATTGATAACTATAATGCACTATATAAATGGACTGAAGGACAAAAAAAATCACATAGTCATCTCACTAGGTGCAAAAAAGGCATCTGAGAAAATCCAACATACCTTCATTGTAAACATCTTATAGAAACTGGGAATAGAAGGAACATGTCTCAACATAACAAAGGCGATTTGTGACAAACTTACAGCCAACATAATACTAATTGGGGAAAAATTTGAAGCTTTTCCACTTAGATCTCGAATAAGACAAGGATGTCCACTTTCTCCACTTTTATTTAATATAGTACTGGAAGTCTTAACTACAACAATAAGGCAAGAGACACTCATAAAAGGCATACAAAGTGGAAAGGACGAGATGAAATTACATTATCTGAAGATGATATGATTGTATACCTAAAGGACCATAAAGGCTTTACCACCAAACCTTTAGAGCTAATAAACACTTTTAGCAACATTGCAGGATACAAAATAAACACACAAAATCAGTAACCTTCTTACATGCTAACAAACATACTGAAGATAAAATGAAGGAATCACTGCCATTCATAATTGCCTGAAAAAAATAAAGTACCTTGGAGTAAACCTAACCAAGGAAATGAAGGATCTATACAATGAAAATTTTAAGACAGTCAAGACAGAAATTCCAGAAGACCCTAGGAAAGGGAAAGACAACCCATGTTCTAGCATTGGAAGAGCCAATACTGTGGAAATGTCAATTTTACCAAAAGCAATCTACACATTTAATGCAATTCCCATTAAAATTTTAATGGCATTCTTCATGGAAATAGAAAAAAACAATCTTAAAATTCATTTGGAAGCAAAAAACCTTGAATAGCCAAAACAATTTTGAGCAACAAAAATAAGGCTGGTGGTATCACTGTACCAAATTATTAACTATATTTACAAAGCCATAGTAATAAAAGTATCATGGTACTGCCACAAAGACAGACACATTGATCAATGGAATAGAATTGAGGGCCCAGATGTAAATCCAGGCAGCTACTGCCATCTGATTTCTGACAAAAATGCCAAAAATACTTACTGGAGAAAAGACAGCCTCTTTAACAAATGGCACTGGGGAAACTGGATATGTACATGTAGAAGGATGAAAATAGATCCATAACTTTCTCCATACACAAGAATTAAGTTCAAGTGGATCAGAGGCCTTAATATCAGTCCTAAAACTCTGACAACGCTACAGAAAAATGTAGAGAAACTCTTCAGAATATTGGCATAGGCAATGACTTTCTGACTATAACCTCAGTTGTTCAGGAAATAAAACCACTAGTCAACCACTGGGGCCTTGTGTAATTACAAAGCTTTGCACAACAAAGCACACTGTGAAGAGAACAAAGGCAACCTACAGCATAGGAGAAAATGTTTGCCAGCTATACATCTGACAGAGGACTAGTATCCAAAATATACAAAAACTCAGACAGCTGAATAATAAGAAATCCAACAACCCAATTAAATGGTCTATGAAACTAAATATACAGTTCTCTAAGGAAGAAATACAGATGGCCTTTAAACATCTGAGAAAATGTCTTACATCCTTTGTTATCAACTAAAACTGCTTTGAGTTTCCATCTCACTCCTGTCAGAATGTTTATCACCAAGAAAACAAATGACAGTAAATATTGGAAAGAATCTGGAAAAAGAGAAACCCTTCTACACTGTTGATGGGAATGCAATCTTGTAGTGTTCAGTGTTGCAGTCAGATTTGCATTGTTGGCAGAAAATCACTGGACCAAGAGCAGCTTGTGGAAAAAAAGTTTTTTATTTTGTTTTTCAATTTATTTTTATTTTTTTGGCTTACAGGCTCAGGGGAAGCTCTATGATGACACAGGAAAATGATGGCATGACTAGAGGGCAGACATCACCTCCTGGGCAACATCATATGGACAATAGCAACAGGAGAGTGTGCCAAATACTGGCAAGGGTAGACAGGCTATAATACCAAAAAGACCACCCCAAACAATACACTGCTTCAAGGAAAGATTAATTAATAAATCCTTATCAGCTGAGAACCTAACATTTAGAACACCTAAGTTTATGGGGACACCTGAATCAAACCACCACATTCCACATCTGGCCCCCATAAACTGATAACCATCCATGCTGTAAAACGCAATGCCTTCAGTCCAACTTTAAACATCCCCATAGTTTTCATCAATCCCAATGATGTTCAAACCTTCCCATAATCCAAGATATTTTAACTGGGTCATAATACCAAAAAGTACCCCCCCAAAACCCATAATGACACAATAAACATTCACACTGCAAAAGATGGCATTGGGCATAGCAAAGAAACATTCAACCACTAACAAGATTTAAACAGGGCAAACATCAAACTCTACTCAGTGACAAATCTCCAAGTCTGAAAATTCTAACCAGCAACACCTCTCTGGAGTTCCAAGTATGCCCCCACACTTAGGCTACTCAGAGCCCTGGAAAACTTCATCTGGGGATGGCAACTTTCCTTAGCAGCCATCTTGTGGTCCCTGCATCTCCAGTGGGTTTTCACTGCAATCTACCATTCATCCTCATGGCTCTGTTGGGTCTCCATGCAATCCTGATTCACAATGCCCATGCCATTTCCAAACCACAAGACTGTGTTGCAAATTCAATGACCCTCTCTCTTTCCTGTATTTCTTATACTCCATAATACTAGGTAGTGTGCCAATGTGTTAATCCAGGGGGGAATAAAGCAGACTCAAGGACACTTCTTGAGCATTCAGGCCCATTCAAAAGAGTCTATATTCTCCATGTTGCCTCAATCTCAAAGATTGTAATCTTTCATATAATTGCAACTGAGCAGGCAGCAGTTTTGGGCAAAAGATTTCATTTCTGTGCCATATCCCTTTCTGTGCAAAGCAACACTGCACAAATTCTCAGGACACAAGAATAACAGCAATTCTCTCACAGAAACTGCTTCTGGCCCAGTCCTGTCAAAGCTCTTTCTCACCCTCACAAGCCAAGCCTCACAGTCCATAGTTCTTACTGCATTCAGGTCTTTTAATTCTGACCAGAATAGTCCATCAAGCTGTATGTAAAACACTGTAAGGTGTCTCTTAAACTGCACTTTCAAATTCATCCACATTCCTCTTGAAAATCAGCTCCAAAAGGCCAAAGCCACACAGTCAGGTTTCAAGCAGGAATGACACCACTCCTTGGTACCAACATTATTGTTGCAGTCAGGTTTGCATTGCTGGCAGAAATCACCCAACCAAGAGCAGCTTGTGAGAAAATGGTTTATTTTGGCTTACAGGCTTGAGGGGAAGCTCCATGATGGCAGGGGAAAATGATGGCATGAGCAGGGGGTGGATATCACCTCCTGGGAAGCATCAGATAGATAATAGCAACAGGAGAGTGTGCCAAATACTGGAAAGGGAAGACTGGCTATAATACCCATAAGCCCATCCCCAACAATACACTGTCTCCAGGAGGCATTAATTCCCAAATCTCCATCAGCTGAGAACCTAGCATTCAAAACACCTAAGTTTATGGATGATACCTGAATCAAACCACGGCATACAGCCATTGTGGAAATCAATGTGGAGATTCCTGAGGCAGTTAAAAATAGATTTACTATATGACCCAGTTATACCATTCCTAGGCATATATCCTAAGGAGTCATCTCACTACCTTAGAGATACTTGCTCAACCATGTTTATTGCCACTGTATTCACAGTAGCTAGGAAATGAAACTAGCCTAGATGTCCCTCAACTGATGAGTGGCTAATGAATATTTGGTACATTTATACAATGGACATCTATTCAGTGATAAAGAAAAATAAAATTATGAAATTTACATTGAAGTGGGTGGACTGAAAAAGATTTTATTTAGTGGGGTACCCAGGCCCAGAAAGCTAAGCACTGTATGTTCTCTCTCATATGTGGATCCTAGCTACAAATATTTAGACTTGTATGTGAGTTGGAAAAAAACTTGGTAGCAGAGGCCAGTAAGCTGGAAGAATCTCTCAGGTAGGGAGGAGAGGGGATGGCATTATATATATATATATATATATATATATATATATATATATATATAACAGATTACTGAGGGTCCAAAGGCCTGAGTGAAGTTAGAGGAAGAGATTGAGTAATAAGGGTGGGAGCATGGCTTATCAAAATCTAAGAGGGTATGAGTAAGTCATACAGTATCCTACTTTTTTGCACATTGGTGCACCAGAAGCCATAGATTGTTACTAGAAAATTTTCAGTGTCAGAAATGGAATACCAATTAGTGAGTTGTTGGCCAGCAAGGTTACCGATTCCCCCAAAACATTACAGGCCATTGCATAGGTTGTTGGTTTCCCACCAGGAACAATTGGTATGACTCTTCTGCTGAAGACTCCACACGCTTGGGCTGCAAGGTCACTGAACTATCTTGCTGGAGCTGAGCTGAAAACCTCCTCTCTGTCGACCAGCTGACAGAAGTCTAGAGAAAGCTATGTTGCATGCAGCTCCATGGCAGAGAGAGAAGTCATCAGTGGAAATAAACAACAGTGGATACTGAAAGTTTCAAGTTTGGGGCAGCCAGGCTAAATGAGCCAATGGGTGCAATAGTGGCATGTCTGTTATGGGGGAAAACAACCATTCTCTCATTGGACTGAAGGCCTGCTTCATGAGAGGGAATACATGCCTGATACTGAAAACCTATGACAGGCGAATTCATGAGTCCTAGGGTTGTATCACCTGCTAGTGTCTGACTAAATGCATATATTATGCTAACTAAACTGCCCAATAAGCACTTCTCTTAATAGCCATCCTCATGTATTAATGCTACTCTCACTTTTGGTTAGAAAATCTTCTTCTTTCAGATGGCAGTGACCTTGGGATGACTCAGAAGGCACCGTAGTTCTGAGAACTGACAGAGGATTTCTTAGCTCTGAATCATCTCTATCACACCTTCCAAAGCTCAAGATACATTGTGGAAGAGGTGGTGCATAACAGGAGGAAAAGATAATGACATCAAAATAAAAGAGAGACTGATTGAGAAGGGGAGGGGATATTATGGAGAATGGAGTTGCAAAGGGGAAAGTTTGGAAGGGAGGGAATTATAGTTTATTGTTTCTAATTAAGGAAGTCAATAAAAATTTTTAAAGAAAAAAATAGATGAAGAAATATCAAAAATAACAAGTCACCTCCCCAAAACACAACTTATTTAAGAATGGGGAAGTACAACAAAAGTGTTTTTTTCTTAATGGGCTAGATTTTGAATTCTTTCTCTCTTTGGTATTCTTTTTTTTGTTTATTTGCTTTTTTGAGGCAGGATCTCAGTGTAGTCCAGGCTGACCTGGAACTGACTCTGTAGTACCAGGTTGGCCTCAAATTCACAGCCATTCTCCTACCTCTGGCTCCCAATTGTCGTCCTTACTAGAGTAAGGTGGATTGAAGACTTCAATATAAGACTGGAAAACATCTTTTGATATTTTCCCCTTGTTTCCAATGCTTATCTTTCTTTAGGGAAAAGTGTCCTGCTAAATCGCTTCTATATCTGTTATCCTGAGCCATGCTCAAAGATGATACGTCTTGAGCAAACCAGTTCAAACACCTGCATAATTTGGCTCTTATTTAAGAGAAGGAATGAATCAGATAGGTGTTGATTGGTTTGAAAAGGACAAAGGGGGATGGCACTTTTTGAGTTCATATGTATATGTTTTATTTATGGCAGGATCTCACTCTAGCCCAGGCTGACCTGGAGTCACTCTGTAGTTCAAGGCTGCCTTGAGCTCATTGCAATCCTCCAACCTTTACCTCTGAGTGCTGGGATTAAAGGCATGCACTTGTACCTGGCCTAAATTCAAATTTTGTACCAGGTGCATTTTGGACCCTGCATTTACTTCATTCTCTCGGTATCCTGTGAAGTGGGGATTATTTATTATCATCACTCCCATTTTATAAGTGAGAGAGTGAGGAACTGTGGGTTCTTCCTTTAGGCTATCTATAGTGCAGGTGGAAATCAGATGTTGTTTCTCAGTTCCTAAGAGAAAGATTTCAGTGCAAGTGGCATCTTTGAGGGTCACATATGCTATGTTATCCACCCTCTTAGCTCTAAATACACCCTTCATAATATGTACTGTTGGAAGCTACTGGGGGACAATGGTCACCAACAGCTGTGAATAAGCAGGGGACCAAGCAAGCTACAAAATTAACCACCCAGGCTGGAACATCACTGTTGTGCAATAATGGCACATTGTCTTTGCAGTTAACCAACTGCTGTCTGACTGGACAGGAGCCCCACACAGAGGGAGAGAACTCCTATTTGGTACTGGGAACTAAGTCAGAATCCCTTGGACAGGAAACTCCTAGACTTTAGAGAGAAGCCCCATAAGAAGAATAGGCATGCACACACCAAAAAGTTTCTCAAATAGCTACACATATCCTCTTTAGTTGGAGAATCTGTTTTGTTTTGCATATGGCAGAGAAAACTGAGGAGATTGAATATCTATTAACAGGACAAGAAAAGTTAAATGACTGCCTACCACCAGACTAGTCACCTCTACTACATGTGCTGGGCCCAGGAGGCATTGCAGAAGTCTAACAGGAATACTGCTCTCACTGACAGCTTGACAACCAGCTTCAAGGCAATGGTGACAGACAGTGTGGTCAATCAAAACTCATCAAAGCAGATATCCAGAGGCTACAGAGAACTCAGTGCTAAATAAGACAGGTAATAGGCTTGACATGGCTCAGGAAACATTGCAGAAAGGTTTTGGGAGAGTGGAGGAGATTGTAAACGCCACAGAGTGGGTAGGAATATCTTGAGGCACTGTCCCCCCACTATCCCATAGAGAGACTGAGGCCTTCATGACCCCATAGTGAATACCTTAAAAGTGAGGAGGGCCCTTAGGGAAATGGAAGCAGGAAAGAGGGGATAAAAAGTACAATCTTTTATAAAAATAAAATACTATAAAATGATATCCACTGTGATTGACAAAGTGACTCCTTGAAGTATTTCTCATTTAAAGTGAGCACAATGCTAAAATTTCTCAGTAGAGGGCGCTGCAGGGCTGTGCTTCAGGTGCCCATGGTTTTTTTTTTTTTTTTTTAGTATTTATTTATTTATTTTCATTTATTTATTTTTCTTTTTTACTGTCAGTTTGGTACCATTATTAGGCTCATCCGTGACCTACCCCCTCCCCTTGGCCCCTCCTTGTTGAGGTATACGGGTCATGCATTGTGGAGTTAGCCCACAGTTATGGATAGGATAAATGTCTCTGCATATCATGACCCAACGTGTGGCTCTGACATTCTTTCCGCCCCCTCTTCCGCAAAATTTCCCTGAGCCATGTTGGGTTCATTTTTGGTCTGCTTCAGTGATGAGGTGTTGGGGGCCTCTGAGGCTCTGGCTCTTTGATTTGGTAGGAGTTGATTTTTCTCTGTGCTGATCTCCTTCCCCCTTGTGCTGGTATCCGGTTCATCAGGAAAACAGCCCCCTTGCTTGTTTCTCCAATTTTTCTTAGTTTCAGCCAGGGCCCTTTTGAGGTATGATGGGCTGGCTCTCTTCTTAGGATCTACATCTATCTGAAAAAGAGAAGCAAATTCTCCAACGGAGAGTAAGTTAGCACCAGGACAAATGAGATAACCCTTACTTTTTTATAGAGAATTTAATAGGTGTAGGCCCTCTTGTAGCCCCAGATTGATGGTAGCTTGATATTGGAGAGTGGGCTTATGTTTGGATATGGTTCTGACTTGTTTCCCAGCTCCAGCTATGGGTCCTGTACTACTGAGGGGATCAGTTAGCCAAATTGAGAGCAGTTGGTTCCCCATCATGGCTGTGTGCCACTATTGCACTTGTGTGGGCATCACAACAAGTTATTTGCTGCTAAGTAGGTTAGACCATGAGTTGTTTCGACAGATATTGGTCATTTTCCCCCAGTCGCCCATGTAGCACCTTCTGGCACTCGACGTGCTGACTGTCTGGGGACTGACTCTCTTCCAACTTCCAGCCATGCCATTCTAATTTGCATGTCAATCACATAAGGTGTCTTCAGCAGTAGGGTCTTATCACTAGCCTTTGGTGGGTCATCAAGTACTCTGACAGAAATCTGTCTGTCTTTTAGAAAACCTTGTAGGTCTCTCTGATCAAAAGCTCATTGTGGATGATAGCACCATGCTGGTTCTGGGAGTTACAGGTCAGTGCCCACTAAGAAAATGAGGAAAAAGATAACTAATATACAAGAGTTAGAGAGAAGAGAGAGAGAGACAGAGGGAGAGGGGAAGTGAGGGAGGGAAGATGTAGAAGATTAAGGTTAGTCTTGATCTTACACTCTCCAGTGTCTTGTGGTTTAAATGTTCCCTGTAAGAGGTGCCCATGTTTTGTGTGCCACCGAGCTCAATGGCGTGATGGGAGGGGCTCAACCAGAACGTGCTTCTCCCATGACAATGCAGCCTTGACTCGAGGACAGCTTATGTGCGGCCTCATGGGCATGAACATCAGGGCCCCAGTCTGTGTTCCTGGACCGGCTGGAAGGGCTCTGAGGTTATAGTGTTGATCCTCCCCACAGGCTCTCCCTTTTCTAAGGGTTAAGGGATCACTGCTGTATTGGGGACCAGCCAACCTCCCGTCCAGCCTCCAGTCCCTTCCCCCTCCTGCACTTGAGTAGCGGCTTCCTGTAGCTTTCAAGATCCTTAGGGCTTTTGCTCACTCTTCTCCAGGCTGCTGATCATGTGTCTGCACATTGCAGCAATTCCAGACCCCAGGGGCCTAGGGAAGCAAGGTCACTTCTCTGATATCCCCAGGGCCAGAAACACACCTGTGCCCAGTAGACAATCTCTCTCAAATCTGTCTTTTGCTGGGTTACTCTTCCTCATTCCTCGGCCCTGAGGGGCTATGGAAAATTTCCTTTTATTTTGTAGTTACTGTTTATCGTGGTTAACTATTTTTATTTATTTATTTATTTACTTATTGGCTAAAAGGTCTAGTATATAGCTTCTGGTGTGTTTTGATTCTTAGTTGGACCTGGACTGGCCTAGGAGACTGTCCTTTTCCCAGGCAGACCAGAAGCCAGCATGCAGTGTGTTAGCTGGGGCTTTATTGTTCTTTGGCATTGTCCCCAAAGGAGCAATCAAGAGGGCAGAATTTCTTCACCGCTTCGTTGCTATAGGCTTGCTCTATGGGACCATAACTCCCTTGGCACTCTGTCCTATACTACAGAGTGGTACTGTTCACAACATGCTGCTTAGGCCCTGAGCCAGAGCGAAGTAGGTTCTTCATGGTTAAGACGTCTGTTCCTAGGAATTAGCCAAGAAAGCTGGGTGGCCCTGGGATGCATCAAAGGAACGTGGGCAGGCAAAGACAGTTCTTCTGCTGACTCGGAACTGTAGGATGCGCAGCAGAGGAATTTGCTCAGCTGGAGGCTGACAAATGCGTCAGACTGATTCAAAGGTGAATTTTCTGGAAAACTCAGTTACAAGAAGATCAAATGTTTTCCTGATTAGTGCAATTTAATTGTACAGTCGGTGTTTGTTGTGGATAATTGGATTTTCCTTTGACCTTGGCAAGCTTGCTGGTTTACTGTCTTCCTTGGAAGACAGTTTTCTCTGGAATACAATAAGCCAAACTTAGATTCCATCAAGGCTGTCCGGCATGTTAGCTTCAGGAGGTGCCCAGGGATCCAACTAACAAAAAGTCAGTGATGTTAGTATTTCCGTTTTGTCCTATGCTGGAACAGTTCAGCAGAGGCCAAGCCATTTCCCACCACTCTAGGGTTTTTTTTTTGTTGTTTTTATTTTTTTTTGTTGTTGTTAATAGAGATTTTGGCAACATTAAGTCCTTCTAATTCTGAGCACCAGTCTCTAAAGTTCAGTGATGTCACAACTTTGTTCTGCTATGGAATACAGTGGCAAGAGGCTTTCATAAGCAGGAATGTCACGAAAAGCACTGCAGGTGGAGGACAAGTTCCATTCAGAGTGTTTCTGGCAAAAGCAAGATTTTTCAGTTTATATTTTCGTATCATTTTGAATTTAAAAGTTTATCAATGTATTTCCTATTCAAATAAAGAAAGAAACAATACAATACCCAGGAAAGAGCATGAAAATATAGCACCTCTCTATATAGCCCCAGAGATAGCTGCCTATGGTAAAATGTATTCCGCAAGATTCAAATACCTGTACATCATTTACAAACATTTGGGGGATTTTTTTTTAAAATGAGACCATGGGAAAAATATTTTAGAGCTACTGCTATTTAGCATGGAGGCAGCAGGGGGCAATGTTTTCCTACTTTTTGTGCTTTTCCCCCATCACTCCAACTTGGTATGGAATGAAAAACCAAACAGTAATTCTTTCGTTCAACTATGCCACAAAATACACCCCACTTGCTAGATTCATGTTACTACTCTCATTCCCCAAACATTTCGGGAACATTCATTAGATTATTCAAAAGGGGCTGAGGATTGGGTTTGCTTGTATGAAGTCCTTTCCTCTTCTTTGTGCCCTCGTCATTCAGCTCACTTGACATAATAAAGTTGCATAAAAAAACTTACATCATGAAAAATTCACAGCTTATGTTTTCATGCTGATGAAACTCAGGATTTGGAAAGCAAAACAAACAACAAAACGAATAAAAAGAGAATTGATTTTGGACTTCCACTAATGGTGCGAATGCAAAAGAAAAAGAAAAAGAAAAAAAAGTGGTGGGGAAGCTAAGAGAGGAAGAGAGGTTCTGTGAGTGTTTATCTATGCACCAAGAACCATATCTTCTATGACTCACTACACCATGGTAGACTGTAGGTCACAAGGTCACTTTGCTAAAGAGATTGACACTTACGAGCAGAATATGATAGAATGGAGAATTGGAAGAACAGACTATATCAAAAACTGCAACATTTAAATACTTTTGCTTGACATTCTAGTAAGTGAACAGAAGGCGACATGTGTTGGACCTGACCAGGACTGGGACCAACTGAGGCAATGTGAAAATGCAAAAGAGAGAAACCGACTTCAACAGCAGTAGATTGTCTATCTAGAGCAAAGAACAATGAAGGGCAGACAGTCTACATGGGATTAGAGACATCACACTCAGACACAGCTGAGCTGGCTTTTATGGGGCAAGAGATAGGAAAAAGGGAGACAAAGAACAAACAGAAAAATGGTAGAGGAAAAGAAGGAAGGAAGGAGCAGGCCATTGTGTCCATTGAGTCTGTCTGTCTTCTTCATGGCCTTGGGGCAAGGGTCTTTGCACAACCTGTGTAGAAGTAAAAGGATGAGGGTCATAGATTCAGATCTTGGGGCTACTTCTTGATGGCCTTAGGGACAAAGACAGGGGCTAGGGGTCTGTTTCCTGGGTCTGGAATGAGCAGAAGTCTTGATTGAGTTGGATTTGCCAGGCTGCTGGTATATCTCTTCTTGGTTTGGTTTTGTCCTTTGGTTGTTCCTGTGGGAGGGGTGAGAGAGACTGAAGGGAAGAGAAAATTAATAAAAGATGTTAGAGGCCTGATTCTTGGTTATATTGTTGGCAAAGGGTGTTGGCAAGTAATGGGTTGTTAGTTACATTAGTTGGACTGCTCCAGTTTGTGGCTTGATAAAGTTTAGTAGCTAGTTGATTAGGTGAGGTCAATCAACAGCTCTAGGAGTAAAAGGACTAGAGGACCTGCTAGGCCCATAAGCAGGGTAGTTGGCCAGGGTTTCCAGTTGAACAGCCACTGACATCAAGAGCTGTTGGTCTCCTGTTTCTTTTGGCATTTTCCTAGGTTTTCTTTTACCTTTTATAAGGTTTCTTTAATAAGACCTCATTTATTGGCATAAAAACAGCAATCCTGTCCCAGGCCCACATGTAGCCTGCCATGTGACATGAACAGTAGGTGAAGAGCTCATCGGTTTTGTAATACCATTTCTGCCAGGTAATTGACTGGGTTGTGGAGTATGCTAATGGAGTAAGTATCTCAGATCTGTGTCCATTTGTTGGGCCATGTGTGACATTTTAAGTTTACCTTTTACTAGTACCATTGTACCTAAGGCTGCTGATCCTGCTACACTAAATCCCATCAAGATGGACACCAGTAAAGGAGCTGCCCTTTTATTACATGACCCAAGGCTGGGGGTAGCATGAGGTGTTCACCTTCAGGTCCACTGTAGGCACGCACGTGGGGGTGGACATGGACTGTAACACACAAAATGGAGGTCATATTTAACTCCCTGAGGGTGATACATCTGGTGAAGCAATGCCCACAGAGCAATATAATGATGAAGAGGCAGGTGATGGCCAATGTTGGATGGACTAGTAGAAACATTGAGCCTAAAGATGGGTAGTGAGGACAATTTACCAATCTGAAATTCTTGTAGGTAACCTTGGGTACATGTGAATTCTGTATTAAATAACATTAATATCCTTTGGAAGTGTGGCCCTTCTCAATTCTGAGTACCAAAAGAAAAAGTCTTGGGACTGGGGAACTGAATCAGTGGTTAAGAAAGCTTGCCTGCAAAGCCTGCAAGTTTGTGGTCAATCCTCCAACCAACCACATAAAATCTAATGCAATAAGTAGCACATATATCTGGTGTTTGTTTGAAGCACATGCACACCCACCCATGTGCAAGTAAATAATTTTTATTTTATTTTATTTTTTTATTAAGAAAATTCTTTATATGGATGTACCTTGTGTTGGTACCATCTTTTTCCTCCTCCCTACCCCCATTCCACTGGAATTTCCTCCTCAAAATACCTTTCATTCGCAGCATATGCACACATACATGAGCAAATAAACAATTTTTTTAAAAGCTGCTTATAATAGAAAGCCTCTTGCAGTCAGTCTCTTGTGGTTGGGGCAAACATCCAATCAGTCACAGATTATGGGAGGAAAGTGGTTTATTTCCAGCTTACAAAGTCCAGGGGAACACCAACAATGGTGGAAGAATCTGGCTTGCTTTCATAGATCCAAGCAGAGAGACACCACTGCAGTAAGCAAACACCAACACCAGCAAGCACAAGAGCTCAAACTTCTCTGTCCATACTTTTGGGCTAGAGTTCAGATCTATCCCCAAACACACCTTAGGGCTGGCCTCCAAGACTCTCCACTCTCCAACCCCCAGTGACACCTTTTCCACAGTAGGGCCCCACCTACTGTAGACAAAATTCAAGCCTGAATCTATGGGTTCATACATTCAAACTACCACAATCTTCTTTGGCATAGTATGACTTTAGCACCTTGGAACACTGTGATGGCATTTCAATGGAAAAGGGTCTAGTGGGGTCCTTGTCAAGCACAAATCTCCAGGGAGAATTTTCTTAGGTTTTTTTATTTTCCTTTAGATGTGATTACATTTATGGAAAATGACTATTTTTTTTGTTTATGGTAGTTATAAAATGCTCTATTTAAACATATGTATTTAAGTTTTAAAAAGTCAAGTTAGAGAATGGTAATTCAATAATAGGATTGCATTATCTAGCTGTGGCAAAAATGATGAAAAGGGCACTAAATCATAGACATGGGAATATTGTAGTAGGTTACTTCTAAATATGACTTTCATCTCAGATATTTTAGTTTTTATATTTTTAGGCAGGGTCTCATTCTAGCTCAGGCTGACCTGGAACTCACTCCATAGTTACAAGCTGGCCTTGAACTTACTGCAATCCTCCTACCTCAGCCTCCCAAGTGCTGGGATTAAAGGTATGTGCCACCATACCTGGGTTCATCTCAGACATTTTATAATTCTCAATTCATAGTTTGGGAAATTGTAGAAATATTAGAATTTCATAATTTTAGAAAAGGAAGAAATAATGGACTCTACTCACTTAATTTTACATTGATGAGATGGAGATTTCAATAAAATGTACACATGACTAGCAAAAGGTTATGTCTGTTGGCTTACACTACATGGCTATGAGCATGTGCCTGTGAGATCAGACCTGTGTGCTGGGGAGTCTGGGGAAGGAGAAGAGCAGTCCAAGGGTGAGGATACTAAGCACCTTAGAAGTTTAGGACATTTGTGATATCTTAGCACAGTGGGTCAGTGGAGGGACAGAAGGAAAGAAACTTTTCACCAAATAAATAAAAGTTCTTGAATTCTCTTTTTCTTATGCTCACTGAAGCAGACAGAGAAAGTGCTGGCTGTCTCCCCACCCCCTCCTCAATAAATACAGCAGTAGTTCCTTGCTGTGGAATGTGTTAATCACAATAGGTCAGCATTAAGCTTGAACAAAATGTGATGACTGATTAGAAAATGGATTGTAAGTCATGGATAACAAATCCAAATTGAAGTGATAATTATTAACTCCCAGCCAGAATAAACAAAGCCTGAAAAAACTGGACTCCGATGTCTTGGTCTTGGAACAACTTAAATCTAGTTAGAACAGTCATCTACAATGAAATCATATGCCAGAGGAGAAAGGCTCCACCACACTCAGAGTCTATTGCTCCTTGCTTTTCCTTATTCTGAAGTCTGCTGAGTCTTGCTTTCCTATAGGCACATGAGGATTGCAAAAATCGGATATAATGCAGGGATAAAGGCAGCTCTTCTTTGCGGATGGTCCTGGGATACTCAATGCACAGCCCAGAGCAGGAAACTCATATATACTTGTACAAAGTAGGTGATGGAAAGCTCAACAGGTCTTGTATGACAGTTGGTGTAGAGCCATATGTTCAATGTTAAGCTCTAACTTATCCCATCCATGTATAGATAAGTCATTAAAGTTTTCAATGCCATTATTTCTTCATGCCTAAAATTCAAATTAGAAACTTTGCCCTACAAAATTTTTTTTGTGGGGCTGGAGAGATGGATTAGCATTTAAGGCACTTGCCTATGAAGCCTAAGGACCCAGGTTCAATTCCGCAGGACCCGGGTACACCAGATGCACAAGATGGTACATGACTCTGGAGTTCATTTGTAGTGGTGAGAGGTCCTGGAATGCCCATTCTCTCTCCCTCTGTCTGCCTCTTTCTGTCTCAAATAAGTAAACAAATAAATAAATTTAAAAAATTAAAAAATGTTTTGGAATTTAGAAAAAGAATCTTAGTCTAGTGAGTAAAAATGGCTGCCTGCTTACTCATTAAGTTATTAAATAATGCAGCTGATATATGCACAAAACAAACGTGTAAATTCCTTTCAATTGTGTGTGTGTGTGTGTGTGTGTGTGTGTGTGTGTGTGGCAGGCTCTGTGTGTCTATGCCTGTTCATACAGAGGTAAGTGTATGTGTGAGATTTTTTTTTTTTGAGACAAAATCTGTTACAGAACCAGAAACTCTCAGTACTAGGTTAGACTAGCTGGACAGTAAGCCCTAGGAAGCTATCTGTCTCTTCTTCCTTAGTGCTGGGATTAGAGGCCCTGCATTTTACATAGGGGCTGGAAATATGAGCTCAGGTCCTGATGCATACATGGCAATTATTTTACCTACTGAGGTCTCCATAATCTCTCCCTTTAAAATATTAATTATTTTTTAAATTGAGAACTTTGTTATATGAACATATTGTAAATTGGTCATAGTCTCATCAGGTTATACTCATGTTTTCTCTCCCACAACCCCATCCCCCTGAGGCCCCTCAGGAGAGTTAGCAGTAATCACTGTGGGGTCGTGAATGCACTAGTCAATCTCTTTTTGGGGGACAATGGCTCAGAGTATACCTTCCCACCATGTGGCTCTTGGATTCTTTGTACCCACTCTTCCACAATGTTCCCTAAGTTGTGGATTGTGTAAGTATTTTTTTAATGTTGTGCTCTCTCACCAGCCTCTGATTTTCTGCTTTGATGAGCTTTGAGTCTCCTCAGCAGCTACCACAGGCTGGAAGTGAGAGCTGCACTCACATTAATCCACCACTACTCTTTTTTTTCTTTTTAGCTTTATTAATTAGTTTTATATTCAGCAAATACAGTCAGTTTGGTACCATTATTAGGCTCATCTGTGACCTACCCCCTTCCCTTGGCCCCTCCTTGTTGAGGTATATGGGTCATGCATTGTGAAGTTAGCCCACAGTTATGGGTAAGCTAAATGTCTCTGCATATCATGACCCAACCTGTGGCTCTGACATTCTTTCCACCCCTTCTTCCGCAAAATTTCCCTGAGCCATGTTGGGTTCATTTTTGGTCTGCTTCAGTGATGAGGTGTTGGGGGCCTCTGGGTGTCTGGATTCTGATTTGGTAGGAGTTAATTTTTCTCTGTGTTGATCTCCTTCGCCCATGTGCTAGTACCTGGCTCACCAAGAAAACAGCACCCTTGCTTGGTTCGCCAATTGTTCTTAGTTTCACCCGGGGCCCTTTGGAGGTATGATGGGGTGGCTCTCTCCTTAGGATCTACATCTATCTGAAAAAGAGAAGCAGATTGTCCAACGGAGAGTAAGTTAGCACCAGGACAAATGAGATAATCCTTACTTTTTTTAATGGAGAGAATTTAATAGATGTAAGCCCTCTTGTAGCCCCAGATTGATGGTAGCTTGATAATGGAGAGTGGGCTTATGTTTGGATATGGTTCTGACTTGTTTCCCAGCTCCAGCTATGGGTCCTGTACCACTGAGGGGATCAGTTAGCCAAATTGAGAGCAGTTGGTTCCCCATCATGGCTGTGTGCCACTATTGCACTTGTGTGGGCATCACAACAAGTTATTTGCTGCTAAGTAGGTTAGACCATGAGTTGCTTGGACAGATATTGGTCATTTTCCCCCAGTCGCCCATGTAGCACCTTCTGGCACTAGACGTGCTGACGTCTGGGGACTGACTCTCTTCCAACTTCTAGCCATGCCATTCCATTTTGCATGTCAACAACATAAAGTGTCTTCAGCAGTAGGGTCTTACCACTAACCTTTGGTGGGTCATCAAGTACTCTGACAGAATTCTGTCTGTCTTTTAGGAAACCTTGTAGGACTCTCTGGTCAAAAGCTCATTGTGGATGATAGCCCCATGCTGGTACTGGGAGTTACAGGTCAGTGCCCACTAAGAAAATGAGGAAAAAGATAACTAATATACAAGAGTTAGAGAGAAGAGAGAGAGAGAGAGAGAGAGAGAGAGAGAGAAAGAGAGAGATTGAGAGGGAGAGAGAGAGAGAGATTGAGAGGGAGAGGGAGGGAGGGAAGATGTAGAAGATTAAGGTTAGTCTTGATCCTACCCTCTGCAGTGTCTTGTGGTTCAGGTGTTTCCTGTAAGAGCCTGGTGAAGATTCAGCCATTTGGTCTGCCTTTTAGGAAGTAGAATTTTATGGTACCATTGCCGTTTGGGTCTAGATTTGTGTTTCCCACCCCTTCGATGCCCTCCCCTCCCTCTCCATCCATCCTAGTGTCTAGTCCACGAGATGCTTGCTGAGTATGTAAGATATCTTGGGTAGATTCAGGTTAGGTGCTGTAGATGAGTGAGACTATGTGGCGATTTTTTTTTTCTGTGATTGGATAAGTTCACTGAGAATGATCTGTTCCAGGTTCAACCATTTTTCCTCAAATTTCATTGTGTCATTTTTTCTTACTGCTGTATAGAATTCCATTGTGTAGATATACCACATCTTAGTTATCCGTTCTTCTAGTGATGGACATCTGGGTTGATTCCAGCTCTTAGCTATTACAAATTGAGCCACTGTAAACATGGTTGAGCAAATCTCTCTAGCCTGTGGTTTGAAGGTTTTAGGGTAGATGCCCAGTAAGGGAATAACTGGGTCTGTTGGTATCTCTATAGTCAGCTTTTTCAGAAGTCTCCATATTGCGTTCCAAAGTGGTTGTACCATCCTACATTCCCACCAACAGTGGATGAGTGTTCCTACTTCTCCATACCCTTGCCAGCATTTATTTTCATTTGATTTTTTTGATGTTTACTATCCTTATTGGGGTAAGGTGGAATCTCATAGTTGTTTTAATTTGCATTTCTCTGATGATTAGGGATGATGAACATTTTCTTAAGTGTGTGTTTGCCATTTGTATTTCTTCCTCTGTGAACTGCTTGTTCAGCTCTTTGCCCCATTTTGTGAGTGGGATGTTTGACTTCTTACTGTTTAGATTTTTGAGTTCTTTGTAGATTCTAGAGATTAGGCCTCTATCAGTTGGATAACCCACAAATATTTTCTCCCATTCTGTGGGTAATCTATTGGCTTTGCTTATTGTATGCTTGTCTGTAAAGAAACTCTTCAGCTTCATGTGATCCCATTGGTTGAGTGACTGTTTAAGATGATGAGCTACTAGGGTTTTGTTCAGGAAGTCTTTTTCCATTCCTATATCATGGAAAGTACTTCGTAAATTGTGTTCCAGTAGTATTCGAGTCTCTGGTCTTATGTTGAGGTCTTTGATCCATTTGGACTTGAGTGTAGTACATGGTGAAATGTGTGGATCAAGTTTCAGTTTCCTGCATATGGTTATCCAGTTTGTCCAGCACCATTGTTGAAGATGCTGTCTTTTTTCCAGCCTATATTGTGGTCTGCCCATGACCATGTATGGGCACGTGGGTGGGTGAATCAGCCTGGGCTCAAGCACAATGGGAATCTGAGGCAGCCTGGGGTAGTTGCCAAGCAGCCTGGGCTTTGGCTCTCACTTGCCAAAGCCGCCTATCTACTGCCTGGCAGGGGTGCCAAAGTTGCCTGAATTCTCAAGCAGGTAATGTGCCAAAGCTGCCTGTGTTCAAGATAGGAGTGGCACTGAGGCACCAAGCACTGAAGCAGCCCAAACTCTGGCTGGGAACAATGGGATCTGGAAGCAGTCTGCACTATCCCGCCCCTGGACAATGGTGGACAGCTGGCGTGGCAGACAGATAGGAGATGGCAACTGAGCTGGCCAAGCGAGAGGCACAGTCTGAGCTTGTGTGTCAGTTGCTGTGGTGCTGGGCTCGCTGAACATTCAGTGGCAGGAGCAGTAAGTGAGCTAGTGGGCAGAGCAGTCTAAGCTTCCACACTCAGGCATCGATCTGCATGCAGCTATACTGTGGATATGGGGAGGGGTGGGCTACCTGCTTCTGAGGGAATCATGGATTCCCTGTTATGGCCAGGACATGCTGAACGTGCAGTGGCTGGAGCAGTAAGTGGATGAACGGGTGAATGTGTGGAGCAGTCTAAGCTTCCGCACTCAGGGATTGATAGGAGCGTGGCAGTTGTGGTGGCGGTGCCGTGGACACGGTGGTTGTTTGGGGGGAGGGGTGGGCTACCAGCTCATGAGGGGATCCGTTATTCCCTGTTTCCCCCCTCTGTGCCCTCCCACTGACAATCTATTGGAGATTTCTCTCCCCTAAAAGACCCAGTGAACCCTTAATGTCTTCCTTTTCGTTCCCCGGGATTTGCAGCGCAGCTAGGTGGTCGCCATCTTGGCTGGAAGTCCCCACCACTACTCTTTAATGGTTCCTGGGAATTGGTGGATGTGATAGAGATGACTTGTCTCCTCCTATGCAGTGTTTTTTTTTTTTTTTTGTTTTTGTTTTTGTTTTTGTCCTGCTCATGGGTCTTGGCTCTCTCTGGCACCCATCTATATAAACCAGATTCTTGAGCAAACAATGAGAACAGAATGGATCAAAGGGGATGAACATAGACATTTAGGAAACCTTTTGATGGGCATAACATCTCATTTTAGTGAAAGATTAGTTGAGGCTTCTCTAGGATCTACATAAGCCATAGATTTGATTCTCATTACAAATACAAATTTCTCCCCACTGACAAGGTGGCATATCTATTCATAGAGCAGTTAATTGCTCCATAGTCTGTATACCACTGTTGTACTGGTGGATGTATCCTGCCTGGATGGTTGAATTTTTAGTTTGCAGGATCCTCTGCTTGTTTGTGCTGTTGGTGATCTTTATCTCACCAGCAGTTCACATGGCAATTTTCAGCACTCAGAGTGGTAACCAGCAGGGACCTGGCTTTCTGCTCAATTTCAGCATGATTTCTCAATAGTTTGTGACTACAGCCTGTGGTGTCTTCAGCAATAGGGTCTTACCATCTAGTTGTGATGGATAATCAAGGGTTTGTCAATGTCCTGCATTGTTTTAGGTGCCTCATTGACCTCCCTGACCAATAGCTCACTGGCAGGGTGGGGAGGGGGTGGGAACCAAGTTCTGGAACTGGGATTTACTAGCAGCAGCCTTGGGGATAAAACTTTCTCCATTCCTACAGGGTGCTTCTGCCTAAACTCTCTTCCCTGTTCCCTTTCTATTTTTCTTTCTTTAACTTAAAAAAAAAAACACTTTTTATGACAACCACTGTACATGTAGACAATATGCCATGATCATAATCATCTCACACCACCCTACACTTTCTCCCTCTTAAGTACCCCCTTAGCTGAGGATCTTCTCCTTTCCAACTAGTTTCTCTTCTATTTTGATTTTATCATTTTCCCATGCTCTATTATGCATGTCTTGTGAGGTCATGAATATCACTTCCACTTGGGTTTGGAAGACAGCATTACAAAGCATTCCTCTCCTACTTTTGGCTCTTGCATTACTGTTGGCACATATTTCACAATGGCCCATGAGCCTTGCAGGCTGTGATAGAGATGTCTCACTTAGTGCTGAACACTCAGTACACTGTTCCTTCTCAGAACTTTAATGAGTTTTGAATCTCCATAATGATCACCACCATTTGAAAAAAAAGCTCTAATTAAAAGTGAGAATAGTACTAATATATGGGCATAGATATAAGTATTTTCAGGGTAGTTTGGTGAACATAAGATATCCATTTAGCCAGATAACAATATTAGTTCTCCCCCCTTGCCCATAGGGCTTATGGACTCACCAGCCATTAGATTTTGATTATGTTTTAAATACCAGGTATGAATTTCCTCCCATAGAGTGGGCTAATCGAGTCCAATCAGAAACCACTCAATTTCCTCCATAAGAGACATGCCACTATAGCAACATTTGGTATATTTGGCCTTGTGTCCATCCATAAAGCTGGCAGGGTATATTGCAGGTTAAGACCATTTGTGACTTTTCTCCCCCAACAGGCTGCATAGCTCTTTCCAGTGTCATGACTGCTAGTCAACAGGGAGGAGGATTAAAGCTCAAGTCCAGCTTTATTTCTTGGTGACCTGTACACCAAACAAGTGGTATCTTTAGAAATAGGGTCTTATCATCTACTTCTGATGCCCAACTGTTTTAGTTAGCTTTGTGTTGCTGGAATAAAACACCTGAACAAAAGCAGCTGATGGGAGAAAAGTTTTATTTTGGCTTACGGTCTTGAGGGGAAGTTTTATGACGGCAGGGGAAAGCATGGCATGTGCAGAGGCTGGACATCATCTCTGCCACAACAGGTGGAAAATAACAGCAGGGAAGTGATGTGAACTCTAGCAGGGGAGAGCTGGCCATAACACCCCAAAGCCTGCCTCCAGAAACATCCTTCCTCCAGCAAGGCTCCACTTCTCAAACTGTGGTCAGCTGGGGACTGAGCATTTAGAACACATGAGTTCATGGGGGTCATCTGACTCAAATACCACAGCAACAAAGAGCCTTGCAAATATTGGTAAAATTTTGGGGGCATTAGGACCTCTCTGAATACCAACTCACTAGAAGGTATCCCATCAAGGGCAATGAAGTTTTCTTGTAACAATCTATGGCTTCTGGGAACAACATTATCTACCCCCACAGTGTACTTCTACACAAACTCTCTCTTTCTCTCTTTTATAGCACTTTTTAATATTATATAAGTTGGGCTGGAGAGATGGCTTAGCGGTTAAGTGCTTGCCTGTGAAGCCTAAGGACCCCGGTTCGAGGCTCAACTCCCCAGGACCCACGTTAGCCAGATGCACAGGGGGGCGCACGCGTCTGGAATTCGTTTGCAGTGGCTGGAGGCCCTGGCGCGCCCATTCTCTCTCCCTGTCTCTATCTGCTTCTTTCTCTCTCTGTCACTCTCAAATAAATAAATAAATAAATAACCTTTTAAAAAAATATTATATAAGTTATATCAGGTTATTTTCTTTTATCCCCTAACCACAGCTACCATTATACTGAAGGTCCTCTTCAGTGGGGTTATGCTATTCATTGTGGAGTCATGAAGGCCTCAGTCAGTCCCTGTGAGGTAACAGGGGAGCTGTGCCTCAAGATTTTGCTACTGACTCTGTGGCTCTTACAGTCTTTCTGCCCCCTCTTCTGCAATGTTCTCTGAGCCATAGCAAGGCTGTTGGTAGTCTGAATTAGTGTTGAGTTCCTTGTAGCCTCTGGATTTTTGTTTTGATTGATCACCTGTTTGTCTCCATCAACCTAGGCTGGCTGTCAGGCTAGCAGTAAGAGCAGTGTTCATGTCATCACTTCCCCTGCACTTTCTCCTGTTCAGTGGCAGATATAGTAGAGGTGCCACATTTCATGGTGGGCAAGTGGCTAACTACTTGTCTTAACAATGGGTCTTGGTTCTCCTCCATTTTCTCTACCATCTGCAAAACAGAGCAGATTATCCAAAAGGAGTGAGAGCAGCTTGAGTTAAAGGGGAGGGGATGAAAATTTGAGGGGTGTTTTTTGGTGTACAAGCCCACGTTTCTTATCCAGAGAATAGTGGAGGCTTCTCTCTGAAGTCTATGAGTTTTCTGACAATGGTATTCTGATTTGGTTTCCAGTAGCAGATATGTATGAGTTTTTGCCCATTCAGCAGGCCTCCCTCATGTCCAATTGAACAGTTGGTTACTCACAGAGGCTGCATGCCACTATTGCAAAAGTGTATATGTCTTGACTGCCTGGTTGATTTCATAATCAGTAAGGTCTCCTGATTATTCATGCTGAATTATTCATTCAGGTGATTGTTGTCTTCCAGAGGCTCACACAGGGCTAGCTAGGTTGGAGCTAGTTTCCCTTTTGGTTACAGCATGATATTACTATGTCCTGTGCCCACAAACTGTGCTGTCTTCAGTAATAGGGTCTTACCTTGTAGTGTTGGCAGCTAATCAAGTGTTTTGGCAGTGACTTACATTATTTGGGAGATATTATGGGTCTTTCTGGCCAACAGTTCACTGTGTGGGACAACTCAGTTCTGAGCCTGGGGATTTAATAGCCAGAATCCATTGTTTTAAAGTTGAACTCTTTTCCCCATCTGTCCAGACTATCCCCATCCCTCTTTATTGGTGGTTATATCTTATAGAAGCTTAGCCAGAATGCAGGTTTCTATCAAACTGATTCATGTTGTCTTAACTTTTGTGTAATTCCCTCCCCATCATCCTTATCCTCTACCCTTATAAACCTCTTCCCCACCTCTCATGCTCTGTTTCTCCCCTAAGCAGTCAGGTAACTCCTCTCCTTTCTCCTTATTTCTTCTCTCTCCTGGTCTCATTATAGTTCTATGCCCATATTCCTATTGCTTATCATTATTTTCACTCATCTCTACTCAATCCCAGGTAGGAAATACAGATAAGAGAGTATGTGTGGTATATGTCTTTCTGTGCCCATTTGACCTGATTTAGAATATTTTTTTCCCATCTGTATCCATTTTCTACAAATTAAATTATTTCATTTTTCTTTACCACTGAATGGAATTTAATTGTGTACCACTTCATTATCTATTCATCAGATGATGGGTATCTGGACTGATTCCAGTTCCTAGTTATTGGGTATAGAGCAGCAACAAACACAGTTGAGCAAGGATCTCTGTAGAAAAGAGTGGAGACTTTAAAGTATATGCCCAGGAGTGGTATAGCTGGATCAAATAGTAGAACTATTTTCATTTTTTTGAGGTAGGGTATCACTCTAAACTGGACTGACCTGGAATTCACTATGTAGTCTCAGGGTGGCCTTGAACTCACAGATGTCCTCTTACCTCTAATTCCCAAAAGCTGGGATGAAGGGCATGCACAATCAAACCAGGCTATTTTCATGTTTTTTAAGAATCTCCATACTAATTTTCATAGTGGTTATACCAGTTTTCACTCCTGCCAGCAGTGGATTAGGGTTCCTCTTTCCACATCGCCTCCCCAGCATTTGTTGGTGTTCAATTTTTTTTTAAATAAATGCCATCCTGAATGGAGTAAGATAAAATCTCAGAGTTGTTCTGATTTACATTTCTCTGATGACTAATGATGTTGCACATCTCTTTAAGTGTGTAAGAGCTATTATGAATTGAGCAGCTATAAACACATTTGAGCAAATATTTCTGTAGTGAAGCATGGAAAATTTAGGATAAATGTCCAGTTAGGGAATAACTGGTTCTTATGGTAGCTCTATGTTCATCCTTTTCAGGAATCTGATTTCCATTGTGGTTGTACAAATTTACATACACAACTGTGGATGAAGGTTTCTCTTTCCCCACATCATTGTAACATTTGTTATTGTTAGATTTTTTTTAATGATTGCTATCTTTACTGGAGTAAGGTAGAATCTCATGGTTGTTTTAATTTGCATTTCCTTAATGGTTAGGGATGTTGAACATTTTCTTAAGTGTGTGTTAGCCATTTGTATTTCTTCCTCTGAGAACTCCCTATTCAGTTCTCTGCCCCATTTACAAAAATATTTTATTTATTTATTTATATATTTGATAGAGAAAGAGGCAGACAGAGATGGAGGGAAAGAGTGGGTGCACCAGGGCCTCCAGCCACTGCAAATGAACTCCAGATGCACACACCCCCTTGTGCATCTGGTTTTTGTGGGTCCTAGAGAACCAAACTGGGATCCTTTGGTTTTGCAGGCAAACACCTTAACTACTAAGCCAGCCCCTCTGCCCCATTTTTGGAGTGGGTTGGTTGATTTTTATTGTTTAGTTTTTGAGTTATTTTTAGATTCTAGATATTAGGATTCTGTCAGCGATATAGCTGGCAAAGATTTTCTTCCATTCAGTGGGTAATCTATTGACTCTGCTTATGGTATGTTTGCCTGTGCAAAAGCTTTTTAGCTTCATGGTATCCTGTGGGTTGAGAGATAGTTTAATTTCCTGAGCTACTGGGGTTTTGTTGAGTAAGGTTTTTCCCATTCCTATATTATGGAGAGTTCCTCCTATTTCTTCTTCCAGTAGAAGAGTTTCAGGTCTTATATTGAGATCTTTGATACATTTGAGCTAGATTTTTGTAGTGATATGAGTGGGTCTAGTTTCATTTTTTCTGCATATGGTTATCCAATTTGTCCAGAACCATTGTTTGAAGATGCTATCTTTTTTCCAATCTACTTTAATGGCATCTTTGTCAAAGGTAGCTATAGTTACTTGACCTAAGGTCTGGTTCTTCAGTTCTGTTCCATTGGTCTATGTTTATGTTTTTATGCCAGCACCATGCTGGTTTTGTTACTATCACATTGTAATATAGTTTTAGATCAGGTGTGGTGATACCTCCATATGTGTTTGTTTTGCTGACGATATGTTTGGTTATCTGAGGCCTGTTGCCATTTCTTATGAATGTTGGGATCAATTTTTATATCTCTGTGAAGAATGATGCTAGGATTTTAATTGGAATTGCATTAAAGGTGTATATTGCTTTTGGTAGAATTTCCATTTTCACAATATTAATTCTACCTATCCAGGAGCATGGGAGATCTTTCCATCTTCTCAAGCCCTCCTCATTTTTTTTTCTTGAGCTTTTACAAAATGTTTTCATTGTATAGGTCTTTCACGTCCTTGGTTGGTGTTATTCCAAGGTACTTAATTTTTTTTGTTGCTATTGAAAATGGGGCAACCTCACTAATTTCTTTTTTAAATTTTATTTGAGAGAGAGAGAGAGAGAGAGAGAGAGAGAGAGAAGAAGAAGCAGAAGAAGCAGAAGCAGATGCAGAAGCAGAAGCAGCAGCAGAAGAAGCAAAAGAAGAAGGAGAAGGAGAGAGAATTAGCACACCAGGGCATCAGCCATTCTAATCTAACTCCAGACACTGGTGCCACCTAGTGGGCATGTGTGATTTTATGCTTGCCTCTCCTTTGTGTGTCTGGCTTACATGGGATCTGGGGAGTTGAACATGGGTCCTTAGGCTTCACAGCAAGCACCTTAACTGCTAAGACATCTCTCCAACCCCCACTGATTTCTTTCTCTGTATACTTGTCCTTTGCATATGGCTACTGATTTTTGTGCATTCATTTTTACCCTGCCACCTTACTGAAGGACTTAATCACTTTTAGAAGTTCTGGAATGGAAACTTTTGGGTCGCTTATGCATAGGATAATGTCATCTGCAAATAAGCCTAACTTGGACTTCTTCTTTTCTAATTTGTATCCTTTTTATTTCTTTTTCCTGTCTTGTTGCTTAGGCTAGTACTTCTAGTACTTCTAGTACTATGTTGAAGAGCAGTGGTGAGAGTGGGCACCCCCATGTTGTTCCTGATCTCAATGGGAACTCCTTGAGTCCGCATTAAGCATTATTTGGGCTTATGTGCTTTGTATATAACCTTTATTGTGTTGAGATATAAACCTTCCATGCCTATTCTTTCCAGCATTTTGATCATGAAGCAGTGTTGTATTTTGTTAAAGGCCTTCTCTGAATCAGTTGAGATGATCATGTTGTTCGTATGGTTAAGTTTATTTATGTGGTGTATTATGTTAACTGATTTCCATATGTTGAACCATCCCCTGCATCCCTGGGATGAATCCTACTTAATCAAGGTGGATAATGTTTTTAATGTGTTGTTGAATTTTGTTTGTGAGGACTTTGTTCAGGATCTTTGCACCTAAATTCATCAGGGATATAGGCCTATAGTTTTCTTTTCTTGCTATATCTCCTTCTGGTTTTGATACTAGGGTGATGCTAGCTTCATGAAAGGAGTTGGGGAAGATTCCTTGGTCTCTGATTATGCGAAACACTTTGAGAAAAATTGGTTTCAGTTCTTCAGTGAAGGTTTGATAGAATTCAGCTGAGAATCCATCTGGTCCTGGACTGTTCTTTAGGGAGAGGCTTTTGATTACCTTTACAATGTCCATGGATGTGATAGGTTTGTTTAGGAGATAAATCTTCTCTGAGTTTAGTTTTTTTAGGTGGTATGTGGCTAGGATTTCATCCATTTCCTCCAGGTTATCCAATTTTGTGGAGTAGAGGTTTTGGAAGTATCACTTGATGATTCTTCCAATTTCATTGATGCCTGTTGTGACCTCTCTTTTTTCATTTCTGATTTTATTAATTTGAGACTTCTCTCTCTCTCTTTTCTTTTTCTTTTTTAAATTGGCCAGGGGTTTATCATTCTTGCTTGTTTTTTCAAAGAACTAGCTCTTAATTTTATAGATTTAAAAAATTGTTTTCTTAGTTTCCAATTCATTAATGTCTGCTCTGGTTTGATTATTTCTTTCCATATGGAGCCCTTAGTGTTAGATTCTTCTTGTTTTTATAATGCCTTTAGGGGGACAGTTAGGTTATTAATTTGGGATCCCTCTGAGTTTGTTATGAAGGCATTTATTACTATGAATGTTCCCATTAGGGCTGCCTTCATTTTGTCCCATAAGTTTTGGCAAATTGTGTTTTTATTATCATTCAATTCTAGGAATTTTACAGTTTCTTTTTTGATTTCTTCCACAACCCATTCATTGTTTAAAAGTGTGTTGTTTGGTCTCCAGGAGCTGGTGGGGTTCCTGATGTGTCTCTTGTTGTTAATTTCTTGCTTTAAAGCATTGTGATCTGATAAGATGCAGGAAGGTACATAAATTTTCCTAAATTTATGGAGTCATGATTTGTTGCCTAATATAAGGTCTATTTCTGGAGAAGGTTATGTGGCCTGCTGAGAAGAATGTGTATTTTGTAGAGTTGGGATGGAATATCCTGTTACATGTCTATTAGATCTAATTGTGTTGTTGAGCTGTATTTTTCCCTGTTGATTTTCTGCTTGGATGACCTATCTATTGATGATAGTGGAGTATTAAAGTCCCCAACTCTGTTGGTGCTGGTATTTAATTCTATTTTGTTGTTAAGTACATTTTGTTTTATACACTATGGTGCACCTGTGTTTGGTGCCTATAAATTTATGAATATGATATACTCATGTTGGATCCATTCCCTTGTATATGAAGTGGCTTTCTTTGTCTTCTTTGATTTCTTTTGGTTTGAAATCTATTTTGTCAGATATTAATACAGCAACATCTGCTTGTTTCTTATCTCCATTTGCTTGAAATATTATTTGCCATCCTTTCACCCTGAAGAGATGTCTGTCTTAAGTGGTGAGGTGGGTTTCTTGAAGACAGTAGATAGAAAGCCTCATTTTTTCTGATCCAACCTGCTAACTTGTGCCTTTTGATGGGTGAGTCAGGATCATGAATATTTAAGGTTATAACTGTGAGGTTTGATTTAATCCCTGACATGATGGAGTGCTTTATGGGTTTTGATGCTTTCTTGGGCTTTGTACTTTTTTGAGCCTGCTTTAGTTTTGGTTATTGTGATCTTCTTTCTTTGGTTCTTGAGAGTGGTTGTTTGACTCATTTGTGTGAAATATTCCCTGAAGTGTTCTCTATAGGTTTGGCTTTGTGTTCTTGTAGTCATAGAGTTGACTTTTTTCATGGAAAGTTTTTCTTTTAGTATTTATTATGAGTAATGCTTTCACTGTATACAAGAGTTTGGGTTGGAAGCCATAGACTTTTAGACTTTGAAGTGCTCCATTCCAGGCCCTTCTGGATTTCAGGGTTTCCATGTAGAAATCTGCCACAATTCTCATAGGGTTACCATTGAACATATTATGTTTTATCTTTCTTGCTGCTTTTAGCACTCAGTCTTTGTTTTTGTTGTGTAGAGTTTTAATGATGATGTACCTTGGACAGTTTCTTCTTTGGTCTAGTCTGTTTGGAGTTGTATTATGTTCTTGTATATTGACTGGACTCTCTTTAGAGAAGGTAGGAAATTTTTCTTTGATAATTTTGTTGAATGAATTCTCCATGCCCTTGGTCTGAATTTCTTCCCCTTCTTTTATATCCATGAACTGAATGTTAGGATGTTTTAGGGTATGCCACAGTTCTTGAGGTTCAGTTCCCAAGAGTTTTTAAAATTATTAAAGTTTTTATACTCTGAAATGTTTCTTCTCTTTTGTCTTCCAGTTCTGAAGTTCTGTCTTCTTCATGATTACCTCTGTTCTTAAGGGTTTCTAAAGAGGATTCCACTAATTCAATTTGGTTAGTATTTTCTGTTTCCTTTTTCTGTATAGTATCCATGCCTGTGTCAAGTTCCAATTTGGCATGCAGGCCATTGGCAGATACAGTGGAGGGTAGGTTCTCTGAGAGAAAGGTAAGTGCGTGTGGGCCACCAACACATGCTGGGGTTGGTTTTTGGAAGACAGGGAAGGCTTGAGGGCTGCAGGCATCAGAGCCTGCAGGTAGTGCAGCAAAGATCCTGGTTGGGGAGTCAGAGGCATGGCGGCTGAGGCAAGTGGTTGGGGGGACCTAAGGGTCTAGTGGGCTATGCGACAGTGTGGCAATCTGCAGATTCCTAACTGTGCCTCTCCATGTCTGCCCACTGGAGGGTTACCAAGACCCACTCAAACTGGATCCCCACAGATCTTGTTTGGTTTTACCCTGGGAGCAGAAGCGTGGTTAGGTGGACACCATCTTGACCACTCTGGTGTGTTTATCTGATTATGTCCATCTCTGTTTTGAGGTCTAATTTCAGGTTGATGTCTGATTTTCTTGATGCTTCCTGTAATTCATTCTTGCATTTGATCATGTCTTCATTAAGCTTAGTCAGCCAGTTGTTGAGATCTCTATTTGTTGACTCAATTTGTTTTTCTCTCTTTTGAGGTCTTTCTCATTTTCCTCAATTAATAATAACCCTAGTGATGAAAGCTCTTTGCATTTCATTCATGTGATCATTGGGTTTTGCTTCCACTTCTGCCATTCTTTTGTTAATGGTCTCATTGAGTTTATATAATAAGCTTATTGTGCTTTTATTTTGGGATTTCAATTCTGTTGTCACCTTTATATTTTAATTAGAGGCTTCCATTGGGGAACTAGGAAACCTTCATGGAGATCTCTCAGTTTGCCTTTTGTTGTTTTTTTTAAATCATTATCCCCCCCTTTTGGTTCAAAGTCTTGTTTTAATAAGGAGTAAGCAAGTATTTGCACATGTAGAGTTTTTAGTACATGTTCTGTTTTAGGTTTGAATCAGATTGGAGTGGGATGGGGTTATAACCACAGATGTGCAGGCTGTGGAGGTTGCAAGTATGCCAAAAGCTCTGGGCTGGTGGCTGATATGATAGGTGGTTTGGAGGTCTGTAATCATTTCAGCCCATGGTCACATATATGCCTTGCCTGTGGGCTTCAGGAACAGTAGCACTTTTCCTTACTCCCTGACTGTACCCAAACTGTGCAGGATGTGGAGGGGCACTGATATTCCCCTATGCTTTCCAGACATTCCTGTGATCCCTGACTGGGGCAGGAGTGAGGTGTCAAGGATGTGGTGGGGGTACCTGTCCAGGGAATGGCCAGCAGGTGGAGGGGAAAATGATGCATCCAGGCTCCATGGACCAGGCCTGACAATAGTCAAAGGTGACCAATGTAGAAGCATTGGTCTGTGGAGGCAACTGGAGCAGGAATGCAGGAATCTGGACTCGGTTGGAGGCATGGCTTGTCACTAATCAGCCAAGGAGGCCGAGGCTGTACAGTGCTTCACCTGCATCAACAGCCCACAGTGAGCAGGCTTTCCTGGTGGTTCTCTGCCTCCAGAAAGCACTTTCCCAGTATTTACCTGTTCCCAGCAAGCAGGCTTTCTCCCTTTATGTTTTTATTTTTCATTTCTATTTTTTAACTTTTATTGACAACTTCCATAATTATAGACAAAAAACCATAATAATTCCCTCCCTCTCCCCATCTTCCCCTTCACATATCCACACCCCATCGTGTCCCCACCCTCTCAATTAGAGTCTTTTATTTTGATACCATTATATTTTCCTCCTATTATAAGGGTCTCTTGAAGGTAGTACCAGGCACTGTGAGGTCATGGGTATCCAGGCCATTTTGTGTCTGGAAGGTTGCATTGTGAGCTATCCTACCCTTTCTTTGGCTCTTACATTCTTTCTGCCGCCTCTTCTTCAATGGGTGCTGAGCCTTTGAAGGTGTGATAGACATATCTCAGTGTTGAACACTCCTTTGTCACTTCTTCTCAGCATTATGGTGACTTTTGAGTCATACCAGTGGTTGCCACCATCTAAAAAGAGAATCTTTTCTAACCAAAATTGAGAGTAGCATTAATATAGGGGTATGAACATTAAGAAGTGCTTACCAGGTAGTTCAGTGAACATAATACATGTTCTTAGCTAGACAACAGCAGGTGTTACTCCTTTAGGGCTCATGACCTACTCTACCATAGGCTTTTGACTAGATTTTCAGTACCAGGTATTTATTCCCTCCTGTGGAGTGTGCCTCCAGCCCAACTATCATACATGCCACTATTATACCTGTTGGATCATGTGGCTTTGTTGCCCAAACGTAAGGCTTGCAATGTCCACTGTTGTATATCACTGCTGATGACTTCTGTATTTCATAGGGCTGCATGTAGTGTAGCTTTTTCCAGCTTTCTGTCAGCTGGCCTGCAGGGAGAAGGTTTTCAGTTGAGCTCCAGCTAGGCTTCTCAATGACCTTGCAGCCCAAGCATGTGGAGTCTTCAACAATTGCGTCTTGACATCTATTTTTAGTGAGAAACTAAGAGCACTGGCAATGGCCTGTAATGTTTTAGGGGCATCAGGGACCTCCCTGACCAACAACTCACAGGAAGATATCCCATTCCCAGAAGTGAAAGTTTTCTTGTGACAATCTATGGCTTCGGGGTGTACTATTATCCAAAAAAGTAGGTTTCCACATGGCTTATTCATAACACCTTAAATTATGATTAAGCCTTGCAAGTGTTTGGCACATTCTCCCACTGCTGTTGCTTACCTGATGTTGGGTAAGAGGTGATGTTCACCCTCTGCTCATGCCATCATTTCTTCCTGCCATCTTGAAGCTCCCCTTTGAGTCTTCAAGTCAAACTAAACCCTTTCCTTCCATAAGCTGCTCTTGGTCAGGTGTTTTCTGCCAATAATGTGAAGCTGCATGCAACAGTAAAATTGGTATGGAGAAATGGAGTTGTTAAAGCTAGCTACCTGGTTCTGTGGCTTTGGCCTTTTGGAGAAGATTTGCAGGAGGGATGTGGATGGATTTGAATGCTTGGCCTAAGAGATGCTTTTCAGTGCTGTAAGTACAGCTTGATGGACTATTTTGGTCATAGTTGAAAGACTGAATGCAGTATGAACTATGAACTGTGAGGTTTGGCTTATGAGGATAAGAAAAAGCTTTGCCTGTACCAAGTAGAAACAATTTCTGTGAGAGGCTTGCTGTTATACCCATGTCCTGAAAACTTGTGTGGGGTTGCATTACTTAGAAATGGACTGGTATGAGCAGAGTTATATGGCACAGAAAAAAATGAAGTCTTTGGACCAAAACTGCTGCTCCTTTAGCAATTGTTTGACACATTACAACCATTAAGATTGGACCAGTACCTGAATTGAGACAACAGGAAGAATGGAGACTCTTTCAAAGGGGCCTGGATGCTGAAAGAGTGTCCTGTTCTTTAAAGTATATTTTATTCTCCCCACCCTGGACTAACATATTGTTAGCCCATCTGATAATATGGAGTGTAACAAAGGCAGGAAAGAGAAGGCCATTGAATTTGCAACATGGTTTTCTGTTTTTGAAGTGGCCATGTGCAGTGTGAACCAGGCATGTTAGATTACCTGCATGGAAGCCCAGTGGAGCCATGAGGATGAACTCCAGAGACTCATCACTGTTTAGAATTATTATGCTTAGAAATTTGTACTGATTAGAGTTGTCAGATTTGTAGGTACAGAGTTTGATGTTTTGCTTGTTGGTTTTAAATCTTGTATTGGTGGTCTATTTCTGTCCTATGCTCATTGGCATCTTTTGCAATGTGAATGTTTAGTCTGTGTCATTACAGCTTCTTTTGGTATTATGGCTCACTTAAAAGATCTTGGACATTATGCACAGAGACATTGCCACTTCCCCATAATTTATGGCTACCCTCAAGTGCATGGCCCACAATCCCCATGGGATAACTGGAATCCCCAATGAGGAGGGTCCCCTCAGGGCAGGCAGGGATGAGGGTAAGGATGGTACCAACATGTGCTGTTTACACACTGAGTATGTACATAAGTAATAAAGAAAAAAAAGATCTTGGACTATGGGGATGTTTGAACATCATTAGGATTGATAAAAACTATACAGACTTTTAGAATTAGACTGAATGCATTGTATTTTACATCATGGCATGGTTGTCAGTTTATGGGGGTCAGGGGCAGGACATGGTAGTTTGATTTACATGTCCCTCATAAACTTATGTGTTCTGAATGCTAGGTACCCAGCTGGTGGTAATTTGAGTATTGGGTACTCCTAGAGGCAGTGTATTGTTGGAGGTGGGATTTTAAGTTTTATAGCCAGCTTCCTCTTGCTAGTGTTTGGAACACTGTCCTGCTGTTGTTGTCCGCATGATGTTGGCTAGGAGGTGATGCCATCATTTCCTCTGACATCATGGATCTCTCTCTGGAGTCTGTAAGCCAAATTATAGACCTTTCCCCCTGGAGATTTATTTCTCTGTGATAGAGATTCCCTCAGCCAGCTGACCCAGGAGAATTCCCTTTCACAACCTGCTCTTGTTCAAGTGTTTTCTGTGAGCAATGTGAAGCTGCCTGCAACAGGAGTGTTTCTTTGATGTCATCTGCAGCATGTTTGTTGTTAGTGTATAGAAAGGCTACTACTGATTTCTTTGTATTTATTTTGTATACCGCTAAGGTGCTAAAAGAGTTTATCAGCTCTAACAGTTTGCTGGTAGAATCTTTAGGGTCCTTTATGTATTAAATCATATCATCTGCAAATAATGATAGTTCAATATCTTCTTTTCCAAGTTGTATCCCTTTATGTGTGTCTCTTGTCATAGTGCTATAGATAAGACTTCCAGTACTATATTAAGTAAAAGTGGTGACAGTGGACACCTTTGCCTTGTTCCTGGTTTTTGTGGAAAGCTTTAAGTTTTCTCCATTTAGTATTATGTTGGGTATAGGTTTGTCATAAATAGCCTTTATTATGTTGAGCTATGATACTTATGTTCCCAGTTTCTTTAGGACTTTTACCATGAAGGGATGTCAGATGTTGTCAAATGTCTTTTCTGTAGCTATTGAAATGATGTGACTTTTATCCTTCAGGCCATTTGTATTTATATTTATTGATTTGCATATGTTGAACCATCCCTGCATCTCTGGGGTTAAGCCTACTTGGTAGTGGTGAATGATGTTTTTGACATATTCTTGTATTCTGTTTGCAAGTATTTTGTTGAGAATTTTTGTATCTATGTTCATGAGGGAAATTGATCTGTAATTTTCTTTTTGTGTTCTGGCTGCATCTGGTTTCTGTGTGAGGATAATGCTGGCTTCATAGAAGGAGTTTGGTAGTATTCCTTCATTTTATATTTTATGGGAAAATTTGAGAAGCATTGGTGTTAGTTCTTCCATAATGGTCTGATAAAATTCACCAGTGAATCCATCTAGGCCTGGACTTTTTTTAGTTGGGAGATTTTTTTTTTAATAACTGCTTTGTTCTCCATGCTTATTATAGGTCTGTTTAAATGGTTTATCTCATCTTGATTTAATTTTGGTGGTCATATAAATCTAGGAAATCATCCATTTCTTTCAGATTTTCAGTTAGTGAAGTATATATATGTTCTTCAAGTATGTTCTTATGATTTTCTGAATTTCACTAGTATCTGGTGCTTTTTTTTATCTCTAATTTTATTATTTTGTGTCTCTTCTCTGTTTTTGGTAAGAATTGTTAACAGTTTATCAATCATGATTATCCTTTCAAAGAACCAACTCTTTTGTTTTATTGATTCTTTGTATTTTTTTGTTTTTATTTCATTAATTTCTGCCCTAATCTTTATTATTTCTTCCATGTATTGATTTTTGGTTTGTCTTGTTCTTCATTTTAGAAGGCCTTACCGTGAATCATTAAGTTTTTCTTCCTTGTGATCTTTACTTAATTTGGATAGATAGCCTTGCTGGATATAGTAATCTTGGTTGACAGTTGATATCTTTCAGAACTTGGAATTCATCATTACAAGCCCTTCTGACTTACAGTTTGTGATGAGTAATGTGTTGTTATCCTGTTGGTCTTGTCTTTATATGTCACTTGATGTTTCTTTCTAACTGCTTTAAATGTATTTTCTTTGTTTTGTGTGTTTAGTAGATGAATTGTAATATGGCAAAGAGAGGTTCTTTCCTGGTTTTGTCTGTGTGATGTTTTAAAGGCTTCCTGTATCTGTCTTTGCATTTCTTTCCCTATTTAGGGGAAATTTTCCTCTATGATTTTGTTGAAAATACCTACAATGCCTTTGGAGTGAAATTCTTCTCCTTCTACTATAACCTGAATTCTTATGTTTGATCTCTTTGTAGTGTCTAAAATGTCTTGAAATTCCCATTCACTCCTTCCTATTAGTACCCATTTCTCTTTGTTGGACTATACTAGATCAGCCACCTTGTCTTTGAGTTTAGATATTTTGTCGTCTCCTTGATCTGTTCTACTGGTGAGGTTTTCTACTGAATTTTCTCTTTGACTTACTCTGTTTTGCATTTCTAATGTTTCTTATTGGTATTTTTTATTATTTCAATTTCCTTACTCATGTCTCATATTGACCTCCTCATTTTATTAAATTGGTTTCCTGTGTTCTCTTGGGATTTCTTCAGGAGTTCCTTTTCTTCTTTGATTCCTTTGAGTATAGATGCAATCATTTTTTTAAAAATCTTTTTCAGTCATTTCATCTAAAGCATCTCACTGGAAGTTATTTATGATGGATTTGTAATTATTGGTGGGATTACACTGTCTTGATTTTTTTGTGTTTCTTATATTATAATGTAGATTTTCTGTATCTTGAATTAATTTGATGCTTGTGCTTTATAATTTTCTGCTTAGATGTGTAAATCAGATGTTATACGTCTTCAGGGTAAGAGCCTTAAGTGTCAGGTGTGACTCTTATGTTCCTCCCACAGTACAACACAAGTGACCTTAAGTGTTGAGTTGGCTTGTAATGCAATATTCTAGTAGGCTGGGTGGAACAAAATACAGGCAAATTCTAAAATTCAACTGAGTAATACATACAACTAAAACCAGCAGGGAGTATTTATGCAAGATTGCAGATTAAAACAAACAGATAATCTAATAAAGTCAAAGTCCCTAAGTACTTGTGTTGCCCCTCACTCTTAATCCGCTCCACTGGGAGGATAAGGTTTCGGGTCTGTAATGATTTCCAGGTCAGTCTTGGGCCAAGGGAGACCCTGGCCCCAAGAATGACAGAAGAAAAAGACAAAGGCACTATAAATCAGAAAACATAAGAACAACAAAAGTCAACCCCACAATATAGCTTATTTAAGAATTGTAAAGCTGACCTGAATGTATCAATTAAATCTAACACATAACCTGCCCTGACCTGGAAGGTGCAATTAGCAGCTTACAGTGAAGACCTATATACCTGGATTTGGGGCAGGTGTTGATCCTGTTACCTTTTGGGATGGCTTCCAGTCTCGCCTATGTTGAATGCCTGCTTGGATCTCTCTTTATTGCACTGTGGGCCCGGCTTGGCTGGTTGGGCCAGTAGATCTCCTGTTCTGATCAGCTGTGCTGGATGCTATGTGGTTGAGATCCCTTGGAGTCTGGAGTTCTCCAGTCATGATTCCCATCACTGGCAGTTATGGGAAGGGAGGCTGGGGAGAGTGCCTAAAGTTGTTCCAGAGAAGCTCAGCTATCCTTGCTGTCTTTATCTTCAGGGTTTTTTTTGTATTTTTTTTTTTTTTTTTTTGACTTTGTAAGGCTAGTGTCAGAAGAGATTCCATTCACTGTTGTTCTGCTCCTGCTAGTTCAGGTAGGGCCAAGCACATGTGTAGCTCTTCCCAGTGGACTGGGACCATGGGAGCTGCAGCTGGAGCTTATTTTGCCTGTTTATGTGGTAGCTAGAAGCTCTCCTTCTTCTTTGCTGTGGTTATAATACCTTATATACTTTCACATTTTGGCATAAGAGTGTATTGTGGTTTTTTTCTGCTTATTCCCTCCCCCCCACCGCCACATGCTGCCTTGGTGTGGCTACTAAGCCACCATCTTCTCTCTCTCTATTAATTATTTATTAAAGGTAGGTCAGAATCCAAAACTTGTAGTTTACGTATTCTGGGGATTGCTCCTTAACCCCAAAATTCTGCATCAACAATATGTGTGAGGATTTGGTGGTTCTCTACCCACCCCACTTGGGACTAGGAAGCTGGGGTGTACTCTCACTGCACACTTCGGTAGGATCCCAGCCTCCTCACACCAGTAACAGAGGAACTTGGAGTTGGGGAATCAGTAGTCTAGGCCTACTCAAGCCACATGCACCCAGGGTCCGAGCTACCCCACACCAGTGGAAGGGGAACTCTCTAAGCTCATTTTTTTCTTCTTTATTAGTAAGGTACATACTCAGTGTATTATATTATACATTATGTATACACATTGTCGGTACCATTGTTAGCCTCCTCCCTGTCCTCCCCCTTCCGAAGGGACCCTCCTCCTTGGGAATTGTGGGTCATGCATTGTGGGGTAGCCATCTGAGTTCATTTAAAAATTTTTCTATTGACAACTTCCATAAATATAAACAATGAACTGTTATTATGATCATGGTCCACTCCTACCACTCTTCCTTATTTCCCATATTCATTGAGTCTCTTATTTCTAACTAGTCTCTCTTGTACTTTGATGTCATCACTTTTGTCTTCCTATTATGCAGGTCTTTTGTAGGTAGCATCAGCCACTGTGAGGTCATGAATATTAAGACCACTTTTTATCTGGAATATAGTATTGTAAGCACTCCTCCCCTTCCTTTTGTGCTTAAATTTTTTCTACCACATTTTATGCAGTGGTCCCAGAGTCTTGGAGGGTATGATAGAGACGTATCATTTAGGGATGAACATTCTACTATCACTTCTCAGCACTTTGGTGTTTTGAGTCACTCTAGGCATCACTGACATCTGAAAAGAGAAGCTTTGCTAACAAAAAGTGAGTATAGGTCTGAAGAGATGGCTTGCGTGCAAAGCCCAAGGACCTAGGTTTGATTCCTAGGACCCATGTAAATGAGAAGCACAAGGTGGCGCAAGCACCTGGAGTTTGTTTGCTGTGGCTGGAGGCCCTGGTGCACCCATTCTCTCTCTCTACCTCTTCTTTACTCTCTCTCTCGAAAATAAATAAATAAACAATTGATATCTTAAAACATGAATATAACATTAATATATGGACATAAACACATGCATTTAGAGGGCAGTTTTGTGAGAACTATATATCCACTTAGATAGACAATGGTGGTAGTTCCCAGTTAGAACTTATGACATCCTAAATCATAGGTTTTCAATACCAGGCAAGAATTCTGTTTCATTGAACAGGCATCAAGTCAATCAGAGAGCAGTTGTTTTACCCCCATAACATACATGACACCATTGCACCAGTTGGTACATTTTGCCTGGTTGTCCAGCTGTAGATTTTGCAGGTTCCATTGCTTATTAAGATCATGATTTTTCACTCCCAACATGCTACATAGGTCTTTCTAGTATCCTGAAACCTAGTCAACAGGGAGGAAACTTCTGGATCAGCTTCAGATTAATTTCTCAGTAACCTGCAGCCCAATCATGTTGCATCTTTATCAGTCAAAAGGCTTAGAAATAGCCTGCAATGTTTTGGGGTCATCAAGATATTCCACCTCTGACACTGAAAATTTTCTAATAACAATCTCTGGGTTCTGGGTACAACATTATCTATCTCTACAGAATACTTCATGAACTCTCTGTTTTTTGAGTTGTTTTTATGTTCTAGATATTAAATCTGTCAGTTGTATAGCTGGTAAAGATTTTCTCCCATTCTATAAGTTGTCTATTGACTCTTTTGAAGTTTTACATAGCTATAAATCAGTTTTTGGTTTCATGAGATCCCAGTGGAGTTTTTGACTAATTTACTGGGGTTTTATTCAATCTTTCCCTATACCTATACCTTGGCATACTTTTCCTACTTTTTTGTGGTCATTTTAGAGTTTTAATGTCTTATGTTGTGATCCTTGATCCATTTAAAGTTGATTTTTATGTATGGACATAGCAGCGGGACTAGATTTATTGTGCACACAACTGAGTTTTTTCCAGCATTATTTGTTAAACATGTTTCCTTTTCTCCAGTGTGCAGTTTTGGACTGTTTGGAAAGATCAGGTAGGTGTAGTTGCTAGAATTTATGCCTGGGTCTTGTGTTCTATTCCATTGATATATGTGTCTGTTTTGGGGCCAGAACCATGCTGTTTTTATTATAATGGCCTTGTAGTATAGTTTGAAAACAGGTATAGTGAAACCACCAGTATTATGCTTTTGGTTGTGGACATTTTAGGCTATCCAAGGCCTTTTGTGCATCCACATGAATTTTGAGGCTATTTTTTCTACTTCTGTGAAGAATGGAACTGGAAGTTTCATTGGAATCACATTGAATCTATATATGCTTTTGGTAGGATGTCCATTTTTCATGATATTAATTCTCCTGATTGATAAGCATTAGAGATCTTTTCATCTTCTCTTGTTTTCCTCAATTTCTTACTATAGTGTTTTAATGTTTTCATTAAAGAGATCTTCACATCTTGGGTTATGGATATTTTAATATTTTTAATTTTTTCTGGCTGTTGTGAGACTGCTTCCCTGATTTCATTCTCCATATGTTTGACAACAGTACATATGAAGGCTATGCATTTTTGTGTGAATTTCTATCTTGTCATTTTGCTGAGTTTGTTAACTTTATCAGCTTTTTGGTTCAGTATTTGCAGCCACTTATGAATTAAATAATATTCTCTGCAAATAAGGCTAGTTTTATTTCTTCTACTTCAATTTGAATAACTTTTTTTAAATGTGTAATATGATTTATTAGAAGTTGACAATTTCAAGGGAAAGGCAGCCTTGGCCCACTGGCTAAACAGGATAAACACTAAAAGTGAACTAACTTCTCAGGTACACACATATAAATGTTTCTGAACACAACACAATAAAGCCTTCAAGCATCCATAATTGGAAACACTGTCAAACCCCCCAATGTGACCTTGGAAATCAATTTGAATAACTTTTACTTCTGTCTTTTTCTCCTGAGGTAATGTTTCAAGCAGTATGTTAAATAGTAGTGAGAATGGACAACCTTGTCTTGTTCCAGACATTAGTGTGGCTACTTCAAGTTTTTTCCTTTGGTTTGATATGGGTTTAGGTATGGAATATATATCACCCTTGTTATATTGAGATATGATACTTTCATCTTTTGTCTTTCCAGTGTTTTGTTTGTTTATTTGTTTGAGCTAGGGTCTCACTCTAGCCCAGGCTGACCTGGAATTCACTATGTAGCCTCAGATGGCCTTGAACTCACAGTGATCCTCTTACCTCTGCCTCTCAAGTGCTGGGATTAAAGGCATGAACCACCACTCCTGGCTCTTTCCAGTGTTTTCATCAAGAAGGGATATTGTATTTTTTCAAGGCCTTTTTGCATTTATTGAAACAATGTGATTCTTGTCCTTGAGACTATTTGTGTGATGTATAATGTTCATCAATTTCCATTTTTTGGACATTTTTTGAAGCATCCTTGGGATAAAACCTACTCGATCAAAATATATGATACTTTCTATGTGTTCTTTGGCTTGATTTGCAAGAATTTTATTGAGAATTTTTGCATCTAAGGTCATCAGAAATATTGGTCTCTAATTTTCTTTTGTTGTTTCTCCATATGGTTTTGGTATTGGTATAATAGTGAATTTATAGAAGTAGGGAGCATTGAGTTCCATTTAATTTTGTGACACAACTTGTGAAGAAGGGATTTTAGTTCTTCTATAAAGGTTTGGTAGAATTTGGTGAATTCTGGTCCTGGACTTTTTGTTGCTGTTGTTATTGGTTGGGAGGCTTTTAATTACTCTTTCAATCTCATTAGATGTTATAGGTCTGTTCAGGTGATTTGTCTCTTCTGGGTTTAGTTTTGGTAGAATATATGAGTCAAGCAATTCATCCATTCCTTTCAGATTTTCTAATTTTGTTGAATATAGGTTTTTGAAATATGTTCTAATGATTCCCTTAATTTCAGTAATATTACTAAATCAGTTGCAACATCCCCTTTTTTATCTGTATGTTATTGAGTAGAGACTTTTTTTATATAAGTTGGTCAGGGTTTATTAATTTTGCTAATTTCTTTTGAAGAACCAGATCTTCATTTCAGCACATTTTAAAATTGTTTTCTTTATTTAAAATTTATTGATTTGCAACCTGATCTTGATTGTTTCTTTCATTTGGGAATTTTGAGTTCTTCTTTCACCAAAGCTTTCAGGTGGATCATTGTTATTTATTTTGTAAAGCAGACATTTAGAGCTATAAACTTCCCTTATAGGCATGCCTTCAGTTTGTCTGATGAGTTTTTGTATGTTGTGTTTTCATTATCACTCATTTCTAGGAAGTTTTTATTTTTTAATTTCCTTTTTGATTTCTTCAAGAATTCATTCATTGTTCAATAGTGTGTTGTTCATTCTCCAGGAGTTGATGTATTTTCTGTTTTTTCTCTTACATTGATTACTAGCTTTATTGCATTATGGTCAGATGTAGTTCAGGGAGTTATGCTAATTTTTCTGAATTTGTGAAGATATTTTTGTTGTTTTTTCCAAGGTAATGTCTCACTCTAGTCCAGAATGATCTGGAACTCACTGTTTAGTCACAGGGAGGCCTCAAACTCACAGCTATTCTCCTTCTTTTGCCTATCAAGTGCTGGGATTAAAGGTGTGCAGAGTTTGGATGGAATGTCCTATAGCTATCCGTTATGTTCATTTGATCTATGACTTTGTTTAGCTCTATTGTTTTTCTATTTTCTGTTTTACATGATCCGTCTATTGATGATAGTACAGTATTAAAGTCACCTACTATTATTGTGTTGAGATTTATTTTTGATTTAATGTCTAGTTCATTTTGCTTTACAAAATTTGGGCACCTGTGTTTGGTAAGTATACATTTATGTTTGTAATATCCTCTTTGTGAATTGTTTTCTTGATGAGTATAATGTAACCTTCTTTATCTCCTTTTTAAATTTATTTGGAGAGAGAGAGAGTGTGAGAGAGAGTTGCTGTCAGGTTTGCAATGCTGGTAGCAATTACCCAACCAAGAACTGCTTGTGGGAAAAAAGAGGTTTATTTTGGATTACAGGCTTGAGGGGGAAGCTCCATCATAGCAGGGAAAACAATGACATGAGCAGATAGTGGACATCACCCCCTGGCCAACATAAAGTGGACGATAGCAACAAGACAGTGTGCCAAACACTGGCATGGGAAAACTGGCTATAACATCCATAAGCCCACCTCCAACAATACACTGCATCCAGGAGGTGTTAATTCCCAAATCTCCATCAGCTGGGAACCTAACATTCAGATCACCTAAGTTTATGGGGGACACCTGAATCAAACCACCACAGAGAGAGACAGAGACAGAGGGAAGAGAGAGAGAGAATGGGTGCACCAGGGCCTCTAGCCACAGCAAATGAACTTCAGATGCATGAGCCACCATGTGCATCTGGCTTTATGTGAGTACTGAGGAATTGAACCCAAGTCCTTAGGCCAGTGCCTTAACTGCTGAGTTATCTCTCCAGCCCTCTTTATATTTTTTTGATTACTTTTGGTTAATTTATTTTGTCAGATATTAGTATGACCATACCTGCTTATTTCCTACTTTTCCATTGCAGGAACTATCTTTTTCTTTTCTTTCACACTGAGGTGGTATCTGTCTTTAATGTGAACATGGGTTTCTTGTAGATAGCAAATGAATTCATTCAGTTTTCTGATCCTTCTTATTAACCTGTCTTTTAATTCAGAGGTATGAGTTAATCCCTCCAAGTTGAAGACTGTAAAGTTTGTTATTTTATTGATAGTTATTTTATGTCTGTTCTAGTTTAGTTATTGTTTTTCTACTCCAGTAGCTTCTTGAGTATGTTTACTTTTCTCTTCAGTGTGACCTATTCCATGCCTAATTATGACTGTCATTGTACTCATATAGTCATATAGCTGGCTGTTGTCATGGAAGGCTTTCTTCGCCTTCTTTATGAAGATACTTTTCTGGGTATAGCAATTTTGTTTGGTAGTCATGGTCTTTGAAAGTTTGAGATGCTCCATTTCAAGCACTGCTAGGTTTTCAAGTTTCTATTCAGATGTAATTATGATGGGCTTATCTTTGTAAGTATAGTTTTCTCTTGAAGCTTAGTACTTTCTCTGTTTTCTATTTGTTTTAACTGTAATGTGACATGGGAAATTTCTCTTTGGTCCTTTCTATTTGGTGTTCTGTGTGTTGTCTGTCTTTTGATGGACCTCTGTTCTGTCAGATTCAGAAAAATTTCTTGTATAATTTTATGAAAATATTCCCTATGCCCTTGCCCAGTAACTTTCTCCTTTTTGTATGCCAATGATTTGAATGGTTCATCTTTTAATGGTGTCCCACATTTCCCTCATGTTCTGTTGTATGGTTTTTTGAACTTGTCATTGATTGTGGCCTCCTCATTAAATCCTGATAGTATACTCCGTATGATTTATTCTGTTGATGAGGCTTTTAAATGAGTTATTTCATTTTTGTTTTCCATTAGGATTTTCTTCAGCATCTCTTTATTAAATTCAATTATTTTCATTTCTTTGACTTTTTATGTGTCTTAGAATTTATTCCTGCATTTGATTATGTCCTTTTTGCATTCATTCCACTGTTCACTATGTGAGTGTGCATGTGTTTGTGTGTCTGTGTGTGTGTTGTTTATTCTCATACATTTCATTCAACCATCTATTAAGTTCATGATTCTCCTTCATTTTATCCAGCTATTTGTTCATGACCTCATTAAGCATGTTGAATATGCTTAACATAATTGCATTTCAGAATTCCATGTTTGGAATTTCTGCTAAGTAGTTTTCACTGTAGTCTTGCACTATGGCACTAGTCATTATTGGTGGGAATAACTTGCCTTGCTTCTTTTATGATTTGCTTTGCATTGAGGTTTGCCCACCTTGAGATAGTCCTTTTGTCTTGTTGAGAATGCAACAAGAGCAGCTTTTGTGGAGCCTGTGTTGAATGGCCCTATCAGCCTTGATTTAGGTGGGCATTTGATGGAAGTCTATAAGAAATCTGTGCTGAATACACTGAAAGCTGAACAGTCTCCTTCTTATTCCTCCAGTTTTTCTATGGGTCTTGGCTGGGGAATGTGGTTATCTTGTGTAGTCCTTGTCAGGGGCATGTAGTAGTGTGAGCTGGGGAGTGAGGCCAATGCCAAATGGGACTGATCTGTACTGAAAAAAAGGGGGGGGCATATTTGAACCTCTGGAGTTGAGTTTGGAAGTGGTAACCTGAACTCTGGGCTGCCTGCTCAATGTTGTGTGGGGCTGGGGAGTGTGAACAGCTTGGTTGTCCCTTCTCAGAGAAATACAAGTTATCAGGATGTGGAGTAAAGTCAGTGCCAAATGAGCCTGATCCCCATCTGAGATTGGGAACTGAGTTTTACCCAGGAGTGGGTCTGGTAGAATGCTCATTTGGATACTTAGTGGCCTACTTAGTGCTGGTGCTCAGAAGTGAGATCAGGTTGGGTTCCTGTACTCAGGGAGATGCAGGTAATCAGGCTGTGAGTCAGCCTCAAATGTGTCTGATCCCCAATTTGAGCAACCAGGGGCCAGGGTTGTACTCATGGAGCTCTATGGGGCAGGGAGAATGCTCAAACAGACCCTGTCCAGCCTATTCAATGGCCAGGCTGGGGAGTATGATCAGCTCAGGTGTATCTACTTAGCTGTGCAGGCAAGAACCTCCTCTCTCTCTCTTTTATTTTTATTTTTTAAAGACAGGACATTACTATGTAGCCCAGGTTGGCTTTGAATGAATGATCCTGCCTCCTCCTCTCAAGTGCTGGGATTACTGGCTGAAGCCACACGACCTGGCTCCCAGCTAATATTCAACATGTAGTGAGAATATAACTTTGATACCTCCTAGGGTCTGGAGGGGAAATAAGATAATAACCATGCAAATACATTGATAATTAAGATACTAATTTACAAATATTATATGTGCAATAATAAAATAGTGATTAGGAAACAATAGTAATAACAACACTGACAGGTGCAAACATTGATGAAATACTATGTATGGAACATTGAATAATTTCCCTAATTATGTGTTTCATTTCTCGCCACCATCCTAAATAATAGGTGTAATTATTATGTTTAATCTTATAAAGGGAAACTGGCACAGTGCTGTAATATAATGGCAAGAGTTGTGCTATTTTAGACAAAACATGGTCAAAAAAGAAGGCCATGGGAGATGACATTAAAGTGGTGGTCAGTAGTGTATTTTCTGTCTACCTCTTAAATTCACACTTTACGTTTCCCTTTCTACTCACTCACCTCTGCATAACCATTGTGTGATCAAGATCACCATAATGTTCATTGTCATTACCACTTTCTTGTGCCTGGGTGTGCTTCCCAAAGCCTGGAGTGTAACAATGCTTGAACTTAAAAGCAGATTGGCTTAATACATTTGGTCAACTTACTTCTCTATCACTTTTTCTAGGACATGGCTGATCAGTGCCCTTGGACTGTGAAAGATGTAAAGCTCAGATTAGAGGATGCCAGTGACAACTCACACCTATTTATATACCCATGAAGAGGCTACTTATATTTCTATATTTTCTCCCTTAAACATTGTCATGCTGCTTGTTGTGGGGGTGGGGCAAAAACTGACACAGCAGAAATGAATTGTTTTTGTTTTTTTTCAGGCAAGCCCAACAGACTGGCCTTTTTTTTTATGAGAGCGTGTGATATATATATATATATGTGTGTGTGTGTGTGTGTGTGTGTGTGTGTGTATGTATGTATGTATGTACATATATATATATGGAGAGAGAGAGAGAGAGAGAGAGAGAGAGAGAGAGAGAAAGAGAGAGAGAGAATTGGCATGCCAGGGCCTCTAGCCATTGCAGTTGAATTCCAGATATGTGCACTACCTTGGGCTCATGTGTGACCTTGCGTGCTTGTGTCACTTGGTGCATCTGGCTTATATTGGACCTAGAGAGTTGAATATGGTTCCTTAGGCTTCACAGGCAAGTGCTGTAACCACCAAGCAATCTCTCCAGCCCTCAAAATATTTTTATAACTAATTAGAAACTTTGATATATGGGCAAATCATGTATTGGTCCTATTCCCCTCCTCCCTGCCCCAGTTCCACTGGGGACCCTCCTTAGTGGGGTTACTACTATTCACCATGGGGTTATGGGCTATGAGTTGTAAGAGCATCAGTAACTCATTGTGGTGGGGGTAATGCCTCTGGATTCTTCTTCCCACCTTGTGGCTATTACAGTCTTTGTGTACCCTCTTCCTCAATGTTCCCTGAGCCTTGGAGGTAGGTCATAAATCTAGTTTAGTGTTAAGCTGTCAGCAACTTCTGGATATCTGCTTTGATGTTTTGATTGTCCTCGGTTTCTATCACCATTACCTTGGTTCAAGTTTTCAGGCTTGCTGTGATAGCAGCACTCTTGCTTAACTCACCAATTCCTCTGTGGTTGCAACAAGACCTTTGCTGATGTGCAAGAGGTGGCTCATCTCATGACAGCGAGTCAACTATCTTTCCTTCTGTGAATGGTTTTGGTTCTCCCCAGTTTTCACTGCTTTCTGTAAAAGAGAAAAGAGAGTTTTCCAAAACAGAGTTAGAACAACATAGGTTAAAGGGGACAAAGTTAATTAAGAGAGATTTTGATGGGTGTAGCCTCTCTTTTGGCCAAATACTAGTGGTAGGTTCTCACTGGAGTCCATGACCCTCATCTCCATGGGTTTTGATTTTATTCCGAGTACCAGCTATGGGTTCCTTCCCATTGAGCAGGACTTTTAGCCAATCAGAGAGTCATTGGTTACCCACCTAGGCTGAGCACCATGTTTGTACAGGTGTGCACATCTTGTCTGGCTGGTTCAAAAACTTAAAATAATTTTTTGTGTTTGTTTTTTCAAGGTAGGGTCTTACTCTGGCCCAGGCTGACCTGGGATTCAGTATGTAGTGTCAGGCTGGCCTCAAACTCATGGTGATCCTCCTATTTGTGACTCCTGATTGCTGGGATTAAAGGCATGTGCCACCACACCTAGCTCTCAAAATAATTTTATCTGTACACATAGTATAGTATGTTTCTCACCAATACTGGTTAAACTCCAGTATCCCACCTGTGTCCTCCAATATCCCTGACATATAGATATTGTTATGATGACTAAGAGAATAGTTTATAGTACCATAGCAAAATGGAATTTGTGTTCTTCCTTACATGTATACTGTTTCACAGAGCTGTATTGAATGACTATTTTTTACTACCTTATGTAGCAAATCATTCACAGTGCCATAGTAAATAGAAATTTTCATAGCAGATTTCATGTGCGCAGTTTCACAATATTGTAGCCAATGGGCATTTGTTTACTACTTTATGGAGCTAATGGTTCACTTTGCCATAGTGAACTAGAATTTGTAAAATAGCTTCCCTGCCTGTACACTGTTTCATAGATCTGTAGTGAATTGTGGTTTGCTTACTTACTAATGTAGATATCATAGATATTGCCATAGTGAACATGAATTTGAATACTATCTTATATGCCTGCTGGTTCACAGTGAGTAAGTGACTGGGCTCTTGATTACTACCTCCTCATCTAATGGTTCACATTGTGGTCATGAACTGGAATTAGTATATTATCATATATGCATACTGTTTCACAGTGCCTCACCTAACTGGAATTTATTTACTATGATATGTTCCTAATGATTCACAATGTTGTAGTGGACAGGAATTTATATAATACTTTACACACACACTGTTTTAATACGTAGCAGTGAACTGGCAGTTGTTTACAACTTTATGTATGTGTTGCTGTTACTTTCTCATTGTTGAGACAAACATATGACAAAAAGCAGCTTGGGGTAGAAAGGGTTTATTTCAGGCTTACAGATTCAGGGGAAGTTCCATCAGGGCTGAAGAAGCTGGTTCACTTCCATAGATTCATAGCAGAGAGGCATAACCAACAGCAAGCAAGCACTAACAGCTAGAGACTCAAACTGGTTCTTTATACAATTTGGGCTGGACTAAACGTCTGCCCCCAGTGACAACTTCTTCAGTAGGCTGCTGGAGACTTAAGTAGGAAGTTTAACCTTAATAAAAAAATTCCACGAGGCTATGGGGAACATACATTCACCTTCAAATCATCACCATTCTGCCCTTGGCCCACTCAGTACATTTTCATAATCTTTACCAATTTTCACACTGTTCCAAAGTACAAATCTCATCTGAGATTCAAGACTGTATCATATCTGTAAGCCCTGTAAGATCAAAACACAAGTTGTATACTTGCAACACATAATGGCACAGAGTAAACATTTCTATTGTAAAAAGGCATAGCAAGGAGATACTGGAGAAATTCAAAAATAATAGCCAGTAGGCAAACATGAAACATCTGCAGCTCAAGTTCAACATCCATAACCAGTAATGAAAGTCTCTGGATTGCAATTCTGTTCCTGCAGCTGGCCTTAGCACTGGGAAAAATTCCATCCCTGAAAAGAAGCTGTTGACAGCAGCTATTCCAAAGTCCTGGCATATCTAAAACTTATTTCTGTCTACATTGCAAACAACATGTTATCTTCATAGCTCCATACAATGGCCTTAGTTGGTCTCCAAACAGGGATTTCAACCCTGTTTCCTAATGCCACATTTCAACAGAACATGCAACTGATTCATCTTCCTACAATGGCCTTATTGGGCTTCCATGCAAGAATTTCTACTCCACTTCACATGCCACATAGCCGCAGCCTTTGAAACCTAGTGCATTTCATGACCCACTTCCTTGAGTTTTTCATGCTTTCAAAGCCAGCATCATGTATGAGGCATAGCCAAATTTTAAATTTAGGATGGAATAAACCTTAACCTTAAAGAGTAACATACTCCTTCCCCAGTCTTCCCTTAGGCTACTTTCTTTGAATGGATTGCTCTCAGGGCATCATTTCCATTGCTCCAATGCATAGCATTTGACCTACCCTTAATGGTGTTAGTCAACTTAACAATTGCAGCTTAAGTAACCTAAAACCAGTCTCTGTTCCAGGAACTCCAAACTTGATTGATTTGTACATCTTTTCATATCTTTCTGTTTTATACCTTCTGCCAGTCACACCAGTCCATTACCTTTAAATTCAACCCTAATAAAACTCAGTACCAGCAGAAGAATGCAGCTGTACTTTCTGCCAGTATCCCATTTTTAACAAAGTTATCTCTTTCCCCTTTAAAAGTTTATGAGCCAAGCTTTCACAGACTACAATTCTCTCTGCATTTAGGATTTTCAAACTCTTATCAGAGTAGCCCATCAAGCTCTACCTATAGCACTAGAAGGCTTTTCTAGTCCAAAGTACCAAATTATTTTACATTCCCCCAACTCACAAGTTCCCAAAGACCAAAACCCACAGGATCATATTAATCACAAAAATGGTCCCATTTCTCCATACCAATTTTACTGGTGCAGTTACTTTTTGTTGCTGAAACAAAATCTCAACCAAAAGCAGTTTATGCAAGCAAAGGGTTTATTTCAGGCTTACAGACTTAGGGGAAGTTTCATTGGGATGGAAGAAGCTTCCTCACTTCCAGAGATCCATAGTAGAAAGATAAAACCAACAGCCATCAAACACTTGTAACCAGAGCTCAAACTGGTTTTACACACTTTATGGCTAGACTAAAAGACCTGCACCAAGTGACACCTCTTACGGAAGTCTGCTGGAGACAGGTAGGAATCTTAACCTTAAACAAAAATCCCTGAGGCTGTAGGGGACATACATTCATATTCAAACCACCACAGTACATAATGTTTCAAAGAGCTGTAGGTACCTTGAATTTGTATTGGAACTTGCCAGTATAATGTTTCCCACTGCTGTATTGAACTCCAATTTGAATACTGTCTTATATGGGTATTTATCAATAATAAGGCAGGGATCCAGAATCTGTAAACTACCATACATTTGTAGTGTTTCATAGTGCCATTCAGAACTAGTACTAGCAGACAACTTTACTAGCATAATTATTCATAATGGCAGTGGGAACACAAATTTCTATAATAGTTTACATGCACATTGTTTCATAGTGCCATTGTGGACTGGCGTTTATATATTACATAACATACACACTGGTCCATAATATAGCAGTGAACTGAAATTGAAAACTAGCTTACATGGTCACTGATTCATAGCACCCTTGTGAACTAGCAGTATACACTAATATGCATACTGGCTTATTTTGGTGTATTGTGCTGTAATTAGTATACTAATGTTTCATGCATTCTCGTTTACAGTGCCTTAGAAAACTAGAATTTAGGGCTGGAGAGATGGCATAGCAGTTAAGCGCTTGCCTATGAAGGACCCTGGTTTGAGACTTGATTCCCCAGGACCCACGTTAGCCAGATGCACAAGGGGGCGCATGTGTCTGGAGTTCGTTTGCAGTGGCTGGAAGCCCTGGTGTGCCCATTCTCTCTCTCTCTGCCTCTTTCTCTCTCTGCTGTCACTCTCAAATAAATAAAAACAACAACAACAACAACAACAAAAGAAAACTAGAATTTATCTTCCCTAACCTAGTTATTGGTTCAAATTTCTGAGGTGAAGAGGTATGTGTACTATCTTACACACATACAGGTTCTTGGTGCCTTAGAAGACTGGATTTTAAATAGTACCTTACAGGCATACTTGTTTAAAGTGCCATAGAGATCTGCAACTTATATGTTGCTTTATGTGCATGCTGTTTTATAGTGTTGTAGTGTTATTAAACTTATATACTAGAATAAATATATATTCATCAATAGGGCAGAAGTGAACTGGAAGGTATGTACTACCTAAATTCCAGTCCTCTATCACATTAGGGAATAACAGTGCTGCAGTGAATTGCCATTTGTTTATTAAGATAATACCTACTGGTTCACAATGTTGTAGTGAACAGCAATTAATGCACTACATATTTTACAAGTGCATTACTTAACTGGCATTTGTATATTACCATATGTATGCAATGGTTCACAGTGCCATAGTTAACTTGAATTTATAATGGAAATTACTATCATACTGCTTCATACTGGTTTATTAAATTACAATTTTTATTCTACATACATAGATATTTCTCAATAATAAGGCAGTTAACTGGAATCTGGAAACTACCTTATATTTACAGCATTTCATAGTGCCAGAGTGAACTGGTCCTGGTAAATAACCTTACTAGCATAATCATTTATAATGGCAGAGGAAAAACAAATTTCTTAATAATCTTACACACATAGGATTTCACAGTGCCACAGAAAACTGGTATTTCTTTATTAATTTATGTAGCTAATTGTTCACAATGCCATAGTGAGCTGGAATTTGTATAATAGCTTTTATGCACACAGTTTTTAGTGCTGCAAAACACTGGACTTTGTTTACTTCTTCATGTAGCTAATGTCTCACAGAACCTTAGTAATCTGGAATTTGTTTCCTGTCTGATGCACCTATTATTCACTGCACAATTGTGCATTGGAATTTGAATAACAGCTAACATTCAGACTGTCTTACTGAACTGGCATTTGTTAAATATCGTTTTAACTTAGGGTTTACAATGCCATAGTATTGCAGTTAGCTTCATGTTACTGACAGAAAACACTCAACCAAGAGACGCTTGTGGGAGGAAAGGGTTTATTTTGGCTTGAACACACAAGGGGAAGCTCCATGATAGCAAGAGGAAATGATGGCATGAGCAAGAGAGTGGACATCACCTTCTGGCCAATATCATATGGACAACAGCAGCAGGAGAAAGAATGTGCCAAACACTGGTAAGGGGAAGCTGGTTATAACACCCATAAGCATGCCCCTAACAATACATCACCTCCAGGAGGCTCCTATTCCCAAATTGTCAGCAGTTGAGGACCTAGCATTCAGAACAGATAAGTTTATGGGAGATACTTGAATCAAACCACCATACATACTGAACTGGAATTTGTATTCTATCTCACAAGCATATTGTGTCACTGTGCCCTAGTGAATTGGTATTGGCTTACTACTCTTATGGTTCACAATGCCTCAGTCAACTGGAATGTGTACACTACACGGTTTGCACACTGTTTCACGGTGCCATGATTATCTACCATTTGTTTACCAACTTATGTTAGCTAATGATTTCCAATGTTATAACAATCTGAAATTTGTTTCGTAACTAACAAGCATATGATTCAAAGAGCCACAGAGAAATGGTATTTGTTGATCATTTTATGTAAATTAATGTTTTACAGTGCTTTAGTGAACTTGAATTTTTATAGTGCCTTACATGCTCTGTGTCTCACAGTGCCTCAGTGAACTTGCACTTGTTTATTCTGATATGTAGCTAATAGTTCATAGTATTGTAGTGAATTGGAATTTGTTAACTACATGACATGCTAAATTGTTCACAGTGCTGTACTGAACTGGAGTTTGTAGACTACCTTACATTCTTACTGTTTTCAAGTTTGTTCAGTAAATCATATATCTCCTGATTCTCAGTGCTATGGTCACCTGGTATTTGTATAGTTGCTTATAAGAATACTGTTTCACAGTGACACATTGAACTGAATTTATTTACTATGCTACATACCTAATGGTTCACAGTATTGCAGTGAAGTGGAATTTGTACACTATCTTAATGCATACTGATTTTAGTGCCATATTGAAGTGAAATTTCTTACTAACTATTGCAGCTAATGGTCCACAATGATGTAGCGTCTACCTTTCATGTATAGTGTCTCATTGCCATACCTAACTGTATTTCTTTTTTTGAATTTTATATATATATATATATATATATATATATATATATATATATATATATATATATATATATATATATATATATATATATATATATATATATATATATATATATATATATATATATATATATATATATATATATATATATATATATATATATATATATATATATATATATATATATATATATATATATATATATATATATATATATATATATATATATATATATATATATATATATATATATATATATATATATATATATATATATATATATATATATATATATATATATATATATATATATATATATATATATATATATATATATATATATATATATATATATATATATATATATATATATATATATATATATATATATATATATATATATATATATATATATATATATATATATATATATATATATATATATATATATATATATATATATATATATATATATATATATATATATATATATATATATATATATATATATATATATATATATATATATATATATATATATATATATATATATATATATATATATATATATATATATATATATATATATATATATATATATATATATATATATATATATATATATATATATATATATATATATATATATATATATATATATATATATATATATATATATATATATATATATATATATATATATATATATATATATATATATATATATATATATATATATATATATATATATATATATATATATATATATATATATATATATATATATATATATATATATATATATATATATATATATATATATATATATATATATATATATATATATATATATATATATATATATATATATATATATATATATATATATATATATATATATATATATATATATATATATATATATATATATATATATATATATATATATATATATATATATATATATATATATATATATATATATATATATATATATATATATATATATATATATATATATATATATATATATATATATATATATATATATATATATATATATATATATATATATATATATATATATATATATATATATATATATATATATATATATATATATATATATATATATATATATATATATATATATATATATATATATATATATATATATATATATATATATATATATATATATATATATATATATATATATATATATATATATATATATATATATATATATATATATATATATATATATATATATATATATATATATATATATATATATATATATATATATATATATATATATATATATATATATATATATATATATATATATATATATATATATATATATATATATATATATATATATATATATATATATATATATATATATATATATATATATATATATATATATATATATATATATATATATATATATATATATATATATATATATATATATATATATATATATATATATATATATATATATATATCCGCTATAAACATGGTTGAGCAAATCGCTTTAGTCTGTGGTTGGATGGTTTTAGGGTAAGTGACCAGTAAGGAATAACTGGGTCATTGGGATCTCTAGACTCAGCTTTTCAGAAGTCTCCATATTGCTTTCCAAAGTGGTTGTACCATCCAACATTCCCACCAACAGTGGATGAGTGTTCCTACTTCTCCACATCCTCGTCAACATTTATTTTTATTGTTTTTTGATGTTTGCTATCCTTATTGGGTAAGGGGTGGGGAATCTCATAGTGTGTTTTAAGTTGCATGTCTCTGATGATTAGGGATGATGAACATTTTCTAAGTGTATGTTTGCCGTTTCTATTTCTTCCTCTGGAACAGCCTGTTGAGCTCTTTGCCCAATTTTGTGAGTGGGGTGTTTGGACTGTCTTACTGTTTAGCTTTTTGAGTTCTGTTGTAGATTCTAGAGATTAGGCCTCTATCAGTGAATAACCACAATATTTTCTCCATATATATATATATATATATATATATATATATATATATATATATATATATATATATATATATATATATATATATATATATATATATATATATATATATATATATATATATATATATATATATATATATATATATATATATATATATATATATATATATATATATATATATATATATATATATATATATATATATATATATATATATATATATATATATATATATATATATATATATATATATATATATATATATATATATATATATATATATATATATATATATATATATATATATATATATATATATATATATATATATATATATATATATATATATATATATATATATATATATATATATATATATATATATATATATATATATATATATATATATATATATATATATATATATATATATATATATATATATATATATATATATATATATATATATATATATATATATATATATATATATATATATATATATATATATATATATATATATATATATATATATATATATATATATATATATATATATATATATATATATATATATATATATATATATATATATATATATATATATATATATATATATATATATATATATATATATATATATATATATATATATATATATATATATATATATATATATATATATATATATATATATATATATATATATATATATATATATATATATATATATATATATATATATATATATATATATATATATATATATATATATATATATATATATATATATATATATATATATATATATATATATATATATATATATATATATATATATATATATATATATATATATATATATATATATATATATATATATATATATATATATATATATATATATATATATATATATATATATATATATATATATATATATATATATATATATATATATATATATATATATATATATATATATATATATATATATATATATATATATATATATATATATATATATATATATATATATATATATATATATATATATATATATATATATATATATATATATATATATATATATATATATATATATATATATATATATATATATATATATATATATATATATATATATATATATATATATATATATATATATATATATATATATATATATATATATATATATATATATATATATATATATATATATATATATATATATATATATATATATATATATATATATATATATATATATATATATATATATATATATATATATATATATATATATATATATATATATATATATATATATATATATATATATATATATATATATATATATATATATATATATATATATATATATATATATATATATATATATATATATATATATATATATATATATATATATATATATATATATATATATATATATATATATATATATATATATATATATATATATATATATATATATATATATATATATATATATATATATATATATATATATATATATATATATATATATATATATATATATATATATATATATATATATATATATATATATATATATATATATATATATATATATATATATATATATATATATATATATATATATATATATATATATATATATATATATATATATATATATATATATATATATATATATATATATATATATATATATATATATATATATATATATATATATATATATATATATATATATATATATATATATATATATATATATATATATATATATATATATATATATATATATATATATATATATATATATATATATATATATATATATATATATATATATATATATATATATATATATATATATATATATATATATATATATATATATATATATATATATATATATATATATATATATATATATATATATATATATATATATATATATATATATATATATATATATATATATATATATATATATATATATATATATATATATATATATATATATATATATATATATATATATATATATATATATATATATATATATATATATATATATATATATATATATATATATATATATATATATATATATATATATATATATATATATATATATATATATATATATATATATATATATATATATATATATATATATATATATATATATATATATATATATATATATATATATATATATATATATATATATATATATATATATATATATATATATATATATATATATATATATATATATATATATATATATATATATATATATATATATATATATATATATATATATATATATATATATATATATATATATATATATATATATATATATATATATATATATATATATATATATATATATATATATATATATATATATATATATATATATATATATATATATATATATATATATATATATATATATATATATATATATATATATATATATATATATATATATATATATATATATATATATATATATATATATATATATATATATATATATATATATATATATATATATATATATATATATATATATATATATATATATATATATATATATATATATATATATATATATATATATATATATATATATATATATATATATATATATATATATATATATATATATATATATATATATATATATATATATATATATATATATATATATATATATATATATATATATATATATATATATATATATATATATATATATATATATATATATATATATATATATATATATATATATATATATATATATATATATATATATATATATATATATATATATATATATATATATATATATATATATATATATATATATATATATATATATATATATATATATATATATATATATATATATATATATATATATATATATATATATATATATATATATATATATATATATATATATATATATATATTCCATGAGGTACCATTAGGATGGGTGGGACTTGTTGTGACACAGCTCCCTTGAGTATGATATATAATATATATATATATATATATATATATATATACACATATATATATGTATATATACACACACATATAGTCACTCCTATAAATAACCACTCTCACATGCTCTGTAAGTAATCCCAATGAACTTGTTGGTTGCCAAAACAGGTTTTGGTATAATCATGCTTTGATATGTCATCTGTACCCTCTCTGGGTGAATATATGCCTGTTTCATCTCTCCAGGGCAAAAGGTTTCACATAACTCTTGGTGCCCAACATCGGGCATGGAAGAACCAAAGATGAGTTTTGAAGCAGCAATGATATGGTACTGGCTCTGGTAGCAAGCTATACAACTGAGCCTAAGGGTGGAGCATCTGTGGGGGAAAAGTTCAGCATGGCCATCCTTCCTCCTGTGATATGGGGTTGTGCATCTTCTTCTAGTGGTGGTGGTTGCATGGACCTTGCTATGGCTAGTAGGACATGTAGCTAATGATGAGTCATCAGAAGTAAGGGTGTCTGTGGGAGAAATTCCTGGGTGACAGTGGTATGTGGTAGTATGCATTCTTGATGAGTGGGGTCTGCCTCTGGAGTATGGGGATGCCTTGAAAAGAGTTAAAGGGTTAGAGAAGGTGTTGACGTCATTGAATGGGGCACATAAGAGACTAGAGTGCTGGCAAGCTGTCTGTTATGGGCAATAAGTCATACAACTGAGGCCAAGATGGCTGCCTAGAGAGAAATTGTTTATGTAAAATATTAGTTACAAGTCTTAAGGTAGTTATGACTAACAGCATCTTCTCTGCATTAGCTTCTAATTTGTCAGATAAATTAGATAATGGAGAATGAGGTAAAGATGATAGATCAAGTTTGCATACTGATAAAGCAATCTCAATAAAATAAGAGTTAAAAGCCCAGCAGACAAAAGGGTCTGTTTGAGTTTTGAAAGGTCAATATGGCAATATTTGTGTCAAGCTGTAGTTCAAATAATAATAAAAAAAAAACATGACAGGAAGCCAAATGTGGTGCTAGTGAGCATCTGGAAGGCTTTACACCCCGAAGAACAGTTCTCAGAAGTCGTGAATGATAAAACAGTACAAGTAAAGAAGACATCCTAACCTGAGGCTATCACAGCAGCCAGGTGTACCTGAGGGAGAAACAATAACCAAAATTGCAGCCTCAGTGCCTGGTCTCTGGAGTCTGTCAAACTAAAGGGTTGTGGGGAGCCAACCCTAAAGGAGGTCTCATAGTAGGCTAGAGAGTAGCCTCCTTTGGACCTGAGTCAGGCCCAACAGCTTGAGTGGGCCTCATTGAGCTTAAGTAGGGGTCGGGGGGGACAAGATGCAATGAAACCCTGTGGTAAGGAAACAAAATGGCTCATGGAAAATGTCTATGGATCATGAAAGGCCTGCTGAAGTAGTGCCTCCTGTTCATGCTACTGATCCAAATATTGTTCTGTGGAGGAAATAGCTTAGGCAAGTGGTACAAGATTTGAGCTGTTAGTGAAATTAGAAGTCCAAATCAAGTTTTATTATCATTTAGTGAAGAACTGAAAAATGTAGACACAAAAGATACATTATTAAAGATTTATTTATTTATTGGTTTTTCAAGGTAGAGTCTCACTCTAGCCCAGGCTGACCTGGAATTCACTATGTAGTCTCAGGGTGGCCTTGAACTTATGGCGATCCTCCTACCTCTGCCTCCCGAGTGCTGGGTTTAAGGCATGTGCCACCATGCCTGGATTAAAGATTTATTTTTTAAAAAGAACACAGATAAAAGGAAAGAAGCAAAACTCCCAAGCTGAATAGCTGGCAGGAGTCCTGAGAAAGTTTTTTTTTTTTTTTTAGAATAATTATTTTAATTTTTTTTGTTTATTTTTATTTATTTGAGAGCAACAGACAGAGAGAGAGGGAGAGAGAGAATGGGCCCGCCAGGGCCTCCAGCCACTGCAAACGAACTCCAGACGCATGCGCCCCCTTGTGCATCTGGCTAACGTGGGTCCTGGGGAATCGAGCCTCAAACTGGGGTCCTTAGGCTTCACAGGCAAGCGTTTAACTGCTATGCCATCTCTCCAGCCCCCTGAGAAAGTTTTTGAATGTTCTAGGAGACCACCAGCTTCCACTAGCCCAAGGGCTGAGGATGTCATCAGATATCATTTGAAGCCTGTGGTGGATACTTCTCTGCTTTGCTATAACCTGCCTACCTGATGGTCAGCCAGTGTAATTGAAAAGTGCCTGGACTTATGACTTACTTCTCTTCTGTCCCTATAAAACCTTCATGTAATTGTTAACACATTGGGACATGGAATTGCGGTAACCTAAATCTGTATTTCCAGGTCATGGTCACTCATATTTGATTCCAGAATAAACTATCTCTTATCCCCTTTGAGATAAGAGCTGTACCTTTTGCATCAATACTAGGAAGGAATTCCCCTTTCTTAGAATTAAGATTGTTGGAAGGATTAAATCTAAACTGAGTGAAAAACTACAGGAGCTAGACCATTTCCTTGGATAGACAGACAGATAGGGAGAATGAGCCTCTGGCAGGTGGTTATATTCTCACTATATTTTACCTAAGATGGTGAAAGGTGTGACTCCACTCCTTCCTTCTTTCTGTCTTGGGTGAATTTTCCCACCAGCAGACTGGCTTATTAGGCTGCCTCAGTGGGCTTTCTGAGTCCTGTTCAGTGCTGAATGAATGCATCATGGACAAACCAGTGCCTTCACCTTCACTAAAGCTGACCAACCATGGACTCTAGATGGGTGGGCTTCCCCTATTCAATAATGATGCAGGATGTTTGGGTTCAGGAGGGGGGCCCCCAGAATTTATGAACTCCAAGTTTTAGGTTCAATCTACCTTTAATAATGAATTAATAAAGACAGATTCACGAAGTATAAATTATGAATCATTAAGTTTATTTAGGGGGAAATAAATTGTGGAATTTATTTAAGGGAGATGGGCATTTAAGAGACATTGAGACTTTTAGAGAGAAATCAGAGTAAAGCTGCAAGCATGTGGACTTAAGACAAATTGAGGCTTTTAAGGAGAAAGTAGAGTAAAGCCACAAATGTGTGGAAGGCAAGAGAAACTGAGGCTTTTAAAGAGAGTCTAGAGTAAAGCTGCAAGCACATGGAGGATAGAATTTAGGAGCTTGTGTAAGGAGATTTAGAAAGTACACATGTGACGTCTGATATATGCTTTCCTACGGAGGAAAGTTGAAAGGGCAAATGGTGAGGCTCAAGGAAGAGAGAGAATATCAAAGCAGAGACCAAGAAATTCAGGGAGAAATGAGTAACAAAGAGTTACACTCATGGTTACCCCATAAAGAAATTATCCAGGTAGCAAGCCTGGAGTTAGTGAGACCACCCACATAGTAGATCTAGCGTGCAAGGGAAGTACATATGTGGTAGATTCAGATACCAGAGGAAAATCATTTATGTAATCAAAGTGAGAGGTTACCCAAAAGTATAAAGTAGAGAAAAGCAGAAAAGTTCCCCAGACCAAGAAACAGTGTTATGTCCCCCGCCTCCAGCACTCAGCTTAGCTGGGCGAGGGGGAAGCTAGACTCACATTTATCCAAACAGAGATGAGAGGGAATCCAGAGAAAGCTCTATAAACTATAAAGAAGAAAAAGCCCACGCAGGAAAATGATGAGAGCCTTTATATACTCAATTCATTTGTAGATTTGGTGGGTGGACCCAGAGCCAGACCACCTGGGCTGTTGATTTAGGTAGTGTGCTAGACTCTGGGTAGCAGGGGACACTGTAAACCAATTTCAGTCAGACATGAGTTCTGTTCTTGTGCCAGGGCAAACTGGCATATGGGTGACATCTCCTGGTTCTCTCTGGGCATCAATCACTAACTAAAACTGCCTACAAGAAACTAGCTTTCTCCTATCCTCCTTCAATAAAAGTTCAGTTCCCATTGAGACTGTGAATCTTCCATCTTCTGGAAATCCCCGCCCCCGCCCCCAGAGGAGACTGCTGTTTCTGCATTCTTTCCCTCATACTCTAAAATTAGTAAACATTATTCTTTCAAACACTTTCCTGTCTTTTAATTCTTTACTTGGCAGAGTAAACAAACACATCACCCCTAGATGGTATCATTGGCATTGTGGTTAGCTAGCTCAGCCCTAAAACTTGGTGTCAGGGTTAGCTCAGCCCCTAATTCGGAACCTATAAATGGCCCCCAACTTGAGTCTCTAGGTGGGCTTTAGCTCATCCTGCCTTCTCATGAGCAGGAGCTCTCTATTTTTTTCCTTTTCTTTCTTTTTTTTTATTTGCAAGCAGAGAGGGAGAGAGAGAGAGAGAGAGAGAGAGAGAGAGAGAGAGAGAGAGAGGGAATGAGTGTGCCAGGGTCTCTAGATGCTGCAAATTAACTCCAGATGCATGAGCAACTTTGTGCATCTGGCTTTAAGTGTGTGCTGTGGACTTGAACCCTGGTCATTAGGATTTGCAGACAAGTGCCTTAACTGCTAGCCATCTCTCCAGCCCCTTGTTTTCTAAGTCTAATAAAATCTCTCTAAACCTTATCCTCTCCCCTGTGGATATCTATTCTTGAAATTTATAAGCCAAGAATCTGGGACACCTCCAAATATTGGTGCATTGATATGTTGGTGTATTGGCTAGGAACCTCCAATTTCTTGTACCACTAGTGCCATGGGTGGGATTACCTCCTTGAGAGTTACTGGACAAGGAGACCCATGAGGCTCCCAGAATGAAAAAAAGCCACTGCCACTGTTGTTGGTTGCATTCCAGAAATAAATGGTAAGTCCCTCTTGCTGAAGATGTGGCATACTTTGGTTGCAAGTCAGGAAGAAATCAGGCTTGGATTAAGCTGGAAGTCTCCTTCCTGCTGGCTTGCTTTCATAGAATAGAAGGTGCTATGTAGACTGCTGGGGAAGAAAAGTCACAAAAAGTCCTGCTAAACTGTGGACCCCCAAGTGCTGTATTACCAATATGTAGGGAACTTTTCTCCCATGCATTTTTAGTTATGACCAAATCTCCCCATTATTAGGGCAAGGCTTAGCTAAATTAAGAACTTTCATCCTCATGGCTTCTTAATCCTAAAGTCTGGGCCACTGAGGGAAAAGAAAATCAGTCAAGCTAAGACAGCCAAACCTGTACATGTTCATCATAAAGATCTGGGACCTCTATAAAGTGGCTTCTTATGTGACAGAAGCCCAAGAAACTTAACATTCCTTTCCTACAAATAAAGAAGTCCCCAATAGACATTGATCCTGATCTTTGTCAAGCTTGCACTTAAACTTCTGCCTTGTTCCAATGAAACAAAACCATTTCCCATGCCTCAAACCATTCTAATGTTTTTGTTGTTCCCAAATGTTTTTCTCAGTGATGAAGGAAAATGACCTACATATAGATGGCAATGAGACAGCAGACTGGCTTGCAGGTTTCTCTCTTGAGCTTCTTGAATATCATCACCCCCTCTGAAAGATAGCCTAACTGCTACACCCCAAGACCCTATTCAGCTTGAAGAAGTACTGAGTGGCTTATGTCCTGTTATCTATAACAGCAGTTAGTTTCATCTCTGAATGGGGGGAATGTAGAAGATTTAGGAGAAAGCTAGCTTCTTTTAGACAGTTGCAGTTAGGGACATGAGTTCAAAAGAGAGAACCAGGAGATGCCACCCTACATGCCTGTCTTGGCAAGAATGGAACTTGTGTCTGATCCAGATTCATCTACAACAGCTAAAGTGCCCACTGCTGTCCACAGTCTAACGTACTACACAGGTGGTTCTTCCCCTTACATGTCTGAATCTGACAAAATAGTCTATTTTCTATTGACTATAAAAGGTTTGTCTGTGATGTTTCTTCTTTTTCTATATGCCCTCTCTGCTTCTCTTTACTCTGGTTACAGGGATACACGTGAGTCTGCACGCCCCCCCACCAGTGTGGGTGGGTGGGGGGAGAGCAGACAGACTACTGTTTCTTGCCCTGGGTAAGTTTTCTGTTTGCCTCTGCTTTATACTTTGGAGTAACTTCTCACTTTAATTATATGCATGACTTTCCTCTGGTCTCTGAAACTATCCCATGTGTATTTCCTTACAGTCTAGATCTACCACATGGGTGCTTTCTCTAAATTCTGGGCCTGCTACTTGTGTAATTTTTCTAAACTCAGGTTAACCATGGGTAGAACTCTCTTTACTGCCAGACATGAATTCACTCATGTAGAGTATACCTTAAGTCCAGTTGAAAAGTTGTTGGCTATATCCACAACAGTCATAATGAGAGGGATTCAGTTAGCTTTATTAGGTATTTTAAGGTGAGTAGGCCCTGAATGTAAACATCAGAAATGTCTTTAAGTCTGCCCTTACAGATGAAAAATGAGCAGTAAAAGAGAGGTCATAGGCTCCAGTTGAGAAGCAACTGCTATTTTGTTGAATGGATATAATATGCCTGTCAGGATTTCCTTCTAAATATTTGTGCTGCTATTACTGCTATTGTCTGCCTTAGCTATGGACAACTTCTTCCAGTGGTTGGTGGTTGCTAAAGACACTCCTAAGAACTTAAACTGCTAAGAACAAGACTGTTATAGTACCATGGCTGACTGATGTTTGAAAAGGACAATGAAACTGTCACCCCTGCTAAGGCTTAGAGAGTTTAAGAGAATAGGTGGCAGAAAGAAAGTGCAAGACAGAGAAAAGTAGTGGAGTGTTGTATGGTGTTTTTACTTCATGCACAACATGATCCATTTTGAAGTAAAGAATGCTTTGGCCAGATAGCTATGGCAACTTTGGAGCACAAAAATACTGTGATACAAGGTCTATGATAATAGTAATGGAGCTACTGACAACTTCCTGGTAGATGGAGGAGGGGAGAGTCAAAAGACCCTCACCTGGAATTCCAGCAACTGTTCCCTCTTGCCCTTCCTCTAGTTGCAGGTAATTTTTAGAAACAGGTTCGTAGAAAGAAGGTAGAGGTAGAAAGCTAACTAGAAGGGGGACTCCATGATGCAGTTTCCATGAGGTGTGGGATATGACTTCGAGGTGATGATACGGGGTTTTGGAGTTCAGGGAGAGCTTATGAACCCCAACTTTTGGACTCTTGTCTATTTTAACAAAGAATTAAAATTAATAGACTCAGAAGGATAACTTACAAATCATTAGACTTATCTAGGGGAGATTATATATCCTTTGAGGGGGCTAGAATGGGCATATATGCCCACGTGAAGCAGGATGTGGGAGTCCATGAGGGAAGTGGAACATGGGAGTGGAGTGAAAATGTGAAGGGGGCTTTTCAGGGAAATTTAAAAAAGGGCCAAAACATAACAAGAACGCTAAGAGGTAGTAAAGTAGTAACAAAACAAAAAGATAGCTGCCCCCCACCCATCCCAGAAGGTCTGTCCAAGCAGGCAGTATGACATATCTATTACCTCTCTTTTGGCCCTGTTCCTAACTACCTATTTAAAATAACTTCCTTGCTCCTATTTCTTCTTCAGTGATGTAGCTGCCTTTTAGACACCATGCTCCTATGAACAATCTCTCACCCTGCTCTGTAAGTAACCCCCAAAATCTCACTGATTTAGTAAAACTGGTTTGTTGCAATTGTGCTTGTTCTTGTCATCTGTGCCCTATCTGGGGAAATAAATGTCTGTCCACGTAAAGCTTTACATGATAACTACCTACATGCATTCTACTTCAAAGTGCCAAAGAGACCTGGCAAATGTTTGCTACTTTATGTACCTAATGATTCACAGTACTTGAATTTAACAGTTTACATTATACTGTTCCAAAGTGCCTCAAAGCAATGGCATTTGTTTTACTATCTTATGTAACTAATAGTTTACAGTGCTCTATAAAGCTGGAACTCAGGGTTCAGCAGAGTTCCCCCAGGTCTGTGAACCCCAATATTAGAATTCTTGCTCATTTTAACAAAGCATTGTGAAAATGTACTCCAAGAAGTGTAAACTATGAATTACTGAGTTTATTTAGGGAGCAACTATGAATTGTGAGATTTAGAAAGACTCAGGTCAGAAGGGAATTCCTTTTGTTGCCCAGCTGGAAATGGACATGGGAGAATGGAGAGGTAGGGAAATCTTAGGAGTAAAGCCCATAGAAAGGGCACACATATGTGGAAGGCAAAATATGAGAGCCCAAGCCAAAGGATTTAGAAGAAACATGCACACACACGTTCAAGCAAAGCATAAGAGCCATGGTCCTTCACCTTTACATTCACATAGGGGTCAGAAAACGCTAAGAAATAAGGATGTTGAAGGACTCAGGGCTTAAAGAATGATCACAGATGTAACAGAGTAAAAACAAAACAAAACAAAACAAAACAAAACAAAACAAAAAAAACACCCAAAACCAAGATAGGAGAGTGTCCAAACAAAAAGAAGTCCTTTTCTCTCTTACCATCCAGGCTGGGAAGGAAAGAGCTTCCAAGGCAGGAACCAGAAGAGTCTGGTGTCTGAGAGAATATAGCCAAGAGAGTTATTATACATGTGGTAGACCCAGAGTTCAGAGGAAAATCATACCTCTAACCAAGCAACAAAGCATACATTGAAGTTCTGGTGAAAAACCATAGGACAGATGGCCAAAATGGGAGAGATAGTAATTTCCATTTCCCCTCCCCACAGGCTGGTAAAGACGTAAGAGCAGGGACCAGGAGAGCTTGATCCAGAATATTGTCAAGTATGCTTATATATGTGCCAAGCCCTTCTATAATTAATTAGGGTGGGCTTTATTTCAGATTCAGGTGTGTAAGGAAGAGACCTGATTGGTTAGTTGACTCAAGGGACTGACCCAGGAGGGGCTAGCCCAACCAAGTGTGCCAGACTGGGGAAGAAGTAGTGGCATTGCTGTTGAGAAATTGTTCATAGCTATCCTGGGAAAGACTGGACTAGATGCCCAGTTCCAGTTCTGCCAGCCAGGCAGGGTGGCTTTTCCTTTTCCTTGAGCTCTGTCCCAGGCTGACCAATAAAGTCTATCTTGCTCCTGTTCGTCCTTCAGGACCTAAAATGCATATGGTTTTATGGCACATACTGAACTTGCCTTGGTTTACTACCTTCCATACCTCATGGTTCTTAGTGCCATAGTGAAACATGTAGAATATCTTATATGAATACTGTTTCACAGTGACAAAATGAATTGGCATTTGTTACTTCCTTTGTAGCTCATGGTTCACAATGCTGCAGTGAGCTGTAATTTGTTTACTAGCACATGTACAAAGTGTTTCACAGTTCCCTAGTTAACTTGAATTTATATTGGAAATTACCACCATACTGTTTCACCTTGCTGTATTGTACTGGAATTTGTATATTAACTTAGATGAATATTCATTAATAATACGGTAGTGAATTGGAATTTGTAAGCTACTATACATGCGTAGTGGTTCATAGTGCCATGTTGATCTGGTTCTAGTAGACATTATATGCATAGTTGTTCATAGTGGCAGAGGGAACTCAAATTTATATAATTCCTTACATGCATACTGCAGAGTGCCGTAGTGAACTGGCATTTATAAACCACCTTACATGCATACTGTTTCACAGTGCTACACCAAACTGGCATTGGCTTACTACCTCATTAGCTTATGACTCTTGGTGCCACATAAACTGGCATTTGTATATTAACTTATATGAATTCTGTTTCACAGTGCCATGGTATAATGGAAAGTATATACTACCTGTTAGGTCAAAATGGGCTTCCCAAAAGGGAGTCACCAAAAGAAAAACAGGATGGCTACAGGGAGATAAAAGAAATGGATCATCCACATTCCTTAAGAAAGATGGGCTGGAGACATGGCTTAGCGGTTAAGTGCTTGCCTGTGAAGCCAGAGGACCCCGGTTTGAGGCTCGATTCCCCAGGACCCACGTTAGCCAGATGCACAAGGGGCACACCCGTCTGGAGTTCGTTTGCAGTGGCTGGAAGCCCTGGTGCACCCATTATCTCTCTCTCTCCCTCTCTCTCTACCTGTCTGCCTCTTTCTCTCTCTGTCTGTCCCTCTCAAATAAATAAATAAAAACAAACAAAAAAAATTTTTTTAAAAAAGAAAGATGCCCCAAGAACAGGATTTACTGCCCCTCCTTATCTCTCACCAGGTTACATCTGGTCTCACCCTGAGATCAGAGATTTACTGTCCCCCTATCTCTCACCAGATCACTCCTGGTATCTCCATATGGCTAATGTAAAAGAAAAGAAATTTACTGCCCTAACAAGAAAATTCCTTACCCTTTCTCACCTTCTCCCAATTGCAAAAACCTATAAAGCCCACTATATGTAACCCCAGACTGCTCCACTCTTGATAGTCAGTCCTGGCAGCTCATGTTTTTTCCTGAATAAAAACTTCCATCTTTGCCTCAGAGTGGTCTCCATAGACCTTTGTCAATCCTGAACGTTACATGTGGTGCCATGACTCAGATAGGAAGGCTTCTGATTGCCCTCTTGGGTGGCCAGACCTCCTTTTTCCATGACCAGACCACTGAGCTGCCATTCGACCCTCTGAAGGCCTCGGACCATCTCTGACTGATACAGGCTCTCACACCCACCACAATTTGGCCTCACTGTTCTTTTCTCGATCGTCTTCTCACTCCTTCTCAGTAAGTGTCCCCTCTCTCTCAGGTTGGCCTGTCTCAGGGTTCACCCCTCCTTATGGAAGCTGTGCTGGCATGCCAGGCTACACCCCTCAGCCACTACGCCCAACCCCAGGACTCCCGAAAGACGCACTTTGGACACCTCTCTCTGGTTTCTCTCTCTGGTCTACTGTACCCTAAGGGGTGTCTTTTGGTTTGGTTGCACCAACTCCAGAAACCCCCTCTTCCTCTCCCTTCTGAGCACTTATCTTCCACTGCCAGCTGCTCTAATCTTCCACTGCCAGCAGCTTTCTCCATCAAAGCACAGGTGCCCTCCTTGCCCACTAAACAGGCTAAAAAGCCAACATTTGTGATCTGTATGGCCTCTGCCCACGTGGGAGGTGCAGGCCTCGTCCACCCTAATGGGTCAGGGGTTCATATCGGTATCCTGAGTAAACCCAGCTTAAGCTCTGGTCTCTCTCATCACCTTCGTCTTGTTCTTTCTCTGTCTCCTCTCACTAGCCCTTTCATTATAGTCTTACACCTCCATGGGGAACAAAACCTGCAACCCACTTCCTACTACCCCCTAGCCTGTCTTCTTAAAAACTTAAAACCCCTACAACTCCTGGATGACATCAAACCTCATCATGTACTCTTTCTGTGCAATTCTGCCTGGCTGCAATATACACTGGACAATGGGTCCAAATGGCCTGAGAATGATACTTTTGATTTCCAATTCTCACTGATTTAGAAAACTTCTGCCAATGTACAGGCAGATGGTCTGAAATACCCTATTTTTCACTCTGTATGCAAGGCCTTCTCTCTGCTCTACCTGCCATTCACACAAGGCCCTTCTAGCCAAGGTCTCAGGAATATGTTCTTACTCAACCCCTACCCCATATCCATCTTCACCCTCTGCTTTTGACTTGGACACCATAGAGGACCTCATCCCAATAGCTCCTCCAGCTCCTCCAGCTCCCTCAGCCTCTCCTGACACCCTGCCTGGTAACAAGGTTTGATTTTAATCTCTGGAGTTGTAAATACAATAGAAATTTAAAATGGAATGCATAACTTCTGAATAAGTGAATGAAAGGATGAATATATGAAGGGAAATGGTTGTCTAGAGTCTATATGAAAAGTGCACTTGAAATGAATGTGTGTGTATGTGCGTGGCTCACAGCCCTAAGGCAGCAGAATGATTTCTGTTCTGAACAGTGTTATTTCATTGTGGGGATGTTTTCCACCAAGTCCGCTGGATGAGATGGCATAGCCAATTTTTACTATTGAGTATTCCCCAGAAGGAACACTAACAATAAAAGTAATTAAGATCATAGAAAAAATGCAAGATTCTCCTCTTAAAGAGTTGTAAAATGACAGGTTTGAAAAGCAGCCGACAGTCCTGAGAGAAATCCCCCTGGAATTTAGGGGAAAAAAGGCTCTTTCTTAGTTTCCCTGTCTTGTAGAGCCAGGGAACTGCAAGCACAGGGAATCTCAGGATCCTGGTCTCAGCACAATGAATGAATGCCAAGTTGCTATGGGGACTTCTTATAATAAATTTGTAACTGTTTTATACTTATAAAAAATTTATAACTGTTTTACATTTACTTTATCTTTATATGCTTATATGGAACTACTAAAAGGCAATAGCCTCAAGATTTATGTTTAAATTTAAAAGTACTTAATACTAAAATTTTAAAGAAATTTCTAGAAGTTCTAATACTATTTAAGTCTGCTTTCATATTTTTTTTACATGTGTTTCAGGACAAAATTCCAAAATCTATGTTTATTCTGGGTAAATAGCATAAGTCAAATCTGATCTTTAAAAAATGTTATTTCAAAAGTCCCTTTAAAGGGAAAAATGATCATAGTAAAAGTCTTATGGTAAGGACAATACATTTTTGTCAATAGTTATGAGATGAACATGCTGAAAAAGATAAACTGGAGAGCAAACCTTAAATGTTTGATGAAAAAGATTGTTACAGAGTGGTTACATGGATCGTAAGGTAAAAGGATGTGGATGAAGGTATGAGTAAAGTATGTAGATGAAGATATGAGTAAGCTTAAACAGAAGGTTAAAGACAAAGTGCTTAATCAGATTATAGACTTCTTGAGATATGAAATGACTTAACCTAGGGCTTACATCAGACTAACAAAGTATGACTCTGGTTGGTAGCAGTATGCTATGGTATTCAGGTTGTAAAGTTAACTTTAACTCATTGATGTCAATCTGGTTATAATAACGATCATGAAAGACTGAATTTAGAGTATCCAACCAAGTTAACTAGGTTCCTCTATTTGTCAACATTTTAACTAAAATTACTCAACAATTAAAAGTGTATATTTGTAAAGCCAGGTACACATAGTGGAACACACATTTGAAAATTGTTTCAAAAATCATGTGAGGTGGCAAGTGGCTCTGGCATGCCTATCCCTTCTCTTTTGCATGAGACTTGTTTCCTTTTTTCGTTAGATCATGGCAGTTTAATCCAGTTCCTCTATTCTTTGGGTATATTAAATATAGCTAAATTAATTTCAAAAACTAACTTATAGTTTAATGGACATTTTATTTAGCTTTTAAGAGTGCTAAAACTTCTCAAAAATGTATGTATATGAAGATATCCCAATTTTGATAAGCTTAAAAAATTATCTAATTTTTTGTCTTCATATTTAAGCCCAAATCAGCATATCTGCAACAGGAGAGTCACATTGGAGGAAAATAAGTCCTCCAGGCTTTCCAAAAGAGGGAGGGCCACTTGGTTCAGCACAGCCTTGACTTATCCTAGCAGACGACAATGCTGAGAGTCATAGAACTCCTCTCAGGTCCCTGAAAGTCTCTCCTACAGAGCCGTAATTGACCTCCAAAATATACAGTTAATTCTGGCAGCCTACATGGTCTTAATCACCCAGTGAGGAAAATATAACTACAAAATATAACGAAAATATAAAAAATGAGTCAGACTAATAGGCTCCCCTGTTTGATGCTGATTTACAACTCATGCCTTCTGCCTCTGCCTGCCCCTGATTAAATTCACCTGCCCTGACCCCAGCTCCTCCCATTTGCCATTCCTCAGGCCCCTCCTTCCTTAGCCCTTACTGTATCTCATCCAGGGATAAGCACCCCAACAGACACTCTCAAACTTACACTCTCTTATGTCGCTACTCTTCCTCTGATCCTAAAATGCCCCTCTGCCTTCTTTCTCTTGTCCCAAGTCCTCTATCTCTCACCTCTGAGTACTCATCTTCCCTTTACATTTGGTGTTTTGACAAGAGTAACAAGCTCCTTTATTCTCCCTTCTGTCTTCTCACGGGGTGCACAGAGCCCATCTACCTCACCTTCTCTATAACAGGTGTCTGCCAGCAGCCGTCCTGATTATGAGAGAAGTCTCTGCTTCACTCAGGACCAAGTCATAACAACATGCTACACTGGCGCTGTCCATCTCACCACTCTGCCACCTCTTGCCACCATGGTCTCCTCATCACCTGCCCTGAAGAGAGATGCTTATAGTCAGCATGAACCTTTGTCTCTTATCATTAACAAAAGGCTGGAATATTAGGTCAAAATGGGCTTCCCAAAAGGGAGTCACCAAAAGAAGGAGAGGATGGCTACAGGGAGATATAAGAAGTGGATCATCCATATTCCTCATGAAATATGCCCCAAGAATAGGATTTCCCACCCCTCCTTATCTCTCACCAGGTCACTTCTGGTCTCACCCTGAGATCAGAGATTTACTGTCCCCCTATCTCTCACCAGGTCACTCCTGGTCTCTCCATATGGCTACAGAAATTTATTGCCCTAACAAGAAAATTCCTTCCCCTTTCTCACCTTCCCCCAACTGAAAAAAACCTATAAAGCCTACTATCTGTAACCCCAGACTGACTGCTCCACTCTTGATAGTCAGTCCTGGCAGCTCATGTTCCCCCACCCCCAATAAAAACTTCCATCTTTGCTTCAGAGTGGTCTCCATGGTCCTAGGTCACTCCTGAACCTTATACTACCTTACATTAATACTGTTTCCCAGGCCTTTTGTATCCTACCTTATATATATATACTGGCTCATAGTTCCTTAAAGGGCTATTATTTATATGGTACTTTACATACATACTGGCTCACTTGTTTACTACCTAGTTCACAGTGCCATAGTGAATTGGAATTTGTATACTTGCTTACAGGCATATTGTTTCATAGTGACATACTGAATTGGAATTTGTATACTACCTTACATAACATTATTCAATAGTGCAACAGAGAATTGGAATTTGTAAACCAGTTTACATGCCAACTGGTTCACAGTGCCATTATGAACTAGATATGCATCCTGCTTTATAGTACTGTAGAGACCTATAATTTGTTTACTATCTTACAAGCATTCTGGGTCATAGTGCCCTAGAGGACTTGAATTTATATACTACCTTACATGCATACTATTTCACAGTTCTGTAGTGAACACCAGTTTGTTTTACTCCCTTATGTACCTAATAGCTCACAATGTTTTATTAATCTGAAATTCATATAGTACCTTACATGCATACTGGCTCACAGTGCTTTATGGACCAGGAAATTGGTATACTACCTTACATCCACACTTGTCAACAGTCCAGCAGTGAGCTGGTATATATATATATATATATATATATATATATATATATATATATATGCACATTAGATCACAGTGGCTTAAACTACTGTTATTAATATTGTACCTTACATGCATACTAGTTCACAATGTCATAGTGAACTGGATTTATTTCACCTTATGTACATAATAGTCACAGTTCTGTAATAAAATGAATTTACAGGCATACTATTTCATAGTGCTATAGTGAACTGGAATTTAGTCCCTTACATACATATTTGTCATTAGTGAGTGAATTGCAACTTGTAATCCACCTTACATATCCACTGGTTCAGAATCTTAGTGGACAAGAATTTGTTTACTACCTCATGTGCATACTGGTTCATAGTGATATAGTGAACTGTAATTTGGATAGTACCATACAAGAATTCCATGTTTCACTGTGTCATGGTGAACTAGCTTTTGCATAGTACCTAGTGGTTCACAGTGCCATACTAAAGTTGAATTTGTATACAAACTTAAATGCAAAATGTTTCATACTGCAGCCTTGAGCTGGAACTTGATACTACCTGATATGCATATTCATCAATAATGCAGTAGTGAACTGGAATTTGTCAACTACCTTACATACATAGTGGTTCAAAGTACCATAATGAACTGGTAAATAATCTTGCATGCATAATCATTCATATTTCCAGATGAAATAAATTTGCATAATACCATACATGCATACTGTTTCAAAGTACCCTAGAGGACTGGAATTAATATTGTTACTTATCTTCATACTGCTTCACAGTGTTGTGCAGAACTGGAATGTGGATACTAACATATCCATATTTGTCAATTATTCATCAGTGAAATGGAGTTTGAAAACTCTTACATGCATAGTGGTTCACAGTGCCATAATGAACTGGTGAACTGGAACTAGTAGATGTCCTTGTATACAGAATTGTTCATAGTGCCAGAGATAACTGAAATTTGTATAATACTATAGGAGACTCAAGACAAAGCTAGTTTTTTTTTTTTTGGCGTTTTGGTTAGGGAACCCAAAGATGGCACCCTGCATACCACCATGCCAACCCATCTTGGCAGGAATGGAACTCAGGAATAAAACTGTGTCTGATCGAGATTCATCTGCACCAGCTACAATGCCCCCTGTTGCCCACAATCTAGCAAACTATCTAGGTGGGCTGGCTCTTGGATCCACCCTTTATATCTACAAACCAATTGGGTTTTCCCTTTAGGTACCTGAATTTGACATAAGAATCCAGTTTTCAATTGACTGTAAAAGCTTACCCCTGCTGTTTCCAGCTCTTTCTCTGCCTCACCTTGCTCTGCCTTGCTGGATACCCCTCCCCCCCACCACCCAGGTGAGGAAAGAGATGAGTACTATTTCTTGGCTTAGGTAATTATTGTTTGCCTCTGCTGGAGTAACTTCTCATTTTAATTACATGTATGATTTTCCTCTCATCTCTGAATTTACAATATGTGATTTCCCTTACACTCTAGATCTACTATGTGTGTATCTCCTCTAAACTCTGGGCCTGCTACTTGTTTAATTTCTCTAAACTCTGGGCAACTATGGATATAACTCTTTATTACCCATTTCTTCCTGGCACTTACTTTAACTTTCTTCCATGGAGAAGCTCAAGATGGACACTGTGCCTTCCACACAACTGCATGTTTCTTCTAAATCTCTCTCTATAAAACTTGTTTCCTGTTAGAAAAAGTTTTAGAAAAGTAGGAATTCTACGACCAAGACATTGGACTTTATTGGAGGAGTCTAGTTAAAGGGACACTTTACATCTTAGCAATGGAGATAATGGAAATGCTAGGTGTCCATGTAGTGTTTGGCCAGGGATATTTTATGTCCAAGGACAGCGGGAGGGAGAAGAATTAGCAAATGTGAAGGAAGCAAACTTCTTTGAATTCCCTTTTTCCCAGATAGCCAGCCACATATATTGTTCTCCTGGGGTTTTTGAGATAGCTGAGGGGGCAGACAGGAATAATGTGTTGAATTCCTAATATTTGGTAGCTCCTTCATTCCAGACACTTATGTGTATGGAATCTGGGAAAAAGGCTCAGTCTCAGGATCTTATCATGAAGTTGTATTTTTCCTAAAGGAGAGGCAGGAGAGGCCTATTCCAGAGAAACAACAGGTATTTCTGAAGCCATATGGAGCTGGACCTGTTGCAGTAGTCTGTATAAGTAGACAGATAAAAGATTGACATGTGATTGGAAAATGAAAAATACACCAAAGGAATAAGCAAGGTCTCATACAACACTAGAAATGTGAAGTTAGAAAGAAGTTAGAAAACCATGATGACAAAAAAAAAAAAATAATGGGGGGCATGAAAGAATCATATCAGAGTTATGATATCCCAATCTTAGTGAGGTGGGCTTTTGCTCTCTCAGGTGTTAGCTCTGAGAGAGAGACTATTTTCTCCCATCCAGGTGAGGAAGGGCTTAAGAATTACCATAATACAAGGTGTTGATTTTAGGATCCCAGGCTGTCTGGGTTTATTTTCTGGGAGGGGGTAGGAGCAACTCCTCAATCTCTTCCTCTCAATTTTGGGATGGGGAGCTGGAATGACATTTTAGCAACTTTGGCCATATAAAGAAAAAGGAGAAAACAGGGGAAAAGCTACCAAGAAGCCTTAGGACATGGTGGTCCCCAAGATGGAGCTTACTGGGAGAGCTTTAGGACCTGTGTCTTGTCAGGATAAATAAAGCTATACTTATATTAGGGCTGGAGAGATGGCTTAGCAGTTAGGACACTTGCTTGCAAGCCAAAGAACCCACATAAGCCAGATGCACAAGGTAGCACATGCATCTGGAGTTTGTTTGCAGTGGCTGGAGGCCCTGGCACACCCATTCTCTCTCTTTTTCTCTTTTTCTCTGCCTCTTTCTCTCTCAAATAAATAAATAAACATTTTTAAAAAATAAAAAAATCTATATCTAGAAACAGGAGGCTAGAGAGTAGCTTATGGATACAGAGTGCTTATCAAAGAGGGAATAACTAAATCTGCTGGACTCAAAGTGAAGAAGAGTGTGAGTGTGGAGGATCCCTATCGTATAGGAGAATAAATTACATGTCAGAGATGAGTATAACTTACAGCAACAGATATAGCTGGTCAGAGAGAGATATCAGGTCATACACAGAAAAAAATTATTGGCCATTGAAAAGGCTAATATTGCCCAAAATACTATTGGCTCTAGACTGGTAGTATTTATTTCTCCACAATTGCTGCTCCATCATTGAAGTTCTAGTCACCCAGGTGTGGGTTTTGGGAGGCTTTTCATTCTTTATTTGCCAAACACCACTTTGTACTTTGTGTACATGGCATGCTATATTCCCACACAGCCTTCCCTTAGAATCTTAACATGATGCTGAGTCAGGCATGAAGGCAGTTTCTTCAGGAGAATGATATTAATCACAGCCATAATGAAAGAAACTCCTAGACCATATTAAGTCTATTAGCCATTATGATCCAATCATTATATATCTATGTGAATTTTTCTGTATACAACATGATATTAGATGACATGGCTGGCCAGTGTTAGATGTAACAAAGAACAAGAAACATGATTGGAATGACATCCTTTTAAGATTTTAGTTATACTTCAAATTGATGACGATTTAAGTTAATTTGATATTTTTAAAAGTAATTTATTTATGAGAGAGAGAGAGAATGGGTATGCCAGGGCCTCCAGCCACTGCAAATGAACTCCAGGCACATGTGTCCCTTGTCCATCTGATTTATGTGGGTCCTGGGGAATTGAACCTGGGTCCTTTGGCTTTGCAGGCAAGTGCCCTAAACTCTAAGCCATCTCTCCAGCCCCCAAATTTGATATTTTGAAATTGTAATGAGTACTTACTTATGAGCCAATGTTTTCATATCAGCAATATAAACAATATACCTTAACAGGGCAACAACTGCATGTAGTTTTAATTTAAAATTGACATTCTTTTTCTTTTGCCTTGAGAAGACTCTAACCTGTGAGGGTGGCCTGCATGTCCTGGGGGAGGCATGGAGTGGATGGCTAGGTCTTATTAGTTTTATCTGGTGTCAAAAAGAACAATTTATTTGGCCACTCTTTATGACTGGTAAATGAAGGCCCATAGAGGAGAGAATGGAGTCATTATTTTATCATGTGGCAGCAAATTTTAGGAGAAAAGGCTATCACTGATACATGAGTGAGAGTGGGGGCTTGGGGAAGTCCATACGAGCTGTGCCAGAGAGGGAAGGGGTCAGGGACAGCTGTGGTCTCTGCATTGGTAGCTTCCACAACAGAGGAGGAAAAAGAGAAAGCAGAAGAGAAGAAATGGTGGGAGGGGGACAGGGATTGATATCTGACTCTTTAGAATTAAAAAAAAAATATTTTAGAGAGAAAGAGAGAAAGAGAAGTCGTACACCAAGACCTCAGCCACAGAAATTGAACTCCAGATGCTTGTGCCACCTAGTGGGCATGTGCTACCTTGCGCTTACCTCACCTTTGTGCATCTGGCTTACATGGGATCTGGAGAGTAGAACATGGGTCCTTAGGCTTCACAGGCAAGTGCCTTATCTGCTAAGCCAACTCTCCAGTCTACTTTTTAGACTTTTTTTTTAAATGAGGTAGGTCAATGGACTATTTTTGTAATGGAGTGATGAACTATTTTGCAGTTTTAGATATAGTCTGGGACTAACTTTGTCTTGGAGACAAAGGTTGTCTGAAATGCTTTCTGGGAGTTCTTGAGGCATCCCGATAAAACTACCTGAGGAAAACACCTTCTTTTCACCTAAGTCCTGGTTTAAGGCTACTTGCAGATGTAAGTCTCCTACAGTTGGGAGATAAGACAGAAAGGCCCCCTGCAATGGTTTGACTCCACTGACAAAATGGAGTCAAAGTACCAGTTTCAGGCATCTCTGGAAAGGTCTGACAGAAAAACATCTCCTAGGAGATGTGTGTATTTCTGGTGACATCAGCAGACGATTCAGATTCAATAGAAAGATTGGATGAAGACCCCTGGCAGGGTCTAAGAAATTGAACTCCCAGTTATGCAGCTGCATTCTGGGAAATGCCTGACCTAAAACTCCTTGGGTTGGGGTGATAAATGGCTAGTGTTGAATTCTATTAAGAATTGACAGGGCCATTAACTCTTCCAGTTTATGAAGTTATCAAATATTTAGAAGTCAAATGTATTATTTTTAGGCCAGCAGAAATTATTGTTTAATTTATATTTTGACCAGACTGTATTATAATAAAAAATTAAGCATTTTGACTTTATGTCTCCTTTTAGGATGAGGGTTTGGGAAAATTTGGGACTAGGAGTTCCTGGTCCTCTGTCCAGTGGAGAGGGTACGAGGGAAATGTCTGGGGAGGAATGTGGTATGCTCTAAGCTCTGGAAATTAATCAGGAAATGAACAATGGAACCCTAGGCTCCACCCAGAGCAACCTGGTCCAAGTCACTAATGTCTGTTATAAAAGCCCCAGAAAAACACAGTGAGAAAGGAGGAGGAGTAGCATAGTCAGTTTTGGGGTACCTCCATCTCTGGTTTTACAATGGAGGACCTGAAACAGACAACTTTTGGGATCTTAGAGTTTATTAAGATCAGCTCCACAGCAAGATGGTTAGTGAAGTTTTGGAAATTTGGTAACTGATGGAGGATAGAGGTGCAGAGGTATCAGATATCCCTGAACAATTGTTTCTGGCCAGAGGGTCTCAGGGCTGACTTCTGAGGAAAAGACAAGGGACGGCGTCCAGTTTGTCTTTCCCAGGTATCTTAGGAAGACAGACAGAGGGTGACTAGCCATTTTCTTGGACTAAAGATGGTCCAGTGTTTCAATATCCAGTGGATATGGCAAATGGCCTCTTTATGCTCCAGCCACCTGGGAATTGAGAGCCCAGGGGAATTGGAATTCTCATGCAATTCACTGTGGTGAAATGAGAGAGAGAGAGAGAGAGAGAGAGGAGACGGAGAGGGAGAGAGAGAAAGAGAGATAAAAAGAGAAATAAGGTAGATACCTTGGCCTGAGATATGCCACCACCATTTTCATACCCCTGAGTTTGTTCAAGTTTTGGCACCATATGATAGAAAAAGTAAGAAACAAGTAGGAATATCTATGACAGAGAAATTTGACTTTATTGGAGGAGAGTCTAATCATACAGGGATACTTCACATTTCAGCCATGGAGACGCTGGAAATGAGTGGTGCTTGCCTAGTATTGCATGGGGTGGGGGAGGGGGGTTATGTCCAAGGAAGAGAGAAGGGAGAAGTATTAGCAAGTTTCAAAGAAGAGAACGTCTTTGAACTCCTTTATTCCCAGTTAGCTAGCCAGGTATCTGGCTTCTGGTGTGTGTGTGTGTCGGGGGGGTGTCCCAACATAACCCATGGGCCAGACTTATTTTTCTTTTTTCTGTTTGCCAATATTTTTTTTAATTTTTAATTTTTTTATTAATTAGTTTTGTATTCAGCAAATACAGTCAGTTTGGTACCATTATTAGGATCATCCATGATCTACACCCTCCCCTTGGCCCCTCCTGGTTGAGGTATATGGGTCATGAATTGTGGAGTTAGCCCACAGTTATGGGTAAGACAAATGTCTCTGCATATCATGACCCAACATGTGGTTCTGACATTCTTTCTCCCCCTCTTCCACAAAATTTCCCTGAGCCATGTTGGGTTCAATTTTGGTCTGTTTCAGTGAAGAGGTGTTGGGGGCCGCTGTGGCTCTGGCTCTCTGATTTGGTAGGAGTTGATTTTTCTCTGTGTTGATCTCCATCCCCCTTGTGCTGGTATCCCGTTCATCAAGGAAAACAGCACCCTTACTTGTTTTGCCAATTTTTCTTAGCTTCAGCTGGGGCCCTTTTGAGGTATGGTAGGGTGGCTTTCTCCTTAAGATCTACATTTATCTGAAAAAGAGAAGCAGATTCTCCAACGGAGAGTAAGTTAGCACCAGGACAAATGAGGTAACACTTTTTTTTTTAATAGAGAATTTAATAGGTGTAGGCCCTCTTGTAGCCCATGATTGATGGTAGCTTGATATTGGAGAGTGGGCTTACGTTTGGATATGGTTCTGACTTGTTTCCCAGCTACAGCTCTGGGTCCCGTACCACTGAGGGGATTAGTTAGCCAAATTGAGAGCAGTTGGTTCCCCACCATGGCTGTGTGACACTATTGCACATGTGTGGGCATCACAACAAGTTATTTCCTGCTAAGTAGGTTAGACCATGAGTTGCTTGGACAGATATTGGTCACTTTCCACCAGTCGCCCATGTAGCACCTTCCAGTACTGGACACGCTGACTGTCTTGGGATTGACTCTTCCAAATTCTAGCCATGCCATTCCATTTTGCATGTCAACCACATAAGGTGTCTTCAGCAGTAGGGTCTTACCACTAACATTTGGTGGGTCATCAAGTACTCTGACAGAAATCTGTCTGTTTTTTAGGAAAAGTTGGAGGTATCTCTGATCAAAAGCTCCCTGTGGATGATAGCCCCATGCTGGTACTGGGAGTTACCTGTCAGTGCTCACTAAGAAAAGGAGGAAAAAGATAACTAATATACTAGAGTTAGAGAGAAGGGAGAGAGAGAGATGGAGAGAGGGAGAGGAAGAAGGAGAGGGAAGGAGGGAAGATGTAGAAGATTAAGGTTAGTCTTGATCCTACCCTCTTCAGTGTCTTGTGGTCCAGGTGTTTCCTGTAAGGGCCTGGTGAAGGTTCAGCCATTTGGTCTGCCTTTTTGGAAGTAGAATTTTATGGTACCATTGCCGTTTGGGTCTAGATTTGTTTTTCCCACCCCTTTGATGCCCTCCTCTCCCTCCCCTTCCATCCTAGTGTTTAGTCCATGAGATGCTTGCTGGGTATGTAAGGTATCTTGGGTAGATTCAGGTTAGGTGCTGTAGATGAGTGAGACTATATGGTGATTTTTTTTTCTGTGATTGGGTAAGTTCATTGAGAATGATCTGTTCCAGTTTGAACCATTTTTCCTCAAATTTCATTGTGTCATTTTTTCTTACTGCTGTATAGAATTCCATTGTGTAGATATACCACATCTTAGTTATCCATTCTTCTAGTGATGGACATCTGGGTTGATTCCAGCTCTTAGCTATTACAAATTGAGCCACTACAAACATGGTTGAGCAAATCTCTCTGGCATGTGGTTTGAAGGTTTTAGCGTAGATACCCAGTAAGGGAATAACTAGGTCTGTTGGTATCTCTATACTCAGCTTTTTCAGAAGTCTCCATATTGCTTTCCAAAGAGGTTGTACCATCCTACATTCCCACCAACAGTGGATGAGTGTTCCTACTTCTCCACATCCTCGCCAGCATTTATTTTTATTTGGTTTTTTGATGTTTGCTATCTTTATTGGGGTAAGGTGGAATCTCATAGTTGTTTTAATTTGCATTTCTCTGATGATTAGGGATAATGAACATTTCCTTAAGTATACGTTTGCCATTTGTATTTCTTCCTCTGTGAACTGCCTGTTCAGCTGTTTGCCCCATTTTGTGAGTGGGGTGTTTGACTTCTTACTGTGTAGATTTTTGAGTTCTTTGTAGATTCTAGAGATTAGGCCTCTCTCAGTTGAATAACCCACAAATATTTTCTCCCATTCTGTGTGTAATCTATTGGCTTTGCTTATTGTATGCTTGTCTGTAAAGAAACTCTTCAGCTTCATGTGATCCCATTGGTTGACTGACTGTTTAAGATCGTGAACTACTGTTGTTTTGTTCAGGAAGTGTTTTTCCATTCCTATATCATGGAAAGTACTTCCTAAATTTTCTTCCAGTATTAGTCTAGTTTCTTGTCTTATATTGAGGTCTTTGATCCATTTGGACTTGAGTGTAGTGAATGGCAAAATGTGTGGATCAAGTTTCAGTTTCCTGCATATGGTTATCCAGTTTGTCCAGCACCATTTGTTGAAGATGCTGTCTTTTTTCCAGCCTATATTGTTAGGGCCTTTGTGAAATATCAAATAGTTATACCTGCTTGACCCAAATTCTGGGTCCTCAAGTCTATTTCATTGATCTGTACTCCTGTTTTTATGCCAGTACCATGCTGTTTTTATTACTATGGCTTTGTAATAAAGCTTCAGATCAGGAATGGTGATGCCTCCAGAGGTATTTCTTTTGCTGAGGATATGTTTGGATATGTGAGGCCTTCTGCCTTTCCATATGAAATTTGAGATTATTTTTCTATCTCTGTGAAGAACACTGTGGGGATTTTAATTGGTATTGCATTAAATCTGTAAATTGCCTTTGGTAGGTTTGTCATCTTCACAATGTTAATTCTGCCTATCCAGGATCATGGGAGGTCTTTCCATTTTCTCAAGTCCTCCTCAATTTCTTTTCTGAGTGTTTTTATGTTTTTGTTGTATACATCTTTCACTTCCTTGGTTAACGTTAATCCAAGGTATTTTTTTTTTTTGTTGCTATTGAAAATGGGACTATGTCCCTTATTTCTTTCTCTGTATCTTTGTCATTTGTATATAGGAAGGCTACTGATTTTTCTGGATTGATTTTGTATCCTGCTACTTTACTATAAGAGTTCATCACCTTCAGGAGTTTTGGGATGGAGACTCTCGGGTCTCTTACAAATAAAATTATGTCATCAGTGAATACAGATAACTTCTTCCTCTGCAAATTGTATCCCTTTTATTTCCTTCTTATTGCTTGAACTAGGACTTCCAGTACTGTATTGAAAAGCAGAGGTGAGAGTGGACAACCCTGTCTTGTTCCTGATCTTAATGGGAATTCCTCCAGTCTCTCTCCATTAAGTATTATTTGGGCCTTCGGAGCTTTGTGTATTGCCTTTATTAGGTTAAGATATGATCCAACCATGTCAATTTTCTCCAATGTTTTGAACATGAAGTGATGTTGTATCTTGTCAAAGGCCTTTTCTACATCTATTGAAATGATCATATCGTTTTTATGTTTAACCTTCTTTATGTGGTGTACTACATTGACAGATTTCTGTATGTTGAACCACCCCTGTGTTCCTGGGATGTATCCCACTTGGTCAAGGTGGATAATGCTTTTGATGTGTTGTGGGATTCTGTTTTCAAGGATTTTGTTTAGGATCTTTGCATCTAAATTCATCAGGGAAATAGACTGGTAGTTTTCTTTTCTTGTGGCTTCTCTGCCTGGTTTTGGAATTAGGGTGATGCTAGCTTCATAAAAGGAGTTGGGTAGCTTTCCCTGTTCACCAATTGTGTGGCACAGTTTGAGGAAGATTGGTTTGAGTTCTTCCATGAAGGTTTGATAGAATTCAGGTGTGAAGCCATCTGGTCCTGGACTCTTGGGGGAGCTTTTGTATTAGGTTTGCAATCTCCATGAGTGTGATGGGTTGATTGAGGTGATTAATGTGCTCTGAGTTTAGCTTTGATAGATGGTATGCATCCAGGAATTTATCCATCTCCTCCACATTATCCAGTTTTGTGGAGTAGAGGTTTTTGAAATAAGTCCTGATGATTCTCCCAATTTCACTTATGTCTGTTGTGATCTCTCCTTTTTCATTTTGAATTTTGTTCATTTGAAGCTTCTCAGTTTTTTGCTTGATCAGATTAGCCAGGGGTTTGTCAATCTTGTTTATTTTTTCAAAGAACCAGCTCTGTGTTTTGTCAATTGTCTTAATTGTTTCCTTGGTTTCCAATTCATTGATTTCTGCTCTGATTTTAATTATTTCTTTCCTTCTGGAGGTCTTTGGGTTGGATTTTTCTTGTTTTTCCAGTACCTTTAGGTGGATGGTTAGGTTATTCATTTGGGATCTCTCTGTCTTTTTTATGAAGGCATTGAGTGCTATGAATTTTCCTCTGAGGACCACCTTCATTATGTCCCATAAGTTTTGATACAATGTGTTCTCATTGTTATTCAATTCTAGAAATTTTGCAGTTTCATTTTTTATTTCATCCACTATCCATTTCTTGTTTAAAAGTATGCTGTGCAGTTTCCAGGTGCCATTGGGATTCTTGGTGGGTCTTTTGTTGTTGATTTCTAGCAATATTGCATTGTGATCTGATATCATGCAGGGAATTATGTCAATCTTCCTAAATATGTGGAAGCAGTGACCCAGTATATGGTCTGTTTTACAGAATGTTCCATGGGCTGCTGAGAAGAATGTGTAGTCTGTGGATTTGGGATGGAAAGTTCTGTCAATGTCCATTAGGTCTAAATGATCTGTGGTTTTGTGGAGCTCTCTTACTTCCCTGTTGAGTTTCTGTTTGGATGATCTGTCTATTACTGATAATGGTGTATTGAAGTCCCCAGGTATGATGGTGTTGGTGGTTATTTCTGTTTTATTGTCAAGTAGGTTTTGTTTTATGAACTGTGGTGCCCCTGTGTTTGGTGCATACAGATTTATGATTGCAATATCCACTTGATGGATCATTCCCTTGATAAGTAGGAAGTGGCCTTCTTTGTCTTGTTTGATTATTTTTGGTTTGAAGTCTATTTTATCCGATATTAATATAGCTATGCCTGCTTGTTTCTTATTACCATTTGCTTGGAATATTGTTTTCCACTCTTTCTCCCTGAGGAGGTGTCTGTCTTTAGTGGTGAGGTGGGTTTCTTGAAGGCAACAGATTGATGGGTCTAAGTTTTTGATCCATCCTGTTAGCTTGTGTCTCTTGATGGGTAAATTAAGGCCATTACTATTTAGGGTAATGACTGTGAAATTTGATTTGATCCCTGCCATATTGTAATGGTAAATGTGGGTTGGTGTTTTCATGGACTTTGAAGTTTTTTGTGCCTACTCTGAGTTTGGTTATTGTGATCTGCTTCATGTAGGCACTTGAGTTTGATTATTCGTTTCTTCTCTGTGGAGAATTTCCTGAAATACTCTCTGTAGGTTTGGTTTTGTGTTCATATAATTGTAAAGCTGAGTTTTGTCATGGAATGTTTTTCTTTCACCATCTATTATGAGGGATACTTTTACTGGGTAGAGTAGTTTGGGTTGGAAGCCATAGGTTCTTAGACTTTGCAGTGTTTCATTCTAGGCCCTTCTAGCTTTCAGGGTTTCCATTGAGAAGTCTGAAGTAATTCTGATGGAGTTACCTTTGAAAGTGGTGTGCTGTTTTTTCCTAGCTGCTTTTAGGATTTTATCTTTGGTGTCAATGTTTAGAGTCTTAATGACAATATGTCTTGGAGAGTTTCTCCTTTGGTCCAGTCTGTTTGGAGTTCTGTTGGCTTCTTATATCGTGGTGGGCCTTTCTTTTAAGAGACTGGGGAAGTTTTCTTCAATTATTTTGTTAAATATGTTCTCCATGCCTTTGGTCTGAATTTCTTCTCCTTCTGGTATTCCAGTGACCCTGATATTAGGATGTTTAAGTGTATTCCCAGAATTCCCTCATGTTCTGTTCAAAGGAACTTTTGAACTTACGGAAATTTTTGAACTCTCAAACTGTTTCTTCCATCTTGTCTTCCCGATTACAGTTTCTATCCTCCACTTGGCTGACTGTATTCTGAGAGCTTCTAGAGAGTTTTGGAGTTTTCAATTAAGTTTGCATTTTCTACTACTTTTATATGTATAGTTTCCATCCCTCTGTCAAGCTCCCTTTTCACATCATTTTCTTGATGATTCTTGGAATTCATCCTTGCATTTCTTTATGTCTTGATTTAGCATGGCCAGCTGATTTTTAAGGTCTCCTTTTTTTTTTTTTCACTCTCCCTCAAATCTCTTAACTCTCTCTGAACTCCTTCCAATTTCTTATCTATTAGTTCTAGTTTAGTGATGTCAGCATCCACATGATTATCGGTCCTTGTTGCTTTCCTGCAAGTTCTACCAGTAGGTTGGTCAGGGTTGCATTGATCATAGCTTCAATTTGGTGTTCTGAGCCTAATGACTCTTCTATGTTTTGGTTAGATGTATTCATAGTAGGACTGTGTGCTCTAACTGGATTTTCTTGCATTTGATTTTTCATGTTATTTCTTTTGCGCTATGGTCTGCCCATGGCTGTGTATGGGCACATAGGTGGGTGGATCAGCCTGGGCTCAAGAACAATGGGAATCTGAGGCAGCCTGGGGTAGTTGCCAAGCAGCCTGGGCTTTGGCTCTCACTTGCCAAAGCCGCCTATCTACTGCCTGGCAGGGGTGCCAAAGTTGCCTGAATTCTCAAGCAGTAATGTGCCAAAGCTGCCTGAGCTCAAGCTAGGAGTGGCACTGAGGCACCAAGCACTGAAGCAGCCCAAACTTTGGCTGGGAACACTGGGAAGCAGTCTGCACTACCCTGCCCCAGGACAATGGTGGACAGCCTGCGTGGCAGACAGGTAGGGGATGGCACCTGAGCTGGTGCAAGCAAGAGACACAGTCTGAGTTTGTGTGGCAGTTGCTGTGGGACTGGGCTAGCTGAACGTGCAGCGGCAGGAGCAGTAAATGAGCGAGTGGGTGTAGCAGTCTAAGCCTCCACAGGCAGGGATCCATCTAAGCGCAGCTGCGCTGTGGATATGGGGAGGATTGGGTTACCTGCTTCTGAGGGAATCAGGGATTCCCTGTTATGGCCAGTACATACTGAACACGCAGTGGCCAGAGCAGTAAATGGACGAGTGGGCGCGGAGCAGTGTAAGCTTCCGCACGCAGGGATCGATTGGCACGATTCCCTGGTCCCCCCCCCCCCCAGCCCCTGTGCCTTCTCACTGACAATCTAATGGAGATTTCTCTCCCCTAAAAGACCCAGTGAATGCTTAATGTCTTACCTTTCTTTCCCCGGGATTAGCAGCACAGCTAAGTGGTCACCATCTTGGCCGGAAGTCCGGGCCAGACTTCTTGGCATTTAGCAATAGCATGTTGAATTCTTGAAACTGCTGACTCCTTCATCTCCTACGGGCATAGGCCAGCCTCTTTTCCTAAAGACTTTCATTTCTCTTAAATAAGCTTTATGTACTAACTATGCTGTACCTTCTACATGAGTGTGTTCCTTACTTTCCATGTGCTTGTGACTCTGCTCTATCCTTTTTCCTAGACCCCAATTTTATTTATATAAATGTCACAATTTGTGATTTGTCCCTAAACAAACTCAATAATTAATAATTTATTGCCCTTGAGTCCATTTTTAGCAATTATTTGTTAAAAATAGGCTAGGACCCAAAATTGGGATTCATAAACTTGGGGTATTCCTCCCAGGTATTTTTTTACAGCAATATGTAAAGTAACTAATAAAAGCTATTATTAAAAATCACTGTAAATTGAGTAGCTTAAAAACAGAGAAATTTAGGGGATTGGGGAGATGGCTTAGCATTAAGGTATTTGCCTGCAAAGCCAATGGTTTATTTCTCCATTACCCACTTAAAAACAGATGCACAAAGTGGCACATGTGTCTGGAGTTCAATTGCAGTGGCTCAGAGGCCCTGGCATGCACATTCGCTCCCTTCCTCCCTCCCTCTCTTTTCCTATTAGCCTCTCTCTTTTAAATAAATAAATAAATAAATAAATAAATAAATAAATAAATAAAGCATTTCTTTAAAAAACAAGGAAATTTATTTTTGAAGTTTAGGAGACTAGAAAGTCCAAGGTCAAGGTGTTGGCAGATTCAGTTTGTACTGAGGGCCCACTGCTTGGTTAATATGTGTTGGTTTCATTTTATGTTAGAAGAAATCAGGAGCCTCTCTTGGGCTCCATCTATGAAAGAGTTGGTCTCCTTTATAATATTGACCTCATGATCTAATAATCTCTCAGAGGCCACCAACTTCTAATACTATCTGTCACCTTGGGGATTAGGATCCCAACATTTAAAATTTTTGGCAGAGAAAAACATAGCAACTAAATTCTGAATCAAGAGTTTTATATTTGTTAACTTATTTAATCCTGTTATAACCTGCATGGAAAAAATTTGAATAATATCTACCAAGTGTTAAAGCCTTAATTAGTGTTAATTTACAAGTCTCCATTTTTGGATGGGAGAAGACTGAGGCTCAGAAAAGTTTACATAACTTTTTAAGGGTGCGTAGTTAACAAGTGACTGAGGGTCTGAGATCTGGATGCAGGCTTTTCAGTCATGGGGTCTAGCTTTAGGTATCAATGTACACTACCCACATCACAGTTGAATCTTCAGTACCTCAGAGAACGTTTATAGATAGCGCATGCTGAATTTTAGATTTTTGAAATTTATTTCTCTCAACACTTAGATAGATCTTCCTCAGTATTCATTTGAATAGCTCTTTGAAGCCATTTGAGCTTTGGATCTCCAGGTCTTCAGAGACTCCTGGGGCTGTGGCTCACTCGTGGGTTCCTCTCTAGAAGTAGTTCATTTCTTCCTCACTATGGTCAGATTGAAGATCTGGGGCCTTGGAAGTTAACCCTCTACCCATGTGTTGCCTAGGGGAATGCATGTTTCTTGAAAGAATTAGTAGAATTTCACCCTGTGAACACAGTTGGATTTGAAATCTAATTGCAAGGGATTTCTATTTTCTATTTTGCCAAAAAAACATAAAGCCATTTCCAAAGTAGACAGTATCTTTTTTGAAAAAAATATTTTATTTTTATTAATTTGACAGAGAAAGAGGGAGGGAGGGTGGAGAGAGAGAGAAAGGGAGAGAGAGAGAGAGAGAGAATGGGCATGTCATGGCCTCCAGCTACTGCAAATGAACTCCAGACATGTGCGCCCCCTTGTGCATCTGGGCATCTGGCTAACTTGGGTCCTGGGGAATTGAACCTAGATCCTTTGGCTCTGCAGGCAAATGCCTTAACTGCTAAGCTATCCCCCCAGCCCCAAAGTAGACAGTATCTTGTTTTGCTCTGTCATATTCTGCTCAGGCTGCTCTAGCCCAAGCACCACAGAATGAGTGGCTTATAAACAACAGAAAATAATTTCTCACTAGTGTGGAGAGCAGAAAGTTCAATATCAAGGTGCCAGCCAATTTCATGTCTGCAGAGGGCTGGCTTCCAGACTTCGAGATGACACTTAAAAAAAAACCTGTAAATTCACATGCATTTGGTAGAATCAGTGTCTTTTAGAATTTTAGAATTCAATTCACTGATGTTAGGATTTTTTTTTTTTTGAGGTAGGGTCTTGTTCTGTCCCAGGGTGACCTGGAATTCACTATGTAGTCTCAGGCTGGCCTCAAAATCACAGCATTTCTCCCTTCTCTTCCTCTAGAGTGCTGGGATTAATGACATGTACCACCATGCTTGGCACAATTTAGGATTTTAAGGTATGAATTTGAGGGAAATGAAGCATTTAGCCTGTAAAATGCTCTGCTATATGCCAAGGACAATGCTTTGTCTGTGTGTGTTTGCTTTTGAATACCACACACATTTATTTGCACACATATGCATATACTACATACATACAAGGCATAGACACACCATACACATACACCCACAAAAGTTCTTAAGGAGATATTTACATTTTTAAATTAAATCTTTGAAATCTTATGTACATTTTGTAACTGCAGTGCATCTCGGTTTAATTAACCACAGTTCAAGTGTTCAGGATGCACACGTTGCTAGCAACTGTCCTAGATACACAGGTTTACAGCAAACTGTGATTGTAAGAATCAAAGCAACACCCATAGCCAAATAGAATCTAACAATCGGAAACATTGTGATGGGCAGACCACATCACAAAATGAATAGTACAAAAAATCAGATGCAAATAAATCCAGCTATATTTCCCAGTCCCACAATGGATGCCTCTAATCTAATCACAGAAGAGACAATAAGATCAGAACCACAAAACAAAGAAATAAACTACACAACCCTGGCCAAGAAAATAGCAGAACTTGCAGAAATACAACAAAGGACCAATAATGGTATGAATGGTATGCTCACTAGATTAGACATACTAGAAAAGAAAGAGGAAGGGTTCAGAAGACAGTTAAATGATCTGAAGGAGAGTGAAAAACAAAGAGGACCTCAATAACCAACTGGCTAAGCTCAATGAAGACATAAAAAGATACAAGGATGAACTCCAAGAAGCATTAAGAAAATCAGAAACTGGCATGAAAAGGGAACTGGATGGAGGGTTGGAAACTATACATTAAAAAAGCAGTAGAAAATATGAACCAAACAAAACAAGCCCAAAAACTCTATAGAAGCTCTCCAGAATAGAGCTAGCCATGTGGAGGACAGAAACTCAGAATTGGAAGACAAAACATAAGAAATAGTTCATGAGTCCAGAAGTTTCAACAAGTTCAAAAATTTCTGTGAACAGGGCATAAGGTAACTGTGGGATAGACTTTAGCATCCCAACATTTGGATCATGGGGGAGAAGAAGGGGGAGAAATATAGATGAAAGGCATGGAAAACTTATTCAACAAAATTATTGAAGAAAACTTTCACACTCTCTCAAAAAAAAAAAGTCCTATCAAGTAACAAGAAGCTATCAGAACTTCAAAAAGACTGGACCAAAGGACAAATTCTCCAAGACATATCATTAAACATTGATCACATAGAGAAAGTCCTAAAGGCAGCTAGGGAGAAACAACACATTATGTACAAAGGAAACCCCATCAGAATTACTTCAGACTTCTCAATGGAAACCTTGAAAGCCAGAAGGGCCTGGAGTGGAACACTGCAAAGTCTAAGACCTTATGGCTTCCAACCCAAACTACTCTATCCAGCCAAAGTATCCCTCATAATGGTAAAAAAAAACTTTCCACAATAAGAGCCAGATTTACAACTATATGAACACAAAGCCAAACTACAAACAGTACTTCTGGGAATGCTCCACACAGAAGATTCAAATTACTAACCTCAAGTGCCAGTGGGAATCAGATCACAATAACCAAACTTTAAGAAGGTACAAAAGCTACAAATGCCAAGAAAACACCAAACCATATAAACCACCACCATATGGCAGGGATTAAATCAAACCTCACAGCTATTGCCCTAAACATTAATGGCCTTAATTAACCCATCAAGAGATATAAGCTAGCATGGTGGATCAGAAAATTAGAACCTTCAATCTGCTGTCTTCATGAAACCCATCTCCCCACTAAAGACAGGCACCTCCTCAGGGTGAAAGGGTGGAAAATGATACTCCAAGCAAATGGAAATAAGAAGCAAGCAGGTGTAGCTATACTTATTTCACGTAAAATAGACTTCAAACTGAAAGTAATCAAAAAAGACAAAGAAGACCATTTCTTACTTATCAAAGGAATGATCCAACAAGAGGATATCACAATCATTAATCTTTATGCACCAACACAGGTGCACCACAATTCATAAAACAAATATTACTTGCCAATAAAACAAAAATAACCACCAACATCATCATAGTTGGGAACTTTGATACTCCAGTATCAGCAAAGATCGATCATCCAAACAAAAGTAACAGGGAAGTAAAAGAGCTCAACATACCATAGATCAATTAGACCTAACAGACATCTACAGAACATTCTATCCAAAATTTACAGATTACACATTCTTCTCAGTGGCCCATGAAACCTTCTCTAAAATAGATCATAGAGTGGGTCATAAAGCTTGACTCCATATATTTAGGAGGATCAAAATAATTTCCTGCTTGATATCAGATCACAATGCTGTATTGCTATAAATTAACAACAAAAGATGTGTCAGGAACCCAAGCAACTCCTGGAAACTGAACAACACACTCTTAAACAATAAGTGGGTAGTGGAGGAAATAAAAGATGAAATTGCAAAATTTATAGAAATGAATAGAATGGGAACACAACATATCAAATCTTATGGGACACAATGAAGGCTGTCCTCAAGGACAAATTCATTGTGTTAAATGCCTTCATAACAAAGACAGAGAGATCCCAAATCAATAACCTAACCATATACCTAAAGGTATTGGAAAAACATGAAGTATCCAACCCTAAAAGCTCCAGATGGAAAGAAATAATTAAGACCTGAGGGGAAATTAATGAATTGGAAACTAAGAAAGCAATTAAGAAAATTAATGAAACAAAAAGCTGGTTCTTTGAAAAAATAAACAGGATTGGTAAACACCTGGCCATTTGATCAAGTGAAAAAAAAAAAAAGAGATGCTTCAAATTAACAAAGTTAGAAATGAAAAAGGAGAGGTCACAACAGACAAAAGTGAAATTGGGAGAATCATCAGGACTTACTTCCAAAACCTGTACTCCACAAAATTGGATAATATGGATGAATTCCTGGACACATACTACCTACCAAAGCTAAACCCAGAGCAGATTAATCTCTTAAGCACCTATCACAACCACTGAGATTGAAAGGGTAATCCAAAACCTCCCTAAAAAGAAGAGTCCAGGACCAGATGGCTTCTCAGCTGCACCTTCATGGAAGAACTGAAACCATTTTTTCTCAAATTGTGCCACACAATCAGAGAACACAGAAAGCTCTCCAACTCCCTTTATTAAGCCAGTATGACCCTAATACCAAAACTAAGCAGAAATGCCACAAGAAAGGAAAACTACAGGCCTATTTCCCTGGTAGACTTAGATGATGCAAAGGTCTTGAAAAATATCCTTGCAAACTGAATTCAATAGCATGTGAGAAGCATTATCCACCCAGATCAAGTAGGCTTTATCCCAGGAACACAGGGGTGGTTCAACATATGGAAATCTGTCAATGTAATACACCACATAAATAAGCCTAAACACAAAAACCACATGATCATCTCAATAGATGCAGAAAAGTCCTTTGACAAAACACAAGATCACTTCATGATCAAAACATTGGAGACAATAGGCATGGGTGGTCTATATCTCAACATAATAAAGGCTACATATATAAATCCTAAATCCCAAATAATACTTAATGGGGAGAGGCTGAAGGAATTCCCATTGAGATCAGGAACAAGACAGGTATCCACTCTTACCTCTGCTCTTGAACATAGTACTGTAAGTTCTAGCTGAAGCAAGAAGACAGGAGAAAGAAATAAAAAGGATACAAACTGGAAAGGAAAAAGTTTAGTTATCCCTATTTGCAGCCAACATGTGTATATGTAAGATAGCTGAGAACCTTTATCTCAAAATTCTTAAAGTGATTAACTCCTTCAATAAAGTAGCAGGATACAAATCAATGCACAAAAATTAGTAGCCTTTGTATATGCAAAAGACAAACATACAGAGAAAGAAATAAGTGACATTGTCCCATTTTCTTTCTTTCTTTTTTTAAGGCTGCATTTCTTGGTTTTATTTGAAACAGTGCATATGTTTTAAGCATTTTATGGCAGGATTTTACACTTGTCATTTACACAAATTACAAGGTTTTGCTTAAAGTCTTTGAAAAATTCTAAAAATTCATCCCATGTGCAGCACAAGGATATGCAAAACTACTTTACATTATACATACTTGTTATCAAAGCAGATACAAAATTCTGGCTTGCAGTTTTGGACAAATACAAGAAGCTTCAAACTAGACACAAAAGGTTAACATGAATTCTCAAAGATAAGTCTGTACTTTTGTGTTGTATTTCTCTGAGATGTAAATACCAAATTCTTAAGAGATTTTAATTTTTCTTTTCAAAGGAAACCTGACAAATTACCAGTAAACAAATCCCTCTTCATTTGCTTAATTCTTTGACCAGTTTACTTTCCCTTCCCTTAGTGCCAGACACTGTCATTTTACAGAACCAGGTGTGGGCCATTTACATGAGCCCATGATCCTTTGGGTAACTCTTCCACAAGCCATTGTCCCATTTTCAATAGCATCAAAAAATACCTCTGAATAATATTAACTAAGCAGGTGAAAGACCTTTACTATGAAAACATAAAAGTATTCAAAGAACAGACTGAGGAGGACTTGAGAAAATGTAAAGACCTCCCATGCTCCTGGACAGGCAGAATTAACATTGTGAAAATGGCAATCTTGGCAAAAGCAATATATAGATTTAATGCAATACCAATAAAAATCCCCAAGTCTTTCTTCACAGAGATAGAAAAGATGATCTCAAAATTCATATGGAATGGCAGAAGGCCTCAGATATCTAAGCATATCCTCAGCAAAAGAAACACCTCCGGAGGCATCACCATACCTTTTCTAAAGCTATACTACAAAGCCATAGTAATAAAAACAACATGGTACTGGCATAAAAACAGGAACATAGACCAATGGAACAAAATTGAGGATCCAGACTTTGGGTCAAGTAACTACAGCTACTTGATATTTGACAAAGGCTCTAACAATGTAGGCCATGACAATGATAGCATCTTCAACAAATGGTGCTGGATGAACTGGATAACCAAATGCATAAAAATGAAATCCAATCCACACATTTCACCATGCACAAAAGTCAAGTTCAAATGGATCAAAGACCTCAATATAAGACCAGAAATTCTGCTACTACTGGGAGAAAAAAATATGAGGAACTTTCCACAATATAAGAGTGGGAAAAGACTTCCTGAACAAAACCCCAGTAGCTCAGGAAATTAAACAATCACTCAACCATTGGGATCTCAAGAAGCTCAAAAGCATTTTCACAGAAAAACAAATAATAAAGAGAACCAATAGATTTCCCACAGAATGGGAGAAATCTTTGCCAGATACACCTCAGACAGAGGCCCAATTTCTAGAATCTACAAAGAACTCAAGAGTAACCTTAATCTTCTACATCTTCCCTCCCTCACTTCCCCTCTCCCTCTCTCCCTCTCTCTTATCTCTAACTCTTGTATATTAGTTATCTTTTTCCTCATTTTCTTAGTGGGCACTGACCTGTAACTCCCAGAACCAGCATGGTGCTATCATCCACAATGAGCTTTTGATCAAAGAGACCTACAAGGTTTCCTAAAAGACAGAAAGATTTCTGTCAGAGTACTTGATGACCCACCAAAGGCTAGTGGTAAGACACTACTGAAGACACCTTATGTGATTGACATGCAAATTAGAATAGCATGGCTGGAAGTTGGAAGAGAGTCAGTCCCCAGACTGTTAGCGTGTCTAGTGCCAGAAGGTGCTACATGGGTGACTGGGGGAAAATGACCAATATCTGTCGAAGCAACACATGGTCTAACCTACTTAACAGCAAATAACTTGTTGTGATGCCCACACAAGTGCTGTGGTGGCACACAGCCATGGTGAGGAACCAACTGCTCTCAATTTGGCTAACTGATCCCCTCACTGGTATGGGACCCATAGCTGGAGCTGGGAAACAAGTCACAACCATATCCAAACATAAGCCCACTCTCCAATATCAAGCTACCATCAATTGTGGGCTACAAGAGGACCTACACCTATTAAATTCTCTATTAAAAAAAAAAGTAAGGGTTATCTCATTTGTCCTGGTGCTAACTTACTCTCCGTTGGAGAATCTGCTTCTCTTTTTCAGATCGATGTAGATCCTAAGGAGAGAGCCACCCCATCATACCTCAAAAGGGCCCTGGCTGAAACTAAGAAAAATTGGAGAAACAAGCAAGGGGGCTGTTTTCCTGATGAACCAGATATCAGCACAAGGGGGATGGAGATCTGCACAGAGAAAAATCAACTCCTACCAAATCAGAGAGCCAGAGCCTCAGAAGCCCCCAACACCTCATCACTGAAGCAGACCAAAAATGAACCCAACATGGCTCAGGGAAATTTTGCGGAAGAGGGGGCGGAAAGAATGTCAGAGCCACATGTTGGGTCATGATATGCAGAGACATTTAGCTTGCCCATAACTGTTGTCTAACTCCACAATGCATGACCCGTATACCTCAACAAGGAGGGGCGAAGGGGAGGGGGTAGGTCACGGATGAGCCTAATAATGGTACCAAACTGACTGCATTTGCTGGATACAAAACTAACTAATAAAGAAAAAAAAAATAAAAGAACACACACACACACACACACACACACACACACACACACACAAGAACTCTAAAACCTAAACAATAAAACATCAAACAATCCACTCACAAAATGGGGCAGAGAACTGCACAGGGAGTTCTCAGAGGAAGAAATACAAAGAGAAAACACATGCTTAGGAAAATGTTCAACATCTCTAATCATCAGGGAAATGCAAATTAAAACAACTATGAGATTCCACCTTACCCAAGTAAGGATTGCAAACATTAAAAAATTCTAATGAAAACAAATGCTGGTGAGGTTGTGGAGAAATAGGAACCCTCATTCACTGTTGGTGGAAATGCAAGCTGGTACAACCACTCAGGAAAGAAATATGGAGACTCCTAAAAAGGATGACTATAGAGGTTCCATCCGACCCAGTTATTCCCTTACTGGGAATTTACCCCAAAAGCTCAGACCTCAGCCCAGACATATTTGCTCAACCATGTTTATAGCTGCTCAACTCATAATAGCTAAGAGCCGGGATCAACCTAGTGTCTATCATTAGATTAACTAAGATGTGATATATCTATATGGTGGAATTATATGCAACAGTAAAGAAAAATGACACAATGAAATTTGAAGAAAAATGGTCAAACTTGGAACAGATCATTCTCTGAAAACTTCCTCAGTCACAGCAAGATAATCATTGCATTGTCTCACTCATCTGTGGCTCCTAACCTGAATCTGCCCTTGATGCTGACATACCTAATAAACATCTTGAGGACTGGACAACAGGGATGGTGGGGCAGGAGAGGAGGGTAAGGGTGGAAGGGGGGACAAAAACTGGACCCAAATGGAAATGGAACCATAAAATCCTACATCCTGAAAGGCATACTTAAAAGTCAAACCTTCATAAGGTGCTTTGAGAGAATACCTGATTCACAGGGCCTGGAGAGGGTATAATAAAGACTATCCTCAATCTTCTCCTGTTTATCTCTCTTCTTTTCTCTCTTTTCCTTTTATATTACCTGTATTTTTCTTCCTTCTCCCAACAGCAATGAGCTATTGATCAGAGAGACCTACAAAGTTTCCCAAAAGAAGACAGAATTCTGTCATAATAATTGATAACCCACCAAATGTTAATGGTAAGACCCTACTGCCAAAGGCACCATATGCTGTTGGGACAGAACATGGTGTGCCCTGGATGGAAACTGGAAGAGAGTCAGTCTCCAGACAGTTAGCATATCTAGTGCCAGCAGGTGTTACATGAGTTACTGGGGGAAATGACCAACATCTGTCTAAGCAACTCGTGGTCTAAGGTACTCAACAGCAATCAACCTGACATGATGCTCACACAAGTGCAGTAGTGGCACACAGCCATGGTGGGTTACCAACTGCTCTTGATTTGGCTAACGGCTCCACTCAGTGGAATGGAACCCATATCTGGAATGGGGAAAAAGTCAGAACCATATGCAAAAATGAGCCTGCTCTCAAATAATAATGGGTGTACATGTATCTTGCACTGACCTCACTCTCTGTTGGAGGATTTGATTTTCATTTTTCAGATGGATGCAGAACCTAAGGAGAGAATCAGCCCATTGTATCCCACCAGGGCATCAGCTGAAGCCATACAGTTAGTGGGGTAATGAGCAAGAGATACTTTCTCAGTGAACCTGGTATCAGCACAAGGGTGAAGGAGACAGACATAGAGAACACTCAGCTCCTACCAAACCAGACATACAGAGACTCAGAGACTCCCAAGACCTCCCATCACTGAAATAGATCTAAAATGATGTCAACATGGCTGAGAGACCTTCTCAGAAGAGGGGGAGGAAAGATTGTTAAAGCCATAAGTTGGGTCATTATGCACAGAGACTTTGCCTCTCCTCCATAACTGATGGCCACCCCCAAAATGCACCACCCTCAATCTGCAGAGGGGGATGACAGGGATAAGGCTAATGATGGTACCATCATGGCTGTATACACACTATATACCTAACTAATAAAGAAAGAAAGAAAAAAAATGCTCAACAAATCAGGATCTGGGAAATTGATTCAGCCCTTCAAGGTACTTACTTGGAATGTCTCCCAGCCTAGCTTCAATTCCACAGCCACTCATGTAAAGTATGACTCTAAAAGTGGTGTAGGACTGAAGAGATGGCTTAGCAGTTAATGTGCTTGCCTGCAAAGCAAGAACCCAGGATCAATTTCCCAGAACCTACATAAAGCCAGATGTACAAGGTGGTTGGTACATGTGTCTGGAGTTAGTTTGCAGCAGCTGAAGGCCTTGGTGGGCCCATTCATTCTCTCTCTCTCTCTCTCCTTTCTTTTAAATACATAAAATAATTATTTTCTTAAAAAAACTATACATGTATATATAGCAAAGTTTAATCCTGCATCTAACATTAACTCTGAACATTTATTATAACTTAAATCTTTGAAGAAGTGATTAATTTGGGTTTACTGTCAAAACACAGAAATGTTCATATGTTCTGCCTATATTTATAACTGTTAATATACATGCTTACTGTTCAGCCACAACTTCCTCGGTGTCACAGTCAGTTTCATGATGCTAGGATGAACTTCCAAACCAGATGCAAGTTATGGGAGGAAGGGATTCATTGAAGTTTACAAACCCAGGTGAAATTCCTTAATTGCAGAACAATCTGACCCCTTTCACAGGTCCACCGAGAGAGAAATACCATCACCAACACCATGAACAAGCACACTTCATAAATCCCAGGCAGAGCTTTAGCATTCTGCATATGTTAGTCTGGAACTCAAGATCTACCCTCATACACACCTTAGGACTGGACCCTAGGATCCACCACACAGTGACATCAAGTTGCAAGGTTGAATAAAACTCCTTATTCTATTCGGGGCCATCCATTCAAATATGACATTTTGCCCCTGGCCCCCAATAGATTCATAACTATCTCACATTGTAAATTGTATTAAGTCCAAATTCAAAGCTCATATGGGAGTCCTGAAACATCAAAAGTAGTATATACTTTCAACATATCAAGGCACAGAGTAAATATTTTTAACTGATAAAAGGCATAACAAGGCGAGACTAGGCCAATGCAAATCAGCAACCATCAAGTAAATATCAAAAATTTGCAGTTCAAGTCCAATATCATAACCAGTGACTGACAATCCCTGGATTTCCCAATTGTGCCCCTCCAGCTGGCTGAGTAGCCAGGGAAAACTTCCATCCTGAGCCAAGAGCTCCATGGTAGCTCTTGCACCATCCTGGTATGTCCAAAACATCTTTGGGTCTCCATGCAAACCATGGTCTACCTTCCTGTAAGGGAAGTTGAAGAGAAAGATAGCAGGCTTGTACTATAACAGAAGAAAAACATTTTTTTTTTTTTTTGGTTTTTCGAGGTAGGGTCTCACTCTAGCTCAGGCTGACCTGGAATTCACTCTGTAGTCTCAGGGTGGCCTCGAACTCTCGGCGATCCTCCTACCTCTGCCTCCCGAGTGCTGGGATTAAAGGCGTGCGCCACCACGCCCGGCTCTTTTTTTTGGTTTTTTAAGGTAGGGTCTCACTCTAGCTCAGGCTGACCTGGAATTCACTATGGAGTCTCAGGGTGGTCTCGAACTTGCAGCGATCCTCCTACCTCTGCCTCCCGAGTGCTGGGATTAAAGGCGTGCGCCACCACGCCCGGCAAGAAAAACATTTATTGCAAACACTGTGAATGGTGAGGAACAGAGACCTCTGCATGACCTAGAGTCTCTCTGTGTCTCATCAGAGCTGAAGTAAAGCTTATAAACATACAGATCAAAGGAGCAGGTGTGAGTGGGAGTCTAGGGGGCTATTCAAGGTATTTTCTGAGAAGTGTTTCGGGGAGTATGGTTTCTGAGGTGGTAATGCCCTAGAGGTTTCAATGTGGTTAGGGGATGTTTGTGGGTCAGGACATGGATTGATTATTTCTCTGATTTTTGGATGGCTTAAATCAATGTTTCTTTATGGACTATGAATTCAAGGAGACCTGTTTTTCTTTTGAGGGGTGGAGGAGACTCCTTCATATTCAGTCTCTGAAGGGATATAAGAAGTTGGACTAGGTCAGTGCCCACTAAGAAAAGGAAGAAAAAGATAAGGTTTCCTACAAGAAAGACAGATTTCTGTCAGAGTACTTGATGACCCACCAAAGGTTAGTGGTAAGACCCTACTGCTGAAGACACCTTATGTGGTTGACATGTAAAATGGAATGGCATGGCTGGAACCTGGAAGAGAGTCAATCCCCAGACAGTCAGCATGTCTAGTGCCAGAAGGTACTACATGGGCAACTGGGGCAAAATGACCAATATCTGTCCAAGCAACTCATGGTCTAACCTACTTAGCAGCAAATAACCTGTTGTGATGCTCACACAAGTGCAGTAGTGGCACACAGCCATGGTGGGAAGCCAACTGCTCTTGATTGGCTAACTGATGCCCTCAGTGGTATGGGACCCATAGCTGGAGCTGGGAAATAAGTCAGAACCATATCCAAACATAAGCCCGCTCTCCATTATCAAGCTACCATCAATCTGGGGCTACAAGAGGGCCTACACCTATTAAATTCTCTATAAAAAAGTAAGGGTTATCTCATTTGTCTGGTGCTAACTTACTCTCCATTGGAGAATCTGCTTCTCTTTTTCAGATAGATATAGATCCTAAGGAGAGAGCCACCCCATCATACCTCCAAAGGGCCCCGGGTGAAACTAAGAACAATTGGCGAACCAAGCAAGGGTGCTGTTTTCTTGGTGAGCCAGGTACTAGCACATGGGCGAAGGAGATCAACACAGAGAAAAATTAACTCCTACCAAATCAGAATCCAGAGACCCAGAGGCCCCCAACACCTCATCACTGAAGTAGACCAAAAATGAACCCAACATGGCTCAGGGAAATTTTGCGAAAGAGGGGGTGGAAAGAATGTCAGAGCCACAGGTTGGGTCATGATATGCAGAGACATTTATCCTACCCATAACTGTGGGCGAACTCCAGAATGCATGACCCATATACGTCAACAAGGAGGGGCCAGGGGAAGGGGTAGGTCATGGATGAGCCTAACAATGGTACCAAACTGACTGTATTTGCTGAGTACAAAACTAATTAATAAGAAAAAGAAGCTGGACCAAAAAGGAAAGGGTCACATGTCATGAGGAGTGACTTCCTGCTGAGAGGGGTTGTAGACTTCTAGGGAGAGAGATAAGTGAGGTATAATGAGGAATGGGGCCAAAGTCTTCAATGGGCTGTTATTGGCTGGCCATGAAGAATTCTGTCACTTTTTGTGATGTAAAAGCATGGAATATTTCCTGGAGAAAACTGGAGAGACACCTGAAAACACAGGAACTGAAGGAGACAATTAGCAGGATTATGATGACAGGTCCTACAAAGGGAGCCAACCATGGATTCTAGGAGACCCGGGTGACTTTCTATTGGGATAGTTTATTGAAACCATATTTTGTTTTTATATCTTCTAAAAGTTGTCTAGCATTTTCTCTGACTATGCCTGAGTGAAGGAATAGCATTCCTCATTGAAAAACTACTAATTCCGGAGACTTCTGGTCAAGATGGCGGCATAGGAACCATGCCTAAGCAGCCTAGGGGAGAAAAAGCCAAAGAAAACCCAGCAAAATACACAAGGGAGGTGTATAAGAGATTAAAACAGCAGCGGAGAAGTAGGAGATATCCAGAGCCCACACGGGCAGGCCGAAGCAGCTCCGGCAGCGGCAGCTCGGGACCCGGTAGCGGCAGCTCGGGATCCGGCAGTGGCAGCTCGGGACCCGGTAGCGGCGATTCGGGCTCTGGCAGCGGCAGCGGCAGCTCGGGCACCGGCAGCTGCATCTCGGGCTCCGGCAGTGGCGACTCGGGATCCAACAGTGGCGGCTCAGACCCCGGCAGTGGAAGCGGCGGTGGAAGCCGTGACTCCAGCTCCAGAAACACCATCAGCTGCTCCGGTACCGGCCACAGCGGCTTCAGGGCAGCGAATCCAGCAGTGGAGGCTCCAGCGGCTTCAGCGGCAGAGGCGGATCCCGCAGCGGCAGCACCAGCGGATCAGAGGCGGAGGACCCAGCAGCGGCAGCTCCAGCAGATAAGCGGGGGCAGACCCAGCAGCGGCATCTCCAGTGGCGGATCCAGCAGCAGTGGTCCCAGCAGCGGCAGCTCCAGCGGCAGCAGCGGGGATCCAGCATCAGGGGTGCCAATCTGCAGGGCCACAGTTGCCAGGCTTGGTTTGCCCCACAGGAAAAGCCAGTACCCAGTTCCAGAAAGCAGAACAGCAGCCCAACATCCCAGCCAGCAGCTTGACTGAGACCAAAAGCATCCAAAGAGGTAACTGGGATTGAACCAGGGAAGGGTCTCACCTGGTCACAAGCTGACTTGGATCCCTCAACAGACCAGAAATCTTAACCTCTTTGTTGATAGAGGATCTGGTTTTTATAATACCTAATCTTGCATAAATGCTCGGTGCTGTTCTTGACTGAATGTGTATAGGGTTTAGTTAAATTTTAGAATATACCTGTATTTTATTCCACTCAACCTATTTGAATACTCCCATAGCAGGCAAACTTAACACCTAGGACCACGTGTCTAGATACTCTGAGAGTGGTAAGAGCCACACCTAACATCTTAATCTCCTACATAGAAGATATACAATATCAGATCAATAGATACAGCAAAGGATACCCAGCTAACTGGAAAATCTAAGCAGTAACTTAATCCAAGATGCAAAAATATATACATTATAACACAAGAAACACCAAAAACCAAGGCAATATAAATCCACCAAAAAGCATCAATGCATCAGAAATGACCTCTACTGAAAACGAGTTAGAGGAAATGCCTGAGAAAAATTTCAAAAGAATGATTGTAAATATGTTCAATGAACTCAAAGAAGAAATCAAAGGAATCAGAGAAGATACAGGACACCAATTTAATGAAATAAAGAAATCAATACAAGACATAAATAAGGAAATAGAAATAATGAAGAAAAACCAGTCAGAATTACTAGCAATGAAGAACACAGTTAATGAAATAAAAAACTCTGTAGAAAATCTCACCAGTAGAATGGATGAAGGAGAGGACAGAATATCTAAGCTAGAAGACCAGGTGGCAGATCTAATACAATCCAACAAAGAGAAAGACAAACTAATAGAAAAGTATGAATGGGAATTTCAAGATATTCGGGACACTATGAAGAGATCAAATATAAGAATTCAGGGTATAGTAGAAGGAGAAGAATTTCAATCCAAAGGTATAGTAGGCATCTTCAACAAAATCATAGAAGAAAACTTCCCCCAAATTGGGAAAGAGGTGCCAATGCAGATACAGGAAGCCTTTAGAACACCAGCCAGACAAAACCTGGAAAGAACCTCTCCTCGCCATATTATAATCAAACTACCAAACACACAATCCAAAGAAAAAATATTGAAAGCAGTTAGAGAGAAAAATCAAGTTACCTACAAAGGCAAGCCCATCAGGATCACAGCAGATTACTCAACACAAACTTTCAAAGCCAGAAGGGCTTGGAGTGATGTATTCCAAACTCTGAAAGATAACAACTGTCAACCAAGGCTACTTTATCCTGCAAAACTATCCATTCAAATAGACGGAGAAATAAGGACATTCCATGACAAAAGCAGGCTAAAGGAGTATTTGAAGACAAAACCAGCTCTACATAAAATACTTGAAAGAATCCTCCATGCCGAAGAGAAAGAAAAACACACATATAAGGAACCTGGAAAACAACAAACAACACTCAAATACTAGTTAATATAAGAGAGCAAAGGTAGAACCAGAACCACAAAAAAAAAAAAAAAAAAAAAAAGGCAAGCATAAATACACATCTTTCAATAATATCTCTTAATATCAATGGCCTCAATGCTCCAAACAAAAGACATAGATTTGCAGACTGGGTTAAAAAGCAGGACCCTACAATTTGTTGTCTCCAAGAAACTCACCTTTCTACAAAGGATGGACATTATCTTAGGGTGAAAGGTTGGAAAATGGTGTTTCAAGCAAATGGACCCAGAAAGCAAGCAGGGGTTGCTATCCTAATAGCTGACAAGGCAGACTTCACTCCAACATTAGTCAAGAAAGATAAGGAAGGTCACTTTATATTGATTAAGGGCACACTCCAACAGGAGGACATTACAATCCTAAACATATATGCACCTAACATGGGGGCTCCCAAATTCATCAAACAAACACTGTTAGAACTAAGGTCACAGATAACACCAAACACAGTGGTAGTTGGTGACTTTAACACCCCACTCTCATCAATTGACAGGTCATCCCGGGAAAAAATAAACAGAGAGGCATCTGGACTAAATGAGGTCATAGAAGGAATGGACCTAACAGACATATACAGGACATTTCATCCAAATGCTGCAGAATATACATTCTTTTCAGCAGCACATGGATCATTCTCTAAAATAGACCATATATTAGGACACAAAGCAAATCTTAACAAATTCAGGAAAATTGAAATAATTCCTTGCATTCTATCTGACCACAATGGAATCAAACTACAAATCAATAGCAAGAAAGGATATAGAGCATACACAAAATCATGGAAACTAAACAATACATTACTAAATGATGAATGGGTCAATGAAGAAATCAAGAAGGAAATAAAAAATTTTATAGAGTCAAACAATAATGAGAACACAACATACCAAAATCTCTGGGACACAATGAAGGCAGTTCTAAGAGGTAAATTTATAGCTTTAAGTGCCTATATTAAGAAATTAGAAAGGTCGCAAATAAATGACCTAATGCTTCACCTTAAAGCCTTGGAAAAAGAAGAACAAGGCAAACCAAAAATCAGTAGACGGGAAGAAATAATAAAGATTAGGGCAGAAATTAATGAAATAGAAACCAAAAAAACAATACAAAGAATTAATGAAACAAAGAGCTGGTTCTTTGAAAGGATAAACAAGATTGATAAACCCTTAGCAAATCTGACCAAAAGAAAGAGAGAAGAGACACAAATTAATAAAATTAGAGATGATAAAGGTAACATCACGACAGATGCCAGAGAAATTCAAAAAATCATAGGGACATATTATAAAAACATATACTCCACAAAGTATGAAAATCTGAAAGAAATGGATGATTTCCTTGATTTATATGACCTACCTAAATTAAATCAAGATGAGATTAATCACTTAAATAGACCTATAACAAACATGGAGATCCTAACAGTTATCAAAAATCTCCCAACTAAAAAAAGCCCAGGCCCAGATGGATTCACTGCTGAATTTTACCAGACCTTCAGGGAAGAGCTAACACCATTGCTTCTTAAGCTTTTCCATGAAATAGAAAAAGAAGGAATTCTACCAAACTCCTTCTATGAAGCCAGCATCACTCTGATACCAAAACCAGGCAAAGATAGAACAAAAAAGGAAAATTACAGACCAATCTCCCTCATGAACATAGATGCAAAAATTCTCAACAAAATATTGGCAAACAGAATACAAGAATACATTAGAAAGATCATTCACCCTGACCAAGTAGGCTTTATCCCAGAGATGCAGGGATGGTTCAACATACGCAAATCTATAAATGTTATACATTATATAAATGGGTTGAAGGACAAAAATCACATGATCATCTCATTAGACGCAGAGAAAGCATTCGACAAAATCCAACATCCCTTCATGATAAAAGTCCTACAGAGACTGGGAATAGAAGGAACATATCTCAATATAATAAAGGCTATTTATGATAAGCCTACAGCCAACATATTACTAAATGGGGAAAAACTGGATGCTTTTCCACTAAAATCAGGAACAAGACAAGGGTGTCCACTGTCCCCACTTTTATTTAATATAGTTCTGGAAGTCTTAGCCATAGCAATAAGGCAAGAGACATGCATAAAAGGGATACAAATCGGAAAGGAAGAGATCAAGTTATCATTATTTGCAGATGACATGATTCTATATATAAAGGACCCTAAAGACTCTACTAGCAAACTGTTAGAGCTGATAAAAACCTACAGTCATGTAGCAGGATACAAAATAAATACACAGAAATCAGTAGCCTTCATATATGCTAACAACAAACACACAGAGGATGAGATCAGAGAATCACTCCCATTCACAATTGCATCAAAAAAAATAAAGTACCTTGGAATAAACCTTACTAAGGAAGTAAAGAATCTATACAATGAGAACTTTAAAACACTCAAGCAAGAAATTGCAGAAGACACTAGGAAGTGGAAAAACATCCCTCGTTCCTGGATTGGAAGAATCAATATTGTGAAAATGGCAATCTTACCGAAAGCAATCTACACATTTAATGCAATCCCCATCAAAATTCCAAAGGCATTCTTCATGGAAATAGAAAAAACAATCCAAAAATTCATTTGGAATCACAAAAAACCTCGAATATCTAAAATAATACTGAGCAACAAAAATAAGGCTGGTGGTATCACCATACCTGATTTTAAGCTATACTACAGAGCCATAGTAACAAAAACAGCATGGTACTGGCACAAAAGCAGACTCGTAGATCAATGGAACAGAATAGAGGACCCAAATGTCACCCCATGTAGTTATAGCCACCTGATATTTGATAAAAATGCCAAAAATACTCATTGGAGAAAAGACAGCCTCTTCAGCAAATGGTGTTGGGAAAACTGGATATATATCTGTAGAAGGATGAAAATAGATTCTTCTCTTTCTCCGTGCACAAGAATTAAGTCCAAATGGATTAAGGACCTTAACATCAGACCTGAAACTCTGAAACTGCTAGAGGAAAAAGTAGGGGAAACCCTTCAACATATTGGTCTTGGCAAAGACTTTCTGAATACAACCCCAATTGCTCAGGCAATAAAACCACAGATTAACCACTGGGACCTCATGAAAATACAAAGATTTTGCACTGCAAAGGACACGGTGAAGAAAGCAAAGAGGCAACCTACAGAATGGGAAAAAATCTTCACCAGCTATATATCTGATAGAGGATTAATATCTAAGATATACAAAGAACTCAAGAAGTTAAATAATAAGGAATCAAACAAACCAATCAAAAAATGGGAAATGGAGCTAAATAGAGAATTCTCAAAGGAAGAAATACAAATGGCATATATGCATCTAAAAAAATGTTCTACATCCCTAGTCATCAGGGAAATGCAGATTAAGACTACATTGAGATTCCATCTCACTCCTGTCAGATTGGCTACCATCATGAAAACAAACGATCATAAATGTTGGCGGGGATGTGGAAAAAGAGGAACCCTTCTACATTGTTGGTGGGAATGCAATCTGGTCCAGCCATTGTGGAAATCAGTGTGGAGGTTCCTAAAACAGCTAAAGATTGATCTACCATATGACCCAGCTATAGCTCTCCTAGGCATATATCCTAAGGACTCATCTCATTACCTTAGAGATACTTGCTCAACCATGTTTATTGCTGCTCAATTTATAATAGCTGGGATATGGAACCAGCCTAGATGTCCCTCAACTGATGAGTGGATAATGAAGATATGGCACATTTATACAATGGAGTTTTACTCAGCAGTAAAGAGAAATGAAGTTATGAAATTTGCAGAAAAGTGGATGGATCTGGAAAGAATTATACTAAGTGAGGTAACCCAGGCCCAGAAAGCCAAGCGCCACATGTTCTCCCTCATATGTGGATCTTAGCTAGAGATGATTGGGCTTCTGTGTGAGAAGGAAAAAACTCAGTAGCAGAGGCCAGTCAGTTAAAAAAGGAGATAGAAAGGGAAGAGAAAGAAAGGGAGGAGGGCTTTTATTAGGTTGGTATTGTATATATGTAAGTAGAAAGATTGAGATGGGGAGGGGATATGATGGAGAATGGAATTTCAAAGGGGAAAGGGGGGAGGGTAATACCATGGGATTTTTTTTGTTATCATGGAAAATATTAATAAAAATGGAGAAAAAAAAAAGAAAAACTACTAATTCCCCCCTTTCTTTCTGATGTCATGAGATCAAGTCCTCTCCTGTTCTGTAGTACCATTTAACCTAGGGAGTCGAGTTGGCTTTGGAACGTTGTTGTGCTTTGTTGGATCAGGGGGAGGTCCTTCTTCACTTGGTGTGTGAGTTGACTATGCTGGATTTGTTGGAGGCCTATAGCTATGGCCCTGACAATAGCCATTCCCAGAAATACTGGAAGTAAAATGGTGTTTCTTTTGTTCCTGAGTGTGGGTGTCAGGCATTGCTTGACTTCATGGTCTGGGAAAATGTCTAGATCTAGGGCTGGGTAAATCATATCACATTGGCCCCCTGGATAACAGGTATGGATCCTGTTGGGGTAGGCAAAATATGCGCCCTCTGGGGCCATGGAACTAAGGAGTATATAGGTGCAATCGGGATGGGGGTGTGAGGTGATGCATTGTGGCTCACCACTGACTGGAACAGGAGTTGCATCTAGACAAGTATCCCCTTTTGTATGGGTGGTGTTAGGTAATGTGAGGCTGAAGTGCCCTATTCCTCTGTAAGAAATTTGTCCTGCCCTAATGCAGATCCAGCAGCCACTTCCTAATTCTGCTTCAGCCTGTTTGAGGAGTTCATGGTCAGTGTTAGCTAAAGCCATCATTTCTATTGATGAGGGGTCAGGATGTTCAGGATGTTGATAAGCACTAGGGCCAGGCTGTTGTGCAGGAGCAAAGGGGTCTAGAGAGTTTGTTTTGAAGTAAGCCTGAAGGTTCTCAGGGAGTAGTTAGGACCAATGCATTCCACGTAGTGGAACAACCACCCCATTCCAACATTGTGAGTTTCCCAGTTGGATGGACTGACAGTGATTCCCCAAACAAATCTCACAAGTGTGCCTCCCAGTTCTGGGACTATTCTTAATTTTTGAACTACTTATCCTGATAGGAGGACCCCTTTCCAATTTCTCTAGAGGAGGTAAAATCTACACAGCTCCAGTATTTGAGGACTGACCAGGAAGAACCCCTACAGACACTGGTACAGTGAGTACATGGCCATATATTCATGGTATATATTCAATTATGTCTTTCCCAGTAGTCTGGTCATACATGAGACCATTTGTGTAACCATTACAGGAGAGCTGGACAGGGGCTCCGGTGCTTTTTCAACAACAGGTAGAAGTGGGAGTAAGCATCAGGAACGAGGCTGCACACCATCAGAAGGACAGGGTGTATGGTCCAAGTGGGGGCCAGGTAAATATGTTCAGAGGAATATGAGAATATGAGTGGCATAGAGAGGCTTTCCAGACAAGTTTATTTTGGTTAAAGGAAAAGGGGTTGGGGAGAAAGGACTGTCCAATGAGGATTGGCAGGAGGAGAAGCATGAGGGGTAGAAGGAGTGACATTTTATGACCAGTAAACCTGCTGTGTAAGTCCAGATAAAAAGTGTAAGAAGTAGTTTTTCAAAGCAAGTACAATCAGAACAAGTTGTGGAGATTAATAGAAGAATAAGATGAATGATGAATAGGAGGGACAGGATGAGAGGCAAGGGGACCAGAGCCTTCCCCTTGAAGGAGAAAGTAAAGGGCAATAGTGAAGAATTAGATTTGGTGGGGTTGAAAGGATATAAAGGTACTTTGTAACCAAAGGATCTCAGTGGCATTCAGCAGCTGGTTAAAGTTCCTGACAGGTTGTGGTGTTAACCACAAGTCTTTCAGCAGATCCTCCAGGAAGAGATGAAATTGATGGAGATCCAGTGACATCAGAAGGATGTGGAAGAGGTGACATTAGATTAATGTATTGGTCAGTTGCTCTTCAGGGATTGGTGGGAGGCATGAGATCTTGTTTAGTGGGACCCAAGGTGGTGGAAGAGAGAATAGAAGGTGCCTTTTTGAAGCAAGAAAGATGAAACCAAGGAGTGAAGGTTTTGAGGTTTCACAGCAGTGGGAATGAGAAGGATGACTTTATGGGGGCCTTGCCATTTAGGTTGTAAGGAGGGGTGGGTACCAGAGGAAATATAGACTAAGCCTCCCACATTCAAAGCTGGAAGGGGGTGTCTGGGACCAGTGCAGGGATGCTGGTTTTGGTTGTTTTCCACTGCTCTGTCCTGAATAAAGAAAGGAAATCCTGGGTAAGGGTGAGAGATAGGCAGGACTTAGTAGGGATAAGTCCCAGGGGAATGATAGGTCATCAGTTTGAATGGACTGATGCTTGTTGGTTTTCAAGGAAGATTGTGATGGTGAAGGAAACCTAGGGGTAGGAGTTTTACACATTCTACCTTTAGTTCTAGGGTTAGTTTAGTTAGGATTTTTTTTGAGAGTTTGGTTAGTTATTTCCACTTTTCCTGAGGATTAGGGATAGTAAGGAATGTGAAATTTCCAGGGGTCATAGAGGGTGGAGACCATGTGTTGGGTGATGGCTGAGACAAATTTGGGACCATTGTAAGGAGGAGGTAGGCCAAACCTGGGTCTAGTTTGGTTAAGAGAAGAAGGGCTATGGTGAAAGCCCTTTTTAGTGGTGGGAAGTACTTTTGTCCAACCTGAAAAAGTATCTACAAGGACCAGAAGGTATTTAAAGTGTCTTATAGGAAGCATGTGAGTGAAATCAATCTGTTAATCCGAGGCAGGAGTGGTACCCCTCATTTGGTGGGTTGGAAACTAGGGAGATTGAATATTGGAGTTGGGATTTTTTTTTTTGGCAAGTGGTGCAGGAAAAACTTAAGTTCTATAAAAGCACTGTTATCAGGTATGAGGTTAGAAGAGTTTTTGAGGAGGAAAAATAAGGTATGGGTGGAAGGATGAAATATAGAGTGAAGATAGGAGAGGATATCTTGGGTGGATGGTGGTGAGTCTGGGGAAGTGAAAGGCTTGTTGGTCAGGAGGAATGAGTCAGCATCTTCATTTTCCTTCAGCGGAATATAGAGAGATTTGTGTAGGGAGCATTGGGGGTATAAGAGGGCTGTGTCATATGACTTAATATCATCTAAGTTGTTAAGTATGGAAATGTATTTTTTGTCCCTTTGATGACCTTTACAGTGGAGGATAGAAGCTTGATGGGAAGCAGTGCTACATCCAAAAGTTCCTGAATGTAGAACAAATTAATGATGGGAGAGCCCTTTCAGGTGAGGAAACTTCTTTCTCTCCAGATCAGGATGTTGGAGTGCATAATATTATAATCATATTTTGAGTCAGTGTAGATGTTGACATGGTGAATGACATCCTGGATCAAGGTCCTGGTCAGGGCTCTGAGTTCAGCCTGTTGGGAGGTGGTATGGGGTGGTAGGGGATTTGTCTTCTATTACACAGGGTTATGTGGGTGAGCAGGGTCCCTTTGGAGGACAGCATACCCAGCAGTGAAGGGTTCTTGTTTGAGAGCACTGCCATCAATCAACCAGTCAGGGGCATCAGGCAAGGGGGTGTCCAGAATGTGTGAGAATGGATTTAAGTGGAGGTTGAAGAGCATGAGTGTAATAAATTATTATATGAGAGGGAGGGTGAAAGTCTGGGTTGGGAGGCATCATGGAGGACTTAGTGGGTGGGAGGGTTGCAGGGTTTAAAGGGGGGACTATTCAAAGGTAAGTTTGGGATTGAGAAGGTAGGTATGGAGGGTTTGGATTTAAGGTCAGTCAGAGAGAAAGAAAAGTTCAATGACTGAGTAGACCCTGTTTGGTGAGGATGTGTAGAGGGCTATGGAAGGAGATCTTATTGGCCTCAAGAAAAGGAGGGCTATAGCTGCAAGGGTTTGGAGGCACAAGATCCAGCCCTGATTTACCATATCTAATTGTTTGGAGAAGTATGCAACGGCATGATAAGTGTTAACTCCTTTTTAGCAGAGGGAGGCTAAGACTTGTCCCTTATTAGTGTGCAGAAAGAGAAAAAAGATTTAATCTCTGTCAGGGAGAGGTAGAGACAGTAGACGGGGATTGTTTCAGGAGATTGATGGGGCTTGTAGGGAGTGTGGGGCTAGGAGAGGCTCATCTAGGTTTCCTTTGGTAACCTCATGTAAGGGAGAAATTTGGAATCCAGATACAGAAGAAATTGAAAAGGCCAACTAGGCAAGTAACTCTCATTTAGTGTGAGGTAGAGGGTAGTTCAGGAAGTCTTGAGTTCTGGAAGGTGAGATAGCTTTGCCCTCCTTTGAGATGGAGAGGCCGAGGTACAGAACAGATTTTATAGAGTTGGGCTTTGTCTTGAGAGGCTCAGTAGCCCCATCTAGCTAAAGAATTAAGCAGGATGGTTGCATGCTTTATGTTAAGTTCAGCAGTGGGGCTACAGAGGAGATCATCTACATACTGGAGGAGAAAGCTGTGTTTAAGGTCTAGGGAGGTCAGGGGTCCTTTTGTAGAGCTTGTCCAAAATAGTGGGAGCTATCCCTGAAAGCTTGGGGTAGAACCATCCATGTGAGCTGCTGGGCTTGGAGGGTGTCAGGCTCATCCCATGTGAAGGCAAAAAAGGTCTGGATTGAGGATGTAGTGAGATGGTAAAGAAGGCATTTTTTAGGCCAAAGACAGAAAAGAATGTTGGGGTAGAAGGTATGGAGGAGAATAGTGTGTAGGGTTAGCTACAACTGGAAAGGTGGGAATAGTAACTTGATTAATTTTGTGAAGGTCCTGAACTAGGCAGTAAGTGTCATTAGGTTTTTTTATTCACAGGATGGGAGTGCCATGAAGTGAGGTGGGGGGGGTGAGGAGGGTGGCAGAAAGTGAGTATTGGATCATAGGTTTTAAGCCATGGTGGGTGGCTGGAGATAAAGGGTATTGTTTCTGGGATATGTAGGAAGAGGAGTCTTTGAGAAAGATAAGAACTGGGGACTGGTAGGAGGCTATAGAAAGATTATATGTGTCCCCTATTAGGGGTTTTATGTTAGGCAGAAGGGAGGCTTGGGTTTGGGGATGGAGACTTTCCCGAGTCAGAGTCCAGGTGTAATAAGAAAATAAAGGTGGCCTTTAAAGTGGCTATGTAGAGAGATACTTCGAGTTTGGAAAGATCTCTTCCTAAAAAAGGAGTGGGACATTATAATAAAAGAACATTTAAGAGTTAGATCACCAAATTTTCAAAGGAGAGGGATACAGGAAGGATTATAGGGTGTTCTGGAGACCCCCATGATGATGATGTTGGTGAGTAAAGTAGATTCTTGCCAGGAGGTAAGTAGAGAACAAGAGGCCCCGATATTCAACAGAAGAGAAACTCTTTTGCCAGCCAATTCCTTGAACCCTGAGTTCCTTTGAGCCAGGATTTAGTCTGGCTTGGGGCCAGAACTTGGACCCTACTATTTGACCAAGGTATGTGAGGACACCTGGTGATGGGTGGTAGGCAAGCTCCAGAGCAGTTTGTTGGGCAGTCCACCTTCCAGTGTTCCCATTGCCCACAGCTAGAGCAAGCCTTGGAGAGGGGTCAAGGATTAGGGTATTCTTTTGCCTAATGACCTAACTGGTTACACCTGAAACATAGACCAGGGAGCTGACCCTGTTTCCCGGTGATGGATGGCAGGATTTTGGCTGGGGCTGTTGGAGAGTTGAGGCAAAAAGCTGAAAATCAGCCTGGCATTCTTTTTGACATTCTCTCCTTTGTCAGTCATTTTCTATTTTCTCTTTATTGCCTCTTCTCTACCATTAAAAACTTTGAAGGCAAGGTCTAAGATCTTCTCTCAGGGGTTATGTGTCCCTTTTCTAGTCTCTATGATTTTCATCTAATATCTGGGGCTGATTGACCTGGGAAATGAACATGGAGGAGAGTGTCTTCCCTAGAATTAACATCTACATTTATATATTTTGTAATGGCCTCAGACAGTTAAGAAAAAGGGCTGGGCTTTCATCAGGACCTTGAGTTATTTCCTTGAGTCTGTCTAAATTAATTCTGCCATGTGCTTGTTGGTGCATCCCCTTGGCTAAACAAGTGATGGTAAGCTGGAGGCACCTAAGGTCATTTGAATCTGTTTGGTAGTTCCAATTAGGGTCTGTATCAGGGACTGCTATTGGAATAAGGTTGGAAATCTTGTTTGTTAAGCCTGTCAGCATGAGCCTCGGTAGCTTTCCAACTATGTTCTCTTTCACCAGGTGTGAGGGTGGAATTAGGACATGATAGATTATCACTCCACATTCAAGAATAAATTTTAGTCAATCATATGAACTGTTTTCAGAAATGAAATGTTGTTTTTTTTTTTTTTTTAAAGAACCTAATTTTTGTTCAGTGGGATCAATTTCATTTAATGTAAATGGAACACGAACTTGAGTTGGCCCATCCTGTCCTGCTACCTCACACAATGGAAACATTCTGGTTTAGGGTGTGAACTTTTTTTTACCAGATGGGGTATGATGAGAGGATGGAAGTATGGGGGCCAGAGATGCAAGTGAAGGAGAGGGAGGCAAATGAAGGTAGGGCATCTAAATGGGGTGTGTAGGTGAGTTTGAAGTGGAGGATTTGGGAGAGGATTAGGGACAGTTGAACTAAAATTGGGGGAGCTAGGGAAGGAAAGAGAGTTGGCAGGTGCAAATGGTGTGGATGGGAAACAAGGAGAGCCATGGGAGTTGTGAGTTCTAGGGGGAGGAGGTTCCTCCACAAAATCCAAGGAGGAGGTTTGAGTGGTTTTCAGGAGGATTTTAGAGGTGCATGCCTGACGGAGCAAAATTTGGGAAGCTGGGCAGGAGTAGCAAAGGAAGGGATTGAAGCACATGGCAAAGAAACCTTGGAGATACAGCATCACCATTTCCTGTTTAGTCAGACATAATTGTCAAGATCAGTGAGTATATTTAAATTGAAAGTGCCAAATCCTGGCCAGTGATTGCCTTTGTCTAGGTTGTCTTGAGGCCAGATCTGTGTGGAGAGCAGAATTAGTTTTAAAGGTTGGAGTTCTATTAATGTGACCTCTCTGAGGTTAGCCCTGAAGCAAGCCAGAGGTATCTCCTTTGGAACTAACAATTTGGAACCCATTTTGGACTAAGGTTGAACTGAGAAGTGACCCTCCTCTCTACCTAGGATGTCTCTGAAGCTTAGGATGGGCTGTGAAAAAGAGAGAGATCCCAAAGATTAGGAGAGGCCATCCCCTTGCTCATAATCTTCAGGGAGCCTGTGGATTAGCAAAGAGGGTAGGCTCCCAGAGCCTCCTTTAAGATCACACAGGCAGGGTACAGTGTGGGAGACTTTTGGTGTCTCCGATGTTTGGGATGTGGTGCTTCCACCAGGAACCAAATGAATTTTACCTTCTCCTAAATGAAGGCTTGGATGTTTGGAGGTGTTGGGTGAGAAGTGGCTGAATGGAAAGTAATCTTTCCTCTGGAGTTTGAGAGTCTGTGGGAAGGGGGAGAACAGAGAGAGACAGAAAGTGAAAATGAAGGGAAAGACCCTGAGTTCAGGCTGGGTTTACACAAAAGCACCAATATAACCCCCTGTTCCATAAAGGTGAATGGGAACTGCACCTCCTACATGGGCAGAAGCCACGCAGGTCACAACTGTTTAAATCTGTAGTGAGAGAAGCAAGTGCCCGTGCTCCCAAAGCAGTGAGCAGCTGGCACAAGGAAGGGACTGCAGTCCCGAAAACCCCCAAGTTGGGGCATCTGAGTCAAGGCACAAACAAATGTAAGGAAAGTTGAAGAGAAAGACAGCAGAATTGAATAGCTACTGAAAGAAACTGTTTATTACAAACATGATAAATTGTGAGGGACATAGACCTCTGTAGAGGCTAGAGGCTCTCTGCATCTCGCGAGAGCTTAAGTAAAATGCTAGCGTCGGGTGGGGGTCTAGGGAGCTATTGAAAGTATTGTCTGAGAAGTGATTCATGGAGTATGGTTTCTGAGGTTGTAATGCCCCAGAAGTTTCAACATGGTTAGGTGTGGTTTGTGGGTCAGGATATGGATTGATTGTTTTTCTGTGATGTATGTATGGCTTACGTCAATGTTTGTTAATGAGTCATGAATTCAAGGAGACTCTATTTTTCTTTTTGGGCCAGAGGCGAGTCCTTCACTTCCAATGGATCCTCTGGTCTATCAGGGTCATCATGCCCTGCCATTTGCACCTATTGGCTCATTTGACCTGGCTGGTCAAATTTAAGGCTTGCAGTGTCCACTGTCGAGTATCTCGACTGATTATTTCTCTCTCTCCCATTGAACTGCATGCAGCATAGCTCTTTCCAGCTTTCTACCAGCTGGTCTACATGGAGGAGGCTTTCAGTTGAGCCCCAGCAGGATTTCTCAGTGACCTTGCAACCCAAGTATGTGGAGTCTTCAGCAATAGTGTCTTACCATCTATTCCTGGTGGGAAACCAAGAGCCTCATCAAAGGTCTGTAATATTTTGGGGACAACAGGGACCTCCCTGGCCAACAACTCACTGGAAGGTATCCCATCCCTTACACTGATAATTTTCTAGTAACAATCTGTGGCTTTTGGATGTTCCATTGTCCAAATCAGCAAGTTTCCTTATGACTTATTCACACCCTGTTAGATTTTGATTAGCCCACCCCCCTTTTTCCATCCCCATTAAGTCACCCTCCCTCCCTTTCTATTTCTTTTATATCCCCTTTCTAGCTTACTGGCCTCTGCTACTGAGTTTTACTAAAACTCACATAGGAGTCCAATCATTTGTAGCTAGGATCCACATGTGAGAGACAGCATGTGAGGTTTGGCTTTCTGGGCCTGAGTTACTTCTCCAGATCCATCCATTTTCCTGCACATTTCATAATTTCATTTTTCTTTACTGCCGAGTAGAACTCCATTGTATAAATGTGCCACATTTTCATTACCCACTCATCAGTTGAGGGACATCTAGGCTGGTTCCATTTCCTTGCTATTGTGAATAGAGTGACAATAAATATGGTTGTACAAGTATCTCAAGGGAGTGAGATGAGTCCTTAGGTTATATGCCTAGGAGTGGTATAGCTGGGTCATATGCTAAATCTTGTTTTACCTGCCTCAGGAACCTCCACACTGATTTCCAAAATGGCTGCACCAGATTATATTTCCATCAACAGTGTATAAGGGTTCATCTTTTGCCTCATCCTCACCAGCACTTATTGTCATTTGATTTCATGATGGTAGCCATTCTGACAGGAGTGAGATGGAATTTCAAAGTAGTTTTAATTTGCATTTCTTTGATGGATAGGGATGTAGAACATTTTTAAAAAATGCTTATATACCATCTGTATTTCTTCTTTTGAGAACTCCCTATTTAGTTCCACAGCCCATTTTTTTTTAACTGGGTTGTTTGCTTTCTTATTATTTAGCTTTCTGAGTTCTTTATATATCCTGCATATTAATCCTTTGTCAGATGTATAGCTGGCAAAGATTTTCTTCCACTTGTAGGTTGTCTCTTTGCTTTATTCACAGTGTCCTTTGCTGTACAAAAGCTTTGTAATTTCATGAGGTCCCAGGGGCTGATCAGCGGTTTTATTTCCTGAGCAACTGGGATTACGTTCAGAAAGTCTTTGCCAATACCAATATGTTGAAGTGTTTCCCCTACTTTTTCCTCTAGCAGTTTCAGAGTTTCGGGTCTGATGTTTAGGTCTTTAATCCACATGGACTTAATTCTTGTGCATGGAGAGAGAGAAGAATCTATTTTCATCTTTCTACAGATAAATATCCAGTTTTCCCAGCACCATTTGCTGAAGAGGCAGTCTTTTCTCCAATTAGTATTTTTGGCATTTTTATTGAAGATCAGGTGGCTGTAGCTACCCAGACTTACATCTGGGTCCTCTATTCTGTTCCATTGATATATGTGTCTGTTTTTGTGCCAGTACCATGCTGTTTTTGTTATTATGGCTCTGTAATATAGGTTAAAATTAAGTGTGGTAATACAACCACACTTAATTTTTTTTGTTCAAAATTGTTTTAGATATTTGAGTTTTTTTGTGCTTCCAAATGAATTTTAGAATGTTTTTTTTCTATTTTCATGAAGAATGCTATTGGAATTTTGATGGAGATTGCAAAAGTAGATTGCTTTGGGTAAGGTTCCTATTTCAAAATATTAATTCTTCCAATCCAAGAACAAGAGATGTCCTTCCATTTCCTAGTGTCTTCTGAAATTTATGTCTTGAGTATTTTAAAGCTTTTCTTGTAGAGATTCTTCACTTCCCTGGTTAGGTTTATTCAAAGGTACTTTATTTATTTATTTATTTATTTATTTTTGATGCAATTGTGAATGGGAATGATTTTCTGGTTTCATCTCTCTGTGTTTGTTGCTAGCATATAGGGAGGCCTGCTGATTTCTGTGTGTTTATTTTGTATCCTACTACATGGCTATAAGTGTTTATCAGGTATAACAGTTTGCTGGTAGAGTCTTTATGGTCCTTTATGTATACAGTCATATCATATGCAAATAATAACAACTCAATCTCTTCTTGTCCAATTTGTATCCCTTTTATCTGTGTCTCTTGCCTTATTGCTATGTCTAAGACCTCCAGTACTACATTAAATAAAAATTAGGACAGCAGACACCCTTGCCTTGTCCCTGATTTTAGTGGAAAAGCTTCAAAGTATTCTCCATTTAGTATTATGTTGGCTGTAGGTTTGTCACAAATAGCATTTATTATGTTGAGATATGTTCATTCTACTCCCAGTTTCTGTAGTACTTTTGTCATGAAGGGATGTGGGATTTTGTCAAATGCTTTTCAACATCTATTGAGATGATCATGTGATTTTTGTCCTTCAATCCATTTATATAAGGACTTATCAATTTGGGTATGTTGAACCATTCCTGCATCACTGTGATAAAGCATACTTGGTCAGGGTGAATGATCTTTCTGATATATTCTTTTATTCTGTTTCCCAATATTTTGTTGAGAATTTTTGCATCTGTGTTCATGAGAGTGATTGGTCTGTAATTTTCTTTTTTTGTTCTATCTTTGTCTTGTTTTCATATCAGGGTGATGCTGGCTTCATAGAAGGGGTTTGGTAGGATTCCTTCCTTTTCTATTTTATGGAAAAGTTTGAGGAGCATTGTTGTTAGTTCTTCCATTAAGCTCTGATAAAATTCACCAGTGAATCCATCTGAGCCTGGACTTCTTTAGTTGGGAGATTTTTTTTTTTTTTATAACTGCTTGGATCTCCATAATTGTTACAATTCTATTTAAGTGGTTAATCTTATCTTGATTTAATTTTGGTAGGTAATATGTATCAAGGAAATCATCCATTTCTTTCAGATTTTCAAACTTAATCAATATATGTTCTTATAGTATGTCCTTATGATTTTTAAAAATTTCTCTGGTATCTGTTGTAATGGTGCCTTTTCATCTCTAATTTTACTAATTTGTGTCTCTTCTCTCTTTCTTTTGGTCATATTTGCTAAGAGTTTATCAATCTTTCTTATTCTTTCACAGAACCAACTCTTTGTGTCATTTGTTCTTTGGATTTTTTTTGTTTGTTTCTATTCCACTAATTTCTTCCCTAATCTTTCTTATTTCTTCTCATCTACTAATTTTTGGTTTGCATTGTTCTTCTTTTCCCAAGGTCTTAAGGTGAAGCATTTAGTTATTTACTTGCAATCTTTTGAATTTCTTAATATAGGCAGTTAAAGCTATAAATTTCCCTCTTAGGACTGCCTTCATTGTGTCCCAAAGCTTTTTGTATGTTGTGTTCTTATTATCATTTGATTCTATAAATTTTCATTTCCTTCTTGATTTCTTCATTGAATCCCTTCATAATTTAGTAGTGTATTGTTTAGTTTCCATGCTTTTGTATATGGTCTATAGGTTTTCTTGCTATTGATTTGTAGTTTAATCCCATTGTGATCAGATACAATGCAAAGAACCATTTCAATTTTCCTGTATTTGTTAATATTTGCTTTGTGTCTTAATATATGGTCTATTTTAGAGACTGTTCCATATACTCCTGAAATGAATGTGTATTCTGTTGCCTTTGGATGAAATGTTCTTTAGATATATGTTGGGTCCTTTTGTTCTATGACCTCATTTAATCCAGATGCATCTTTATTTATTCTTTTGCTGGGATGACCTGTCAATTGATGAGAGTGGGGTGTTGAAGTCACCCAGTACAGCTGTGTTTATTGTTATATGTGACCTTCATTCTAAGTGCTTGTTTGATGAAATTTAGAGCCCCCACATTGGGTGTATATATGTTTAGGATTGTAATGTCCTCCTGTTTGAGTGTTCCTTTAATCAATATAAAGTGACCTTCCTTATCTTTCCTGACTAATATTGGTTTGAAGTCTACCCTATCAGATAATAGGATAGTGACACCTGCTTGTTTTCTAGTCCCATTTGATAGAAGCACCATTTTCTAACCTTTACCATAAGATAGTGTCCATCATTTGTGGAAATGTGAGTTTCCTGGAGGCAACAAATTAAAGGATCCTATTTTTTAACGCAGTCCGCAAACCTCTGTGTTTTGGTTGGGACATTGAGACCATTGATATTATGAGTTATTATTGAAAGGTCCATGTCCATTTTTGCCATTTTTCTTGTTTTATAGCTCTTCCAGTTTTACCTTTGCTCTCCTGTATTAGCTAGCATTTGGGTATGGTTTGTTTTTTCCAGGTTCCTTATGTGTGTGCTTTTCTTTCTCTTTAGCATGGAAGATCCTTTCAATTATTTTCTGTAGAGCTGGGTTTGTCTTCATATATTCCTTTAGCCTGCTTTTATTGTGGAATGTCCTTATTTCTCCATCTATTTGAATGGTAGGTTTACATGATAAAGTAATCTTGGTTGACAGTTATTATCTTTCAGAACTTGGAATACATCATTCCAAGCCTTTCTGTATCTGCTGTTATCCTGATGGGCTTGTCTTTATATGTGACTTGATTTTCTCTCTAACTCCTTTCAATATATTTTCTTCGGCTTCTATGTTTTGTAGTTTAATTATAACATGACAGTGAGAAATTCTTTCCAGGTTTTGTCTATTTGGCATTCTACAGGGTTCCTTTTTCTGTATTGGCATCATTTTCTTAGGTTGGGGAAAGTTTTGCTCCATGATTTTGTTGAAAATACCTATTATGCAGGGCATGGTGGTGCACACCTTTAATCCCAGTACTCAGGAGTCAGAGGTAGGAGGATCACCATGAGTTCAAGGCCACCCTGAGACTACATAATAAATTTGAGGTCAGCATGGGATAGAGTGAGATACTACCTCGAAAAATTCAAAAAAAAAAAAAAAAAAGAAAGAAAAAAAGAAAAAAAATCATATACCTATTATGCCTTTGGAGTTAATTTCTTCTTCATCTTCTATGCCCTGAATTCTTATGTTTGATCTCTTCATAGTCTCCTGAATGTCTTGAAATTCCCATTGATGTCTTCTTATTAGTTTGTCTTTCTCTTTGTTGGACTGTGTTAGATCTGCCACCTGGTCTTCTAGTTTAGATATTCTGTTCTCTCCTTGATCCATTCTACTGATGAGACTTTCTACAGAGTTTTCCATTTGACTTGCTCTCTTTTTTATTTCTAATATTTGTGATTGGTATTTCCTCATTATTTATATTTCCTTACTCATGTCTTATAATGACCTCCTTATTTCATCAGTTGGTTTCCTGTGTTCTTCAGAAATTTGTTTTCTTCCTTGATTCCTTTGAACATAGATTTGATTATTTTTCCCCCAAATCTTTGTCAGGCATTTCATCTAAAGCAGTCACACTGGAGGTCATTTATGATGGATTTACAACTTTTGGTGGGATTTTTAAAATTTGTATTTGTTTATTTTTATTTATTTATTTGAAAGTGACAGAGAGAGAGAGAGAGAATGGGTGTGCCAGGGCCTCAAGCCACTGCAAACAAACTCCAGACGCATGCACCCCCTTGTGCATCTGGCTAACGTGGGTCCTGGGGAATAGAGCCTCAAACTGGGGTCCTTAGGCTTCACAGGCAAGTGCTTAACTGCCAAGCCATCTCTCAGCCCAGGATTTTTTTTCTTGTAGTGTAATGTAGAGATTTTTGTGTCTTGAGTTAATTTAATACTTGTGCTTTCTAGTTATCTGCAGTGTTTTTAGCCATGTAATATGACTTTATATATCTGCCATGTAGAAGTTTAAGGTGCCAGGTGTAGCTCTTATACTCCAATAGAAATAGCATATGTGACCCTAGGTGTTGAGTTTGCCTAGTATGCTAGTATTGTAGTAGATTGGGTTAAGTAAATTATTGGCAAATACTATAATTCAACTGAGCAATGTAGACATTCAGTCAAAACTATCACAGAGTATATATACTATGTGAGGATTAAACTAAACAGATAAACTAGTAAAGTCAAAGTCCATAAAGTTATATGTTGCCCCAAACCCTTAATCCTGTCAGCCAGGAGGTTGAGATTTCTCATTTAAAATGGTTTCCAAGTTTGCCTGGGACCAGTCAGTCCCTGTCCCCAATAATTACAGAAGGAAAAGACAAAGGTCCTAAAAATCAGGAAAAGTCAGAGGCAACAATAGTCAACACCAAAATACATCTTATTTGAGAAGAGTAAAGCAAACCAAGAATATATCATTCAAATGTAATCTATAACATTCCCTGACATAGAAAGAGAGATTAGCACTTCCACTGCAGGCTTCCTATGTATCTGGTTTTGTATAAGTAGGCCCTGTTACCTTTTGTGATGGCTTCCAATCTTACCAACACAGAGTGCCCACCTTGATCCTTCAGTGCTGGATGTCCAGGAATGAATGACTTCTTTGGATGTTTATGACCCTGACAGTTGGGGGATGGGAGATTTTGCAGGGTACCTGGAGTTGTACTAGTTTGGCAGGTCTCATTTGTATTCTCCTTCTGCTCAACTGCTCCCTGCTGTCTTTAGATTTCTTGATTTTGTGAGGAGGCTTATATGAGTGGAAAATCCCCTCACTTTGTTCTGCTCCTGCCACTCTGCCACTGGCCTCAGGTGGCCTTAGGGATCAGGCTGCTGGTGCCTCAGCAGGATTCTAGACATTTTCCTCCTTTCAGGAAAATCCTGGTCTCTCCTGCTTCTTTGCTGTGTTCGATAATAACTTATACACCTTCACTTTTCAGTAGAAGAGTGTATTTTTCTGTGTTTCTGCTTATTTCCCTCCCTAGGCTGCTTTGGTGTGGCTAGTATGCCACCTTCTTAACCAGATGTCCCCAATTTTAAATCTTAAAATTCTCAGTCCCATATCTTTAGCCAAGCAAGTCAGTCCATTGCAAATTTAACCTTGATCAAACTCTCTGGATGTGGACAGCAGAATGCAGCCAGCCATTATGCCAGTAGCCCAGTTCCAACAAACTTTTCTGCTGTTGTTCTTTCCCTTTAGAAAGTTCATAAGCAAAGCTTCCAAATACAATCTCTCTGCACCCAGCGTTTTCAAATTCACACCGGAATAGTCCATAAAACTTGGATTACTGCTTTGGAAGACATCTTTAATTGAAAGTACCAAGTCTATTTCCTTTCTTCCAAAACAAAAATTCCAAAGGACCAAAACCCACATTCAGATTCATTCCATAGTGACACCCCACTTTCTAGTACCAACTTTGTTGCAGTCAGCTTCATATTTCTGGGATGAATTTCCAAACCAGGCAAAAGTTATGGGAGTAAGGGATATATCATGGGAGGAAGGAATACATTGGAGCTTCCAGATCCAGGGGAACTTCCATAATGGCATAAGAAGCTGGCCCATTTTCACAAGTCTGCTCAGAGAGAAATACCACCACCATCACCTGTAAGGCAGCACACTCCACAAGCCCCAGACAGAGCTCAAGATCTCTGTATATCTTAAGCTGGAATTCCAGTTCTGTCCCCTAACACACACTAGGGCTCAACCCTAGGATCCACCCATAATGACATCAACTTAAAAGCTTCAATAAAACTCCTGAATCTACTGGGGGATATCATTTGAACTACCACAATGGATTTTAAGGTTAATTTTAAAATTTTACAATAACAAATCAATAATAGTAAAAATAAAAAATAGTAATGATAAATAAAAATAAACATACAATAGTAATAAGAAAAAATAAAAAGAAAGGGAGCATCAAAATTATAATTATGAAGTGTGTTTTCAGTTAATATGTTAAGAAAATAGGAGTTAATGTAAAAAGATTGCTAGACTTAAACTAAAAAAGATTTATGTTGCCTGTGAAATAATGGCTTAACATAAAAAATTGTTTCTCTCATGCCTTAGTTGTTTATATAATTCAACCTTAACTCTATAATAAGTTGGCAAATGAGTTTATATTACAACGTCTCATATCAAGGTGAAAACTTCAGTACTCATAGATTTCCTAGTATGTTAAGCTTTGATTACAGGAAAAACTGAGTTGTTAACAAAATCAAAATATATTTTAACTAGTTTGATCTGTTTGTTTAAGCTTTATCTAAGTGTCACATAAAATCAAAAGCATAAGATAGATGTTAAACCACCATCTGGAACTTTACAATTTCATCAATCCACCACAAAGAGTCTTATCAGACCTATATATCTGGGTCCTTTTTTTTTTTAATATCACCGGATGGATTTTATAGGATATTAGTATTAATATTATTATTATTTCATTAATTATGTATATAATGTGTATATAGGCATGATGGTACCATTATTAGCCTTCTCCCCTGCAGATTGTGGGTGTTGCATTGTTGGGGTGGCCATCAGTTATGGGGGAAAGGCAATGTCTCTGTGCATAATGACCCAACTGATGACCCCAGCAATCTTTCTGCCCCCTGTTCTGTGAATTTCCCTGAGCCATGTTGGGTTCATTTTAGGTCTATTTCAGTGACAGGAGGTCTTGGGCATATCTGTGTCTCTGGATATCTGATTTGGTAGGAGTTGAGTGTTCTCTGTGTCAGTCTCCTTCACCCTTGTGCTGATACCAGGTTCACTGAGAAAGCATCTCTTGCTGATTACCCCACTTACTCTATGGCTTCACCTGGTGCCTGGTGGGGTGTTAGGGGCTGATTCTCTCTCAGGTTCTGCATTCATCTGCAAAAGAGAAGCAAATTCTCCAACGAGGACGGAGATTATAGCAAGATACATGGACACCCATTATTATTTTAGAGAGAAATTAATAGGTGTAGGCCCTCTTCTAGCCCACTATTGGTGGGAGCTTTATATTGGAGAGCAGGCTTATTTTTGGATATGGTTCTGACTTGTTCCCATTCCAGGTATGAGTTCTGTTCCACTAAGCAGATCTGTTAGCCAAATCAAGAGCAGATCAGAACAGAAATGAATGAATTGGGAACTAAGAAAACAATTAAGAAAATTGATGAAACAAAGAGCTGGTTCTTTGAAAAAAATAAACAAGATTGATAAACCCTGGCTAATTTGATCAAGTGAAAAAAAGAAACACTTCAAATTAATAAAATTAGAAATGAAAAAGCAGACATCACAACAGACATAAGTGAAACTGGGAGAATCATCAGGACTTACTTCAAAAACCTTCACAAAATTGTATAGTATGGATGAAATGGAGGATTTCCTGGACACATACCACCTAACAAAGCTAAACTCAGAGCAGATTAATCTCCTAAACAAACCTATCACACTCATCGAGATTGAAAAGGTAATCAAAACCTCCCTAAAAAAGAGGAGTCCAGGACCAGATGGCTTCTCAGCTGAATTCTTTCAAACCTTCATGGAAGAACTGAAACCAATTTTTCTCAAATTGTGTTACACATTTGGAGAACAGGGAAAGCTCCCCAACTCCTTTTATGAAGCTAGTATCACCCTAATGCCAAAACCAGGAAGAGATACCAAAGGAAAAGAAAACTATAGGCCTATTTCCCTGATGAACGTAGATGCAAAGATCCTGAACAAAATCATCTGGGCCCTCTTTGAATATTCTCCCAGGACTGTAAGTCAACAAGAGTAGAGAATTCCCCCTAAATATTTTTTCATCTCACTTCGGCCTGAAGAAGTCAGATTTGATCCCAGCATCCATTTTCCTAAAATAGCATGTGGTCCCTCCCTTCACTGGCTAATTATAGGTAGACATTAGATTTTGAGGTCATTAACATATAGGCCCAATTTCCTTTGTCTCTGGCAGCATTAAAAGGGAAAATCCACTGCCCTCTGTTCAGACTTCTGGTCCTAGACAGAGATATAAAATATATTTATGCTAAAAAAATTAAGAGTTGTAAAAATGTTATCAAATTTCTGGCTGAGACATATTTGAAAGTTAAACAAAAAGATAACATTGGTATATTATAAAATATTATTAAATTCTAAGGTGAAATTCAAGTATTCATAAAGATAATTGTACTCTTAAAATGCTTGCCAATTGATTGTCCTACAACAATAGATCTCATAGACATTACTGTACTTTTATTAATGGCCACAAAATGGGTTAAAAATAATAATTTTGTGTTAAATGAGAAACTTAAAACTTATAACTAATCAATATCCAAATGCTAAGTTATATGTTTTCCATCTGAGAATGCCTTTTCTTTGATAAAATACCTGTTTAAAATAATAGTTTTCTTTTTTTAATTTTTAATTTATTTTATTTTTATTTATTTTTTCTTTATTAGACAGTTCTGTATTCAGCAAATACAGTCAGTTTGGTACCATTATTAGGCTCATCAGTGACCTACCCCCTCCCCTTGGCCCCTCCTTGTTGAGGTATATGGGTCATGCATTGTGGAGTTAGCCCACAGTTATGGGTAAGCTAAATGTCTCTGCATATCATGACCCAACATGTGGCTCTGACATTCTTTCCGCCCCCTCTTGTGCAAAATTTCCCTGAGCCATGTTGGGTTCATTTTTGGTCTGCTTCAGTGATGAGGTGTTGGGGGCCTCTGTGGCTCTGGCTCTCTGATTTGGTAGGAGTTGATTTTTCTCTGTACTGATCTCCTTCCCCCTTGTGCTGGTATCCAGTTCATCAGGAAAACAGCCCCCTTGCTTGTTTCTCCAATTTTTCTTAGTTTCAGCCAGGGCCCTTTTGAGGTATGATGGGGTGGCTCTCTCCTTAGGATCAACATCTATCTGAAAAAGAGAAGCAGATTCTCCAACGGAGAGTAAGTTAGCACCAAGACAAATGAGATAACCCTTAATTTTTTTTTAATAGAGAATTTAATAGGTGTAGGCCCTTTTGTAGCCCACAATCGATGGTAGCTTGATATTGGAGAGGGGGCTTATGTTTGGATCTGGTTATGACTTGTTTCCCAGCTCCAGCTATGGGTCCCATACCAGTGAGGGGATCAGTTAGCCAAATTGAGAGCAGTTGGTTCCCCACCATGGCTGTGTGCCACCACTGCACTTGTGTGGGCATCGCAACAAGTTATTTGCTGCTAAGTAGGTTAGACCATGCGTTGCTTCAATAGATATTGGTCATTTTTCCCCAGTCACCCATGTAGCACCTTCTGGCACTAGACGCGCTGACGGTCTGGGGACTGACTCTCTTCCAACTTCCAGCCATGCCATTCTAATTTGCATGTCAATCACATAAGGTATCTTCAGCAGTAGGGTCTTACCACTAACCTTTGGTGGGTCATCAAGTACTCTGACAGAAATCTGTCTGTCTTTTAGGAAACCTTGTAGGTCTCTCTGATCAAAAGCTCATTGTGGATGATAGCCCCATGCTGGATCTGGGAGTCACAGGTCAGTGCCCACTAAGAAAATGAGGAAAAAGATAACTAATATACAAGAATTAGAGATAAGAGAGAGAGAGACAGGGAGAGGGGAAGTGAGGGAGGGAAGATGTAGGAGATTAAGGTTAGTCTTAATCTTACCCTCTCCAGTGTCTTGTGGTTCAGGTGTTCCCTGTAAGGGCCTGGTGAAGGATCAGCCATTAGGTCTGTCTTTCAGTAAGTAGAAGATTGTGGTACCATTGCCGTTTGGGTTGAGATTTGTGTTTCCCTCCCTTTGATGCCCTCCCCTCCCTCTCCTTCCATCCTAGTGTATAGTCTAGGAGATGCTTGCTGGGTATGTAAGTTATCTTCAGTAGATTCAGGTTAGGTGCTGTAGATGAGTGAGACTATGTGGCGATTTTTTTTCTGTGTTTGGGTAAGTTCACTGAGAATGATCTGTTCCAGGTTCAGCCATTTTTCCTCAAATTTCATTGTGACATTTTTTCTTACTGATGTATAGAATTCCATTGTGTAGATATACCACATCTTAGTTAACCATTCTTCTAGTGATGGACATCTGGGTTGATTCCAGCTCTTAGCTATTACAAATTGAGCCGGTATAAACATGGTTGAGCAAATCTCTTTAGTCTGCGGTTTGAAGGTTTTAGGGTAGATGCCCAGTAAGGGAATAACTGTGTCTGTTGGTATCTCTATACTCAGCTTTTTCAGAAGTCTCCATATTGCTTTCCAAAGTGGTTGTACCATCCTACATTCCCACCAACAGTGGATGAGTGTTCCTACTTCTCCACATCCTCACCAGCATTTATTTTTATTTGATTTTTTGATGTTTGCTATCCTTATTGGGGTAAGGTGGAACCTCATAGTTGTTTTAATTTGCATTTCTCTGATGATTAGGGATGATGAACATTTTCTTAAGTGTATGTTTGCCATTTCTATTTCTTCCTTTGTGAACTGCCTGTTCAGCTCTTTGCCCCATTTTGTGAGTGGGGTGTTTGACTTCTTACTGTTTAGATTTTTGAGTTCTTTGTAGATTGTAGAGATTAGGCCTCTATCAGTTGGATAACCCACAAATATTTTCTCCCATTCTGTGGGTAATCTATTGGCTTTGGTTATTGTATGCTTGTCTGTAAAGAAACTCTTCAGCTTTATGTGGTCCCATTGGTTGAGTGACGGTTTATGTTCATGAGCTACTGGGGTTTTGTTCAGGAAGTCTTTTTCCATTCCTATATCATGGAAAATACTTCCTAAATTTTCTTCCAGTAACTCCTATAGCAAAGTAGCAGGATTCAAAATCAATGCACAAAAATCAGTAGACTTCCTTTATGCAAAGGACAAAGATACAGAAAAAGAAATAAGGGACATAGTCCCATTTTCAATTGCAACAACAACAACAAAAATAAAATAAAATACCTTGGAATAACGTTAACCAAGGAAGTGAAAGATCTATACAATGAAAACATAAAAACACTCAAAAAAGAAATTGAGGCGGACTTGAGAAAATGGAAAGACCTCCCATGTTCCTGGATAGGGAGAATTAACATTTTGAAGATGACAATCCTACCAAAGGCATTATACAGATTTAACGCAATTGCAATTAAAATCCCTACCTTGTTCTTCACAGAGATAGAAAAAATGATCTCAAATTTCATATGGAAAGGCAAAAGGCCTCGCATTTCCAAATATATCCTCAGCAAAAGAAAAACCTCTGGAGGCATCACCATACCTGATCTAAAGCTATATTACAGAGCCATAGTAATAAAAACAGCATGGTACTGGCATAAAAGCAGGAGTATAGATCAATGGAATAGACTTGAGGACCCGGACTTTGGGTCAAGCAACTATAGCTACTTGATATTCGACAAAGGCCCTAACAATATAGGCTGGAAAAAAGACAGCATCTTCAACAAATGGTGCTGGACAAACTGGATAACCATATGCAGGAAACTGAAACTTGACCCACACATTTCACCATGCACTACACTCAAGTCCAAATGGATCAAAGATCTCAATATAAGACCAGAAACTCGAATACTACTGGAAGAAAATTTTTTATTTTTTTATTAATTAGTTTTGTATTCAGCAAATACAGTCAGTTTGGTACCATTATTAGGCTCATCCGTGGCTTACCCCCTTCCCTTGGCCCCTCCTTGTTGAGGTAAATGGGTCATGCATTGTAGAGTTAGCCCACAGTTATGTGTAAGACAAATGTCTCTGCATATCATGATGCAACATGTGGTTCTGACATCCTTTCCGCCCCCTCTTCCACAAAATTTCCCTGAGCCATGTTGGGTTCATTTTTGGTCTGCTTCAGTGATGAGGTGTTGGGGGGCCTCTGGGTCTCTGGATCTCTGATTTGGTAGGAGTTGCTTTTTCTGTGTGTTGATTTCTTTCACCCATATGCTGGTACCTGGTTCACCAGGAAAACAACACCCTTGCTTGTTTCACTAATTTTTCTTAGTTTCAGCTGGGGCCCTTTTCAGGTATGATGGGGTGGCTCTGTCCTTAGGATCTACATCAATTTTAAAAAGAGAAGCAGATTCTCCAACGGAGAGTAAGTTAGCTCCAGGACAAATGAGATAACCCTTATTTTTTTATAGAGAATTTAATAGTTGTAGGCCCTCTTGTAGCCCACGATTAATGGTAGCTTGATAATGGAGAGCGGGCTTATGTTTGGATATGGTTCTGACTTGTTTCCCAGCTCCAGCTATGGGTATCATACCACTGAGGGGATCAGTTAGCCTAATCAAGAGCAGTTGGTTCCCCACCATGGCTGTGTGACACTATTGCACTTGTGTGGGCATCACAACAGGTTCTTTGCTGCTAAGTAGGTTAAACCATGAGATGATTGGGCAGATATTGGTCATTTTACCTCAGTTGCCCATGTAACACCTTCTGGCACTACACATGCTGACTGTCTGGGGACTGACTCTCTTCCAGCTTCCAGCCACGCCATTCCATTTTATGTGTCAACCACATAAGGTGTCTTCAGCAATAGGGTCTTACCACTAACATTTGGTGGGTCATCAAGTACTCTGACAGAAATCTGTCTTTCTTTTAGGAAGCCTTGTAGGTCTCTCTGATCAAAAGCTCATTGTGGATGATTGCCCCATGCTGGTACTGGGAGTTACAGGTCAGTGCCCACTAAGAAAAGGAGGAAAGACATAACTAATATACAAGAGTTAGAGAGAAGAGAGAGGGAGAGGGAGGGAAAGAAGCTGTAGAAGATTAAGGTTAGTCTGCATCATACCCTCTCTAGTGTCTTGTGGTTTAGGTGTTCCCTCTAAGGGCCTGGAGAATGTTCAGCCATTTGGTCTGCTTTTTAGGAAGTCGAATTTTATGGTACCATTACCGTTTGGGTCTAGATTTGTGTTTACCACCCCTCTGTTGCCCTCCCCTCCCTCCCCACCCATGCTATTGTCTAGTCCATGAGATGCTTGCTGGGTATGTAAGGCATCTTGGGTAGATTCAGTTTAGGTGCTGTAGATGAGTGAGCTATGTGGCAATTTTTTTTCTGTGATTGGGTAAGTTCATTGAGAATGATCTGTTCCATGTTCAAGCATTTTTCCTCAAATTTCATTGTGACATTTTTTCTTACTGCTGTATAGAATTCCATTGTGTAGATATACCACATCTTAGTTATCCATTCATCTAGTGATGGACATCTGGGTCGATTCCAGCTCTTAGCTAATACGAATTGAGCCACTACAAACATGGTTGAGCAAATCTCTCTAGCCTGTGGTTTGAAGGTTCTAGGGTAGAAGCCCAGAAAGGGAATAACTGGGTCTGTTGGTATCTCTATACTCAGCTTTTTCAGGAGTCTTCATATTGCTTTCCAAAGTGGTTGTACCATCTTACATTCCCACCAACAGTGGATGAGTGTTCCTACTTCTCCACATCCTCACTAGCATTTATTTTCATTTGATTTTTTGATGTTTGCTATCCTTATTGGGGTAAAGTGTAATCTCATAGTGATGAACATTTTCTTAAGTGTGGGTTTGCCATTTGTGTTTCTTCCTCCGTGAAGTGCCTGTACAGCTCTTTGCCCCATTTTGTGAGTGGGGTGCTTGACTTTTTACTGTTTAGATTTTTGAGTTCTTTTTAGAGTCTAGAGATTGTGCCACTATCAGTTGGATAACCCGCAAATATTTTCTCCCATTCTGTGGGTAATCTATTGGCTTTGCTTATTGTATGCTTGTCTGTAAAGAAACTCTTCAGCTTCATGTGATCCCATTGATTGAGTGACTGTTTAGGATCGTGAGCTACTGGGTTTTTGTTCAGGAAGTCTTTTTCCACTCCTATATCATGGAAAGTACTTCCTAAATTTTCTTCCAGTAGTAGTTGAGCTTCTGGTCTTATATTGAGGTCTTTGATCCATTTGGACTTGAGTGTAGTACATGGCGAAATGTGTGGATCAAGTTTCAGTTTCCTGCATGTGGTTATCCAGTTTGTCCAGCACTATTTGTTGAAGATGCTGTCTTTTTTCCAGCCTATATTGTTAGGGCCTTTGTCGAATATCAAGTAGCTATAGTTGCTTGACCCAAAGTCCGGGTTCTCAAGTCTACTCCATTGGTCTGTACTCTTGTTTTTATGCCAGTACCATGCTGTTTTTATTATTATGGCTTTGTAATATAGCTTCAGATCAGGAATGGTGATGCCTCCAGAGGTATTTCTTTTGCTGAGGATATGTTTGGATATGTGAGGCCTTCTGCCTTTCCATATGAAATTTGAGATCATTTTTTCTGTCTCTGTGAAGAACACTGTAGGGATTTTAATTGAATTGCATTAAATCTGTTTATTGCCTTTGGTAGGATTGCCATCTTCACAATGTTAATTCTGCGTATCCAGGAGCATGGGTCGTCTTTCCATTTTCTGAAGTCCTCCTTGCCGTAGACCACCCAGTGGGGATGTCTCTGCAGGGGGACCAGGCTTGGATATTCAGGTAAGGAACGGATTCGACGCGACAGACAGACAACACAGGTTGTGATTGCTGCTGTGAAGAACTTTACTTTCAGGCCTCAGTTATATACAGAAACAATCAGGAACTGCTCCATTTGGCAGGTTTTCAACAAATGAAATCAGTACAATAACTCCTTATGACATATACTCAGTATAAACTTGCTATACCCAAGAACTTCCTCTTTCTGTAGCTGCTGCAGGACCAGACATTTGTGGTTAATGACTAACATCCAAAGATTTCTAATATTAACATCTGACATTCACATTGGGGTCCCACATTTCATCCCAAACTCTTAGGTCTTTCAACATTCTTTCTTGACTTAAAGGGTTTCCAAATATATCATACAATCTTTTATTCCTAACAGCAAAGAATACATATACTTCCCATCTAAGTTCTTGTTGCTGTTTATCCGTCAAAGCACACCATGGGGGCCTGTTTCTCCTAATCATTTCCTATATACTCAATGAATAATATTTGATTCTCTTTCCTTTAAATGTTACCCATCTGATTAGATTCTCATCATATTTTCCTGTCCAAGGGAGTGGTGCATCACTAGGATCAAAATTATAAGGCCCTCTATATTTAGGTGGTTCCCTCCATCTGCCATGAATCAGAAACTGCAGACTGCCAAACAATTCTGTTAGTGGAGGGTCATATGGAGTTAAAGTTACATTCTCAGCAAGAATAAAAATTAGCTATTCAAGCTTTTCAGACACAGCCGGCGTCGCGGTTAAGGCTGCTGGGGTTACTGAGGCTAGGGCTGTCTCCATAGGTGGAAGCTTCCGTTTCTGTACTCTTAGTTTCTGGAACATCTAAAGGCCCATCGAGATTATCTGCTGAGAGCATGATTTTATCAGTATAAAGTTGAGTGGGCTTAGTTCCTAGAATCAATAAGGCAAGCACCCAGAGAAAGAACACACTGCAGAATGAGACCCAAATCACAAAACACCAAAGACTCTGCCAGGGACCTCCAGGGGGCCTAATCACGTGTGATGCGAAACCCCAGGTCTAGTAGCCATTCGAGCTGTTCAGGCTCTATGCTACACAGACTCCACTGGAGTTGGTGTGGCAGTCTTTCCATTTTCTGAAGTCCTCCTCAGTTTCTTTTTTGAGTGCTTTTATGTTTCGTTGTATAGATCTTTCACTTCCTTGGTTAACGTTATTTCAAGGTATTTAATTTTTTTTGTTGCTATTGAAAATGCGACCATGTCCCTTATTTCTTTCTCGGTATCTTTGCCATTTGCATATAGAAAGGCTACTGATTTTTGTGTATTGATTTTGTATCCTGTTACTTTGTTATAGGAGGTAATCACCTTCAGGGGTTTTGGGATGGAGTTTCTTGGGTCTCTTACATATAGAGTCATGTCATCAGTGAACAGAACTAACTTAACTCCTTAAAAATATGGAACACTTCATGAATTTGCATGTCATCCTTGTGCAGGGGCCACACTAATCTTCTTTGCTTCGTTCCCATTTTAGTATATATGCTGCCGAAGTGAGCACCAATGATAGTTTTCTTAAACATACTGCTTTTTTTTTGAATTTTTCCACAGGGCAAAACTTTTATCTGTCTGCTATAAAATTATTCTAAGAGTTAAAATCTGGACCTCATATAAAATTTCACTGTGCTTATAAAATGAGGTGATTATAACAAATTATCAAGATTTATCAAACTTTTAGCTTTTTCAGCCAGACATACTTTCATTAGTTCTTCTAATACTAAGACCTTTTGATCTTTGGACCAAGTAATTAAAAACTATACTCCAAAATTAGTTAATTTATAAATTTCTATCAAATTTAGCACTGTTCTTTTTCAAGTATTCCTTCAAGTATTACTATTTCTTATACTTTCCACCTCCATGTTATATAAATCAAATCTTATTTCCAGAAGTTTCAATTAATTCTTCTTTCTTACTTCTACAGAAAATACTCCTTATTTCCTTGCCTGCTGCCTATGTTATTATTTTCAGTCTTACATATAATATTTGTGTCCCTGTAAATGTCACATACAAGAAAATTCACATATAGATATATGTTGACCAGATCATAATGGCTGATAGATTTAATATGAACTAGGAGTTCCTTTCGTGGTGAAAAATATTACCCTCCTGAAGAGCATCCTTCAGACTCTATGAGAAAGTCTCTTAACTATGTAGAGCAACAGCCTGTCATGTACACAAAGTGCAAAGTGAAGTTTGGCAAGTGGGAAACCAAATGTGGAGGCTCCCAGAAGCCACAACTGTGTGACTCGAACTTCAATGATGACTGCAGCAATTGTGGAGAAGTAAATGCTACCAGTCCAGAACCAATAATATTTGGGCTATATTAACCTTTTAAATAGCTAACTTACTACATTTTTCTGCATATGATCTGACATCTCTGTGATCAGCTAAGACACCAGTTGTTTTAAGTTAAAAAAATATCTCATAGTTTTGCTCCATTCAAGAGAAACCTATAGCTCTCTCTGAGATATAACTTATTTTCCTATATGATAAACTCCTCCACACCCACACTTTAGCCTCTATTCCAATAGATTAAATTATTACCTTTTGGATAACCATTCTGTATTCATAGGCTCTCTCCAGGCTCCTGTGTTTCAAGATGTGGATTTCTTTATCATGATAAAACACAGGCCCTAAAGCTCTCCAAAGGCAGCTTCATCTCAGGGATCACTGTGTCCTGAGGCTTTATGATAGGCCTCTCCCCTGTTTTCTGTTTTTATATATAACCAAATCTTGGAGGAGAAGTTTGAGGTTTCAGAGTTGCTTCGACCCCCCCTCCCACTTTTTGTCTTTTTTCTGTGTCCTGCCAGCACCCTGATTGCTGGCCTAGGGAAAATAAATTGTCTCAATGGTTTTCTAAATTACTAAATTCATGTTTCTGGTGTTCTGGGCTAACATTTTTCATTTTCCAACCATAGAAGTCAAACTCTGTCTGCTTATGCAGTTTGTTTCAACAGCTCCAACTCCAAATGGCTTCATAAATGCCCTAGAAAGTGTATCCCAGTAACAGTGGTACTCCTTCATGAGATCCTGAGATGGAGTTCTTTATCCCACCCTCCATACACATAAAGGAGTCAATTTAACATACTACTGTTGGACTCCAAGAAGTCTATGCACAGACTGCCCCCTTCTATCTTGATAATCCCTGGGAGATGGATACCTGGCTGGCTGGCTCTGATGAAAGGAGTTCAAAGAAGTTTGCTTCCTTCACATTTGCTAATCCCTCTCCCTCCCTCTCTCTGCCAACATAAATCCAACCTTGAGAAAAACCCCGTAGTGGAAGGCCTTGTGGACACTTCATGTTTCCGGTCTTAGGACAGTTAAAATGTAATGTATCTCATTGCTATCTTGAAATAAAGTCCCATTCCCTTCCAGAAATGTCTACCTGCTCATTTCTTTTTAATTTTCCTCTAAAATCTTTTTCCTTACAGAACTCTTACAGATTACTTTACAAATTGCCAGTTTAGTTATTTGACAAATGTTTTAAAATTCTATCAGGCTGCCAATTATGTTTTTTAAAATAAAAGATATTATTGCCTAGGACTTTAGCATTTAAATAAAAAAAATAAATAAAAGTTACTCCAATTTGGGATTCCCCATGTTGGGAAATGCAAATCAATTTTTTTTTTAGTTAGATTTTCCCATTTTTTATCAAATACTTGCAAGTTAAATTAACACAATTTTCAAACTAGCTGTAGTATCAAATAACAGTTTTTCCCCAAACATCTCCTCCTTCTTTGGAGGAGTGGTAAGACAGCAAACAAACAAACACACAAACAAAAACAGTTTAATGCTAGCAGAGAAAAATGGAAGTCAGATACTCAAATGTTTGCAAAGTTCTGAATGCAAGCAACAAACTGCAGTTCAAATCAAATAAAGAAAATTGATAACTTAAAACAAACACTTTGAAAGTAAACCAAAAAAGATGGTATACAAAAAAAAAAGTTTCCTGAAACCAGATCAGAATAAACAAGTAGATCACCAGTTAAATCAAGGGGTGTCTGAAACCTGGAATGAAGTCATCAACATGCACTTAAGGAGAAAAGCACATGGTTGGGCACAAGGGCCCCACACTGGTAGCTGGGTCAGACAGGGTGCATCAAGTGGAAGTGGGTTGTATGTACTTGGGGCTCCACTTTTTTATTTTTATTTTTTATTTTTTTTAACATAGGGTCTGTCTCTAGCCTAGGCTGACCTGGAATTAACTATGTAGTCTCAGAGTGGCTTGAAACTCATAGTGATCCTCCTAGCTTGCCTCCCAAGTGCTGGGATTAAAGGTGTGTGCTACCACACCCAACTGGGGCCCCACTTTTGGGCATCATTACTATCAATTCAAAAGACATAGCTCCCACCTAAAAGGGGGTAAGAGATAGTTTATGCTGGAGTTATAGCGTGACTATGGCCTAGAAACACAAATTTAGGTAACCCAAATACCATGTTGCAACATGTTAATCATTTCATAAAGGTTTTATAGTTGCAGAATAGAAGAAAATTATAAACCAAGACACTTTTCAAATACATTGGCTGACCATCATATGGGTGGGTTATAGCATAGTGAGGAAATTTCCACCATAGGCTTCAGATGTAGTATGATGACATTCTTAGCTCTTGCGTTGGTAGAAGCTGGTGGTCTATTCTTGCATTCCAAAATGTCACACCTGATCAAACAATAGTCACAAGAATATTAGGTCAGACACAGAGGTGGGCAATAAATGGCTGTTAAGGTGATAAATGCAACTTGGCTTTGATCTTGTAACAGTCCATCTCTCTGTGATCATAGAAGTTTTATCAGTCCATTCAGTCTTGTTGGAAGTAGGTGCAGCAAATGCAGTGCTTTTCTGGGAACTTAATTCACAGCAAAGAGGCATGGTTTAGGGGTGGTAGGGAAAAGAGAAGGAACACACATTGGCACAAAGGTGTTTGCAGCTGGAAGAAGCTGCCTGTCCAGGCCCAGGAAGAGGTGGAGGAGGGGCACAAAAACAAGGGAGGAAAGCAGCTAAGAAGTCCAAGAGACTTCAAGAGAGAGAGAGACTTTGAGAGAGAGAGAGAGAGAGAGAAAGAGAAAGAGAGACAGAGAGAGCGAGCACTGGGGCCTGTTGAATAGGGATAGACAGACTTAAAGATGAAGATTTCACTGTAGTGAAGGGGGATCAGAGAAGAAGTGTGATGAGGCTAATGAAGCAGGGTTTTTATGTCTTTTGGGTATTTCCTGGCATGTTTGCCAGTTGGAGAGGCTTGTGACCCAGGTTGTGTAGTTCACATATGGATCAGGATTGGGCTGAGACTTTGAAGAAAAGCTTTATTGTCAGAGTTGGGAGGGAACTCGGAGACTGGTGGTCACATGACCATTCCCCAAGTTTATACAACCAATAAATATAAGGAACAGACTCTGACCCATGTTGTGTACCCCAGCCCCAGGCTATATAAAATTAGTAAACCACCGTTTCAAGACATGGTGGGGGGGCGGTTGACATGATTCTCCAGCAAGCAAAGATGCCTGTTAGTTGTGAAATGAGTTCCAGAGACACAATGTCCTTGATTCATCACCTATGCTGGGGTGGACACTTTAGTGAGTTATCTGTGCTCCTGTGAGTAGCCATTCACCCTGCTCTGTAAGTAACCCCAATAAACTCATTGGTTCACCAAAACTGATTTAATGTCATGCTTAGTCTGTCATCTCTGCCCTATTAATGTAGTTATGGTGGCATCTTCTGGGTGAGGGTTTGTGAGGAGATATAAATTGGCTAGATAGTAGAGGACACCAGGGTCCCCTCAAAAGTGAATAGTCGTTTTTCTGGCTAAGAGTAGGAAATGTCTGGGGTCTTACAAGGGAGAAACCAAGGTCTTCCTGTTCTTTTCTCCTAATGGAGTCCTTGCTGCCTCCGCTTTGCTACAGACCAGGAACATCAGGGAGAATCGGGTTTTCCCCTTATCACTTTCTTTCTTAGAAGAGGTCCAAAAAGCACCTGGACACCTGACATAATAACTCGACCAACCAGCTCAGTGTCCCCATTCAGTAAAATCCCATAACTGTCCAATGAGAGCCTCAAGGTGGGATTTTCCATTACCTCTCTTTCATGCCAGAAGGAACTATGACTTCTTTGTTTTTCTTAAACTATAACAAAATCTTTCTAAACTTCACCTTCCATGGTCTATGGATTTAATTCTTGAAATTTAGAAGACAAGAACTGGAGGCCATTGACTCAGTGGAAGTTTTGTTTGGCTGTAAATGTTTGCCACCCTAATTCACGAGTCATAAGCCCAACCAAGAGCTAAGAAATATTCCATAAGTTTTAAAAACATCCCAAATTCCCATATCATTTCCTGGGTTTTAGGCATTTAGGGTGACTGGGCCCCTGAAAGTAAAAGCAGAAATGTCCTTAAGTTGGCCACATAGAGATCAAAGAATGATCTGACTTCTTATCTTTTGCCTAAAGGAGTTCTATAAACCTGTTTTTCCATAAACAACCTGAGCCCCTCCCTGGTAGAGAATTCCCTTTCTGCTGCTGAGAAGAATGTATATTCTGTAGAATTGGGATGGAATGTTCTGTAGATGTCTGTTAGGCCTAATTGATCTATGATTGTTAAGATCTAGTATTTCCCTGTTGTTTCTGCTTGGATTAACTGTCTATTGATAATAGTGGGATATTTAAGACCCCTACCATGATGGCATTAGAATTCTTTATGGTGTGTTGTCTAGTAGGTTTTGTTTTATAAAATGTGGTACATCTGTGTTTGGTACATATAATTTCATGACTGTGATGTCTTCTTGTTGGATTGTTCCCTTGGTGAGTAAAAAGTGGCCTTCTTTGTCTTTTTAAACTATTTTTGGTTTGAAATCTATTTTTTCAGATATTAGTATAACTACACCTGCTTGTTTCTTATTTTCATGTTCTTACAAAATCATTTACCATCCCTTTGCTCTGAAGGGGTGTCTGTCTTTAGTGGTGAGGTGGGTTTCTTGAAGACAGAAGATAGAAGCATCCATTTTACTGATCCACCCTGTTAGCTTGTATCTTTTGATGGATGAGTTAAGACCATTAGTATTTAAGGTTATAATTTAATCCCTCTCAGGACTCTTTATGGTGTTTGGTGCTTTCTTGGGCTTTGTATACTTTTGTGCCTGCTCAATTTTGGTTACTGTGTTCTTGTAGGCTTTTGAGGTTGGTTGTTCAACTCTTCTGCCTGGATTGTTCCCTGAAGTATTCTCTGTAGGTTTGGCTTTATTTTTATACAGTCATCATGGTGGTTTGATTCAGGTGTCCCCCATGAATTTAGGTGTGCTGAATGTTAGGTGCCCAGTTGATGGAGATTTGGGAATTAATGCATCCTGGAGGCAGTGCACTGTTGGGGGCAGGCCTATGTGTTTTATAGCCAGTTTCCATTTGCCAGTGTTTCACACACTCTCCTGTTCCTGTTGGCTACCTGATGTTGGCTAGGAAGTGATGTCCACCCTCTGCTCATGTCATCGTTTTGTCCTGCCATCATGGAGTTTCCCCTCAAGACTGTAAGCCAAAATAAATGTTGTTTCCCCCCCCCGCCACAGGCTGCTCTTGGTCAGGTGACTTCTGCCAGCAATGCGAACCTAACTGCAATAGGAAAGTTGGTAGCAAGGAGTGCTGTCAATTACTGTCAGATACCTGACTCTGTAGCTTTGGTCTTTTGGAACTGATTTTCAAGAGGAATGTGAAGGAGTTGAAACCTTGACCTAAGAGGCACCTTACAGTGCTGTAAGTATAGCTTGATGGACTATTCTAGTCAGAGTCAAAAGACTTGAATGCAGTAAGAACTAGGGACTGCTTATGAGGGTGAGAAAGAGCTTTGCCTGGACTGGGCTAGAAGCAATTTTTGTGAGAGGCTTCCTGTTATGTCCATGAACTGAGAATTTGTGCAGGATTGCATTGAGTAGAATGGACTGGTGTGAGAAGAAGGATATGGTACAGAAATGAAATCATTGGGGTGAAACCTCTGCTATTCAGCTGCAATCATATGAGAGATTACAACCTTTGAGAATGGGCCAGCTGACCTTCACTGGGGCAACAGGAAGAATGTAGACTCTTTTGAAGGGGCCTGAGAGCTCAAGAGTATATTCGAGGCTCAATTCCCCAGGACCCACGTTAGCCAGATGCATAAGGGGGCGCACACATCTGGAGTTCCGTTTGCAGTGGCTGGAAGCCCTGGCGTGCCCATTCCCCATCTCTCTCTATCTGCCTCTTTCTCTGTGTCTGTCACTTTCAAATAAATAAATAAATAATGAAGAAAAAAAAATTAAAAAAAAAAGAGTATCCTGTTCTTCAAAGTCTGCTTTATTTGCCCTTGGATTAACAACTTGGTACCCTACCTGGTATTATGGAGTATAAGAAAGGCAGGAAAGAGAGGGTCACTGAATTTGAAACATGGTCTTGTGTTTTGGAAATGGCCATGGGCAGTGGGAAGCAGGTTTGCTAGATGCCTCCATGGAGACCTGATGAAGCCATGAGGATGGACTGTGGGACCACAAACTGGCTGCTAAGGAAAGCAGATGGCTCTGGAAGAAGCATTCCAGGACTGTGAGTAGCCTAACTGGAAGGGAAGAATTGGAAGTCCAGAGACTTGCTGGTCAGAATTATCAGACTTGGAGAATTTTTACTGGCTAGAGTTGTTGGACTTGTAGCTACATGATGTTTTACCTGTTTAAATCTTGTATTGGTTGAATATTTCTTTGCTGTACCCAATGCCATCTTTTGCAGTGTGAAAGTTTATTCTGTGCCATTATGGGGTTTGGGGGGATTTATTTTTTTTTTGTATTATGGCTCAGTTAAAAGACCTTAGATTATGAGGATGTTTAATCATTAGAATTGATTAAAGATATACAGATGGGCTAGAGGGAGGGCTTACGTGTTAAGGATTTGCCTGCAAAGCCAAAGGACCCTGATTCAATTCCCCAGGACCAACATAAGCCAGATGCACAAGGGGGTGTATGCATCTGGAATTTCTCTCTCTCTCTCTCTCTCTGCCTCTTTCTCAAGTAAATAAATAAATAAAAATAAAAATAAAAATAAATAGGGACTTTGAAAGTTGGACTGAATTCAATGCATTTTACATGTTTTGGGAGCCAGGGGTGGAATGTGGTGGTTTGATTCAGGTGTCTCCCATAAACTTAGGTGTTATGAATGCTAGGTCCCCAGCTGATGGAGATTTGGGTATTATTACCTCCTGGAGGCAGTGTATTGTTGGGGGCAGGCTTCTGGATGTTATAGCCAGTTGCCCCTTGCCAGTGTTTGGTCCACTCTTCTGTTGTCTACCTGATGTTGGTCAGGAAGTGATGTCCACCTTCTGCTCATCTCATCATTTTGCCCTGCCATCATGGAGCTTCCCCTGCAGTCTCTAAGGCAAAATATACCCTTTTTATACCACAAGCTGTAATTCATTTGGTGATTTCTGCCAGCAATGCAAACCTGACTGCTACAGTCATATAGCTGGCTTTTTTCATGGAAACTTTTCCTTATACCATCTATTATGAGGATACTTTCACTGGGAACAGCAGTTTGGGTTGGAAGCCACAGTTTTTTTAGAGTTTGAAGTGCTGCACTTCAAGCCTTTCTGGCTTCCAGGTTTCCATTGGAAAATCTGAGATAATTCTGATGAGATTGGCTTTGTATGTAATCAGTTGTTTCTCTCAGGCTCCTTTTAGCACTCTTTCTTTGTCTTCCTTGTTTAGGGTTTTAACTGTTTTGTGCCTTGGAGAATTTCTTCTTTGGTCCAGTCTGTTTTGTGTTCTGTGAGCTTCTTGTATCAGGATGGGTCTCTCTTTTGAGAGAATGAGAAAGTTCATTTCAATAATTTTGCTTAATATGCTCTCCATGCCTTTGGCTTGACTTCCTTCTCCTTCTTACTCATGATCCAGATGTTTGGTTGTTTTATGGTATCCCACAATTCCTTCATGTTTTCCTTTTCTTTTCTTTTCTTTTTTTTTTTTGAAGCCATCAAAGTTTTTGGCTTCCCTAGCAATTTCTTATGTCTTTTCTGTCAGATCTGAGGTTCTGTCTTCTATATGATTAACTGTGTTAGGATTTATAGAGAGGCTTTTGCAAGCTGTATTTCAGTTTTGTTTGCTGTTGCATTTTTCTGTATCATGTCCATCCCTATGCTGAGTTCCAGTTTCAGATAGTGGTTTGACTTTCTAGATACATCCTGGAATTCATTCTTGAATTTAATCTTATCACCATTAAGCTGTGGGGACCTGAAGTGTGGCGATCTGGTGTGTGGCTGATGCAGGGGTGGGTGGGCAGGTAGCATGTGAGCACAGTGTGGGGAGCCAGATGGCCAGATGGGTGAGGTGCTATGACAGATGGGACTCTGTAGAGGTGAGAAGGTGCACTTGGTTCTTGGACCCTCCAAGTTGGTGGCTAGGGGATCCACTGGCATCCAGGCCAGAGGTGCTGGCATGGAAGGATGGGTCCTGCCTCTTACACTGTACAGAAGCTCAGTGGCATGGGGTGTGGAGGAAAACCAATCACCAGACTGCTCTGCCTGCTTGAACTCAGTTGGCAGCGTTAGGCACCAGCCCATCCTGTTGTTTCCTAGCTAGTTGCCCCCTAGAGTGTATAGGAATTGGCTCATTCCCAAATGTGAACCCCTGTGCTCACTCAGTGGAGGTCCTTTAATACCTACTAGTGCTAGAGCCCTCCCCCACCAATTCTTGTCTGATTTCATGCCTGAAGCTCTAGCATGATTATGAGTTGCCCATTTTGACCAGAAGTCTTTCTTTTGTTATAGATGGATCTAGGCATGCCTTTGTTTTCTTTGCCGTCTGGAAAATAACACAGATTCTCCAATCAATTGTGAGAGCAATTTAGGTTAAAGGGGGTATGCAAAGTTGCTTAGGATATTTTTGATGTGCCTGCCAACTCTTTCCTGACCATGAGTTTCTGACTTGGTTTCCAGTACTATATATGAGTTGCCTCCCACAGTGGGCCTCATGTCCAATCAGAACAGTTGGTTAACTGTAGTAGCTACATGCCACTATTGCACAAGTGTGCACTTCTTGTATGGCTGGTGGATTCTGTAGTCTTCAGAGACCCTACTTATCTATGCTACTAGAGACTGTTTTCCTCCAGCAGCTTCAATAGGGCTTCCCAGCACTGTGAGGGTTAGCAGGGAGGAGCTAGTTTCCCTTTCAGTTCTAGCATGGCATTCCCATGTCATATGACTGTAGCCTGTGGAGTCTTTAGAAATAGGGTCTTACCTTTTAGCTCTGTCAGGTAATCAAGTATTTTGTCAATAGTCTGTTTTGGGACCTCATGGGTCACCCTGGTCAATAGCTTTATGTGGATGGGTGTGCAACCCAATTCTGGGCCTTGGATTTACCAGCCAGTATTTGTATTTGTAAGTTTAAGCTTTTATTACTTCTGTCCAGACTGTCTCTCCTCCCCTTTAATTGCTGGTTATATCTTGTAGAATGCTGTGGTGGTTTGATTCTGGTGTCCCTCATAAGCTTAGGTGTTCTGAATGCTAGGTTCTCAGCTGATAGAGATTTGGGAATTAATGCCTCCTGGAGGCAGTATATTGTTGGGGACAGGCTTATGGGTATTATAGCCAGTGTCCCCTTGCCAGTATTTGGTACACTCTTCTGTTCCTGTTGTCCACCTGATGTTGGCCAGGGGGTAATGTCCACTGTCTGTTCATGCCATCATTTTCCCTGCATCATGAAGCTCCCCTCAAGTCTGTAAGCCAAAATAAGCTTTTAGTTTTTGTCCACAAACTGCTCTTCGGTCAGGTGATTTCTTCCAGCAATGTAAACCTGGCTGTAACATTAAAGTTTGGCACCAGAGGAATGGGATTTCTGTTAGACACAGGACTATGTGGCTTTGGCCTTTTGGAGCTGGTTTTCAAGAGGAATATGGGAGAATTTGAAACCTTGGCCTAAGAGATGTCTTGCAGTGTTTAAGTACTGATGTACTATTCTGGTCAAACTCAGACCTGAATGCAGTGAGAACTATGGACTGAGAGGTTTGGCTTATGAAGGTGAGAAAGAACTTTTCTTGGACTAGGCTAGAAGCAGTTTGTGTGAGAGACTTGCTGTTATGGCCTGTCCTGAGAATTTGTGCAGGGTTGCATTGCATAGAAATGGACTGGTGTGAGCAGAGGGATATGACACAGAAATGAAATCTCTGGGCTGAAACTGCTGCCCATTAAGCTGCAGTTGAGATTACAACCTTTAAGATTGGGCCAGCTTACTGCATTGGGACAACAGAAATAATGCAGTCTTTTGAAGGGGCCTGAGTGCTCAAGGAGTGTCCTGTTCCTCAAGATCTGCATTATTCATCCCTGGATTAACAAATTGGACAACCCTATCTGGTGTTTTGGAATATGAGAAATGCAGGAAAGAGAGGTCATTGAATTTGCAACATGGTCTTGTGTTTTGGAAACAGCCATGGCCAGTTTGAAGCAGGTTTGCTGGATGCCTTCATGGAGACCCAATAGAGCAATGAGGATGAACCATGGCTTGTAGTGGAGACCCAGTGGAGATGCCGGGACCACAAGGTGGCTGCTAAGGAAAGCAGACATCCCCAGTGAAGTTTTCCAGGATTGTGAGTAGCCTAGCTGGAGGGACAGAATTGGAACTCTAGAGACTTGTTGCTGGTTAGAATTACTGGATTTGGAGATTTGTCACTGACTATAGTTGTTGGACTTGGAGCTACAGAGTTTAATGCTTGCCCTGTTTAAATCTTGTGTTGGTTGAAAATTTCTTCACTGTGCCCAACTCCATCTTTTGCAGTGTGAATGTTTATTCTGTGTCATTATGGTTTTTTTGGAGGGGGGTTGGTATTATGGGGATTATGGGGATGTTTGAACATCATTAGGATTGATGAAAAAATATGGGGACTTTGAAAGTTGGACTGAATGCATTGCATATTACATCATGGATGGTTGTAAGTTTATGTGGGCCAGGGGTGGAATGTGGCAGTTTGATTCAGGTGTCCCCCATAAACTTAGGTGTTTTGAATGTTAGGTTCTCAGCTGATGGAGATTTGGGAATTAATGTCTTCTGGAGGCAGTGTATTTTGGGCGGCAGGCTTATGGGTATTATAGCCAGTGTCCCCTTGCCAGTGTTTGGCACACTCTCCTGTTACTGTTGTCCACCTGGTGTGGGCCAGGGGGTGATTTCCACCTTCTGCTCATGCTATTGATTTCCCGCTGCCATAATGGAGCATGGCCTTGAGTCAGTAAGCCAAAATAAATGTTATTTTTTCCCACATGCTACTCTTAGTAGAGTGAGTCCTGCCAGCAATGTGAACCTGACTGTAACAAATGCTAACCAGAATGAGGGTTTTCATGGAACTGATTTTTAATGACGTCTTAATTTTTGTGAAATTCCCCATCCTTACCCCTCCAGTCCCTTTCCATTCCCAATATTCTGCTTCTCTCCCGGCCTGTAGACACCTCTCCTCTCTTCCCAACCCATTTTTTTTCCTCTGTTTTGGTCTCACTCTAGTTTATTCCCATATTCCTAGTGTCAACTTCAATTTGTACACATCTCCACTTGATTCAGGTTATGAAATTCATATGAGAGAGTACATGCAGCATTTGTCTTTCTGTGTCTGTGTGACCTTGTGTAGAAAGTCTTTTCCAATTCCACCCATTTTCTTGAAAATTTCATTATTTCATATCTTCTTACCACTGTGTAGAATTTCATTATGTATATATACCACATTTTCATTATCCATTCACCAGTTGATGGGAATTTAGACTGATTCCATTTCCTTGCTGTTGTGAATAGAGCTGCAACAAACAGGATTGAGCTAGTATATCTGTATTAAAGACTGGCGTCCTTAGGGTCTATGCCCAGGAGAGGTATAGCTGGGTCAAATAATAGATCTATTTTCAAATTTTATAGGAGTGTCCATACTGCTTTCCATCATGTTTGCATCAGTTTGCACTCCCACCAGCAGTGGGTAAGGGTTCCTGTTTCCTCACGCCTTGCCAACACTTGTTATTTGACTTTTTGATGTATGCTGTGCTGACTGGAGTGAGATGAAATCTCAGAGTTGTTTGATTTAAATTTCATTCATGACTAAAGATATTGGACATATTCTTAAATGGGTGATGTTGATTTGTATTTCTTCATTTGAGAATTTTCTGTTAAAAATATCTACCTCATTTTTGATTAGGTTGTTTGATTTTTTTTATTGCTTAGTTTTTGATTTCTTTGTAGATTCTACATATTACACTTTTGCCAGATGTATATCTGGTGATGATTCTCTCCAATTCTTTGGAATGTCTATTGATCCTGTTGATGATTTGCTTGTCTGTATGGTAGTAGCTTTTTAGTCTCATGATGTTCCAGTGGTTGAGTGTTGATCTAATTTCTTCCTGATTTCTGTTCCAGATTTTTAAAAATTTTTATTTTTTCAAAATTTTTTTGTTAACAACTTCCATGATTATAAAAAATATCCGATGGTAATACCCTCCCCCCCACTTTCCCCATTGAAACTCCAAACTCCATTCTCCACATACCCCCTCCCCATTTCAATCAGTCTCTCTCTTATTTTGATGTCATGATCTTTTCCTCCTATTATGATGGTCTTGTGTAGGTAGTGTCAGGCACTGTGAGGTCATGGATATCCAGGCCATTTTGTGTCTGGGGGGAGCACATTGTAAGAAGTCCTACCCTTCCTTTGGCTCTTACATTCTTTCTGCCCTCTCTTCCGCAAGAGACTCTGAGCCTTGGAAGGTGTGATAGTGACATTGCAGTACTGAGCACTCTGGTCACTTCTTTCCAGCACCATAATGCCTTCTGAGTCATCCCAAGGTCACTGCCATCTGAAAAGGGAAAATTCTCTACCAAAAGTGAGAGTAGCATTAATATAAGGGTATGAACAGTAAGTGCTTATTGGGCAGTTTGATAAGCATAGTATATACATTTAGCCAGAGAGCAGCAGACATTATACACCTAGGGCTCATGTTTTAAGCTTGCAGTATCAGGGATGTATTCTCTCCCATGGAGCGGGCCTCTAGTCCAATTAGAGGGAAGTTGGTTTCCACTATGACAGATATGCCACTATTGCACCGGTTGGCTCATTTGGCCTGGCTGGCCAAATATAAGGCTTGCAGTGTCCACTGTTGAGTATCTTCACTAGTGATTTCTCTTTCTCCCATTGAACTACATACAGAATGTCTTCTTCTGGCTTTCTGTCAGCTGGTCTACATGGAGGAGGTTATCAGCTCATTTCCAGCAGGATTTCTCAGTGGCCTTGCAGCCCAAGTATGTGGAGTCTTCAGCAATAGGGTGTTGGTGGGAAACCAAGGGCCTCAGCAATGGCCTATAAAGTTTTGGGGGCATCAGGAACCTCCCTGTCCAACAACTCACTGGAAGTTATCCTATCCCTGGCACTGAATATTTTTAGCAACAATCTATGGCTCCTGAGTATCCTATTGTCCAAAAAAAGTAGGTTTCCATATGATTTATTCATATCCTGTTAGATTTTGATTAGCCCTCCCTCCACCTTTCCTTTACCTGGGTTTTGATATGCAAGGTAGGGTTTTGCTCTAGCCCAGGCTGACCTGGAATTCACAATGTAGTCTCAGTGTGGCCTTGATTCAGGGAAATCCTTCTACCTCTGCCTCCCGAGTGCTGGGATTCAAGTATGTGTCACCATGCCTGACTCTGTTGTAGATTTCTTAGAGTTGACTTTTGTTCAGGGTGAGAGAAGTTGGTCTAATTTTAATCTTCTATGTATGGTTATCCAATTTCTCCAGCACCACTGGTGGAAGATGCTTTTTCCTCCCTCAGTGTGTAGTTTTGGCCCCCTTGTCAAAGATCAGGTAGCTGTAGTTGCTTGATTTCAAGATGGGTCTTCTATCCTATCCCATGATAAGTGTGCCTATTTTTGTGCCCCCACAATGCTTTTATAGATACTATGGCTTTGTAATATAGCTGCAAATCAGACATAATGATAACTCCAGATATATTTATTTTGGATATTTTTGGCTCTCCAATGCCGTCTGTTCTTCCATATGTATTCTGAGACTTTTTTATTAACATATTTTATATGGGCACATCATGTTTTGGTTCCCCAATTTCCCTCATCCCTTTTCCCATCCCACTGGGGACCCTCTTCAGTAGGGTTGCAGGTATTCCCCATGGGGTTGTGGGATATGCATTGTGGCAGCAGCAGTCAGTTTTTTTTTTTGTAGGGAGGGAATGCTTCTGGGAATGATATTTCACTCTGTGGCTTTTACAATCTTTCTGATCCCTCTTCTGCAAAAATTTCTGATCCATGTTGGGTTGCTTTTAAATCTACTTCAGTGATGAGCACTTAGGAGCCTCTGGATCTCTGCTTTGGTAAGCATTGGATATCCTCAGGGTCTGTCTCCTTCATTCATCTCCCCAATTCTTCTTTCATTTGTGGTTTCATCTGTGGCCCTTCTTTTCAGGTGTTCCACCCTTATTTCTGTATAGGGTTATGCTTTTTAATCTATGTTCAAGGATAAAGGTTTCTATGGTACCAGTTCATTTTGGATTTAGTTTTGTGTTTGTTTTCCCCAATCCTCTTTTTCCCCACCCCTAAACTTTTCCATCCCTATTTTCTGGGCCTTGATTGCCTATAAGGTATGTCAGCAACTTGAGCTGGTCCAGGTTAGGAATCACAGATATGTGACACCATTTGTCTATGTGTGAGTTCACTGAGTATGATCTGTTTCAAGTCTGTCCATTTTTCTACAGATTTCACTCTTTCATTTTTTTCTTACTGCTGAGTAGAATTCCATTGTGCAAATGTACCACAACTTCATTATCCATTCATCCAATGATGGGCACCTGGGTTGATTCCAATTCTTAGCTATTATTTATTGAGAACCTATAAACATGGTTGAGCAAATATCTGTAGTAAGACATGGAGCATTTAGGATAAATGCCCAGTAAAGGAATAACTGGGTCTATTGGTAGTTCTGTATTCATCCCTTTCTGGAATCACCATATTGATTTCCATAGTGGTTGTATAAGTTTACATTCCCACCAACAGTGTATGAGGGTTCCTTTTTCACCATATCCTTGCCAGTATTTGTTGTTGTTTGCATTTTTTTTTAAATGATTGCCATCCTTCCTGGAGGAAGGTGGAATCTAGTGGTTCTTTGAGTTTGCATTCCCTAATGATTTGGAACATTGAGCATTTTCTTATGTGTGTGTTAGCCATTTGTATTTCTTCCTCTGAGTACTCCCTATTCAGTATTCTGCCCCATCTTTGGAGTGGGTTGTTTGGTTTTTATATTGTTTAGTTTTCTTTTTTAAAATTTTTTTTGTTCATTTTTTATTTATTTATTTGAGAGTGACAGAGAGAGAGAGAGGCAGGTAGAGAGAGAGGGAGAGAGAATGGGCACACCAGGGCTTCCAGCCACTGCAAACGAACTCCAGAAGCGTGCGCCCCCTTGTGCATCTGGCTAACGTGGGTCCTGGGGAATCGAGCCTTGAACCGGGGTCCTTAGGCTTCACAGGCAAGCGCTTAACCGCTAAGCCATCTCTCCAGCCCCTATTGTTTAGTTTTTTGAGTTCTTTCTAGATTCTAGATATTAGGCCTCTGTCAGTGGTGGGGCTGACAAAATTTTTCTCCTATTCTGTGGGTAACTTATTGGCTCTGATTATGGTATGTTTATCTGTACAGAAGCTTTTCAGCTTATGACATTCCATTGGTTGAGTGATTAATTTCCTGGGCTACTGGTGTTTTATTCAAAAAGTCTTTCTCTGTTTCTATATTGTTTTATATTTTACATCATATTATGTTTTATATTTCCATATATATTCTACATTCTCCTATTTTTTATTCCAGTAGGAGAAGAGTTTCAGGTCTTTTATTGAGGTCTTTAATCCATTTGGACTTGATTTTTGTGTATAGTGAGATGTGCAGGTATAATTCAAATATTTTTATTAGATGTGGACACATTTAGTATGTAAACAGCACATGTTGGTACCATCCTTTCTTTCCTCCATGCCCCTTTTCTGAAGAGGCCTTCCTCCTTGAGATGTAGGTCAACCACATGGGGATTGTTGGTCATGCCTTATGTTGGGGGGGGGGGAGGAAATGTCTCTGTGCACAATGTCCCAACTTGTAGCTCTAACAATCATTCTGTCCCTTCTTCCTCAAAATTCTCTGAGACATGCTGGGAGCATTTTAAGTCTACTTCAGTGATGGGCACTTGGGAGCCTCTGGATCTCTGGTTTTGTAGGTGTTGAGTGTCCTCAGTGTCTATCTCCATCACCCTTCTGCTGGTATCAGATTCACTAAGAAAGAAGAAGTCTTGCTAATTTTCCCTATTCCTCTGTGGTTTCATCTGGGGCCAGGGTAGAGTGCACTGAATCATTTATCTCCTCAGGTCCAGCTCCCATCTGAAAAAGAGAAGCAGAATCTCCAATGGAGAATGAAGTCAGCACTGGTTAAATGAAATAACCATTATTAATTTAGAAAGAATTAGAATTATGTAGGCTCTCTTATAGTCTAAGATTAATGGGAGCTTGACAATGGAAAACAGAATCATTATCTGGAAATGATTCTGACTTGTTTACCAGTTCCAGATATTGTTTCCTTTCCACTGAGTGGATCTGTTAGCTAATCCAAGAGCAGTTGGTTACCCGTCATGGCTGTGTGCCACTATTACACTTATGTGAGCATCACATTAGATTGTATGCTTCTGAGTTGTTTAGTTTCTGAGTTGCTAGGGCAGATGTTGGCCACTTTCCCCCCATAGCTGATGTAGCTCCTTTCAGCACTAGATGGGATAATTATCTGGGGACTGACTCTCTTCTGGATTCCTACCTGGTTTCTCCATGGTCCATGCTGACAGTGTATGATGTCTTCAGGAGTAGGGGCTCAATATTAACCTCTGGTGGGTAATCACATGCTATGACAGAAGTCTGTCTTGTTTGTTTGTTTGTTTTGGGAGATGCAGTAGGTTTCTCTTATTAACAGCTCATTGTGGATGTAAACCACACATTAGTACAGGGCATTACAGGCAAGCACTAAGGGGGGAAAAAAAGACAGATGAGAAAGAGAGACAGGAGAAATTTGAGATTAGGTTTCATCTCACCCTCTCCTGGGCTCTTTGATTCAGGTGCACCCATTAAGGTCCTCTTGAGGGTTCCACCTTTTCATCTGACTTCCAGGATATAGGATTCTATGGTACCAGTTCAATTTAGGTTCAATTTTGTCTCCCACCCAGCCCTTCCCCTTCCTTCCAAGCCCTACCCTCCCTATTGTCCAAGCCTTGAGATACTATTCAGGAGTGTCAGCAACTTGAGCTGATCTAGGTTAGGAAATGCAGATGAGTGAGACCACATAATAGTTGTCTTTCTGTAATTGTGTATGTTCACTTAGAATGATATGTTCCAAGTTCAACCATTTTTCTACAAATTTCAGTATGTAATTTTTTCTTACTGTTGAGTAGAATTCCATTGTGTAGTTTTAGCACATCTTTGTTATCCATTCATCCAATGATGGGCATCTAGGTTAATTCCAGTTTTTAGCTATTATGACTTGAGCAGCTAGAAATATGGTTGAGCAAGTATCTCTGAACTAAGATGTGGAACTTTTAAGGTAAATGCCCAGTAAGGGAAAAACAGGGTCTTTTGGTAACTCTATATTCATCATTTTCAGGGGCCTTCTCTTCCACAAATATCCCTGACCCACGTTGGGATCATCTTAGGTCTACTTCAGTGATGCTGCCTTGGGAGCCTCTGTGTCTCTGAATATTTGGTTTGGTAGGAGTTGAGTGTTCTCTGTGTTTATCTCCTTCACCCTTGTGCTGGTATCAGGTTTACCAAGAAAGCAGCACTCTTGCTCATTTCCCCAATTACTCTATGGTTTCAGCTGGTGCCTTGGTGAGGCATGATGGGCTGACTCTCTCCTCACATTCTGCGTCTATCTGGAAAAGTAGCAAATTCTCCAGCAGAGAATGAAGTCAGCACCAGTTTGGGATAACCATTATTATTTTAGAGAGAATCTAATAGGTTTAGGCCCTCTTGTAGCCTACGATTGGTGGGAGGTTGATATTGGAGAGTGGTCACATTTTTTGGATATGGTTCTGGCTTGTTTCCCAGTTCCACCTATAGGTTCTGTTCCACTTGAGCAAATATGTTAGCCAAATCAAGAGCACTTGGTTACCCACCATGTCTGTGTGCCACTATTGTACTTGTGTGAGCATCACGTCAGGTTGTTTGCAGCTGAGTAGCTTTGACCATGAGTTGCTTGGACAGATGGTGGTCATTTTCCCTTAGTCACTCATGTAGTACCTTCTGGCACTAGATAAGCTAACTGTTGAGGACTGACACTCTTCTAGATTCTAGCCAGGTTGCTCCATGTTCCGTACCAAGAGCACCAAGAGCATGGTGCTTTTGTCTGTAGGGTCTTACCATTAACCTTTGGTGGGGCATCAAATACTCTGACAGAAATCTGTCTCCCTTGGGGAAACCTTGTAGGTCTCTCTGATCAACAGCTCATTGTGGATGTTAATCACATGCTGGCACTGGGAATTATAGGCCAGTGCCAGGGGAAAAGAAGGGAGAAAAAGGTATGTAATATAAAAGAGAAAGAGAGAAGAGGAAGAGAGGGGGGTGGACAGAAAATTAAGAAATTAAGGCTAGTCTTCATCATACATACCCTAGGGCCCTGTGATTCAGGTGTTCACTTTAAGGACCTGATGAAGGTTCAACCTTTTAGTCTGTCTTTTAGTATATAGGATTTTATGGTACCATTTCCTGTTTGGGTCCAGTTTTGTGTCCCTCCTCCAAACTTACTCTCCCCTTCCACTCTACCCTCCCTATTGTCCAATCCTCAAGATGCTTATTAGGTATGTCAGCATTTTGGGCAGATTTCAGGTTAATAGCCACAGATGAGTGAGACAATGCATCCATTATGTTTCTGTGATTGGGTGAGTTCACTGAGCATGATCTGTTACAAGTTCAACCGTTTTTCTTCAAATTTCATTGTATTATTTTTCCATCATGCAGATATACCACATCTTGGTTATCCATTCATCTTATGATGGACATCTGGGATGATTACAGCTTTTAGCTATTATTAATTGAGCAGCTATGAACATGGTTGAGCAAATCTGTTTTGACTGAGGCATGGAGCTTTTAGGGTTAATGCCCAGTAAGGGAATAACTGGATCTGTTGGTATCTCTATAGCCAAACTTTCTAGGAGTCTCCATATTGCTTTCCATAGTGGTTGTATCACCTTACATTCCCACCAACAGTGAATGAGGTTTCCTATTTCTGCACAACCTCACCAGCATTTGAGTTCATTAGATTTTTTAATGTTTGCTATCCTTACTGGGATAAGGTGGAATCTCATAGTTCTTTTAATTTGCATTTCCTTGATGATTAGGAATGCTGAACATTTTCTTAAGTGTGTGTGCCATTTTCATTTCTTCCTCTGTAAATTGCCTGTCCAGTTCTCTGTCCCATTTTGAGTGGGTTGTTTGGTTTTTTATTGTTTAGGTTTTTGAGTTCTTTGTAGATTCTAGAAATTAGGCGCCCTGTCAGTTGTATAGCTGGAAAATTTTTCTCCCATTCTGTGGGTAATCTATTGGCTCTGCTTATTGTGTGTTTGACTGTGAAAAAACTTTTTTTTCAGCTTCCTAAGATCCCAATGGATGAGTGATTGTTTAATTTCATGAGCTACTGGGGTTTTGTTCAGGAAATCTTTTCCCACTCCTATATCCTGGAAAGTTCCTTATTTATGTGGCATATTACATTGATAGAATTCCATGTTAAACCACCCCTGCATTGCTGGGATAAAGCCTACTTGATCAAGGTGGATAAGTTTTTTGATGTGTTGTTGGATTCAGTTTGTGAGGATTTTGTTCAGGATCTTTGTGTCTAAGTTTATTAGGGAAATAGACCTGTAGTTTTCTTTTCTTGTGGCATCTCTGCCTGGTTTTGGTATTAGGGTGATACTAGCTTAATAAAAGGAGTTGGAGAACTTTCCACGTTCTCTGATTGTATGGCACAGTTTGAAAAAGATTGGTTTCAGTTCTTCCATGAAGGTTTGATAGAATTCAGCTGAGAAGCCATCTGGTCCTGGACTCTTCTTTTGAGGGAGGTTTTGATTACCTTTGCAATCTCGATGGGTGTTATAGGTTTGTTTAGGAGATTAATCTGCTCTGAGTTTAGCTTTGGTAGGTAGTATGAGTCCAGGAATTCATCCATATTATCCAGTTTTGTGGAGTAGAGATTTTTGAAATAAGTCCTGATGATTGTCACAATTTCACTTATGTCTATTGTGATCTCTCCTCTTTTCATTTCTAATTTTGTTATTTTGAAGCTTCTCCTTTTTTTTTTTCTTTTTTCTTTTTTTGCTTGATCAAATGGCCAGGGGTTTATCAATCTTGTTTATTTTTTCAAAGAACCAGCTCTTTGTTTCATCCATTTTCTTAATTTTTTTCTTAGTTTTCAATTCATTAATTTGTGCTCTGATCTTAATTATTTCTTTCCATCAGGAGCTTTTTGGGTTGTATTCGTGTTTTTCCAGTGCCTTTAGGTGAATGGTTAAGTTATTGATTTGGGATCTCTATGTCTTTGTTATGAAGGCATTTAGTGCTATGAATTTTCCCCTGAGGACAACCTTCATTGTGTTCCCTAAGTTTCGGTACATTCTGTTCTTATTGTAAATCCATTTCTAGAAATTTTTCCATGTTTTTTTTTTATTTCATCCACTATGCCTTTACTGTTTAAAAGTGTGCTATGCAGTTTCCAGGAGCTGGTGGGATTCCTGGCACATCTTTTGTTGTTAATTTCTAGCAATACAGCATTTTGATCTGATATCATGCAGGAAATTATATCAATCTTCCTAAATATATGCAGGCAGGCTTTATGACCTAGTATATGATCTATTTTAGAGAAATCTCTGTTGGCTGCTGAGAAGAATGTGTAAGCTGTGGATTTTGGATATAATGTTCTGTAGATTTCCTTTAGGTCAAGTTGATCTATGGTATGTTGAGCTCTCTTACTTCCCTGTTATTTTTCTGTTTGGTTGATATTTCTGTTGCTAGTAGTGGAGTATTGAAGTCCACAACTATGATGGTGTAGGTGGTTATTTCCAGTTCTGTTGTCAGGTAGGTTTTGTCTTATGAATTGTGGTTCACCTGTGTTTGTTGCATAAAGATTGATGATTATGATATCCTACTTTTAGATCATTCCCTTGACAGGTAAGAAATGGCTTTCTTTGTCTTTTTTGATTGCTTTTGTCTGGAAGTCTATTTTATCTGATATTACTATAGCTTCTCCTTCTTGTTTCTTATTTGCACTTGCTTGGAATATCATTTTCTACCTTTCATCCTGAGGAGGTGTCTGTCTTTAGTGGTGAGGTGGCTTTCCTAAAGAAAACAGATTGAGGGGTCTGATTTTCTGGCCCACCCTGTTTGCTTATGTCTCTTGATGGGTGAATTAAGGTCATTAATATCTAGGGTAATAACTGTGAGGTTAGATTCAATCCCTGCCATATCATGGTGGTTTATGTGGTTTGGTGTTTTTTTTTTTTTTTTGACTTTTTAGTTTTTTTGTGCCTTGTATGAATTTGGTTATTGTGATCTCTTTCTTGTAGGCACTTGAGGTTGGTTATTTGTCCTTCTGGTTAGAGAATTACCTGAAGTACTCTCTGTATGTTCTTCTCTGTGTTCATACAGTTGTAAAGCTGACTTTTATTGTGGAAAGTTTTTCTTTCATCATCTATTATGAGGGATATTTTTCCTGGGCAGAGTAGTTTGGGTTGGAAGCCATAAGTTCTTAGACTTTGCAGTGTTTCATTCCAGGCTCTTCTGGCTTTCCAGGTTTTCATTTAGAAGTTTGAAGTACTTCTAATGGGGTTATCTTTATATGTAATGTGTTGTTACTCCCTAGTTGCTTTTAGGACTTTCTCTTTGTTATCGATGTTTAGAGTCTTAATGATAATATATCTTGAGAATTTTTCCTTTGGCCCAGTCTGGTTGGAGTTCTTTTAGCTTCTTTTAACTTTATAGGACTTTCTTTTGAGTGAGTATGAAAGTATTCTTTGATAATCTTGATGAATAAGTTCCCAATGCCTTTGGTATGAATTTCTTCCCCTTCTGGTATTCCCATGATCTGAAATTTGGGAAGTTTAAGGGCATCCCACAGTTCCCTCATGTTCTGTTCACAAAAAGTTGTGAACTGTTTGAAACTTTTGGACTCATGAACTGTTTTTTCTGTTTTGTCTTCCAATTCTGACTTTCTATCCTCCACATGGCTGACTCTCTTCTTGAGAACTTGTATAGAGTTTTGGACTTGTTCAATTTGGTTTGTATTTTCTACTGCTTTTTTTAATGTATAATTTCCATCCCTGTGTTGAGTTACCTTTTCATGTCATTTTCTGATTTTCTTAATGCTTCTTGGAGTTCATCCTTATATTTATTTATGTCATCATTGAGATTAGCCAGCTGGTTATTGAGGTCCTCTTTTTTTTTTTTTTTTTTTTTTTTTTTTTTTTTGCATTCCTTCAGATCATTTAGGAACCCTTCCTTGTTCTTTTCTATTAGGTCTAATCTAGTGAGGACAGCATTCATACAATTATTGGCCCTTTGTTGATTTTCTGCAAGTTCTGCTATTTGGTTGGCCAGGGTTGCATAGCTTGTATCTTCACTTTGGAGTTCTGATCCTATTGTTTCTTCTATGCTTTGATTAGAGACATCCATTGTACAACTGGGAAATCTTTTTGGATTTACTTGCATTAGATCTTTCATGTTATTCCTTTTGTGCTGTGGTCTGCCCATCACAGTATAGAATCTTATTCAATTTAGGAGGAAGCTGTAGTTTACCCTTGAAGTGTCTTCAGTGATTATTACCTTTTTTATTTGCTTCTATTAGCCTTCTGATAGCAATAGAACCTGCCTGTTCAGAGGGAATGAGCATGAATCTCTGTTGAGGGCTCAAGAACTTGATGAAGGGGCTTGTTGTTAAGTGATTCAGGGTATGGGACTGTGTGGTCAGTTGGCCTGAGAGGACAGGGGGCAGGAGGGAATGGGCAAAGCAGACAGGTACTGCTCCTGGGCTCTGGGGGTTGGGAGGGGATGGAAATGTGTGATTGTTCCACAATGGTGAGGGGTGAGGAGTGAGGGTGAGGGGTGAGGGGATGGGACAGCTGGTCCAGTGGTACTGTGTATCAGTGGGTGGATGGGACTGCTGGGTCCTATGACAAGGCAGGTCAGTGATATGGGGCTGGTGTTGGTCAAGTGACATGTGGTGTATGTGGGGGAATTGGCAGTGGTCCTGGTGTGGTATTGGGAAAACTGAGGGAGGGGTGAAGAATAGCCTGGTGGCCTGGGTCTGAGTACCCTGAAGGAAGCGCATTAGGGTCTGGTCCATGCTGTGCAGGGCAGTGGGTGGGAATGCAGTCATGTGTGGAGAACCCCCGTGTCACAAAAGTCTAGGGAGAGGCAACACTAGCCTGCTGGTGTCAGTCTGTGTACTGGGGGTGGGGGGTGGTGAGTGGGACAGTGTTTGTGTGTGGAGCTCTCTGGTGGTAGGACAGCCTAGGGAGGGAGAACGCTAGCCTGCTGGCCTGGGTCCACATACTGTTTTGCTGGGAGGTTTGCTGGGAGGCTGTGAGTTGCAGTGTTAGCATGTGGAGCTACGCAGTGGTGGGAAATCCTAGGTAGGGGGAAATGCTAGCCTGCTGGCCTGGGTCCATGCATGAGGGGTGAGGTAGACAGGTGGTTGTGAGTGGGCCAGCTTTCATGTGTGGAGCTCTGCATTGGCTAGAAATCCTATGGCAGGGGGAACACTAGCCTGCTGGACTGGGTCCATACACAGTTGGTGGATGGGTGGTAGTGTATGGGACTGCATTTACATGTGGAGCTCCTTGGTGGTGGGAAAGCCTAGAGATGGGGGAATACTAGCCTGCTGACCTGGGTCCACTTAGTCTGTATTTAGTGAAGGAGAAACCTATGGCTGGGACTTCCGTTAGAACAGTTGCTTATGGAATTGGGGGACTGGTGGGCTACCCAAGAGTGAGGGAATCAGTAGATTCCCTACTTTACTCCTCTGCACCCTCCCACTGGGATTCTACTAGAATCTGTGAATTCCTAATAACCCCAATGAACACTAAAGGTCTTGCCTTTCCTTCCCCATGAGGTGAGGTATGGTTAGGCAGATGCCATCTTGACTGGAAGTCAGGTTGACTATTTTTACAATATGAATCCTTCCAATCAATGAACATGGATGTCTTTCCATCTTCTTGTAACCTCTTCAATTTCTTCTCTTAGTTTTTAAATGTTTTCTTTGTATAGTTCTTTCACTTTCTTGGTTTGTGATATTCCAAGGTATTGATTGTGTGTGTGTGTGTGTGTGTGTGTGTGTGTGTGTATTTAAAACAGGATAATGTCACTTATCACTTATTTCTTTTTCCATATGTTTATCTTTGGTGGACAGGAAGGGTACTAATTTTTGTGTGCTGATTTTGTATTCTGTCACTTTACTGAAAAAAAAAATCATCATCTTTAGAAGCCTTTTGGTGGGGTCATTTAGGTCTCATATATAGAATCATGTCATCTGAAAATAGGGCTAGTTTGAGTTCTTGCTAATTTGCTTCCCTTTTATTTGTTTTTCTTGTCTTATTGATAGAGCTAAGAATTCAAGAACTATGTTAAAAAGCAATGGTAAGAGTGGGCATCACTCACTTGTACAGACCTTAATTGGAATGCTCCAAGTTTTTCCCCATTTAGTATGAGCTATGCCTTATTTGAATTATAAGCAGCTTTTATTATGTTGAGATATACTCCCTCCATTCCTCCTCTTTTTAGTTTTAGTCATGAAAAGGTGTTGTATGTTGTCAAAGCCCTTTTCTTCATCTATTGAAATAATCATGTGATTCTTGGGATGAATTACATTTATCAATTTGTTTATGTTCAACTATTCCTGCATTCCTGGCATAAAACCTACTTGGTTGAGGTGGATAATGCTTTTGATGTTCTCTTGAATTCAGTTTGTGAGAATTTAATTAAGAAGTTTTGCATCCTTTGTTCATTAGGGATATCAGTTTATAGTTTTCTATTTTTGTTGAATCTGTGGTTTAGGTATTAGAGTCATGTTGACTTCATAGAAGGGATTCGGAAGACTTCTCTCCTTTCAGTTGTGTGAAATAATTTGAGAATAAATGATTTTAGTTTTTGTCTGAAGGTTTGTTAGAACTCAGCAGTGAATCCATCTGGGCCTGGACTGTTAGAAGTAACGGTTTATTTAGGAAGTCTATCTGTTTTGGGTTTAGTTTTGGTAGATGATATAAGTCAAAGAATTTATTCATTACTTCCAGTTTTCAAATTTCGTCAAATATAGGTTTTTGAAATATGCCTGGATGGTTCTTCCAATTTCATTGGTATCAGCTGTGATGTCTTTGTTTTCATTTCTAATATTGAGTTGAGTCTTCTCTTTTGCTTTTGATCAGTTTGACCAAATGTTTTTTAACAATCTTGTTTATTGTTTTTGAAGTATCAGCTCTTTACTTTGTTAATTCTAAAAATTCTTTTCTTTATTTTCAATTTGTTGATTTCTGCTTTGATATTGGTAATTTCTTTCTGTCTAGCACTTTTGGGCTTGGACTGTTCTTGCCTTTCCAGCTCCTTCTGTGAATGTTTCAGAATGAGGTTAAGCCTCTGATGGGATTTCTTTTATGTTAAAGGTGTTTTGAGAACTTGATCATTTGATTTCTTTAGGAGGGCCTCTATGATAATGCTCATTTTTAGTTTTGTATATGAACTAGGTGTGGTAATTTGAATAGATGGCTCCCAGTATTCAGCGATTTAGTTTGTAGTTTGGATTTGCAGCCACATGATTGGAGGAGGTGTCTCTGGGTGGGTCTTAAGGTGTGGTGGTGGGTATGAAATTCCAATCTAAAGATATGAAAAGTGCCTAGTTCCACATGGAATTCCTGAAGTGTGATGGTGGATTCTGGCTTTTGGCTTCTCTCTCTCTGCTTGGACCTGTGAAAGTAGGGGAAGGTTCTTCTGCCATTATGGAACTTTCCCTGGATCTGTAAGCTTCAATAAATATCTCTTCCTCCATAACTGTGCCTGGTTTGGAAGTTCATCTCAGTGAACCTGAATCTGTCTACTACACTAAGAAACCCTCATGGTTATCCTTTTTAAGGAGTTTGTAACCTGATCAAGTATCCAGACTCAGTTTACCCATTTCATCTTCCTGTCCAATGAGAATTTCTATCTGACAGAGGTAACTTTAGGTGATCAGAAGAGAGGAACTATAGAGAGAACCAAAGTTATAAGCTGATTGTCATTCTCTTTTCCTTGTCAGAGACAATTGGACATTTTTTTTCTATACCAGGTCTGGAGGGAATGTGTTTTACATTTGCTTGGGTTCTGAGATGAAGGGGGCACCAACCCTTTTCCCAGAGTCCAGCTTACCATGAATTTAAATAGCATACAACAGCCTACCAATTATAAGTAATAACAAGTGGAAATGACAAAGCAGAGAGCTAAGCATCCTGGCATTCTTTGCCCTATTTTGAAATTGTCTGTTTGTTTTTTACCTGGGAAAATTTTAAATGAATGAGAATTTTAACCATTTGTAATATACAAGGTGGCAGGATCTTGCCTGAGTTTAACCTGGTTAGACATCTCTCCAGAGAATATGAACTACACTTGTGTTTATGACCTTGTGACATATAGTACAGGGTTTTACCTGATTCTAATAAAAACTGAAATTAGATTAAGTCTGTGTCCTTCTATGAAATTTAGAGCATGTAAACAGATGAGAATCCTTAAATTTTGGCATGATGATCATCTTTATTTAGCCTAAAAATTATCATTTTTTTCTTATTAAAAAGAAATTGATTTTAGGTAAAATGTGATTTTGCAGACGTCTCTCATAATCTTTCTGTTTAACATATGCACACCTTCTTACACTTGCTTTTACTTTTCTTAATTAAGTACCACTCAAAAGTCTTTCTTTGTGAGTCAGCTGAGTGTGAGAATTTTGTGTCAGGGTTAGACTCCATCACAGGGCAGTGCCCTGGGAGAGGATGGACCAGCTGAAGTTCAGGTACAATCAGGGCCCCACCAACTGTGAATCAGCTGGATGGGAATGTTACACACCAGGGCTCTTTGCAACGTTGAGGTGGCTGCAGCAAGGGAGGGCACAGATGAGGGGAAGGTTATCTGCAAGCAGGGCCATGCAGCATTGTGGGTAAGGGCTGAGCAGAGGAGTAGCCATTAAGGCTGGACTACATTCTGAAACAGCAGCCTGGGAGGTGAATGACCAGTTGGAGGTCAGCAGTGAGCATCTGAGCACCTTGGATTTTACTTCTCCCAGCCATCTTGCCAGCTACCCACTCCCAACAAAAAATACCAGAAGGGCTGAAGCAGAGTACAAATGTTTACTAGCCCCTATCCCAGACCAATCAGCCCTCACTCTGGCTCACGTGGGCCTGAAGGAGGAGCCCACTCCAATAAGGTTATAAATAAACCCTTACCAGGGAGCAAGCTCTCTTTTGGTTACCCATTCATATCTCCTTCCAGGTTCTGGTAAATCTTCCTTGGCCCCTACTCCCATGTAGGCTCTCTACTCCTCCTATCTTCTACATAGCAGGGACTTTTTGTATTTCCTCCTCTTCCTTCTCTTAACCTAATAAAGTCTCTCTAAACCTTACCCCTGGTTTATGGATTTTATTTCTTTAAATTCATAAGACAAGAATCCAGGGTATCCAAAATTTATTGGAGCATTGCTGTATTGGTGTATTGGCAAGAAACCCCAAAATTTCCCATCTCAGGTTGAATAGACATGTGTTCTTATCTTCCCAGAGAAAAAGTTTCCTGTGATATGGGGATAAGTCCAGAATTTCTTAGCCCCATGCATTTGGGCAAAACATGATGGGAATGGGAGTGCTTGGCAGAGTCCACATCAAGGCAATTAGAAACCTGAGAAAATGGGAGGAAAAATATACCTATCCACTATGACCTACTTCTTACAGTTTGGTTCCACCTTTGAAGTTTTCACAACTTCTACAAATAGCATCACTAGCTCAGGGACTAAGTCTTCAAAACCACAATCTTATGGGAAGAAATTTCTTATTCCAGCCATCACACCTGCTTACAATAAAAGTATGACATTGTTATACTTGACTACACCTCAAGTGAAAGTTCAATGAAATTGGTTTTCTTTTGTACAACAAATAAATCATTGTTCTATGAAGATTAAAGATGTTTTAAACATTCAGAAGTCTATTTTCTGTGAAACTATGTATCTCTAAGCCAAAGTAGACAACTCTTGGACAAACCCAAATTATTCCACTAGTGGAAACCTTTGGATAGAGGGTTTTAATCATCCATTAAAATAACATGTTAACAGATTAGCCATTTGTCAAAGCCCAGGAGGGTGAACAAGAATACCTAGAGAGTTTTACATACATGATTATACAAGAAGCCCCCAGAATGAGTCATATATGGAGATCAAGCAGAAAAATGCCCCAGCAGTTCAGATATTACCAAATAAAGGACCAGGAGAGTCATGTGTGAGAGAATGATTATTCAAGAGGTTTACACACATGTGCCAGGCTCATTTATGGATTAACCATACAATTAGGATGAGCCTCATAGTGAGACTCATGTGTGTGTGAGAGAGAGAGCTGATTGGTGAACTCATGAGGCTGATCAGGAAGGGTTAGCCTATCTAGGTGTATTAAGCTGAGGAATAAGCAGGAAGCTGCTGCCAGGGTGTGTTGCTTGCATGCCATCTTGGATGACATTGGATCATATGCTGGCTCTAGTATTGCCAGGGAAAGTAAGGTGGCATTAATATTCTCCTTGGGCCTTTGCCCCTGGATAATTGCCTGTGATTTTTTTTTTTTTTCTGTTTTGCCTCAAGAACCAATAAAGGCTATGTATTCAGAATTTGTTGTAGCAAGGAAGTCAGTTGATAGCATGTATTTGACACAAACTCAAGGGCAAAAGACAGGAAAGCTTCATAATTAAAACAACAACAACAACAAAGGACAGCTACAGGAGCATCTTGATTTGGAGGTTGTTGGCTTCTGGAAACTGGAATCAGCTAACTGGAAGTTGGGCATCCTATGTGATTGATCAGGGGTATGTAATTGATGTCCTTTGGTTGGTTTTTAATTGGAAGCAAGGTCAAAAATTAGGGATGCTGTCAGTAATTAATCACATCTTACTTGTCTTGGGATAATTTTCCAGGGTTTTTATTTGGCTTCCTGGATCCTGGATAGCTATCTGACTTATTACCAGTCTGAATTACAGATACTGGGCTGGCTTCCTGGGCTGATTCTGAAGATGATGGGTTGACTTCCTGGGATGATTACTACAGAATATGTTTCAGAGTTCTTTTTTTTTTTTTTTTTTTTTTTTTTTTGGTTTTTCGAGGTAGGGTCTCACTCTAGCTCAGACTGACCTGGAATTCACTATGGAGTCTCAGGGTGGCCTCGAACTCACGGTGATCCACCTACTTCTGCCTCCTGAGTGCTGGGATTAAAGACATGCGCCACCACGCCCGGCTTGCTTCAGAGTTCTTACAGATCTGTATGAATTGTTCTATAGATGATATGACCATTGTGTATATATTTAGTATGTCAATTTTTATTTCAAGATCAGGACTCAAGAAATTTGTTTTTATTAACAGTTTCCATACTTACAGACAATAAACCATTATAATTCCTTGAAAGAGAATATAATTCCGTGAAAGAGATGTATCAGTGCTGAATACTCCTCTGTCACTTGCTCTTAGCATTATGGTGCCTTTTGGGTCATCCCAGTGTTCACCGTCATCTGAAAAGAGAGGCTTCTCTAACCAAAAGTGAGAGTAGCATTAATATATAGGTATGAATGGATACTGGGCTGGAGAAATTTGTCAGTGGGTAAGACCATTTCCCCTGCAAGCATGAAGGCTCCAGGGGGCCTGAGGCTGAGTTTGATACCGCAGCACCAATGTAAACAGTTGGGTGGGGCCAAACATGTCCATAACCCAAGTCCCGAGAACAGAGACTAGAGAATTGCTGGGACTCATGAAAATGATAAGCTACATAATCAGTGAGAGAGCATGTGCATGAATGATGGAGGAGGACACCTGATGGTCTCCTCTGGCCTCCATTCATGTATGGAACATGCACACCTTCGCACACACATGCATACACTCCAACACACACACACACGCACTCACGCATGCACACACAGGGTGCTGTATGTCTTTGTAGCTCAGGCAATAGTAAAAATTAATGAATAAAAAGTGTTTTTAGAAAAAAAAAACTGACACATAAATCCTTTTTCCATTGGATGAACCAAGCCTGCTCACTTTTCCATACTTCTCTGAACTCATGGACTCATTTTGTGATTTTCTGCATTAACACGTGGCTTCATACCTTTCTTCTTATTCAGCCTTCCTCTCTACCTCTGACATTTTTTGTTCTCCACACTTGGCCTTATCTACTGTCCTAAGTCTAACTTAACTAAAGGGTATGTATGAAGCCCTCTTCTCAAATATAAACCAGGATGTCATTCTCTGAAGGAGCCATCAGGGCCTATGTGATGGAAGACATGACTGATATACCAAAAATGGACTCTCAAGGAGCTTCATAAGGCCAACATTGCCAAAATCCATATATAATTTGTCAAGAAGAATCAAAACCTAGATCTTGTGTACTTCTAAGTTTCAGAAAGTAAGAACCACATTTTTATTTGTCAATGTATCAATTATCTGCAGATTATAATATACAACCTGGTACTTGGTACCCACAATAAGTAATTGCTGCAATATGAATGATGTAAAGTAAGAGAGCAATAAAATCTTAATTTATCATGATGCTTTCCCACTGAGATTGGATATGGCCTCCATATTTTCTAAGCCAGATTTACTTACAGGCTTGATAATGCCAATTGTTCAGAACTGGTGTTTAAATTGAAGCCTAGTTGCCATTCTTAGCTCTTATTCAAGGATACTATGGTTTTATATTCTTGTTAATTTTCCTAAAAGTCTCCCTTTGGGAAATCATCGTTTCCTTCTGGGGCTGCTTTCTTTATTTTCTTCTTTGGCCATAAAGACATTCTTGTATCCAAATTCAAAATGTGGTGGCTCATATCTGCCAAGTGGAGCAGGCTGCATCTGAAAGAACTGTGATTTGATTTTGCTTCTGTGAAATATGAGAAATACCAAAGGGAAAATAAATTAATCTATATTGGTGAGATTTCTGTAAAATTTATTGGAAGCAAATCCCCATACAAGCAAGGCCCTCATCTGGAGCACCAGGTTCACTTTAAACACATGCTCTCTATCCATAATATAAGGTTCCTATGCACGTGGAATGCATTTCGTAATTGATTTATTACCCTGGAACCAGTTCAAAACCCAGCAATAAGAGTGATTAAAAAGCTGGAGGAACTAATTTATGATGAAAAATTAAGAACCAAATATGATCTGAAGCTTGACCAAGTAAGAACCCAAGGGTAGATGTCTTAGCTACTATAATTACCTAGCAGGGTGTGAACTCCAAAGCAAGAAGCCTGTTATTTCAATTGGCCATTTGAAGTTTCAAAGGGAAAATTTATTTAGCTTGCTTTTTTGTTTTGGATTTTTGAGGTAGAGTCTCATTAGAGCCCAGGCTGACCTGGAATTCACTCTGTATTCTCATGGTGGCCTTGAATTCACAGTGATCCTCCTAACTGCCTCCCAAGTGCTGTGATTCAAGGCATGTGACACCACTCTCTGCTCAGCTCGCTTTTAAATGTAGGTTCTTTATGTATATTGGATTGTCCCAGAAAGCTGAGGACTCAGGATACCTCAGGACAAAGGGCATGAGACCCTCTGTTTTGAGTATATGATTTTGAGAGTCTTTGTCATCTTTGCATATAAATGTGTATAAATATGTAGCAATGAATTTAAGAACAACAATCTGAAGAATTCTCCTTGGCCAAAAGTTTGTGTCTACTGATTGTAAGCACCAAGATGGGTATTCCCATCATTAACCCATCCAGGTTTTTCATTTAGAAAATTTTCTCAGGCTTGGAGAAAATGTTTAATAATATCAACAAGGGCTGAAGATGTAGCTCTGTTGGCAGAGTGCTTGCCTAGCATGCATGAAGCCCTTGGTTTGATCCTCAGCACCATGTAAAACATGCCAGGCACAGTAGTATAATGCTTATTATAATCCCTGCACTTGATGGAGGCAGGAGGTTCAGAAGTTTAATATCAATTTGATTACGTAGTACTTTTGAAGCTAGCCTGGGCTAAATGAGACTGTCTCAAAAAAATGAAAGAAAAAGGAAAAACCAACAAAAATAGCTCATAGATTCTTTGTGTTTTAGGAAAAAAAAATTTATTTTAAGGACATGTCCCTCAAATAACAATATTGGTTGTTTTGCTCCATATTATTAAAATTTAAATGTATTCATTGAAAATGCCTTGCATTACTCATTGTTATGCATACTATGATTTAGCTAATCTAGGGAACAAGAAACACTTTAAAGACAGAGTTCCTCCTGCTTACAGGTGATGATGCTGAGGGCATGGTCTTTTGAAGCTTTATTAAATGCTTATCACATTGCTTAATTCTTATGGGTGAAGTGAGGGCTGGTTCTTGCTACCCATAAAGATGCCGCTGCCTGCTCTTCATAGCCATGACTCCATTGGAAATCAATGGTATTAGCCCCAACAAAGTTGATCTTAAAAGCTAGTGGAAAATAAAAACATTTAAGTCCCAAGGCATAGGGTTTGCAAAGGGAGGTGGTTTACTAGAGTAAGTTGTTTCAGAAGGACAGGACCTCAAGAGACCCTAAGGACTCTCAGGCAGAGGAGGTGTATGTAATTTGTGTTCCAGGGAGAAATAAAAGATGCTATAGAGAGTGGGAGATGGACTAGTAAGGAAATGATTCAGATGTAAATATTCAGTGCTACTATGTGGCACAACTCCAGGAAGTTCTTTTTTCTACATTCATTCTGAATGGTGCCCTATGGAGTTGGGGAACCCAGAAACACTGAAGGGACTTTGAAAGAGTTATGTCCGTGCAGAGGGACAGAACCAGACTCTTCCAAAGTGTTCTCAGAGTGTTTCCAAGGAGGAGACATTTAAGTTACTTCATGATGCTGTGGAATTCACTAGAAGATGGAATGAACCATATTTCAGGCATAGAATAAGCAGCTGCACATGAAAGGGGGTCTGGGAGAATGTGAGTTGCCCTGGGCATGGCCTGTAGAATAACAGATTGGAACACTTGCATACAGAAGTAGGAGTAGAAGGGAGGTAGATGGGTGTTGGTCCACAGACAGCTGCAAATAGCAAGTTGGAGTGTGGGCATCACTCTGCAGGCAAGGGGAAGTCACTGTAGAATTGTACAGCAAGTTACTTAATCAGAATGACTTGGAAAGGTTACATTACAATGGTATAGAGGATGACAGTGTAGTTGGACCAGTGGTAAGGGACCAGTTAGGACACTGTTGAAATAATTGAACAAACAGTAAAGAGTCTAAGCTTCAGTGAAACTATTGTATGGGAAATGGAGAAGCATCAGGGATATGTCTTCGTAGCTCTTTATGTGTCTGTCTTCTTCCTGGTGAATCAGATGGGATATCCTTCATGTTTGTGCTTCCAGGATCACAGCTGGCTAGCATATATAAATATATATATTTTTAAAAATTTTATTTGCAAGAAGAGAGAAAGAGAGAGAGAGAGAGAGAGAGAGAGAGAGAGAGAGAGAGTAGATAGACAGAGAGAGAATGGCATGCCAGGGCTTCCAGCCACTGCAAATGAACTCCAGATGCATGTGCCCCCTTGTGCATTGGTTTATGTGGGTCCTGGGGAATTGAACCTGGATTCTTTGGCATTGCAGGCAAGCACTTTAGCTACTATGCCGTCCATCTAGCCCCTAGATTTATTTTTAACTTCATAGATATTTAGACCAAAACCTGGCACATTCTCCATTATCTGGCAAATGACTGCCTTATTAACAGGGAGGTCTAGTTCATAGGAGTGTAGTTCATAGCTCTTTGTCACATTAACACACACACATTTCTCATTTATCTATGACTGTTCTCAGTCATAAAATATGCATTTTTATTCGTATGCACATAGTTAACAAAGTCAAGAATATATTACTGCAAAGAAATTTTTCATTCTAAGGTCTTCCTTAACCTTCTGTTACAAATACTTTTCATTTCACAAAAGTTAGTAAAATTATTTTGAATTATTTGCATAGTTTCATTTGTGTATTATTCTTTTATATTGTTATGCTATTACTGCTTTAACTGAACCTGTAATTTTAAGTCATTTATGGATGTCAGCTATTGCAAATAACATTGTAATGCATATGCTTTATACAAGAATCCTTATAGCAGCTTTTAAAATAATATCCCTAAATTTAAAATAGCTCAAATTGCTATCCTCAGGTATCAGATTGCTATGTATCCATAAAAATGGACTACTATTCAGCAATATAAGGGAAGGAAGTACTGACACATAAAACAACTGAACCACAACATTTTTCTTTCTTTCTTTTTTTTTTGGTTTTTCGAGGTAGGGTCTCACTCTAGCCCAGGCTGACCTGGAATTCACTATGGAGTCTCAGCATGGCCTCAAACTCACAGCAATCCTCTTACCTCTGCCTCCTGAGTGCTGGTATTAAAGGCATGCACCACCATGCCTAGCTTACCATAGCATTATTCTGAGTAGACTAGCCACAAAAGGGCGCATATTGTATGATGTTATTTATATGCAATTATTTTAGAATGTAGTACCTAGAGCTAAGGTAGTATAAACTAGAATGGTAACTGCTTCTTAGAGATACAATTGACTACAATGGAATGAGAGATGGAATGTTCTGGAATGAAGATGGTTTATGCCTTGTTTGGAATGGTGGTGATGTCCACCACAGTTCATCAGACTATACATTTAAATTTATAAACTTTGTCATATGAAAATTATGCCATTTATATATTCGGGTACTGGGATTGAACCTAAGATCATGTGAAGCTAGGCAAGTACAATACCACCGTGCCATATCCCAAGTCCTTTTTTGAGAAAAGTTTACATGGTTGCCTAAACTCATCTTGAACTCTAAAGTCCAAGCAGACCTTTAACTTGTAGTATTCCTACATCAGCATCCCACATAGTTGGGATTGTAGGCCTATGCCACCAAACCTAGATAAGTTTTAAAACATTTCTAACACACACTCCTAATTTCTCTCTGTTTGATGAATCTGATGTAAATTTAGAGTACTATGAAAAGCTTATATGGAGCATGCCACCTACATAGTAGGGTGAGGGCCATATGGTGAATTTTAAGCCATAGACTCCAGTGTTATGGAGAGTAGGACACACGAAATAGTACAAGTTCCAAACATTGGCTTGCCATACTCTCTAAAACCTTTGGGTCTCCCACAGGTACCTAACATATAAGATATCTGGCTGCCTGTGCCCTTCTGATTAGGAAAACTTGAGTTCATCACACTCCTCCAGACCTGGGTGCTGAGTTAGCCTCCCGTGGTTCAGGTCTCTTAGGTACAATCTTGGTTCCTTCATACTTGGAATAAGACTCAGGTCCATTGGCTGACCTCCTTCCCTGGCCTTCCTGCCTGCACCACCATGAGTAGCAACACCAAAGCTGACCACACTCCTCAACCACCCACCCCAGTCCTGGACAAAGTCGTCTGCCCAGATCCAGGTGAGTGCTCCCCTTTTGCCCATTCAGTCCTATGTGTGAAATCCCACCACCATGCCCACTCAGATTGAGCATCAGGCCAATTTGGCCTGCCAAGGTGTGCATCCCTGAGTAGGGATGCTGGAGCTGGTCACATTCCTCAGTTGAGACCCTTGTTGAGAAAGTAAGTTATTTAGAGATAATTTACTCTTGACAATATGAGTACATTTCCTGCCAGTCTCTTTCCATCCAGGTGAGTGATTTGTTTTATTTTATTTTTTTATGTTTTTACCAAAAGTGGCAGTAGCATTAATATATGGTGAGTGACTTATCTTTACGAAGTTTAATTCTGTTATAGACATGCATTTGAATTCTGTTTTTACCTTTAACTTTCTCCTGTTAGTATTGTATTACCACATTAAAAAGTTTAAAAAATGTTATCTTTAAGAATATTTTTATTTATTTACTTGCAAGGGGAGAGAGAGAGCAAGAACACACCAGAGCCTCCCTACTACAAATGAACTCCAGACACATGTGCCATTGTTTGTATCTGACCCTACATGGGTTCTGGGGAATGGAACACAGACCAGCAAGCCCTGCAAGCATGCATCTTCACTATGTGTGTGTGTGTGTGTGTGTGTGTGTGTGTGCGCACGCGCGCACGCGCGCCATGGAGAGTGTGTGGTCTAAGGAAAGCCTCAGGATGTTTGTATTCTCACTCCACCCTGCTTTACTCAGGGTCTCCCCCACCACTTTTTTTTTTTTTCTTGATGCTTTGTTTCCTGCGTGCTGGCCCATGAACTTCTGGATTCTTCTGGCTCTGTCTCCCATTGCTTTCTGGCCACTGGGATCACAGACCTATGTGCCTCTTTGCAGATTTATGTGAGTGCTGGGGAATTGAACTTGGACTCGCAGACATGCAAAAACAAATACCTTCAACTTCTGCACAATTTCCCCAGCCCTGGGAATGCCATTTTTAATAGGGACATGATTATGTAATTTGCTGCAATTTGATTATTTGTGGTGCTTATTGGAAGAAATTCTGCCCCTGACCTTTCCTTCCTCCTTTTTACCTTTCTCGCTTCATCTCTCCATCCCTCCTTTCTTTGCTTCCTTTCTTTTTCCAGCTCTATTGAGATATAATTGATAAATAAAGATTTCATATAGTTATGATGTACAATATAGTACTTTGATGAATGTAGATACTGTGAATGATTACTATAGTTGAGCTAATGAAACCATCTATGGCCTCACATTTTTATGTTTTTTTTTTTTTTAATTTTTTTGGTTTATTTATTTGAGAGCAACAGACAGAGAGAAAGAGGCAGATAGAGAGAGAGAATGGACACGCCAGGGCTTCCAGCCACTGCAAATGAACTCCAGACGCGTGTGCCCCCTTGTGCATCTGGCTAACGTGGGTCCTGGGGAATTGAGCCTCGAACTGGGGTCCTTAGGCTTCACAGGCAAGCACTTAACCGCTAAGCCATCTCTCCAGCCCACATTTCTATGTTTTGATTGAAGATTTACTCACAGCAATTTTCGTGTATATAATGTGTCATGATACACTATAGTGATAGTGCTGTACCAACATCTTCTTAAAACAGATAGCAAGCCAGCAAGCACAAATGTATCCTTTTTATGTTTGTCTATTGCCTTATTGCTATGGCTAAGATTTCCAGTACTATGTGAAATAAAAGCGGGGACAGTGGACACCCTTGTCTCGTTCCTGATTTTAGTGGAAAAGTTTCAAGTTTTTCTCCATTTAGTATTGTGTTGGCTCTAGGCTTGTCATAAATAGCCTTTATTATGTTGAGATATGTTCCTTCTATTCCTAGTCTCTGTAGGATTTTTATCATGAAGGGATGTTGGATTTTGTCAAATGCTTTTTCTGCATTGAATAAGATGATCATGTGAATTTTGTCCTTCAGTCCATTTATATAGTGTATTATATTTATTGATTTGCATATGTTGAACCATCCCTGCATCTCTGGGATAAAGCCTACTTGGTTGGGGTGAATATCATTCTGATATACTCTTGTATTCTGTTTTCCAATATTTTTGTTCAGAATTTTTAAATTTTTTTCAAGGTAGTGTCTCATTCTAGCCCAGGCTAGACCTGGAATTCACTATGTAATCTCAGGGTGGCTTCGAACTCATAGTTATCCACCTACCTCTGCCTCCCAAGTGCTGGGATTAAAGACATGTGCCACTACGCCCAGCATTGTTCAGAATTTTTGCATCTATGTTCATGAGGGAGATTGGTCTGTAATTTTCTTTTTTTGTTCTATCTTTGCCTGGTTTAGGCATCAGGGTGATGCTGGCTTCATAGAACGTATTTGATTGGATTCCTTCTTTTTCTATTTTATGGAAAAGTTTAAGATGCATTGGTGTTAGTTCTTCCATGAAGTTCTGATAAAATTCACCAGTGAATCCATCTGGGCCTGGACTTTTTTAAGTTGGGAGAATTTTATAAAACTGATTGTATCTGCATACTTGTTATAGGTCTACTTAAGTGGTTAATCTCATCTTGATTTAACTTAGGTAGGTCATATAAATCAAGGAAATCATCCATTTCTTTCAGATTTTCAAACTTAGACGCATATATATTCTTGAAGTATGTCCTTATGAGTTTTTGAATTTCCCTGGTATCTGTTGTGATGGTGAATTTTTCATCTCTAATTTTATTAATTCGTGTCTCTTCTCTCTTTCTTTTGGTCAGATTTGCTAAGGATTTATCAATCTTGTTTATTCTTTCAAAGAACCAACTCTTTGTTTCATTGATTCTTTGGATTTTTTTTTGTTTCTATTTCATTTATCTCTGCCTTAATTATTATTATTTCTTCCCATCTACTGATTTTCAGTTTGCCTTGTTCTTTTTCCAAGGCTTTAAGGTGAAGCATTAAGTTGTTTACTTGCGACCTTTCTAATTTCTTAATATAGGCACTTAAAGCTATAATTTCCCTGTTAGGACTGCCTTCCATGTGTCCCAAAGGTCTTGGTACGTTGTGTTCTCATTATCATTTAAGTGTATGATTTTTTTAAATTTCCTTTTTGATTTCTTCAGTGTCCTTTGTTGTACAAAAGCTTTGTAATTTCATGAGGCCTCAGTGGTTGAACAGTGGTTTTATTTCCTGAGAAACTACAGTTATATTCATAAAGTCTTTGCTTAAACCAATATGTTGAAGGGTTTCTCCTACTTTTTCCTTAGGCAGTTTCGGACTTTCAGGTCTGATATTAAGGTCTTTGATCCATTTGGACTTAATTCTTGTGCATGGAGAGAGAGAAGGATCTATTTTCATCCTTCTAGAGATACATATTGAGTTTTTCCAGCACCATTTTTTGAAGAGGCTGTCTTTTTTCTGAGTATTTTTGGCGAAGATCAGGTGGCTGTAGCTACCCAGACTTTCATCTGGGTCCTCTGTTCTGTTACATTGATATATGTGTCTGTTTTTGTGTCAGTACAATGCTGTTTTTCTTACTATGACTCTTCAATATAGGTTAAAATCAGGTATGATGATAACACCAGCCTTATTTTGGTTGCTCAAAATTGTTTTAGATATTTGAGTTTTTTTGTGCTTCCAAATAAATTTTAGGATTTTTTTTCTGTTTCCATGAAGGATGCCATTGGAATGTTGATGGGGATTGCATTAAATGTATAGATTGCTTTTGGCAAGATTGACATTTTCACAATATTTATTTTTCTAATCCAAGAACATGGAATGTCTTGCCATTTCCTAGTGTTTTCTGTAATTTCTGTCTTGAGTGTTTTAAAGTTTTCATTATAGAGATCCTTCACTTCCCTGGTTAGGTTTATTCCAAGGTATTTTATTTATTTATTCATTTTTGATATAATTGTGAATGGGAGTGATTCTATGATTTCATCCTCAGCGTGTTTGTTGTTAGCATATACGAAGGCTAGTAATTTCTCAGTGTTTAATCTAACAGTTTGCTGGTAGAGTCTTTAGCATCCTTTATGTATAGAATCATATCATCTTTAAATAATGATAACTTGATCTCTTATTTTCCAATTTGCATCCCTTTCGTGTGTTTCTCTTGCCTTATTATTATGCCTAAGACTCCAGTACTATAGTAAATAAAATTGGGGACAGTCTTGTCTTTTTCCTGATTTTAGTGGAAAAGTTTCAAGTTTTTCTCCATTTGGTATTATATTATATATAGGTTTGTCATAAATAGTCTTTATTATGTTGTGATATGTTCCTTATATTCCCACCTTCTGCAGGAATTTTATCATGAAGGGATATTGGGTTTTGTCAAATGCTTTAAAAATTTTTTTGCTTATTTTTATTTATTTATGTGAGAATGACAGACAGGGACAAAAAGAGGCAGATAGAGAGAGGGGGACAATGGGCATGCCAGGGCCTCCAGCCACTGCAAACAAACTCCAGAGGTGTGTGCCCTCTTGTGCATCTGGCTAACGTGGGTCCTGGGGAATTGAGCCTTGAACTGGGGTCCTTAGGCTTCACAGGCAAGCACTTAATTGCTAAGCCATCTCTCCAGCCCTATCAAATGCATTTTTTATTATTATTAGATGTGGGCATATTTTGTATGTAAACATCACATGTTGGTACCATACTTTCCCTTCTCCCTGCCCCTTTTCTGAACAGGCCTTCCTCATTGGGGATGCAGGTTAACCCCATGGAGATTGTGGGTCATACATTATGGTGGTAGCAGTAAATTATGGGGGAGAGGCATCATTGTAAAATGTCCCAACTTGTAGCTCTAACAATCTTTCCGTCTCCCCTTCTGCAAAATTCCCCAAGCCATGCTGGGAGCATTTTAAGTCCATTTCAGTGATGGCCATTTAGGAGCATCTAGATGGCTGGTTTGGTAGGTATTGAGTGTCCTCAGTATTGTTCTCCATCACCCTTGTGCTGATATCAACTTAACTAAGAGCAGAATTCTTATTCATTTCCCCAATTCCTCTGTGGTTTCAGCTGGGGCCAGGGTGGAATGCACTGGATCTTTTATCTCCTCAAGTCCAGTTCTCATCTGAAAAAGAGAAGCAGATTCTCCAAGGGACAGTGAATTCAGTACCAGTTAAATGGGATAGCCATTATTAATTTAGAGAGAATTGAAAGGGTTTAGATACTTTTATAGTCTATGGTTAGTGGGAGCTTGACAATGGAAAGCAGAATCATTATCTGGATATGATTCTGATTTGTTTCCCAGTTCCAGATATGGTTTCCTTTCCACTGAGCAGATCTGTTAGCCAATCCAAGAGCAGTTGGTTAACCACCATGGCTGTGTGCCAATATTACACTTGTGTGAGCATCACATCATGTTGTTTGCCTCTGAGCCACTTAGACTTTGAGTTTCTTGGACAGATATTGGCCAGTTTCCCTTGATAGCTCATGTAGGACCTTCCAGCACTAGATGGGCTAATTATCTGGGGACTGGTTCTCCTACAGATTTGAATCAGATCTCTCCATGGTCCATGCCAACAGCGTTTGCTGTCTTTAGCAGTCGGGTCTTACCATTAACCTATGGTGGATATTCAAGTGCTCTGACAGAAGTCTGTCTTGTTTGTTTTGGGAAATACAGTATGTTTCTGTGATCAACAGCTCATTGTGGATATAGAGCACATACTGGTACAGGGAATTACAGGCCAGTGCCAAGGGCAAAGAAAAAAGAAAAAGCCCTAGAAGAAAGAGAAACAGGAGAAATTTGAGATTAGGTTTCCTCTCTCCCCAGGACCCTTCAATTCATTTTCTCCCTCTAAGGTCTGCTTGAGGGTTCTACCTTTTAGTCCAAATTCCACAACATAGGATTCTATGGTACCAGTTCATTTTGGGTTCAGATTTTGTGTCCCCTCCACCCTCTCCCTTCCCTCAAGCCCTACCCACCCTATTGTCCAAGCCTCAAGATGCTATTCAGTTATGTCAGCAACTTGGGCTGATCTAGGTTAGAAACTGCAGATGAGTAAGATCATGAGATGATTGTCTTTCTGTGATTGTGTGAGTTCACTTAAAATAATCTGTTCCAAGTTTGACCATTTTCTACAAATTTCAATTTGTCATTTTTTCTTACTGCTGAGTAGAATTTCATCCTGTAGATATACCACATCTTTGTTATCCATTCTTCCAATGATGGGCACCTGGGCTGATTCCAGTTTTTAGCTGTTATGAATTGAGTGGCTATAAACACAGTTGAGCAAATATTTCTGAACTGAGATGTGGAGACTTTAGGGTAAATGCCCAGTAAGGAAATAATAGGGTCTGCTGGAACTCTATATTCATCATTTTCTGGAGTCTCCAACTTGATCTCCAAAGAGGTTGTACCAGCTTACCTTCCTACCAACAGTAAGTGAGGGTTCCTATTTCTCCCCAGCCTCACCAACATTTGTTTTCATTTGATTTTTTGATGTTTGCCATCCTTACTTGAGTAAGATGGAATCTCATAGTTGTTTTAATTTGCATTTCCTTAGTGGTTAGGGTTGTAGAACATTTTCTTAAGTGTGTGTTTACCATTTGTTATTCGTCCCTTGACAACTCTTTATTCATTTCTCTGCCCCACTTTTGGAGTGGGTTGTTTGATTTTTATTGTTTACATTTTTGAGTTCTTTGTAGATTCTAGATATTAGACTTCTGTTAGTGGTATAGCTGGCAAAGATTTTCTCCCATTCAATGGGTAATCTATTGGCTATATTTATGGTATGTTTGTGCAAAAGCTTTTGAGCTTCATGAGATCCCACTGGTTAAGTGCTTGTTTAATTTCCTGGGCTACTGGAAGTCTTTTCCCGGTCTTATATCATGGAGAATGCTTCCTCTTTTTTCTTCCAGTAGTTGAAGAGTTTCAGGTCTTATCTTGAGGTCTTTTATCCACTTGGACTTGATTTTTCTGGGTGTCAAAATGAGTGAGTATAATTTCGTTTTTCTACATATGGTCATCCAATTTGTCCAATATTTATTGAAGATGCCATCTTTTCTCCAGTCTCCAGAAGCTTTGGTGTTAGTTCTTTCATGAAGGTCTGGTAAAATTCACAAGTGAATTTATCTGGGTCTGGACTTTTTTTAGTTGGGGGGTGTTTTTTAATAACTGCTTGCATATCCATACTTGTTATAGGTCTATGTAAGTGGTTAATCTCATCTTGATTTAATTTTGGTAGGTCATATAAATCAAGGAAATAATCCACCTCTTTAAGATTTTCAAACTTAGTGGAGTATATGTTCTTAAAGTATGTCCCTATGATTTTCTGAATTTCATTGATATCTGTTGTAATGGTACCTTTTTCATCTCTAATTCTATTAATTTGTGTATATTTTTTCTATGGTTGATGTTACAATGTGAAGAATAATGGCACAAAAGCACAGCTGTCACTTCAAAGGGGATAAGAAGCAATTTATTCTGGATGCAAATATAAGCAAATATAAGTGGCCATGGCCCAGGAACACAGATTTAGGTTATCCAATTCCATGTTCCAACTTGATAGCAATTTCATAAAAGTTTAATAGTTACAGAAAAACAGGAAGTCATAAATCATGATACTTTTCAAATACATTGGCTGACCATCAAGCAGGCAGATTATGGCAAATATAAATCTTCATTATAGATTTTATCTGCTATCTAATGACATTGTTATCTCTTTTGTTGGTGGAGGCTGGGAGTCTTGTGGTACATTCCAAAAGGATCACACCAGATCAACTGATAGTTGCCTATTGAGATGCTAAAAATAGACCAAGGTAATTTACCCCTGACCTTCTAAACTTCCATCTTTCTGTTATCACAATTCTATCAGTTCATTCCACCTTGATCAAAGTAGGTTTTGTAGATGCAGGCTTTTCTGGGAACTTTGGTTCACAGGGAGAAATAGCCAGTAGTTTTATTTTTAGATAATCAGCTGGGGGAGGACCTAAAGAGAATTCAGCATATGATTCAGTTTAGTCTCATCTCTCAGTGACTGTGTGTAATACTCAGGTATGCTAGCCTCTTTTGGGGCCAGCCCACTAATTCCAAATTAATAAGCTCACACTCTCCCAACTAACCTTAGCCTGGTGGTAAACTCCACCCTACTAAGGTATGAGAGGGGCTTACTGGGTGGTCAAGGCTTTGGCTGTTTATGTCTCCTGACACCTAAACCTCCATATCTCTGTTCTGGTAACCCCTTCTGAGCTTGGTTGGGCTGGGATTGGGAAAGGGGCTCTTTCTTATTTTGTTACTCTCTTCTAAGCTAGGAAACCCTTACTAACTGTCCTTTTAGCTTATTATATTCTTTTTTTGTAATGTGAAGGCAAAAGGCTTACAGTGTTTTGCTCCACTTCATGTGTGTGTGTGTGTGTGTCTGTGTGTTTCCTTAAGTCATGGCCCTTTTTCAATTTTCCTACAAACCCCCTCTACTGTTCCAACCTTTCCCTGGGTACCAATTTTGTCAAATAAACCTTATAACTTAACCTTTTTTTGGAATGTTTCCTCAATTCTTCATAGAAATGGACAAGCATCTGAAAGTTTGGGATTCACAGGACACAGAAATTGGTTCCCAGCTTCCAAAATCCTATTACAAAAGAACCACAACTGGTTTGCTTAGAACAATTGAGATAACTTTGTTTTTACATCTCTGGAGGTTAAAATCCTGGAATCAAGTTACTGACAGGAGCATATTCTCTTTGAGTACTATGTAGAATGATCTGTTTCCTGCCTGTTGTAGTCAGGTTCTCATTGCCACCAGAAAATACCTGGCCAAGAGCAGGTTGTGGGGGGAAAAAGGGCTTATTTTTGCTTATAGACTTGAGCTGAAGCTCCATGATGTCAGGGATAAACAATGGCATGAGTGGACATTACCTCCCTCCAACACGAGGTGGACAGCAGCAACAGCAGAGTGTGCTGAAAACTGGCAAAGGGAAACTGGCTATAATACCCACAAGTCTGCCCCCAACAATACACTGCCTCCAGGAGGCATTAATTCCCAAATCTCCATCAACTGGGAACCTAGAATTCAGAACACCTAAGTGTTTGGGAGACACCTGAATTAAACCACTACAATGCATTTTTCTTTTTTCTCTAACTTCTTGTATTGCTGTCTTCCTCATTCCTTGCCTTGCAGCAGCATCATTCCAAACCTGTAACTCAGTTGTCACATAGTTTCTCCTTGTGAATATTTGTCACTTCTAAAAAGCATGCCAGGTATATTAGGTTAAGGGCCAATGTTAGTTCTTTTTGTTGTTGTTGTTGTTGTTATTGTTTTTAATAGGTAGTCAGCTAGGGGAGAGCCTGCAAAAGGAACCAACAGAGATATCATACTGCCTGCTTCAGCATAATTGGAATTTAGCATTAATCCAATCTCATTCCTCAGTGACAGCAGCACCCCCTACTCTGGTGTGTTGGCCTCTTCCTGTGCCAGCCCCACTGAGTCCAGAACAATCAGCACTCTATAGTCTCCTACTCAGGTGTGCCGGCCTCTTCCTCAGCCCAGCTCCTTGAGTCCAGAACAATCAGCTCTCTCTCAGACTCACCTGAACCTGAGAGTAAAGCCCATTGGAATAAAATTATAAATAAGGGTGTTTGGGTGGGGGAGGGTAGAGAGGACAACTTCCACACATTTATCTTCTTATTGGCGTTCACCTCTCTTTGCCTGAACCTCAAGGTCTCAGAACTGCTAAGATCATCCCACCCTCATTCTGGCAGCCTAGAGAAATTTTAAACAAATATTTTATTTATTTATTTATTTGACAGAGACAGAGAGAGAAACAGGCAGATAGATAGATAGAGAGACAGAGAGAAAGTGGGCACTCCAGGGCCTGCAGCTACTTCAAATGAACTCCAGATACATGCACCACCTTGTGCATCTTGCTTTATAAGGGTACTGGGGAATCGAACACAGATCCTAAGGCTTTTCAGGAAAGTTTACTAATCACTGAGCCATCTCTCCAGCCTGAGAGATAAGAGATTTTTTTTCTCTACTTTCTTACAATCTTTCAGTTTTTTTTTTTTTTTTTTTTTTTGTGTGTGTTTTTAAGCTCTGGACTTTTTAATTATTCCCTTAAAAAAAAAAAAAGCCTTTTAGGTTTCTCTCCATGTCTGTACTCAGCTTGGGCTCTCAGGTGTTATGAATATACCCAGGCCCCTCCCTTTGATGTAGGGTTTTAGCGTTCCTTTTATTTCTTTTTTTTTTTTTTCCAACATAGGGACATGTCAGGTACAGGGAGGGCTCAAGGTTAAGGCAAGCCTAAGCTATCAGACATGACTAGGGCCCCCAGGCTATGGAGAAGTCACAGCAGCCTGAACTGCTGGACAAAATCTCAGGTCACAGACCAGCAGAGAGGCTCCTCCCCCAATTATTGGGGGTCAGAGTGAGCCTGAACCCCTGGACAAATATCAGGCCATGAAATGGCAGGAAGTAGGGTCACTCCCTCCCCCAGCCTGGGGTGCCTGGATATCCTGATAAGACTTAGGCTTCACTCATAGCCCTGTGACCTTTGGCCAGTTGCCTAGGAAACTCCTTGTATGGTATCAGCCAGCAGCCTTCACACAGCCCATCCCCCTGCAACCTGTATCCCATACCTCTTCCTGATACTACATAGACCACATGACTCTCTCCCTATGTGCTGGAATGAACATCCCTGTATGCCAAGTAGGCATTGGCAAGCAACTTTTGAACCCACCAATCCCCTTAGGACCTCTTCCCACTGTCTCAACTGCTTATAAACACTCAGTCCCCTGACAAATAAATGAACTATTCTTTGAAGCTGTCTCCCAGGTGTTTCTTCCTGTTGCCTTCCCAGTCAGCTGCTCCACAGTTACCTGGATGCCTCTGGGGAGTTGGTACACAGCAGCCTCCTGAGGAACCAGGAACCCCACAACTGGCACCTGAACAGGGACCCTTTGAGATGTTCCAGGGTAGGTGAGTGCTGCCCTGGAGGGACATTGTCCTTCTGAGGGACATTGGCCCCCTGTGGCCTTGCCTTCACATTCTGAGGGCTGGCAGGTTTCTCTTTTTCCTCCTTTACTTTTGGTTCCCACCATTGTAAGGGACCAAACAAGGTGAACAGGCAACTGATGTCTTTTGGCCGAGGGTGCTCTTTGGCATTGACTGAAGGCCCCTAGTCCTCTGCTTGGACCCAGACCCAGAAAGCCCTCTTGGGCATTGGTGAAAACCCTGTATCTATTTCTCTTGAACACAAAAGCCAGTAATGCATTGACCTCTTAAAAGCCTATACGCCAGGTCACTTGTCTCTTAAACTTGTGAACAGGCTTGCATCCGGACCATTGGAGAATCCACACTGGTACTATCAAGCCACCAGGAATGCTTCCCTCTGGTCTTGGCATTTCCACTCTTTTTCTTTCATGAGCAATATTGCCTCCCACTAAAAGAATCACAGATTTGTGGATTAAGGGCTCTCCTGAATGTTAGGGGAATTAAGCTCTCCCAGAGAGAGGCTATCTCCTACTGGGAAGAAATCCTCCAGATTGCCTCCTGGACGATTTCTGGGGATCCATGTGACCCAGATATGTGGACCTGCATAGCTTATTTAGGAACGAAATGAGAAGTTCAGGAAGGAAATCCTCTCTCACTCCCTTTTCATCTCCTTTGAAGCTTCTCTGCTAAAGTAGCAGCAAAACCACAAGCTGGATGCACAAGCACTCTAAGGCAGCTTGGGACTGGTGGCAGGCTCATGCGTGCAGATATAGCAGTGACTGGACCCACGCAGGCACAGTGTCTGCTTGTAAAGTAAGTTAGGTTCCTCCATTCATCAAGGTTTTGACTATTGGATAAACTGAGTCTTAAGATAAAGGTTCATGTTTAAGTTTTTAAGTTCCAAATATGAGGTACTGACACCTAAAGACATTGTGACTTTAAAGGTACCTTCTGTTTTATTCTAGTTCTATTTAATGGTCATCACTAGGTTTAATCACTTAGATTGAAGTGATTTAATTCAGTCACTATAGCCTTTATACTCCTTGTGATAGTTAAGGTGTTATCAACTTGATCTGTTTAGTAATCCACAGAAATCCCTTTCGGGTGAGTCTTGGAGGTTGCTTCTAGGAACGATCAACTAAAGGAGGAAGTCCTTCCCCCAGAGTGAGCCCTTTCCCCAGTTATAAGGAAGCTATGAGTAAAAAAGAGCCCCTTCCTTCCTCTCGTCCTTCCTTCCTTCCTTCCTTCCACTTGGCTGCCGGAGCTGCTCGCTACCTTCCAGTGTTGATTGAAGACCAATACGGACTAAAGACCAGCATCAACTGAAGACCCATGTGGATCAAAACCCAGCGGCTCCTCAGGAAGCCTCCAGGCTTTCTGGCACTGCGGTGCCGGGTCCGGACTGCTGAGGCGTCTGGCCACGTGGACTGAGCAGCTATCAGGTTCGGTGATTCTTGGGCCTGCAACTGCTATTGGACTACTGTAAGCTGATCCAATAAATCCCTTTTTTAAAATAATTCATTCTAGCAGTTCTGTTCCTCTAGAGAACCCTGACTAATATACTCCTGTTAGGTAAAATATGTTGGGATAGGTTGCTTAAGCTTTATCAAATTAAGTCATGGGTAAACCATAAATTTGTTTTATGTTAATAAAAATTTCTATGGTACATAAAATCAATGGCTATCAAGATTAAGCTAAAATCATTGGTTGTAAAATGGTATTTTTTCTTTCAAAACAGACTTGTCAAGGGTCTTATTACAGCTTAGCTGTTTTGGCTCAACAAAGACCAGATTCTGCTCTATTGTATGTAAGGTGACTATCTTTTTCTGGCATCTCAAGTCCAGTGCTTATGCCAAAATTAACTCTTAGGACTATTCCCTACTTTAGGGTACAACCTCATGCTCAAACAATGGTCCTCATCTGAGAGAAATAATTTCAAGCTCTGTGGTTCTGTTTCCAACATTCTCTGGGTAATTGGTACTCACACAGGTATCTGAACTAATCAAAGATATTTTCAAGCAGAAGTGCTAAGACTTTATACTGTCCTACTTGTCCTTTTCTGACAGCTTCTAGGTTAAATTAACTAATTAAATTTGTATTATTTCCAGGACTGATAACAGGTTCTGCCGATATTTATAACTATTAGATATTTAAAGGCTATATGCCTACTTTCCATGCCTCAGATATGGCTTATATTGCTACAGGAAAACAAAATTTTTAAAAAGTTGGACAAAATGATTTTAAGAAGCTCTTGTGCCATTCCTTAACCAAATTTATTTTAGTAATAAAATGTGCTCTATATGTACATACATTCAGGCTGGTGTAACTTCCTTTCTAAGTGTATTAATAACCTATGTAGAAGCCAAAGCCAATTAGAATCATGGGAGCAAAAAGGCCCATATTTTGGCCTGTGCTCCCAGGTCATGAGGCCACTGGAGATAATGGGACACTTTTACACTGGCCCCCTGGTAAGTCACCTGTCTTCCTGATCAGGGAGGATACAGAGAACCCCCCGCCCCAAAAGAAAAAGCTGGTGTACAGTCTGAAACAAGAGAGTCACAATTCAGGAATAGTCAGTCTTCCTGGCTTCCCAAAACTGCTTGTACAGCCTGGCCCTGACTCTTCCTAATAGATAGAAAATACCAGGAAGTTATAGGGTTACTCTTGGGTCCCTAAAGTCTCCTTTGTAAAGCCATTAGTGACCTCCAAAGTTAATTCTCTTTTTGAGATTAAAAAAATTATTTATTTAATTTTTATTAATTATTTTTGTATGCAGTGAATACAGTCAAGTTGGTACCATTGTTAGGCTCCTCTATATCCTACCCCTCACCTTGGCCCCTCCTTGTTGAGGTATATGGGTCATGCATTCTGGAGTTAGCCCACAGTTATGGGTAGGAGAAATGTCTCTGCGTATCATGACCTAACATGTGACTCTGACATTCTTTCTGCCCCCTCTTCCGCAAAATTTCCCTGAGCCATATTGGGTTCATTTTTGGTCTGCTTCAGTGATGAGGTGTTGGGAGCCTCTGTGTCTCTGGATATCTGATTTGGTAGGAGTTGATTTTCCTCTGTGTTGATCTCCTTCACCCATGTGCTAGTACCCGGCTCACCAAGAAAACAGCACCCTTGCTTGGTTCGCCAATTATTCTTAGTTTCAGCTGGGGCCCTTTTGAAGTATGATGGGGTGGTTCTGTCCTTAGGATCTGTGTCTATCTGAAAAAGAGAAGCAGATTCTCCAATGGAGAGTAAAGTTATCACCAGACAAATGGGATAACACTTATTTTTTTTATAGACAATTTAATAGGTGTAGACCCTCTTGTAGCTCACGATTGGTGGTAGCTCAATAATGGAGAGCAGGCTCATGTTTGCATATGGTTCTAACTTGTTTCCCAGCTCCAGCTATGGGTCAATTTTTGGCTATCTGCTTGGTCTGAGGCACTCAGTGAGAAATGTATAACCCAAGATAAAGAGATAACTCAAACATATGAATGGTCTATTAAGTAATACAACAAGAGCTTTCCAAGAGGGGAAACAAACAAGATGTTGAGACATGTTGTCCTCATTTCTAATAGTTCTAATTTTATAATAAGAAAAGACAACCATAGATGTCAAAAGAGTTATTTTCAAATCTAGAATATATATAGATGACTCTGACTAAAAGTTGCTTAATTCAAAAGACTTCCCTATACTGGGAACAATGGTGAATAATCTCTTCTAACTTGTGCCGGGACATCCTTAAGTAAGTTCTGAGACCAAAAATATATTTGTACAGCCTTTAATGGCATCCAATGCCTCTATGGTACCAACGTTTGGCCCTGGATAGCCCTAGGATGAAGTTAAAAAGGTACACTCTGGAAGGCTATTATCAAGGTTAAATGTTGTGTATATGTTTCTGATAACTCTGCTAATATCTCATCTGTTTTACAAGCCATATGGAGACAGATTCAAGTCATGTCAAACACTACTGTGCCATTCAATGAACAGTTCTGGAAGAAAATCTCAGCCAGCTCATGCTGAGATGGCCCTGAGACAACCCAACTTTGTATACCTGGGTTCCCTCGAATACTCCCCAAGGCCTAGAAATCCACAAAATGGATAGCGCTGAAGGTGACCAGTTTGCTGGGTGCTCACTTCTCATTAATTCCTTACTTTTGTTCTTTCTCCCCAACATTCTCTTCCAAGACTATCTTCCTACACTCCATTAATACACTTCCAGGGTCCTTTAGAGTAGCTCCCCTCTCTGGGAGAGACTCTAACTGCCACAACTTCATGCCCCATTGAGCAGGAAATGGTTAATGATCTGACTTCATCACCTACTTATCCTCTAATAGCAGGTAGAGTGTCTTCTCATGGGAGGGAAAAATGAAGGGGGGAGGGTAGAGTTAGGGTGACTGGACCCCTGAAGTTTTAAAGGGCAGGAAATTTTTTATCATCTCTTGCCCAGTTCAAAGAGCTGTTTTTCTATAAGTACTCAGGACCCCTCCTGGGAGGGAGGTCAAAAGCTAGTGGAAACCCTCTCTGAGTTTTGCAAGAGCCAAAGAAAGGGTAGGACTCCTTACAACATGCTCTTCCAGACAAAAAATGGCCTGGATATCCATGACCTCACAGTGCCTGACACTACCTATACAAAACCATCATAATAGGAGGAAAACATGATGACATCAAAATAACAGACTGATTGGGGGGGGGGGGACATGATGGAGAGTGGAGTTTCAAAGGGAAAAGTGGGGGAAGGGAGGGAATTACCATGGGATATTATTTACAGTCATGAAAGTAAGTTGTTAATTATAAAAAATAAAAAAAAATTAATAAAAACTAACCTAGAAAGAAAAATTCCCACTCCCCCTCAGGGGCCCAGGTAGGGCCCAGATCTCTGGCAGCCAGCATTTCCACCATAGTGTATGCCACATCCCTGGCTCTGCAAAGGACAGACCTCACCCTCTTTTATGCCTGTCCAGCTCCAAGCCAACCAGAACTGAATGCCTCCTGAATATTTCCATAACCAGGATGACTTGTGTCAAGATACCTGCTCTCCTTTGGTGCAAAGGGGTAACTATCCCATGCATAAATGTTTACTCTCCCATTTATTGTTTCCCAGTCTTGATTGTTCCACAAGTGTATCTCTACAAGGAAGAAGAAGCAGCCTACCAGCTCCGTCTGTGCCAACCAAGAGAAATTTTCATCCTTCTGCTGGTGGGCCTCAGCATGACACTGTCCCTGGGTGCCTCCAGTACTGCAGGATCCAGCCTTGTCCAGACCAACCTCCTCACAGGGGACTTCCAAAACAAGTCTGACTAGGCCATTATATCTACTACCATCAGCCTTGACTCTCTCTTGAGACAATTCAACTCTCTGTGGGTGTGGTACTTCAAAAGCATAGAGCCTTAGACCTCATTACTGCTGCACATGGGGGGAAATGTGTGGTCTTGGGAGAAGAATGTTGTTTTTTTGTTAATGAAACAAATGTTGTTGAACACAATGTTAAAACTCTCAAAAAACTCTACAGGGAGCTGCTTGACCACTACAAGCCTGAGGACCCCAGCACCTCGTTCTCTAACCCTTTCCTCATTTGGCTTCTCCCCCTCCTTACTATTACTTGTAGCCCCCTGCCTCATTAAATTTGAGACAACAAATAATAATATTGCTAGAGTGGCTACTAATCAGGTCCTTGTCCACCATCTAGCTCTATCTGAACCTATGATAGACTCAATATGATGACACTGCCCCATTATAAAATGAAGGGGGAACTGTTGGGCACAGCAGGGCCCTGGGTTGAGGCAAACCTAAGCTATAAGACACGACTAGGGCCCCCAGGCTACAGAGAAGTCGCAGCATTCTGAGCTGCTGGACAAAATCTTGGGTCCCAGACCAGCAGAGAGGCTCCTCCCCCCATTCTCGGGGGTCATAGTGAGCCTGGACCCCTAGAAAAATCTCAGGCCCTGAGATGACAGGAACTAGGGCCACTCTATCTCCCAGCCCAGGGCGCTTGGATGTCCTGATAAGACTTAGGCTTCACTCATAGCCCTGTGACCTTTTGCCAGTTGCCTAGGAAACTCCTCATATGGTACCAGCCAGCAGACAGCCCATCTCCCTGCAACCTTAACCCTATATCTCGTCCTACTACTATGTATATCACCTGACTCTTCCTGTGTGCTGAAATGAACATCCCTATATGCCAAGTAGGCATTGGCAAGCAAACTCTGAACCCACCTATTACTTTAGGACCCTCTTCCCACTCTCCCTCTCAACTGCTTATAAACACTCCCCTGACTAATAAATAATATATTCTCTGAAGCTGTCTCCTGTGTGTTTCTTCCTATCACACTCACAGCCATGCTCCACAGTTGCCTGGATGTGTCTTGTAAGCCAGTGTGAAACGGCCTCCTGAGAACCAGAGACCTCACAGGTCTCACTCGAGCCCAGGCTGACCTAGAATTCACTCCATATTCTTAGGGTGGCCTCAAACCCATGGTAATCCTCCTACCTCTGCCTCCCAAGTGCTGGGACTAAAGGTGTGTGCCACCACACCTGGCTTTGATGCAGGGTTTTGGGATTCAGGAGGAATCCCCCAGAATTTATGAAACCAAGTTGGGTTATGTCATACACATAATAAAGAATTAATAAAGATGGAATCAAGAAGGATAAATTATGAATTATTAAGTTTATTTAGAGGGAAGTCACAAATTTTGGCCTTTATTTAAGAGAGATTGGGATCATGGAAGGGAGGCTAGAGCAGAGTCATAAACAGGTGGGAAAAAGAAAATACACTCTCATGTGGAAAACACTGCATAGTTTATAAGATTCCTTTTGATAAAAATTGAAGTTTTTAGAGCAAGATTGTAGTATACCTGCAATGATGTGGAGGGATGTTCATGAAGCACATTTAAGAGAATATAACGCTTTTTTAAAATTTAAATTTAATTTTTTACTTTTATATCTATATTCTTATTAGATATGGACACATTTAGTATGTAAAGCACACATGTTGATACAGTCCTTTCCCTCCTCCCTTCCCCTTTTCTCAAGTGGCCTTCCTCACTGGGGATGTGGGTGAACACCATGGGGATTGTGGGTCATGCATTATTGAGGGTGGAGAGGAAATATCTTTAAACAAAATTTTCCAACTTGAGGCTCTAACAATCTTTCTACCCAATCTTCTGCAAATTTCCTGAGCCATGCAGGGAGCATTTTAAGTGTACTTCAGTAATGGGCACATAGGAGCCTCTGGATCTTTGGTTTGACAGGTGTTGAGTGTTCTCAGTGTCTATATCCTTCACCCTTCTGCTGATATAAGATCCACAAAGAAAGCAGCACTCTTTCTCATTTCCCCAATTCCTCTGGTTTTAGGTGGGGCCAGGGTAGAATACACTGGGTCATTTATCTCCTCAGGTCCAGCTCCCTTCTACAAAGAGAAGCAGATTCTCCAATGGAGAGTGAAGTCAGCACAGGTTAAGTGCAGTAACTATTATTAATTTAGAGAGAAATTAAAGGGTTTAGAGCCTCTTATAGGACAAGATTAGTGGAAGCCTGACAATGGAAAGTTGAATCATTATCTGGATATGATTCTGACTTGCTTCCCAGTACCAGATATGTTTTTTTTTTTTTTTTTTTTTTTCCCCACTGAGTGGATCTGTTAGCCAATCAAACAGCAGTTCGTTACCCACCATGGCTATGTGCCTTTATTTCACTTGTGTGAGCATCACATCAAGTTGTTTGCTTCTGAGCCATTTAGCTTTTGAGTTACTTGGACAGATGTTGGTCACATTCCCCTGGTAGCTGATGTATCTCCTTCCAGCACTAGATGGACTAATTGGGGACTTGCTCTCTTCTGGATTCCAACCAGGTCTCTTCATGGTCCATGCTGACAGCGTATAGTGTCTTCAGCAGTAGGTTCTTACCTCTGTTGGGTAATCAAGTGCTCTGACAGAAGTCTGTCTTGTTTGTTTTGGAAGATCTAGTAGATCTTTCTGATCAACAGCTTATTGTGGATATAAACCACATCCTGGGACCAGGAATTACAGGCCAGCACCAAGGGAAAAGACAAAAAGAAAAAGGCCAATGAGAAAGAGAAGAGAAATTTAAGGTTAGGTTTAGTCTCAATCCTCTTCAGAGCCCTACGATTCAGGTGCTCCCCCTAAGGTCCTTTTGAGGGTTCTACCCTTTAGTCTCACTTCCAGGATATAAGATTCTATGGTACCAGTTCAATTTGGGTTCAGTTATGTGTCTCCCCCCCCCCACCTTCTGCTTCCCCCAAGCCCTACCTTCCCTATTGTCCAAGCCTCAAGATTCAGTTATGTCAGCAACTTGGGCTGATCCAGGTTAGGAAACACAGATGAGTGAGACCATGTGACAGTTGTCTTTCTGTGATTGTGTAAGTTCACTTAGAATGATCTGTTCCAAGTTTGACCAAGTTTTTTCTATTTCACAAATTTCATTGTGTCATTTTTTTCTAACTGCTGAGTAGAATCCCATCATATACATATACCACATCTTTGTTATCCATTCATTCAATGATGGGCACCTGGGTTGATTCCATTGTTTAGCTATTATGAATTGAGTAGCTATAAACATGGTTGAGCAAATATCTCTGAACTGAGATGTGGAGCTTTTAGGGTAAATTCCCAGTAAAGGAATAACAGGGTCTGTTGGTAACTCTATATTCATCCTTTTCAGGAATTTCTATATTGATTTCCATAGTGGTTGTACCAGCTTGCATTCCCATTAATAATGAATGGGTGTTCTTATTTCTCCACATCCTTGTGAACTTTTGGTTTCATTTGATGTTTTAATGTTTTCTATCCTTACTAGGGTAAGAAGGAATCTCATAGTTGTTTTAATTCACATTTCCCTCATGGTTAGGGATGTTGAACATTTTCTTATGTGTGTATTAGCCATTTTTAATTCTTCTTCTGAGAATTCCCTAGTTAGTTCTGTGCCCACTTTTGGAGTGGGTTGTTTGATTTTTTCATTGTTTAGTTTTTTGAGATCTTTGTAGATTCTAGATATTAGGCTTCTATCAGTGGTATAGCTGGCAAATATATTCTCCCATCCAATGGGTAATCTATTGGCTCTGCTTATGGCATGTTTGTCTGTGAAAAAGCTTTTTAGCTTCATGAAATCGCAGGTACTGGGGTTTTGTTCATGTAGTCTTTGCTAAGTCTTATATCATGGAGAGTGCCTCCTATTTTTTCTTCCAATAATTGAAGTGTTTTAGGTCTTATCCTGATGTCTTTAATCCATTTCAACTTGATTTTTGTGGATGGTGAAATGAGTGGATCTAATTTCATTTTGCTACATATGACCATCCAATTTGTCTAATAACATTTTTTGAAGATGATATCTTTTTTCCAGTCTATACTATCGGCACCTTTGTCAAAGATCAAGCAGCTTTTGTTTCTTGCCCTAAGGTCCCGGTTTTCAATTTTGTTCCATTGGTCTATGTTTCTGTTTTTAGTACAGGACCATGCTGTTTTTGTCAGTATGGCTTTGTAATATAGGTTTAGATGTTTTTGTTTTTGTTTTGTCCTGAGGATATGTTTAGATATCCGAGTCCTTCTGCATTCCATATGAATTTTGGAATCATTTTGTTCAATCTCTGTGAAAAATGGTGCTGGTATTTTTATTGGTATTGCATGAAATGTGTATTGCCTCTGGTAGAATTGTCATTTTCACAGCATTAGTGGGAGGTCTTTCCATCTTCTCAAGTCCTCCTCTATTCCTTTATTGAGTGTTTTTATGGTTTCATTATATAGGTCTTTGACAACCTTAGTTAGTGTTATTTCAAGGTATTTAATTTTTTGTTGTTGGTATTGAAAATGGGACAGCCTTAATGATTTCTTTCTCTGTATATTTGTCTGTAGCATATAGAAAAGCTACTGATTTTTGTGCATTGATTTTGTATCCTGCCGCTTTAATGAAGGAATTTATCACCTTTAGAAGTTTTGAGATGGAGACTTTTGTGTCACTTATATATAGGATCATGTCACCTGCAAATAGAGCTAACTTGACTTCATCATTTCCAATTTGAAACCTTTTATTTCTTTCTCCTGTCTTATTGCTTGGGCTAGTAGTTCTAGTACTATGTTGAAGAGCAGTGTTGAGAGTGGCCACCCTTGTCTTGTGCCTGATATCAGTGGGAACTCCTTGAATTTTTCCCCATTAAGTATTATTTTGGTTTTAGGAGCTTTATGTATAACTTTTATTGTGTTCAGATATAAACCCTCCATGCCTATTCTTTGCCAGTATTTGAATTATGAAGTGGTATTGTAGTTTGTCAAAGGCATCTCTGCATCAAGGGAGATGATCATGTGGTTCTTATGGTTCAGTTTATTTATATTATATGTTCAATTGATCAACTTCCTTGTCTTAAACCATCCCTGCATCCCTGAGATGAAGCCTACTTGATCATGGTGGATAATGTTTTTGATGTGTTGTTGAATTCAGTTTGCAAGGATTTTGTTTAGGATCTGCATCTTAGTTCCTTAGGAATACAGGCCTATAGTTTTCTTTCCTTGTTGCATCTGTGTCTGGTTTGGGTATTAGGGTGATTATAGCTTCATAAAGACAGTCAGGGAGGATTCTCTGGTCTCTGATTATGTGGACCAGCTTGAGAAAAAATAGTTTCAGTTCTTCAATGAAGGTTTCATAGAATTCAGCTGAGTAGCCATCTGGTCCTGGACTTTTTGTTTAGGGGAGGTTTTTGATTACCATTTCAATTTCCATGGATGTGCTAGGTTTGGTTAGGAGATTAATCTGCTCTGAGTTTAGTTTTGGTATGTTGTATGTGTTTAGGAATTCATTAATTTCTGCCAGATTATTTAATTTTGTGGAGTAGGAGTTTTGGAATTATGTCCTGATGATTCTTCGAATTTAATTGATGTCTGTTGTGATCTTTCCTTTTTTATTTCTGATTTTGTTAATTTGAGACTTCTCTTTTTTGGTTGATCAGTATGGCCAGGGGTTTGTGAATATTGTTTATTTTTTCAAAGAGCCAGCTCTTTGTATCATCAATTTTTAAATTGTTATCTTAGTTTCCAATTCAGTAATTTGTGCTCTAATCTTGGTTATTTCTTTCTGTGTGGAGCTCTTTGGACTGTGTTCTTCTTGTTTTTCCAGTGCCTTTAGGAGGACAATCAGGTTATTAATTTGGGATCTCTTTGTCTTTGTAATGAAGACATTTAGGGCCATGAAGTTTCACCTTTATGACTGCCTTCATTGTGTCCTATAAGTTTTGCTAGGTTGTGTTTTAATTATCATTCAATTCTAAGAATTTTATAATTTCTTTCTTGATTTCTTCCATGACTCATTAATTGTTTAAAAGTGTGTTGTTTAGTCTTCAGGAACCTGTGGAGTTCTTGATGTCTGTCTTGTTGATTTCTAGCTTTAAAGCATTTTTTCTGACATACAGGAAGTTTCTTCCATTTTCCTGACTTTATGAAGTCATGCTTTATGGACTAATATAAGGTAAATTTCAGAGGAGGTTCCATTGGCTGCTGAGAAGAATGTGTATTCTGTACAGTTAGGGTAGAAAATTCTGTAGATATCTGTTAGTTCATGTTGATCTACAATGGCATTGAGCTCTATTATTTCCTTGTTGATTTTCTGCTTGGAAGATCTGTGTATTGATGATAGTGGAGTAGTGAAGTCTCAAACTATGATGGTTTTGGTCCTTATTTCTGCTTTATTGTTGAGTAGATTTTGTTTTATAGACTGTAGTGCCTTGTTCTTCTTTTTCCAAGGCCTTAAGGTGGAGCATTAAATTGCTTAATTGTGAACTCTCTAATTTTTTATTATTGACACTTAGAGCTATAAATTTCTCTCTTAGGACTGCGTTCATTGTGTCCCAAAGGTTTTGGTATGTTGTATTATCATCATCATTTGATTACATGAATTTATTGGTGTCTTCAGTGACCCATTGATCATTCAATAGTGTACTTTTCAGTCTGCATGAATTTCTATGTGCTCTATAGCTTTTCTTGTTGCTGATTTGCAGTTTAATCCCATTATGGTCAGACAGAGTACAAGGGATTATTTCAATTTTCCTGTATTTGTGGAGATTTGCTTTGTGTCCTAATATATGGTCTATTTTATTGAATATTCCATGTGCTGCTGAGAAAAATGTATATTCTGTAGCATTTGGATAGAATTTGCTACAGATATCTGTTAGGTCCATTTGTTCCATGACATCATTTAATTCAGATGTCTGTCTGTTTATTTTTGCTAGGATGACCTGTCAATTGATGAGAGCGAGGTATTGAAGTTTCCCATTACAATTGTGTTTGATGTTATCTGTGACCTTAGGTCTAATAGTGTTTGATGAAACTGGGAGCCCCCATGTTAGGTGCATATATGTTTAGGATTTTAATGTCCTCCTGCTGGACTGTTCCTTTAATCAGTATAAGATGACCTTCTTTATCTTTCCTCACTAATGTTGGTTTGAAGTCTATCCTGTCAGATATTAGTATAGCAACCCCTGCTTGTTTCCTAGACCTGTTTGCTTGAAATACTATTTCCTACCCTTTCACCCTAAGGCAGTTTCTATCTTTTATTGAGAGATGAGGCAACAAATGGCAGGATCCTGCCTTTCAAACCAGTCTTCAAGCCTGTGTCTTTTGGATGGTGCATTGAGGCCACTGATATTAAGAGTTATTATCGAAAGGTATGCATTTATTCTCTGCCATTCCTCTTATTTTGTAGTGTTCCCTGTTTTCCCTTTACTCATTTGTTTTAACTGTTATTTGAATGTGGTTTATTTTTTTCTATTTCCTCCTGTGTGTGTTTTGCTTTCTCTTCGGCATTAAAAATTCCTTCAAGTATTTTCTGTAGAGCTGGTTTAATTGTCATAAATTCCTTTAGCCTGTTTTTGTTGTGGAATGTCCTTATTTCTCCATCAATTTGGATAGATAGCTTTGCAGGATAAAGTAATTTCAGTTGACAGTTGTTATCTTTCAGAACCTGGAATACATCTTTCCAAGCTCTTCTGGCTTTTAAAATTTGTGTTGAGTAATCTGCAGTTATTCGGATGGGCTTGCCTTTGAAGGGGACTTGCTTTTTCTCTCTAACTGCTTTTGATCTATTTTCTTTGATAGTTTAATTATAATGTAGTGAGGAGAGGTTCTTTACAGGTTTTTTCTGTTGTTCTAAAAGCTTCTTATATCTGCATTGGCACTTCTTTCCCAATTTGGGGAAATTTTTCTTCTATGATTTTGTTGAAAACACCTACTAAGCTTCTGGATTGAAATTCTTCTCCTTGTTATACCCCGAATTCTTATTTTTGATCTTTTCATAGTGTCCTGGATATCTTTAAATTCCCATTCATAGGTTGCTATTAGCCTGTCTTTCTATTTGTTGGACTGTATTAGATCTGCCATCTGGTATTCTAGTTTAGATATTCTGTTCCCTCCTTCATCCGTTCTACTGGTGAGACTTTCCACAGAGTTTTTTATTTCATTGACCGAATTCTTCAGAGCCAGGATTTCAGCCTGGTTTTTATTCAGTATTTCTATTTCCTTACTCATGTCTTGTAATGACCTCTATTTCATTAAGCTGGTTTCCTGTGTTTTCTTTCAGAAGTTTGTCTTCTTTAATTCCTTTGTTTTCTTCTTTGATTCCTTTCATTTATTCTCTGATTTCTTTGAGCATATTTACCATCAACTTTTTGAAATATTTGTCAGGCATTTCATCTAAAACAGTCTCATTGGTGATCATTTTTGATGGATTTATAGTTTTTGGTGGGACTATATTGTCTTGATTCTTTGACTTTCTTGTATTATATTATAATGACTTTTGCATCCTGAATTGATTTGATGCTTGGGTTTTCTACTTATCTGCAGTGTTCCCAGACATGGCAATCCACCTTTATATACCCTCAGGATATGAGTTCAAAGTACCAGGTGTAGCTCTTGTCCACCTATCAAGCCACAAAAGTAATCCTAGTTATTGAGTTTGCTTGCTAAGCAAGTATTCTAGTGGACTGGGTGGAATAATTTACTGGCAAATTATAAACTTCAAACAAGTAACACACACAATCAATAAAAACCAGCACAAAGTATGCAAATCTGTGGATTAAAACAAACAGATAGTTGTATAAAGCCAAAATCCCTAAGGGTGTGTATTGTTCTACACCCTTAATCTTGTCAGCTGGTAGGTAGTGATTTCTGTTCTGAATTGGGTTCCAGGTCAACCTGGACCTGGATCAGACCCTGCCCCCAATAATGACAGAAGCAAAAATAAAAGGCCCTGTATGAATGAAAACATCAAAGGCAACAATATTCATCCACCAAATACATGTTATTTGAAAATGGTAAAGCCTTGCGCCGGGCGTGGTGGCGCACGCCTTTAATCCCAGCACTCGGGAGGCAGAGGTAGGAGGATCGCCTTGAGTTTGAGGCCACCCTGAGACTCCATAGTGAGTTCCAGATCAGCCTGGGCTACAGTGAGACCCTACCTCGAAAAACCAAAAAAAAGAAAAAAAAAAAAAGAAAATGGTAAAGCCAAGCAAACCTGCCCTGAGAAGGAAAAAGAGATTAGCTCTTGCCATGCTAATCTCTCTCTCTCTCTTTCTTTTTTTTTTTTTTTTTTTTTTTTTTTTTGTCAGCCTCCTTACCTTTTAGGGTGGCTTCCAATCTCACCAATGCTGAGTACCCACCTCCATCACTCCATGTTGTGCTATGCTCATATACACCTGATCAATTCTGCTAGCTGTACTGCTACTGGGGGCTAAATGCTGGAGGTTCATGGTTCTGATTGTGGGGGATGGGAGAGTTCAGACTTTTGGAGTTGCTCACACTTTCAGTAGCACTTTAGTTGATCTCAGCTGTCTTTCCTTCAGATTTCTTAACTTTGCAAGCAGGCTGATGAAGCTGAAAAATCTGTTGCTTGGTCTCTGCTGCTGTTGTCACCTGGTACGCCTGGTGGTGTGGCACATCTGGCAGGTGTGGATCATGGGCTGTGAGTGCCTCAGTGGGACTCTAGCTGTTTTCCACCTTCCTGGTTGGTCTTGGTCTCTAAGGCTTCTCTGTTGTGTCTAAGAATAACCTATGCTCCTTCACTTTTCAGAAGAGTGTATTTCTCTGGGGTTTTGCTTAAATCCCTCCCTAGGTTGGTTTGGCATGGCTCCTATGCCGCCATCTTACCCAGAAGTCCCAGGTTTATTTCTACAATTTTTATTTCTAGTAAGATGAATGGATTCTAGCCAACAAAGAAGAATTTCATGTCACTTGTTGAATCAAGGCTCATATTCAAGAGGCATGAGTACTTGAGGAACCTCTTCTGTGACAAAACTCTTGTTGCCACCAAGAGAAAAGAAATTGCATGATTCAAATATGCTGATAGTCCTGTGAAGCACTGTGGTGACTGAGTTTCATAAATTTAAAAATTGCATACTTTCCAGGCATGGTGGCACACACCTTTAGTCCCAGCACTTGGGAAGCAGAGGTAGGAGGATTTATGTGAATTCAAGGCCACCCTGAGAGTACATAGTGAATTCCAGGCCAGCCTGGCCTACAGTGAGATTCTATCTCAAAAAAAAAAAAAAAAAAAAATTGCAAAGTTAAAACCTGGAAATAGTGTCCTGAGATTTTGAGAATCTCATTACTTATTTATATTGTGAGAAAGTGGCTATCATAGTAGAAAGGTGGATTTTCAATTCTTAGCTATGTGAAATGAGCTTCAGTTTCTTCAGCTGGACAATGGAGTGTTTAAACTTATGACTTCTGAGGTTCTCTTTTAAGTCTAATCTTCTAGGACCCTTTGGTTTGCAATGACTTCTAAAGTGCTTTGAAATGTTGATTAAGGAGTATTTATGCTATTAGGAGACATTTAATGATTTGACATTCTGCTCAGTCCTGCTAATAATATGTTATATGAGGTATTTCTCTGTAGTTGGCCATTTTCTTTAGGCTTATCAATGCCTCTGGCTTAGCAGTGACTTTGAAAAATGAAACAGCACTTTGCATTTCTTTCTGCCAATCCCACAGGTTATAGTTGTGGCCCAATGTGATCAATAATATTTGCATAGCTCTTTATACTTTTCACAATGAATTCATGAAAATTCATTTATTTAATCCAGATGACAGTCTGCAGGTAAGGGAAATTGGTATTATTATTCTCATTTGAAAAATGAGGAAACCAGGGAACACCAACGGTATGCAATCTTAACAAGGTTACAGAATGAGGGAGAGGGAGAACTAGAATATGGTTTCATTTCAAATTTCCTTCCATACATGATATTAGAATTAAACTACCCAGTAAAGAAAGGAAAAGAGCTTAATACATACCTACTGCATGCCAGAAAGTTTACTAAACAAGATTCAATCAAATCACATGTATTTGATTCTGTGGGCTTCCTTTCCATCCCCCAATATATCTTCTTTCATCCTGGAGTCAAAATTTAAGCACAAAGTGTGATATATAAAGTCTATCAAGTTTGGTTATTTCATAGGGCAATTTAGACACTTAACTGTGTGGGATCAGTGCTTTTATAAAGGCAAATATTCTTGCATAAAATTATCTCATATCCTATTGTGTGATTCTGTGGTAGGCTTGTGAGGAGTGAATAAAGCTGTCAGATGATGTTATTTCTTCCTAAGGGACAACAGTAGAAAACCCAAAGAACCAAGAGTTTTGCTTTCCTTTCTTCTGACCAGCTACTGTGCTCCTGAAAGGTGTACATGTTCCAAAATTGTAAGATGCTCCAAAATCTTTCCTCTGAGTTAGGAAGAATATTTCGAGTGACTAATGTAGTCAGATTCCTATAATGGCACCTTGCTTATTTTCCCTTGGATGTTGACAGAATAAAATAATAATATAGAGGAGACAATGTATCTTCATGGGAGAATGAGCTTTGAGTGCCAGAGTTGTTTTTCCACTTGCTTGTTCTGGATTCTTGGGAAAGTTTGTTATCTTTCTGTTCCAGTTTTCCCATTTTGTTTGATGGTAATTCAAAGGATCCCATGGTTCTTTCTAGATTGCCAGACCCTAGTGTCTGGTCTTTTCCATGGTAATTCCAGACATGTCTTCTCACCTCCATTTTTCCCTTTCTTTTTCATTTTCTAGGTAGAGTTTCATGCTATCCCAGGCTGACCTGGAATTCATTACGGAGTCTCAGGGTGTCCTCAAACTCACAGCGATCCTCCTACCTCTGCCTCCCAAGTGCTGGGATGAAAGGCCTGCACCACCATGCCTGGCTAATTTTTCCATTTTTTTCTTTCATTTTTAGAGAGAGTGAGAGTGAGGAAGCAAGAGAGAGAATTGGCACACCAGGGCCTCAGCCACTGCAATTGAACTTCAGATGCTTGTGCCACTAGTGGGCATGTGTGAGCTTGAATTTGCCTCACCTTTGTGTGTCTGGCTAATGTGGGATCTGAAGAGTAGAACATTGGTCCTTAGGCTTCACAGGCAAGCATCTTAACTGCTAAGCCATTTCTCCATGTCTCACCTCCATTTTGATTTAATGATTTGAATCTGTTAAAATATTATGGGATAAAAACAATTTTGGACACTACCTATGATCTTCAAGACCCTGAGGTATACATGCATCATAATTTATTTTGAATTTTTATTGACAACCTCCATACATATAAATAACATACATGATCACAATCCCCTCCTACCACCTTCCCTTTCCCCCTCCACAATCCTGCCTCCACTGAATCTGTTCTTATTTCCAATTGATCTCTCTTCTATTCGATGTCATTTTTTCCTGCCTATTATGCATGTCTTGTGTAGGTAGTGTCAACCACTGCAAACATCACTTTTTAGAAGTACAATGTGATATCCATTGTACAGAGCCTACAGTTTGTTTTTTTTTTTCAAAGCAAGTTTCGAAAGTCATTTTGTGGTTTAGTTGCTCCTGTTATTATTATTATATACTTTGCTTTATTTCTTTCTGGATATTCTCTTTTCTCTTTCTCCTTTTATTTCTGGCAATGTTGATAATGACATAGTATTGTTTTCCCTTCTTACGATGATTGGTCTATTGAAGGGCATGTGATTCTGGAAAATCCAGTCACAGTGTTGGAGTTTGCCTTTGTCACTAGTGGACAATGAGCAGCACTTTTCTCTGTGGTTGCCAGCTACCAGCAAGATTGAGTTTAGAGCTGCTTGTGGCTATATTTTATTTCTCTAGAAAGAACCTCCTGAGGATGAAGTCCCCACAATGGAATGCAGAATAATAGAACATAATAAACAAAGATTCTTCCTGATGCATCTGAAACTCTATATTTATTTAACCATGCCTGAGTTTGGCTTTACTGCTTGCTTCCCTGAGGCAGAATCTCCTTTCAGTTTATGTCAATTTTTATTATTTTATATCTTTTGTGACTGAGAGCAAGCAACTTTAATGAGTACTTGGAATGGGTGGGAGATCCATGTACCCTGGTATCTAAGAAGCACAGTGCTCAGGATGATTGAAAATGGACTTTGCCTAATCATAGTGTTTAGCAGCCAGCTTACCTCTCACAACAGAATCACACAAAGAATCTAGTGCAGGGCTGGAGAAATGGCTTAGCAGTTAAAGAACTTGGCTGTGAAGCCTAAGGATGTAGGTTATACTCTTCAGATCCCATGTAAGCCAGATGCATAAAGTGATGCAAGTGCCCAAGGTTGCACATGTGCACAAGGGGACTCATGCATCTGGAGTTAAATTTCAGTGACTGTAGGCCCTGGTGCACCAATCAATTCTTTGTCTCACACACACAAAAGGCCAGTCTGTTGGGCTTGCCTCAAAAAAAAAAAAAAAAAAAAAAAAGGATTTAGTCCAGGCAAGTAGATTAGGCCCTCCCAGAGCTGGTCACATGCTCTATCTCAGACCTTTGTGGAGCCTGGAAGGAACTCCCAAGGCCACCTAGCATTCAGATGAACCTCATCCCCTTGCCTTTTCAGTCACATGGGTACAACCCTAGCCCCTGCCACCTGAATTGAGGATCAGGCCCATTTAGCACTGTCCTCAACATGTCACTCCATAGCCTGTCACCCCACCTGTCAATGCTGCCCTGAATAGGGACAACTAGACTAGGCTTTTCCTAAGCGGATCCACCCTCCTTAGCTGGTTACACCCTAGCATGCTCAGCCCAGTGTGGAGACATATAGACCCCAGACCCATTTGTCATTGTCCTAACTCTTTGGCCAATTCTAGCCACCCTCAGTAAGGAGATGAAAAAGGAGATGTTACAACAGATGCCACTAAAATTTGGAGACTCATTAGGATATATTTCAAAAACCTATATTTCACAAAATTGGGAAATTTGGAAGAAATGAATAAAATTTTTGATTCATAAGACCTTCCAAAAGTAATCCAGAAAATACAAATTGCCTAAATAGTACCACAATATTTATTGAAATTAAAACATCTATTAAAAATCTCTCATGCACAAAGACTCAATGCCAAGATGGATTCAGTGCTGAATTCTAGCAAACCTTTATAAAACAAGAACTAATTCCAAAGCACATTAAGCTATTTCATAATATTGAAAAGGAGCAGATGCTTCCTGACTCCTTCTAGGAAACCAGCATTACACTAATACCCAAACCAGATAGATACTAAATGAAAATAATTGACAATATTCATTGTGAGTTTAGGCACACAATTATCCATAAAATTCTTGTAAATCACACCCAAGAACATGTCAAAAGTACCATCCATCTCGATTAAGTAGATTTTATTCTAGGGATGCAGGGATAATTCAACATATGGAAATTCATAAACACAATCATAAATAGACTTAAGGAAGGATGCCACATGAACATCTAAATAGATACAGAAAAAGAATTTGACAAAATATAACATTCCTTCATGATTAAAACACTGGAGAGACTAGGGATGCAGGGATCATACTTCAATATAATTGAGGCTATGCATAATAGACCTAAAGCTCATATCATACCAAATGAGGAAATTTGAAGCATTCCCACTAAGGTGAGGAATAAGACAGGGATGTCCACTCCCACCACTGCTACTTAATATAGTACTTGAAGTCTTAGCTTCAGTGAAAAGACAAGAGAAAGAAATAAAAGCTATACAAATTGGAAAGGAAGAACTCAAACTAGCCATATTTGAAGATGATATTATTTTGCAGTTGACACTTCACTAAAATCTTCTAGAGCTGAAAAACATTTTTAGCAATGAGACATGATATAAAATAAATGCATAGGTCAGTAGCTGTCAAATATACCAATGGCAAACATATTGAGAAAGAAATCAAGGAAGCATTCCCACTTACAATAGCAGACAATATTATATATTGTTGATTGTCCCTAGCCAAGGAAGTGAAAGACCTTCACAATGAAAACACCAAAGAAAGAAACTGAAGAAGCCATAATGTTCCATGCTTCCGGATTGGAAGAATTAATATCTTGAAAATTGTCATTCTACCAAAACCAATATGCAGATTCAATGCAATTACAGTCAAAATTCCAGCACCATTATTCACAGTAAAATAGATAGTAATAGTAAATAGATAAAATAGCCTCAAAATTCATATGGATGCACAAAATGCTTCAGATAGTCAAAAACATCCACAGCAGAACTATATTTGATTTCTAGATATTCAATAAACCCATATTAATAACAACAGTGTAGTACTGGTACAAAAACAGACATATACATCAATGGAATAGGATAGAAGTTCATATAAGTTCCAGCAACTACAGCCAATTTATCTGTGACAAAGAGGCCAAAAGCACACACTGAAGAAAAGACAGCTTTTTTTTTTTTTTTTTGGTTTTTCGAGGTAGGGTCTCACTCTGGCCCAGGCTGACCTGGAATTCACTATGTAGTCTCAGGGTGGCCTTGAACTCATGGCAATCCTCCTACCTCTGCCTCCCGAGTGCTGGGATTAAAGGCGTGTGCCACCACACCCGGCTAAAGACAGCATTTTTAACAAATGGTGCTGAAGAAACTGGATAGCCATATTTGGAAGAATTAATCCAGACACCTTCCTGTAACTTTGCACAAAATTCAACTTGAAATAGTTCAAGATCCTCAATATATGATCAGAAGCTGAAATGACTACAGGAAAAAGTAGGAAGAACACTCTAAGATATAGGTTCAGGAAAAGATCTCTGAATATGACTCCAGTAGTCCATGGAATAAGACAAACACTAAATTGTTGGGATCTCATGAAACTAAAAAGATATCTTATAGCTAAGCAAAACATAAGCAACAGTCAATAGACAACTTATACAATGGGATCAAATCTTCATCAGGTATGCATCTGACAGAGGTTTAATATCTAGAATATACAAAGAACCCAAAAATTAAACAATAAAAAATCAAACAAGGCATTCAAAAAATGGGGCAGGGACCTGAACATAGAGTTTTCAAAGGAAGAAATACAACTGACTAATAAATATCTAAAAAGACATTCAATATCTTTAGCAATAAGGTAAATGCAAATTAAAACTATTTTGTGAATCTATCTCGCTCTGGTCAGAATGGCTATTATCAAAAAATCAAATGGCTACAATACTAGCAAGGGTGTGGAAAAGGATGAAACCTCATCCACTCTTTGTGGAAGTACAAACCTGTACAACCACTGTAGTAGTCAGTTAAATGTTGCTGTGATGAACATCCAAATCCAGGCATAGTTTAGGGGAGGAAGAGATTTATTCCAAGTTTACAGATCTAGGGGAAGTTCCATAAAATGGTGGAAGAATCTGGCTCCCTTTCATAACTCCAGGCAAAGAGACACGACCAAGCAGTCAGTATCACTAGCAAGCATCCATACGTGCACACACAAAACCATCCAGAGCACAGACTAGACTTGCTCTCTCACACCTTTGGGCTGGAATACAGATCTGTCCCCATTGAAGCCTTAGGGTGTCAGGATCCACCACTAGTGACACTTCCTTCAACCAGGCAGCTGGTGATTCAAGTTACAAATTTAATTTTAACACCAGTGACAATGGGGGACATAATATTCAAACTACTATAGCCTCTATTGAAATCAGAATGGATGTTCCTTAAAATTTTAAACATAGTTCTACTCTCTGACCCTCTATTCCTGGTCATCTACCCTAAAGTCTGTACACTTTATAGAGACTTGTTCAAACATGTTTGTTGTTGCTCTATTCTCTACAGCTAGAAAATGGAATCATCTCAGATTCTACCAACTAATGAATGGATAATGAAGATAAGGTAGATAGGCACAGTGAAATTCTCCTCAGTGGTAAGAAAAAATAAAATTATGAAACTTGCAAGAAAACGGATGGGCATGGAAAATTATGCTATGTATGGTTACTTAGGCTCAGAAATACAAACACTGCATTTTCTTTCTCTTATGCAGATCCTAACAGTGATTAGTTTTATTTGTTTATAAGTTATAGTAAGCATCAGTAGTACTGATAATGAAGCTAGATGGAGGCTTGTGGAGAAGAGAAGCCTGGATGGAGCTGAGGAGAGCATAGTAGACATGAAGGTAGAGGAACAGGATGGGGGAGGGCAGCAGCAGTGTTGTGCACAGGGCTAACGGAAGGTAGGGAGAGCATAGATACACAAAATTAATGATGGAATGAATCAATGCCATAAAAACTTACCTCTATGTTAGCAAATTAAAAGATAGAACTTTCTTAAAAAGAGAGAGATAGAGAGAGGGAAAGTTTGGGCAGAAGTTTCCTGTAGGACCAGAGAAAGCTTTACCCTAAAGCCATAAGTTCTTGTTGGTAAATCCCAGTGCCAAAACTGGGTTACCTCCCCCATGAACTATTGGTCAGGGAAGCTTCTATGAGGTCCCCCAAAACAATACAGCCCTTAGCCAAAGCACTTGGTTACTCACCTTAACTACATGACTAGATGGCAAGACCCTGTTGCTGAAGACATCATGGCCTTCAGTCCTAGAACACTGAGACATCAAACTGGAACAAAGATGGAAGCCAGAACCCTCCTGGCTAGCTTTTAATAGTGCTGAAAAGTGTCACACAAACTTCTGGGGGTTAAAAGTCACTAACAGTGTGAACAATGGTGAATCTTGCAAGCTATAAATCAACCAGCCAAGTAAGATATACCCACCAATGCAATAGTGGCTCACAGGTTATGGAAGTAATCAACTGCTTTCTATTTGTAGATGAGGCCCATTTAGCAGGAGACAATTAATGCCAGGTGCTGAAAATCAAATCAGATGACTGTGGCTTGGAAGGTCATAGACCCTAGAGGGAAACTGCCACTGTTCATTTGCCAAAAAGAGATGTTATGCCTTTTAAAAAGTCTCTTAAATGCCTATTTATCTCCATTGACCTATGTTACTCTCATTTTTGGCTAAAGAATCTACTTTTCACAGATGGTAGAGAATTCTGGGGAGACCCAAGACCTATCAGAATGATAAGAAAATGGAGCTGACTTCCTTTCCTGAGCTGAGTCATGTCTATCACATCTGCAAGGGCCCATAAACATTACAGTGGAAGTAGTGCATATGAGTGCTGCTCATACTAGCCTGAAAACCTCTTCCAGGGAGATGGCAGTAGATACTGAGGAGATTCAGTGCTTACTAAAGCCAAAAATTATAGGCTGCTGAAAGCTCATATTTAAAGAAGACCTGCCAAGGCTCAGGGAACGTTGTGAAAGATGTGGTAGAAAGAATGTACTTGGAGGCATTGTCTCCCCACAGGTCCTTTCTTGTATGTTCATGATCCCATAGTGATTACTGATAACCCTACTGAGGACAGCCTTCAGTGCAATGGTGGTAAGGGAGAGCAGACATAAGTGTATAATCCAAGAGGAATATGATCAATTTGCAATATGCTCATAAATTAGCATTCTCAATAAAATAAAAAATTGAAGGTATACAGACTGACTCTATTTCTAGCATAGTTATCAGTGGTAGATATTGTTTAAAATCTCATTTGCTCTTCCATTTATGGTCAAAATAATTAAAAAGGCTTTGCCTGAAAGACCTCACTGATCTCTCTGCATCAGATTTGGTTCACAGCAATGGAATTACCTTATCTTGACAAAGACACAGCAAGGACGCAATCCATAGGCCAGCAATGCTGGGCCAAAATACCTGACAAAATTCAATTTAAGAGAGGAAAGTTTAATTTCATTTTATAGTTCCACATTACAGTCTATCTTGACAGTAAATGTGACAAGAGTTTAAAGCAGCTGGAATCAGGTCTACTGTGCGGAAGCAAATAAACGCTGGTGCCTAGCCAGGGATATCCTTTTCATACAGCATGCAGTTAAGGTAAATCTTCCTACCTTACTTAACCTAATCAAGATGTTCTCTCCAAGACATACTCAGAGGCTAACCTAATGTACACAATTCCTCATAGGTGATTCTAGGTCCTAGCAAGTGTACAATCAGGGCTGGAGAGATGGCTTAGTGGTTAAGCGCTTGCCTGTGAAGCCTAAGGACCCCGGTTTGAGGCTCAATTCCCCAGGACCCACGTTAGCCAGATGCACAAGGGGGCGCATGTGTCTGGAGTTCATTTGCAGAGGCTGGATGCCCTGGCATGTCCATTCTCTCTCTCTCTCTTTCTCTCTCTGTCTGTCACTCTCAAATAAATAAATGAAAATAAACAAAAAAATTAAAAAAAAACAAAAACAAACAAAAAAAGTGTACAATCAATACAAGCCATCACACATCCTTATCACCATACCTTTATTCCCAGACAGGTACCTCCACCAAGAAATCTCCCCAGTGGTCTGAGGCATTCTTCTCCACTTTGACTCAGCACCTCTCTACTTCTAGCCCTCATCCTAAGTCTCTCATCAGAATCTGAAATGTCCATAGGAAGCGAGAGACTTTTGGTCAGGGCTGGAGCCACCTAACTCTCATCTGGTGCTGGTCTTCTATAAAGCAGACTCTCAAGGAATTGACACCTCTTGTTTGTAGTGTTGTGATAAGTGAATAAAGGTTTTATTGTTACTTTCAGTTTGGTTATACTCATAATTGACCACCTGAACCCCTGGTAGCTTGGTTACTTTAAATTTATTCTCTGGAGTTTTCTAAACATGGCCATGCACAATTATCCTTATGGGCCAGAAGCAGAGGAACATGGCTGAGAGTGGATTTCAAATTCAATGTAGTTCTTTCAACCAAGCTGTCAATCTTAAGTACTGATTATTAGGTCTTATTTTAGATTAGTCACATTGGAATTTCATGGTAACTAAGGATGGGAACATTGTTTGAGTGACATCAAGGTCCTAATCTGGAAAACAATACCATGGGTACCTTAGTTCTACTTGACCTACTGTAAGGTAGTCATAAAAGATAAGATGTAGAAAAATGGAAAGTCTTGGTGATTCTGACACAAATGGTTAACTAATTTGAGAATGGTTGAAACAGAACTGACTGATGGGCTAATTGTGTGTGTGTGTGTGTGTGTGTGTGTGTGTATGTGTGTGTGTACTCTTGTCAGGATGATGCACCAGGGAAACAGACCAAAGATTCCAGAATCCAAGTAATAGCTAGAAGCACAACAATTAAGAATGTGGGTTTTCTGGAGAATATCAAGTGATTATTGCCCAATAATGCATATTGGAATTTCCCTCACAAGGTAACCATCTGGGGGAAATTTCTTTACCTACCTCATCTCTACTGCCCATTGTCTCAGAAGGGCCTGCCTATCAGACATTGCCAAGGCCTACCTCCAGTTTCTGAAGTAGGTAGGTGTTAGAGGCCAGATCACACCTTGGAAGGGAGAGTTTTGGGTCATATTCTGTGTAATGGGGATGCTTCTGACAACTTCAAAGGGCTTCTGGGAGGACAATACAATCAGCTCTTGGTGATGTTAAAATGTAGTTTCTTTCACTTCTCTGGCCAGTCACAATGCTAAGAATGCTCCTGTACATTCCTAAATTAGGTAGCCACCAGAGGAAGTCCATTACCAATAAAGCTTGCACATAGGCTCATAGAAGTCACACACAGAAGACTGATGATGTGACTTTAATACTTGTTAATGACAAGATTGTTTTCTTGCTCTTTTTCTTATACATACTTGCCTTAAGATAAGCGTATATATTTATAAGGTGTGAGATTTTGGTCTCAATTCACAATGCCAAGTCACCTTAAGTGGCCATGAAGTTATATATGAACATCCATATGGCTATCCTGACTAGGATACATAAAGGATATTAGCTTTTATAATTCATTATTGGGAGATTTTTTTACTCAACCACTTTAAAATTTGTGTCCACCAATAACAAACTGAATAGAGAAAACCAGTGTTTTTCCTCTTTCCAATGTGATAATGTGTTAATAAAACTACCAATTTAAGTCTAGCTCTTTGCAGAGGAAAAAGGTTTAACTTGGAAGCCAACCAAATAAGTTGGTATTGATTGACTGAGACACTTTATTGAGTACTCTGAGCTCACAACTGGAACCTAGTAAGTAAGCCATGATCCGTTTATGATGTCTGCTCTGGGTTTGGGATTGCGGTGTGATGCTACATGTTTTTCATATCAGTATGCCATCATCACATTTTTTTTTTTTTTTTGGTATTTTGAGGTAGGGTTTCACTCTGGTCCAGGCTGACCTGGAATTCGCTATGGAGTCTCAGGGTGTCCTCAAACTCATTGGTGATCCTCCTACTTCTGCCTCCCGAGTGCTGGGATTAAAGGCATGCGCCACCACACCTGGCTAATCTCATTAATCTTTTTAGCTTTCTGTCATGGTGTCTCTTTCTGCTACACACCTTTTATTATATTTTTTGTAGAATATTGGCAGGACTCTAGAAAAAATGGTAGGAAATGGGACACTCCCTTCTTTGTCTTTGCTCTCAGGATCTTGCTTAGCTTTTAGCTGGTACCTGTATGTGATGGGTAATACTCATGATTTATTTTATGATCATTATGTGTGTGTTTCCATTACCAATGTGTACAAGTCTTGAAGTTAGGGATGATTGGGTCTTATTTCTGTGCTTACCTTGCCTTCTGTCTCCTACTCCAATAGCTTCTGCCATTATAATAGCCATTAAACTTTATTTTCTACTTCAATTTATATCATCCTTTATCCTGGAAACAAAAGTATCTTTAAAAATATAATATAATATTGTCCTATTTCCACTACAACCCTTCAATTACCTCAAATGACAAAAGGAAAATGTTCAAGTTTTAATTCTTTTCTTTTGGCAAAAGAAGTCTTTGAAGTTTCTGTATTCACTAAGTTCTATGATTCACTATCTATAATTTCTCCTGTACATCCTAAACACCAATAATTTGTACTTTTGAGCCCTTTACCCACTGCCCATCTGCATTAATATGTTCAGTTCCTGAGAAGTTGTGTGACACACATACAGATGAGGCTCAAAGACAGCCTTTTTTTTCTAGCAGTTAGGGGATGGCCCATGGAAACATGGATTCATCTTGTCTGCTCTAGTAAGACTAACAGTCACATCTAATACAGTCTCATCCAAGATGGATGAAAACAACTCCTCAGCCACAGCTCCCTGCTTCTTCCTCTGCTTTTCCTAGGTTTAGCACACCTGAGGTCTGGCACTTTCTGAGTCAGCCTCTTGAGCCCACCAACAATTCAGGTCTCTTTTGCACATCTCATTGTGATGATTAAGCTCCTTCTAATTGGATGTCTAGTTCATATAAATAGGCCTAAAATATGTGTGTGATCCTTTTGACCCCTGACCTCTCTCCTTCTGCTCGCCTACCCCTTTGTGAGGGAGATGGATTTTCTAGGTCTCCCTTCCTTCTTCTCAGGAGGAGAATTTCTTTTTGCCTGGATACTTTCCTGCTTTGTTCTGGGCACTTTCTTGCTTTGCTTTCTCCTTCCTCAGAGGCTTCTGGAGAAGGACCTTTCTGTATGTGAAGGAGAATTTCTTGGCTTTCCCTTCACCTTTTCAGCCAAGCTAGGAAGGGGAGGTTTTTCTATGGCTCTTGCTATGTTGTGAGATTGAGAGAGTGCCATGTGGTCAGGGAGTAACTAGCGCTTTTCTTGCCTACCTGCTTTTATTTCCAGAAGACTTTCATGTATCATGCAGATATGGACAAAACATTCCCATGCTTCACTCTCTACCCCAACATTCATCTGCCAAGGCTACTAATGTCTGGTTACTTGGTGCCATGTATACATTTGAATTTTTGGGCAAGTTTTCTCAATCTTGATCACCTTGCTCAGTCATAAGACTTATTTTCCACTAGTGTTCAAAATTTAAATTTTAATTTATGATTAGTTCTATTTCTTGGTTCCCTTTTTTCTTTTAAAAAATTCTGACCTTTTCTATTACTTAAATAAACGAATACATTGAAACCTTTAAACTCTAAAAATAGTACAAAATTCTGAAGTTCTTTTTTCTTGGCTTTTTGAGATAGGGTCTCACTTTAGCCCAGGCTGACCTGGAACCTAGAACTCTCCAGGCTGGCCTTGAATTCATAGTGATCCCCCTATCTCTGCCTCCCAAGTAATGGGATTAAAGTTTTATTCCCAATGGAGAAGTACTTTCTACCCTTGGTGAAGACGTGTTTGTTTTTGAAATTTTCCGTGTGAATGCATCTAAAAATTCACATATCACTTTAAACAAAAAATGAGGCAAATTAGTACAAAATTTTGCCTTTGTCTCTCTCTATCATTGTCTCTGTCTCTCTGTGCCTCTGTCTCTATCTCTGTTCTTCTCTTCCTGTTAGATAACACTGTATGTTGGAGCTATGAGATCAGTTAATGATTTCACTTATTATTGTATATGGCTGGCTGGCTGGCTGGTACTTCCTTATATAAATTTGATATTATTTGTGTAGTCCTAAAGATTTTAGTTGTCTTAACCCTTTTCTCCTTGTCTAATGCAAACAATACTGTAATAGACTTCCTTTTACATAAATATTTTCATCCATGCCCATATATAAAGTTATGTTTCTGTCAAGAAATTTTGGATCAAAGAATCTGTGGACCTTGCCTAATCTTGAAATCTTTCTTTTAATAATACCTATCAGGATAGTTACTTCATTCATTTAATTTTTATGTTTCATTTAAAACATGGTCTGTAAGATTTGATTTTTATAAATGTCTTTTCTAATCCCAAAACATATAGATTGTTTCCCTCTAGCCAGGTCTCCAAATCTCTGGACACCAACTGTACAGGATCTAATACTATCCAGAGTATATAAGATCTTCCCTATAGCATTGTCCTCAGTTTAGATGCCAACTGTAGTCCATAGCCTATAAGATTAGTAGTAACAATGATTTCCTTTTCTGGTTTGATAACGTGGTGGAATGTTCATAGAAATAAGGGAAGCACTCTTCTTGTCATTTCCTTCTATTAAGGACACATTTCAAGTGCTACAAAGTGAAAGAGATGTTCTGTTAGTCAAAGTTCTTCACAGAGACTGAACCAATAGCATCTGTCTATCCTCTATCTATCTATCTATCTATCTATCTATCTATCATCTATCTCTCTATCTATCTATCATCTATCTATCATCATCACCTATCTATCGTGTACCATCTATCTATTATTTGTTCATGGCTATTTACCATATATCTATAATCTATCTACTATCTATCTGACATCTGCAATCTATCCATGTGTCTAAATTATTGTAAAATATGTGGATATAACTTGAAGCAGAATGATCTGACTACTGAAAAAATGCCTTTACTATCAATTGGCCATATTAGGGTGAAAACATCTAGTTCTATACTTGACTCCATTGATCTATGTGTCCATTCCATTCAGTGTTAGTTACTTTAGCTATTAAACAAGTCTTGAAATTGGGGTGACTGGTTCCTTCCACTTTTTGTTGTTGTTCATAATTGCTTAGCAATTGAAGTTTCTTTGCTTTTCTATATACAGTTTAGAATAGTCTTATCTACACCTATAAAAATTCCTGCTAAGATTTTGATAAGCTTGTTAAATCTTCATTATATTTGGGTAAATTTGATACCTTTTTAATTCTAAGTCTTCCAATTCACAAATTCTAAATTTTCTCCATTTATTTAGACCTTTTTGATTTTTATCAATGTTCATAAATTTTAGCATGAAAATATTATGAATATTTGTTACATTATAGCTGATCAAAACGAACACCTTATTGATGCAGATGTTTATCTAGAAAGGGATGATAAACCTTTTCACTGGTATGTTCTAGCAGATGAGATATTGCATAGGAAGTTATCTGTGAATAGCTTTATGCTGCAAAAGCCAAAAACATAGTAGCAAGGTGTAGTGGAGCAAGGGATTTGGGAATTAGACTTCTTTTTATCTTATTATACACATGCATGTGTATGTGGTGTCTGATTGCATATGTACTGGTAGGGCACCTTGCATATGTACTGATAGGGCACTAGGTGGGTTCACATGTGGTACTTGTTTGGAGAAGGTTGGATGTCCCCTCCGTTACTCACACATCTGTTTCCTTGCAATAAAGTCTCACTGATTTCAGATCTTGCTGTTCACAATCTCCTGAGATTCTTGGTATTTGATTTCCATAGGATTACAATTACAGATGTGTGTGGCCATGCCCAGATGTTTATGTGGGTTCTGAAAATTATGAACTCATGCGGTCTCTGGCCCCCTTAGGCCTTCTTGCTTGTGCAGGAAGTGCACTTAGCTGCTTAGCCATCTCCTAAGCCCTACAACTAAGTTTCTTATTAGCTGTGTTATATTCAACTGTTTCCTTATATTCTCTCTGAGTCTTAGTTTCTTTTTTTGTAAAAGGAGGATAAGTACATTTATTTATTTTGCAATGGTGTTCTCAAGGACAACTGAGTCAATGTTTATGAATATGTTCTATAAACTGGGTATCTGTATCCTAAGACAAAGGGTTTTGCTTTGTCAAGATCTAGTCATTCAAGTATCTCTTGTCTTTTGTATTCTTAGATTTACCATATAGGTGCCTTTTAATAAAAGTGGTGAACTTGCAAAGCATGCAGATTTTATTTGATTTGGAAGTTTTATTAACTTAACATCTAACTCTTTTTCCACTTAAGTGATCCCATCCAAAATGATAATGAAGGTTAACTCTCTCTGTGTACAAATTTCAGCTCACTAGGACAGTCAAAATTGAATAATGTGTCTTGAACTTTTCCATAGCATTCCAGGGTCAGTATATGTTTGTCCAAGTAAAAGTCAATGACAACTTGCCTGCAAGGGAAAGAGCCAATTGAATCTTTACAATGAGGATCAATATAAACACTGCAAGTAAATTTGTCTGACCTTATCCTTTGTAAGAAGTAAAAGAACCAGCAGGGCATGAACAGTGTCAGCATTTTCAGTTTTAGCAATGGTGATAAAAAGGAAACATTTTATGCAGTGCTCATTTATCATTTCATATCAGTAAGAGCATTAATATCAGAGCTAAAGAGGTAGCAAACAATCTAATTCTATTGGAAACTGTAGCACCGATTCTGTTTAGTTCAATTCACCAAGAATTTCTTAAGTACCATATTGTGTATGACCATGTGAACCTTCATGAAACTTCAACCTCTGACTGTCCATTCATGTTTTTCCATGCACACTGCTGGTTAAACACTCATAATCAGGAAAATATGTGATAAGTGCTAAAAGGATTCAGATAAAATAAGGCACATATGAACAGAAAAAAGGAGGTAAGCTTTGAGTGTGGACATCTTTCAGGATAGGTAGAAAAATGTATGGTAAGCTTAGTTTAGCCATCATTTATTGAGACATACCTATGGGATGGGATAAACAGAGGATGGGGGCAGGTTTTGAGGAGGTGAATAAGATTCATTGCTATTGTTGGAAAACTGACAAGTGTGATATAGCATGTGGAGGAGGCAAAGGCTTGAAGGAACTCATGCTCCATGTGATAGTTAAGGTGTTGTCAACTTGATCTATTTAGAAATCCACAGATATCCCTTTGGGGTGGATCTCAAAGTTTGCTTCCAGGAAGGATTAAGTGAAGGAGGAAGTCCTTCCCCCAGAGTGAGCCTTTCTCCCAGAGTGAGTGGCCTCTCTCAATGGGGGACTTTATATAAAGAAACTCTGGGACAAACGAGCCCCTTCCTTTCACTTGGATGCCAGAAATCTATGCTGCCTCCCAGCATGTACTGAAGACCTTCACAGACTGAAGACTAGCATCAACTCAAGACCAGTGTGGATTGAAAACCAGCAGCTCCTCAGGAAGTGTCCAGGCCTTCAGTGCTGGATTGGGACTGCTGAGGCATTTAGCCATGTGGACTGAGCAGCTACCAGGTTCCTTGATTCTCAGTCCTGCAACTGCTATTGGACTACTGTAAATTAATCCAATAACTTCCTTTTCTAAAAATATGATTCATTCTAGTGGTTCTATTCCACTAGAGAACCCTGACTAATATAGACTTTGATACCAAGAGTGGTTCTAGAGAAACAGAACTGTAAGGATGAAATTTTCTAGTGGGCTTGGTGCTATCTGGGGTTGGCTCTCCAACTTCAGTGCTCCTAAAGGCCCTACTGGCAATAAGGAGAGCACATTTACTAGTAATAAGATAAGAGCACTTTTACCGGAAATAAGGAGAGTACTAATAATCCATGGTGTGAACTATTTAAAGAACTCCATGAGATAGATGCATTTGGTGATCCTGTGTGATATCTTGTGAATAACAAGGAATTTAGTGACTCTACTTAAAACATTGGAATACTTGCAGAAGAGTAAAATGCTTGATGATGCTGGTGAAAGTCCCTCTCCGGAGGACTCTCCGGGCTCAGTCTCGGGAAAGACGGCACCCCAAATCACTCACGAGAAATGGTCTTGATGCAAACAGCAAGAGGATTTTTATTCCAGCACGCTGGGGCCCACAGTCATACACCACACAGAGGTAGAGGGCTGAAGGCCCCGCGTGCAGAATCAGGGCAGCTTTTATAGGGTTACGACAAAGCCCATGCGTTGTGAACCAATCATTCCATAACCTCGGGTACCCGAGCAGTGTTGTCCAATCAATGTGTAACATTTTATGGTTCTTAGGCGAATCATTTTAAATTGTCCAAGCCCGCGCACCATGGACCAGTCAATTTGTAACATATCATAATCTTCCTATAGCCTCAGAGGTCTGCATTTGCATGGGCTCCTGGGTGGGGGTGACAAATTGCAGTTAAGATAGGTCACTTGGGCCAGAAAGCAGGTTCTGGAACAGCAAGAAGTGTGACATTTTACCCACCCACTGGCAGAGAGCCGGGTCTGGAATTTGAGGTATTTGGGGCTTCTTAGGAGGCTGGGGTTAAGGCTCCTTTGGAGTGAGGTAGTGAGAAATCAATCATGACCATTCTAAACAAAAAAGGGGTCCAGGCCTGCCTCAGATAGATAAGGTGGCCGGCCAAATGTGCCAACTCTTCAATTCTGCAATCCTTGCCCGTTTAATTGCTGCCCTCCCCTCCCCAAAGTCTCTGAGGAATCTCCATTTCAAGGACACTACAGAAACATTCCATCGCGGGAGGCTCTGGTCCCCAACCACGTGCCTAGACAAGAAACTGAGGAATCTCCATTTCAAAGACCCTCCAGAGACACTCTACTGCAGGGGGCCACCACTGTTTGCTTTAGCACAATGGAGGTTGCCTCACCTGCCTGGGGGGCCCCTAGCTCCTGCCCCCAACTTCTTTGTTCGAATTTCCATATGAACTCCTTTCCCAAAAGGAAGGAGCTCTCTCCCTCACCACCTGCTGTGTCGGGCTGTGGGGATGGAGCTCAGGCTTTTTACATTCGAGTGTCTCAGCTCCTGTGGCAGATCTCTGGGTGACTCCTGAGTGACCAGGGGACTTGGCACAACAATAGTATTTTTAAACTTCTAACTTTTTGGGGTCTTTCTTTGGGGGTGGGGGGTTAGGCTGTATTTTTCATCCTTGGTTGGTTGCTTCTAGTATCTCTGGACAAACTATTGAGGGAAAACAGAACCTCAGATGGGAAAACCCCAAGCTAAAGACCCACATACATGATCTGAAGGTTTATAAGGGTGCCCTGGAGGAGAGTCTCCTCTCTAGCCAGAACAGGGCTCCAATTGCAGAAAGCTAAACCCAAGCTCTCATTGTAAGATTGGCTAACTTGCAATGTAAGCTCAAATTCCAGCTTCATGGGCTATCAGAAGTTAAAGTGAGGGCACTGATTGGAAAAGATTGGGATCCTATGACTTGGGGTGGGGATGTGTGGGAAGACCCTAAAGAATCTGGGGACACTGAACTCTCAGATTCTGAAGAAGTTGTTTTGCATGAGAATGTGGTCTCCCCTCCCTTAGCAGCAGTTGTATACCCCCACCCTGAAGTATTACCCTCCCCATCTTTGCCTAAGGGAATTAATCCTTCTTTGACTGAGGAACCAGCAGGAGGTGCTGATGTTCTTCAGGGCCCACCCATCTTTGCCTGTAGGCATATAACCAGATGTAAGGCTAGGCAGACCCCTAAAAGTAAGGTAGAAAGTATGACACAAGAGGAGGTGAAGTATACCCTTAAAGAACTTCATGAGTTTTCTAACTTGTACTGGCAGAAGTATGGGGAGTATGTGTGGGAACGGATTTTAAGGGTATAGATGTTATGGGTCGAGTGTTGCACAAGGAAAACCACCAATGCACAGAACGCAAAGCAAAGTTTTATTGGGTAAAGGACTAATGCATCAGGACCACAGGTCCTGATCTTGACCTAGAGGTCAGGATCTCTGAATGCAGCCCCGAGCTGCTTGGGGGGGGGGGGGGGTCAGTTTATATTGCAGAGAACCACAAGACATTCATTACAAAAACAGGATAGGAGTTAAACCATAAAGTTACACAAAGTTACTGCTAAAAAGGGTGGTCATTACAAAAAGTCGCAAGATAAAAAAGTCACAAAGTATTTGTTACATGAGTAACATAAGCAGAACTGAACTGAGACAAAGAACATTCCATTCTATTCATCATGTAAACAGAACAAAGGCAAGACCACAAAGATTACTTTAAACAAAGGGGTCATGGTACATTTTATTAGCGACATTCCTTATGGTGCTGATAACAGAAAGCACCTGCATTTCACAATAAAGTCTGTGGTAATGATTCGTGAAAATTCTCCTTTTATCTGTCAAGTAGCTTGGCTTGAGTAGTGACTTACAAGCTCCATTATGTGTGCCCTAGAGGCAAGGGCCACACAGGAGTGTTTAATCCACTCTATTGTATCCCTTAACAGTGGGATGATGGAGGAAGGAACATAAAATTAGATCAGGCTGAATTTATGGAAATGGGCTTATTGAGCAGAGATTTTAGATTTAACACTGCAGCTCATGCAGTTGGAAGAGGTAACAAGAGTTTATTTGATTGGATAGCTGAAGGATGGGTCCAAAGATGGCCTACTGTGAATGAGCAGGAGCTGCCTGATATCTCTTGGCTTAATGTTGATGAAAGGATTAAAATGCTCAGAGAACTTGGAACACTGGAGTGGATTTACAGTGTAAACTCTTTGCCTCCACAATGGGAGCATCCAGAAGATGTGTGATTCACTAAGACTGTAAGAAACAGATTTGTGAGAGGAGCACCAGCTACTTAAAGTGCCCAATCATTGGTGTTTTTGTAAAGAAGACATCACAGTGGGAGCCACAGTTGGTGCATTAGATGACTTAGATGCAATGGGTCTAACTGGATCTCAGGGTAATAAGGGCCAAGTGGCAGTGCTGAATTGCCAAAGGTGAGGTGAGTGTGTTTAGCATAATAGACAGCATAGGCAGCACACAATGCATATAAAGGTATGACTCATATGGAACTTTGGCACTGGGGAAAAGGATATAATCAGATCTTTTGGGGCCTACTGGACACTGGCTCTGAACTGACATTGATTCCAAGAGACGACAAACAGTATTGTGGCCCTTCAGTTAAAGTAGGTGCTTACAGAGGTCAGGTGATCAATGGAGTTTTGGTAAATGTTAGACTGACAGTGGATACAGTCACTCACCCTGTGACTATTTTCCCAGTCCCAGAATGCATAATTGGAATAGATATAGTTAGGACTCCCACATTGGTTCCCTGACTTGTGGAGTGAGGGCTATTATAGTTATGAAGACCAAATGGAAGCCATTGAGGCTCCCACCATCAGGGAAAATAGTGAATCAAAAACAGTATTGTAGCTGGGTGTGGTGGCACATGCCTTTAATTCCAGCCCTTGGGAGGCAGAGGTAGGAGGATTGCTGTGAGTTAGAGGCTACTCTGAGACTACCTAGTGAATTTCAGGTCAGCCTGAGCTAGTGAGACCTTACCTTGAAAGACCAAACCAACCAACCAACCAACCAAACAGACAAACAAACAAACAAACAAACAAAAAACAGTATTGCATCCTTGGAGAGATTGTAGAAATTAATGCCACTATAAAGGACTTGAAGGGTGCAGGGGTGGTGGTTCCTGCCACATCTTCCTTTAACTCTCCTCTTTGGCTTGTTCAAAAGACAGACAGATGCTGGAGAATGGCAGTTAATTATTGGAAACTTGATCAAGTGGTGACTCCAATTGCAGATGCTGTACTAGATGTGATTTCCTTACTTGAGCAGATTAACACATTTCCTGGCACCTAGTATGCAGCTAGTGAACTTTCAAATGCTTTCTTCTCCATAACTGTCCACAAGGACCACCAGAAGCAGTTTGCCTTCAGCTGGCAAGTTCAGCAGTATACCTTTACTCTTTTACCTCAAGGTAATATTAACTCTCCAGTCCTGTGTCAGAGCTTAGTTCACAAGGACCTTGATTTCCTGTCCCTTCCTCAAGGTGTCACATTGGTCCATTATATCAATGATACTGTAACGATTGGATCAAATGAGCAGGAGATGGCAACTACTCTGTAGTTGCTGGTACAGCATATGTATACCAGGGGATAGGAAATAAATCCATCTAAAACTCAAGGACCGTCCACCTCAGTGAAGTGTCTAGGAGTTCAGCAGTGTGGGGCATACAGGAATATTCCTTGTAAGATGAAGGAAAAGTTATGGTATCTGGCTCCTCCTGCCACTAAGAAAGAAGCACAATGTCTAGTGGGCCTATCTGGATTTTGAAGACAGCACATTCCTCATTTGGGTGTATCCCTCTGTCCCATATACCAAGTGACTTGGAAACTGTAGCAGGAAGCTTCAGGTTCACTGAAATGAACTTCCAGACCAGGAACAGTTATGGAGGAAAGGATTTATTGAATCTTAAAGATCCAGGGGAAGTTTCATAATGGTAGAAGAAGTTGGTCCCCTCTTAAAGGACCAGTCAAAGAGAGAAAAAGCTAAAAGCCCAAAGCCACACAGCACAGCACACTTCAGGAACTCCAGCTAGGTACACTTTGCATATCTTTAGATTGAAATCTCAAACCCACCACCATACCTTAAGGTCCGCCCAAGAACTGCCTCCAGCCAGGTGGCTTCAGATGCAAACTACAAACTAATAATACACTGAATATATTGGGGGCCATCTATTCAAACTACTACAGAAAGCAAGTAGTTTTCAGTGGGGCCCAGGACAACAGAAGAGTCTTCATCAGATCCAGGCAGCTGTTCAAGCTGCTCTGCCCCTTGGTCCATATGAGCTAGCAGATCCAATGGTATTTGAGGTATCAGTGGCAGATAGGAATGCCCTTTGGAGCTTTTGGCAGGCCCCCATAGGTGAATCACAGTAGAGGTCCTTGGGATTTTAGAACAAGGCTCTGCCATCATTTGAAGACAATTATTCTCTCTTTGAGAGACAACTCTTGCCCTAGCTATTGGGCATTAGTGGAGAGTAAACATTTGACTTTGGGCCATCAAGTTACTACGCAACATGAGCTGCTCATTATGAGCTGGGTGTTATCTGACCCACCAGGCCATAAATTTGGACATGTACAGCAGCAGTCCATCATCAAGGGGAAGTGATATATATGTGATTGGGCTCAAGCAGGCCCTTAAAGCACAAGTAAGTCACATGAGAAAGTTTTCAAATGCCTATGATTTCTGCTCCTGTTATAATGCCTTCTGCTACCAATCATGCACCTATGGTGTCATGGGATGTGCCCTATGATCAATTGACTCAGGAAGAGAGGACTAGAACATGGATTACAGATGGTTCAGCATGTTATGTTGGCACCTCCCAGAAGTGGACAGCTGCATCATTATAGCCCCTTTCTGAGACAACTCTGAAGGACTGTGGAGAAGGGAAGTCTTCACAATGGGCAGAACTTCGGGCAGTGTACATGGTTATGTATTTTGATTGAACAGAAAAATGGCCAGAAGTGTGGTTATACACTGATTCATGGGCTGTGGCCATTGGTTTGGCTGGATGGTCCAGGACTTGGAAGAAGCACAATTGGAAAATCTGTGAGAGGAACATTTGGGGAAGGCGTTTGTGGATAGAGCTCCCTGAATGGGCAAAGGATATAAAGATACTTGTGTCCCATGTTAATGCTCATCAGAAGGTGACCTCATTGGAGGATTACTTTAATAATCAAGTAGATAAGCTGACCTGTTCTGTGGATAGTGGTCTACCTCTTTCTTCAGCCATCTCTGTCATTGTCCAGTAGGCTCATGAACAAAGTGGCCATGGTGACAGGGATGCAGGTTATGCATGGGCCCAACAACATGGACTTCCACATAGTGACAATCATCCATTATGTTTTCTGCTTTGCAGAAGACTATAATGCAATTGTAAGGAAAAGTCTATTACTGTTGTTTTCATCATTATTTCATTTTTATGGTTGTTCCATTCATTCCATTGCTATAATTGGTTCTAATTGGTGTGTTTTCCTTACTTTCAAATCATAAAAATACAATTTATTTTCTGTAGATCTACAAACAAAAGTTGCAGACAGGTGCTATAGAAAAAATTGATCTCATTTTGTTGTAGTAGAAATTTTCCTATTGCCAGATATCAGAAAAAAATATACCAAAGAAGAGGCTAGTCTGAAAAGGAGACCTGCAGAAGTAAAGCATGGTGGAGAGGAAGTAAAAGACTCAGCTTGGCCCTGAGCTGGAAAGAATCTGGATTGACACTGTCTTAGACATCTTGGCACCACTGAGGAGGGACCACAAAGTGATAGTCATCTGACCATCAATCATTAATTTGTAGTCTGGTGGATATTCATCTGTGCCTTGAGATTCTGGTCAACTCACATGTCACTGTGGATGTTTGCCTACCTGTTACCCTTAATTTCCATACAATGAGGGAGCAGTGGATTTGCAGAAGCTGAGCAATTTGCCTACAAGTAACTAGCAGTATTTTAACTGGAATTTAGGCTCTATGAATTTCCATTGAACACTCTTCCCAATACATAAACACCCCATAATATTGACTAAAATTTGATTTGTGGGTCATACAACAATTGAAAGCTGACAGTTTGCTCATCATTGATCTGTGGGAAATTTCTACCTCTTAATATGAGATATAAACAAATGGTGACAGGCATCTTGTGCCATTTTCAACCTTGTATTTTATTCTTCCAGCTGGAGACAGTGTTATTCTGATAAAATCTTTGCTGTAAATTTACCAAACAATTTTCCTTACAAATGGTTTCCAATATATAATTATGCAAACGAGCTCTTTAATAAACAACCCGGGCCTTGGCATAGTAAGATGGGGTACAGTAATATTTATATAAAATTTTGGCCAGCCATTTATTTTGAAGTCCAGTTTTCAAGGTTGGGAAGTATATATTCAAGGCAGTTTAGAGATTAACAGAAAGCTGATTGTAAAACCTTATAGGAGCCTTTGACATAAACAAATGTATGAAAATAGCATCCTGGAACTGTTTGCAAAGTCTGACAGGGTTACTGGGCTTTCTCCAAAGCAGAGGGTGCAAAGTATACTAGATATATCAAATTCTAGCAGTCATCTTTTAAATAAGTGATTTTTTTTTATCATAAAGGGAAACTCCTAACAGCTTTCCCTGTGTGCTGCAGATATATTTCCTTCTGCTTGGTTTTATAATTGTGTCTCCTTTGGACAAATGCTACACAGAGAATATTCTCCTCAAGGTCTGTATCTAGCTGAATATTCCAGGCTATGAAATGGTGAAAACAGTTGAGGAGTTCCCCTGCAAAAGCACTGCAACCATTTCATCCCAATAAACTGCCCTGCATGGCTGTCTCAGGAGTGGAACATCAGACTACGCTGAGCACAATCTTAAATATGCTTACATACATTTGAATAGCCACAATCTATCCCTCAGAGTTCCTTGGAGTAATGGCTGCTTATATTTTCCTTTTTCTTTTATCTATCTTTTAACTCTCTTTCTCCATTTGCTTACTAAAAATTATTATCTAAAATATTATCAACTAAATGCTTGACCATGAGGAACCTGGAAGTCTCCTCTAAGCTATGATCTACTCTTGGAAAAGAATCATTCCTATGTGTCTTTAAATACTAGGCTCAGGGTTTTGCTCATAGTGGGTGAAAAATGCGATTAAAAATAAGTGATACTGTTTCCTTCATATAAATCTTTGTACTTGTGCAGTCAGGTTCACATTGCTGGTAGAAAGCACCCATCCAAGAGCAGCTTTTGGGAAAAGGGGGTTTATTTTGACTTACAGATGAAAGGCCCAGAAACCAGACTGGCACCATGACAGGCTTCAGTAAGGCACTGCCCTGGTTACACCTAAGTTTCAAATTCCCACTTAGGCAGAGGACCTGAGTCAGCCCCTAGACATGTCCAGACATGCTCAAGACATGCCCAAGACTTGTCCCTTCTGCCTCTCTGCCCAAGCCAATCAGAAGAATACAAGTACAGTTATTGTTTAAACCAACCAACCATGTAACTGCCCCCTACTTCTTTGTTAAAATCCCTATAAAAACCCTGCCCTTCAGCTACTCAGGGCTCTTACATGGATCCACTGTGCTGGTGAAGTCAAGAGTCTGGGCTTAAGCCCAAAATAAAGCTCTTTGCTTTTGCATGCCTGTTTGGTTCTCCTCAGTGGTCACTGGGGGTGCCAAGAACTGGGCATAACATTTGGGGGCTCATCCTGGGATCCCCTCAGAGCCCCGTGAGGACCACCAAAACATGGAGCTCTTGGTTGCCAGCTGTTAAGTGTGCTTCTGTGTTGTGCTTCAGTGTTTGTCTTTCCTGAAAACATGTCCTGCGTCCTTCCTTTCATCAGAAAATTGTGGTTGGGCAGATGTGCCCCTGGTGTCCACTCTATCTGGACAGTGGGGTCCTGGGTGCCCCAGGTCTGTCTGAGGGGGATGTCATTCCCCTAGTAGATTTGCAGTGGCAATGCAGGTTGCTACCATGGAACAGCAAGAAGCTGTTGTCTCAGTTTCAGTTTTGTAGCCGCTGGCTAGCTGAACATTTTTGCTGTCTCCATTTCCTTTTCTTTGTTGGAATTACTATTTGTGTGACTGGACATATGGGACAGATGCAGTCTACCTCACTTTCTTTACTGTCAGACCACTTTCAGGATATTAAAATTAGGGCTCAAAACCTCAGTGTAGAAATAAAGAAAACTAAACTTTTTTTCACTCTTTGCAGGAGCGAGTGGCCCTGCTAGAGGGCACCTTCCATTTATCAATCATGCAGTGAGTCAAGGAAAACATCTTTCAGGGACCTCCTGGCCACCAGACCAAATCCCCTATATTCTAGTATGGTTGAACCTTTTCTTCCCCCTACACAGGAGACCACCACAATTATGGCAATTAAGAAGAAAGATAAACCAGATGATTCCTCCTCCTCTTCCTCCTCTGTTCCTCTACATCCTGTACCCCTGAACTCACAGGAGGAAGAATTGATCTTCCCTCCTCCCTACCCTCCCTTCTTTTCCCTTCAGGTAGCCAGAGTCCTTGGACTCTCGGCAGTGGTCTTGGCCATTACCTCCATGTGTACTAGACCTGACCCTGGGTGAAAGCTGGGAGTAGGGCATGGCTGATCTAAGGTGCATGCAAGCCCCACCCAGCTGCCACAGTGCACCAAAAAGTGTCAAGAAAGAAAAAAAGGCATGTTTAATGACAGTCTATAAGGAACTGAAGTTTTATGTAAAAAATGTCATTCTTTGTTACATGATATTATAAATATAATTACTGAATTTATGTTCTAGGTCAACTTCAATTTACATAGAGGATTATTAAAAACAACAGAATTCCCCCTAAAGTGGTAACTTATAATTTGTCAGGTATTTAAAAAAAAAAAGATTGTAATATCTTGTTACTTAAAAGGAGGAGGCAACTGACCTGACTTCTAGGCCAGCCTGCCTCAAGATAGCAACAAAATTTGCCTTAGTTACTCCTAATAAAATTATTTCCAAGTGTCTTACTGGTACTAATGACATAAAATTGTCTTTAGACTACCCACTTGTTAGTAATAGGATTAATCAATTTGGTGTAGTTTTTCGTAATAGACTTATAAGAAAAATGTTTAATAATGGGTGAGATGAGTTGATTGAAGGAACTGGGAAGGAATTTTTCAATGTTGGAACATAGAATGTTAATTAAAAATGTTTTTTGAGTGGTACTTAGATCAGAATGTTAAAGTATGTGGATAAAGATGTGCGTATGTAGGAAAGATTTTCAGGCTAAACCTAAATGCCATGCCTAAAGTTAGAGATTTTTCAACTGTTTACAAACTCTTAAGGAACAATAAAACTAATTTTCAGGCTAAAATATGTTGGGATAGCTTGCTTAAGCTTTATCAAATTTAAGTCATGGGTAAAACATAAAATTATTTTGTGTTAATAAAAATTTCTGTGGTACATAAAATCAATAGCTATCAAGTTTAAGCCAAGATCATTGGTTGTCAAATAATGTTTTTTCTTTCAAAAAGATTTGGGCTGGAGAGATGGCTTAGCGGTTAACCAGTTAACGGCTTGCCTGTGAAGCCTAAGGACCCCGGTTCGAGGCTTGACTCCCCAGGACCCACGTTAGCCAGATGCACAAGGGGGCGCACGCATCTGGAGTTCGTTTGCAGTGGCTGGAGGCCCTGGCACGTCCATTCTCTCTCCCTCTCTCTATCTGCCTCTTTCTCTGTCTGTCGCTCTCAAATAAATAAATAAAAAATAACAAAAAAAAATTAAAAAAAAAAGATTTATCAAGGGTTATATGAGAATTTAGCTAGCTGTTTCGGTTTTTTTAAAAAGGACCAGATTCTGCTCTATTGTATGTAAGTCCAGTGCTTATAACAAAATTAACTCCTAAGACATATTCCCTACTTTAGGGTACAGCCTCATGCCCAAACAATGTTCCTCATCTGAGAAAAAAAAAAAATACTCAAGCTCTGTGGTTCTGTTTCCAATGTTCTCTGGGTAATTTGTACACACACAGGTACCTGAACTAATCAAAGATGTTTTCAAACACAGGTGCTAAGAATTTATAATGTCTTACTTGTCCTTTTCTGACAATTTCTAGGTTAAATTAGTAGTTTGTAAATTAATTGGTACTGTTTTCAAGACTGGTAACAGGTTCTGCCTATATTTATAAATGTTAAGATATTTAAAATGTGAGATGTGCCTACTTTCTATACCTCATATGTAAGGCTTATGCTGCCACAGTATAAAAAAATTTTAAAGATTGGACAAAATGATTTTAGAAGCCTTTATGCCATTCTTTAACTAAATCTACTCCAGTAATCAAATGCGCTCTATGTGTACATAAATCCAGGCTGGTGTAACTTCCTTTCTAAGTGTGTTAATTACCTACATAGAATCCAAGGCCAATTGGAATCACTGGAGCAAGGGGCACCAATATTTTGGCCTGCGCTCTCAGGTCATGAGGCCACTGGAGATGATGGGACACTTCTACACTGGCCCCTTGGTAAGATTCCGTGCCAACTCCAGTGGAGTCTGCATGACCTGTTCACCAGGCTGAGGTGAAAATTTCAAGGAAGAAAGCCTCCTGGAAGGATGTGCATTTTCCAGGCTTGTAGTGCCTTTTGCTGCTCTCTAATAGCTGTTTTCTTCATTACTACTGACACATGGCAGCAGCATGATGTTCTTTCACAATTTAGTAGAAAATTAGATATGGAACAGTTTCCAAAAATGAGTCACCTGATGGTGTGACGCTTCCTCCAAAGACCCTGCTGTTGTTTCAAGCCATAGTCAGAATTCCAAGAACCAGAACCAATCAATGAACCATTACCTTGTATACGAGTGTATAGGAATGGGGATATGCTAGTAAACAATGGTGGGAAGCATGTTTCTTGGTATTCTTTAACTTTTTTGGACAGACTTTCTAGGTCGAGGGCACCTTGGTGCTTGCTTACTAAAGCACAAAGAGAAAGCATTAGGAAGCAACTGGGATCCAATTATCAGAAGGCAGGCATTGATACACCTACATTGTTATGGTATAGTTCAAGGAAGAAAATATATTAGAGTTATGAAGTCACCCTGTTAGAACTTTTGTTAAAAATACTTGATGCTTGAAGCAGGCTAAAAACCAAAAGTCATTTGTAACCACTGACTGTCATGCTAATTTTGGTGAGATATTAACTATTAAATATGTGATTGTAATCTTTATTCAATGTATTTGTGCCTTGGTTCCTGGAACAGGCTGTTCATAGAAATTGTACCACATGAATAAACAGAGGCTAAGCTTATGTAGCCAGAATTGTATGTAACCTGATGCTCTACTTCAGTAAAATACACTCAGATACATTAACCTTGTGTGTGTGTGTCTGTTTGTCACTCCACTGACTCCTTGCCCACCTCCCAAGGCCCTGTTTTCCCTCAGACTGGTGGTCCCGGCTTTGCTGGTCCATGGCAGTAAGTCACCTGTCTTCCTGAACAGGGAGGATATGGAGACCCAAACAAAATTGGTGTACAGTCTGAAACAGGAGAGTCACAATTGAGGAGCAATCAGTTCTCCCGATTTCTCAAAGAAGGGGAAACTACTTGGCCAGCACGACCCTGACTCATCCTAACAGACATAAAAACACCAGTAAGCTATGGGGCTACTCCTGTGTCCCTAAAGTCTCTTTGGAGAGCTATTAGTGACCTCCAAAATTAATCCTTATTTAAAATTTGGATTTGGCTATCTGTATGGTCTTAAACACTCAGAGAGAAATGTACAACCAAAGATAAAAATACCTTAAATAAGTGAATGGCCTATTAAGTAATACAACAAGAGCTTTCCAAGAGGGGAAACAAACAAGCATTAAGACATTTTTTCCCATAGTTCTAATTCTATAATAAGAAAAAACTATAGATGTCAAAAGTGTTATTTTCAAATCTAAAATATATAAGTAAGTTCTGAGACCAAAAAATATATTTGTATAGCCTTTAATGGCATCCAATAGCTCTCTACTATCAAGGTTAAATGTTGTGTATATGTTTCTGATAATTCTGCTTATATCTCATCTGTTTTACAAGCCATGTCCAATACTACTGTGCCATTTAATGAACAGTTCTGGAAGAAAATCTCAGCCAGCTCATCCTCAGATGATCCTGACATGATCCAAGCCTGTCTACCTGGATTCCCTTGACCTCAAAAAGTACCAGTTTGCTGTGTGCTCACTTCTCATTAACTCCTTATTTTTATTCTTTCTCCTCAATGTTCTCTTCCAAGCCTATATTCCTACACTCTGGGGTGTCCATTAATATAGTTCCCCTCTCTGGGAGAGACTCTCTAACTGCAATAAATCCACACTTCATGTCCCATTCAGCAGGAAATAGTAAATGACCTGATGTCTTCATCCCAGTCCCCTAAAGCAGTTAGAGTGTCTTCTCATGAGATGGAGAAATAAAAGGAGCAATCAGTCCTCCTGACTTCCCACAACAAGGAGGACTATGCCAAGCCATGGGATAGCAATGTTGTTTTTATACGAACAATTCAGGTATCATTAGAGATAGCTTAGCCATGGTCCACAAGAAACTAGAGGAAAGTGCTAAAGGTAGACAACAGAATCAAAATTGGTATGAATCCATGTTTGATTGGTCATGGCTAATGACCTTGCTTTCAACCCTAGCTGTACCCCTGGTTTTATTATTGTTGTTACTAACCCTTGGACCCTGCATAATCAATAAACTAATCTCTTTTGTCAGGGAACGAATTGATGCAGTACAAGTCATGGTGCTAAGAACCAAGTACCATCCGTTACAACCTCTTCCCTAATAAAGACCCAAGATTGGGTCCTTTTAAGTTACAAGTAGAGGGGAAAATGAAAAACCCGGAAACCAGACTGGCACCATGACAGGCTTCAGTAAGGCACCTCCCCAGCTACTAAGTTTCAAATTCCCGCTTAAGCAGAGGACCTGAGTCCTCTAGTCATGTCCAGCCATGCCCAAGACTTGCTCAAGACTTGTCCCTTCTGCCTCTGTGCCCCAGCCAATCAAAAGAATACAAGTATAGTTACTGTTTAAACCAACCAATCATGTAACCGCCCCTTACTTCTTTGTTCAAATCCCTATAAAACCCTGCCCTCCTGCTATTCAAGGCTCTTGCATGGATCCACTGTGCTGGTGAAGTCAAGAGTCTGAGCTGAAGCCTGAAATAAAGCTCTTTGCCTTTGCACGCCTGTTTGGTTCTCCTTGGTGGTCACTAGGGGAGCCAAGAACTGGACATAACAACAACATCGTGGAGGGGATGCTCCACAATGGCAGGGGAAAATGATGGCATTAACAGAGGGTGGACATCACCCCCTGGCCAACATAAGGTGGACAATAGCAACAGTGGAGTGTGCCAAACACTAGCAAGGTGGAGCTGGCTATAACACCCATAAGCCTGCCCCCAACAATACATTGCCTCCAGGAGGCATTAATTCCCAAATCTCCATAAGCTGCAAACCTAGCATCCAGAACACCTAAGTTTATGGGGGACACTTGAATCAAACCACCACAATACTTTATAAAACATATGCTTTATAAAACATTTTCTGTTGGTTCTATATTTACATTTGAAGAGGGGAGAAAAGGTGTCATTGTTTCAATATGTTTATTCAAGAAGAGGAGGTTAGGTTTGTATTACAATTAAGAGATTAATTAGGCAAATCACCCCAGCAGGAAAACAGGTCAGGAGTAGTATAGGTAAGGAAGCCATCAGATCACAGTGCAGTATCCTGTTTATGTAGAGAATACACAGAACCTCTGGGATCCCCTGTCTCCTACCTGGCCCCATCTGATTAGGGGTGTTTCTTGGAAAGTGAAGAGCACAGGGCAGCTTAAGCATTGGGTTGCCAAACTCTACTTAGGGACAGGAGAAGAGACAGGGGTGAAATTTCTTGATGATAATGGCATATTAAAGTCACCCACTATTATTGTGTTGGGATTTGTGTCTGACTATGTTTGTGTCTACTATATTCTACTTTGTAAAATTTGGTGTGTTTGTGTTTGGTGCATATATGTTTAGGATGGTAATGTACTCTTTTTGACTTGTCCCCTTGATGACTGTTAAGTGCCTTCTTTTTCTCTTTTGATCATTTTTGATTTAGAGTCTATTGTCTTAGATCTTTGTACTGCCACATTTTCCTGCTTCCTGTTTCCATTTTCTTGGAATACCTTCTTTCTATTATTTTGCTCTAAGTTGTTGTTTATCTTTAATTGTAATGTGGGTTTCTTGAGGACAGCAAATGGGCAGATCCTATTTTCTGATTGAGCCTGTTAACCTGTGTCTTTTGATTCAGGAGTTGAATCCATTGATGTTCAGGGATATAATTGGAAATGAATCCTTGTGGTCTTGATGATTTTATGGAATGTGATGTTGTCTTGCTCTTTTGTTTTAAAAAGTGATTTAATTCGATATTTTTTTAATCCCTCCCGCAACTTCTTCAGTATGTTTATTCTTCTCTTTAATGTGAAGTATTGCATCCAGTATTCATTGTAGGGCTGGCTTGGCATGCACATATTTATAAAGCCAGCTTGTAATGTGGAAAAATTTTCTTTCTCCTTTTACTATTCTATTAGAGGGGATAATTTTGCTGGGTATGGGAGTTCATGTTGGCAAGCATGGTCTTTCAATATTTTAAATACTCCATTCCACACATTTAGAATTTTAGAATTTTAGATTAAATTTAGAATTTAGAATTTTCATTGAGAAAGATGACTGTTATTCTGACATCATTTTAACCTTTGTAAATTATGAGTTGTTTCTATTTAACCTTTTAGTATTTTTTCTTTGTTTTCTGCCTTTAGTGTTTTAACTATAATATGACCTGGGGAATTTCTTCTCTGGTTCTATATATTTGGCATTCTGCATGACTCTTATACCTGGATTAGCCACTCTTTCACAAATTCTGGCAATTTTTTTCCCATAAATTCCTTGAAGATATGTCTTTCACCTATAGCTCTTTCCATTCTTGTATGCACAGAATTTGAATATTTGGTCTTTTAAGGTGTCCCATATTTCTCTCATGTTCTGTTTGTTTGTTTGTTTGTTTTGAACTTGTCATCGATTTTTGTCTGCTGTTCTATTCCCTTTGCTTTCTCCTGAGGTCCTGATATTCTATCCTCCACATAAGCCATTCTGTTGGTAAGGCTTTCTTGGGAGATTTTTAAATGAATTGTTTCAATTTTTGATTTCCATGAAGTTTTCTTCAGCACTCCTGTCTCTTTATTTTGTTCTTTTTTCTGTTCCTGGTTTGAATTTCTCATTGCATTGAGTTGATTATTTGTGCCTTCTTGGGATTTATTCAGTCATTTGTTTGTGTCCTCTTTGAATTAATTCAGTTGTATATTGAGTTCTTTTAGTTGATTCTTTTGTATTTTATTAAACCATTTTTTCATGTTCTCTTTAAGTATGCTATATATGCTGATTATAATTGTGTTTGGAATTCTTTGACTGGAGTTTCCTCTAAGTATTCTTCATTGGAGTCTTCAACTATTTGACTAGGCATTCTTGGTGAGAATATATTTCCCTTGTGATTTGTTCTGCTTTGGGGTTTTCACATCTGGAGATAATCCCTTTATCCTGCTGAGAATGAAGCAACTATGGCTCCATTGGACCTGTTATAAGTGGACTGGTCTACCTTGCTCTGTATGTGGTAGTCTCCTCATAGGTCTTGCTTAGGCTCAGGGGTGAACCTATGGTGCTGAAGCTCCTAGGGACCTGAGTCCTTAGTACCTAAGTCTGCCTTGCTCAGGGGCAGCATGGGTTTATCTGGGTACATAGCAGAGTTGGACTAAAGTAGAGAAGGCCTTATTCTGGGTGGGCATAAGCAGGTGATCTGCACAAGCAGTTGGTTTGGGCACAGGGGGAGCACTTATCTGGGATCTGAGCCATAGTCCACCTCACTTCAACTAGGTATATGTATAGTTTCAGAGGTGAAGTTTCTTTCACTCTGCAGAAAGCAGAATGTGAGGCAGGAAGGAATATGCTAGAAGTCTCTAGCTATAGTGGGGGTATATGAGATATTCATTCTCAAGATTAATATGTTCCTTGAATAAAATAAAAAATTTGAGAATTAGATTATGCTGTAAAGACTCACACAAATTTCTGGAATGTAGATGTCCTTACTGTTTTCCCCAAGAGTCTATTTCCACCAGTTTGATAATTTTGGCAGAGGCATTGTGTAAATATTTGTCATTGTTAAAATGAATATTAAGTTTAACTGGAAGAGACTCCAGATAGCATCCAAAATACCTTAGAAAACAATGGTAATAAGGTTTTATTAAAATCATCCCTTGAGCAAAATAAGACCCAGGGATACCCAAAGCCTCAATTAGGGTGTAGTAGTTTGGCTCCAAAAACTGAGACTTAAAAAATTATTTATTTATTTGCAAAGGAGAGACAAAGATGGAGGAGAGAGAGAGAGAGAAAGAGAGAGAGAGAGAGAGAGAGAGAGAAAATGGGCACACCACCACCTCTTGCCACTGTAAACCAACTCCAGATGCATGTGTGACATGCTCTCATGCACATACATCTGGCTTTACGTAGGTACTAGGGAATTGAATGTAGGCCATTTGGCTTCGAATGCAAGTGCTCTTAAATGCTGAACCATCTCTATAGCCCAGATTAAACTTTTTTGATTAAATTTCTTGCTTGAGCCCTTAATAGGCTATGAGGGGGAATGTCACTGGGGGTAGATTTTGTAGTCCATCCCTAATGTATGTTTGGGGCAGATTATAGTCCACACACTAGTTGTGTGGAGAGCAGTCTGAGCTCTGGGTGGTTCATGCTTCCTGGTGTTGGTGTTTGCTTGCTGAAGTTGTTTCTTTCTGCTTATATCTGCAGAATTAAATAGCTTCTTCTGCCATTGACAGGTTTTCCAAGCTTGAAATAAACCTCTGCCTCCTACAAGCTGTGTCTGAATGGATGTTTGTCCTAGAAATAGGGAACTTACTACAATACAAGGGTCTACTTCTGTCTCATCTGGGTACATTTCTAGGATTAGTCCTCTTTCCTGAACTATAAGAAATCACAAAGCTCATTGGTGTTGGAATTTCTAGGCCTTTTGCCAAATAAGATTTTGTCTGACCATTTTTTGAACTAAAGACAAAAATGGACAGTAGATTAACATCACATTCTCAAAAAAATGAGTGGAGAGATCAATATATCATAACATCAAAAACAATGTTTGAAACACATATTCTGATACCAACATTTTGGGACTCAGCCAACACATATAAGATACGGTGAATCAGAGGTAAACTAACATACATGCTAACTACTCTTCAGCATATTTTTGGAAATACAAGCCTCTAGGTGTTGCCCTGCAGGATGTGGAACTACCTGCCCATATTGTCAGTGTTTATTTACCATATTGTTAGTGTTTATTGCACAGCAACTCTCTAGAAGGCATTGTGGCTAAGCTTTGAAGATTATTGGTAAACAAGACCATATTCCTTCTTTTATGGGGTAGAGCATCTGGTAGGAGAGTCAAGCAGTAATTTACCAAACACAAAACTTCAGATAGTTGGTAATGTTTTAAAGATAAATATCTAATACAGTCATGGGGTTTTAGAAAAACCATGTGGTAGTAGTTGACATATGAGGCAGTAAAATTTTAATGGACATGAAATACTTATCTCTGTTAAAATCTGAGGACAGGAGCTCTAGAGAAGAGAAGAGGCAACTTGGAAGACTTAAGATCCCAGAAATATCCTGCATGTATGGATGACAGAAGAAATTCCTCCTAGATGAAGCATCATGTTGGGAAGGATGGTAAGAAGTAAGGTCAGAGGAGTCGCAAGGCTAGATAGTATGGAATCTTGATTGTGTTTTATCTTAAGAGCATCTAGAAGCCATTGAAGACACAAAATCGGCTGTTCTTATCAGGGATCAAGCTTGCCTGAATGTTGGAAGCAATTCTTCAATGAACTTCCTTTTGCTGAAAGCAGCAGAGGCCAAGACAAAATGACTACCAATCTGTGTCTCTGTTTTCAGTCTATGTCAGATGATGGCCTATTCTTATGTTAGATGACAATTTGAACAAATCATTTATGTGTGGCTGCTCATATTGTTTGTGTAACTATGATGTTGGTGATATTAACTGGCCCATTTTAAGGTAGGGAAGGTAAAGACTAAAGAAATTAAGTGATGGGTCTATGTCATGAGCCTTTCTACAGCTATTAACAGTTGGGATATAACAGAAACTACAGTGGATTTCAAAGACTTGGGCTCTCCCAGTTACTAGAAAATCATCTTGATTTTCAATCTATATAATTATCACTTTTCATTGATTTTCTCATCTGTAAAATGGAGGAATGTAATACAAGGGAGCTAGCTATATATACTCTATATAAGGGAGTTGTTGTGAGCAATGAAATACTATGTAAAGTAACTGAAGCAATAAATGTTAGTTCTCTTCACATACAAACCTGATATTAAAAATAATATAATTTTTTGACTATTTCTAGGTAATTAACATGGCTTTGTGAAAATTTTTATTTAATATAAAAATATTTACATCTTAGAAGGATTCTTAGGGCTCTTGGTTTCTTCTACATGGGTATAGAAGGAGATGTTGAAATAAATATATCCTCTGAAGATTAGAAGTATTGAGTCATATATTTTCACAAGTTAACTTTAATTTCAAGCAATGCTTACTTCTGTTTCATGAAGTTAACCCAGAAGAAAAAAAATAACTATTTACGAGTTTTGGTACTTTTCTAGGCAACATAGAAGAAGGTTGGGGCATGGAGATGCATCAGGCTGCTCAGACCCACAAGGAGGGAGAGGGGATAACTTTCTATCGTGGCAATGGACAGGTCTTCTCAGTAGAATCTGATAGAGGGAGTGAGTACACGTGTTTTTAAATTAATCTCCAAAAATCTTGAGATTATATTAAGAAATATTGGTTTCTTAAAAGGATCCATGATAGAAGAGAATAAGTAAGATTATGAGAAATTAAAACTAAGTTAGTTTAACAATTTGTAAGTAACCAAACATTAGTTAGGGGATCCTGTGTCTGTGTGAACTAGATACAATTGTCCCAATACCATGACTTACTCTTTTAAACATCCTTCTATAAGAAGTATTTCAACATCTTTTTTTTTTTTTTTTTTTTTTTTTTTTGCTGAAAAGGCAATATCATTTGTCTACAATGTAATTTCAAAACTAAATCAGAACCTGGGTGTGGTGGTACATGCCTTTAATTCCAGGGAGTCAGAGGTAGGGGGATTGCCATGAGATCAAGGCCACCCTGAGACTACATAGTAAATTCCAGATTAGCCTGAGCTAGAGTGAGTAGAGTGAGGCCCTATTCAGAAACAAACAACAAATAAACAAATCAATATAATGTCCTCATATTAGAAGAAGAGAAATTTTAAAAAAGGTAATTTAAGATAAAGTAATGCATAAAATATTTGAATATATTTATTTTTTAACATTGAAAAAAACAGACTTCAATAAGTAAAAAGTATATGATGAGGTGAGGTTGTGGAGAAGCCAACCAAGTTACATAAATTAGGTGATAAAAGTATTCTCTTAAATTTCCCATATTTCGCCGGGCATGGCGGTGCACACCTTTAATCCCAGCACTTGGGAGGCAGAGGTAGGAGGATCACCATGAGTTCAAGGCCATCCTGAGACTATATAGTGAATTCCAGGTCAGCCTGGGCTAGAGTGAGACCCTGCCTCGAAAAACCAAAAAAAAAAAAAAAATTCATATTTCCTTTTTTTGGTAGAGAATATATATTTATTAAGATTGTTTAATATAAAATTTTTTCTTTGTGGTTTTAGAAGTCTATATATATATTTTATTAGATATGGACATATTTAGTATGTAAACAACACATATTGGTACGATCTCTTCCCTCCTCCCTGCCCCTTTTCTGAAAAGGCCTTCCTCATGGAGAGTGCAGGTCAACCCCATGAGGATTGTGGGTCATGCATTATGGGGGCAGCAGTCAGTTATGGGAGACAGGCAATGTCTCTGTATAAAATGTCCCAACTTGTGGCTCTAACAATCTTTCTATCCCCTCCTCCACAACATTCCCTGAGCCATGCTGTGAGAATTTTAAGTCTACTTCAGTGATGGGCATTTAGGAGCCTCTGGATCTCTGGTTTGGTAGGTGTTGAGTATCCTCATTGTCTATCTCCATCATTCTCATGGTGATATAACATTCACTAAGAAAGCAGCACTCTTACCCATTTCCCCAATTATGCTGTGGTTTCAGCTGGGGCCAGGGTGGAGTGCACTGGGTAGTTTATCTCCTCAGGTCTAGCTCCCGTCTGAAAAAGAGAAGCAGATTCTCCAACAGAGAATGAAGTTAGCTGCAGTCAATGGTGTCTTAAGCAGTGGGATCTTACTATTAACCTCTGATGGGTCATCAACTGCTCTGATAGAAGACTATCTTGTTTGTTTTGGGAGATATAGTAGGACTCTCCAATCAACAGCTCATTGTGGATGTAGACCACATCCTGGTACAGGGAAAGTCAGGCCTGCACCAAGGGAAAATAAAAAAGAAAAACACAGAGAAGAAAGAGAAACAGGATAAATTTGAGGTCAGATTTTGTGTCACCTTCTCCAGGGCCCTTCAATGCATATGCTCCCCCTAAGGTCTTCTTGAAGGTTCCTTATTTAGTCTGAATTCCAGGATATAGGAGTCTATGGTACCAGTTCAATTTGGGTTCAGTTTTGTGTCTCTCTCCCACCCTATCCCTTCCCCCAAGCCCTACCCTCCCTATTTTCCAACCCTGAGATGCTGTTCTGGTATGTCAGCAACTTGGGCTGACCCAGGTTAGGAACTACAGATGAGTGAGGCCATGCAATGGTTGTCTTTTGGTGATTGTGTGAGTTCACTTAGAATGATCTGTTCCAATTTTGACCATTTCTCTACAAATTTCAATGTGTCATATTTTCTTACTGCTCAGTAGAATTTCATCATGCAGATATACCACATCTTGGTTATCCATTCATCCAATGATGGGCACCTGGGTTGATTCCAGTATATAGCTATTATAGATTGAGCAGCTAAAAACATGGTTTTATGACCAAATACCTCTGAAATGAGATGTAGTGCTTTTAGGGTAAATGCCCAGTAAGGGAATAACAGGGTCTATTGGTAACTCTACTCATCCTTTTTAGGAGTCTCCATATTGATTTCCATAGTGGTAGTACCAGGTAACATTCCTACCAACAATGAATGAGTGTTCCTATTTCTCCACATCCTTGCCAACACTTGTTTTCATTTGTTTTTTTTAATGTTTACTGTCCTAACTGGGGTAAGGTGGAATCTTATAGATGTTTTAATTTGCACTTTTCTAATGGTTAGGGAAGTTGAACATTTTCTCTAGTGTGTGTTAGTCATTTGTGATTTTTCCTCTGAGAACTCCGTAGTTATTCTCTGCCCCACTTTTGGAGTGGGCTGTTTGATATTTTATTGTTTAGTTTTTTTGAGTTCTTTGTTCATTCTAAATATTAGGCTTCTGTCAGTGGTATAGCTGGCAAAGATTTTCTCCCATTCAGTGGGTAATCTATTGGCTCTGCTTATGGTATGTTGGTCTGTGCAAAAGCTTTCTATCTTCATGAGATCCCATTGGTTGAATGTTTGTTTAATTTCCTTGGCTACTAGTGTTTTGTTCAGGAAGTCCTTTCCCAGTCCTGTGTCATGGAGAGCGCCTCCTATTTTCATTTGAAAGTGCTTTGTTTTAAAGATAAATCCTTTGTCTGATGACAAATAGCAGCCACAATGATAATTTTGGGCCTCCACATTAGATAAATTCCATTTCTTCTTCAGAGATGACTTTCCTTCTGTATTTCTTTTTTTCTCACTTAAAAATATTTTATTTACAACTTCTATACTTACAGATAGTAAACTATGATAATTCTCTCTCCTCCCCCACTTTCCCCTTCGCAACTCCACTCTCCATCATATCCTTTCTCTCTCTCCATTAGTCTCTCTTTTATTTTGAAGTCATCAACTTTTTTTCTTATTATGAGAGTCTTGTGAAGGTATTGATATGCGCTGTGAGGTCATGGATATCAAGGCCAATTTCTGCCTGGAAAGTTGCATTATAAGGTGTGGTAACCTTCTTTTGGCCCTTACATTGTTTCTTCTACCTCTTCTGTAATGGACCTTGAGCCTTGGAGGGTGTGAGAGAGATGTTTCAGAGTTGGACAGTCCTCTGTCACTTCTTCTCAGTACTATATTGCTTTTTGGGTCATCCCAGTGGTCACTGCCATCTGAAAAGAGAAGCTTCTCTAACCAAAAATGAGAGTAGCATTAATATATGGATATGAACATTAAGTGTACTGTTTTCAGCACAGTTTGGTGAGAATAATATATGCATTTAGCAAGACAAGAGCAGACTTTATATCCTTAAGGCTCATGACCTCCCGTGCCATAGGCTTTTTATTAGGGTTTCGGTACTAGGCATGTATTCCCTCTGACAGAGCAGTTCTCCAGTCCAATTAGAGAGAAGTTGGTTTCTCCCAGTTCACACATGCCACTATTGCATCTGTTCAGTCATTTGACCTGTCTGGCCAAATTGAGGCTTCCAGTGTCCACTGTTTTCACCACTGATGACATCTTTCTCCCATAGGGCTGCATGCAGGGCAGCTTTTTTCCAGATTTCAGTTGGCTGGTCTACAGGGAGAAGGTTTTCAGCTCAGCACCATCTTGATTTCTCAGTGACCTTGTTGCCTAGGCATGTGAAGTCTTTGGCAATAGGGTCTTACCATCAGTTACTCATGGGAAACCAAGGGACTTGGCAATAGCCTGCAAAAAATTACAGGGACCTTGTTGGCCAACAACTCACTGGAAGGTATCCTGTCCTGGCACTGAAAATTTTCTAGTAGCAATCTATGGCATCTGGATGTGAAATTATCCAAAGAAGTAGGCTTTCGTATGTCTTGTTCAGAATATTTTCAATTTTGATTGACCCTCCCCCACCCTTTTTTTACTCAATCTCTTCCCCTGGCCTGATTTTGGCCATTCCACTCCCTGTAATCTGTTCTTCTAGTTATATATATATATATATATATATATATATATATATATATATATACACACACACACAATAACATCCCCTAAAATCTTTCCTCCCTCCCTTATAGCATTTTATGAGCTTACTGGCCTTGGATACCTATTTTTGGTTTCAGCTCACACACAAGTCTGCACATTTGTAGCTAGGATCCACATATGTGAGAGAACATGTGATGTTTGGCTTTCTGGGCCTGGGTTATCTCATTCAGTACAATCCTTTCCAGATCCATCCATTTTCCTGTACATTTCATAATTTTACTTTTCTTTGTTACTGAATAGAACTCCATTGTGTAAATGTACTACATTTTTATTATCAATTCACCTGTTGAGGAATATCTAGGTTGGTTCCATTTCCTAGATATTTTGAATAAAGCAACAATAACATGGTTTTGCAAGCATCTCTAAGGTAATTAGAAGAGTCATTTGAATATATGCCTAGGAGAGCTATAGCTGGAACATATGGTAAATCTATTTTTAGCTGTCTCAATAACCTCCACACTGATTTCCATAATGGTTGTACCAGATTACATTCCCCAAAACAGTGTAGAAGTGTCCCCCTTTTTCTGCAATCTTGCCAACATTTATTGTCATTTGTTTTCTTAATGATAGCCATTCTGTTAGGAGTGAGATGGAATCTCAAATTAGTTTTAATTTGCATTTCCTTGATGGTGAAGGATGTAGAACACTTTTTTTTAGATGTTTATATGCCACCTGTATGAACTTTCTACTTAGTTCCATAGCCCCCTTTTTTTTTCACTTCTAGGAATTTATTCTGAATATAAACCTTGAACAATAAAAATGTACTTATGAGGCTATTTACTTCAAAAGTATTTATAACACAAAATTTTGGAAGCACTCTAAACATCCACTTATAGATTATGAAGCACACTATAATGTCCTGTGGAAAATAAAAAGAGAGATCTCTATGATATTATATAGACTGATTTCTAGAGAAGCCACCTAAAAATAGAAAAATGAAAAGAAACATGTTGCATTTTGTGCTAGAAACAAGAAAAATACAAGAGATAATAGGCACGTTTTATTTTCAATTGTTTAGGATCAAACTGGTAAACACAAAAACGAGTTTTAAAATGAGATCCCATGAGAGGTTAGAGAGCAGTACAGAATGGAAAGGAGACAATTGAGAGTAACATTTCTAACAGGGTAAATTCTGCAGTTTCTTGTTCTATATGTACAATAATATGCTACATATACTTTTTTATTAGTTATGTACACAGTGTGTATACAGCCATGGTGGTACCATATTTACAATCATCCCTGTCCTCCCCCCTCTGAAGGGACCCTCCTTGTTGGGGAATGTGGGATGTACATTGTGGGGGCAGCCATCAGTTATGGGGAAGAGGCAATGTCTCTCTGCATAATGTCTCAACTTGTGGCTCTAACAATCTTTCTTTCCCCTCCTCTGCAAATTTCACTGAGTCATGTTGGGTTTATTTTAGGTCTAATTCAGTGATGAGGTCTTGAGAACCTCTGTGTCCTCTGCATATCTGGTTTGGTGGGCATGGAGTGTTCTCTGTGTCTATCTCCTTCACCCTTGTGCTGGTACCAGGTTCACCAAGAAAACAGCACTCTTGCTCATTTCCCCAGTTACTGTATGGTTTCAGCTGGGGCCCTGGTGAGTAGCTTTAGACCATGAGTTGCTTGGACAGATGTTGGTCATTTTCACCAGTCACTCATGTAGTACCTTCTGACACTAGACAAGCTAACTGTCTGGGGACTAACTCTCTTCCATATTCCAGCCAGATTACTCCATGTTCCATACCAACAGCCTACAGTGTCATCAGCAGTAAGGTCTTCCCATTAACGTTTGTTGGTTCATCAAATACTCTGACAGAAATCTGTCTTCTTTGTGAAAGCTTGTAGGGCACTATGATCAACAACTCACTGTGGATGTTGACCACATGCTGGTAGTGGGAGTTCCAGGCCAGCACCAGGGGAAAAGAAGAAAGGAAAAGATAGGTAATATAAAAGAGAAAGAGAGAAGAGGGAGAGAGGGTGGGGGAAAAAAAAAACAGGAGGTGATTAAGGTTAGCCTTCATCATACCCTCTTCAGTGCCCTGTGATTCAGGTGTTCCTTTTAAGGACCTAATGAAGGTTCAACCTTTTAATCTGTCTTTCAGGATATAGGATTTTATGGTACCATTTCCATTTGGGTACAGTTTTATGCCCCCTTGCACTCTTACTCTCCCCTCCTGCCTCACTTTTCCTATTGTCCAGTACTCAAGATGCTTTTTAGATATGTCAGCATCTCTGGTAGATTCAGATTAGGAGACACACATGAGTGAGACCATGTGTCGATTATCTTTCTGTGATTGGGTGAGTTTTCTGAGAATCTCTTCCAAGTTTGACCATTGTTCTTCAAATTTCACTGTGTCATTTTTCCTTACTGCTGTGTAGAATTCCATCATGAAGATATCCATTCATCTAATGATGGACACCTGGGTTGATTCCAGCTCTTAGCTATTATGAATTGAGCAGCTGTAAACATAGTTGAGCAAATCTCCCTGAACTGAGGCATGTAGCTTTTAGGGGAAATTCCCAGTAAAGGAATAACTGGTTTTGTTGGTAACTCTATAGTCAACCTTTGTAGGAGTCTCCATATTGCTTTCCACAGTGGTTGTACTATCTTACATTTCCACCAACAGTGAATGAAGGTTCCTATTTATCCATAACCTCACCAGCATTTGTTTTCCTTTGATGTACTCATGAACTGTTTCTTCTGTTTTGGCTTCAAGTTCTGAGTTTCTATCCTCCACATGACTGACTCTATTCTTGAGAATTTGTATATAATTTTGGACTTGTTAAATTTGGTTTGCATTTTCTACTGCTTGTTTATGCATAGTTTCTATCCCTCTGTTGAGTTCCCTTTTCATGTCATTTTCTGATTTTCTTAATGCTTCTTGGATATCATCCTTGCATTTATTTATGTCATCACTGAGCTTAGCCAGCTGATTATTGATGTCCTCTTTTTTTCTTTCCTCTCCTTCAGATCATTTAACTGTCTTTGGAACCCATGCTGGTTCTTTTCTATTAGGTCTAATCTAGCAAGGGCAGCATTCATACAATTATTTCCCCTTTTGTTGATTTTCTATAAGTTCGGCTATTTGCTTGGCCAGAGTTTCATAGCTTGTTCTTCATTTTGGGGTTCTGATCTTATTGTCTCTTCTATGTTTTGATTATATACCTCCATTGTGTGACTGGGAAATCTTGTTGGATTTACTTGCATTTCATTTTTCATGTTACTCTTTTTGTGCTGTTGTCTGCCCATGACAGTGTAGTAATCTCATTCAATTTAGGAAGAATCTGTAGTTTACCCATGAAGTTTCTTCAGTGATTATTCATTTCTATGTTTTCTTCCATTAGGTTTTTGATGGTAATGGGGAATGCCTGCTCAGCTGGAATGAGCCCATGAGGCTCTCGTGGGGGCCCAAGGACCTGATGAAGGGGCTTGTTGTTCAGTGTTTCAGGGTATGGGACTGTGTGGTCAGGAGGCCAAAGGGGACAGGGGGTAAGGGGGAATGGCACAAAGCAGACTAGTGTTGTGGCTGGGCCACGGAGGGAGTCAGGCTTGGAATGTGTGATGGGTCCATGACGCTGAGGCATGAGTAGATGGGACAGCCAGTCCTTTGGGACTGCGTAGCAGGGAGTGCATGGGACTTCTGGGTCCTGTGTAAAGGCAGGGCAGGGATATGGTACTACCGCTGGTCAGGTGATGTGTGTGGGAGAGGGTAGGGATTGGTGGCAGTACTGGTGGTATGGTGGGAAAGGGGAGGGAGGGGAAGGAGGAATGCTTGTCTGCTGGCCTGTGGGGGGCAGTGGGTGGGGTACCCTGGGGGAGCCCTAGCCTGATGGCCTAGGTCAGTGCAAGAGGAGGTGGGGGTAGGGGGGCAGTAGCAAGTTGGAAAGCCTTCGCATGTTGAGCTCAGTGGTGGTGGGAAAGCCTAGTTCAGGGGAATGCTAGCCTGATAGCCTGGTTCCACTTAGACTGCAGTTAGTGCAGGAGGAGCCTGTGGTTGGGACTGCAGCTAGGATGGTTGCTTGAGGGTATTAGGGGACTGGTGAGATACTTGAGAGTGTGGAAATAAGCCACTTCCCCACTTTGCTCCTCTGTACCCTCTCACTGGAATTCTACTAGGATCTGTAAGCCCCTGAAAACACCAATGAACCCTAAAGATCTTGCCTTTTCTTCCCCATGAGGTGAGGCATATTTAGACAGATGCTATCTTGACCAGAAGTCCCATACCCATTTTTTGAAATTTATTTTTGTTTATTTTTATTTATTTATTTGAAAGTGACAGACAGAGAGAGATAGAGGCAAATAGAGAGAGAAAATGAACACTCCAGGGCCTCCAGCCACTGTAAACCAACTCCAGATAGGTGAGTCCCTTTATGCATATGGCTAACATGGGTCCTGGGGAATAGAGCCTTGAACTGGGGTTCTTAGGCTTCAGAGGCAAGCGCTTAACCACTAAGCCATCTCCCCAGCCCTCCATAGCCCATTTTTAATTGGGTTGTTTGATTTATTGTTTTGTTTTTTTGAGTTCTTTGTATATTCTGGATATTAATCCTCTGTAAGATGCATAGTTGGCAAAGATTTTGTCCCATTCTGTAGGTTGTCTCTTTGCTCTATTCACAGTGTCCTTTGCTGTACAAAAGCCTTGTAACTTCATGAGATCCCCATGGATGATTAGTGGTTTTATTTCCTAAGCAACTGGGGTTATATTACCTTCTGTATTTCTGAGGTAAGGTTTAGATTATGTCTGCAGCCTCTAGTGGACCTTGATGCATCAGCGAAGCTGGAGCTTTACTTCCTTTGCAATGCTGTATAATTACAGAGTGGGGCAGTATCCCTGCTGATCTCATAGTTCTGAGGCACTGAATTTAGGATTGTCTCTTCTGTTTGGAACCTTGTCAATGGATCATGTGGCTTCACTACCTGAAACACCCTGCTGGCGGATGCAATCTTGCTGCGCTTCATGACCCCTGCATAGGAGCAGATTCTGGGTCATTTAATATTTTAATAACTATTTTAACATGTGAGTACTCACATGGCTAGAAAGATGAAGAGGTAGTCAAATGCTCCTGTCCAACACAAGCTCAATGGACATGTGGGCTATCTTAGAGGCTATTGGCTGGGTGCCATGGTGTCCTCTAAGTGGTTTTTGCCTCTGTGTGGCATCTCATACTGCATGGGCTACCTGTGGTAGTTTAATGCAATGTCCCCTGTAACCTTATGTGTTCTGAATGCTAGGTCCCCAGCTGGTGAATATTTGGGAATTGGCATCTCCTGGAGGCAGTGTATTGTTGAGGGAAGGCTTATGGGTATTATAGCCAGCTTCCCCTTTCCGGTGTTTGGCATACTCTCATGCTGCTGTTGCCCACCTGATGTTGGCTAAGTGGCAATGTCCACCATCTGCTCATGCCACTGTTTTCCCCTGCCATCATGGAGCTTCCTCTCAAGTCTGTAAGCCAAACTAAACCTGTCCCTTCCAGTAACTGCTCTTGGTTGGGTGTTTTCTGCCAGAAATGAAAAGTTGACTGCAACAGTAAATTGGTATCAGAAGTGGTGCCACTGGTGCTAGAAACCTGACTGTGGTTTTGGTCATTTGGAACAGACTTGAGGGAGGAATGTGGAGGGATTTGAAACCTTTGCCTAAGAGATGCCTTGCAGTGTTGTAAGTAGAGCTTAATTGACTATTCTGTTCAGTTGAAAGACCTGAATACATTAAGAACTAACAACTGTGAGGTTTGGCTGATAAGGAGAAGAAACAGCTTTGCCTGCACTGGGCTAGAAACAGTTTGTGTCAGAGGTATGCTGTTATGCCTATGTCCCAAGAATGTGTCCAGGGTTGTATTGTGTAGAAATTCAGTGATGTGAACAGAGGAATGTGGTACAGAAAATATGGATACCATTGGTTTGAAACTACTGCCTATTTAGTAGCAATTGTTTGAGAAATTACAACCATTAAGACTGGACCAGCTGATCTGCATTGGGATAGCAGGAAGAATGTGGGTTTTTTAATTAAGGGACCTGAATGTGATGGATTTGTTTAGTCCCAGATGATCCTCACCTCAGCATTTCTCAGAAGGTTCTGATGAATGGTATAGAGAACCTTGTCATATCACAATGTGTAAGGTGATTATGACTTCTTTCCTCCTCCTATTTTTTTTTTTTTTTTTTTTTTTAGTAGGGTCTTGCTCTAGCTCAGGCTGACCTGGAATTCATTATGTAAGTCTCAGCGTGGTCTCAAATTCATGGCAATCCTCTTACCACTGCCTCCCAAGTACTGGTATTAAAGTCATGCACCACCACACCCAGCTTTTATTCCTCATTTTATACGATTTATATGATTATCACTTCTTATTCCTCCTTTCATTGTGGCATGATGTGTGAAATTTTTTTCTGGAAAATTAAAAAGTTTATTGACAAATAAGGTGTAGAGTGAAGGGTGACCTTAATGTGCTTAGCCTGAAAAACTGGAATAGTGCCATTTACTCTGATTAAAAAAATAGTTTGAAATATATATAAGACATCTCAAAGATTTTAAACTGAAAATTTAGTGCATGAGTATGGGATTCGGGGGAGATGCCCAATCAGATATGACCAGATGACTGATGGTTTAGATGTCAAGGCCCAGTGAATATGGTTGAATAAGATAACATAAGTGATAACAAAAGACCAAGGACTGGGTTCTGAGAAACCCAACATTCAGTTAGTAAAAAGAGGAAGTTTCAGTGATGGAGGCTTGACTGGTGGTCTGAAAGTAAGCAAAGTCAGTATTTCAAGGGGAAAGGAGAGGACAATCATTTCAAATAAAACTGGTGGGTTGAGAATTGAATGACTAAGCAAGATGAAGGTCATTACAGAGCTTGACAGAGGCAGTTTAGTGGAAATATGATGTTTAGATCTTACTGGTTTATGTCCAAGAAAGAGTGAAAACAGAAAAAGTAGGAAAAGAATGTAGGTCACACTTATGAAGAGCCCTTCCTTTCTTTCTTTCTTCCTTTCTTCCTTCCTTCCTTCCTTCCTTCCTTCCTTCCTTCCTTCCTTCCTTCTTCCCTTCCTCCCTCCCTGTCTCTTTCTCTCTCTCTCTCTCTCTCTCCCTCTCTCTCTCTCTTTCTTTCTGCATGCCAGATTCTCTTGTCATTGTAAACAGATGTCAGATTTAGGTGACAGTTGTGTCTCACTTTGTGTGCATGCTAGGGAATTGAGCCCTGGTTGGCAGGCTTTGCAAACAAACACCTTTAACTGCTAAGTCATCTTCCCAGACCAGGAAGAGTTTTTCTTTTTGTATGTCTGGTGTGTAGGTATGTTCATTATGAAGGTACACTTGTATGTAGGGGGTGCATTTTCATATGTGTGCACATGTGTGCAGAAGCCAGACATTGACATTGGGTGTCTTCTTCAATGATTTCTACATTTTTTTTTTTTTGAGACAGGGTCTCTTGTTAGATTTAGAACTCATCAATTTGGCTGGGCTAGCTGGCCTATAGACTCTAAGAATTCTTCTGTTTCTCTCTTCCCAATACTTGGATTAAAGGCATAGGTTACCATGCTCAGCTTTTATACAGGTTCTAGAGAGTCTGAAATTAGGTTCTTGAGCTTTCACAGAAGGGACTTTAGTCATTGAGCCATCTTCCTAAGTCCTGAAAAGTTTTTTTGTATAAGATAGATGGAAATGATTAATGAGATATTGTATCATATCTGTAAATCACTGCTGCTGATCTAGAACACCGTGAGTAATGGAGGAGGGAGAGGGAGTTTTGTTGAAGCAACTTCCTTGAGTTAGTGAAATGGTATAGGATCTGGCAGAGATATGAAGGAGTAGCCCTAGTTAGAAGCACATTCCTTCACTATTGTATAGAAGGGAATTAGTGTATGAGTCAGATGCATGTAGTGTGGTAGTTTGGTGTGTTGAGAGCATGTGCAAATTGTCTTTTGCTTTCTCTGTCATCCAAGATAACTAGGAATCAAGGTCATCAGCTAAGAGAAATGACGTGAGCATACATGGCAGAACTTTTAGGAAGGTTGGAAATAGCCAAAAGAGAGAACTCACAAGTGGTGTATGCTGTACTCATCAGCAGCAATGAGAACTCACTAAAGCTTAGTACTGATAAATTTAAATCATCTTCAATCCATGTAGTTGGGTATTCCTTGTTCTGTGTGTGCATTCACATAATGGATGAAGAATGAGACCAAACATGGGTTTTTATTGAGGCAGAGACAAATTGAGAACATGTGTAGATGACTGGTCAGAATAATAGACAAGGATCTTAAGAAGAAGACAAACCAAGGGGAAAAGGGTGAGGGGTAATGAAAAGGTGAAAAGAAATGACTCTGTGTCCAACACAGCAGGGGTCAGAGAATCTTAAAAGAGGAATGGAATGGCCTAAGTAAGACACATGACAATTTTGGAAACTTGAAAGTAAGGGAACCAGAGCACTCTCTGCCTCAAAGGACCAGAAACCTTGAGTCTTACTTAGCTTCAATGTTTTTATTCCTGGGCTTATGTATGCATCACAAATAACTACTTGTACATAATACAAACTGTCTTGAGACAACATCCTTGATTTTATACTAAGTTGCTTTAAGATAAACGATTTGTTTGATAGACAATGATTTGATTAAGTTAAACAGAACATGGTGGCCTGTGGTTAAGATTCAACTACTTTATCTAATTGGCATACATGTTCATCTCAATATGCCATTAAAAACATTCTTGGCCCAAGGTGCTGTCCATGCATGCTATAAGCAGGGTTGTGGTGTTGGCCTCTATCACAGTGGTGCATTTTAACATGCATAGGATTGAAAAATTTCTGAATGTGGGGAAAGTAAGAGAGAGCTGGTTTGAGCTGGTAGCTAGTATGAGATTGTTACAGCTGATTTCTGAGTAGCAATAGTACAGATGATACTTTGGGGCATGATAATAGAATGAAAGGCAGCAGGTCAGAGGACAACATTATTGGAGGGAGGGAGTCAAAGAAGAGAGGATGTTGGATGACTAATGATATTGTTATTGAAATTACTGCTTAGAGCTACTAATACTGCTGCTAATATAGGTAGTTCCTGGAACAGTATGGGTTCTCAGAGAACACTTGTTGAATAAAGACTTGTTGCACAATAACAAATTGCAATCTGACACAGGTTTCTCATGTTTGAAGTAGAAACAAATAGATCTAATTTTTCAGTGAGCCAAATGAGGATACTAATTTCCAAAAGTATACTGTGACAAGTTTAGGTCTTTGGTAAATTCTGTCTCATTGACTCCTCTAAGTGTATAGCTTCTAAGAGTCCCAACAGGATGAATTCAATGAATATCTACGAGAACTTTTCTCTATAAAAATGCTTCTGTTTCTTATACAATTAGGCCTTTGCAAAGCAGACACAAGTGAGAGTAGAGCAATATGTACAGAGAGGATGACAAAGGGGAAAAGGGCCAGCAGAATTTAGGTGTTTTTGAGACTACCAAGGTGACCTCTACATTTAGCATTTTTCAATTAAAAGTGAGATCATGGGAGCTGACCATCTCTTTAGAAAAGGAGTCCTGTAAGAATATAGTGATGTATTTATATTGATGAGTGGTTTTTGCTCTCAACCTTTGAGATATGAGTTGTTAAGAGGGCCTAAAATATTTTTCTAAACAATGTTATGTATGGGATTTATGGTCAAAGACAAGTTGTTTATTAAGAGTGTTCCCTAAATGCAGAGTATTGCCTTTTTGTTTTAATACATAGAGCTATATCCTTAGAGGAGGAAATACTCCCATTTCCTTTGGAGCTGTTTTGACTCATAAAAGAGTACAATTCTCTAATATCACTTCTGTTTAAGGAAGGTTTAAAGTCCAGGTCAAAATATTAAAGGTGATTCTTGTAAACAGACTAATTTCCTGGTTCCCTCTGGCAAAAGATGTGGAGAAATATAAGTAAAAGAAAAGGAAAAGCCATTCCAGAGTTTATTTTTATCTTGGGTCTAAAGAGAAGTCTACAGTCTAGCCTTAGTAGTAACAAACTAGATACTGTATTTTAATTTCTGTTAAGTTTCAGAATCCTTTTTAATGCTTTTATTCTCCTATGTATAAATTGAGAATTTTAATACCTGAGTATACAGTATTTGATTACAATCCCCTCCCATTACTCTCATTAGGCTCCCTTTCTCTCATCGCCCCCATTCCAATGAAGCCCCTCCTCTTTCCATGTAGACTTCATCTATGTTGATGTCTTTTTTCATTTGCTATGTACACAGTTTGTAATCAGTCATGTTGGTACCATTGCTAGCCTCCTCCCTGATAGACACAGAGAACACTCAGCTTTTACCAAACTAGATATCCAGAGATACAGAGGCTCCCAAGACCACATCACTGAAGCAGACCTAAAACCAACCCAACATGGCTCAGGGAAATTTGTGGAAGGGGGCAGAAAGATTGTTAGAGCCGAAGGTTGGGTCATTGTGCACAGAGACATTGCCTTTTACCCAAAACTGATTGCTAACCCCACAATGTAAGACCCATATTCCCCAATGATGTCTTCCTTTTTTGCCCTCCTCTATCATATGTGCCAAAATGTTGATGGGATAAATATTGTGGTGGTCTTACAGAAGTAGTGACATCCATTGTGAGGTCATGAATGCACATGTAGAATTGAAAAACTGATTAATTGTCCTTCCCATTCTCTGTCTCTTACATGATTTCTGCCCCCTCTTCTGCAATGTTCCATGAGCCTTGGAGTGCATGATAGTGATGTAATATGTAGTACTGAACCCTTAATAACCACATGTTTTCAACATTTCAATGACTTTTGAGTCTCTCCAGGACCTATATCCATCTCCAAAATATAACTTCTCAGGAAACTGATAAGAGCAACTGATAAAGAATTATTGTTTCTACCATTCCCTCTGCAATGTTCCCTGAGCTGTGGCAGGTGGGATAGAGATGACTTGTCCAGTGCTGAGCACTGAAGAGTCATTTCTTCTCATCACTTTGATGAATCTTGGGTCTCCCCTGTGGCTACTTCCATCTGCAAAAAGAAGCCTCTCTAACCAAAATTGATAATAATACTAATCAATGTGCACGATCATAAACATTTAGAAGGCACTTTGATGGGCACCATGTATCCAATTAACCAAAGAACAATGGTAGCTCCCTAAGGCCTAGGACCTTCTAAGCCATGGAGTTTTGACTTGGTTTTCAATACCAGGCACAAATTCCCTCCCATGCAGCAGTTTTTAAATCCAGAGCACAGTTGATTACCTCCATAATTTATGTGTCACTTTTGCACCAGTGGGCACATCTTGCCTGGCTGGTTGGTTGTGTAACATGCAGCACTACTGACTAAGCCTGTTGTGGTCTTTTCTCCATTTGCAGTAGGAATAGCACTTTCCAGCACTATGTCAGCTAGCTGTCAGGGAGGGGTCTCCCAGCTCAATCCAAGGTTGATTTCTTAGGGTCCTATGACTGCAGCATATGGTGTCTAGAATCATGGTCTTACCATTTAGTTTTGGTGACTAACAAAGAGCATTACCAATAGGCTATAGTGTTTTTGGGTCGGACTCATAGGCCTCCCTGACCAACAACTAACTGGGGGCAGGGGTCAGATCAGTTGTTTTAAGAGAGACCAAAGTCATACACTGGTTTTGGAAGACCTCAACATTTAAAATAATAGACCACGATATACTTGAAGGATGCAAGTGAAGGCAAATCCATAAGTTTCCTCCAATTCCCTACTACTGTCAGACAGCTTTTCCCCAATGTGACACTACATCCTCTCTCTTTGTGCATCCTGTTCTCTCTATACGTCATGTTCTTGAAGGGACTGTATAGTATAATTTGTTACCATTCTCTTGTCTGTTATGATTCATCTATTTTTTGATTTTATGGCATACAGGAAAGCTAAGATTTTGGGCATGAGAGTTTTATTTAAACTTAGTTTGAGATCTCATGGGTTCTGGAGCCACAGGAAATGTAATTAATTACTAAAAAGTCAGTTTTTCATATGTATAATAAAATGTTCAAATTATATCCAACTCTATAAAATGTTGTGTGTATTAAGTTTGCTCACTATGTAAGCCTGATGCTATGTTTGGCATAACTATACATATAATCCTAGATAATGACTTCTTTTGCTACTAGGGAATAAGATCCATCCACATTTCATAAAATGGAATAGCTGAGGTACTGGGAGGCTAAGCATAGTGCAGTGCTGAGCTTCAAGTGCAGGCTGTCTTAATCTTATTGCACTGCACTCTGTCTTCTCAGCCAAAGACATGCAATCACCTGCACTTATAAAGGTCGGGCTGGTGCTCCTGGTCGACAGGAGGAAGTACCTGTATTGCAGAATGGCTAGATTAATTGCATAAACCTTTTAAGAAACTTTTTGGTGTCTGGTGATGAAATTCTTTATATTTATGTCATTTTTTTTCGTACTTGAAACATCAGTCAACTCCATTTAAAATAGCTATTTTTAAGGAAAAAAGCATATTAGATGGAATGCCAAATCCATGAATTTCAGGATGATGACATATGATGGCCCAAACTGTAAAGTAGCATAATAGCAAGCATACGAAGAGAGATGTGAGATACATTATTGTCTTTTTATTTACTCTTTTATTTCATTTTGCACACATGCTGGGATCCAGTCCTGGCTTGAAGGAGGGTCCCCCCCGAAGAGAGGTGTGAAAGGGAACAGAGCAATAACTACTCAAAGTCAAGTTCTGGCACAAGCTGACAGGCTAATGCTGAAGGTAGCTGAGTTTTTCTGTCTGTTTCATTCTCTCTCTGCTGCCACAGCTCTTAACCTCAGTCTTTTATTTTCTGATCATGTCATGTAAGAGCAAACTTCAAGAAAGGTACAGTTCCACAGAATTCATGGAAACTTTTTGTTATCTTTTTACATGAAACAATCCCATAATTATTTACCTCAAGTACAGCCGTCAGGCCCCTATAATTATTAACTATTTTTACACTTTGCCCATGTGTGTGTGGTCAAGCACTTGTGGTTTCATGAACTCCTACTTTCAATTACTTATTAAAGGTGAGAGACAGAACAACCACAAAATGAGGGTTCCCACCATTGATCCAATAAATCCATTTATTCCTCAACCATTTCTTTTGAATTTCCCTTTATATGTCCCTCCAATACTTAGACTTTGATCCCCCTGATTGAACTCTTTCTGACCTCAGTTGTTTTTCCTCTAAGGATTTTTGGTAAAGAGTCATAGTTTGCTGCAACTGCCACCATTCAGAAAAATTAGTCATAGAACAATTCTTACATTGTTTCAGGAGGTTCATTGTTTCCTCCTCAGTGTACTGTACTCCATGCCTGACTTCCTTTAAGGCCTTTAAGGAAAACAATTATTTTTGACCCATTTTCTTGTTTTCCCAATTCTATGCGAGAGCTTCTTTCAGATACATTGACCAACACTTCACTAACATCCATTTTTGCTGGAAAAGTAAACTTAGAGACTGGTGCACCAAGTGAAAGATAGAAAAAGACAAACATTGCACAGAAAACCATAGATAACTGTAGCACAGAGAGCCAAAGATGTTTCTATGGAGGGGACACATTGGACACCAAGGAAGAGACAACTGGACTGGAACTGTGTCATGCAGCTCTTCAGCACTCAATTCCTCATGATCCTGAAATGACATGCTTATCATCTCCAGCACACACACACAGACATTTGTGGGGGAGGGAGTGGGTGGGTGGGGAGGAACACCAGGGTCTCTTGCTGCTGCAAACAAACACCTGTCTGCATTACTTGAGTGGCTGGGGTGTTGGATCTACACCAGCAGGTTTTGTGAGTATCACATTTGACCATTGAGGCATCTACCTTCTTTAAATAATTGAGGTTGACATATAACAAGTAAAACTAAAGGTCAAAATATGACTGATTGTGGCTCCTTGTATAAAGGAAAGAGCACAAGAAATCTCCCAAGATACACAACTGTGAATAATGGAAACTTCATCATTAAATAATAAGCACATGTATTTCTATTAAAAAAAAAAAAACCACATAGGAGGATTTCTAGGGTTTCATATGGCTTTGGGTTACATGTAACTTTTTGATGACACAGCTAGTATTGGGAATAGTTTTTGTTGTTATGTTCAAAAGTTGATAAAATCTCACCCTAAAAGCATTAAGCTGTCATCCAAGAATTTATTTTAGTCTTATAATTGAAAGTTGGGAAGATTTTACTTATATAATAGAGTTGGGAAACAACATAAAATGAGAGATGCATACAAGGAGAAGGAAGGTTGACAGCACGATGGAGCAGAGGTGCTATGTTATAAGGGAAAAGATAATGTCATTGTTTGGTTGGCTTTCAGTCAACTCAACTATTTTCACTAGACTCTCTAGGGGAAAATGATTATTTCTCAATTGGAACTTGATTCTTTTTTAGCTACGTAGGTGAGGAATAGCTAGGGATTTTTGTGTGGGTTTTAAGTGATCTGGTCATACTTGTCTTTCCTATGTTGCAGCTATCTTTTGGTAATAAAGCTCTACATGATTATCCTACAAGATAAAATATGCTGTACTTCCTCATTCAGGAACTTTGTTGGTTTGGTTTAGAAGGACCCTGAGATTAAGGACATAGACTCATTCTAGATATGCAAAGTTTCATGAAAATGGGCATTTTTAGACAGGACTGCATTGGGGTTAGTATATGTATTTGGTGCTATAATTTATGTGTGTGTGTTTCTGGAAAATCCTTACTATCTCTTTGTCTCAGTTTACTTATTCATGAAAGGAGCACAGTAAAGTATCCCAATAGAGTCTCTGTAAATAGCAAATGGAACTATAGTTGAATAAGGTAGGTTTCATTCAGGAATGCAGAAGCTCTGCCTGATTTTTCAAAACTTTTTTATTGACATTTTTATGCATGTACAAAATATATTTGATCATAGTCTGCTCCCTTGTGTACTTCTCTTTTCTCCATGCCCATACTCCTTCCATGAACACTTTCGCCCTCCAACTAGTCCCTCTACTATTTTGATGTTCTTTTTTTCATTCATTCATTATCCATGAGACAAGTTGATTGGCCCAATATTATGGAGATATCATCAGCTGCTGTGAAGTCATGAAGGCAATTGCTACCATGTGTCCAGAGTACCTGTATCCATCTTCAGGCTCTTACATTCTTCCTGCCACCTCCTCTGAAATGTTCCCTGCACCTTGGTTGGTGTGACAGAAATGTCTTATTTAATGGTGACTATTTACCTTCATTTTTTCTCAGCACCTTGAGGAGTCTAAGTCTCCCCTGCTTTGAAGACCATCTGCTAAAAGAAGCTTGTCTTATTAGAAGTGAAGTCAGCACTACTATATGAGTACAAACATATTTAGAAAGCATAAAAAATATCTACAGGGTAACTTGATGGGCACAAATTTCCATTTTGCTAAACAGCAGTAGTAGCTTCTTCATACCAGCCCCTATGGGCCTTCCAAAACCATAAGTTTTTAGTACAAGTCTTGAATTTCCTACCTTGGAGAGGGCCTCAAATCCAATTAGAGAACCCCTGGTTATCCCCATAAGACATGAAACTATTGCACAAGTGGGTTCATCTTGCCTGGTTGGCTTGTTACATAGTTCACAGGGTTTTAACACTGCTGGCTAAGACTGTTGGTGAGTTTTCTCCAGCAGCTTGCATGGCACTTTACAGCATTATGGCTGCTATCCAGCAGGGGTTGGGAGAGGCTTTAAGCTCAGTACCAGCTTTATTTCTTATTGTATATGGCTGACTGATGTGGTTTCTTGAGAAATGGGCCTTATTTTCTAGTTCCTGTGGGGAACCAAGAGCACTGGCAATAACTAGTGCTATTTTGCTGGTCTCATGGGCTTCCAAACCAACAACTCTTTGGAAGGTTTCCCAATATGGTGCTGGGATTTTCCTGACAACCTATGGCTTCAATTATATTTTTGTTTATGTAACAAATCAGTAGATTTCCAATTGGTTTATTAATATTGTCTTTCATTTGGGTTAAATCTCTCCAACTGCTTCCTTTCTTCCATTGCTGTCCTCATAATCCCCTTTACATCTGACTATCCTCAGTATTCTGTCCCTCTACTTACATATTTGCTCTGTCATTCTGGCTCTCCCCCCATAACCAATAGTGTATGGATATGCACAGATGTCTTGCCACTGCAAACAAACAACACCAGGTATATGCATGACTTTGTGTATGTGGCTTTAACCCTGGCTTTCCATACACCCTCCAATCCCAGGTAATCTATCCCATTACTTGCCTGTCTACTATTGCTTCCTCTAATGTGTCATTGATTCTTCTCTCTAAACCTCACTCTAGCTTCCTTACTAGTACTACTTACTACAGTCTATAAACAAATCAAAATATTATATCTTAGGATTTGCATAAGATAGAGAACATATGGTATTTGCCTTTCTGAGCCTGGTCAACTTCAGTATATTTTTGTTTCAAGTCTATCCATTTTAATTAAAATTTCACTTTTTCTTAGTGCTGAATAAAATTCTTTTGTGTATATATACCTGTTGTCAGCTTCAGGATCCTGGAATGAATGTCCAAGCAGGCACAGTTTATGAGAAGAATGGAGTTTATTTCAGGTTTACAGATTTAGCATAAATCCATATTGGTGGAAGAAACTGGCCCCCTTTCACAGATCCAAGCAGAGGACAACCAAACAGCTGGCACCACAAGCAAGTACACAAACCAACAGCAAACATCAGAGAACTGCAGCAAGCAGAAGGGCCTCTGTGTACCTTTGGCCTGGAATCAGATTTTCCCCCAAACATACCTTAGACTTGACTCCAATATTCACCCCCCAATGATGCCTCTTCTATCCAGGTGGCTGGAAATCAAAGTTTTAATAAAATGCCAGGTCTATTGGGGGGCATACATTCAAACTACCACAGAACCATAACTTTATTATCCATTCATCACTTGATTTTCTAGCTGTTGTAAATAAAGCAACAACAAACCTGACTGAGCATGTATCTCCATAACAAAGTGTGTTCTTTAGGTCCACAGTAGTTACATGGTAAATCCACTTTTAGAATTTTTTTTTTTTTTTTTTTGCACAGGGAATGTTCCTAAACTACCAGCAGAATAATATTTTATGGATTTGAAAAGATTTAAAATGAGAGCAGAAACAATTTTAACATAGATGAGACATTTTTAAAATTTTTATTTATTTGACAGAGAGAAAAAGAGAGAGAGAGAGAGAGAGAGAGAGAGAGAGAGAGAGAAGAGGGAGAGGGAGAGGGAGAGAGAGAGGGAGAGGGAGAACGGGTGCTCCAGGGCCTCCAGCCACTGGAAAAGAACTCCAGATCCATGTGCCACCTTGTGAATCTAGCTTACGTAGGTCCTGGGGAATTGGACCTGGGTCCTTTGGCTTTGCAGGCAAGCACCTTAACCACTAAGCCATCCCTCCAGCCCAACTTTTAGATTTTTGAAAATATATCCATACTGATTTCCACAGTGGGTATACAAGTTAACATTCCTATCAACATTGAATGTGGGTTCCTCTTTCCCCACACTCTTTTCATCACTTGTTGTTACTCAATTGGCAGCATTTGTTGCCTGATTTTTAAAAATATTTTTATTTATTTCCAAGGGGAAAGAGAGAGAGAGAGAGAGAGAGAGAGAGAATGAATGAATATATGCACATCTGGATTTATATGGGTACTGGGGAATTGAACCTAGGCTGTTAGGCTTTGCAAGCTAATGCCTTTAACTGTTGAACCATTTCTCCAGCCCTCGTTTGATTTTTTTCATTATTATTATTGCTATTTTAATTGTTATCCCATATGTCTTATATATATGAATCATTTTTTACATAGGTAATAATCCTGTATACCCTCACCCCCAGTTCCCATTTCCCTGATGGCCCTTCTCAATAGGACCCTTGGTGTTAACTTTGGGGTAGTTAGGGCCTCTGTCTCTCTGTATACTCCTTGAGCACTCAGGCCCCTTCAAAAGAGTCTACATCCTTCCTGTTGCCCCAGTGCAGGTCAGATGGCACAATCTCAAGGTTGTAATCTCTTATACAATTGCAGCTGAACAGGCTGATGTTTCACCCCAAAGATTCCACTTCTGTGCCATATCCCTCTGCTCACACCAGTTCATTTCTACACACTGCAACACTGCACAAGTTCTTAGGACATGGGTATAACAGCAAGCTTCTCAAATAAACTTCTAGCCTAGTCCAAGCAAGTTCTTTCTCACTCTCATAAACCAAACCTCACAGTCTATAGATCTTACTACATTCAGGTCTTTTAACTCTGACCAGAATAGTCCACCAAGCTGTACTTACTCACTGCAAGGCAGCTCTTAGGCCAAGGTTTCAAATCCTTCCACATTCCTCTTGAAAATCATCTCCAAAAGACCGAAGCAATACAGTCAGGAAACTAGCAGCAATCCCACTCCTTGGTAAAAATATTACTGTTGTAGTCAGGTTTGCTTTGCCTAGTAGAAATCACCCAATCAAGAGAAGCCTTTGGGAAAAAAAGGTTTATTTTGGCTTACAGACTCAAGGGGAATCTCCATCATGGCAGAGGAAAATGATGGCATGAGCAGAGGGTGGACATCACCCCCTGGCCAACATAAGGTTGACAATAGCAACAGGAGAGTGTGCCAAACACTGGCTTGGGGAAACTTGGCTATAGCACCCATAAGCCCGCCCCCCAAAATACATCACCTCCTATAGGCTTGTAATTTCCACTTGCCATCAGCTGGGAACTTAGCATTCAGAACACTTAATTTTATGGGGGACACCTGAATCAAACCACCACAAGGATCATGTCATCTGTGAATAGGGCTATTTGGATTTCTTTCTTTCCAAGTTGTACCCCTTTTATTTATTTCTACTGTCTTATTGCTTGGACTAGGACTTCTAGTAATATTTTGAAGTGTAGTGGTGAGAGTGGGAAACCCTGTCTTGTACCAAATCTCAATGGTAATGCTTCAAGTCTTATACCATTTAGTATGATATGGGCCTTAGGTACTTTATAAATAGCCTTTATTATATTGAGATTTAATCCTCCCATCATTAGTGTCTCCAGCGTTTTGATCATGAAGTGGCTGAAATGATCATATGGTTTTTTGTTTAAACATATTTATGTGATGTATTAGATTTACTGATTTCAATATGTTGAACCATACCTACATCACTGGGGTGAAGCCTATTTGATCAAGATGGATAGTGCCTTTGATGTGTTCCTGCATTCAGTTTATGAGGATTTTATTGAGGATTTTTCATCTAAGCTCATCAGGGATATTAGCCTACAATTTTATTTTCTTGTGTTTCTGTCTGATTTTGGTATTAGAGTAATGCTGGCTTCATGAAAGGAGTGCAGGATCATTCCCTCTTTTCTAATTGTGTAAAATAATTTGATAAAAGTGGTTTTATTTCTTCAATGAAGGATTTGTGTCCATCAGTTCTTAGACTTTTTTAGTTGGGAGATTTTAAATTATACTTTCTTTAAATTTATTTATTTTTAGAGAGAGGGAGAGACAAATAGAGATAGAGAGAGACAGAATGAGCACAACAGGGACTCCAGCCACAGCAAATGAAATCCAGATGCATGTAATCCCTTGTACATCTGGCTTATGTGGGCCCTGGGGAATTGAACCTGGGTTCTTTGGCTTTGCAGGCAAGTACCTTAACCGCTAAACAATTTTTCCAGCCCTTTAATTACATTTCCAATCTTGTTGGCCATAACAGGTTTAGAAATTTTATCCATTCTGAGTTTAATTTTGGTAAATAGTATGTGTCTAGGCATTCATCCATTTCTTCTAGATTATCCTATTTTGTAGAATAGAGGTTTTAAAAATATTGCCTTTTCGTTCCTCCAATTTCTTTGGTCAGTTGTGACCTCTCCTTTTTTTTTTTTTTTCCCTGTCTTGTTAATTTGAGATTTCTTCCCCCCCCCTTTTTTGGTAAAGTAGGCCAGTAGAGTAGCAATCTTGTTTGTTTTTTTTGAAGAGCCAGCTCTTTGTTTCATCAATTATTTATTTATTTTGATATAGCATCTTACTCTAGCTCAGGCTGACCTGGAATTCACTATGTAGTCTCAGGGTGGCCTCAAACTCATGGGATCCTCCTACCTCTGCCTCCCTAGTGCTGGGATTAAAGGCATGTGCCACCATACCCAGCTTGTTTCATCAATTTTTAAACTCATTTTCTTAATTTTCAATTCATTGATTTTTTTCTTTAATCTTAATTGTTTATTTCTACCTGGACCTCCTGGGATTTTCCTAATGCCTTTAGGTGGTTGTTAAATAATTAATTTGAAACCTCTCTGTCTTTGTTATGAAGGCATTTAGTGCTGTCAAATTTCCCCTTAGTACTGCCTTTATTGTGTCCCATAAATTCTGGCATGTTGTGTTTTCATTATCATTCACATGTATAAATTTTACAATTTCCTCTTTGATTTCTTAAATGACCCATTCATTGTTTAACAGTATTTTGTCAGTCTCCATGACCTGATGTGTCTTCTGTTGTTTCTCTTATTTTGGGGTTCCAGCTTTCATATATTGTGGTTCTATATAATGCAGGGAGTTATATAATTTTTTTGTGAATTTCTGGAGAATTGCTTTATGCCACAATATGTGGTCAGTTTTAGAGAAGGTTCCATAAGCTGCTAAGGGGAATTCTGTGTATTCTGTGTATTCGAGATAGAATGTTCTATACATGTCTGTGGTAGTTTAAATATATGTTCCCCAATAAACTCAGTTGTTTTGTTAAGGCTTGTCTGCCCCTGCCCAGCTAGAGAAGGTAACACTGGAGGTGGATTTAATTCAAGCCAAAGGTATGCAGAGTAGTCTGAGTTAGGCCTGTTCCCTGCTGCTGGCTGAAGTTCCCTACTGTTTGCTGCCAGGTTTGTGTTTGCTTTGGTGTGGGTTGTTTGGTTGTGTCTCTCTTCTCAGACCTGTGAAAGGAATCCAGCTTTTTCTGCCATTATGGAATTTTCTCTCGATCAGTGTCTGGCTTAGAAGTTCATCTCAGCAATGTGAAGCTGACTACAATAGAAATTAGTACCAAGAAATTGGGTGATAATTGCTGAGATAAATCTGACAATGGAATTTTGTCTTTTGGAAATTATGTGCTGGAAGAATATGTATGGACTTGGTATTTGGACTTGGAGCTGATTCCAGAGCCACAAGCCAAGTTTTATTGGCTATTTGATGAGAGTTTGAAAATGCTAAATGAAGAGAGACTTGTATTTGGAGACTTTTCTTATGAACTTTCTATGGCTAAGCAGAAACTGTAGATAACTTTGATGGAACTTGGCTACTAGGATAAAGCTGGCTGCATTCTTCTGCCCATGCCCAGGCAGCTTGATCAAGGTTGAATTTGAAAGTAATTATGTGCTTGTTGGAAGACATATAACTGAGAAATTTAAGATTGAAAATTGGAAAAACTCAAGCAAGTTTAAATTTACTGGCACTGAAACTGATTGTTAAAGCTGCCGTTGTTAAGAAGATATAACCATGATTAAGGATTACCCAACTGCCTTACATTTGAAAGATGGAAGGATACATACTCTTTTGAAAGGAAGAAATCTGCTCTTGAAGGTCAAGATTTATTTCCTCACTAAATTAACAACATGATTATATCTTGCACACTTGGTATTGGTTTCAGAGGCATGAAATATGTGTGGAAACAGGTCATAAAGTGGACTCAATTCCAGGAGCTTCTGCTAAATTGTGGCAAATGGAACAGGTAGTGAAGTCCCTAATGTCAGTATATGAAGCTGAAGATTTACTGTGGTGTGTAAAGGAGACTCAAAATGGTTTGAATATGCCAGGACTGCTCAAGGGCTACCATGGAGGCCTGTTGGGTTGGAATAGAAGTTCGCTGGCTACTCAGTCCAGGTGGAGGGACAGAATTAGAAAATCCAGAGACTTGTCACTGATCACTGGTTTTGGATACCATACTTACACTGCAGATATTTGATGATTTCCTAATGGTTCTTGATTTTGCATTGGTCCAGTCTGTCCTTGTTATCCCTTATAGCAATGAAAATGGTTACTCTGTGCCATTAAATATCAGAAGTATTTAACTTTTTTTGAGTTTACAGGACTCACAGTTAAATCTCAGATGACACTCGGGACTTTGGAACAGTCTTAAAGGTGGTAAAGACTATGGGGACCTTTAATGTTGGGCTGAATACAATTTACACTGTGAAATGTTTATGAGTCTATTGGGAGCCATAAATAGTATGAACATTTGCCCCTCAATGGACTCAAGTGTTTTTATTAAAAAGTTTGTCTCCAACTACCTGGCTCGAGGAGGTGTCACTGGGGGCAGATCCTAGGGTCCAGCCCTAAGGTGATACTGGGGGCAGATCTGAATTCCAACCTAAGGTATGCAGAGGAAGTCCTCATGCTGCAGGTTCCTCCATGCTTGCTTGTGGATTTGCATTTGTTTGGATCTGTGAAAGGGGGCCAGCTTCTTCTGCTATCAGTGGAACTTCCCCTGGATCTGTAAGCTTCAAATGAATCCCTTGTTCCCATAAACTGTGTCTGGTTTGGAAGAGACAGCCTTAAGTCTCAGATGAGACTTGGGCCTTTGGAACAGTCTTAAAGTTGGTAAAGACTATGGGGAACTTTGAAGTTGGATTGAATACAATTTGCAATGTAAGATGGTCACGAGTCTATTGAAGGCCAGGGGTAGGTTGTGATAGTTTGAATGTATGTTCCTGTTGCAGTCACCTTCACATTGCTGGGATAAACTTCTAAACCAGGTACAAATTATGGAAGGAAGGGATTTATTGAAGCTTCCAGATCTAGGAGAAGCTTCGTAATGGCAAAAGAAGCTGGCCCCCTTTCACAGATCCACACAGAGAAAAAAGCAACTACCAGCACTATAAGCAAGTGCACATCGGGAATCTCAGGCAGAACTCAACCACTCTACACATCTTTAGACTGGAATTCAGATTTGCCACCAAAACACCTTGGGGCTCTGGACTCTAGGATCCACCCCTAGTGACATCAAGCTATAAGCTTGAATAAAACTCCTGAATCTATTGTGGAACAGCTATTCAAACTACCACATTTTATCCCTACCCCCAACAGATTCATAACCATCTCACATTGTAAATTGTACTTATTCCCATTTCAAAGGTCCCCACAGTCTTTACCAAATTTAAAACTGTTCCAAGGCCTTGTTATAGATGCAGCAACTGGTGGCTATTGCAGGATCTTCAATAAGTGATCTGCTTTGGTTAGATAGATGGAAGTGGGTTGGCATTATATCTCCAGGTTTTGTTTGGGTGCCCTTGGGTCTGGAGAGGGTCTTCCTCATGTGTGCTGTCTCTTAGCTGTTCTGGGTGAGACCCTAAGAGGCCTGGCCATGTACATGTCTGAGCAGCATCTTTTTCTCTCCATTCTGGGTGCTTGCTGTCCCTTGGTTGTGGGATTGGCTGCAGCTGATGGCGGCAAGCTAAGGGAGGGGAATCCTATTCTTGAGGGTAGACTTTAATCAGTGGGTACAAAGGGGCTATTTGATTCACTTGGGTGTGTGGGTGGTCTGGAACTCTGATTCAACCCTGAACTGGCTGAGCATGTGGAGTGTATATAAAGCTCTGGTGCTTTGGTGAGGACCCCTTTTCATGTGTGGGTCAGACTGGGCTTTCACATATGCAAGGTCTTGTGATTTCTTGGTCAGTGTGGAATACAAGCAGATTGCTTGTGCACTCCAGCAGGACAGCGTGTGGTGGTTTGGAAGCCACGTGGTTGCAAGGAGGTTGGGCTATCCACCAGTGCCCACAAGTACTCAGCTCTGTGTCTGTACCCAAGCCACACAGGGTGCTGCACTTGGAGCAGCTCTGACACCCATCCTCACCCACTACACTTAAGACAGTACCTGTGCAACCCATGAAATCCCTCCACATCCTGCTGCACTTTGCTGAAGCTTCTGCACTCTATATCTGTGGCACTCTGCTGCACTTCGCTTACTTCACACATCGTTTGTTGGAAGCCTGGGAGACTTTCAGCATGAGTGTGCCTTTAGATATGACTTGCCCATGGAGCTCACAGGACCAAACTGCTTGTGTGCATGTGGAGCTCTGGCCACTTGTCCATGCCAGGAATGTGTCCCAGGCCCTATTCCCCAGCTGCATGTGCATGCCACCTGCATCCTGGGTTGCTTCCTAATCTAAGAAGGTTGATTACCCACCTTCCCTTTCAACCTGTACTCAGCTGTGGTGCCTAACCATACTACACAGTGTATAGTGTGTAGGAATCTGGCTTATTCCTGTATGCTCACCCCTGTACCCACCCAGTATGGGAAGAAGGGCTAGACAGACTCATTTCATACTGGAGCCCCAAGACTGTGCCTCTTTTATCCTCTGAAATTCTTGTCTGGTTAGTAGTTTGTCATCTTGACCAGAAGTCCTTGTTTGATTTTTTGATCATAGCCCTTCTCATCAAAGTGATATGGAATCTCAAAGTAGTTTTGATTTGCATTTCACTGATGGTTAAGGATATTGAACATTTTTTAGACATTTATCTATTTGTATTTCTTCCTTTGATATCTCTGTTCAGTTTCCTGCTTCTTTTTCTTAGTGGTTTGATTGAATTTTTATTGCTCAGATTTTGAAGTTCTTTGTCTATTCTAACAAAATATTAAATATTAATACTCTATCAGATGAATAGCTGGCAAACACTTTTTTCAGGAGTAAGGTTGTCTATTGAACTCTTCTGATGGTTTCTTTAATTGTACAATATTTTTTTAAGTTTCATGAGATCCTAATGATTGTTTTACTATATGGGATACTGGAGTCTTATTCAGAAAGTCTTTCATTATACCTATATTTTGGCATATTCACCCTGTTTTTTCTTCCCTTGTTTCATAGTTTTGTATTGTAGTCTGTTTGGAGTTGATGTTTTTTTTCGAGGAAGGGTCTCACTCTAGCCCAGGCTGACCTGGAATTTACTATGTAGTCTCATTGTGGCCTTGAACTCTCAGTGATCCTCCTACCAATGCCTCCCGAGTGCTAGGATTAAAGGTGTGCACCACCATGCCCAGCTCTGAAGTTGATTTTTGTACAGGGTGAAGAAAGAGGGTTGTGGTAATTTGAATAGATAACCCCCAATATATCTTGTGTTTTATTAGTTTGTAGTTTTGATCTGCAGCCTTCTGGCTGGAGGATGTGTCACTGGGTAGATCATAGGGTCCAGTCTTAAGGTGTGGTGGTGTATTTGCAATTCCAGTCTAAAGCTATGAAAAATGGCTTGAATTCCTGAAGTGTGTTTGTTGTGGTATGGCTTTTTTTTTTTTTTTTTTTTTTTTTGCGTGTGGCTTTTTCTCCCTGGTCAGACCTGTGAAAGCAAGCCAGCTTCTTCTGCCATTATGGAACTTCCCCTGGTTCTGTAAACTTCAATAAATCCCCCCCCTCTTTTTTACAACTGTGTCTGATCTGGAAGTTCATCTCTGTAAGGAAACTGAAAGAGAAAAGCAAAGGAAAACACTGGAGTTGATCTCAGCAGTCAGAGACTTTATTAAAGCACACAGAGGGGCTGCAAACTTCCTGTGGGATGGAGGCTGAAGTACTCAGCTAGGCTTGGGTTCAAGCTTATAAGGAGGATCCTAAGAAAAATAGACTGGACTAGATGCAGGTCTAAGAGAAGTAGATAAGGAACTCGTAGCCATCTGTGTCTTTGCTCAGAATAGGCTTTTTTTACAGCAAGAATTTTCTAAGGGACAATACCCCAGATGGTTTCTGTTCCTTCAAGGCCTTCGGAGTTGAAGTACATCAGTCATGGGAATTGACAAGCTAGTATGGGAATGGCTATCTCTGATGCTTCTCTAAGGCCTTCTAGTCTTAGGGACAATCATTATCCCTCTAGATCCCCCTGGTTTTCAGGGAGAGTCATTAACCCTTCAGTCCCTGGAAGGATAAAGAATATTGGGGAATTTTGGTGAGTGAGCAGGACATCACAGGGTTGGGAAGGAGTAAGGATGATGATGTAAGATCCTCATACTACTTTCTGCTGAGAGGGACAGTAGATCTCTCAGGGGTGTCCCACAAAGTCCCATGGAAATTGGATGCCTGGGGCTGATATTCAGTGGTCATGAAGAATTTAGTGACTTGCTGTGAGGTGAAGGCATATATTTTTTCTTGAAGGAATTCAGTGAGTCTTATGAGTATGTAAGTACCAAAAGAGAGGGTTAGTATTATCATAATCAGGGGAATAAATTGCATGTCAGAGAAAGTATAGGTTTAATTTGAAGGGAGTAGCACTTGAGAATTCTTAGCTTACAGCAATAGATAGCTAGTCACAGAGAGATGTCAAGTCACATGCATAGAAATAATATTATTGTCCATTAAAAAGGATACTATAACCCCAAAAACTTATTGGCTCTGGATTGATAACATTTATTTCTCCAAAATCATTGTAGTCCATCATTGAAGTCTTAGTCACACAGATGTGGCTTTTGGGAGTCTCAGATTTTAGTTTCCCATTTGTCAAACTTCACTTTGCAGTTTGTGTACATAGTGTGCTATTACCACATGTGGATCTTACAAACAGGCAAGGAGGCCTCTCTTCAGAAGAGTGATACTTATCAGAGCCATTATGAAAGAAACACCTAGATAATGTCAAATCTGTTAGCCATTATGATCTGGTTATTAACCAAGTATGAGTTTTCTTGCATGTGATGTTACATTTACAGGTGACATGAACATTATGGTTAATGTTGAAAAATAATAATAATATAGGTGATAGGTAAGAATGAAGGAATTGTTGACTTGGATGGGAAATTATTTCGATTTGAGGAAATATAGCAATTTGGCTTAAGTAAGGTAGGAAGTATAACAGATTAGTATTCAAGCAATATTTGAAGTATCTTAAAGTATTTTAAATTTACATATAATAGAGACTAATAAGTTAACTAATTCTGAAGTTTAGGTTTAAGAGTTTCCCTTTCATGTAATTCTTTAATATGGAAGGCTCATAGTCTTTACTTACTTGGTCCAAAGATCAAAGTCTTATCTTTAGGAGAACTAATCAAAGTATGTTAGGCTGAAAGGCTAAAATTTTGATTACTCCTGATAATTTTTTTTGTTCATTTTTATTTATTTATTTGAGAGTGACAGAGAGAGAAAGAGGCAGAGAGAGGGAGAGAGAGAGAGCACGCCAGGGCTTCCAGCCACTGCAAACGAACTCCAGATGCTTGCGCCCCCTTGTGCATCTGGCTAATGTGGGTCCTGGAGAATCGAGCCTCTAACCAGGGTCCTTAGGCTTCACAGGCAAGCGCTTAACCGCTAAGCCATCTCTCCAGCCCATACTCTTGATAATTTTTATTATGAGTTGTTTATTTTATAAACACAATGAAATTGTTTTATATAATTATGTTGATTATATAATACAATGAAATATATTTTATATAATAATTCCCAATTTTATCTAGTAGAATAAGTTTATAATAAATAAGTGGAAGTCTTACCCAATAGAAAAACATATAAGAGTAGAACACTTAACAAACTTATTGTTATAAACAGGTGTACAAGGCAACAAAATAAAGGCTTTATCAGATGGAGATCATATACTCTTAATATTTTGGTATGATTTAGTTATCACAATCTGAAATTAAACAACTTTTTATAACACTTTTAATGATATAGGGGCAAAGCAAATTGGGCATATATTTTAATAACTTCCAAGCCTAATGTCTCTGTCTTTTAAGAGAGAGAGAGAGAGAAAGAGAGAGGGACCCTAAGTTTTTGGAAGATGGGTGATGAGTTTGAGTCTGACATTTTCAAGCTGAAGTGGGATGGTGGGAAAAAAATTGGGCAAGAGTCTCTATTCTTGTTGACTTTTAGGCCTTGGAGAACAATCAAAAGAGGTCAAGAGAGATGGAGGCAGTCTCTTATAGGACCCTCTGAGGTCAATTAGTGGAATTATAAAGGTCCAGAGGATTGTTCATATCAATTTTTTGGTTTTGATTTTTATATCACATTTAGAGTTTAAACAGCTAGACAAAACTAGTTAAAATATCTTGATCTTGTTAGCCTTGATATTGAAATGAGAAACTAAGGCTTACAAAACTGGCACCCAAGATCAAATGGAGAATCAGTCAATTTTTACATCAGCATGAGTCCAGGGGAATTTCTTTCAATGCCTGAATAAAAATGGCTAATTAGTAGAGAGATATTTGTATTTGAGATATGGAGTTAAGAAGAAACACAAGATAATTTTAGTACTGACCAGAAGCTATAATAAAAACTATGGTCTTAGCCGGACATGGTGGCGCACGCCTTTAATCCCAGCACTCGGGATGCAGAGGTAGGAGGATCGCCATGAGTTTGAGGCCACCCTGAAACTCCATAGTGAATTCCAGGTCAGCCTGGGCTAGAGTGAGACCCTACATCGAAAAACCAAAAGAAAAAAAAATATGGTCTTGAAATACTACAAAAACTACAGTTATCAGTATAAATGACTATGTAGTATGGAACATAACCAGCATAAAAATTTATTACAGTACAAGACATAACTTTGGGGCAGGGACCTTTACATTTTATTTTATCATAAGATGAGGTATGACACTATAAATAAATTTGCCACCTTACTATAGAGAATTAAGTTTGAACTATGTCAAAAATTAAGGTGAGAGAAATACAGAGAAACAAGATTTTAGAAGGTAGGTGCATATTAATCTTTAAATATCTAACAGTTATGAGTACAGGTAGAACATCTCATGTCATATGGCAAAAAGTTTTGGCATTTGTATTTGGTAACATCCTTGGTTAGTTTAGATACCTGTGTGGCCAGGAAAGGTTGAAAGCATGGCCATAGAGTCTGAAATCACTTAATTTAGATGAAAGCCATTATTTGAACATGGGGCTGTACCCTGAAGTAGAGAATATATCTTAAGAGTTAATTTACTTATGAGCAATGAACTTGAGATACCAGAAATGAGACAGTTATTTAATTATTTGATGATATAAAAAAGAGCTGAATTTGGTCATTGTTGAATGAAAATAGATGACCTGTAATATAACTTTGAAAAATCTTTTTTTAAAGTGAAAACGCTGTTGAATAATCATTTTTACTTTAAGTAAAGTAGGAGTTATTTTTAAATTTTTAATGTCTTTACTATGAGATTTTTATCTTGGGAAATTAAACATTAATAAGTGAACCTTTAAGATTCAGTTTCTCCAATAGTTAGAACATTTCCCTTGATCTGTGTCACTGTCAGCGAACAGCATCTGGAAACCATCACAGACTATGGATGGGGGGAGATGTAATCAGTAGTATCTTCTGTGTTTGATGTCTTGTCACATTTCTTTCTCAAATTTTATTTTTTTTTATTGGCAACTTCTATACTTGCATACAATAAACCATGATATTTCCCTCCCCTCCCCCATTTTTTCCTTTATAGCTTTGCTCTCCATCATATGCCCTCCCTCTCTCCATTAGTCTCTCTTTTATTTTTATTTTATCATCTTTTTCTAGTATTATTAGGGTCTTGTGAAGGTATTTCTAGGCACTTCAAGGTCATGAATATCAAGAACAATTTCTGTCTGGACAGTTGCACTGTCAGGAGCGCAGGAGTGGTACCATTTTTAGCTCTTACGTCCTTTTTTTTTTTTTTTTTTTTTTTTTTTTTTTTTTTTTGTCTTTCAAGGTAGGGTGTAGCTCTAGGTCAGGCTAACAGCTAACGTGGAATTCACTATGTAGTCTCAGGGTGGCCTCAAACTCATGGAAATCCTCCTACCTCTGCCTACTGAGTGCTGGGATTAAAGGCTTGTGCCACCATGCCTGGATAGCTCTTACATTCTTTCTGCCACCTCTTCTGCAATGGACCCTGAGCCTTGAAGGCTGTGATAGAGATGTTTCAGTGCTGGACACTACTCCATCACTTCTTAGCATTATGTTGCCTTTTGGATCATCCCAGTGGTTACCACAGTCTGAAAAGAGAAGCTTCTTTAATCAAAAGTGAGAGTAGCATTAATATATGAATATGAACATTAAGTGCAGTGCTTCAGGGTAGTTTGGTGAGAATAATATATGCATTTAGCCAGACAAGAGCAGGCTTTATACCCCTAAGAACTCCCCTACAATAGGCTTTTGATTAGGTTTTCAGTACCAGGCATGTATTCCCTCCCAGAGGGTGGTCCTCCAGTCAAATTAGAGAGCAGTTTGTTTCCCCCAGAGCAGGCATGCCACTATTGCACCTATTTTGTCATTTGGCCTGTTTGGCCAAACTTGAGGCTTCTAGTGTCCACTGATCTTACCACTGAGGACTTCTGTCCCCCACAGAGCTGCATGCAGTGCAGCTTTTTCCAGATTTCAGTTGGTTGGTCTACAGGGAGAAAGTTTTCAGCTCAGCATGAGCTTGATTTCTCAGTGACCTTGCTGCCAAGGCATGTGAAGTCTTCAGCAATAGGCTCTTACCATTTATTACTCATGAGAAACCAAGGGTCTTGGCAATAACCTGTAGGGTTTTGGAGGCAACAATGACCTCCCTGGACAACAACTCACTGGAAGGTGTCCCATTACTGGCACTAAAAGTTTTCTAGTAGCAATCTATGGCTTCTAGATGTGCCATTATCCAATGAAGTAGGCTTTCATATGTCTTGTTCAGAATATTTTCAATTTTGATTGACCTTCCTCCACCATTCTCTTACTCAATCTCTTCCTCTGGCCTAATTTAGCCCATTCCACTCCCTGTAATCTGTTCTTCTACTTACATATATACAATACCATTCTCCAAACTCTTTCCTTCTCCTCCCTGCCTTATAGCATTTTACTAGCTTACTGGGCTTTGCTACTGATTTTTTGGTTCCAGCTCACACACAAGTCTAAACTTTTGTAGCTAGGATCCACATATGAGGGAGAACATCCGATATTTGGCTTTTGGGGCCTGTTTTACCTCACTTAGTGTAATCCTTTCCAGATCCATCCATTTCCCTGCAAATTTCATAATTTCATTTTTCTTTACTGTTGAGTAGAACTCCATTGTGTAAATGTACCACATCTTCATTATTTATTCATCAGTTGAGGAGTATCTTAGCTGGTTCAATTTCCAAACTATTGTTAATAGAGAAGCAATAAACATCGTTTTGCAAATATCTCTAAGGTAGTGAGAAGAGTCATTAGGATATATGCCTAGGACTGCTATAGCTGCACCATATGATAAATCTATTTTTAGTTGTCCCCAGAACCTCCACACTGATTTCCACAATGGCTGTACCAGATTACATTCCAACCAACAGTGTAGAAGGGTTCCCTTTTTTCTGTATCCTCACCAACATTTACTGTCATTTATTTTCCTTTTTTAAACATTTATTTTTTATAATTAACAACTTTCATGATTTTAAACAGTATTTCATGGTAATTCCCTCCCTCTCCCCACTTTCCCCTTTGATCCTCCCCTTCTCAATCAGTCTCTCTTTTATTTTGATGTCAGCATCTTTTCCTCCTATTATGATGTTCTTGTGTAGATAGTGTCAGGCACTGTGAGGTCATGGATATCCAGGCCATTTTGTGACTAGAGGAGCATGTTGTAAGGAGTCCTACCTTTCCTTTGCCTCTTACATTCTTTCTGCCACCTCTTCTGCAATGGACCCTGAGCCTTAGGATGTGTGATAGAGATATTGCAGTGCTGAGTACTCCTCTGTCACTTCTTCTCAGCACCAAGGTGCCTTCTGAGTTACCCAAAGGTCACTGCCATCTGAAAAGAGAAGGCTCTCTAATGAAAAAGTTAGAGTATCATTAACATATGGGTATGAACATTAAGAGAAGTGCTTACTGGGCAGTTTGATCAGCATAGTATATACAGTTAGCCAGACAGCAATGACGTCACACCCCCAGGGCTCATGACTACTCCTGTTGTAGGTTCTCAGTATCAGGGGTGTATTCTCTCCCATGGATCGGGCCTCCAGTCAAATTAGAGGGCAGTTGGTTTCCCCCATAACAGACGTGCCACTATATAAAGGAGATATAAAGGGAACAGATTAATGTGAGTGCAAAGGCCTAAGTGATGTCAGGGGAAGAGATTGAGTAAAGGAAAGTTAGAGGGAGGGCTAATCAAAATCTAAGAGGATATAGATAAATCATATTTTAACAAACTTTTTTGGACAATGGAACACACAGGATCCATAGATTGTTACTAGAAAATTTTCAGTGCCAGGGATGGGATACCTTACAGTGAGTTGTTGCCCAGGGAGATCCCCAATGCCCCCCCCCCAAAATTACAGGCTATTGCTGAGGCCCTTAGTTTCCCACCAGCAGTAGGCAGTAAGACCCTATTGATGAATAGTCCCATATTTGGACTTCAAGGTCACTGAGAAACACTGCTGGAGCTGAGCTGAAAACTTCCTACATGTATACCAGCTGACAGAAAGCTGGAAAAAGCCATGCTGCATGCAGCTCAATGGGAGAGAGAGAAATCACCAGTGAAGATACTCACAGTAGACATGGCAAGCCGTATATTTAGTCATTTATTTTCTTGATGGTAGCCATTCTGACAGGAGTAAGATGGAATCTCAAAGTAGTTTTAATTTGCATTTCCCTGATGGCTAATGATGTAGAATTTTTTTTTTTTGGATGTTGATTTGCCATTTGTATTCCTTTCTTTGAGAACTCTATTTAATCCCATAGCCTATTTTTTAATTGGGTTGTTTGATTTCTTATTGCATGGTGTGGTTATCCCTTTGCACCAGGGGAGAGCAGATGTCTTGACACAAGCAATCCTGGTTATGGAAATATTGAGGAGGCATTCAGCTCTAATTGGCTTGGAGCTGGACAGGCAGAGAGGCACACCCAAACCAGAATCAAAGAGGGGAATATCAGTAAGTCAGGGTTGGGAATAGTTTGTTATAGATGTAGGGTATTCAACTGTGTCATTAATAGGGACTGCTGTTGGCAGGGGATGGGTAGGGGATGCACAAAAGAAGCAGTTAGAAGCATTAGGATGTCTAGTAAAGGGGAGAAGGTCAGCCACATATTGGATCTATTGTGCCTATGTTATAGTGGCTCATATTTTTCTGCGACTTATTTTTCCTGTGAGAGAATATGTTGGAGCCAGGTTCACATTGCTGGCAGAAATCACCTAACCAAGAGCAGCTTTTGGGAAAAAGAGGTTTATTTTGGCTTACAGGCTTGAGGGGGAAGCTCCATGTTGGCAGGGGAATTGATGGCATGAGCAGAGGGTGGACATCACCCCCTGGCCAACATTAGGTGGACAACAGGGACAGGCATACACTGGCATGGGGAAACTGGCTATAACACCCATAAGCCCACTCCCAACAATACACTCCCTCCAGCAGGTGTTAAATCCCAAATCTTCATCAGCTGGGAATATGGCCCCCATAAATTGATAACCATCCACGATGTAAAATGCAATGCATTTAGTCCAACTTTAAAAGTCCTCATAGTTTTTATCAATCCTAATGGTGTTCAAACATCCCCATAGTCCAAGATCTTTTTTGTTTGTTTGTTTGTTTATGTATTTGAGAGCAACAGACAGAGCGAAAAAGAGGCAGAGAGAGAGACACAGAGAGAATTGGCGCACCAGGGCCTCCAGCCACTGCAAATGAACTCCAGACGCGTGTGCCCCCTTGTGCATCTGGCTAACGTGGGTCCTGGGGAGTTGAGCCTCGAACCGGGGACCTTAGGCTTCACAGGAAAGCGCTTAACCACTAAGCCATCTCTCCAGCCCAGTCCAAGATCTTTTAACTGAGCCATAATACAAACAAAACAAAACAAAACAAAACAAAAACCCATAATGGCACAGAACAAACATTCACACTGCAAAAGATGGCATTGGGCATAGCAAAGAAATACTCAAGTAATACATGATTTAGACAGGGCAAACACCAAACTCTATAGCTCCAAGTCCAACAACTGTAGCCAGTGACAAGTCTCCAAGTCTGATCTAGCAATCTAGCTATAACACCCATAAGCCCATGCCCAACAATACACTCCCTCCAGGAGGTGTTAATTCCCAAATCTTCATCAGCTGGGATTTTATGGAGGACACCTGAATCAAGCACCACATTCTGCCCCGTGGTCCTGACATCCCACCACAGAATATGATGGTTACTTGGAACCAGGGTGGAAGCTGGGATATATGGTCTAGAAATATGAAGAGTACCAGAGGGAGATGAGTGGCAGATATTAGCATAGAGTTTTCCCATCACCCCTATCCTCCAACGTTCATTCCAAGGGTCTCATGTAGAGAGTATACCTTCTTTAGTTTTCCAGAGGGCTCTAAAGAGAGCATCTGGATGCCTAAAGCTGTCAGTAACACAGTAATTGTATCAGCATCCTCCATAATATTCCTGGTCTTTAAGGCACTCTGTTAGTTTGGTGATACGCAAAGCATGCCATGCTGTTCACACAAACCACAGACTTAGGATAGACAAGGAAGGTGACAATGTCTTGGCAGCCCTAAGTAGGGTAATATTCTATGCCAATGATTTTATTGACCCCTTGATAAGTCTCTCGGGCTTCAAAGCACTATCCTCCATGGGTGGGGGTGCACGATGAGAGGGTCAGCACAAGAGACATTTGCATTGGAATGTAAGATTGTCAAAGCTGCCAACAAAATGACCAGGAGGGAGCCCTGTGGCAGGCATATGGCTTTGACTTCATCCACATGGTCATGGACATCCCCCCAGGGGGCTCCCTTTTTCTGACTCAGGTGGTGCTGGAAGGGGCAGTACTTCCTCCATTTCTTCCATCTCTGATCTGTCCATGTCATCTATTTGGTCAGTGGGGTGGAATTGGACATTTTGAGCCAGTTCACATATGGGCCTGGGCTGGTCCTGTGGGAAGACACAAGCAAATCCTCTTCCTGTGGTGAGGAGAAGGGTCTGGTTCCTTCCATATTCCATCTAAGGGATCTCACCATCATACTAGAATGGGAGGGAGAGTCTCTGGTGTATGCTAGTGGAGGGTTATGGTGGGTATTGGGGGTGTTTGTATATATTGAAAATGTTTAAATAGTCAGGGCCATCGCTAACTGAAGGTTGGGTGGGTAGGCATCGGTTTGTTGTTTTTTAAGTTGGCTTTTTATGGTTTGGTGTGTCCCTCCTATTATATCTTGTCTTTGTGGGTTATGTGGGATTCCTGTATGATGAGCAGTCCTCCATCGCATGCAAAAGGCTTTGAATGAGGAACTGACAAAAGCCGGGCCATTATCAGTTTTTATTTGATGGGGTACACCCATGATGGCAAAGGTAGACAGCATATGATGTATAAGTTTTTTTGAGTTCTCTCCTGTTTGTGCCATAGCCCTTATATGATGGGAGTAAGTATCCACTGTCACAAAGACATATTTTTAATGACCACATTGGGGAACATAAGTGATGTCAATCTGCCAAAGGACATTGACCTTGAGGCCTTGGGGGTTAGTGACCATTATCTGAAGGGCAGGTGTTGTTACTAGTGAGGCACAGGACTGGCAGGTTTTTAGTATACACTGGAGTTGGTTTTAGGGAATTAGAGGGAGGCATGATTGTAATCCCTTAAGGTCTATGTAGGTGTTAGCATGAATTGTGTTTGTTTCCTCAAGGGTGGTCAAGAAGATGTCTGTTGGGTCTCCATAGGAGCTGCCTAATGCATTTCCCTGGCTGAGGGGGCCAGGTAAGGGGCTGTGAGACCTTATGTGTTGCACAAACAAGGGGGGCCTTCTTTTACAAATGAGGCTGGAGATTTATCAGCAGGGAAGAAAGAGAGTTTTCATCTGGTGGGATATGTGAAAAAGCAAGCCAGGGGAGTAAATTAACAGCATAGATGCTATCTGAAAAGAGATTAAAGCAGCTTTTTCCTCTAAGAGAGCCAGATAGATGGCATACAGTTCCTTATATTGTGGGGATCTGTCAGGAAGTTCTTTAAAAATGATGGTGGGAGGTTGATCCCCTGGGTGGTATAAAACTACCACTGCTCCTCTCTTTCCCCTCTCTGTAAAAATGGGAGCCATTTTAGAAGGGGTATTTCAGGAATCCATTTTTCAGTAGAGTAGTGGTTGTCAGTTTGTCTGGGGAAGCCTATTAGCCTTATGGCAAATTGGGGGGTGTTGGCTGGAATGGCCAACACAAGGGGTAGTCCCCTCTGAGGGGCACCCCAAATGAGCATGGCTTTATTGATGGCCCTAAGATCTTATAGTAACCTCCATCCTCTTGAGCCCTTTAGAATTACAAGCATAGGAGTGTTCCATGGAGTGGCAGATGTGATTAAGTTAGAGTGGTTCTGTTACTAACTGATTTAAGATTTCACCTTTCTCCCTTGGCAGAGGCCACTGTTCAACCCAAGTTGGCTCATCAGAGAACCATTCTATGCAGGGAGTTTTGTACTTAACAGTGGCCTCTAGGATTGGGAGTGACATCAGCAATGCTATCTCTCATAGTCTTCTATCTCAAAGCATTTTCCCTCTATATTACTGGAAGTAAGTACATCTAGGGCTTCAAAGATGTCTTTCCCTACAAGGCTAGTTGTTAAATCTGCCACTAGGTGTGGAAGAGACCAGTAGTTCCATCTGGGTCCTTCCACTTAAGGGCTTCTTTGGTAACTTATGCCTATGACAGACAGCCTACCCTTATTAATTGGGGTCCAGGAATTTATTCTTAGTGTTGGGGAACTTCAGATCACTTTAGGAGTGTCTTATCTGCCCCAGTTTCAATTAGATATTTGAAAAAAATTCCTTCAACCTCTAAGGCTAGTTTGGGGTGGTCCCCTCTAGGATACTTGTTACCCATTGTAAATTATGGATTTTCCCTCTTATTAGCCAGGTTGAGGCTTACCCCTTTTGAAGTTTAAAGGCTCTATGGGTTTGCCATATTTGCCATGAGTATAGTGGCAGTCTTTTCCAATGATACCCCTTGTGACATCTAGGGCAAATTGCTTTTCTAGGGGGGGTTGCCTTTAGCACCTTGATGTTGAAGACACTCCCCTCTCCAACGTACTTCTTCTCTGCAATTGAAGCATTTGCCTCTAGGTTTTAAGGCTGCCAGGAAGGCCTGTGCCAGAGAGGCAGTGTGGTGGTTTGAATAGAATAGATGACCCCCAATATATTCAGTTGTTTAGTTGTAGTTTACACCTTTAGCCACCTGGCTGGAGGCAGTGTCACTGGGTGGATCTTTAGGTGTGGTGGTGGGTTTCAGATTTCAATCTAAAGATATGCAAAGTGTGCCTAGCTGGAGTTCCTGAAGTGTGCTGTGGCTTTTGGCTTTAGGCTTGTGCTTCTCTCTCTCTGCTTGGGCTTATGAAATCAGGCCAGCTTCTTCTGCCATTATGGAACTTCCCCTGGATCTGTAAGCTTCAATAAATATCCTTTCCTCCATAACTGTGCCTGGTCTGAAAGTTCATCTCAGTGAACCTGAAGGTGTCTGCTACAGAACTTGGTACTAAGGAGTGGGCTGAGATGAACCTGACCATGTGGATGTTGATCTTTTGGAACCTCCGTTTTGGAGGAATTGACATGGACTTGGTGATTGCAACTGAAGACGTCATCTGGAGTGGTAAGCCAAGTTTTATGGACTATTCTGATGAGAGTCTGAGAATGCTAAGTGCAGACAGCATTGAACTTCAAGGCTTGGTTTATGAGTTTTCTAAGAGGAAGGAAAGACTGCAGAGGACTTTGTTGGAACTGGGCTACTGGCATAAGGGCTGGCTGCATCCTGCTGCCCAGGCCCAGAGAGTTTGATCAAGGTTAAATTTGTAATGGACTGATGTGCTTGGATAGAGATATTGTACTGAGAGATTTAAGATTTTAAGCTGGAAAACCTCAAGCAAGTTAAAATTACTGGCACTGAGACTGGTTTTAGGTTACTGAATCTGCTATTCTCAAACGCATTAACAATCTTAAAGGAAGATGGTCCAATTGCTTTACCATGGAAAGGACGCCTGAGGGAAGATGTTGGGACCCCTCCTCAGGGAGGGATTCCGAACCTCAGAGATCGAGCGGGACCCCAAAGACTGACACTGGCGCTTCTCGATGCAAAACAGCAAGAGGTGTTTTATTGAGGGACCGTTGCACCGGGGCTCAACACAGAGTCCTCGTGCAGGAGGGGTGAAGAGCCCCGACCCCCTGAAGGAAAGGGTTTATAAAGGGAGAAGGGCAGGAAAGGGACAAAGGGGCTACATCACATCGCATCCTTTAAAATGATTGGTTCTAAGAAGGCACGCGCAGGAACCTTGTGAGTTGCTTTAGGGAGGGGATCTTGCTTTAGGGACTTTCCATATAGAATGAGTCCTGATTGGTCAGATCCACCTGGTGTTTCTTTCTTTCTTTCTTTCTTTCTTTTTTTTGTCTTTCTTTTTGTTTTTCGAGGTAGGGTCTCACTCTAGCCCAGGCTGACCTGGAATTCACTATGGAGTCTCAGGGTGCCCTCGAACTCACGGCAATCCTCCTACCTCTGCCTCCCGAGTGCTGGGATTAAAGGCGTGCGCCACCACACCCGGCTCACCTGGTGTTTCTTAATTGAGTCAGGCAGGGTGACGGTTCCAGGAAACAGGGGCAGAGTTCAGGGAATGGGCAGTTGAGCAAGGCATATCTTAGGTGACTATTAACTGGCAAAAGAACAAAGCATATCTTAGGCAACTTATTAACTGGCAAAAGGTCAGGTTCCCGTTCTCCGGGTTAACTAAGAATGGGGGATATCATAAAATGGCAGTTCTTTTTATTTAGCAGAAGCAAGCAAGCAATGTTACAGAAGCTGAATAGAGCATGTTTAGCAAAAGCACAAACTTTTAGTCTTTCAAAGACTATCATAGAAATGCAAACACTTTTGGAAAGAATTGACTGGAGAAGGAACATGCTTTTCAAGGTTATGATTTGTTTTGTCCCTGAATTAAGAATATGGCTGTGTCCTGCACACCTGGTATTGGTTTCAGAAGCATGAAAAATGCATGGAGTGGCCGTGAATTGCACAGGCTTCTAGGAGCTGCCACTGAGATGCTGCATGAATGACCAGGAGCTGGCAACCACTCTGGAGTTGCTGGTACAGCATATGCGCATCAGGGGATGGGAAATAAATCCATCCAAAATTCAAGGACCTTCCACCTCAGTGAAATTTCTAGGATTTCAGTGGTGTGGGGCATGTAGGGATATTCCTTCTAAGGCGAAGGACAAGTTGTTGCATTTATCCCCTCATACCACTAAGAAAGAAGCACAACATCTAGTGGGCCTATTTGGATTTTGGAGACAGCACATTCCTCACTTGGGTGTCTTACTCTGTCCCATATACCAAGTGACTCGGAAAGCTACTAGTTTTCAGTGGGGCCCAGAACAAGAGAAGGGTCTTCAACAGGTCCAGGCTGCTGTGCAGGCTGCTCTGCCCCTTGGGCTGTATGAGCCAGCAGATCCGATGGTACTTAAGGTTTCAGTGGCAGACAGGGATGCTGTTTGGAGCCTTTGGCAGGCCTCCATAGGTGAATCACAGCGGAGGCCATTGGGATTTTGGAGCAAGGCCCTGCAATCATCTGCAGACAATTATTCTCCATTTGAGAGACAGCTCTTGGCCTGCTATTGGGCCTTAGTGGAAACTGAACGTTTGACAATGGGCCATCAAGTTACTATGCGACCCAAGCTGCCCATTATGAGCTGGGTGTTATCTGACCCACCAGGCCATAAAGTTGTACATGCACAGCAACAGTCCATCATTAAGTGGAAGTGGTATATACGTGATCGGGATTGAGCAGGCCCTGAAGGTATGAGTAAGTTACATGAGGAAGTTGTCCAAATGCCTATGGTTGCTACTCCTGTTGCAATGCCTTCTGTCCCCAAGCATGCACCTATGGCATCATGGGGTGTGCCCTATGATCAATTGACTGAGGAGGAGAGGTCTAGGGCATGGTTTACAGATGGCTCAGCATGTTATGCAGGCACCACCCAGAAGTGGACAGCTGCAGCATTACAGCCCCTTTCTAGGACAACTCTGAAGGACTGTGGTGAAGGGAAGTCTTCACAATGGGCAAAACTTCAGTCAGTGCATATGGTTGTGCAATTTCCTTGGAAGGACAAATGGCCAGATATGTGGTTATACACTGATTCATGGGCTGTGGCCAATGGTTTGCCTGGATAGTCTGGGACTTGGAAGGAGCACAATTGGAAAATTGATGAAAAGGACAAATTTGGGGAAGGTGTATGTGGATAGAACTCTCTGAATGGGCAAAGGATATAAAGACACTTGTGTCCCATGTTAATGCTCATCAGAAGGTGACCTCATTGGAGGATGACTTTAATAATCAAGTAGATAAGCTGACCCGTTCTGTGGATAGTGGTCAACCTTTTTCCTCAGCCACCCCTGTCATTGCCCAATGGGCCCACAAACAAAATGGCCATGGTGGCAGAGATGCAGGCTATGCATGGGCCCAACATGGACTTCCACTAACTAAGGCTGACCTGGCTACTGCTGAGTGCCAAATTTGCCAACAGCAGAGACCAACTCTGAGCCCCCAATATGGTAGTATTCCTCAGGGTGATCAGCCAGCAACCTGGTGGCAGGTTGACTACATTGGACCTCTTACATCATGGAAAGGGTAGCATTTTGTTCTTACTGGAATAGACACTTATTCTGGGTATGCATTTGCCTTTCCTGCACATAGTGCTTCTGCCAAAACTACCATCTGTGGGCTTACAGAATGCCTTATTCACAGTCACGGCATTTCACACAGCATTGCTTCTGACCAAAGAACTCACTTCACTGCCAAGGAAGTATGGCAGTGGGCTCATGATCATGGAATTCACTGGTATTACCATGTGCCCCACCATCCTGAAGAAGCTGGCTTGATAGAACAGTGGAATGGCCTTTTGAAGAAACAGCTACAGCACCAACAAGGTGTCAATAGCTTTGAGGGCTGGGAGAGTCTCCTCCAGCAGGCTGTATATGCTCTGAATCAGCGTCCTATATATAGTACTGTTTCTCCTGTAGCCCGGATTCACAGGTCCAGAAATCCATGGGTGGAAATGGGAATGGTCCCACTTACCATCACCCCAAGTGACCCATTAGCTAGATTTTTGCTTCCTGTTCCTACAACCGTATGCTCTGCTGGACTACAAGTCTTGGTCCCAGAGGGTGGAGTGCTTTTGCCAGGAGACACAAAGAACTTTCCATTGAACTGGAAGCTAAGACTTCCCTCTGGTCACTTTGGGCTTCTAATGCCCTTGAGTGAACAGGCTTAGAAAGGAGTTACAGTGATAGCAGTGGTGATTGATCCAGATTACCAGGGGGAAATTGGACTGCTCCTCCACAATGGAGGTAAGGAAGAATATGCCTGGAGTGCAGGAGATCCTTTAGGGCGTCTGCCAGTGTTACCATGTCCCGTTGTCAAAGTCAATGGACGACTGCAACAACCCAATAGAAGTAGTGTGATAAATGGCCCAGATCCTTCAGGAATGAAGGTATGGGTTACCACTCCAGGTAAAGAACCAAGACCTGATGGGGTACTTGCTGAAGGTGGAGGAAATACAGAATTGGTAGTAGAAGAAGGCTGTTACAATTACCAGCTGAGGCCACGTGACCAGTTACAGAAACAAGGACTGTGATTGCAATGTTTCTGTCCTGCGTTGATAACAGACTGTATGTATCTACACCAATATTATGATTATGTCATTAGGTAACTGTTGAATTTATATTAGACCTATTATATTAGAGACTGAGCATTGTGTTGGGGGAAGATTTTGTGGTTCCTGTTGTATGTGGATAGTTATGCCATGTTAGGCAGAATTATGAGCTTGTTACTGTTTTCATTTGAAAATTAAGTATGATGTAAGGAGACACGATTTGATGCCAAGTTGACAAGGGGTGGACTTGTGATAGTTAAGGTGTTGTCAACTTGATCTGTTTAGTAATCCTCAGGTTGCTTCTAGGAAGGATCAACTAAAGGAGGAAGTTTTTCTCCCAGGGTGAGCCCTTACCCCAGAGTTGGCAGCTCCACTCAGAGGGGGACTTGATATAAGGAAGCTCTGGGTAAAAAGAGTTCCTTCCTTCCTCCCACTTGGCTGCCGGAGCTGCTTGCTACCTTCCAGCATCGATTGAAGACCAGTGCGGACTAAAGACCAGCATCAACTGAAGAACCCCGTGGATCAAAACCCAGTGGCTCCTCAGGAAGCCTCTAGGCTTTCCAGCACCATCTGCAGTGCCGGGTCGGGTCTGCTGAGGCATCTGGCCATGAGGACTGAGCAGCTACCAGGTTCGGTGATTCTCAGGCCTGCAACTGCTATTGGACCACTGTAAGCTGATCCAATAAATCCCCCTTTAAAAATAATTCATTCTAGCAGTTCTGTTCCTCCAGAGAACCCTGAATAATACAGGCAGCCTTATATGAGGCAGTCCTGATATCCTGAGTTGTGACTATTCATTTATCATAATGTCCACCTTTGAGGCTTTGGCAAGTTAGCCTACATTCTGAAATCATACCTTTCCAAATAATGTTTTTGAGACTGAGGTCCCTGGCCATTGGTTCAGGGATTTTTCTCTCTAAATTGGTTTTTGCCCTTAATATAAAATCCTAGAGGGTCTCCTCCAGCTTCTGACGAAGAGACAGAAAGGAAGAGGTATTATCCTGGGTATTGAGGGGAGGGTATTCTATCCCATGGCTGGACAGTGCAGAGACAAAGTTGGTCATAGAACCCTGGGTGCTGTTGGGTATGTTGAGAGCCTGTGGAAAAATTTCCCTGTCTGGGTAATTCATCAAATCCCCAAGGAATTTTCTGCTGGTTTTGGTTTCTTTTTATTTGTTGGAGGCATTCTTCTCTAGAAGGTTTCCCATTGAAGGAACATGGGACTAGACAGAGAGGACTAGAAGATATCACACCAGTCCTGGGTGGTTTTAATGGGGCCCCATAGGCTCAGGAGGAGGGACTTAGTCCATGGTTCATGGATCCCATCCTCCCTAATGGCCTGTCTGAGCTCTTTAAGATCACTGGCTTGATAAAAATACCAATCTAGAGGCCAAGCCTGACTTGGTTAACATTAAGGGGAAAGGCTGCTACTTCCTGATTGAATGCCTTTTAATTGTTATCTAGGGCCTCACATAGTTGTTGGGTGATCATAAATGGGGGGCAGATGGAGAGGGATTCTGGCCAGGGGAGTTTATCATGTTGGAATTCTTTTGGTTTGTGTAACATGAGTCCAGATGGGGCAGCTTTGGGTAATTTTTCCTTTTCAATTTCTTCTATTGGGTTTTCAAGGGAACTGAGGTCTGCCACTGGCCAGTCCTCAGGACCCTCTTCATCAGATTCATCACCTGATTTTTGAGTGGAGGTGGTCTTGGGGGGGGGGGGGCTAATACATTGCCTAAAAGCTGCTGTGATTGGGAGAAAAGAGAGAGCAAGGGGATTTCCTTTCTGAAACTCCCAACTCCTGGCTGAATAAGCTATGCGGGTCCATGTGTCTGGATCATATGGATCCCCAGAAGTCATCCAGGGGGCTCTATGGAGAACTTCTTCCCAGAAGGAGGTAGTCTCTCTCTGGGAGAGCTTAATTCCCGTAACTTTCAGGAGAGCCCTTAATCCATGAATCTGTGATTCTTTTTGGTGGGAGCCAATACTTCCCATGATAGAAAAAGAGGGGAAATACCAAGACCAGATGGCAATGTTCCTGAGGGCTTGATAGCACCAAGGGGAATTCCCTAATTATTTGGACACAAACATGTCCACAGTTTAAGAGACCAGTGACCTGCTCTACAGGCTTTGAAGAGGTCAATGCATTCATTACTGGTTTTGTGTTCAAAAGAAATGGATAGAGGGTTTTGCCAATGCCCAAGCAGGCTGTCGGGGTCCACTCAGAGGACTAGGGGCCTTCAGTCAGTGCTGAAGAGTAGCCTCAGCCAAGAGATGTCAGTTGCCCATTCGCCTTGTTTGGTACCTCATGATGTAGCTAAACAAAATTAAAGGAGGAAAAAGAGAAACTTACCAGCCCTCAGAATGTGGAGACACGGCCACAGAGGACCAATGCCCCTTAGAGGATGATGTCCCTCCAGGGGAGCACTCACCTACCCTGGTGCATCTCAGACAGACCTTGTTGTTCAGGCATCAGCTGTAGGGTCCCTGCTTCCTCAGGAGGCCATTGTGCACCGGCTTCCCAGAGGTGTCTATGCAACTGTGGAGCAGGATCTTGAGCTGCTGTGAATGTGATGGGAAAAACACCTGGGAGACAACATCAGAGAATAGCTTGTTTATGTGTCAGGGGACTGAGTGTTTATAAGCAGTTGAGAGTGGGAAGAGTGGCATAAGGGGATTGGTGGGTTCAAAGGTTGCATGCAAGTGCTTAGATGGCATATAAGGATGTTCATCCCAGCACATAAGGAGAGAGAGGTGATTTACGTTCAGTTGAATTTTAGAATTTTCCAGTAAATTGCTCCACCCAAGCCACTAGAATACTTGAATAGCAGGCAAACTCAACATGTAAGATTACTTCTGCGGATGCATTGGAGTACAAGAGCTACACCTGGCACCTTAAATAGATATCCTGAAGGTATATAAAGTTGGATCTCAACATCTAAGAACACTGCAGATAAGTAGAAAACCCACGCATCAAATCAACTCAGGATGAAAAGTCACTACAAAACAAAGCAACAGCTAGTGGTTTGAATTTAAAGCTGACAATTTTTTGTGGCCATTCGCCATATGTAAGGGGAAGAGGGTTACAGGATTTCCCTTGGTGTTTTTCTTTGTTTATTTTATTGAGCAGCGTGTCAGGCATTGGTTTTTCTAGTCATCTAAGGGTTAAGTATTTATGTGCTGAGATTGCTCCACTTCTGTTTTCAGGGTCATTTTTTTGTGGCTTGTAATGAAAAGAAGGGGAAAGGAAAAAGAAAGCAAAAATCTTAGAAACTTCATGGTGATTTAGCAAGTAGATATCAAATTAGATATCCATATTTAGAAGAAATTAAAGAGGATCAGTAAAGATAGGAGTTTGCTTTTGGAGGCAGGGTTTGTATTTAATTTAGTTGGATGGCTCTAATTTGTTGTGAGAGGGAAAGACCCTGGCAACTCAGGACTACCTGACAGAACTGTGTCTGAGAGATAGAGTTCCAGGAGGGGCAGGAGTGGAGGAGGAAACTTCAGACCATTTGCCATGTCATTGGAGAAAGTTATCAAGGCCAATGAGAATGATGAAATCCAAAGTACCAAATTCAGGCCACTGGTGGGCATTGTCGTGAGAATATTGCAGCCAAATTTGAATAGAGAGTTGGAGTAATTTGGTATGTAGGTTCTTGGAGGGTCAAAGTTCTTTTAAATTAACTTTGAGAGATGCTGATGGAGAATCTTATGGAACAGATTATTTCAGACCCATTTTAGAGAACAAGGATTGGTTGGAGTGGCTGATCCCACCACCAGACATGTTTCCCAGGCTTAGGGAGGGCAATGAAAGACAAGGATTAGGGAGCTTCCTCACACTCACAATGCTTGGGGTGTTCATGGAGCAATTTGTGGGGGCTCCCAGAGCCTCTGATCATCCAAAGACTGAATAGTGAAAACTCCCAGAGTTGCAAAGGTCTGTACAGGGCACATCCACTGCAGACAAAGTGTGAGGATCTTGTCCTGAAGGCTGTAATTTGATGAGGATGTGGATGGAGGTCATCATACGGTAATGGCCTCTTGTCTGGAGTTCAAAAGTCTGGGGGGAGAGGGTGACCATGTTTATAGTGGCTCAATTTGTAATAGCTAAGAGCTGGAATCAACCCAGATGTACATCACTAGAAGAATGGATAAATAAGATGTGGTATATCTACACAATGGAATTCTATGCAGCAGTAAGAAAAAATGAAACAATGAAATTTGAGGAAAAATGGTTGAACCTGGAACAGATCATTCTCAGTGAACTTATCCAATCACAGAAAAAAAAAAAAATTGCCACATAGTCTCACTCATCTACAGCACCTAACCTGAATCTACCCAAGATACCTTACATACCCAGCAAGCATCTCAGGGACTAGACACTAGAATGGAAGGGGAGGGAGGGGAGGGCATCAAAGGGGTGGGAAACAGAAATCTGGACCCAAATATCAATGGTACCATAAAATTCTACTTACTAAAAGACAGACCAAATGGCTGATCCTTCACCAGGCCCTTACAGGGAACACCTGAACCACAAGACACTGGAAAGGGTACGATCAAGACTAACCTTAATCTTCTACATCTTCCCTCCCTCCTCTCCCTCTCCCTCTGCCTTCTCTCTCTCTTCTCTCTAACTCTTGTATATTAGTTATCTTTTCCTCATTTTCTTAGGGGGCACTGACAGGTAACTCCCAGGACCAGCATGGGGCTATCATCCACAATGAGCTTTTGACCAGAGAGACCTACAAGGTTTCCTAAAAGAATGACAGATTTCTGTCAGAGTACTTGATGACCCACCAAAGGTTAGTGGTAAGACCCTACTGCTGAAGACACCTTATGTGATTGACATGCAAAATAGAATGGCATGGCTGGAAGTTGGAAGACAGTCAGTCCCCAGACAGTCAGCGCGTCGAGTGCCAGAGGAGCTACATGGGCGACTGGGCGAAAATGGCCAATATCTGTCCAAGCAACTCATGTTCTAACCCACTTAGCAGCAAATAACTTTTTGTGATGCCCACACAAGTGCAATAGTGGCACACAGCCATGGTGGGGAACCAATTGCTCTTAATTTGGCTAACTAATCCCCTCAGTGGTTCGGTACCCATAGCTGTAGCTGGGAAACAAGTCAGAACCATATCCAAACATAAGCCCACTCTCCAATATCAAGCTACCATCAGTCGTGGGCTACAAGAGGGCCTACACCTATTAAATTCTCTATAAAAAAGTAAGGGTTATCTCATTTGTCCTGGTGCTCACTTACTCTCCATTGGAGAATCTGCTTCTCTTTTTCAGATAGATGTAGATCCTAAGGAGAGAGCCACCCCATCATACCTCCAAAGGGCCCTGGCTGAAACTAAGAAGAATTGGCGAAACAAGCAAGGGTGCTGTTTTCCTGATGAACCGGATACCAGCAGAAGGGGGAAGGAGATCAACACAGAGAAAAATCAACTCCTACCAAATCAGAGAGCCAGAGCCTCAGAGGCCCCCAACACCTCATCACTGAAGCAGACCAATAATGAACCCAACCTGGCTCAGGGAAATTTTGCAGAAGAGGGGGTGGAAAGAATGTCAGAGCCACATGTTGGGTCATGATATGCAGAGACATTTATCTTACCCATAACTGTGGGCTAACTCCACAATGTATGACCCATATACCTCAACAAGGAGGGGCCGAGGGGAGGGGGTAGCTCATGGATGAGCCTAGTAATGGTACCAAACTGACTGTATTTGCTGAATACAGAACTAACTAATAAAGAAAAAGAATTAATAAAAAAAAGAGAAGAAGTAAAGGAAGAAGCCCCTAGGTATCAAGGTGGAAAGAGTGGATGTCTCACATATTTCACAGTAGTGATAATAGTGAGTTTTTGTGCTCCTAAGGAAGTGAAATATTGGAAAGGAGGTAGAGAGAAGGAGAAGAAAAGGAAAGGACAGGGGTCACAGCCCGAAAGTCCCACAGGGCTCTGACCAGATTCATGGCACCAAATGTAAACAAGGTAAACAGAAAAATCATAGACAAACACTGGACTTGATCTCAACAAAGACTGTTCATTGCAGCACAGTGATGGGCTTCATCCTTCTCATGGGAGGGAAGCTTAAGCACTCAGCTAGGCTGGGGTTCAAGCTTATAAGGAGGATCTCATGGAAAGCAGACTGGACTAGGTGCAGGTCCAAGAAAAGTAGATAAGAGACTTGTAGCCATTTGTGTCTTTACTCAGGATAGGCATCTTTTTTTTTTCCTTTAAATATTGTCTAAGGGAGGATACCCCAGATGGTTTCTGTTCCTTCAAGGCCTTCTGAGTTAAGGGAATTGCATCAATTATGGGAGTTGTCAAGGTAGCCTGGGAATGCTAGTCTGGGAATGGCTGCCTCTGATGTTTCTGTAAGGCGTTCTAGTGTTAGGGACAGTCATTAATTCTCCAGTTCTCTCTGATTTTCAGGGAGAATCATTAACCCTATAATCTTAGTGATCTGAAGCTGTCTACTACAGAAATTTGTATCAGGAGTGGGGTGAGATGAATGTGACCATATACTTTTTGTTTTTTCTGTACTTTGGTTTTGGAGGAACAAATATGGACTTGGTGCTTGCAACTGAAGATGCCTTTTGTAGTGGTAAGCCAAGTATTATGCACTGTTCTGGTGAGAGATTGAAAATTCTAAGTGCAGAGAGAATTGTTTTTGGAGACTTGGCTTATGAACTTTCAAAGGGAAAGAAAGATTCCAGAGGACTTTGTTGGAACTGGGCTACTGGCATAAGGGCTGGCTGCATTCTTCTGCTCAGGCCCAGAGGGTTTTATCAAGGTTAAATTTGTAACGGACTAATGTCCTTGGCTAAAGATATTGGACTGAGCGATTTAAATTTTAAGCTGAAATACCTCAAGTTATTAGAATTCCAGGGACGGAGACTGGTTTTAGATTATTGAAGCTGCTATTGTCAAACACATTAGCAATCTTAAAGAAGATAGACTAATTATGTTACAATAAAACAATGGAGAGCAAGCCTGAGGAAAGACTATGATAGAAATGCCAACTCTTTTGGAGATGAGTTGACTAGAGAAGGAAACTGCTTTGCTAGGTCATGATTCATTTTGTTCCTGAATTAAGAATATTGTTGTATCCTGCACATCTGGTATTTGTTTAGGAAGCATGAAAAGTGTGTGGAGTTGTCATGCAATGCACACTCTTCCAGGAGCCGCTGCTGAGGCAAAGCATATAGGTCATACGGGATGACCCTCATGAATAGGCTGGAAGAGTCTTTGGAAGATGGACTGTGGTTTGCATGGAGATCAGAAGATATTTTAGACATACTATGACTATTCAAGGGCTAACATGGATGTTATAACATATGATTATGAATCTACTGGGGACCAGAAGCAGAATGTGGTAGTTTAAATAGACAGCCCCCAATATATTTCATATTTTATTAGGTTGTAGTTTGGATTTGCAGCCACCTGGCTAGAGGAGGTGCCACTGGGGAGATCTTAGTGTCCACCCCTAGGGCATGGTGGTGGTTTTGGAATTCCACTGTAAAGATACGAAAAAGTGCCTGAAGTTCTGAAGTGTGTTTGTTGTGGTGTGGCTTTTTAATTTTTTTTTTTTTCTGGCTTGTGACTTTTTCTCCCTCTGCTTGGAGCTGTGAGAGTGGGCCAGCTTCTTTTGCCATTAAGGAACTCCACCTGGATCTATAAGCTTCAATAAATACCTTCTTCTATAACTGTTCCTGGTCTGGAAGTTCATAGCAGTGTCCTGAAGCTGTCTACTACAAAGGTTTAGATTCATTCTTCCACATATTGGTACCATTTACTCCAGCATTATTTGTTATAAATGTTGTTTGTTTTCAAATGTTTTTATCAGGTCTCTTTTTGAAAGATTAGGTGGCTGTAGTTACTAGAACTTATACCTGGATTGTTTATCCTGTTTCATTAATATATGTGTTGTTTTTTTTTAACTAGTATAATGCTAATTTTATTACTATGGATTTGAACTATATCTTAAAATCAGGTATGCTGATATTACCAGTAGTATTGTTTGTGCTAAGGAAAATTTTGACTACTCAAATATTTTCATCCTCCAATAGATATTTCAAGGCTATTTTTCTCTATTTCCGTGAGGAATGGTGCCAGAATTTTGACTGCAATTGCTTTGAATCTTTATATTGCTTTTGGTAGGATGGTAATTTTCAGGATATTAATTCTTCTGATCTATGTACATGACAGATCTTTTTATCTTTTCTTTTGTGGTTTTTCAAGGTAGGGTCTCGTGTAGCCCAGGCTGACTTGAAATTCACTGTGTGGTCTCAGGGTGGCCTTGAACTCACAGTAATCCTCCTACCTCTGCCTCCTGAGTGCTGGGATTAAAGGTATGTGTCACCATGCCCAGCTTTTTTCTCTTTATTTTTTTGTGTTTTCCTCAATTTCTTTCTTCAGTGTTTTAATATTTTCATTGTAGAGATCTTTTACTTCCTTGGGGATATTCCAAGATATTTTAGTTTATTGTGGGTAATATAATTTTGTTTATCACTAGTATATACAAAGGTCATTGATTTTTATGTATTGCTTTTATGTTTTGCCACTTTGCTAAAAGAATTTTTCAGTTCTAGGAGTTGTTTTGGTGGACTCTCTCAATTCACTTAAGTATAGAATCATATCATGTGCAAATAATGCTAATTTGATTTCTTCCTTAACAAGTTGAATGCCTTTTCTTTTCTTTCTTCCTTTTCTTTTCTTGTCTTATTTTTTTGGCTAAATCTTCAAGTACTAAGTTAAATAGCAATGGTGAAGAGCAGACATCACAGTCTTGCTCGAGACCCTGGTGGGAATGCTTCAAGTTTTCCCACATTTAGTATGATATGAGCTTTTGGTCTGTTAGACATAGTCATTATTATGCTGAGATATTACATCTTTAGCCTTTTGACTAGAGTTTTATTTGTCTTGTTAGTTTTCTAAAAAAACCACATATTTTTAATTAATTTTTAAAATTGTTTCCTGTCATTTTAATTCACTGATTTCTGCCCTGTTCAAGATTATTTCTTTAACTCTGGTACTATTGGATTTGTATTGGTTTTCTTGTTCTTCTGAAGTCTTCAAGTGTATCCTTAAGTCATTTACTTGAAATTTCTCTCTCTCTCTCTCTCTCTCTCTCTCTCTCTTTTGAGGTAGGGTCTAGCTCTTGCCCAAGCTGACCTGGAATTCACTATGTAATCTCAGGCTGGCTTCAAACTCAGAGCAATCCTCCTACCTCTGTCTGGAATTAAAGGTGTGCACCACCACATCCATCCCCCTTTTAAAATGTAGGTATTTAGAACTATAAACTTCTGTCTTAGGACTGCCTTAATTGTGTCCCATAGGTTTTGGTAGCTTGTTGCTTCATTCTCATACAGTATTTGGAATTTTTTCTTTCTTGATTTCTTTAATGACCCACTAACTGTTCAATAATGTGATATTCAATGTGCAAGAGTTTTTGTATTGTCTGTTTTCATTGTTGTTGATTTCTATCTTTATTGTATTGAGTTTGGATATAAAACAAAGAATGATATAATTTTTTTCTAAATTTTGGAAACTTGATTTTTTCCTAATACATGCTCTATTTTAGAGATGGTTCCATGAATTGCTGAGATGAATGCATATTCTGTAGATTATGTGTGGATAGTTTTGCTATCTGCTAAGTTCATTTCATATATGAAGTCATTTGGTTCCATTGTTTCTCTGTTTTCTATTTATTTTTCCAATATATTGACAACAGTGGATTTTTATTGAAGTTACCTTCTCATTGCTGGAACAAACACCCAATCAGAAGCAGCTCATGGGAGGGAGGAATTTCTTTTAGGTTTACAGATTCCAGGGGAAGCTTCATCATAGCAGAAGTTGGTTCACTTCATTGTATATCCATAGCAAAAGGACAACAGCCAGCACCAGCAAGTATGAGCTGACTCTGAACACACACCTAGGGCTGAACTCAAGTTCCATCTCCTGTGACCCACTTTCTCCAGCAAGGCTCCAGCTACTAGAGACAAAGTGGGAAGCTTAATGACTTGTCATCTCTACTACATCTTCTGGGGCCCAAGAGAGATTGCAGAGGAAGTTGTGACATGCATACTGTTTTCACTGCCAGCCAGGGACCTAGCTCCAGGGAGATGGTGATAGAAACTGGTCACTCAAGACTCATCAAAGCAGAAATCCAGAGGCTACAGAGAATTCAACACCAAATCAGTCTGCTAACATGCCTGCCAAGGCTCAGGGAACATTGTGGAGAGATTTTAAGAGGCACAGGTAGGGAGGAATATCCTTAGGCATTCGTGCCCCCAAAGACAATAAATGATATACTTACAACTCCACAGTGAATATCAGTAACTCCACTTAAGAGGATCATTAGTGGAATGGAGATTGGGAAGAGAGGATATAAGAGTATAACCTTTAAGGAAATAAATAACTGGGCTGGAACCAGATGGCTGAATGGTTAAGAGGCTTGCTGGCCAAGCCAAAGGACCCAGGTTTGTTTCCCCAGTACCCATGTAAGGCCAGATGCACAAGGTGGTGCATTTGTCTGGAATTAGTTTGCAGTGACCCTCTCTCTCTCTCTCTCTCTCTCTCTTTCTCTCTCTCTCAAATAAATAAGTACAATATAAATATTTTTAAAAATATATGCCTGAGGCTATGTGCTCTTTAAATTCAAACCAATTCAAGTATCAAAATCATCCATTATTATTGTGTCAGTATTAATATCTGATTCAATCTATAGTAGATTTTGCTTTATAAAAATTGGCAGACTTAGAATTATAATATCCTGTTGTAGAAATGTTCCCTTGATGAGTATAAAGTGACATTCTTTATCTGATTTGATTTGTTTTGGTTTAAAGTCTATTTTGTGAGATGCTAGCATAGCCTCACCTGCTTGGTTCTTATTTTCACTTCCTTAAAATTTGCTTTTCTTTTTAAAAATATTTTTATTTTTTATTTATTTATTTGAGAGAAATAGGCAGAGAGAGACAGAGACAGAGAGACAGAGGGAGAGAGACAGAGAGAGAGAATGGGCACCACAGGGCCTCCAGCCACTGCAAACGATGTGTGCACCCTCTTGTGCATCTGGCTTACGTGGGTCCTAGAGAATTGAACCTGGGTCCTTTGGCTTTGATGACAAGTGCCTTAACTGCTAAGCCATTTCTACAGCCCTTAGGATTTCTTTTTCCATACTTTAACCCTAAGTGTGTCTACCTTTAATGATGAGGTAAGTTTTTTGAAGACAGCAAATGGATGGATACAGTTTCATGATCCAGTTTGTTAAACTGTCTTTTGACTGGAAAGTTGATTCTGTTGATGTCAGAGTTATATTTGTAAGGTGTGAGTTAATCCCTGTCATGTTAAAGATATCATGATATTTGGTGTTTATTTATCATCATTTACTTTAACAACTCCTCTAGTTTTGATTATTGTTTTTTCCTCTTATAGTCTTTTGAGTATGTTTATTTTCTCTTAGGTTGGAAGTGTTCCATTTAATATTCTTTGTAGGGCTGACTTAGTGCACCTTTATTCATATAGTCATGTTTTATTGTGGCAACTTTTTATTTATCTCTCTATTGTGAGGAATAATTTTGCTTGTTGCAGATAAGTCAATAGCCATGATCTGTCAATATTTGAAGCACTCCATTTCAAGCCCTTGTTTTTAGAATTTTATTGAAAAATCAGATGATATCCTGACAGATATAACTTTGCAATGATGAGCTGTTTTAACTTTAATGTGACATGGGGAACTTATTTTCTGTTTCTTTTACTACTCTTTATGCTTCTTATACCTGATAATTTTTTGTAAGGTTTGGAAAATTTTTTCTATAATTGTCTTGAAGATATTTTCCATGCCCTTTACTTGTTCTTCCCATGATTCTAATGTTGGTGTTTTTATGGTATCCCACAATTCTGTCATGATCTGTTTGAACATGCCATTGATTTTTGCCTCCTTGTCTTGTCTTTAAGTCCTGGTAGTCTGTACTCCACATGATCTATTCTGTTGGTGAGACATTCTTCAAAGCCTTTTAGTTGAGATTTTTTACTTTTTATTTCCATTCAGTTTTTCTCAGACAATGTCTCTGTCTCTTTACTGAGTTCTGTTTTTTTTAATCTTAAAAAATTTTTTTTGTTTATTTTTATTTATTTATTTGAGAGTGACAGTGAGAAAGAGGGAGAGAGAGAGAGAGAGAGAGGGAGAATGGGCATGCCAGGGCCTCCAGCTGCTGCAAATGAACCCCAGATGCATGTGCCCCCTTGTGCATCTGGCTAACGTGGGTCCTGGGGAATCGAGCCTCTAACCAGGGTCCTTAGGTTTCACAGGCAAGCGCTTAACCACTAAGCCATCCCTCCAGCCCCCAGTTTTATATCTTGATTTGATTTTCTCATTATATTTAGTTGATTATCTGTACTCTTTGGTATTCTTTAATGTGCTTGATCATGCCCTTTTTGAATTATTTGAATGCATTTTGCTGTCTATAGCATTTATATCTTTATTCTTTTGTAATTCCTTTAGTTGTTTGTTAATATTTTTACTGTTTGTTGAATATTCTTATGGTAATGGCATTATGAAATCTTTGTCTGGAGTTTCCTCTAAGAGATTTCATCTATGGGACTAGGCATTCTTGGTGGGGACATCTTGCCTTTGTATCTTATGTTATTTGTCTTCCTTTGGGGTTTTACCAATTGAAAATAATCCCTTTGTCCTGCCATGAACACAGCAATAGCTGTATTGTGGCCTATGTGGAGTAGCCTGGTATGCATTGCTTTGTGAGGGCATATACCCATAGGTAGTATACCCACAGGTCTGGGCCGGATATAGGGGTGAGCCTATGGTACTGCTCTGTGGGGATTTAGGGCCTGGACTTCTTTTCTCAGGTATAGTTTGGGCAGATAGTCTACAAGTAACTGAGGTGGGTATATGGGAGAATGGGACTAGTTTGCGTGCAATGGAAGGGCATTCCTAGATCCTTCATGGCCTAGTCTGCAATGTAACAGGTGGCTACACACAGGCAGTCTACACTCAGGTTTGGGAAGGATATGGGAGTGGTTTATGGCATGCTGCTCACAATACCTGACGACCTAGACTGCCTTGCTCAGGGGTAGAGTGGGCAGGTACTTTAAGAATAGCTGAGCTGGGAGCATAGGGATGAGGGGCTTGTCTTGGTACAGGGGATGTCTTACCTTGATCCTGTATGGCCTAGCCTGCAGTCCTTTGGGTGGATGTGCATTCTCCATGACCTAGCCTGTAATTCTTCAGGTAGGTGAGTATGGACAGTCTACAGTCAAGTTTTGGCAGGACATAGGGGTATTTTTTTTTCAGTTTTGACATTTTAACTATGGTGTGACATGAATAGGCCCTTGTAGTTTGGAGCAATTGCTTCTTATTAGTTCATTGAACAGTTGATCAATATTTTTTGTCTTTATCTCAGATCCTTCTTCTACTCCATGTAATCTTAGATTTGGTCTGTTAAAATGATCCCAGAGTTCTTAGAAATATTGATCATCTTCTTTTTCTTTACATGAGTACATGAAAATTAATTTTTTCTATGACTTAGTTCTCCATTCCTGAGATTCCTTCTGCATGATCATATGTGTTAGTATGTTAGTATGGTATTCTGATATAATTGTTTAAATTATTTAGTTAGTTAGTTATTTGAGAGAGATGGGGGGGAGAGAGGGAGAGAGGGAGAGAGGAAGAGACAAATACAGTGAGAGAATGGGTGTACCATGGTCTCCAGCCACTTCAAGCTCCATAGACATGCACCTCCATGTGCATCTAGCCTACGTAGGTACTGGGGAATTGAACCTAGGTCCTTAGGCTTTGAAAGCAAGTGCATTAACTGTTCAGCCATCTCTTTAGCCCCTGATCCAGTTTTTATTTGGTTATTTCTTTCATTTTCATGATTTTTGTTTGATTCTTCTTCAACACTTTCAATTTCCTTGCTAATTTTTTCCTCCATGTTTATGACATTTTCCTCCAATTTACTCACTGTTCATTTACTTTGGAGATTTTCTTGCTGAGATCTTGAATTTATTTTTAGGTTATTTATTTTTCTTGTTTGTAGTGTCTGTTAATTGCTTTTGAAAGTAGTCCTCGAAATTATTTTCCTGGCATTTATACTATCTCATTTTCTCCTCCAATGGGAGGTGTTTAGAGTTTGGGGTTTAGAGTTTAGAGTTTAGTTGTGGTGATTTTGATGATCCTTATGCTTTATATTTCTTTGATGTGATTTGGGTATTTGTAGAAATACATGTTTTCTTCCCTTTTTTAATTCACCCTTTTCCCTATACTCTGTTTAGTTGTTTCTTTTGTCTTGTGTATGTCTATCTTTTTCACTTGGTTATATGTTTCTATGAGGTTTTTTGGAGGTAGGACCAGTGTTGTGTCTGACAGATTTTATGGTAGGTTTGATTTTGCTCAGCTGAATGGTAGGTAATCTTTGTGTTACCAGTCTCTGTCTTTTGGATAACTTAATAGTTCATTTATAGTAATCTGGTTGAATATCTAGATACTGTTAGGATGGATTGACTATTAGGCTTTAACATGCATATTCAATAATAGTAACATCAATATTAATATAATGTAAGAGAAGTGTAAAAGCTAAATTAGTAGTGATAAAAATGAGAGAGTGGGCTACAGAGATGGCTTAACAGTTAAGTGCTTGCCTGTGAAGCCTAAGGACCCCAGTTCAAGGCTCAATTCCCCAGGACCCATGTAAGAAAGATGCACAAGGGGGCACATGCATCTGGAGTTCGTTTGCAGTGGCTGGAGGCTCTGGCATGCCGATTCTCTCTCTCTCTATCTGCCTCTTCTCTGTCTGTCACTCTCAAATAAATAAATAGAAATAAAAAAAAATAAATGAAAAAATGAGAGTGAAAAGGAAGAGACAAAGGAAGAATAGGAGCAACAAACATGATTACAAAAGCAGGAAAAACTCAACAAATTGCATAAAGATGGACAAAAAGAGAATAACAGATACTAACATACCAACAACCAAATCAAACTAAGTAAGGACCAAGAAGAAAACACGAGAAAAATAAAATAAAACAATAATAATAAAAATAAAAACAAGTGGATAAAAAATAAGAATATAAATGAAGAATGAAAAACAGCATTGGGCGTTTATGGGCAAATGTTCTTTTGTCTTCTACTCAGGTTAGAGTATATAATTGTGGCATGCAAAGTTAGCCAGAATTTTTAAATTAATTATTTTTTTAACATATTATACCCTTTTATTCCCTCTCCCCTATTCCTATTTCCCTGGGGCCCTCCTCTGTGGGGTTATGGGATTTACTATAGGGTCATTAAGGCCTTAGTCAGTCACAATGGATAGTGGGGGAACTGTGCCTTTGGATATTCCCATACATTATGTGGCTCTAACAATCTTTTCACCATCTCTTCCACAATGTTCCCTGAGCCATTGTAGGCCTGTTGACAGTCAGATTTAGTGTTGAATTCTTTGTAGCCTCTAAATTTCTTCTTTGATAGGTTTTGCTTTATTACCATGTCTGTCACAATTAACCTGGAGCTGGTTATCAGGTTAGCAATAAGAGCAGTGTTCATGGTTCTGCTTCCATTGCAAGTTCTCCTGGGCCCTGGCAGATGGAGAAGTGGTGGCAAAGCTTACGGTAGGCACTTGTTTATCTTTTTGTCTTATTGATTGATTTTTTTACTCTCCTCCATTTTCTCTGTCATCTGTAAAAGACAGCAGATTCTCCAACAAAGAGTGAGGGCAGCTTGGATTACAGGGGGTCTGAGGAGATACTTGAGAGATTTTTGGTGTGCAAGCACACTTTTCTTCTCCAGAGTGTGGTAGGGGTTTCTTTCTGAAGTATTAGTTTCAAGAGGTCCCAATGATTTAGTATTGATCTAATTTCCTATACTATTGGGATCTCATTCAGGAATTCCTGGAATGGAGAGATGGCTTAGTGGTTAAGGTACTTGCCTGTGAAACCTAAGGATCCAGGTTCAATTCCCTAGATCCCATTCTTTCCACCACCTATTCCACAAATGATCCTGAGCCTTGGTGGGTGTGCTTTAAGTGTACTTTAGTGTTGAGCTTTCACCAGCTTCTGGCTTTCTGCTCTGGTGCATTTTGTGTATCCTTAGTGTCTGTCTTTATCAACCTGGCACAGGTTTCCAGGTTCACCATGGAAGCATAATTCTTGGTCATCTCACCAATTCCTTTCGTGTTTCACCTGGGCCTTACCTGCTTTGCTAGGGGTAGTACACCTACTGAGATGCAGTCAGCAATCCTATTGATAGAGCTTTGGTTGCCCTTAGTTTCTGAATGTTTTCCAAAAAAGGAAAACACATTCTCCAATGAAGAGTGAGTTCAGAACAGGTTAAGGTTATAAGCATTGTTAATGTGGAGAGATTTTGATGGGTGTAGCCTAAATTTTGGCCAAAGAATAGTGGAATCTTCTCATTGGAATCCATAATCTTGGTTTTCATAGGATTCTGACTTAGTTCCCAGTTCCAACTATACGTTCTTTTCCACTGAGTAGATCTCTTAGCCAATCAGAAAGCTACTGGTTACCTACTTAGGGTGGATGCCACTATTACACAGGTGTGAACATCTTGTCAGTACATAGCAGGGTCCCCTCCTTGCTTGCAGTGTTGTTGGCTGTTTCACCCAGCATCTCATGTCTCAGTTTTTAGTACTATATGGGCTAACAATCTGGGAGCTGATTTACTTCCAGATTTAGCCAGATCTCTTGATGTTCTGCATCAGCAGTATGTGTTGTCTTCAGCAATCCACAGTTCATCCTCATGGCCCCATGGGTTCTCCATGCAGGCATCCAGCAAACCTGCTTCACACTGCCCATGGCCATTTCCAAAACAAAAGACCATGTTGCAAACTCAATGACCCTTTATTTCCTGCATTTCTTATACTCCACAATACCAGATAGGGTGCCAATTTGTTAAAAAGGAGGGGAGATAAAGTAAACTGAAGAACAGGACACTCCTTGAGCACTCAGGCCCCTTCAAAAGAGTCTACAGTCTTCCTGTTGCCCCAGTGTGGGTCAGCTGGCCCAATCTCAATGGTTGTAATCTCTCAAACAAGTTGCAGGTGAATGGGCAGTAGTTCACCCAAAGATTTCATTTTTGCTTGCCATATCCCTCTTCTCATACCAGTTCATTTCTATGCAAAGCAACCCTGCACAACTTCTCAAGACACAGGCCTAACATCAAGCTTCTTACACAAACTGCTAGCCCAGTCCAAGCAAAGCTCTTTCTCGCCCTCATAAACTAAACCTCACAGACCATAGTTGTTACTGCATCCAGGTCTTTCAACTCAGACCAGAATAGTCCACCAAGCTGGACTTACAGCACTGCAAAGCATCTCTTAGGCCAAGGTTTCAAATCCTTCCACATTCCTTTTGAAAATCAGCTCCAAAAGGCCAAAGCCACACAGTGAGGTGTCTAGCAGCAATCCCACCTCTTGGTACCACTTTACTGTTGCAGTCAGGTTCGCATTGTTGGTAGAAATCACCCGACCAAGATCAGCTTTTGGGGGGGGGGGGAAGATTTTTGTTTGGCTTACAGGCTCAAGGGGGGAGCTCCACGATGGCAGGGAAAATGATGGCATGAGCAGAGGGTGGACACCCTGGCCCACATAAAGTGTACAACAAGAACAAGACAGTGTGCTGAACACTGGCAAGGGGAAACTGGCTATAACACCCATAAGCTTGTCCCCAATAATACACTCCCTCCAGGAGGCATTAGTTCCCAAATTTCCATCAGCTGGGAATCTAGCATTCAAAAAACCTAAGTTTATGGGTGACACCTGAATCAAACCACCACAGGTGGCATGTGCCCACTAATCCTGCAACCTAATGGCTGGGGTATAGGTAGGCAGAGGGGCGTTTCTCTTATGTAGAGCTCAAGAGCATCCTTGATTAAAGAGTGAGTTCTAGCACAGCCCTGGCTATAGTGAGAGCCTACTTTAGAAGTCAGGAAAAGAGAACAAAGAAAAAGAAGAAAAACACAAAACAACAACAAAACAGCAACAATAAATTATTTCTTTCTTGTCCACTTTGTCTCAGATTTGGGCTTCCCTGCTCCCAAGGTCAAACTAACTGTAAGGCACAAGGAATGCAGAGTTCTTCCCCATTGAGATCCTTCTATGGTACCTTGGGTTGCTCAGAACTGTTGTAGTCCTTCTCTCTAGTACTTTTGGATTTGTTTGTTCTTGTTTATCAAAGGCCTTCAGGTACATCACCAAATTATTTATTTGAGATCTCTCTGTTATTGGTATCAAGGCATTTAGAGCTACAAACTTCCCTCAGAACTTTCATTATGTCCCACAGGTATTGGGATGTTGTGTTTTCATTTTAATTTAGTTCTAGGAATTTTCTGATTTGTTTTCTTGATTTCTCTGATGACCCATTTACTGTTGAACAGTGTTTTGTTCAATCTCCAAGAGCTTGTATGCTTTCTGTAGTTTGTCTTATTTTCAAGCTTAATTATATTGTGGTCAGATAAAAATACAAAGAGGTATTTCAGTTTTTCTGAATTTATTGAAACATGTTTTGTGTCCAAATATATGTTCTATTTTAGATAAAGTAACATAGGTTAATGAGAAGATTGTCTTCTGTAGTGTTTGCATGGACTACTCTATAACTGTCTGTTAGGTCCATTTGATCTGTGGTGCCCTTTAAGAGTCTTGTTTTTCCATTTAGTTTATGTCTTGATTACCTCACTGCTGGTGATAGTGGGATAATGTAGTTACCCACTAGACTGTATTTCTAGTATAATTTGTTTTATAAAATTAGCCACACCTTTGCTGGGTACATGCATGTTTAGAATTATAATGTCCTCTTGGTGAATTATTCCCTTGATCAGTATAAAGTGACCTTCGTTATCTCATCTGATCAATTTTGGTTTGAAGCCTATTTTGTCAGATATTGGGATGGCTACACTTTCTTGTTTCCTAGCTCCATTTGATTGGGATATTTTTTTCTTCCTTTTGCCTTAAGTTAGTTTCTATCTTTGACACTGAGGTGAGTTTCTTCTAGGCAGCAAATGAATGGATCCTGCTTTCTGATCCAGGATGTTAGTATCTTTCTTCCTTCCCTTTCCTTCCCTTCCCTACACTATCCCAACTTATCCTTTCCTTTATTCTTTCTTTCAAGAATAGCCACACCAGGGCCTCTTGCCACTGCAAAGAAACTCCAGATGCATTGGATACTTTGTACATATGGATTTATGTAGGCACTGGGGAGTTGAACCTGGTCTGGTAGGATTTGCAAACAAGAGACTTTAACCACTTCCCAGCCTCTAGTATGTGTCTTTTAAAATTTATTTATTTGTTTATTTATAAGGAAAAAGAGAAAGAGAGGAGCTGAGGGACAGAGAGAGAGAGAGAAGAGAATGAGTGGATGTGCCAGATCCTGTTGCCACTCAAACAAACTCTAGATGCATGCTACACTTTGTGCATCTGGATTTGCATGGGTACTGAGGAGTCAAACCCAAGGCCATCAGGCTTTGCAAGTAAGTGTCATTAACTGTAAACCATCTCTCCAGGCCCCTAGTACATGTCTTTTGTTTGGGAAATTGAAACCATTAATATGCAGAGTTATTATTGAAAAGTATGTTATTCCATATTTTTCTGATGATTTTGTAGAGTTTGGTTTTTCCTGGGCCTTCATTTGCTTAACAAGTGTTGTAGCTTTGGTTATTGTTTTCTCCTCTAGGAGCTTTCTCAATGTGTGTATTATTTTCTTCAGTGTGAAGTCCTTCACATCTTATCCTCTATATGGCTAGCTTAGGGCTCATAAATTCCCTTATTTTTTTTATCATGGAACATTTTTACTTTTCCTTCTATTATGAAAAATACTTTAAAAATACTTTTGTTGGGTATAGTACTTTGGGATGACAACTTTGGTTTCAATACTTGAAAGACATTTCATTCTCTCCTGGCTTTTAGAGATTTCATTGACAAATCAGTATTATTCTGATGGGTTTGCCTTTGTGTATTTAATGTTTTGATTATAACATGACATGGGGGATTTTTTTTCTGGTTCAGTATATTTAGTGTTTACTATGTGTCTTGTATCTGGCTTGGCATATCTTGCCTTAGATTTCAAGAACTCTCTTCAATTATTATTATTATTTCTTACATGTATTTATTTATTTGCAAGCATAAAGACATAGAAGAGAGACAGAGATAAGCAGAATGGTTGCACCATGGCCTCCATCTTTGGCAAATGGACTCTAGATATGTGCACCACTTTGTGCATCTGGCTTTATGTAGGTACTGGGAAACTGAACTCTGGTCATTAGGCTCTGTAGGCAAGAGCCTTAACCATTGAACAATCTCTCCAGTCCATCTTTTTATTTTATTACAATTATTTTTATTAAAAATATTTTCCGTTTTATTGGCTTGAAGTTCTTCTTCTTGTAGGTCCATAATTCAGGCATTTGGTCTTTTCAAGTATTTTCACATTTTTCTCATGTTCTGTTCATATGTTTGTTTGCTTTCTTTAACCTTTCATTGACTTCAATTAATTTATTCAATTCCTCTTCTTTGTCTTCAAGGTCTGTTATTCTTCTATGTGATCCATTCTACTGGTTCAGCTTTCCATGGGGCTCTTTATTTGACTTCTTTTATTGTTAATTGTCAGGTTTATTTCAGTTTGGTCATGCACGAGATTGCTTTCTCTTAACTAAGTTACATTTTCATATCCTTGTTAAACTTGATCATTTTATCTAGCCACTTGCTTGTGTCTCCCTTGGACTTATTTAGGATTTCACTCATGTTTTTTTGTGTCTCCTTTGCAGTATTTGCAGCCTTGTGCATATTTATCTTCATTCTTTTGTGTTTTTAGTGTAGAGTTTCCTCTACACAGCTGTCACTGTATCCTCTGCTGTGGAATTGATATTTCTTGGGAGGAGCCTATTGGATATGTTGAGATAATACATTGGTAAGGTTTCTGTGATGGACCTGTGCTGAATGAGTACTTGGTAATTTTTGTTTCTTTGTGTTCTCTGGTTTTTAACCTGCTTTGTGGTGCTTAGGGTTATGTTAAGTACTTCGCATTGATCTGTAGGTTGGGTAGCTGAAGTGGTCTCAAATTGGTTTGTAGTGTGATCAAATGTACATTTGGGTACACGTGTGTCATCTCTCCCATAAACTCCTGAATTCTTCCTTCCAAGCTGATGTAGATTTGGGAGGTGGGGTTTTGCTTGATGAGATGTGTTATTGAGGGCAGGTCTAGAGATGACATATCCAGCCCCTCATTTTCAGAATTTGGCTTACTCTCCTGCTGCTGTTTTCTACTTGCTGTGGCAAGGAGGTAATTTTCAGCCTTTGCTCATGCCATGTTGTCCCCTGCCATTGTGAACCTTTCCTTGAGACTCTAAGCAATAATTTAAAAAAAGAAAAAGAAAAAAAAACTTGCCTACCATTATCTGCTTGTGGTTGGGTGTTTGGTCTGCAATGAAAAGGTAATGACAACAGAATAATGGAGGGGGGGGGGGGCGGCGGTCATTGCTACTAAAAACCTGACTATGTGGTCTTTGGCTTTTTCTTTTTTCTTTATTAGTTAGTTTTGTATTCAGCAAATACAGTCAGTTTGGTACCATTATTGGGCTCATCCGTGACCTACCCCCACCCCTTGGGCCCTCCTTGTTGAGGTACATCGGTCATGCACTGTGGAGTTATCCCACAGTTATGGGTAAGATAAATGTCCCTGCATATCATGACCTAACATGTGGCTCTGACATTCTTTCGCCCCCTCTTCTGCAAAATTTCCCTGAGCCATGTTGGGTTCATTTTTGGTCTGCTTCAGTGATGAGGTGTTGGGGGCCTCTGAGGCTCTGGCTCTCTGATTTGGTAGGAGTTGATTTTTCTCTGTGTTGATCTCCTTCCCCCTTCTGCTGGTATCCGGTTCATCAGGAAAACAGCACCCTTGCTTGATTTGCCAATTTTTCTTAGTTTCAGCCAGGGCTCTTTGGAGGTATGATGGGGTGGCTCTCTCCTTAGGATCTACATCTATCTGAAAAAGAGAAGCAGATTCTCCAATGGAGAGTAAGTTAGCACCAGGACAAATGAGATAACCCTTACATTTTTTATAGAGAATTTAATAGTTGTAGACCCTCTTGTAGCCCATGATTGATGGTAGCTTGATATTGGCAAGTGGGCTTATGTTTGGATATGGTTCTGACTTGTTTCCCAGCTCAAGCTGTGGGTCCAGTACCACTGAGGAGATAAGTTAGCCAAATTAAGAGCAGTTGGTTCCCCACCATGGCTGTGTGCCACTATTGTACTTGTGTGGGCATCACAACAAGTTATTTGCTGCTAAGTAGGTTAGACCATGAGTTGCTTGGACAGATATGGGTCATTTCCCCCAGTTGCCCATGTAGCACCTTCTGGCATTCGACACGCTGACTTTCTGGGGACTGACTCTCTTCCAACTTCCAGCCATGCCATTCTATGTTGCATGTCAACCACATAAGGTGTCTTCAGCAGTAGGGTCTTACCACTAACCTTTGGTGGGTCATCAAGTACTCTGACAGAAATCTGTCATTCTTTTAGGAAATCTTGTAGGTCTCTCTGATCGAAAGCTCATTGTGGATGACTGTCCCATGCTGGTAATGGGAGTTATAGGTCAGTGCCCACTAAGAAAATGAGGAAAAAGATAACTAGTATACAAGAGTTAGAGGGATAAGAGAGGGATAGGGAGAAGGAAGGAGGGAAGATGTAGAAGATTAAGGTTAGTTATGATTCTACCCTCTCCAGTGTCTTGTGGTTCAGGTGTTCCCTGTAAGGGCCTGGTGAAGGATCAGCCATTTGGTCTGCCATTTAGTAAGTAGAATTTTATGGTACCATTACCATTTGGGTCTAGATTTGTGTTTCCCACCCCTTTGATGCCCTCCTCTCCCTCCCCTTCCACCCTAGTGTCTAGTCCACAAGATGCTTGCTGGATATGTACGGTGTCTTGGGTAGATTCAGGTTAGGTGCTGTATATGAGAGAGACTATGTGGCGACTTATTTTCTGTGATTGGGTAAGTTCACTGAGAATGTCCATCGCTAGAAGAATGGATAACTAAGATGTGGTATATCTACACAATGGAATTCTATACAGCAGTAAGAAAAAAATGACACAATGAAATTTGAGAAAAAATGGTTGAACCTGGAACAGATCATTCTCAGTCTTTGGCCTTTTGGAACTGATTTGTGGTAGGAATGTTGAAGGATTTGAAACCTTGGATCTAAGAGCTGCCTTGCAGTGCTGCTAGCAGAATTAGATGGGCCATTCTGGTTAGAGTTTAAAGACTGCAGAAAGAACTATGGCCTGTGTAGGCTTTGGTTATGAAGGTAAGAAAGTGCTTTGAGTTGGCTGGGCCAGAAGCAGTTTGTGTGAGATGCTAGCTGCACTCTTCCTGTGTCCTGAGAACTTAAGAAGGGTTGAATTTACAAGAAATTAACTGGTGTGAACCAAAGCACACTGCACAGAAAGAAGTGAAAGTTTCATGTGAGAAACAATAGCCCAATTTTACCTACAATTGTTTGAGAAATTACCTCCTTTGAGATTGGGACAGCTGTTCTTCACTGGGACAGCAGAAAGAATACTGACTCTTGAATGCATGGGGACTGGATGCTGAAGGGATTTTTCTGCTCTTCAAAGTCAGATTTATTCCCCACTGGATTAACAAATTTGGTAACCCACCTAGTACTATGATAGTACCACAAATGCAGGACAGAAAGGGTCATTTTGGAACAAATTAAACTCTATTGGGTGATGTGAGGCAAGCTGTTTGAGTCCTTTTGTGGAGGCTTGATGGGCTCATGAGAATGAACTATGAGTTTCAGTAGCAATCACAGCCAGAACTATGGGATGGATGCAAAGGGGATCTCCTGGCATTGGATGGATTGTTCCTTGAGCCCTAAGCAGCCCAGGCTGGAGAAGTGAAATTGGAATCCCAAAGACTTTGTCACTACATGCACATATTGAACTTGATGTTACAGGATTTGATGTTCACCCTATTTGTCTTAGATATTGTTTCAGTTTCAGTCTTTCCTTGAAATGCCATCTTTTGCGGAATGAATGTTTACTGGGCCATTATGTATTTTTGGTTTTACAACTTCACAGTTAAAAGACCTTGGACTACGGGGATGTTTTAACAGTTTTGAGATTGATAACAACTATGCGAACTTTTAAAGTTGGACTGAATGCATTGCAGTTTACATCATGGGTAGTCATCAGTTTATGGTACTCAGAGAAGAATGTGCTGAATTAAACTGGATGTCCCACATAAATTCAAGTATTTTAAATGCTTGACTACTCTGTGATGATGGCAATTTAGGCGGTGGGCCTTTCTGGAGAAGGTGTGTTGTTGACAGTGGTCTTAGGAGTGTTGCAGCCAGCTCCCCCTTGTCAGAGTTCAGCTCATTCTCTTGTTGCTATTTTCCACCTGATGTTGGCAAGGAGTGTGCTCTACTATCTATCCCCTGCCATAAGAAAGCATTACCTTGAGACTTTAAGTCAAAAGAGAAAAACACTTTCCTCCCATCAGTTGCTTTTCACTGGGTGGTTTACCAAGCAATAAGAAGACAACTACAATACCATCCAAATGGGAGATGGCTGGTCACCCTTCTTTATCATTGCTTTGGTGGGGAAAGTTCTAAAGGTATTATGGGTACTGAAACTCACTGCTGGTCCAGGTGGCCAGTAGCATCCACATGGTAGAGTTGAAAGAATTTCTGAGAAGCCTGAGTGCTGTAACTGAATTCTGGACCCAATAACAATGTCACAGCAAATGTGCCCTCATGGGGTGAGGAGAAAAAGATTTGTGTAGATTCTAATCAGGTTTGGATCACAGTAGTTGGTGGTGTAGATGAGGAGACCTCATATTTATCCTGATTCTTTGTGTCACCCGTTGTCACAGTGGTGGGTGGTGAAGGTGCATGTAGCACATGATGGAAGGGTGAAGGGATAGAGAGGAGAGAATTCATGTCCTTCACAAACCTGTCCAAGTTTCTGATAACAATGGCAGTGGTGAAGGTTTCACTGGGTGCAAGAGTGGGGTTGAGAGGATTCCCATCTGTCACAAACTTGTCTGTCCCTCTATAATGCAAAAGCCCTTGGTTTGAGTATGTAGGATGGAAGGATAGGGTAGTGAGCTTTACCTGATGTTTTAACTAATAAAATTTATCATGGAGAATCAGTAAAATTGGAATTATGTGCCTAAACAAGCTTAAGACAATACTGAGAAAATAGGGGTAGTATTTTGGGAAATGAAGAGGTTGGGATTACCAGACCCTTGATACTAGGAGAATTGCTTAGGTTCCAGACCTCTGGGGAGGGAGCACTGGTGTCTCTGAGAAAACAAAATTTGAGCATGGGGTGAAAACTCATTGGAATCTCAGGCCAACTAAAGCTGCTCACATGAAGACCTTTTGCTGTAGAAAGTTGTGAGGGTGTAGGTATTGTGTAAGTCCATCTCCTATTGCTATAATGAAATACCCACACACTTGGTAGCTGTGACTTTTCCTAGGGATATATTAACAAAGTCTGTTCACCACAGCTAGGGCACCATTTGCAGACCAAAAGACTGATCCCACCCATGTCTAACTGTTGAACTAATGAGATGTTTGGGTGTTACATAAAGGAACATGGGTGAAGGTATTGCTTAGAGAAACATGAGTGACTGAAACCCCACTCCAGTATGGAAGCTACATCCCTAGATTGACCCTGAACAACATGTAGGCAGCTTCACTGAAGAGACTCCTCTCTCTCAGCAATTGTTTTTAACCTACATGACTCTGGAGAGAGGCCTTCTTAGTCTTACGTAAGTTTCCTGAGCTTCCAGAATCTGGATGGGATGTTTCAGCATGCAGAAAATACAACAGTAGTTTATTTAAAAAAAAAATTGAATCATAGTTCTGGAAGGCTAAAAGCATGATTATACCATTTGTGTGGCAATCATGTGAGAACAATCCCAAGGTGACCTAGGGCATCACATGATGAGACTGAGCAAGTTGACTAACATGTCTCTTCCTCTTCTGATTAAACCACAAGTGCCATAGGGGCCAACCCTTATGGTCTTGCTTAGTTCTGATCATCTCCCCAAAGTCTCACCTGGTCCCATTTCTTACCCTATTATGTATATTAAATTTTAACATGGGGAGCTGGTGAGATTGCTCAATGATTAAGGCACTTGCTTGCAAAACCTGCTGGGCTGGTTTAGATACACCGATACTTACATAAAAGCCAGATGCACAAAGTGGCACTTGCATCTGGAGTTTGTTTGCAATAGTAAGAGTTCCTAGCATACCCATTATTTTTTTTCTCAAATGAATAAACAAGCAAACAAATAGATATTTTGTAGAAAATTCAACATGAGTTTTGGTAGGAATATCCAAACCATAGCAACTATTCAATAAATAATAATGCCATTTATTTCTCTGGTTTCTTCTCTTCTTTCCTCCCTGTTTCATCTCCAGTTATCTTGATGTTTTTCTCCTGCTTTGTTGTTTGAAGAACCAAAATGTCAAAGTACACAAAACAAGGAAGGAGCTTGGTCCCTCCATGAGAGGTCTGAAGCCTCAGCTGTAGCATCAAAGCTCTGCTGGGTGGCAGAGTGGGGTTTGGAGCTTCTTTGTGGTTCTCTTCCCAGAAAGAACATTTTCTGGTACATTAAGTAAAGAATTTTTTTCGTGCAGAGGAAGACAAAATTCAAGGTAAAGTTGGTATGCTACTAACACTTGTAAATTGCTGGCAATACCTTCCTAGAAAGGGGGGAAAGAGTGTTCACAGGGAACTCTCTTGCTGAGTGAGATAGGAAAAGAGAGTGCATACGGAACACCTTACTGACTGATTCCTGTGGCCTGACACAGCTCATGTGTGTTTGTATGTCACACATGCTGGTGACTGACTCAAAGAAGTCCACAGTTCTCACTATTAGTGTTTCTTAAAGAAAGAAAAGACAGAAATGCTTAAAATACAAGGCAAGGATCTAGAATCTGTCCTGTTGTGAGATAAACAATTTCCCTTTCATTTGACCAGCTCTATTTCTTATATGCTGTCCAAATGGGTTTCTTTAAAAAGTTATTTTTGACACTTTCATACCTGTTTATAATGTATTTTGATCTTATTTCCTTCAAATGTCCTCTCTTTCCCCTTTCTTTCCAGGTAAAATCCTTCTCAACTAATCCTCATACTTTCATGTCATTTTTTTTTCCTTTGAGTTATGATAGTAATAAAGGGGTTATTCATGATTTAAGATTGAAAATATTTAAGGCTATAAGACTTTGTAGCAAGAGTGAGCTTCACAGCAAGATCCATGTCAGCCTGGGCTGAGAGACCCTGTTGAAATCTAAGCCACAAACATGTCAACAGATCCAAAGCATCAGAAAAGCCCTTTCTATCGAATTCACTGTATGTGTGTAGTCCTACACCCTTCATCTTGCAACACTTATTCTCTCATGTTAGAAAGTTCTTTATTTTTTCTTATTTAAAATAAAGCTAAAATACTTAAATCACAGGATAGCTGGTAAGATTAAATATGTCAACAAATATAAGGCACTTGGAATCATGCCTAACATATAGAATTTAATAAAAGGTTACCTGACATTTATATGCGTCTAGAATATTAGGACTTTAAAATTCATCAATACTCACTTCCAGCCAAGGTGGTGACTGCCTAGCTGCGCTGCAAATTACCAGGAAAGAAAGGCAAGATATTAAGGGTTCATTGTGGCTTTTAGGGGAGAGAAATCTGGGAGGGCACAGAGGCGGGGGAAACAGGGAATCGCGGATCCCCTCGTGGGCGGGTAGCCCACACCTCACCCCAAATAACCACCCTGTCCACAGCACCACAGCTGCTGCACCAGGCATCGCCACTGCTGCTGCCGTGCACCAATTATTCCCTGCGTGCAGAAGCTTAGACTGCTCCGCACACTTGTCCACTCCCCCACTTACTGAGTGTTCCCAGTCCCACAGCAACTGCCACACAAGCTCAGACTGTGTCTCTCACTTGTGCCAGCTCAGGTGCCATCCCCTACCTGTCTGCTGTGCCGGCCGGCTGCCATTGTCCTGTGGCGGGGGAGGGGAGACTGCTTCTGGGTTCCAGTGTTCCCAGCCAGAGTTCAGGCTGCTTCAGTGCTTGGTGCCTCAGTGTCACTCCTAGCTCGAATGCAGGCAGCTTTGGCACTTTACTGCTTGAGAATTCAGGCACTTTTGTTGCCCCTGCCAGGCAGTAGATAGGTGGCTATGGCAAGGGAGAGCCAAAGCCCAGGCTGCTGGGCAACTGCCCCAGGATGCCACAGATTCCCATTGTGCTTGAGCCCAGGCTGATACACCCACCAACTTGCCCATACACTGTCATGGGCAGACCACAGCGCAAAAGAAATAACAAGAAAAATCAAATGCAAGAAAATCCAGTTAGATCACCCAATCCTACAATGAATACATCTAACCAAAGCATAGAAGAACCATTAGGATCAGAACACCAAATTGAAGCTATGAGCAATGCAACCCTGACCAACCTACTGGTAGAACTTTCAGGAAAGCAACAAAGGACTGATAATGGTGTGGATGCTGCCATAACTAAACTAGAACTAATAGATAAGAAATTGGAAGGAGTTCAAAGAGAGTTAAGAGATTTGAGGGAGAGTGAAAAAAAAGAAGACCTTAAAAATCAGCTAGCCATGCTAAATCAAGACATAAAGAAATGCAGGGATGAATTCCAAGAAGCATCAAGAAAATCAGAAAATGATGTGAAAAGGGAGCTTGACAGAGGAATGGAAATTACACATAGAAAAGCAGTAGAAAAGTGCAAACTTAATAGAACAAGTCCAAAACTCTCTAGAAGCTCTCAAGAACAGAGTCAGCCAAGTGGAGGATAGAAACTCTGATCTGGGAGACAAGATGGAAGAAACAGTACAAGAGTTCAAAAATTTCAGTAAGTTCAAAAGTTCCTGTGAACAGAACATGAGGGAATTGTGGGATACACTTAAACGTTCCAATATCAGGATCATTGGAATACCAGAAGGAGAAGAAATTCAGACCAAAGGCATGGAGAACTTATTTAACAAAATAATTGAAGAAAACTTCCCTAGTCTCTTAAAAGAAAGGCTCATCAAGATACAAGAAGCCAATAGAACTCCAAACAGACTGGACCAAAGGAGAAACTCTCCAAGACATATTATCATTAAGACTCTAAACATTGACACCAAAGAGAAAATCCTAAAGGCAGCTAGGGAAAAACAGCACACCACCTTCAACGGTAACCCCATCAGAATGACTTCAGACTTCTCAATGGAAACCCTGAAAGCTAGAAGGGCCTGGAATGAAACACTGCAAAGTCTAAGAACCTATGGTTTCCAACCCAAACAACCCTACCCAGCAAAAGTATCCCTCATAATAGATGGTGAAAGAAAAACTGTTCCATGACAAAACTCAGCTTTACAATTATATGAACACAAAACCAAAACTACAGAGAGTATTTCAGGAAATTCTCCACAGAGAAGAAAAAATAATCAAACACAATTGCCTACAAGAAGCAGATCACAACAACCAAACTCAGAGTAGGCACAAAAAACTTCAACTTCCAGGAAAACACCAACCCACATTTACCATGACAATATGGCAGGGATCAAATCAAATCTCACAGTCATTACCCTAAATATTAATGGCCTTAATTCACCCATCAAGAGACACAAGCTAACAGGATGGATCAAAAACTTAGACCCGGCAATCTGTTGCCTTCAAGAAACCCACCACACCACTAAAGACAGACAACTCCTCAGGGTGAAAGGGTGGAAAGCAATATTCCAAGCAAATGGGAATAAGAAGCAAGCAGGCGTAGCTATATTAATATCAGATAAAATAGACTTCAAACGAAAAATAATAAAAAAAGACAAAGAAGGCCACTTCCTACTTATCAAGGGAATGAACCATCAAGAGACATTACAATCATAAATCTGTATGCACCAACACAGGGGCACCACAGTTCATAAAACAGAACCTACTTGACAATAAAACAGAAATAACCACAAACACCATCATAGATGGAGACTTCAATACACCATTATCAGTAATACACAGATCATCCAAACAGAAACTCAACAGGGAAATAAGAGAGCTCAACAAAACCATAGATCATTTAGACTAACTGACAACTACAGAACTTTCCATCCCAAACCCATAGACTACACATTCTTCTCAGCAGCCCATGGAACATTCTCTAAAATAGACCATATACTGGGTCACAAGGACTTCCTCCACATATTTAGGAAGATTGACAAAATTCCCTGTATGATATCATATCACAATGCTATATTGCTAGAAATCAACAACAAAGACCCACCAAGAATCCCAAAGGCTCCTGGAAACTGAACAGCACAGTTTTAAACAATAAATGGATAGTGGATGAAATAAAAAATGAGAATGAAAAATTTCTGGAATTGAATGATAATGAGAACACATCGTACCAAAACTTATGGGACACAATGAAGGCGTTCCTCAGGGGAAAGTTCATAGCACTCAATGCCTTCATAAAAAAGACAGAAAGGTCCCAAATCAATAACCTAACAATCCACCTAAAGGCACTGGAAAAACAAGAAAAATCCAACCCAAAGAGCTTCAGAAGGAAAGAAATAATTAAAATCAGGGCAGAAATCAATGAATTGGAAACCAAGGAAACAATTAAGACAATTGACAAAACAAAGAGATGGTTCTTTGAAAAAATAAACAAGATTGACAAACCCCTGGCCAATCTGATCATGCAAAAAAAAGGAGAAGATTCAAATTAACAAAATTCAAAATGAAAAAGGAGAGATCACAACAGACATAAGTAAAATTGGGAGAATCATCAGGACTGATTTCAAAAACCTCTACACCACAAAACTGGATAATGTGGAGGAGATGGATAAATTCCTGGATATATACCATCTACCAAAGCTAAACACAGAGCAGATTAATCACCTCAATCAACCCATCACACTCATGGAGATTGAAAAAGTAATAAAAAAAAAACCTCCCCAAAAAGAAGAGTCCAGGACCAGATGGCTTCTCAGCTGAATTCTATCAAACCTTCATGGAAGAACTCAAACCCATCTTCCTCAAACTGTGCCACACAATTGGTGAACAGGGAAAGCCACCCAACTACTTTTATGAAGCTAGCTTCACCATAAATCCAAAACCAGGCAGAGATGCCACAAGAAAAGAAAATTACTGGCCTATTTCCCTGATGAATTTAGACGCAAAGATCCTAAACGAAATCCTCACAAACCGAAACCAACAACACATCAAAAGCATTATCCACCTTGACCAAGTGGGATTCATCCCAGTAACACAGGGGTCAGTTCAACATATGGAAATCTGTCAATGTAATGCACCACATAAACAAGGTTAAACATAAAAACCACATGATCATTTCGATAGATGCAGAAAAGGCCTTTGACAAGATTCAACATCACTTCATGTTCAAAACATTGGAGAGAATTGGCATGGTTGGTTCATATCTTAACCTAATAAAGGCAATATACGAAGCTCCGAAGGCCCAAATAATACTTAATGGAGAGAGACTGGAGGAATTCCCATTAAGATCAGGAAAAAGACAGGGTTGTCCACTCTCACCTCTGCTTTTCAATATAGTACTGGAAGTCCTAACTCAAGCGATAAGACAGGAGAAGGAAATAAAAGGGGACAATTTGGAAAGGAAGAAGTTAAGTTAGCTTTATTCGCTGATGACATGATTATATATGTAAGAGACCCAAGAGACTCCATCCCAAACCTCCTGAAGGTGATTAACTCCTATAGCAAAGTAGCAGGATACAAAAATCAATGCACAAAAATCAGTAGCCTTCCTTATGCAAATGACAAAGATACAGAGAAAGAAATAAAGGACATAGTCCCATTTTCAATAGCAACAAAAAAAAATAAAATACCTTGGAATAACGTTAACCAAAGAAGTAAATGATCTATACAATGAAAATATAAAAACAATCAAAAAAGAAATTGAGGAGGACTTGAGAATATGGAATGACCTCTCATGTTCCTGGATAGGCAGAATTAACATTGTGAAGATGACAATCCAACAAAGGCAATATACAGATTTAATGCAAAAAATTCCAATTAAAATCCCTATAGTGTTCTTCACAGAGACAGAAAAAATGATCTCAAATTTCATGTGGAAAGGCAGAAGGCTTCGCATTTCCAAACATATCCTCAGCAAACAATACCTCTGGAGGCATCACCATACCTCATCTAGAGCTATATTACAAAGGCATACTAATAAAAACAGCATGGTACTGGCATAAAAACAGGAGTATAGACCAATGGAGTAGACTTGAGGACCTGGACTTTGGATCAATCAACTATAGCTACTTGTAATTCGATAAAGGCCCGACAATATAGGCTGGAAAAACGAAAGCATATTCAACAAATGATGCTGGACAAACTTGATACCCATATGCAAGAAACTGAAACTTGACCCACACATTTCACCATGCACTACACTCAAGTCCAAATGGATCAAAGACCTCAATATAAGACCAGAAACTCGAATACTACTGGAAGAAAATTTAGGAAGTACCTTCCATGACAAAGGAATGGAAAAACACTTCCTGAACAAAACCCCAGTAGCTCACAATCCTAAATAGTCACTCAACCAATGGGATCACATGAAGCTGAAGAGTTTCTTTACAGACAAGCATACAGTAAGCAAATCCAATAGATTACCCACAGAATGGGAGAAAATATCTGTGGGTTATTCAACTGATGGAGGCCTAATCGCTAGAATCTACAAAGAACTCAAAAATCTAAACACTAAGAAGTCAAACACCCCACTCAGAAAATGGGGCAAAGAGCTGTAAAGGCAGCTCACAGAGGAAGAAATACAAATGGCAAAGATACACTTAAGAAAATGTTCATCATCCTTAATCATCAGAGAAATGCAAATTAAGACAACTATGAGATTCCACCTTACCCCAATAAGGATAGCAAACATCAAAAATCAAATGAAAATAAATGCTGGTGAGGGTGTGGAGAAGTAGGAACACTCATCCACTGTTGGTGGGAATGTAGGATGGTACAACCACTTTGGAAAGCAATATGGAGACTTCTGAAAAAGCTGACTATAGAGATAGCAACAGACCCAGTTATTCCCTTACTTGGCATCTACCCTAAAACCTTCAAACCACAGGTAGAAGGATTTGCTCAACCATGTTTATAGAGGCTCAATTTGTAATAGCTAAGAGCTGTAACCAACCCAGATGTCCATGCCTAGAAAAATGGATAACTAAGATGTGGTGTACCTACACAATGGAATTCTAAACAGCAGTAAGAAAAAATGACACAATGAAATTTGAGGAAAAATGTTTGAACCGGGCTGGAGAGATGGCTTAGCAGTTAAGCGCTTGCCTGTGAAGCCTAAGGACCCGGGTTCGAGGCTCAATTCCCCAGTAACCACTGTTAGCCAGATGCACAAGGAGGCGCACACATGTGGAGTTCCGTTTGCAGTGGCTGGAAGCCCTGTCGTGCCCATTATCTCTCTCTCTCTATCTGCATCTTTCTCTCTGTCTGTTGCTCTAAAATAAATAAAGAAAAATGAACAAAAAATTAAAAAAAAGTTTGAACCTGGAACAGATCATTCTCAGTGAACTTACCCAATCACAGAAAAAAAATCACCACATAGTCTCACTCATCTACAGTACCTAACCTGAATCTACCCAAGATACCTTACATACCCAGCAAGCATCTTGTGGACTAGACACTAGGATGGAAGGGCAGGGAGGGGAGGGCATCAAAGGGGTGGGAAACACAAATCTAGACCCAAATGGCAATGGTACCATATTTTTCTACTTACTAAAAGACAGACCAAATGGCTGATCCTTTACCAGGCCCTTACAGGGAACACTTGAACCACAAGACACTGGAGAGGGTAGTACCAAGACTATCCTTAATCTTCTACATGTTCCCTCCCTCCCTCTCCCTCCCCCCCTCTTCTCTCTAACTCTTGTATATTAGTTATCTTTTCCCTTATTTTCTTCGTGGGCCCTGACCTGTAACCCCCGGAACCAGCATGGGGCTATCATCCACAATGAGCTTTTGATCAGAGAGACCTACAAGGTTTTCTAAAAGAATGACAGATTTCTGTCAGAGTACTTGATGACCCACCAAAGGGTAGTGGTAAGACCCTACTGCTGAAGACACCTTATGTGATTGACATGCAAAATAGAATGGCATGGCTGGAAGTTGGAAGAGAGTCAGTCCCCAGAAAGTCAGCGTGTCTAGTGCCAGAAGGTGCTACATGGGCAACTGGGGGAAATGGCCAATATCTGTCCAAGCAACTCATGGTCTAACCTACTTAGCAGCAAATAACTTGTTGTGATGCCCACACAAGTGCAGTAGTGGCACACAGCCATCATGAGGAACCAACTGCTCTCAATTTGGCTAAGTGATCCCCTCAGTTGTATGGGACCTATAGCTGGAGCTGGGAAACAAGTCAGAACCGTATCCAAACATAAGCCCACTCTCCAATATCAAGCTACCATCAATTGTGGGCTACAAGAGGGCCTACACCTATTAAATTCTCTATAAAAAAAATAAGGTTATGTCATTTGTCCTGGTGCTAACTTACTCTCCATTGGAGAATCTGCTTCTCTTTTTCAGATAGATGTAGATCCTAAGAAGAGAGCCACCCCATCATACCTCAAAAGAGCCCTGGCTGAAACTAAGAAAAATTGGAGAAACAAGCAAGGGTGCTGTTTTCCTGATGAACTGGATACCAGCACAAGGGGGAAGGAGATCAACACAGAGAAAAATCAACTCCTACCAAATCAGAGAGCCAGAGCCTCAGAGGCCCCCAACACCTCATCACTGAAGCAGACCAAAAATGAACCCAACCTGGCTCAGGGAAATTTTGCAGAAGAGGGGGTGGAAAGAATGTCAGAGCCACATGTTGGGTCATGATATGCAGAGACATTTTTCTTACCCATAACTGTGGGCTAACTCCACAATGTATGACCCATATACGTCAACAAGGAGGGGCCAAGGGGAGGGGGTAAGTCACAGATGAGCCTAATAATGGTACCAAACTGACTGTATTTGCTGGATACAAAACTAACTAATAAAGAAAAAAAGAAAACAAATAAAATTCATCAATACTCATAATCCTTAAAACCTCTCCTGTTTCTGAGATAATTGGTAGAGTAATAATTGTGGTGTGTTAAGTGAGACCCAGAGAGGTCATATTTGGATAAAGTATAGACTATAGATAGAGGAGCTGGAAAGAAGCCTCAGTATTTTTTTTCTGTAATATTCTTTGTATCACACCAGAAACCCTCACAGAGTGACTTGGAAAAGCAACTGTTCTCCAGCTATCATTGCTGCTGTCTGTTTAGCTGGTTGTGGACACAGCCAAATGACACAGGCTGCAGTACACTGTACTCACTATTGTTTTATCTGCATCTGCCACTCAATCCAATGTTCCTAAGGATCAGGACAGCAGGCATGAGTTAGAAAGCTTCCAGGTACCAAACAGACAGATTAATTGACAGTCATCTTCATCCAAGCTCTGCTGGTAAAAAGTCTCCACAGGAGTCCAGAGAATTAGGAATCCAATGTCCTTGCAAAAGAAAAATTAGCTTTGGAATTTGATTGTGGTCAAGTGAGACACTTTTGATTGATATTCCATTCTAAATGTGGACAGATTTACTTGACTTATTTGGCTTTGAGGTTGTGCTCTATGAAAATGCATCAGAATTGAGTGTGAAATGTGTGACTCTAGACAAAGGCAGTAGATGGAGCAGGAGACCAGTGGTCCCAGAGAAGGGGATACAGACCACAGATGGGAGCTGGCACAGAAATGCAGTGTAGTAGAGTGCTTGTATATCATGTACAAGGCCAGGAATTCTACCTCTAGCATTTCAAGTAAATAATATGGGAAGGAAGGTGTGTGGTTATGGGAAGGAACAAATTGGGGGGTCCTATTAGCTTATATTCATTAATGCTGTACTTTGAGCCATGTGTGGTGAAATGAAGTCACATGAAATCTCTGAGACTTTCCAGGTCAGTTATGGGTGACACATAAGTCCAAAGTCATAGTACATTGTGAAATGGGATGGCATAGCCTTATGCAAGAAGCACACAGGGAGAACTGATGAATTTTGAATCTAGGAATCTGAGAAGGTTTTAGAAAGTAGATGCTATTAAAAGCTAAATGAAGGGCTGGAGAGACAGCTTAGCAGTTAAAGCACTTGCTTGCAAGCTAAAGGACCTAGGTTCAACTCCCCAGTACCCACGTAAGACAGGTGCACAAGGGGGCTCATGCATCTGGAGTTGTTTGCAGTGGCTAGAGGCCTTGGCATTCCCATTCTCTATCTCCTCTCTCTCTGTGCTTGCAAATGAATAAATAAAATAAAATAAATTTAAGTCAAATAAATGTATAAAATACTGAAAAAGAAAAAACTGAATGAGGGTTTGGACCAACCTTATAAACAGAATTAATAACCTAACCAAAGACCTGGGATCACTTACATGATCCACGATCAACTTAATTCAAATAATTTTTTCAGCAGTTGTATCAATTGCTAATATTTAGTATTTTCTTCTCAAACTTTGCCAAACTTGTGGGTATGAAATGCTATCCTTGCTGACCAAATTTACATTTCTTTAAATAGTGATGTTTCCATAATTATTGAGGTTAGGTATCTTTGCATGTGTTTACTGATAACCTATTTATTTTATTTTATTTTTGAGAGAAAGAGAGAGAGAGAGGGAGGGAGAGAATGGGTGTGCCAGGGCCTTTCCGCCACTATGAATGAACTCCAGATGCCTGCTCCCCCTTGTGTGCATGTGCTACATTGCATGCTTGTGTCGCTGTGTGTCTGGCTATGTGGGACCTGGAGATGTTCTTAGGCTTTTCAGGCAAGCTCATTAACCACTAAGCCATCTCTCTTAGAAATCACTCTTAGAATCACTTTGAAAATATATTTTCAAGCAGGGCATGGTGGCGCATGCCTTTAATCCCAGCACTCGGGAGGCAGAGGTAGGAGGATCGCCGTGAGTTTGAGGCCAGCCTGAGACTACATAGTGAATTCCAGGTCAACCTGAACTAGAGTGAGTCCCTGCCACGAAATCTCAAACAAACAAAAAAAAAAAAGAAAATATATTTTCAGGTATATATTCCCATATATCCTTCTGTGTATATGCATAGATATACAGGTATGTAACAATATACATCCACACACAAGAATTTATCCTATATACATATCTATATACATTGTAAATATCTCATAATAGGTATTTTCATATTATACTATTTGTTATGTACTATGCTGAAGAAATATTCTCAACTTCAGTTATACATATTTCAATAGTTTTAAAGTTTAGCCTTTCATATTTCCATATGTAAACTATTAATTTCTGTAAATGGTGTGACATAGATATTCATTTTATTTACTTTTCAAAGTAGATACTGGTTCCCTAGTACCATTTATTGAATGTCTGCATTCTCACATGCAAACACATCAGAACTTGTTTTTCATATGGATTCAGTTGGAGGCTGAGGAAAAGGGAAGAACTAAGAGGGCTTTTGGACCAAGCAACTGCAACATGGTGGTGGTGGTGGAGACATGGAAAGAAGGAAGTGGTGAGGGGAGTCTAGGGGATCACATCGAGCTTGTGACAGCAGTGAATATAAGCCTACCATGCACAAGACATGAAGGAGGTGTCAGTAAACATGGGGCTACTTGAGTTTACACTGGAGTGGAAAGGTAATAAACTTGGCAGATGTCCACAGAGATTATAAATTTGTGATATTAGCAGATCTACAGTGGAGTGGAAGTATCAGGAATCCTGATTTTAGTGTATTGAAAAAGCAAATAGAAACGGAGACAGTAAGTGCTGGCAAGCTTGTTAGTGAAAGAAGGTTCTCCATAGGCAGAAGATACAGAGCAGTGGTTGGAGAGATGGCTCAGGGCTAAGGGCACTTGCTTGTGAAGCCTGTTTGCCCAGAATAAAAACCCAGTCCACCCTTGTAGGACAGATGCAACAAAAAGTGGCAAAGGCATCTGTATTCGTTTTTTTTCCATGAGGAAGTAGTGGCCCTGGCATACACACACACACACACACACACACACACATTAATAAAAGAAGATAGTTTTCTAGAGGTGGGTAGGGGTAGAAGGACTTTATATTTTAATGTTACATACTAAATTGAGGAAACTGATAGAAACGTAGTGGTCAAAAATACAAGGGGAGAGAAAGCTAATTTAAAAAACATTCCTCCTATTTTCTCCTTCTGCTATCTCCCCACAAACTTTCCCTTTGTGGACACTTTATAGATTCTTGGCTTCTATGGACAGTGACTTACAACCACTAACATAGAAATGCAAGGATAGATAATAGTGGGAGGGAACGTTTTAACCAAAGATAGGTCTGGGCATAAGGCAGGGATTAAAGGGGACAAGTGAGTAGAAGAATGATAAATCAGAACTAAAGACACAGGAGTAAGCCATATGGAAATCTACTACTTGTGATCCAATTAAAATATAACTTTAAAACAAGTGTTGAAATGAAGGTTTCCTACATGGGTGGATAGAGCTGCTTTGAGATGGTACAGGACTTTTGGGGTTTCTCTGCCGAAGTACCAATATACACCAACACACTGATAATTTGAGAGTGTTCCTGATCCTTGTCTTATGAATTTGAAGAATGAAATTCAGTTCTTAGAAGATAAAGTTTAAAAAGATTTTATTATAGCTTAGGGCTAATAGGAGGGAGAGCTTTAAGAGAAGGGGGTTTAAGGGAAAGAAGAAGACATAGCCTTTGCCCAAGGAGGCAAGACCTTGTAAAGCCCTGAACCTAAGAGGAGGAATCAAGGCAGAGCTCTTTCCCAGGGACACAAGAGGGGGTTTGAAAAGCCTACCTTGAGATTTTTTTTATTTTTTTATGAGTCTCATGGATGGGTGGCTTGTTTAGCCAGCTAGTTTTGTCTCCAGGTGCCTGGAGTCAAGATCTCTGGAAAAGGGAAATCTCAGGAATCTTACTTCTGTAATAAGGGAGTAGAAGGACTCCCTAACGGGGCAGAGATAAGGAAAGGCCATATCCTTCTTATGTTTTTGACATGTAAGTAAAGTATAATGACTTATATTGTCCCCTACAAGTCCAAGGATGATGTCTACATTTAGCTAAGTGAAAGCTATTCACTTTGAGGTTTTGTCACACTAAGCTTCCTAGCAAATTTTTATCTCCTACACAGAAGCCAAATGTTAGGTTATTAGTTATAAATTATAGTGTTGGTGATGAGATACTTCCCAATGAGTTGCTGGTCATACAGGGCTACAGAGATCAGAAAGCAATACAGACCATCACCCTTGCTCTTGTTTGCTCAGAAAAGCTGGATGATAAGTCCCTATTGCTGAAGACACCTTACATTTCAGTTGCAGGAAGGCTTCAGAGATACTAACCTGTAACTGAATTAGAAGCTTCCTCCATGCTTGCTTTCTTCATACCAGAAGTTATGCAAGCTACTGGGGGAGAAAGACCATCAAAAGCCCTACCAAGCTGTGGATGCTGTGTATTGCAGAACTCACCTTACAGACAAGATATGCCCTCTGGTGCAATGTTGACATGAATGTTATAGGAGTAACAAACTACTTTCTGATTGTCTTTGAGCCTACTCCATGGGACACAAGTCATGCCTGGTACTATAAACCTGGGCCAAATGCTTATTGCTGTGAATGTAGTCCTTAGGGGGCAACCTACAAGTGTGGTTATCCAAAGTAGATAGGATTTCAAACTGTCTTCTAAGTACCTATATTTTTTCTCATAGATTAGTATTTTTTCATGCTTCAATCACATAAGTTTCTAACTATAATATGCTGTGGTTAATGATATGCATAGGTGGCAAAATTGCTACAAATAAATGACTACCATGTGCTCAGCCTCAAACAGGACATATAGCCACCACCTCCCCTCCAAGGCTTAAGTAACTTCATGGAGAGGAGGCAGAAAGAATGGAAAGAATAGGAGGATGGAACGTGAGCTGTATTCTCGATATAACATGAGTGTTACACTAATGAATTCACAGCAGCTGTGGTTTATGGCACAATATTGAGCCTGAAATACTTCACCATAAATAGGGGAGGAGAAATGAGAGCCTACACTTCCAAGAGTAGCTAATGGCAGCTAATGTTTGGTGCAAGATGGGGAACCAGGTTTATCAGTGATGTAGCCACTGGTAAGTTGCCTATTCCACATTAAACCCTTCCAACCATAATCATAGAGGCAGCCCTGATTTAACACAATGGGCAAAAAAAAGGCATGAAAGTAAGGTTGTGGAAGGAGGGTGTTAATGGTAGGGGGAGGATAGGAGAGGGCAATTGGGGAAATAAGATCAAATATACATGTATGGAAATGTCAAGATGGAAAAAATAAATAAAAATTAAAAATGAGAAAAGTTGTTTGTAATTGAATGTAGCAAAATTTAAGAAAGGAAGCACCACTTAGGAATTGGCGGATAAGGAGTAAGGCATGGAGGTGATGACTTTGGATGGGAGGATGAAAAATAGGCATGACAATTCTTTTATTTTTAATCTGAAAACTTAAATATATGAACACATTGCAAGTTGGTCATATTTCCATCATGTTGTATTCTTATTTCCCTTTGCCCCTGACCCTACTCTCCCAAGGTCCCTAGCTAAGATTATTGAAATCACTGTGGGGTCATGAATATACCAGTAAGTTTCTGTAGGTGGGGGAAAAAATGTCTCAGAGTACACCTTTGCATTCTGTTGCTCTTATATTCTTTCTGTTCCCTCTTCCCCAATGTCCTGCAAGCCTTGGAGAGCATGGTATAGGTCTCCTTTAGTGTTGAGCTCTTAGCAGCTTCTGATTTTCTCCGTGATGAGCTTTGAGTCTCCTCAGTGTCTACTCTGCCATCTACCCAGAGGAAGTTCCCAGATTAGCAGTGATAGCAGCACTCATATTTAATTTGCCACTTTTTTCTGTAATGTTTCCTGGGAATTAACAGATGTGACAGAGATGCCTTTTCTCATGTTAGGCAGTCAGCTACCTTTTCTTGTCATTATGATGGGTCTTGGGTTTCCCTTGCATTTTCTGCCACCTGTAGAAAGCAAGTTCTCTAGCCAAGAGTGAGGGCATCATGGATAAAAAGAGGTAAGCATAGACATTTATAAGATTTTTTATATTTTTACTTATTTATTTTCAAGGAGAGAGAGAGAGAGAGAGAGAGAGAGAGAGAGAGAATGGGTACTCCAGGACTTCTAGTCACTGCAAACAAATTCTAGATGCATGTGCTACTTTGTGCATCTTTTTTGTTGTTTGTTTATTTATTTATTTATTTATTTATTTATTTATTTATTTATTTGAAAGTGACAGACAGAGAGAGAAGGGGGGGCAGATAGAGAGAGAGAATGGGTGCACCAGGGCCTCCAGCCACTGCAAATGAACTCCAGATGTGTGCGCCCCCTTGTGCAACTGGCTAACGTGGGTCCTGGGGAATTCAGCTTCGAACCGGGGTCCTAGGCATCACAGGCAAGCGCTTAACTGCTAAGCCATCTCTCCAGCCCTACTTTGTGCGTCTTGCTCTATGTGGGTGTTGAGTACTTTGTGCATCTTGCTCTATGTGGGTGTTGAGGAATGAAACCCAGGTTTTCAGTCTCTGCAGGCAAGTACCTTAACTTCTGAGCCATCTCTGAAGCCCAGAAAATATTTTGAATAGCATAATCTATCCTTTTAACCAATATACATTAGAAGATTCCCTCTAGGGTCTATGACTTTCAATCCATAGGCTTCTAACTTGGTTCTCAGCACCAGGCATGAATTCTCTCCCACAGAACAGTCCTAATATCCAACCAGAGAACATGTTTGCTATTATTACACTGGTGTGTACACCTTGCCTGGATTTTGTAGCTTGTGGGATTCACTGCTTGTTTAAATTGTTGGTGAACATTGTCTCCTGTTGTAGTCAGGTGTTCATTGATAAACTGAACTTATAAACCAGATACAGTTTATGGGAGGAAGGGATTCATTTGAAGCTTACAAATCCAGGGAAATTCTACCAATGGCAGAAGAAGGTGGTCTCTTATTACAGATCAAAGCAGGGAGGCACAACCACAAGCAAGCCTGCAGGAACTTGCAATAACAAAACCCCCAGAGTTTCCTCTGCATACCTTAGCTTTGAATTTACATCATCCCCCAGTAACACCTTAGGACCAGACACCAAGGTCCACCCCCAGTGACACCTCCTTCATCCAGGTGGCTAGAGATAACCTTTTAAATAAAAGCACCTGAGTCTATTCAGGGACATATATTCAAACTACTATATCCTTCCCATCCCCAGCAACTCACATAGCACTTTATAGCACTATGAGAGCTAGCCAGCAGGAAGCTGGCTTCCATCTCAGTTCCAGGATGATCTTCCAAATGTTCTTTGATTGCATCACCCTACGATGTCTTCAAAAATTAGGGTCTAACCATTTATTTCTTATTTGAGGCATACTATTTCTTAAGAGTGACACTATGGTGTGGCCTGTATGTGATTCAGAGCCATATGGTCTTGGCTTGAAATGGCCTGTTTTGCACAAGAGACAAAGTTCTTTCATCTTACTTAGTTCCTTGGTTGGTGGGATGGGGAAGATGTGAAGATAGGGTGATACAGCAGAGTCTTTCTCACAGACCTTAAGGAATGTGAAGTGATGTTATATGAATACAGGCTTGTGCACATAATTGGGAAAGAAGGCAAAGGTGTACCTAATGCAGCTCTTGATTTTGAATGGTTCTTTGAGGTAACATAACACTGAGAGTGGTCAGGCAGAGCACGGCTCTATTTTCTGGGTAGTTCTATGAGATGACATAGAATTGGCATTGGTTAGGGCTCATTAGTTTGTGGAGATGTTTGCGATAACTTTTAGAAAAGCAGCCACCAGCACCACCTTCTGCTGTCATTTGCTTAGCAGGTAAAAGTAGTTTCAATGGGAATAAAGGGACAAGTCATTGCAAATCAGCAAGACTATATCCAACTTCCAGATTCTTGGAACTGGTCACCAAAGCATCTGGGAATCTCTGCAACCAGAAGCCAAAGCACAGCTATGCTGCAGCTGGATCTGTGGGCAGAGCTACCTGTGTAGAAGGTTGCTCACACATGGGGCTGAGAGATGGCTTAGTGATTAAGGCATTTGCCTGCAAAGCCAAAGGACCTCGATTCGATTCCCCAGGACCCACATAAGCCAGATGCACAAGGTGGCACATGTGTCTGGAATTAGTCTTCAGTGGCTAGAGGCCCTGGCATGCCCAATCTCTCTCCCTCTCTTTCTTTCTCTCACTCCCTCTTCGCTCTTGTTTCATAAATAAATAAATAAATAAAGCTACTCACACATGCCACAGAGTATCTTTTTTTTTTTTTTTTTTTTTTGGTTTTTTTGAGGTAGGGTCTCACTCTAGCCCAGGCTGACCTGGAATTCACTATGGAGTCTCAGGGTGGCCTCGAACTCACGGCGATCCTCCTACCTCTGCCTCCCGAGTGCTGGGATTAAAGGCGTGTGCCACCACGCCCGGCCAGAGTATCTTATTTTGCATAGAGCATCTTTGATTTGATTTGATTTGATTTTTTAAAAAATTCTGGGCATGCTTTATGAAGTCAGAGGGAACAGTTTATTTCCTAAAGGTTATGTTCCCATTTAGTCACATGTGTTCTTAGACATGAGTTCAGAATGGGGGTGAGATGTCTGGAGATGGTCTCAGTTCTTTTACCATCTGCAAGGATTCCTTAGTATCAGGAGAAGAGGTTTGGACTGAGTAGTTAGTGCTTCCCTTTTTGTTCCCGTTTAGTGGTCCAAACACCTGTTATATACATAGTGCCACTAAGAAATTCTCGCCTGAGAGTTGAATTTTGCATCTTGAAAGTGTGTAGAAGTAGATACATTTGGTGGAGGAGGGTGTTAATCTGTGACAAGGGGTAATATTTGGCATTATAATTACTCACAGTTCATTCTTGTTTAGTAATAGATTGGCTCAATATTATCCTCTCTCCTTGCTACTAAGTACATGACAATTACCAAGATAGGACCATCTTGCCCTTACGGACATCATTATTTTGTTTTGATTCAAGGAAATCCACAGTTGTAGTAATTACACAATAGGACATATTTGATGCTTCACCAAGTATTTTGGGTACAGATTAATTCTATCAACAAATACGATATACTTTGACATTTGTATGTTGTGTCCAACCCAATTCCTGTCATGTACATGTTGTTCAGGGGGTATTTAAACAAAGTAGTCCTAGGCAACTTGATAAGGTATAAATTAGGTAATGAAATTTGTGCTTTTGTTTCATTTTACTTTTCAGTACTTAGGATCAAACCAGAGCCTTGCACCTACTAGGCCAGGACTCCACTGCTAATTTATGTGTTGATACATTATAGAGGTAAGAGCATATAAATAAATGTCAGGGAACCAATATTCACTTGGAATTTACTATGTGACATCCATTGGATGGTTGCTTTAAATATATTTGTTAATATGAGTATTATTTTTTTTCGAGGTAGGGTCTCATTCTGGTCCAGGCTGACCTGGAATTAACTATGTAGTCTGAGGGCGGCCTTGAACTCATGGCAATTCTCCTACCTCTGCCTCCCAAGTGCTGGGATTTAAGGCTAATATGAGTATTTTTAAGTGCTTGTTGATTTAGATGAAAAAATAGTGTTGAGGGAAAGTTTATACTACATATCCCATGTAACTTAGCAATTACATAACAGGCATAACTTAAATCATGGTCTACCTGACTCTAAAGAATATGATAATGATCATTTTATATTTCCAAGTATTTTTCTACAGTTATGGGAAATACTGCTGCACTAACATGCAAAAATCATTATTAGTGCAATTATATAAGTAAAGGTGCCAAGGATGGTTGGGGGCTTCCAGATCCTTCCTGTCAAGCAGAAAATTTTCTCCAGCTTCACTATCACTGATCACAGAGGTTCCCAACTGTTATAGGCAGAACAAGGCTTTGCCTTATGATGGGACAAAAGAACAGTCTGGAAATAAATTAAATGCTATCATTTGTAACCAACCAATACGAATGGTTACACAGGTATGGTGCTTTTCAAAGCACCTATCCATATGTTAACATTCCCGTGAAGCAGGTAAGGAAGGAAGCAGCGATATTACACCACTCAACGAGATTCTACCTACCTTCTGCCTAACAATAGGTGGCCTGGCTGAGTCACATTTTACACGTTGTCTGGTGACTTGAAGAATAACGAGATTTTCTCAGTTTAGAATAGCCATGTAAGCTAACCCAGCAGATAAATGGTTTTATAGTTAGGATTAAAATTCTTACAACATAATTTTATAGCAGCTCACAATTTACTTTACTTGTTGAAAAAGGTGTGACCTCTCTCCTTTATTTCTTTGTACTTGTAAGAAAACCCAGTTGTGAGATTCAATCATGAGTGGAGAAGATGTCCTCTCAGTTTGTTCAATTTTCTGACAATCACAAAGGAAGGAAAAGCTTTTCAGTCATTTGGAAATGGTAATACATAGAACTCTGTGCCAAGCTATTTGCAGGGGACCTATGTTCATGACACTTTGATGTATTCTTTAAATGGAATGCCCCTCACAAGACATTGAAACTGCAGGCAGCAAGGGCATTGAGAGGAACACCTTGTTTATCTTACCCAAGGAGCTAGGAGGACTCAATTACTTCTGTGTGGTTATTTTCTAAGAACCACACATGATTGCTTATGTAGGTCATTAAGGTTTGTTTTTCTATTCCTTCTCATCTGAATTATTTTGTGTTCAGAGCATGTCACTTCTTCTAAGACAGGCTACTTGGTTCAAAGAAGTGTGCAGTAGATTAGGAAATGCAACACCAGGGTCAGATGCAAGCTGCACCATTTGTAATCTTTGTATTCTCTGGAAAGTCTCTCATTACCACAAACCTCACTTTTTCTTCACCTATGAAATAGGAACGAAGTCTGCCTCACAAAGCTATGAGTAGAATGCGGCACACCGTGTGTATTTTTACACAAAATGTATCATGACTTCCTTCCTTCCTTCCTTCCTTCCTTCCTTCCTTCCTTCCTTCCTCCCTCCCTCCCTCCCTCCCTCCCTCCCTCCCTTCCCTTCCCTTCCCTTCCCTTCCCTTCCCTTCCCTTCCCTTCCCTTCCCTTCCCTTCCCTTCTTCCTTTCTCCCTTCTGCATTCCCCTTCCCTTACCTTCTCCTCCCTTCCTTTACCTTCCTTCTCTTTTTTTTCTCATTACATAGCCCAGGGTGGCCTTCAACCCATGATTCTCTTGTATCTACTTCTGATATCCTAGAGTTATAGGTGTGTGCCCACTAAGTAAAAATAGGTCATTATTTCCTAAATTATTTCTGACACTTATAGCTCTATTAAAAAGACATTTCTCCATTCCCAATAATATGTTCTGTTATGGCTTGGATATTAAATGACTTCCAAATTCTCATGCATTAAAATTTTCATGAATTATGTTGTTGGGAGGTGGTGGAGTGTTTAGGAGGTAGAGATTAGTGGAGGGAAGTTGGGGGCATAACCTTGAAGTGGATATTGTGACTCTGGTCTCTTCCTTTCTTTCTTTGTTTCCCGACCACTGCAAAACTTCCTTTGCCATACACTACCACATGATGTATAGCACAGGCACATGGTGACAGAACCAAGCCACCATGGACTGAAACCTCTGAATCCACACAGACAAGCCTTTTACTAGTTTATTAAAGTAGAAAATAATCCATTTTATGCTTTGCAATGAGGTATATTTTTCTAAAGAAAAGTAGCTATGAATTTAGTCTCCCATGTAGGACCTGCAATGCACTTGGGGTTTGGTCATGTCAAATATGAACTTATTACTTAATCCAGCTGAGGGTTTTAATAGATACTCCCTAGGTATTAATGCTTTTAGGCTCCAAGCTTTCCAGCAAAAGTTTAGTTCAGTAAAAACAGACTTTTGGGAGATAGTTTCGGTCAACAGCTCTCTTGGTTTACTGTCAGGGAAATGGGTTTTATAAGTAGTTGAGGGTCCTAAGGGGATTGGATGTACTGGGTTCCTTGCTGATACCTAATTAGCATATGGAGACATTCATTCCAGCACATAGGCCTGGCTGGGGGGTTGGGAGGTTCAGGTGATCTAGGGGGATGGGCTGTGTGAAGGTGCTAACTGATAAGGAGTTTCCTAGGTCACGGGGCTATGGGCAAAGCCTAAGTTCAGGTGTGCCGGGCTTAGAGAGGGAGTGGCCTTCTGTAGCCCAGGGGTCCTTAGTCATGCCTAGCAGCTCAGGCCCCTCTCCTGAAGGCTCCAGCCTGTGCCTGGAAGTGCCCGTCAACTCCCCCTTTTTCTCAGTGTCATCTTGAATGAGCTCTTTTTAATTTACCATAGGTCCAGATAGAGTTAGGTGGTATACAAGGACCTGATTAGTAGCAACCTTAGCAATATTAGTTATTTGTTGTCTGAGAAATTTGATGAGACAGTGGCTACAAGTAATAGGGTTCCTATAGCAAGGAGGGGGCTAAGGAAGGGGAGAAGTCAAGTGACTAAAGGGTTAGAAAACCAGGTGATGGAGTCCTCAGGCTTGTATTGGTTAAGCAGCTCCTTGTGGAGTTTTTGGGAGAGTTTTAACATCTTGTTCAACAACATTTGACTCATTAACAAAAAAACAACATTCTTCTCCCAAGACCACACATGTCCCCCCATATTCAGCAGTAATGAGGTCTAAGGCTCTATGGTTTTGAAGTACCACATCCTTGACAGAGTTCAATTGTCTCTGAAGAGATTTGAGGCTGTCAGTAGTGGATATCATGGCCTGGTCAAGCTTGTCTCGGAAGTCTCCCATGAGGTGGTTGGTCTGGGCAAGAACGGCCCCTGCAGCACAGGAAGCACCAAGGGACAGTGTCAGGCTGAGGCCCACCAGCAGCGGGATGAAAATCTCTTTCAGTTGGCACAGGCAGAGCTTGTAGATTTTTTTTTCTTGTAGAAATATACCTGCGAGTCAATCAAGACTGGGGAACAATAAGTGGAAGAGGAAATATTTATGCATGGAGTGGTTACTCATTTTGACCCAAGAGAGCTGGTGTCTTGACACAACTGGTCCTGATTATAGAAATATTGAGTGGGCATTCAGCTCTGGTCAGCTTAGTGCTGGACAGGCAGAGAGACATAACTTGATTGGCATCAAAAAGGGTGCAGAGCCAGGGATGTGATGCACACATGGAAAAACAGTTCTTTGGAACTGGGAAAGAGATAGGAAAAACTTTCCTGCCCTTTTTACCTTCAGGGTTCCAGTCATCCTAATTCTATCCCCCTTTATTTTTCCCTCTCATGAGAAGACACTCTAACTGCTATTAGAGGACAAAGGACGAAGACATCAGATCACTTACTATTTCCTGATGAACGGGACACAAAGTTGTGGCTTTTAAGGTTTGGTGTGTTCTTTTTACTGTACCTTGGCCTTGTGAGTTATGTGGTATTCCTGGATGATGGATAATCCTGCATTGCATGCAAGAAGTTTTGAATGAGGAACTGACAAAAGCTGGGCCATTATCAGTTTTTATTTGGTGGGGGACACCCATGATGCAAAGGTAGACAGCATATGATGTATAAGTTTTTTTGAGTTCTCTTCTGTTTGTGCCATGGCCCATATATAATGGGAGTAAGTATCCACTGTCTCAAAGACATATTTCTGATGACTGAATTGGGGAATATGAGTGATGTCAATTTGCCAAAGGGCATTGACCTTGTGGCCTCATGGGTTAGTGCCCATCATCTGCAGGGCAGGTGTTATTAGTGAGACACAGGACTGGCAGGTTTTTAGTATATGTTGGAGTTGATTTTTGGAAATCAGAGGGAATTGTGATTGTAATCCCTTAAGGTTTACATGTGAATTAGCATGAAATTTTTCTGCTTCCTCAAGCATGGCCAGGAAGATGTCTGTTGGGTCTCCATAGGAGGCCATCTGGTCTGCTAATGCATTTCCCTCAGTGAGGGGGCCAGGTAAGGTGCTGTGAGAGCTTATGTGTTGCACAAACAGGGGGCCCTTCTTTTTTCAAATGAGGCTGGAGACTTTTATCAGCAGGGCTGAAAGAGGGTTTTCATCTAGTGAGATATGTGAACTAGCAAGCCTGGGGAGTAAGTTAACAGTATAGATGCTATCTGAAGAGATTAAAGGGGCCTTCTTCCTCAAGGAGTACCAGATAGATGGCATATAGTTCTTTATATTGTGGGGCTCTGTCAGGAAGTTATTTAAAAATGATGGTGGAAGGTTAATCCCCTGGGTGGTAAAAAAAACTACCACTGCTCCTCTCTTTCCCCTGTCTGTAAAAATAGGAGAGGGAGGACCCCCAGGAATTTTTTTGTTTTTGAAAAGAGGTGGGGTGGGAGCCATTTTAGAAGCAGTATTGTAGGAATCCATTTTTCAGTAGGGTAGTGGTTGTCAGTTTGACCGGGGAAGCCTATTAGCTTGATGGCAAATTGGCGGTGGTTCCTAAATAGCCATTGTATATCAGCAAGGGAGAAGGGGTTCATGATAGTGTCAGGTCCTTTGCCCAATGTTTGGAGAGCCTAATCTCACCCAGTTTTGATCATGGCCACGAGGGTGTCAATCTCTGTTAATATGCATGGGGCCAGTGAAGGTGTAGAGCCATTCCAGGACTCCTTGGAGTTGGTATAGCACTCCCATGACAGTTTGGGAGGAGTTAAATATCATAAGCTGAATGGGCTTGTCTGGTGAGTACCAGGCAAGTACCATATCAGAAAATATGTTATTAATCTTAATGCCTGTTTTGCCTCTGGGCATAGGAGGCAGGAGGAAGATGAGTCTTTGTCACTTTTTAACATATCAAATAAGGGCTGTAAATCACTAGTGGGGATAGGAAGCCATGGCCAGAGCCAATTGAGGTTCCCCAGAAAGCTTTAAAGTGAGGCCAATGTAAGCTTCTGGGGAAAGGAGAGTGTGGGTTTAAGACACCAGGCAGGGTGAAGGAGAGTTCTGTGCCCAGGAAAGCTATGGATGGGATAAGTTGGACTTTATTTGGGGCAATTTTCAACCCTGCCTCAGTGAGGGAAGGTATTAATTGATCCCTTAGCTTGGCTGGTGAGGTGGAGGAGTTTTTCCATACTATGATGTCATTCATGTAATGATAGATATTAAGGCCTTGATCTAAATGTGGCCTTAATGCCATAGCAACTGCTTCTTGGCATATAGTAGGATTATTAGCTATATCTTGGGGCAGGACCATCCACTCAAAGCATTTGGCAGGTCCTGCACTATTGACAGAGGGAACTGAGAATGCAAAGTGTTGTCAGTCTCAGGGGTGCAGGGGTATAGAAAAGAAGCAATCCTTAATATCAAGAGCCAGAAGGGGAGTATTGACTGGAATGGCTGACACAAGGTGCAGTCCCCTCTGAGAGGCTCCCCAAATGAGTATGGCTTTATTAATGGCCCTAAGATCTTGTAGTAACCTCCATCCTCCTGAGCCCTTTCGGATTGCAAACACAGGACTGTTCCACAGGCTCTGTGAGGGGCGGATGTGATTAAATTGGAGTTGTTCTGTTACTAACTGTTTTAACAGTGGCCTTTAGGATTGGAGTGACATCAGTGAAGGTATCTCTCATAGTGTTCTATCTCAATGCATTCTCTTTCTATATTACTGGCAATAACTACATTTAGGGCCTCAAGGATGTCTCTCCATAACAGGTCAGTTGTTATATGTGCCACTAGTGGTCAGATGAGACCTGTAGTTCCATCTGGGTCCTTTCACTTAAAGGCTTCTTTGGTAACATATACTTGTGAAGGACCACCTACCCCCATTAATTGGGTCTAGGAATTAATTTCCAGTGTTGAGGAACTTCAGATCACTTTAGGATTGTTTTATCTGCCTCATTATGAATTAGACATTTGAAAAATTTTCCTCCAACCTCTAAGGCCAGCCTTTGGTGGGCCCCCTCTAGGATGCTTGTTACCCATTGTATATTATGGGTTTTCCCTCTTAGTGGCAGGGCTGAGGGTTGCCCCTTTTGGAGTCTAAAGGCTCTAGGGGCTTGCTATCTTTGTCATAAACAGAGCAGCAGTCGATTCCAATGCTACTCCTTGCAACATCTAGGGCAAATTATTTTTGGAAGGGGGGGGGCTCCTTTAGTGGCCTGATGTTCAGGGCATTTCCCTCCCCAATCTCCTTCTCTGCAATTGAAGCATTTGCCTCTGGGTTTTGAGGCCACTGTGAAGGCCTGTGCCAGACATGTGGCTTTAATATGAGGCAGTCCTGATATCCTGAGTGGAGACTATCCATTTATCATAATGCTCATTATTGATGCTTTGGCAAATTAGCCTACATTCTGAAGTCATACCGTCCCAAATAATGCTTTTAAGAAGGAGGTCTCTGGCCATTGGGTTGGGGATTTTTCTCTCTAAATTGGTTCTTGCCTTAATATAAAATCAGAGAGGGTCTCCTATGGTTTCTGATGAAGATACAATAAGGAATAGGTATTATCCTGGGTGCTGGTGGTGGTGGGGTATTCTATTCCATGCCTAGAAGGCACAGAGGTGAACTTGGTCATATAACCCTGGGGGCTATTGGGTCTGTTGAAGGCCTGTGGAGAAATTGTCCTGTCCAAATAATTCATCAAATCCCCAGAGGATGTTCTCTTGATTTTGGTTTCTTTGTATTTTTTGGAGGCATTTGTCTCTATAGAGGGCTTCCCATTGAAGTAACAGGGGTCTAGGCAGCAAAGACCAGCAGATATCATGCCAGGCCTGGGGGTATTACTGAAGCCCTGCAGGCTCAGAAGGAGGGACTTAGTCCATGGCACATGGATCCCATCCTCCCTAAGGGCCTGTCTGAGTTCTTTAAGATCACCAGCTTGATAAGCATACCAATCTAGGGGTTGAACCCAAGTTGTTTGAACATTAAGGGGAAAGGCTGCTACATCCTGATTGAATATCTTTTTATTGTTATCTCCTGTCTCACATAGGTGATCTAGCTTCTCGGTGGATGGCTTGTGTGAAGGTTCTGGCTGATAAGGAGTTTCCTAGGCAACTTGCCAAAGATCACAGGGCTATGGGAAAAGCCTAAGTTCAAGTGTGCCTGGATTAGGGAGGGAGTGGACTCCTGTAGCACAGGGGTCCTTAGCCATGCCTAGCAGCTTGGGTCCCTCTCCTGAAGACTCCAGCCTGTGCCTGGCAGTGTCTGACACCCTACAATGGAAATAAGCCACTATTGACTATTTTGGTATGTGGTTTTCAATTAAAATCCTAATGCAGGCTAGAAAGATGGCTTAATCATTACAGTGCTTGTCTGCAAAGCCAAAGGCAAATCTAATGCATGAAGAAAATTCATTATAACACTACATATGCTGCCTTATACCTTACTTATTTCATCTATCATATCAGCAACATTTTATCCTGCTACTGTATATATTGCTTTTCAATTATTCCATTTTTTGACATTTTCATACATATATATTTTGATTTATTCTCTTCAATTACCTTCTTTTACTCTCTTCCTCCCATGATCATACTTTTTTAAAAAAATATTTTATTTTTATTTATTTGACAGAGAGAAAGAGGCAGAGAAAGAGGGGGAGAGAGAGAGAGAGAGAGAGAGAGAGAGAGAGAGAGAAAGGGAATGTGCGCACCAGAGCATTCAGCCATTGTAAACCAACTCCAGACATATGTGCCACCTTGTGCATCTGGCTTAGATGGGTAATTGGGAATTGAACCTGGGTCCTTTCACTTTGCAGTCAAATCTGTTAACTGCTAAGCATTCCCTCCAGGCCCTACTATCATACTTCTTTTCTATTTAACCTCCATCTTATTTCCATGCCTTTAAAAAATACATTGAGTTAAGTTAGGGTTCCTTGTATCATCAATGGTGGAAGATTATTTACAATGGAATGGGCATTTTACTTGTGATTACACCACTGATGAATCTCACTGCACTCTCCCAGCAAACATAAGCTACTCTCCATGGCACTGGGGTCTCATGTATCCTTTCCTTTTCAGTGGTTAAGTATTGACAGGCTCAGTCTTGTGCAGGAAATCATACTTGCGAATCTGTGAGTGTAACAGCCATGTCTTATCCAGAAGATAGTGTTCACAGCACTTGTCATCCTCTTGCTTTAACAGTTTTTGTACTTCCTCTTCCATGAGGTTACCTGAGCCTTGTAGGAAGGGGTTTAGTTGCCCTGTTTCTTATTAAAATCATGATTCCTTTTCCTCCCCAGGAGAGTGGCTAACATTTTTTTAGTACTATGACAGTTGTTCATCCAGCTCTATTCTCACTTGATCTCTCAATATCCTGCTACCAAAGCATGTGGTTTTTTCAGCAACAGGGTCTTACCATCTAGTTTTGATGAGCAATCAAGCACCTTGGCAATACCCTATATTATTTTGGAGGCCTCAAGGATCTCCTTGACTAACAATTCGCTGGGAGATATCTTATTCTTGGCACTGAGATTTTTCTGTGACAATTCTGGGCTCAACATTATCCACCTCCACAGGATACTTCTTCCAAAATGCTCTGTTTTTCTTTAAGTATATAAATATCTTTTATTTTAATATTTTTATTTAAAATAAGAGAAGCAGAGAGAAAGAAGGAGAGAGAGAGAGAGAGAGAGAGAGAGAGAGAGAGAGAGAGAGAGAGAGGAAAAGGGGTTGGGGAATGGGTGTGCCAGGGCTTCTCCCCACTGAAAACAAACTTCAGGCATATGTGCTATTTTGTGCATTTGGCTTTTCAGGGATGCTGGGGAATTGAACCTAGGCCATCAGGCTTGGCAAGCAAATGCCTTTGACTGCTCTCCCATCTCCCCAACCCATTTTAAACATATGTTTTTTAAATTAGCTAACCAAGAAGTAGATTTTTATATGGTTTATTCATAATATTTTTAATAGTGATTAACTCTTACCACCTCCTGTTCTGCATTCTCCTCCTGTGACCCCATTCAGTCTGTTCCACTCTCAATATTCTACCCCTCTACTTACATATCTACTATATTCTACTCTTTAATCCTTCCCTCTTCTCCCTTATTCATGACCTCTTTCTAGCTAACTGGAATCTACTACTAACTGTTACTGCAACTCATATCCAAATCTAAAAATTGGAAGCCAGGATCTGCATATAAGAAAGAACATGTGGCATTTGACTTTCTGAACCTGCATTACTTCATTTAATATAATTTATTCCAGATCCATGCATCTTAATGCAAATGTTATAATTTCATTTTTCTTTATAGTTGAATAAAACTCCATTTTGTATTACTACATTTTCATTATCCATTCATCAGTTGATAGGCATCTAGGCTGATTCTATTTCCCAGCTCTTTTGAATACAGCAGCAATAAACTTTTATGAGCAAATATCTCTATAGTGCAGTGTCAGATTTTTAGGGTGTATATCCAAGGAGTGGCATGACTGGGCCATGTATTAGATCTATTTTTATTTGACTCAGAAACTTCCACACTGGTTTACATAATGGCTATACCAGTTTATACTCTCACCAACAATAAATAATGGTTCCCATTTCCCCACACCCTTGCCAGGATTTATTTTCACTTGATTTCTTGATGGTAGCTATTTTGAAAAGGGTGAGATAGAATCTCAAAGTAGTTTTAATTTGTATTTCTCTGGTTTCTAAGGATGTTGAATATTAAAAAAAATATTGATTATTCAACACTTTTGTCACTAATTCCTATTACATTATAATTACATGTTTGTAGACCTCTTAAGATTATATCATTTAGACCACAGACTAGATGATCAATCCATACTGCCAAAGGATGCTTCACTAATCATATGTAAAGCACAAGTAGCATAGAAGTTCAATAAATCATAGTCTTCTTAGCATTTCCTTAGTTTAGTGTCAGTTGCTAAGAAGTTAATGTTTGTTTATATCTCTCCACTGGATTTTGTACATATTATGACTTGGATCCACAACTTTATCTCTCATAAGATATAGGTCATAACTCCACACGTATTAAAGGCGCTTCATATTTGTTCCGTCAAACAATGGTGCACATTAGTCTGCATTTGTTTAAACATAGCTGCTTAGTTTAGTGGAACATTTTATATAATGACATAATAGGAAAAAGTTTTTCTTTAAAAAAAAACTTTTATTTTTAGCAAATGCCTTTATTTGCTAACTCCATCTTTCCAGCCCTGCTTTTTGTTTTTAAACAGAAGTTTTCAGTAAGTATTTGTCAATGGATGACAAATTCTCATACTGGACTCTAATGTGAGAGCAGAGTAATTCCAATTTATGATGGTTAATGTTGATTGTCAAACCAATTGATGAGAAGTGCCTACATGATTGGTAAAGTGGGTATGTGGGTATGTCTTAGAGGGTGTTTTCAGAAAGAGTTAACTACAGAAGGAAGGCCCATTCTGAATATGGATGGCACCATTCCATTATGCTTGGATGGAATAAAAAGGGGTGGAAGAAGGAGAAATCCTGAGATTGTAGGCATGTTCTTGTCTGATATCTATCTTCTATGATGTGAGTTGCTCTGCATTACATTGCCCCTACCTTCATGTACTAACACCTATGAATCTAATCTGTGAACCAAAACAACCCTTTTAAATCTTGTGTCATTTTTCTCAGGTTTAATTATAGTGACAGAAAGCCTGACACACCATTATTCATTCTACCTCTCACTGTGCTCTGCAACTGGATTGATACTTGGAAAGCCTTAATCAGTTAAATACGGAAAAGTCATACAATCCTATATATATCTCATTCTGTGTAATCCTTGAAGAGAACTTGTGAAATTTTTGCTTTGGCACAGAAATAGACAGTATATGGATACATGAAAAGACAGAAACAAAGGAGAGGCATGGAAGAATTTTAAAACAAAGAAAATGATGTCAAATCAAGAATGAAAAGCCATAGGATGTCTTCTCACTTTCTTTTATAAAAATATTTATTTACTCATTTCAGAGAGAGAAGGGGAGAGAGAGAGACAAAAAGCAAGTGTTCCAGGACCTCCTGAAACTGCAAATGAATGTGCCACCTTGAGCATCTGTCTTACATGGTACTGGGGAAATCAAGCCTGAATCCTCAGGCTTCACAGGCAAAACTGTTTCAGATGAAATTTGGATTTTTTTAAACAGTGTTGGTATTAGTAAAAAAAAAAAGATGGGGACTTCTAAAGTTGCACTGACTACATTGTTCATTATGAGATGGACATGAGTTATGGGGACATGGGAGAGAATGTGGTAGTCTGAATCAGATGCCTCCTCCATAAACACATGTGATTTGAATGCTTGATTCTCCAGTTGTTGGCGATTTGGGAGGTGCAGCCTTTCTGGAGGAAGTATTTTTCTGTTGGGAACAGGCTTTGGGGTAGTACAATCCAGTTTCCTACTTGAGAGAACTTAGTTCACTCGCTATATAATTTTCTAGCTGCTGTGGCAAGGAGGTGATATCCAGCCTCTGCACTACTATCTTTCCCTACTGTCATGAAGCTTCTCTTTGAGACTGTAGGACAAAATAAAACCATTCTTCCCATCAGTTGCTTTTGGTCAGGTTTTTTATGCAAAGGTAAGTAGAAGCTTATTATTTTCCAATTTTCTATTTCTTTTCTTTTTTTTTTCTTTATTAGTTAGTTTTGTATTGAGCAAATACAGTCAGTTTGGTACCATTATTAGGCTCATCCATGACCTACTCCCTCCCCTTGGTCCCTCCTTGTTGAGATATATGGGTCATGCATTGTGGAGTTAGCCCACAGTTATGGGTAAGATAAATGTCTCTGCATATCATGACCCAACATGTGGCTCTGACATTCTTTCTGCCCCCTCTTCCGCAAAATTTCCCTGAGCCATGTTGGGTTCATTTTTGGTCTGCTTCAGTAATGAGGTGTTGGGGGCCTCTGAGGCTCTGGCTCTCTGATTTGGTAGGAGTTGATTTTTCTCTGTGCTGATCTCCTTGCCCCTTGTGCTGGTATCCAGTTCATCAGGAATACAGCACCCTTGCTTGTTTCGCCAGTTTTTCTTAGTTTCAGCCAGGGCCCTTTGGAGGTATGATGGGGTGGTTCTCTCCTTAGGATCTACATCGATCTGCAAAAGAGAAGCAGATTCTCCAACAGAGAGTAAGTTAGCACCAGGACAAAAGAGATAAGGCTTACTTTTTTTTAATAGAGAATTTAATAGGTGTAGGCCCTCTTGTATCCCATGATTGATGGTAGCTTGATATTGGCGAGTGGGCTTATGTTTGGATATGGTTCTGACTTGTTTCCCAGCTATAGCTATGGGTCCTGAACCACTGAGGAGATCAGTTAGCCAAATTAAGAGCAGTTGGTTCGCCACCATGGCTCTGTGCTACTATTGCACTTGTGTGGGCATCACAGCAAGTTATTTGCTGCTAAGTAGGTTAGACCATGAGTTGCTTGGACAGATATTGGTCATTTTCCCCCAGTCGCCCACGTAGCACCTTCTGGCACTAGACGCGCTGACTGTCTGGGGACTGACTCTCTTCCAACTTCCAGCAATGCCATTCTAATTTGCATGTCAATCACATAAGGTTTCTTCAGCAGTAGGGTCTTACCACTAACCTTTGGTGGGTCATCAAGTACTCTGACAGAAATCTGTCATTCTTTTAGGAAACCTTGTAGGTCTCTCTGATCAAAAGCTCATTGTGGATGATAGCCCCATGCTGGTTCTGGGAGTTACAGGTCAGTGTCCACTAAGAAAATGAGGAAAAAGAAACTAATTTCCAAGAGTTAGATAGAAGAGAGAGAGAGAGAGGAAGAGGGAGAGGGAGAAGGAGAGAGGGAAGATGTAGAAGATTAAGGGTAGTCTTGCTCCTACCCTCTCCAGTGTCTTTTGGTTCTGGTGTTCCCTGTAAGGGCCTGATGAAGGATCAGCCATTTGGTCTGCCATTTAGTAAGTAGAATTTTATGGTACCATTGCCATTTGGGTCTAGATTTGTGTTTCCACCCCTTTGATGCCCTCACCTCCTGCCTCTTCCATCCTAGTGTCTAGTCCACGAGATGCTTGCTGGGTATGTAAGGTATCTTGGGTAGATTCAGGTTAGGTGCTATAGATGAGTGAGACTATGTGGTGATTTTTTTTTCTGTGATTGGGTAAGTTCACTGAGAATGATCTGTTCCACATTCAACCATTTTTCCTGAAATTTCATTGTGCCATTTTTTCTTACTGCTCTATAGAATTCCATTGTGTAGCTATACCACATCTTAGTTATCCATTCTTCTAGTGATGGACATCTGGGTTGATTCCAGCTCTTAGCTATAACAAATTGAGCCGCTACAAACATGGTTGAGCAAATCTCTCTAGCCTGTGGTTTGAAGGTTTTAGGGTAGATGCCCAGTAAGGGAATAACTTGGTCTGTTGGTATCTCTATAGTCAGCTTTTTCAGAAGTCTCCATATTGCTTTCCAATGTGGTTGTACCATCCTACATTCCCACCAACAGTGGATGAGTGTTCCTATTTCTCCACATCCTTGCCAGCATTTATTTTTATTTGATTTTTTGATGTTTGCTATCCTTATTGGGGTAAGGTGGAATCTCATAGTTGTTTTAATTTGCATTTGTCTGATGATTAGGGATGATGAACATTTTCTTATGTGTAGATTTGCCATTTGTATTTCTTCCTGTGTGAACTGCCTGTTCAGCTCTTTGCCCCATTTTGTGAGTGGGGTGTTTGACTTCTTACTGTTTAGATTTTTGAGTTATTTGTAGATTCTAGAGATTAGGACTCTATCAGTTGGAGAACCCGCAAATGTTTTCTCCCATTCTCTGGGTAATCTATTGGCTTTGCTTATTGTATGCTTGTCTGTAAAGAAACTCTTCAGCTTCATGTGATCTCATTGGTTGAGTGATGGTTTAAGTTCGTGAGCTACTGGGGTTTTTTTCAGGAAGTCTTTTTCCATTCCTATATCATGGAAAGTACTTCCTAAATTTTCTTCCAGTAGTATTCGAGTTTCTGGTCTGATATTGAGGTCTTTGATCCATTTGGACTTGAGTGTAGTGCATGGTGAAATGTGTGGGTCAAGTTTCAGTTTCCTGCATAGGGTTATCCAGTTTGTCCAGCACCATTTGTTGAAAATGCTGTCTTTTTTCCAGCCAACATTGTTCGAGCCTTTATCTAATATCAAGTCGCTATAGTTGTTTGACCCAAAGTCTGGGTCCTCAAGTCTATTCCATTGTTCTATTCTCCTGTTTTTATGCCAGTACCATGCTTTTTTTTTTATTACTATGGCTTTGTAATATAGCTTTAGATCAGGTATGGTGATGCCTCCAGAGGTATTCCTTTTGCTGAGGATATGTTTGGATATGCGAGGCCTTCTGCCTTTCCATATGAATTAAATAAAGAGATGGAGATGTTGAAGAAAACCATAATGGAAAACAAAAATGAAATAACTTACTGAATAAGCTCCCAAGAGACTCACCAACAAAATAGAGCAAGTGGAGGACAGACTATCAAGGCTTGAGAATAAGACAGAGGAAGTAGATCTATTAGGTTTTTCTTTAGTATCTTTATCTCTTTATTGTGTTCCATTTTACTTTCTTGGTTTGAGTTTCCAATTGCATTTAGTTATTGTCTGCACTCTCTTGAAATTCTCTCATGCATTGATTATGTGCTCTTTGAGCTCATTCTGCTATCTTTTGAGTTCGTTTTGCTGATTCTCTTCAATTTCATTCAGTCATTTTTTTCATGACCTCATTAAGTTTGTTGAATAGCTTATCATAATTGAATTTTGGAATTATTTGTCTAGATTTTTCTGTGAGTAGTTTTCACTGGAGATTTCCATTATGGGATCAGGCATTCTTATTGATTGCATCTTGCTCTGGCTTCTTGTGTTATTTGGTTTGCATTGAGTTTGTCCATCTGGAGATAATGTGTTTGTCTTGCTGAGAATGATTCAACTGTGGCTCTAGCAGGGCCTATTTTGTTGTGGTTGGTCAGCGTTGATCTGTTACTGCATGGACTGGTGGTCTATTCATAGGACTGGGCTGGGCACACTGGAATCTGAATGGCCTACTCTGTGAGCAATCTCTATAAGGGTCTGGCCTGGGTGCACTAGAAAGTGTGACCAGTATGTGGGAGGGCCTAGTCTACACATCCCAACTTACTGAGGGTGGGTTTGGGAATGAGACCAACACCAAGTGTGCCTGATCTCCAGTCTGCATGTGCACAGGTCAATCAGTGGTCTACCTGCATGACTAATTGGGCACAGGGGGAAGCTTCTATGCCACTTTTGAGCTATGTAGGCTTTAGCAAATAATTCTACCTTTATGAGTTTAAATTTATGTACACATCCATAAGATGGAAAGGTGGAATCTGATGTGTTCTCAGAGTATATTTAAGAGTGCTTGGAATGGGAAGGGGTTCAAGATGGTGAGGCTCTTTATATTTCCTTCAGCCTATGAAGTTCTGCATCATGAGTTCTACAAAGCATATTTATTTTTAATTTTTTACTTTAAATTTATTTATTTTTATACAGGTTATAGTCTGATGTTCCCTGCTCCCTGTCCCACTTTCCCTGAAGGCACTCCTTAGTAAGGTTACTGGTGTTGGGTAAATAAGTTCTCAGTCAGTCTTTGGTGGTTGTGTGTGCGGGGAACTGTGCCTCAGGATATTTTACCTACCCTGTAGCTCTTATAATCATCTCACCCCCTCTTCTGCAATGGTCCCTGAACCTTGGAAAGTCTATTAGCTGTTGGGTTTAGTGTTGAGTTCTCTGAGTTTCTGATCTAATGTGTTTTTAATCACTCAAAGTATCTGCTGCCTTTCCCTGGAGCTGGTTATCAGGCTAGCAGTGGGAGCAATACTCATGTTGGGATTGCCACTTCCTCTGCAATTTCCTTTTGGCAACACCTTTGGTAGAGATAGCATGCCTTATGGTAGGCAGGTGGCTATTTTTTCTTGTCATGTTTATGGGTCTTGAGTCTCCTGAGTTTTCTCTGCCATCTGTAAATTAAAATAGACTCTTCAGCCAGGAGTGAGAGCAGATTGGATTAAAGGGGATATACATAGTTATTTGAGTGTTTTTGGTATATAAGCCCACTCTTCTTATTCAGAGAGCAGTGGACATTTCTATCTGGAGCCTATGAGTTTCCTGGTATAGATTCTGATTTTGAAGGCAGCTGTGCTCACCACTATACCACCAATACCGCACCAGGATTCTGACATGGTTTTCATTACCAGATATGAGTTTTTCCCCACTGAGTGGGCTTTCTGTCCAATCTGATGGCAGATGGTTACTGGAAAAGGCTGTGTGTCACTATTGGACAAGTGTGTACTTCTTGCCTGGCTGGCTGATTTTCTAGCTTGCAGGATCCCCTGCTTATTCATGCTGTTAGTGATCGTTGTCCCCCAGCTGCTCTCACAGAATTTTCCAACACTGTGAGAGCCAGTCAGGAAGGAACTGCTTCCCTTCTTAGTTCCAGCATGGTATTTCAATGACATGTGACCATAGTCTCAGGTGTCTTCAGTAATAAAGACTTACCTTTTAGTTCTTGAAGGAAATCAAGTGTGATGGGAAATACCTGCATTGTTTGGGGGACTTCATTGGTTTCCCTGGCCAACAGCTCACTGTGGGAGCTAAGTCAATTCTGGGCCTGGGATTATCCAGCCTGAGCCAGTGATTTTAGCATTTAATTTTTTCAACCTTCTACAGGATGCACCTTTCAAGTTTTTGTTAGAAAAATGTTTCCTATTTTTAGGAGAAAAATAAAGAGGAAAAGCCATGCAATTACCATTTATAACCCCTGTTGTAGGTTTGAACAGTTTATGAATTTATCATATTTTTGTATTTTCCTTTAAAATGCCAGCTGACTTATTGTTTGAGAGACAATAAATCTGAATGAATAGAAGCCCACAAGTCATGAGACATACCTGGCCTGTGGATTTTGCTGTGTGACAGTGGTTTACTAATTGTGACAATGAGAATAATTTTGGTACCTTACTTGTGTTAATCAGGAATTCTAATCTAAGCTACCCTTACTTATAAGCTTGGGCAGGGCACTCCAGTCTTGTTTCCTCATTTAGAAAATGGGAATAGTCACTCAACTTGTCATACAGAATTGTTTAAGAGATAAATGAACTATACGTAATAATGTATATAAAGGCCTCATTAAGAACCTTGCATTTGGCAGTGATAATGATGTTTAATCTCTGTGTCCTTATCCACAGTGTGGCTTGTCAATCATTCTGGTGCTAGGTTAAGGGAAACTAAGACTCGTGTGCCTTGTGGCTGCCATGGTGCTCTCTAGGCCACAGTCTGCAGATGCAGCAGTACTGACAGGAACATTCCAGGTCTGCAGGGATCTTCTGGGTTTGGTCAGCAGCATCCTTACCCTCTAGAAGCCAGTATAACTTCCCCAGCCAAGACTATCAGTCATGTTTGTAGATTTTTTGAAAATGTGCCCTGGGGTGAGGATGTGCATATAGTCTCCTTCAACTGGGAATTGATATGGGAGTCAGGCTCGTGTAAGGCACTACTTTTCTGCTCTGAACAGACCAAGCTGAAACCAGCAGAAATTCTCTTTGCTATGCATAAAACTATTTCTAGCAAATTTCCAGCTTTGAAACTGTTCTTCTCAGCAGCTGTGGACTTGATTTCCCCAAGGTGACTGATATAGCTCTGTCGGCGAGAGTCAGTCACTTTTCTACCTGTTCTGACAAGGCACCTGGTGTATTTAGAGAGGTAAATCTCTGACTCATCAAAGCATGCTGGTGCACAGTTACATTTCTGCATTGTGCTTGTCAAAGAATGACAATGAGAACACTTTGATCCAAGGCTTGTTTTGTTCTAACCAGCATCAGAAGTTTTGAACCTTAGATTGAGTGGTGAAATTGATTTTATATTCCAATTGCCACAAGCCTGCCTGCTTGTGTACCTATTCATCTTTTCATTTTCTAGGTCTACCTCCACAGACAGCAATTACATAATGTTCTTAAAGGTGTTTTCCATGGTGACAAGGCTCTCTGGATCAGATCTGGGTAGTGAAACTGTTTCATCAGCAGTGTTCCCTTGAAACATGCAAAGGAAGACTCTCACTCAGCAAGCTTAGCTAGAGATTTTGAGGGTGGGGGCAGGAGCAAAAAAGCCAGAACTTCAGAAGGACCAGGCTGGAACAGTATGCAAGGCCAAAATTTACAATTAAAAGGGCAGGGGAAACTTTCCTTACATAGAAGTACCAAAAGCACATCCCCAAAGTGGGAACTGGAGACATACCCTTATATATGGGAAATGAGAGCAAGGGGGAACGGATCTACCAGCCACCTTGGCAAAGCTATGTGGATTACACAGTTAATGAACACCAGCTATGTCCTGGACCCTGCACTCTGTATCCTCAGGACAAACGTGTGATATAGGTCCTACCATCTGGAAATGGATGCTGAGAGGAATTGAGTTATCTGCTCAGTCATGCAGTTGGAACGTGGAAGGGTAAAGACTGTAGTCTATCTGATACCACAGATTGGGATATGTATCACTGAAGTCCATGCCACTCTCTGAACAGTGCACCTCTCAGGATGGGGCCTAGGTATTGTGTCACTATTTAAAGAATTGGGGAACTTATTTTAATTACACTTCCAGGGGTGGAGATGGGCAAGAAGAGGAAGATTCCATCCTCATTTCTACCTAAGCTTAGCCAGGGATTGTTCGTATACAAAACTCCTAAGGAAGACACAGCTAAGAGCCTGAATCCTTGGGCCCTTCCCATTGTATAGCAAAGAGGGTGTGCTAGTTTTATGGGCAGCTGTAACAAAGTATCACTGGGTGGCCTAGATATCCATTATCTCACAGTTCTGGAGATTGCAAGTCCAGATCACCTTGTCAACTGGAATCATGAGTGAGAATGTGATCTTGCATCTTCCAGCTAATAAATGTTTGTCATCTTGGAACAGCATCACTCTAATCCCTGTTTCATTGTCTTCACATGGTGGCCTCCCTACATGCTGAGCACAAGTCCATCTATGTCTAAATTTCCAGAGATAACAGTTATAGTGGATAAATGTGAACCCTATTGACCTCATATTAAGTTAATCATCTGCATAACCTTACTTCCATTCTTTTGTACATGTTAAGACTGGATTTTTTTACCTCAAATGTCATCCATTTTAGAAAAGATTCTATGGGCTACTGAGAAGATTGTATGTCATGAACTGGATTTAAATATATGCATATTTGTATTTATAAAGGGGAGTTTAAGAGGAGAGGAAGACGTTTACAAGGATGAGGAAACAATGAGAGGACAATGGGATACATATAACATGACAGCAGAAGGGGAACTATTTGGAGGGAGGAAAGGGACTTCAGAGGGGTAGGGCAGGGAAGAGGCTAATGATGGTACCAACATGACTGTATACACTGTGCACATAACTAATAAAAAAGAATAAAGCATATTGCAATACTATATATATATGAAAATGTCACAGTGAAACCAAATTTTTTTAGATGCTGACTAAAAAATAAAATAATAACTAAAAAATTAAAAAAAAATAAAACCCTATTTTCAAGTAATGTTATATTCACAGGTATTGGGATATCTCTTTTAACAGGTGCTAGAACATCTGTATATTTTCAGAGGACATTATTAAATGTGTGTATCAAGTCACTTTCTTAGTGCTGGGGAAAAAAATACTTGACCAGAAGAAATTTAAATAATGAAAAGTGTTTAATTTGGTTTATAATTCCAGAGTTCAGTATCCATCCTGATGGGGTAAGTATGGCAGGAAAAAGACTGTGTCACATTGATAGGGAGGGAAGGAGGGAAGGAGAGAAAGAGAGACAGAAGAAAGAAAGAACAGCATGTGGAGCCTGGCTATAACACCTCAAGGTCTACTCCCTACTTCCTCCAGAAAGGCTCCACTTCTTAAAGGTGTCAGTACTTCCTGAATAGTCCCACTAGCTAAGGATTAAGAATTTAAACACATGAGCCTATGGTGCCATTTTACATTCAAGTCACCACAATCCACCCCTGACCCCCATAGGCTCCATGACCATCTCATGATGCAAACTGCATTCAGTCCAACTTAAAAGCAGCTATAATTTTACCAGTTCCTATATTGTTCCAAAGTCCCAAATCCAAAAAGTCTCATCTGAAACTTGAAATATACTTTTAACTGTGAGCTCTGTAAAATCAAAACATATGTTATATATCTACCCTGAATTCCCAGATGGCCTTTGGTGGATGTCCCATGGACCTGGCATTTTAAATATTCTGGAGCCTCACCTTCACAGCTTCATGAAGTCATCTTTCACAGCCTCTGCACAGGAACTCTGCACCATATTGATTAGCCTAAGAGACTTTCTAAAACCATAGTAATATACTCTGTGAACACCTATATCTTGCATTATTCATGCCTCCAAAAGCAGTCCTACATGGATGCTGCTGCCAAGGTCTACTGTCAGCTAGGAATGAAGCTTGGCACACATGGAACACAACTGAGGCCACTTCTGTGTGATGACCTTAGGTGACATGGAACACCTGCATTCTCCCTTGAAGTTTGAATTTTTCTTTACATAGGTTTGTATTCTTACTATCTTGAGCTTTCAGTGAGTTGTGTTTGCTTTCAGGGAATGTCTTCTATTGCCCAAGGGCCTAGCAATAGGCTTATTTTTAACTGTGGCAATCTCTTTCATAATTACAGCCCAAGTGGCTGTCTTCTGCCTAGGTCTTTGAACTTGCTCACATTTCTTTCTGTGTCATGCTTCACATTTTTCTTATCTTTCTGGTCTTCCTTTTGTCCTCTTTCACTGTAGGTCTAAATGAAGGCATCTAACAGAAGCCATCCCATATAGTCATTGATGTTCTGCTTTGAAATTTCCTTTGCCAAACACATTAATCCATTACCATTAACTTCAACTTTGCTCAGTTTCTCAGCAAATGGGCAGAAAACGGTCAGATGCTTTTCAGGAATTACATGTACTGATTATAGCCCAGGTTGAGATAAGTTGTTATTGCTCTCTGAAACTTAATAAGCCAAAGCTCTATTGTCTGCTTTTCTCTTAGCCTTCTGATCTTTCAAACTCTCACAAGAATGGTCCATTAAGCACTGCTTATAGCAGTCTAAGTCTTCTCTAGTTCAAAGGTGTGACTTCATCCACATTCTTTATGCAAACCAGTTTCCAAAGATTGAGAACCTAATGGTCAAATTTATCACAGCATTGATCCCACTTCTAGATACTGATTTTCTGTATTACCTTCCAATTGCTGGACAAAATGCCTGACAAGAATCAGTTCAAGGGAGGAAGGATTTATTTCAGCTTACAATTTTAGGTTGCATTCTATCATGATGGGTAAGGCATGATGGCAGTAGTTTAAGGCAGCTGGTCACATTCAGTCCAAAGTGAGGAAGCAGCAAGTAAAGTACAGTGCATGGGGCTGCCTGTAGTACCTCAGTTCCTAACCCTGCCCAGTGGCACACCTCCCTTAGCATGGCTCTGCCTCCGAAAGGTTTGACAACCTTTCAGAACAGCTCAATGAGCTGGGGACTAAGTGTTCAAACACAGGAGCCTATGGAGGTCATTTTACTTTTACAGCACCATAGTGTATGAGGAACATGCCAATAAACACAGATTATATGCATTGTTTGGGCTCTTGTCATGTATTCCCTTGTGCTTGTCTGCCACAAGAGGTTAATGAAACAATTATATCCTTTGATTGCTATGCCCTTTCCTGTCCACATGTACTCTTAACCTCCAAGACATAAGAGTACTTAGATGTGGCAGCACCAGAAGCTTCTGAATTTTTCATATAAAAAGCTGTTGTGTTTATATATGAATTTATTTCAATAAAATATAACATCTTTCTGAACCATAAACATGTAGATATTTTCTTGTATTAATTGTGAGTAAGTACTATAATGAATTTAAGATCTTAGTACTATTGGTCCCTTTGTATGGGCTTGACACCTGATTCCCTCCCTTCCACTGTCTTTCTTTCCTTTCTTTCACTCCAATGTCCTGAAGATTTTTTCTCTTCAAATACAACTAGGCTCTCCATCTGTCTCTCTTTTTCTCTACTCCTCCTTCTCCCTTTACTTCTCCTTTTCTCCCTTCCTGTCTTTCTTCTTATCAGTCTAAGTATAGGATTGTCAAATTTATTATATTTTAAGAAATAAATTTTGTTTTTATTAATTTTATCTTCTGTTGTCTGTTTACTTTTCTCTTCAGTCTTGTCAGCTTTGTTTTTAAACATTTCCTTGCACTTTACTTAGGTCCATACATGGTTGCAATAGTTGCATCTTCCTAGTGGGTGAACCTTTTCATCTCTACAAAATGAGATGTTTTTCTTTGTCTTTAATACTAAATTTTGTCTTCTTGAATAATGTGCCTAATTTATAATAGCACTCCAATTCTGTTGGTTACTTCTTTCAGGGTATATGTACATATATTCACCCATTTTTAAAACTAATTAACATTTTTTTATTTCCTTCTCCTATTGAGGTTCTCCATTTATTGCCTTTTTTCCTTTATTTGGCTCATATGATGAATTACACTTAATGGCTTTGAAGTGTGATATTACCTTTATATTCATAAAATTAACCTCATTATTTATGTGAATTATTCTTTCTGATTCCTGTTAGGCTTAACAAGCAAATTTGTTTTAGAGAAGTTTTTGGATATCAGTAGTTTTCACTGTCAGGGTTATGACATCAATGACTCATGAGATGGAAAGAGAAATATTACTATTCCTTTATTTTGTGTGAATTTTGTATTATGTCTTTCTTACAGGCTTGATAGAATTCACCAGTAAACCTATCTGAATCTGGAGTGCTCTTCCAGCGCTATTACCTGAAAAATCATGGCCTTTACAAGATACACAACTGTTTTGATTTTGTGTATTTCTTCTGTCAGGTTTGGCCAATTGATGATTTTACCCTTTTCACCCAGGGTAGCATCTATTACCACATGTTGTTCATAGCATTCTATTGCCATTTCCTTAATGCCCAGAGAATGTTCAGTGATTCTTATTTCATTTTTATTACTTTTTGATTTTTTTTGATCCATGTAGCTACAAGTTTCTCACTTGTATTGATCATCTTGTACTGAACATTGAAAAATAATCAGAATATGGTTTTATTGATGTTTTTCTTTGTAGTTTGCTTTTCATTCTATTGACTTATGATTTTTATTACTCCTTATCCCTTGGGTTTTATTTCTTACTTTTCTAGCTTCTTAGAGTGGAAACAAATAATAGAATTGGACATTTTGAAAATTGCAATGTAAATATGTAATGTTATAATATTTCTGCTAATCCCTGCTTTATTTGTCACACATGAATTTTGATATCAAATGTTTTTATTTTTATTTCTAAATTTCCTTTCAAAAACAGGCTATTTTGAAATGCAGGGCTTTTCCAGATATTTGGAGCTTTTCTAGTATATTTCTGTTTTGGAACTTTAGTATCTTTCTGTTTTAGTCAGAGAAAAATTTATTGTGTAATTTATATCCTTTGAAATAAATTAAGATTTACTTTATTTTCCAACATAATGCATATACTAGTGAATTTTCCACATATATATGAAATGTCTCAAATTCTATTATTTGGTGATTATGATGGGTCAATTTGATCAAGTTAAAGGTCACTGTTGTTAAGTCTTCTATAACCTCATTCAGTGTAATTTATTTCCTACTAGAAGTGAAGTGTTGAAATTTTCAACCATAATTCAAAATGTGTCAGTTTTTATCTTGAAATTTATCAATTTTTCACGTCATGTATTTTGATGTTATGTTACTACCCATCCATATATTTCAGGCTATTATAATTTAGTAAATTAGAGCTTTGGTTATGACAAGAATTCTTGATCAGAAAGACTAGTTCTGAAATATATATGTTGGTCTTAGAGAGATGTCTCAGAGGTTAAGGTGCTTGCCTGGAAAGGCTAATAAGCTGAGTTCAATTTCCCAGTACCCACATACTCACAAAGTGGCATATGCATATGGAGTTCTTCTTGGTGGCTAGGAACCCTGGTGCCCCACTCTCCCGCTCTCCCTCTCTCTCTCTCAGCTCCGTGTGGTGGCACGTGCCTTTAATCCCAGCATTCAGGAGGTAGAAATAAGAGGATTTCTATGAATTTGAGGCCAGCCTGAGACTACATAGTGAATTCTAGGTCAGACTGGCCTTGAGTGAGACCCTACTTGACCTTCCCCCACAAAAATATATATTGGTGTTGAGTTACTACTTTCCTTATTGCTGTGACAAAATATCTGGTAAGAAGCTACTTATGGGATAAATGGTTGATTTCAGATAATAGTATTAGGGGAATCAGTCTGTCATGGCAGAAGTATGAAATAGCTGGAAACATTCAATCTACATTCAGGAAGTAGAGAGTGAATAATGATCAAAAATAGTGCTTTGTTATGGGATGATGATGATGATGATTATTATTATTATTATTATTACTATTTTACTCAATCTGGGACCCCAGCCCATGGGATGGTGCCACCTATTGTTAGGGTGGGTCTTCCCACTTCAACTAACCTAGTCTAGAATCCTTCATAGACATACCCAAGGATTTATTTTATAGATCCTGTCAAGTTTACAATCAATACTAACCATCACAGATATGAATGAAGCCAGTCCAGTGTTATTGCTGGCGTTTGGATTGTATTTCATTTTCTATTCTCATTTTATAATGGAAGACACAACTGCTTCCTTCTATTTACTTTTAGGTAGGTTGACACTATTGCTGAAATGATACATAATTTTTCTTGCTTTTTTTCCCTAGATCATTTTATTTCAAAGAATTAAGATATAAAGATTAGTACTTTTTCCTTTAAACAGAGAACTATGATTTAAATTGCTTTAAACTAATTTGAGTAGACCCAAGTTTATGCACACACACACACACACACACACACACACACACTCAAACATAATATTTCAAGGAACTTCTTTTAAAATTTCTTCTAGTGGAGATCTATTCACAACTTATCTCTTTTAATCTTTCTAAAAATCTGAAAACTTCTCTCTCTCTCTCTTCCTCTTTTAAATAGATAGATAGATAAATAAATAAATAAATAAATAAATAAATAAAATATTTAAGGAGCTGGAGAGATGGCTCTTGTCTGCAAAGCCTAAGGACCCTGGCTTGATTACCCAGTACCCACATAACCCAGATGCACAAATGGTGCATGCGTTTGGAGTTTGTTTGCAGTGGCTAGAGGCAATAGCATGCCCATTTTCTCTATAATATATCTATCTATTTATCTATCTATCTATCTGTCTATCTGTCATCTATATATCTATTTATCTATCATCTGTCTATCTGTCATCCATCTATCTATCATTGTCTATCTATCATCTATTTGCCTCTCTCTCTTTTGCAAATAAATTAAGTAAATAAATGAACTATTTTTATAATACTGTGAAAACATAAATTACTGCTTATTTCACAAATATATTTCATCTAGATATGGCATGGCATTAAAAGTATTTTATTTATTTATTTATATGAGAGAGAGAGAGAGACAGAGGCACATAGAGAGAAAGAGAAAATGGGCATACCAGGGTCTCTAGCCACTGCAAACAAATTCCAGACACATGTACCCCCTTGTACATCTGGCTTATGTGGGTCCTGGGGATTTGATCCAGGGTCCTTAGACTTAACAGGAAAACGCCTTAACTGCTAAGCCATTTCCCCAGGCCCTGGTATGGCACATTTTTGTTTAACAACTTTAAGCATGTTTTATTGCCTTTTGTCTTTATGATATAATTTGGTAGTCATTCTTATCTGTATTTTTTAATACAGTGTGCCATTTTGCTTATGGTATATTTTATAATGTTTTCTTTATTAGTGGATTGTAGAAATTTGATCCTGATATGTCTTGGTAATATTTTCTTTGTTTATATTATGTTTTGTGCTTGATATCTTTGGCTGTGTGTTTATTGTTTTTATCAACTTTGAATAAAATGCCAGTCATTATTTCTTTATGTGTTCTCTTCTGTCTCACCATTTCTGACCCAAGTTGCATTTGTTTTTCTTCATTTCCATTTTAATTTTCAATTTCAATTTATTTTATATTTTATACTAGTGGGAATTGAGCCAGGGCCTCATGCCTTCAATAATCTACCACTGTATTGTACCTCCAGGCCAATGAACAGGACATTTCTAAGAAATAAATAATCTGCATCTTACCCTTATGAAACTGAGAACTTCTACAGTAAGGTTTGCCAGAGCAGCACTCTAGAACAGGGCTTCTCATACCTTTTCTACTTGTGGCCCCTTTTGCCAGAGATCCCGGGTATATAAGTATATGAAATAGGTATGCAAATCAAACATTTTTGATAACAAATCATATATATATATATGATTTGATAACAAATCAACTTTAATATATATATATTATATAATTATAATATATATATGTATATATATATATATATATATATATATATATATATATATAAGTTTTCATTTGGAACTTTACATATAAATATTTGGTCATGTTCCCATCAGTGTCCTCTTTTGTTCCCTCCCCTCCTCTTCTCCATTCCATTGCAGACTCTCCTCTTTCAAGGTAGTCCTTACTCTGTTTTGTCATCTCATTTCTTTTGTCCTACTTCATTCTCAATGTCAAAATGTTCAGGAGTTCATAGCAATGAAAGTCTTGTGGAGGTACTGGTACTCACTGTGGGGTCATGAATGCACCAGTTGGTTCATGCCTGGAAGAGAGTGTTCCACAGTATGCCTTCCACTTGGTGGCTCCTACATTCATTCTGCTCCTTCTTCTGCAATGTTCTCTGAGCCTTGGATGACATGTTAGAAAGCTCCTTATTGTGGAGCTCTCAACAGCTTCTTAGTTTCTCTTATGATAAATTTTGAGTACCCTCAAGTATCTATTGCCATCTCTATAAAGAAGATACTCTTGTTTGCAGGGAGAGCAACACTCATACTTATTAATCCACCACTATCTTTGCAGTTTGCTGGCCCTGGTGGGTGCAGTCGAGGTAACTTGTCCAGCACCAGAGAGTTGGCTTTCTCTTCTTTTTGTCATTTTGATGACTCTTGGGAATCCCCAGTATTTCCCACCAGCTGCAAAATGAAGGTTCTCTAAGTAAAAGTGAGAACAACATTAATAAAATATTTTAGAAAAAAACATACATTTGAAAGGCTTTCTGATCGATATAACCTCTCCATTAAACAAAAGAACAGTGGAAGCCTCCCTTTAGGGTCTATGACCTTGTAGCCATGTGTTTTTGACTTGATTTTAAGTACCTAACATGAATTTTATCTCACTTAGCCTCATGTCCAATCTGAGCAGTTGACAACTCCTATGACTTACGTGCTACTATGGTCCCAGAGGGTATATATTACCTGGCCATCTGATTTTGTAGCTTGCAGGATGCACTGTTTGTGCACCCTGTGGGTGATCTTGATACCCTAGCAGATAATATAATGGGTTTTAGCACTATGACAGATAGCTAGAAGGGAGATGGATCCAGTTTGAGTTTTCAATGTTATGCATTTATAGCCAGTGGTGTCTTCAGCAATATTATTTTACCATCTAGTTATGTTGGGTAACCAAGTGCTTTGGCAATGGTCTGCATTGTTTTCTGTCCTTCTTTGGCCTCCCAACAGACAGCTCACTGTGTGTGTGTGTGTGGGGGGGTAACCCATTTCTGGCACTGAGATTACCTGATTCTAGCCTATGGTTTCAGGGTAAAGCTTTCTCCACTCCAGCAGGATACATAGGCCCAAACTCCCTCTTAAGTCATTTCTGAGATGAAAGACCAGAGACTTACTGCTTGTGCATAGAAATATCAATGTGATTTTTCAAAAGCCACTCAGTGTCAGTGGGTGGTGCTTTTGGCATCATGTAACAGAACTATAGCAATGCTAAAAATAGGGTTCATTTGTCTGATTAAAGTGTCAGGAAGTAAGCAATTGTTGGTTCTGATTTAATACTTCTATAACAGTAAGATTCCTGCAATTATTTTTGAAGTTTTCTTTGTGATGATAAACTCATTGTTTCAACAAACCTATCAAACTCAATATATTACAATTTTATTCCAAGTGGGGAAAACATCATTTTGTGAAGTCTATGATTTCTTGTAAGTTCAGCCAAATGGTTTTTTTATGTTATTGACTAGGATTTGGTCATATGACTTCCTTCAGAGGTCAAGTTGAGTAAAATTATTCTGGTTGGTTCAGACCAACGAGACATCTTCTTATTCAACCCATATGTGTATCTGAACTACAAAAGCACTATACGCATGGTGGGAAGAACAGATAGCATTGCCTGTGCTCTGCTGGGAAAGTGTTGCTAAGAGAGTGGCAGATGATAGATATCTTATGGGAAATTTAGTGGGCTGGTTTGTAGGTGCATCAAAAACAAAATGTGTACTCACTGATGTCTAGAACTCAAACAAGAAGAGTTTAGAAGCAAATTATTAGGCCTTTGTTGAAGTCAGGTTCACATTGCTTATAGAAATCACCTGACCAAGAGCAGCTTGTGGGAAAAAAAGCGGTTTATTTTGGCTTACAGACTAGAGAAGAAGCTCCATGATGACAGGGGGAAATGATGGCATGAGCAGAGGGTAGACATCACCTCCTGGCCAACATAAGGTGGACAACAGCAACAGGAGAGTGTGCCAAGCACTGGCAAGGGGAAACTGGCTATAACACCCATAAGCCTGCTCCCAACAATATACTGCCTCCTGTGAGGTGTTAATTCCCAAATCTCCATCAGCTGGGAACCTAGCATTCAGAACACCTAAGTTTATAGGGGGACACCTGAATCAAACCACCACATTCCACCCCTGGTACCTATAAACTGATAATTATACATGATGTAAAATGGAATGCATTCATACAACTTTAAAAGTCCCTATAGTTTTTATCAATTCCAATGATGCTCATACATTCCCCATAGTACAAGATCTTTTAACTGAGCCATAAAACCAAAAAAATCCCCTCCTCAAAGAAAGAAAATAATGTCACAGAATAAACATTCACACTGCAAAACGTGGCATTGGGCATAACAAAGAAATACTCATTCAATACAAGATTTAAGACAACCAGGGAAAACATCAAACTCTGTACCTTCAAGTTTAACAAGTCTATTCAGTGACAAATCTCCAGGTCTGATAATTCTAACCAGCAACAAGGCTCTGGTATTTTATTTTATTTTATTTTATTTTATTTTTAGTGCTTTTTTTATTATTGTATAGTTGAATGTTCACATTATTTACAGTCATGGTTCATGACCGAAAACAAATGGAAACTAGGAATAAAGAAAATATGTACCTGTTCTCCAAATGAAAGATCCCCAGGGACAACATTTGGTTATGTCTTTGTTAAGTTTTGGTTTCTTTAGTCAGTTTGATAATCGGAAGACACTCGCCATTCTACCAAGGGGCTTTGGGCAGACTGTGCGAAAGGTGTGCAGTAAGAACACAAAGCTCACAAGGACCTACTATGAATCTTCACTGGAACCTGTTACTAAGGGTGTTGCTATAGGTAAATTGGTGGAACTTTCTGGGGCTCGGTTTCCTTATTTGAAAAACAGGATAACAACACCCCCTTTGCAGGGCTGTGTGAAGCCTTGGTTGGAAGTGGCATCCCTATTGAGGAGTCTAGCCCTTTAAGCAAGATGGATGCTTCAGCACTGATGCCTACTGCCTCCAGATCACATCTATCCTTTTCTTTTCCTGCTCCAACAAACAGTGCAAACACTTTGAACATTGAGCAGAAGTGGTGAAAATATGAGTGATGAGTGGGACAAAGGGGACAAATAGGTGGGTATTAGAAGGAGCTCTCAAGGGTCAAAAATAAACATTGTCTGGGTTCATCATCTTGACCAGGTGGTCTGTGTTTTATCCTTTTCCATACTTTAGAATAAGAAGTGCAGTTAATTTCTTGTGTTTATTCTCTAATCTTGTTACATACCTCCTTGAAAGCATAATTTCTGTCTCAGATGACAAGAAATTAGGCTTTGGTATTTTAGCTACTCACAGTCCTGGAAAACTTTACTGGGGCTGGCAGCTTTCCTTAGCAGTCATCTCATAGTCCTGGCAACTCCACTGGGTCTCCACTGCAATCCATGATTCATCCTCATGGCTCCATTGGCTCTCCATTTAGGCATCTAGCAAACCTGCTTCACACTGCCCATGGCCATTTCCAAAATACGAGAATGCATTGCAAACTCAATGGGCTTCTCTTTCCTGTATTTCTTATACTCCACAATACTAGGTAGGGTGCCAATTTGTTAATCCAAGGGGGAATAGAGAAGACTTTGAAGAATAGGACACTTCTTGAGCACTCAGACTCCTTCAAATGAGTCTACATTCTTCCTGTTGTCTTAATGCCGCTCAGCAGGCTAAATCTCAATGGTTGCAATCTCTCATACAGTTGCAGCTGAACAGTCAGCAGTTTTGGTCCAGAGATTTCATTTATTGTGTGCCATATCCCTCTACTCACACCAGTCCCTTTCTATGCAGAGCAACCCTGCACAAGTTCTCAGGACATGGGCATAATAGCAAGCCTCTCACACAAATTGCATCTTGCCCAGTCTAGACAAAGCTCCTTTTCACCCTCATAATCCAACCTCACAGTCCATAGTTCTTACTGAATTCAGTCAGGTCTTTCAACTCTGACCAGAATAGTCCATCAAGATGTACTTCCAGTACTGCAAGTTTTCTCTTAGGCCAAGGTTTCAAATTCATCCACATTCTTCTTGAAGATCAGCTCCAAAAGGCCAAAAATCACACAGTCAGTGTCTAGCAGCAATGCTACTCCTCAGTACCACTTTTACTGTTGCAGTCAGGTTCACATTGCTGGTAGAAATCACCTGATGACCAAGAGCAGCTTTTGGGGAAAAATAAAAGGTTTATTTTGGCTTACAGACTAGAGGAGAAGCTCCATGATGGCAGGAGGAAATGATGGCATGAGCAGAGGGTGGATATCAACCCCTGGCCAACTTCAAGAGGACAATAGCAACAGGAGAATGTACCAAACACTAGCAAGGGGGAGCTGGCGATAATACCCATAAGCCCTCCCCCAACAATACACTGCCTCCTGAAGGTGTTAATGTCCAAATCTCTATCAGCTGAGAACCTAGCATTCAGAGCACCTAAGTTTATGGGGAACACCTGAATCAAACCACCACAGCCTTCATTGTGTGGTCTTCTAATCACAGGGACATTCTAGTTGCTGAATTGTCAGTGGAAGTATCTGGTGGCATACTAGGATAAGAAGAGTCACAGAAAAGTGGAGGAAATGGGGAATGTAAATTGCTGATGATGCTGACTGACTTTTTGTTTTGTTTTGTTTTTTTGTTTTTTTGAGGTAGGGTTTCACTCTAGCTCAGGCTGACCTGGAATTCACTATGGAGTCTCAGGGTGGCGTAGAACTCATGGCAGTCCTCCTACCTCTGCCTCCTGAGTGCTGGGATTAAAGGCGTGCACCACCCCGCCCGGCCTGACTCACTTTTTTACGGCAGTTTATTATTATTGTTCAGGTGAATCAGACCTTCACCTCTTGCTAATCACTCCCTCTGCCTGTCACATTCCAAATTTTTAACATCAGGATTGCAAGGAAATTATGATGTGAGAAAGATGGAGCCATTAAACTTTATGTTGGAAATCTATGATCAAAAAGATATATTGGAGAACTTCCGGCCAAGATGGTGACCACCTAGCTGCACTGCAAATCCCGGGGAAAGAAAGATAGATGTAGATCCTAAGGAGAGAGCCACCCCATCATACCTCAAAAGGGCCCCGGCTGCAACTAAGAAAAATTGGCGAAACAAGCAAGGGTGCTAATTTCCTGATGAACTGGGTACCAGCAGAAGGGGGAAGCAGATGAACACAGAGAAAAATCACCTCCTACCAAATCAGAGAGCCAGAGCCTCAGAGGCCCCCAACAGCTCATCACTGAAGCAGACCAAAAATGAACCCAACATTGCTCAGGGAAATTTTGTGGAAGAGGGGGCAGAAAGAATGTCAGAGCCATATGTTGGGTCATGATATGCAAAGACATTTATCTTACCCATAAATGTGGGCTAACTCCACAATGCATGACCCATATACCTCAACAAGGAGGGGCCAAGGGGAGGGGGCAGGTCATGGATGAGCCTAATAATGGTACCAAACTTGACTGTATTTGCTGAACACAAAACTAACTAATAAAGAAAAAAAGAAAAAAGAAAAAAGAAAAAAAAGATATATTGGGGGCTGGAGAGATGGGTTAGCTGTTAAACGCTTGCCTGTGAAGCCTAAGGTTCCCGGTTTGAGGCTCAATTCCCCAGTACCCACGTAAGCCAGATGCACAAGGGGTGCATGCATCTGGAGTTCATTTGTAGTGGATGGAGGCCCTGGCACGGCCACTCTGTCTCTATCTATCTGCCTCTTTCTCTCTTTGTCTGTTGTTCTCAAATAAATAAATAAACAGAATGTCCTTAGAAAAAGATGTATAGTTGTTCAGGAATGAAATGCTAAGCTTATTCATTAAACTGTAAAGAATAACAAAATCCTTAACTTGGAGGGCTTGTGAGAGCAGAGAAAGCTTTAGGTTTTTGTTTGCTAGTTAGTTTTGTAGTGCTGAGAGTTGAACCTAGGGACTGCACATGTGCTATACTACTTATAGTCTTACACCTTGATTTTTTTTAAATAATGAACTTTAAATTTTATATTTTAAGAGTTATACTTTTATATCCCTTTCCCTTGCCCCCATTCCACCAAGGGCCCTGCTCAGTGGTGTTATTGGTATTTACTGTGGGTGCTGAAGGCCTCAGTCAGTCTCTGTGGGGAGGGGAAAAATGTGCTTCAGGCTAATTCCACGCACCATGTGGCTCTTACAGTATTTCTGCCCCTTCTTCTATAATATTCCCTGATCCTTGGCAGGCATGTTAGAAATATTATTTAGCGTTGAATTCTCTGTAGCCTTTGGATTTTTGTTTTGATGAGATTTGAAAGAACAGTGTCTGTTGTCATCTCCTCACACTGAAGGCAAAACTTGTGTTGCTACTTTCTCTGAAATGACTCCTGGAGTCCAATAGATGTGGCAGAGTGACCCATAACATGGCAGGCAGTTGGCTGTCTTTTCTTGTAATAATGTATCCTGGATTTCCACAGTATTCTCTGCTACTTGTAAAATAAAACAGAATTTCTAACCAAAAGTGAGAGCAGCATGATATAAGGAGAAAAGCACAGATTCGCTGCTGAATTCTACTAAACCTTCATAGAAGAACTAAAGCCAATATTTATCAAGTTTTATTTCATACAATTGAAACACAGGGAATGCTTTCTGACTCCTTGTATATAGCCAACATTATATTAATAAGAAAACCAGACAGAGACAAAACAAACAAAGAAAATTACAAACTAATATCCCTGATGAACTCAGACACAAAAATTCTCAATAAAATTCATACAAATCAAATACAAGAACACATTTAAAAATACTGTCTGGGCTGGTGAGGTGGTTAAGGTGCTTGCCTGTAAGGCCTAAGGAACCGCTTTGATTCCCCAGTAACTATGTAAAAGCCAGATGCACAAGGTGGCACATGCATCTGGAGTTTGTTTGTGTTGGTTGGAGGTCCTGGTATGTCCATTCTCTCTCTCTCTCTCTCTCCCTCTCTCTCTCTTTCTCAATGAAATAATGAATAAAATATTTTAAAAAAATATATCATCTACCTTGATCAAGTAGGTTTTATCCCAGGGATGCAAGAACGATTCAACAAATGGAAATCAATAAATATAATCCATCATACAAACAAATTTAAGACAAGAACCACATCACCATTTCAATAGACGCCACAAAGGCCTTTTAGAAAATACACCATCCCTTCATGATTAAAACATTGGAGAAGCAAGGTATGGAGGCATCTCTTTTTTGGTTTTTCAAGGCAGGGTCTCACTCTAGCCCAGGCTGCCTGGAATTCACTATGGAGTCTCAGGGTGGCCTCAAACTCACGGCGATCCTCCTACCTCTGCCTCCCGAGTGCTGGGATTAAAGGCATGTGCCACCATGCCCGGCTTTTGAGGGACCTTATCTGAGCACAATAAAGGCAATATATAACAGACTAAAAACCTCTAAATGGGGAAAACTTGAAGCATTCTCATTAAAGTCTGGAACTAGAGATGGGAGCCCACTTTGACCACTGCTCTTCAACTTAGTACTTGATGTCTTAGTTCATGCAAGAGAAAGAAATAAATGTGATACTAATTGGAAAAGAAGAAATCAAACTAACCCTAACCATCTCTAGTATTATTTTTAGTGTTTTAATCAGCAAGTAGAAGCAGTAACATAACTGAGGTTTCAAGCTAACAATAGCCATTCCCAGGGACTTGGATAGTAGGCCACCTTCAGCCTTTAAGAATATTAGAGGCTATCAGCAAATTGCTTTACACTTGCTATAACTACTGATATTTACCATATTAAATGTTGAAATTGATAACTAAAGTGTATTAATTCATTAAAATTAACAACATGCATTGCATGTTAAAATAAGTAATGTTTTGTTTTATTAATTAGTTTTATACTCAGCGAATACAGTCAATTTGGTACCATTGTTAGGCTCATCCATGTCCTACCCCATCCCCCTAGCCCCTCCTTGTTGAGGTATATGGGTCATCCATTCTGGAGTTAGCCCACAGTTATTGGTAGGATAAATGTCTCTGCATATCACAACCCAACATGTGGCTCTGACATTCTTTCCCCCCCTCTTCTGCAAAATTTCCCTGAGCCATGTTGGGTTCATTTTTGGTCTGCTTCAGTGATGAGGTGTTGGGGGCCTCTGGATCTCTGGATATCTGATTTGGTAGGAGTTGATTTTTATCTGTGTTGATCTCCTTCACCCTTGTTCTGGTACCCAGTTCACCAAGAAAACAGCATCCTTGCCTGTTTTGCCAATTGTTCTTAGTTTCAGCCGGGGCCCTTTTGAGGTATGATGGGGTGGCTCTCTCCTTAGGATTTATGTCTATTTGAAAAACAGAAGCAGAGTCTCCAATGGAGAGCAAGTTAGCACCAGACAAATGAGATAACCCTTACTTTTTTAATGGAGAATTTAATAGGTGTAGGCCCTCTTGTAGCCCACGATTGGTGGTAGCTTGATAATGGAGAGTGGGCTTATGTTTGGATATGGTTCTGACTTATTTCCCAGATCCAGCTATGGGTCCTGTGCCACTGAGGGGGTCAGCTAGCCAAATCAAGAGTAGTTGGTTTCCCACCATGGCTGTGCACCACTATTGCACTTGTGTGAGCAGCATGACAGGTTATTTGCTGCTAAGTAGGTTAGACCATGAGTTGCTTGGACAGATATTGGTCATTTTTCCCCAGTCGGCCATGTAGCACCTTCTGGCACTAGACATGCTGACTGTCTGGGGACTGACTCTCTTCCAGCTTCCAGCCATGCCATTCCATTTTACGTGTCAACCGCATAAGATGTCTTCAGCAGTAGGGTCTTATCACTATTCTTTGGTGGATCATGAAGTACTCTGACAGAAATCTGTCTTTCTTTTAGGAAATCTTGTAAGTCTCTCTGATCAAAAGCTGATTGTGCATGATAGCCACATGCTGGAACTGGGAGTTACAGGTCAGTGCCCACTAAGAAAAGGAAGAAAAAGATAACTAATATAAAAGAGTAAGAGAGGAGAGAGAGAGAGAGAGAGAGAGAGAGAGAGAGAGGCTATAGAAGATTAAGGTCAGTCTTCATCATACCCTCTCCAGTGTATTGTGGCTCAGGTGTTCCCTCTAAGAGCCTTGCAAAAGTTCAGCCATTTGGTCTGCCTTTTAGGATGGATGGGTGGAGGGGCAGGGCAAGAGAGGGGGTAGGAAACACAAATCTAGACCCAAATAGCAATGGTACCATAAAATAAGTAAACTTTTAATAAAAACACTTTCCCCCCTCAAAATATATGAGAGTCACATTGTTTTGCATTATTTCCCATATCTTGTAGTTTCACATGTGTCAAGATTTTTCCCTGTGGTTTTGAATTCAGTCTATTGTAACACCACATGTCACTTTGGCCCTATAACCTGATAACTGTAGTATATGCTTATGAGAGAATGAGAGGGGGAAATGGAAAATAGCATGTAGTATTATAGTGAAAATATTTCTGCTGTGCTCTAAGCTCATAAAAAATTCTGCTGTTACTGGACTAGATGTAGAAAAATGATGGCTGAGAAACTAAGTAGACATGGCCAAAATTCATACATGTTTCAATTGTGCACCTATGGAAGGGAATAGTAGTACTGTGCCTCCTCATCCACTCTGCAGATTATGTAAATTCTTACTAAAGTGGAGAATTTAGCAAAAACACAACTAGGTTTTCTGCTTATTGACTACACAGTAGAATATTCTGCACTCCACATTTTGTCTTTGGAGTAGAAGTCACCTTTGGCACATTTTTTTCAAGAACTTGGGGAAGCAGTAGATTTCCTAATAGAACCTCAATATTTGAAAAACAAATACCCGTTTGGGAAGTAGTGATACATGGAAAATTTCCACAAAATATAATTAAGCCTCTTCTCTCTCATTAACTCACTTTATTCTTATATAGTGTACAGGTGAGGCAAGTTTATCATCCCTTATCACATCTCAAGAAAGAACCACAGAGGTTAAACAACCTGTGCAAAGTCAGAATTTCCACAATAAATTTTTATCAATTGATTCCACATCCTGTGCGTTTGAAGTCCCTCCTTGTCTCTCAGCTCTGCTTTCTTCACATTAGTATGCATACAGTGCACATGTTCCCTTGGGGGGAGGGCAGGTTGCTTGCCTCAGCTTTTGAAATTGGTGTCTGAACTTGCTTTTATTAATGATGGAAAATTCACTGAATAGAGTAATGGACTGGAAGACTTCTCCATTGGTTTGGATATGAAAAATGCTGTGTAAGTGTAATTGTCTATGTGCCAGTAATTTAATCAAAGAAGCAATACCTATGTAGAACTGACCTTAAGAAAATGAATGCCGAAAAGGGGGCAATGGCCAACAATCTTAGGCTAGAAGACCACAGGTTTATTCAAATATTGTGTAAGGATGTTTCTAAGGGCAGAAGAGAAAAGGTCTGTCTGAAATATTAGTAAATTCTGCAGATAACCCCAAGGTGATAGTAGGAAGATGAGGATGTGTAAATTCAATATTATTAACAGAGAAGTAAAAATGAACTCCCATTGACTTATGGGAGAATCTTGCAGTCAAGAAATTGAGGGAGAAATGTAAAATGTTAAAAGTGGATATGAAAGGCTCATTTAGAAAGCCTGGTGTCTCCCAGCATTAAAAGAAAAGTAGTAAGGCAAATGGTGAGATGGAGTGAGCATGTTTTCCTGGTCAGCTTCTATACCAAAGGCTTAATTTTCATTTAAAATATTTGTAGCATTGTTCATGAAACCCCAAACATAATGCATTTAAGACCAGTGCTCTATCACTGAGCTCCATTCCCTGTGTCACAGATTTTTGAAATTTAATTAATTTTGGTAATTTCATGCATATACACATTTTAAACCCAACCCCAATTACCCTCTCTCTTCTTCCTTACCCCCCATTGAACTTATTCTTATTCTCAATAGATACCTGTCCTACTTCCATGCTTTGCTTAAATCTGTTTTATTTAAACTTTGTAAGACTCTTATGAAAGAAGTTGTTCATACTTTCACTATTTTATAGGTGTCAATGCAAAAGACACAGCTCTCACCTCAATAGCGATAAGAGATAGTCTACTCTGGAGCCAGATATGAATAACTATGGCCCAGGAACACTAATTTAGGTTACCTCAATTCCATATTCCATGAGTTAATAATTCCGTGAGGTTTTACACTTATAGAACTAAAGAAAGTCATAAATCAAGGTACTTTTCGAATACATTGGAAGACCTTTAAGTAAGTGGGTTACAGAAAACCATGGAAATCTCTACCACAGACTTTAGATGATATCTGATGACATGTTCAGCTTTTGGGTTGGTGGGAGCTTGAAGTCTGTTAGTATATTCTGGAAAGGTTATACTTGATCAACTGATAGTCACAAGGATATTAAGTTAGACACAGAGTTGGGCAATAAATAGCTATTAAGGGGCTCAAGGTACTTTGGCTCTGATCCTACAACATTCAATTTCTCTGTTATTTCACCTGGACACTGGCTGATGTGCAAGAAGTGGCTCATATCATGGTATGGTGTCAGCTATCTTTTATTGTCACTGATGGTTTATGGTTTTCTCCAATTGTCACTGCCTTAAGTAAAAGAGAGAACAGATTCTGCAACATAGAGTGAGAGAAGCATGGGTTAAAGTGAATAGACATATTTAATTACAGAACATTTTAATGGATGTAGCCACTCTTCTGGCCAACAAAACTGGTGAGAGCTTCTCACATGGAGTCCATGGGCATCTCCATAAAATTCTGACTTGCTTGCCAGTACCAGGTTCCTTCCTATTGAGTGGGTCTCTTATCCAATCAGAGATTGGTTATGCATGGGCTGAGTGTTGCTATTGCACAGGTGTGTACATTTTGTCCAGCTGGTTGATTTCTTATTTAACAGGCTCCACTTTTTACTGACAACATGAGTGACAATTTTTCCCCATCAGCTTCTATAGCACTTTCTACCACTATGCAGGCTACACATTGGGGAGCTGGCTTCAAGAAGAATGATTTCTTTTATTTGTGTATGAGAGAGAGAATTGGCACACCAGGGTCTCCAGCCACTTCAGTGGAACTCCAGACATGTGCACCATCTTGTGTTCATGTGAGATCTTGTTTGTTTTCATGACTTGTGCGCCTGGCTTATGTGGAATCTGGAGAGTCAAACATGAATCCGTAGGCTTTACAGTCAAGCATCTTAACCACTAAGCTATATCTCCAACCTGAGAAGGAATGACTTTATCCCTTACTTTTTATACACATGTCTTAGCTGCAGAACTCTTTTGGGAACTTTGTAGAATGTTCAGAAAAAATCCAGACAGGGAGGAAGAATTGGTTATGATGGAAGGATAGCCCATAAGAAACTCTGTCCCACGAAATCTGCACAGAACAGATTTGGAACTATTAAAAAACATTTATGAAAGATTTCAGTGCCAGTTAGAATGTTAATAACCATAAGAGAATTGGCAGGAGATCAGAATCAAAGTTGGTTCTGATAGGATGAGGGATCTACTTTCTGGAATTCTTTTAGCTTTCTTCTTTTTGTTTGTAGCTAATTTTTCCCCTTCCTTTTCTCCCTATAGTTTAGTCATATATATATATATATATATATATATATATATATATATATATAGAGAGAGAGAGAGAGAGAGAGAGAGAGAGAACAAGGAGGAGGAGGAGGAAGAAAAAGAAAAGAAGGAGTACGAGAAGGGAGAAGAAAAGTGGTGAAGAGAGAGGAGAAAGAGGAAGAAAAGAGTAAAAAGGGGGAAAAAACAAGGGAAAAGAATGGGAATCCCCTGTCTGAAGCTGATTTATAAGGATCTCAGCTGCCAATTGCTAGTGGTATTAAGCAATTACGATAATTCCAACCATTTGGCTTAGACTCTTCAGGATTTGAGTGCTATAGGTGTAGATATATGCTAGTTATGAAGCCTGCAGTGCCAGCCATGGTCTAAGAGCTTATACATTGTTTCTTTTTCTTTTTGTTTTTTTAGAAAAAAGCTTTTTTATTGACAATTTTAATACATGTGTATAATGCATTCTGCTCATAAGGCCCTTCCATTACTTTCTTGTATTGTACTTTTCAAGTATTCTATAGCTCCTTGGGGCCATTAGAGACACTTGGGCATCATGATTAAGAGCTGCAAGTGGCAATGGAGAAGATGAAGGATGATAATGCACACTTACATATTTATTTGTAATGTGACATATAATTTGACGTATGTGTTAACAAATGTAATACTTGTTAAAGTCCCTCAGGGAAAACAAATATTGCCCAGCAAGTAAATTCTAAAGGAAATTCCCCAGGTGCTTTATATGCAAATCACATTCAAATGTTCCAACAGTTGACAGCAAAATTTCTAATACCATTGTCACATTTTGCAAAAGTGGCAATGTGCTTAATTAGACAGTGTCATGTAATAGAGTAGAGCCTTAATGGTATATGTCCAGGAGTGGTGTAGCTGGATCAAATGGTAGATCAATATTTAGATTTTTGAGGAGTCTCCATAGTGATTGCACAAGTTTGCACTCCTACTAGCAGTGGATGAGGTTCTTTCTCCACATCCCTGTCAATATTGGTTGACATTTTATTTTTTTGTTATTGCCATTTTTATGGGGTGAGATGGGTGAATGGTTAATGAATCTGTGGTACATATACACAGTGAAAGTTTACATACACATAAAGAAAAATGAAATCATGAAGTTTACAGGAAAATGGATAGAGTTGGGGGAAAATACTAAGTGAACTCATACAACTACAAGAGAACAAATGACACATGTTCTCTCTCATATGTGGTTCCTAACCTGGAATAGCTTGAGGACATACTTGACAGGTAACTTGAGAGGCAAATAATGGGTGGAAGGGTCTTGGGGATAGGGGAAGGGGGGGTGGGAGGAAATTTACACAAAACTAAAGCCAATATGAATTAGCACCATAGAAACCTTTCTCCTAGATAGCAAACTAAAAGATGTAATCCTCAATAGGAGTGAGGGGGTATGGTGTGGTCAGAAGGGTCCCATGCTTGCATAAGGAAGACTTATCCTAAAACTATGGGCTCTGGCTTGTAATTAATAGTGCCAGAAATGGATTACACCCCACAGTCAGCTGTTGGTCAGAGGGACCTATGAGGCACCCCAAACAATGCAGACTTTTATCAAAGCACTTGATTACCTGCCAGAGCTAAAAGGTAAGACCCTGATGATGAAGATACCACAAGTTTTTGACACAGGACATTGAAAAATCATGGTGGAATTTAGAAGGACACTAGCTCCCTGATGGCAAGCCTTCATAGTGATAGAAAGCACTACATGAGCTGCTGGGGGAAAATGGCCACCAACATTGTGAACACACAGGGGAGCCTGTTAGATAAGAAATCAGCTAGCTGGACAAAATTTACATACCTGTGCAGTAGTGGCTTGTGCAGGTAACCAATGGCTCTCAGGTTAGAAAGATACCTGCTCAGTGGGAAGGAACTCATAGCTGGTACTGGAAACCAAGTCAGAACCTATGGAGGTGATGGTCACAGAATCAAGAGAGAAGCTCCCACTAGTCTGGCCAAAAAGATTGTCTACATCCATCAAAATCTCTCTTAAGTAATGATGCTTATCCCCTTTAATCCATGCTACTCTCACTCTCTGGTGAACTTTAAAAAATTTTTTTTAAGATTTTATTTTTATTTATTTATTTATTGGAGATAGAGAGAAGGAGAGAAAGAGAGAGAGAATAGGTGCACTAGGGCCTCTAACCACTGCAAAAGGAACCCCAGATGCATGTGCCACTTTGTGCATCTGACTTACGTGAGACCTAGAGAATCGAACCTGAGTTCTTAGGCTTTGCAGGCATGTACCTTAACTGCTAAGCCATCTCTCTAGCACCCCCCCCTTTTTTTTTTTACAAAAGGAAGGATGCAGTGAAAATGTGGAAGAATCAAAATCCATCAACATGAAATAAAAAAAGATAGCTTATTCTCTATTGTGAGATGAGCCACCTCTTGCGTATCAGCCAGAGTGCAGGTGACACCACAGAAGAAATGGTGAGTTAAGCTTGAGTGCTGTTCTCACAGCAAGTCTGACAGCCTGAGCCAGGGAGATGCTGATAGACACTGAGGACACTCAAAATATAAGTTGCTGAGAGCCCAACACTAAAGTAGAATTATAACACACCCACCAAGGCTCAAAGAACATTGATAAAGAGGGGTTGGAAACATTGTAAGAGCCACAGGGTGGGAAAGAATATCCAGAGGCATTGCACCTGCCCCAGTGTCTGACCACTGCATTAATAACCCATAAACACATGGTGAATACTGAGAAGAGCCTTCAGTAGAATGGAGGTGGGGAGTAGGGGATATAATAGGGTAATATGAGAAGAGTGGAAACAAAGCATGATTTTTCCATACAGCAAAGTATCTAATTAATAAAAAAATTTAAAAAGTGTCATATGATTCTGTTGCTAGCCCCCTGCAGCACAAGATGAAGGCATAGTTCTGAGAATGTAACTCTGTTTGTAAAGGGGGATGTGGAGTGCAGCCACAGCTCTCTGGGATGGGGAGTGTGGTTCATGCAGACGGTCCACATAATCTTTTCTTTAAACATTTTTATCCAGTTCTGCTAATAATGGAGGACAGAGTTTATATGTCAGGTGAATTTAGAGGATAGTGAGATGGATAAATCTAGATGAATAGCATGAAATTCCTTTGAAGTCTTACATTTCAAAGCTTACACACACTTTGTGTTCTCCTTAGTAGACTCCTGTATATTTAAATATAAAAATAAGACTTTGCAACAGACCTCTGGTTAAAGTGCATGGTGAAGGTTGCTGCAGCAGGATCAGACACTGGGCGAACAGAGCTCTTGCATGTGGAAAGTCTCCCCTGGCCATCCCCGAAATTAAGTATTTGCAGCACTACCACCTGCTTTTTCAGGGATATGCAATACTTCTATTTTTGTAAGTTTAATATTTTTGAAATGGACTGTCTTTTAAAACTAAATATTCTTTATACTCTAATACTGAGCTCTACTATCCATGGAATTCTAAATTTCATATTCATTAAATTGACAGAGAGTATTAGACTATTTCTCTGCAAGAAAAGGTTTCATTTCCTCATTTAGGAAGCACAGATTCAGAGTCCTCATCCTCAGTTTTTACTATGTAGAAATTATTGAAGGAGTTTATAAACTGTATGCTTCTGGTCACAACTCAGAGTGTTTGATTCAGGAGGTCTTAGGAGCGCCCAGAAACCTGCCTTAGTGACCTCAGGTGATGTATGTAGGTGGGTTCTGGGAAAAATGACTTCTTTAAATGAGATCCCACACATTTACCTTACTATTAAGGTTTTCAACATGAGCTAAATCATATAAAATTTCTTACTGTTTCTTTTCATTTCTTTTCTCTTTCTTTCCTTTTTCCTTTCTCCCTTCTTTTTCTCTCTTTGTCTTCCCTCTTTCTCTCTCTCTCGCTCTCTTTCTCTTTCTTTCTTTCTTTCTTTCTTTCTTTCTTTCTTTCTTTCTTTCTTTCTTTCTTTCTTCCCTTTCTCCCTTTATTTCTTCTTTCATGGTAGAGACTAAACCCAGTACCTCAAGTAAGGCAACTATTTTACTTTTGGTATCACAGACTAGTAACAGACAATTTAAAAATAGCAACAAAAATTATTTCTTGAACAGCCATGAGGCAAATTCTGTGCTAATAAGAGTGCTTTTTAATCCTGTATTTTACCTCATTTGTTCCTCTACAGTGAAGTCCTATGTGATCCTCTATAGTGAAGCCCTATTTGACCCTCTACAGTAAAGCCCTGTTTGGTAAACATCATTATTTTACCTATTGTACAGATGAGAAAACTGAGGTTAATAAGGAAGTTGAACATCACACAGGCAGTAAGAACTGATGCAGAACTCTACTAAGATATGCTCATCCATGCACTTAGTCTGCAAGCTCCTCTTTTCCTAGTGGGACCTTTCCATTTTATGAATGCCTTATGGTCAACTATAATTTGGTAAGTTAAATCATCAACTATTTTCTGTGAAGAGCTACAAGTATTTTCAGCCTTGCAGGCCATTCAGTCTCAGTTGAATTTGCTTAGACACGACCTTGAAACAAAATAGCCATAGTACAGACATGGATGGACATGGCTTTGTCTCACTAAAGCATCATTTGTTTCTCAACCTGAATCTAATTCAAGAGGGATTTGGAAGTCATGTTTTTTGAATCTTACATTGTTAAAGATTCTGCATGAAAAATAGCTGTGGCAAAAATTGCACATATTTTCTTTTTTAATTATTTTTATTTATTAATTGGAAGACAGAGAGAGAGAGAGAGAGAGAGAGAGAGAGAGAGAGAGAGAGAGAGAGACTGAATCAGTTCCTCTAACCACTGCAAATGAACTCCAGATGCATGCACCACCATGGGCATCTGGCTTACATGGGTACTGGGGGATCAAACTTGGGTCCTTAGGCTTTGCAGGCAAGCACCTTAACTGCTAAGCCATCTCTCCAGCCCTCCACCTCTTTTCTTTATCAACCTTCTGGAGTTCATGACTCTGAATATCTTATGACTACTTTCCTTCTGGAAACTATATGACCAGTTCTCAAAGCTCAAAGCCTTATCAAAGTTCAGCACATGTTGGACTAATTCCCCAAAGGGGTTCTCTAACTGACTCTACCCTTGAACTCCACCTTCCCATACACAGCCACTTGCAAGTTTTCTAAAAGCAGAACCTACATGCTATTCCTGGCTAATACCCCTCAGTGCATCCAGAATTTATATTCTGTGCATTTTTTGTCTGCATGTGTTTTTGTGTGAGGTGTGTGTGTGTGTGTGTGTGTGTGTGTGTGTGTGTGCTTGTAGAAGATAGAGGTGAACATTGTACGTCTTCCTCTATCCTGTGCCACCTTATTTCTTGAAACAATATCTCTCAGTGAATACAAGAGTTCACTGATTTGGTTAGTTTAACTAGCCAGCTTGTACTGGGGATCTGTCTGTCTCTGCTTCCCATCTCCTGAGATCTGGAATTCCAGGCCACATACCATCACACCTGTCATTTCCATGGTGGGTGTTTGCAGTACAAAGTAAGGCCCGCATGCTGTGTAACAAATACTTTACCATCTCCCTAGTCCCAAGTTTGAGCTTCTACTGTCAGTTCTGTCTCTTCTGAGGCTTCCAACTGGAACCTGCTGTTCCAGACTGTTTTAAACAACACAGTACTCACACCTCAACTTCTTCCTCAACTGGATAACTTCCCATGGGATTCAATTCGCACCACCCACATAGCAATTCAGTAACTTCTGTATTTTGGTATGGTCAAGACAGAATGTCCACATGGTCATTTTAAACCTCTTTCTCTTATTCTCTCCTATGTGGTGATCTCAGTGGACAGGAGGGTACAGTATCTGTCTGCTGAGCACTGTGTGAGGACATTTGCTTGTTCTTGGGTCTTTCTGGTGGCCTTCTTCTTCTTCTGGAGGTTCCATCTACAGCTGATGTCTCTGATTCTCTGAACCTGTTCTTAATTATGGTTCTGTACATGACATGACTTTTTTCATTCTTCAGCAGTTGAAATTACTCTATATTTCTTGTGTTTTTATGTCTGTGTGCATGTTCATAAGTGTGGGTGTATATGAATGTGCACGCAATACATACATGTAGGATAAAGGTCAATATTAGATGTCTTCCTCAATAGGTTTTATTTATTTATTTTTTTTAGTCTAGGATATTTATTTGGGAAGCACTAGGAAACTAATACAAACTTTTAAGTAGATGTTCATAATAGTAAATATTATATTTTGTTGTCATCTAGTTTTGAATACTACTACTATTTTATTTTATTTTATTTTATTTTATTTTATTTTTGTTTTTCATCTCTTTTTCCTTTTTTTTTTTAATCAGTCAGTTCTGTATTCAGCAAATACAGCCAGTTTGGTACCACTATTAGGCTCATCCGTGACCTACCCCCTCCCCTTGGCCCCTCCTTGTTGAGGTATACGGGTCATGCATTGTGGAGTTAGCCCACAGTTATGGGTAAGCTAAATGTCTCTGCATATCATGACCCAACATGTGACTCTGACATTCTTTCCGCCCCCTCTTCCGCAAAATTTCCCTGAGCCATGTTGGGTTCATTTTTGGTCTGCTTCAGTGATGAGGTGTTGGGGGCCTCTGAGGCTCTGGCTCTCTGATTTGGTAGGAGTTGATTTTTCGCTGTGCTGATCTCCTTCCCCCTTGTGCTGGTGTCCAGTTCATCAGGAAAACAGCCCCCTTGCTTGTTTCTCCAATTTTTCTTAGTTTCAGCCGGGGAACTTTTGAGGTATGATGGGGTGCCTCTCTCCTTAGGATCTACATCTATCTGAAAAAGAGAAGCAGATTCTCCAACGGAGAGTAAGTTAGCACCAGGACAAATGAGATAACCCTTACGTTTTTTTTTATAGAGAATTTAATAGGTGTAGGCCCTCTTGTAGCCCACAATTGATGGTAGCTTGATATTGGAGAGTGGGCTTATGTGTGGATATTGTTCTCACTTGTTTCCCAGCTCCAGCTATGGGTCCCATACCAGTGAGGGGATCAGTTAGCCGAATTGAGAGCAGTTGGTTCCCGACCATGGCTGTGTGCCACCACTGCACTTGTGTGGGCATCACAACAAGTTATTTGCTGCTAAGTAGGTTAGACCATGCGTTGCTTCGATAGATAATTGGTCAATTTCCCCCAGTCGCCCATGTAGCACCTTCTGGCACTAGACGCGCTGACTGTCTGGGGACTGACTCTCATCCAACTTCCAGCCATGCCATTCTAATTTGCATGTCAATCACATAAGGTATCTTCAGCAGTAGGGTCTTACCACTAACCTTTGGTGGGTCATCAAGTACTCTGACAGAAATCTGTCATTCTTTTAGGAAACCTTGTAGGTCTCTCTGATCAAAAGCTCATTGTGGATGATAGCCCCATGCTGGATCTTGGAGTTACAGGTCAGTGCCCACTAAGAAAATGAGGAAAAAGATAACTAATTTACAAGAGTTAGAGATAAGAGAGAGAGAGACAGGGAGAGGGGAAGTGAAAGAGGGAAGATGTAGGAGATTAAGGTTAGTCTTAATCTTACCCTCTCCAGTGTCTTGTGGTTCAGGTGTTCCCTGTAAGGGCCTGGTGAAGGATCAGCCATTTGGTCTGTCTTTTAGTAAGTACAATTTTATGGTACCATCTTGCTATTTGGGTCTAGATTTGTGTTTCCCACCCCTTTGATGCCCTCCCCTCCTTCCCCTTCCATTCTAGTGTCTAGTCCCTGAGATGCTTGCTAGGTATGTAAGGTATCTTGGGTAGATTCAGGTTAGGTGCTGTAGATGAGTGAGACTATGTGGCAATTTTTTTTTTTTTTTTCTGATTGGATAAGTTCACTGAGAATGATCTGTTCCAGGTTCAACCATTTTTCCTCAAATTTCATTGTGTCATTTTTTCTTACTGCTGTATAGAATTCCATTGTGTAGATATACCACATCTTAGTTATCCATTCTTCTAGTGATGGATCTGGGTTGATTCCAGCTCTTAGCGATTACAAATTGAGCCGCTATAAACATGGTTGAGCAAATCTCTTTAGTCTGTGGTTTGGAGGTTTTAGGGTAGATGCCCAGTAAGGGGATAACTGGGTCTGTTGGTATCTCTATACTCAGCTTTTTCAGAAGTCTCCATATTTCTTTCCAAAGTGGTTGTACCATCCTACATTCCCACCAACAGTGGATGAGTGTTCCTACTTCTCCACATCCTCACCAGCATTTATTTTTATTTGATTTTTTGATGCTTGCTATCCTTATTTGGGTAAGGTGGAATCTCATAGTTGTTGTAATTTCCATTTCTCTGATGATTAGGGATGCTGAACATTTTCTTAAGTGTATGTTTGCCATTTCTATTTCTTCCTCTGTGAACTGCCTGTTCAGCTCTTTGCCCCATTTTGTGAGTGGGGTGTTTGACTTCTTACTGTTTAGATTTTTGAGTTCTTTGTAGATTCTAGAGATTAGTCCTCTATCAGTTGGATAACCCACAAATATTTTCTCCCATTCTGTGGGTAATCTATTGGCTTTGCTTATTGTATGCTTGTCTGTAAAGAAACTCTTCAGCTTCATGTGGTCCCATCGGTTGAGTGACGGTTTAAGTTCATGAGCTACTGGGGTTTTGTTCAGGAAGTCTTTTTCCATTCCTATATCATGGAATGTACTTCCTAAATTTTCTTCCAGTAGTATTCGAGTTTCTGGTCTTATATTGAGATCTTTGATCCATTTGGACTTGAGTGTAGTGCATGGTGAAATGTGTGGATCAAGTTTCAGTTTCCTGCATATGGTTATCCAGTTTTTCCAGCACCATTTGTTGAAGATGCTGTCTTTTTCCAGCCTATATTGTTTGGGCCTTTATCGAATATCAAGTAGCTATAGTTGCTTGACCCAAAATCCGGGTCCTCAAGTCTATTCCATTGATCTATAGTCCTGTTTTTATGCCAGTACCATGCTGTTTTTATTACTATGGCTTTGTAATATAGCTTTAGATCAGGTATGGTGATGCCTCCAGAGGTATTTCTTTTGCTGAGGATGTGTTTGCAAATGCGAGGCCTTCTGCCTTTCCATATGAAATTTGAGATCATTTTTTCTATCTCTGTGAAGAACACTGTGGGGATTTTAATTGGAATTGCATTAAATCTGTAAATTGCCTTTGGTAGGATTGTCATCTTCACAATGTTAATTCTGCCTATCCAGGAACATGGGAGGTCTTTTCATTTTCTCAAGTCTGCCTCAATTTCTTTTTTGAGTGTTTTTATGTTTTCATTATATAGATCTTTCACTTCCTTGGTTAACGTTATTCCAAGGTATTTTATTTTATTTGTTTTTGTTGCAAATGAAAATGGGACTATGTCCCTTATTTCTTTTTCTGTATCTTTGTCCTTTGCATAAAGGAAGGCTACTGATTTTTGTGCATTGATTTTGTATCCTGCTACTTTGCTATAGGAGTTAATCACCTCCAGGAGTTTTGGGATGGAGTCTCTTGGGTCTCTTACATATATAATCATGTCATCAGCGAATAAAGCTAACTTAACTTCCTCCTTTCCAAATTGTATCCCTTTTATTTCCTTCTCCTGTCTTATTGCTTGAGCTAGGACTTCCAGTACTATATTGAAAAGCAGAGGTGAGAGTGGACAACCCTGTCTTGTTCCTGATCTTAATGGGATTCCTCCAGTCTCTCTCCATTAAGTATTATTTGGGCCTTCGGAGCTTCGTATATTGCCTTTATTAGGTTAAGATATGAACCAATCATGCCAACTCTCTCCAATGTTTTGAACATGAAGTGATGTTGAATCTTGTCAAAGGCCTTTTCTGCATCTATCGAAATGATCATGTGGTTTTTATGTTTAACCTTGTTTATGTGGTGTATTACATTGACAGATTTCCATATGTTGAACCACCCCTGTGTTCCTGGAATGAATCCCACTTGGTCAAGGTGGATAATGGTTTTCATGTGTTGTTGGATTCGGTTTGCAAGGATTTTTTTAGGATCTTTGCATCTAAATTCATCAGGGAAATAGGCCTGTAGTTTTCTTTTCTTGTGGCATCTCTGCCTGGTTTTGGAATTAGGGTGATGCTAGCTTCATACAGGAGTTGGGTAGCTTTCCCTGTTCACAAATTGTGTGGCACAGTTTGAGGAAGATTGGTTTGAGTTCTTCCATGAAGGTTTGATAGAATTCAGCTGAGAAGCCATCTGGTCCTCGGCTCTTCATTTTTGGGAGGTTTTTTATTACTTTTTCAATCTCCATGAGTGTGATGGGTTGATTGAGGTGATTAATCTGCTCTGTGTTTAGCTTTGGTAGATGGTATGCGTCCAAGAATTTATCCATCTCCTCCACATTATCCAGTTTTGTGGAGTAGAGGTTATTGAAATAAGTCCTGATGATTCTCCCAATTTCACTTATGTCTGTTGTGATCTCTCCTTTTTCATTTTGAATTTTGTTAATTTGAAGCTTCACCTTTTTTTGTTTGAGCAGATTGGCCAGGGGTTTGTCAATCTTGTTTATTTTTTCAAAGAACCAGCTCTTTGTTTTGTCAATTGTCTTAATTGTTTCCTTGGTTTCCAATTCATTGATTTCTGCTCTGATTTTAATTATTTCTTTCCTTCTGGAGCTCTTTGGGTTGGATTTTTCTTGTTTTTCCAGTGCCTTTAGGTGGATGGTTAGGTTATTGATTTGGGACCTTTCTGTCTTTTTTATGAAGGCATTGAGTGCTATGAATTTTCCCCTGAGGACCGCCTTCATTGTGTCCCATAGGTATTGGTACGATGTGTTCTCATTGTGGTTCATTTCCAGAAATTTTGCAATTTCATTTTTTATTTCATCCACTATCCATTTATTGTTTAAAAGTGTGATGTTCAGTTTCCAGGTGCCTTTGGGGTTCTTGGTGGGTCTTTTGTTGTTGATTTCTAGCAATATAGCATTGTGATCTTATATCATGCAGGAAATTATGTCAATCTTCCTAAATATGTGGGGGCAGTCTTTGTGACCCAATATATGGTCTATTTTAGAGAATGTTCCATGGACTGCTGAGAAGAATGTGTAATCTGTGGATTTGGGATGGAAGGTTCTGTAGATGTCCGTTACGTCTAAGTGATCTATGGTTTTGTTGAGCTCTCTTACTTCCCTGTTGAGTTTCTGTTTGGATGATCTGTCTATTATTGATAATGGTGTATTGAAGTCCCCAGCTATGATGGTGTTTGTGGTTATTTCTGTTTTATTGTCAAGTAGGTTTTGTTTTATGAACTGTGGTGCCCCTGTGTTTGGTGCATACAGATTTTTGATTGTAATATCCTCTTGATGGATCGTTCCCTTGATAAGTAGGAAGTGGCCTTCTTTGTCCTTTTTGATTATATTTCGTTTGAAGTCTATTTTATCCGATATTAATATAGCTACACCTGCTTGTTTCTTATTCCCATTTGCTTGGAATACTGTTTTCCACCCTTTCACCCTGAGGAGATGTCTGTCTTTAATGGTGAGGTGGGTTTCTTGAAGGCAACAGATTGAGGGGTCTAATTTTTTGATCCATCCTGTTAGCTTGTGTCTTTTGATGGGTGAATTAAGGCCATTAATATTTAGGGTAATGACTGTGAGATTTGATTTGATTCCTGCCATATTGTGATGATAAATGTGGGTTGGAGTTTTCTACTCGGAGTTTGGTTGCTGTGATCTGCTTCTTGTAGGCAATTGTGTTTGATTATTTTTTTCTTCTCTGTGGAGAATTTCCTGAAATACTCTCTGTAGTTTTGGTTTTGTGTTCATATAATTGTAAAGCTGAGTTTTGTCATGGAAAGTTTTCCTTTCACCATCTATTATGAGGGATACTTTTGCTGGGTAGAGTAGTTTGGGTTGGAAGCCATAGGTTCTTAGACTTTGCAGTGTTTCATTCCAGGCCCTTCTAGCTTTCAGGGTTTCCATTGAGAGGTCTGAAGTAATTCTTATGGGGTTACCTCTGAAGGTGGTGTCCTGTTTTTCCCTAGCTGCTTTTAGGATTTTCTCTTTGGTTTCAATGTTTAGAGTCTTAATGATAACATGTTCTGGAGAGTTTCTCCTTTGGTCCAGTCTGTTTGGAGTTCTATTGGCTTCTTGTATCTTGATGGGCCTTTCTTTTAAGAGATTGGGGAAGTTTTCTTCAATTATTTTGTTAAATAAATTCTCCATGCCTTTCGTCTGGATTTCTTCTCCTTCTGGTATTCCATTGATCCTGATATTGGGACGTTTAACTGTATCCCACAATTCCCTCATGTTCTGTTCACAGGAGCTTTTAAACTTACTGAAATTTTTGAACTCTCTGTTTTTTCCATCTTGTCTTCCAGATCAGAGTTTCTATCCTCCACTTGGCTGACTCTATTCTTGAGAGCTTCTAGTGAGTTTTGGACTTGTTCAATTAAGTTTGCATTTTCTATTATTTTTCTATGTATAATTTCCATCCCTCTGTCAAGCTCCCTTTTCACATCATTTTCTGGTTTTCTTGATGATTCTTGGAGTTCATCCTTGCATTTCTTTATGTCTTCATTTAGCAATACCAGCTGATTTTTAATGTCTTCTTTTTTTTCACTCTCCCTCAAATCTCTTAACTCTCTTTGAAATCCTTCCATTTTCTTATCTAATCCTTCCAATTTCTTATCTATTAATTCTAGTTTAGTGATGGCAGCATCCACATGATTGTCGGCCCTTTGTTGCTTTCCTGCAAGTTCTACCAATAGGTTGGTTAGAGTTGCATTGCTCATAGCTTCCATTTGGTGTTCTGGTCCTATTGGTTCTTCTATGTTTTGGTTAGATGTATTCATTGTGGGATTGGGTGATCTAATTGGATTTTCTTGCATTTGATTTTTCATGTCATTTCTTTTGCACTGTGTTCTGCCCATGACCGTGTATGGGCAGATAGGTGGGCATATCAGCCTGGGCTCAAGAACAATGGGAATCTTATGCAGCCTGGGGGCATTGCCAAGGAGCCTGGGCTTTGGCTGTCACTTGCCAAAGCCACCTGTCTACTGCCTGGCAGGGGCGCCGAAGTTTCCTTAGTTCTCAAGTGGTAATGTGCCAAAGCTGCCTCCGTTCGAACTAGGAGTGGCACTGAGGCACCAAGCACTGATGCCGCCCGAACTCTGGCTGGGCACGCTGGGAACCGGAAACAGTCTGCGCTCCCCCGCCACAGGACAATTGTGGACAGCCTCGCGGCAGACAGATAGGAGATGGGACCTGAGCTGGTGCAAGCAAGAGACACAGTCTGAGCTTGTGTGGCACCTGTTGTGGGACTGGGCACACTCAGTAAGTGGGCGAGTGGACAAGAGTGTGGAGCAGTCTAAGCTTCCGCACGCAGGGAACAATCTCACTTGCCAAAGCCGCCTATCTACTACCTGGCATGGGCGCCAAAGTTGCTTGAGTTCTCAAGTGGTAATGTGCCACAGCTGCCTGCATTCAAGCTAGGAGTGGCACTGAGGCACCAAGCACTGAAGCCACCCAGACTTTGGCTGGGAACGCTGGGAACCGGAAGCAGTCTGCGCTCCCCCGCCACAGGACAATGGTGGCCCGCCGGTGCGGCAGGCAGGTAGGGGGTGGCACCTGAGCTGATGCAAGTGAGAGATACAGTCTGAGCTTGTGGGGCAGCTGCTGTGGGACTGGGCACACTCAGTAGGTGGGCGAGTGGATAAGGGTGCGGAGCAATCTAAGCTTCTGCGCGCAGGGAACGATCGGCGTGCGGTGGCAGCCGTGCGGGCTCCGGAGCAGCAGCAGCGGCAGGGGTGGAGCTTTGAACACGGTGGTTATTTGGGGCGAGGGGTGCCTACCCGCCCACAAGGGGATCAGCGATTCCCTGTTCCTGCACCTCTGTGCCCTCCCAGATTTCTCTCCCCTAAAAGCCACTATATACCCTTAATATCTTGCCTTTCTTTTCCCGGGATTTGCAGCGCAGCTAGGCGGTCGCCATCTTGGCTGGAACCAGGTTTTATTTTTTGAGACAAGGCCTGTCATTGAAACTGGAACTCACTAATTGGACTAGACCAGATGGCCAGTAAGCTGTTTCTCCTCTTCCAGTGTGCTGGGATTGTAGGTGCATACCACTACACCTGATTTTGACATGGATGCTGGTGATCTGAACTCAAGTGCTCATGCTTGGACAGCATGCCCTTTGCTAGTTGAGCCACCTCCTCAGCTCAAACTTTAATCTCTTTTAGGGCAGAAAACCTCTTCTGTAATTATTAATTCTTCATTAGTCTATGATGTATGGTATAAAGTATACAACCTGTACTTTTCAAGAGATGCAAAGCATTCTTTAGAAATTCACTGGTGAATTTTACCAGACCTTCATGGAAGAACTAACACCAATGCTTCTCAATAGAAAAGGAAGGAATATTACCAAATTCTTTCTATGAAGCTAGCATCACCCTGATACCAAAACCAAAGGAAGGACAAAAAAAAAGAAAGAAAGAAAGAAAGAAAAAGAAAAACAAAATTACAGACCAGTCCCTCATGAACATAGATGCAAAAAATCTGAACAAAATATTGGCAAACAGAATGTAAGAACATATCAGAAAGATCATGCTTTATCCCAGAGATGCAGGGATGGTTCAACATACACAAATCAATAAATATAATACACTATATAAATGGACTGAAGGACAAAAATCATTCGATCTTGTTATCTCCCCTGCCAGGTAGCAAGCCAGGTGGAGGGCAGCCTAGCAGTTTTAGTCCTGGGCAGAGCCAGGTAACTCCTCAAGATCAGGGAAAGGCAGCTTTGATCATGCAGGTTCTTCAGCTGACTGAAGATCAGATTGCCATGCTGCCTCCTGAGCAAAGGCAGAGTATCCTGATCTTAAAGGAGCAAATCCAGAAATCCACTGGCGCTTCTTAAAAGGGATGAGAAAGTATTTGGATGTAGTCTTAGGAAATTTATTCTGTAGCATAGAGAATGGTTGCCAAAAGCTAACCTCTGCATCCACACATCTTAATGATTAGAGTTTCCTTTTCCCCAGATCTTGATCTTATTTCTAGTCTTTTCATGTTTTCTTTATTATTTTTAATTCAGGGAAGTGTGAGAAAGAGGAGGGAGTGAGTGGGCCTGTTCACTTTAAGTCAGTTAATGTACAGTAATAACCCTGAAAATTATTATACACTAAATAAGACTACAAGGAATATTAAAGTATCTGACTTATCTGCATTTAAAAAGTATTGAGCAGGGCTGGAGAGATGGTGTAGCGGTTAAGTGCTTACCTGTGAAGCCTAAGGGCCCCGGTTAGAGGCTTGATTCCCCAGGACCCACATTAGCCAGATGCACAAGGGGGCGCACGCCTCTGGAGTTCGTTTGCAGTGGCTGGAAGCCCTGACACACCCATTCTCTCTCTCGCTCTCTATCTGCCTCTTTCTCTCTCTGTCACTCTCAAATAAATAAATAAAAATCTTTATAAAAAAAGCAAATTAAAAAAAAAAGTATTGAGCATACTGTGTAAAAACTACAGAAAGACTGAAAGGTGATTTGTAAAAATGTTGATGTACTAAGATGGAGTAAAGATTTTTGGTTGTATAGTGAAGTTAACTTACCTCAAAATTGTAAGATATAATTTTTTAAGCAACCAAAAGTCAAAGTTCTAGTGTGGAGGCAGTTTGTATTAGGCTAAACAATTTTAGTTGTTTCTGGAATTATGTTGAAACACTAGAACTAAGAGAATGTTCTTGAATTTATGATAGTATATTTTTTTAAAGCTATTTTACCTGAAAATTCAAGATGTTGTTACAACCTATATCAGACTCTTCTGACCCAGCAGTGTTCTCATTTGGACCCAGCAAAATCACCAGTTGTAGGACCAGCCAGGCTACTTAAAGTCTCCTCTGATGAGACACAAATAATCTCTTAATATCTCCCTATTTGTCAAAAAATATTTAAGCTCTATGTCTGTGGCTAATCACATCCTCCCAAAAGAATCAGTGTCAAGGGGACCATTTGAACTGAATTAGTTGTATACAGTATTGAACTTTCTACAAATAGCAGAAGGTGTCGTTCAATAAAGCTTCCAGTTTTCTTGGTAACCAGCTTCCATATACATATAGTATCCATTTAGACAACAAGAATCAAGAGATAAAAATCTTAGTCTTAACATTTGATATGCCCTATAGGTTTTTTATTTCATAATGTGCTTTCCCATTGACATCATTACTAGAATGGAGGCTTAAATAAGCAGATATTCCTGTAGACTGAATACTCTGTTTAGCTTACTTGTTACTTTATTTCTTAAAAGTCAAAAGCCATATAATCCTAACATTCATACCCATTTCATATATTTAAAAATCAACAGAAAAGTGGGACTTACCATACTCCTTTAGAGTTACTACTTAATTTATTTTTAAGCTTTGAGGATGACTTAGACATCTGTCTCTTAATGTAGTCCAAGTATTAATTGAGAGAAGCATATTCTCCCAAAGAACCAGGTGATCTTTTGTAGGAACACACACACGCATGCACACACAGTTACACAAGGAAAGTATCCTTTAATACTAGAGAGAGGGCTAAGACTTTTTCAAGGTTTTACATTTTAAATGGGCAGTTTACTCATTTTATAAAATCTCCATCTATGCCTCTGTTAGCTGCCATTTATTTTTTGTGGTTGTTTATAGTGATATCCATCCCATATTTTCTAGTTGCTCCATACTGTAGTGGATAACACTTCTGTGCATTTTTGTTACTTCTGACTAATATTCAGATTGGCTTGGTTACTGGAATTCTAGATGCTTACCCTAAATCTCTCATTTAAATCTTATAGTCTTTGTCCTAGTAAAATCTCTGTATTGTTTAATGAAGACTAAATAAAAATGGTATATAAAGGCAAAAAAAAAATCACATGATCATCTCAATAGGTGAAGAAAAGGCATTTGACAGAATCCAACATCCCTTTATGGTAAATGTCCTAAAGAAACTGGGAATAGAAGGAACAGATCTCAACCTAATGAATGCTATTTATGACAAACCAATAGCCAACATAATACTAAGTGGGGGAAAACTTGAAGCTTTTCCACTAAATTCAGGAACACAACAAGGGAGTCCACTCACCCTACTCTTATTTATTATAGTACTGGAAGTCTTAGCCATAGCAATAAGGCAAGAAACACTCATAAAAGAATACAAATTGGAAAGGAAGAGATCAAGTTATCATTGTTGGCAGATGATATGATTCTATACATAAAGGACCCTAAAGACTTTACCAGCAAACTGTTAGAGCTGATAAACACTTTTAGCAATGCAGCAGGATACAAAATAAACACAGAAACCAATATGTTTCCTAGATACTAACAACAAACATTCAGAGGATGAAATTAGGGAATCTCTCCAATTCACAATCACCTAAAAAGAAAAAATAAAGTACCTTGGAATAAACCTAACCAAGGAAATGAAGGATTTCTACAGTGAAAACTTTAAAACACTCAAGCAAGAAATTGCAGAAGACACTAGGAAATGGAAAGACATCCTATGTTCTTGGATTTGAAGAATCAATATTGTGAAAATTTCAATCTTACCAAAAGCAATCTACACAATTAATGCAATTCCCATTAAAATTACAAAGGCATTTTTCATGGAAATAGAAAAAAATCCTAAAATTCATTTGGAAGAAAGATAATAAAACTCAAATAGCCAAAACAATTTCGAGCAACAAAAATAAGGCTGGTAATATCACTATACCCAATTATAAGCTATATTATAGAACCATAGTAACAAAAAGAGCATGGTACTGGTACAAAAACAGACACGTGTATCAATGGAACAGAATATGGGACCCAAATGTTAACCCAGGAAGCTACAGCCATCTGGTTTTCAACAAAAATGCCAAAAAAAAAAAAAATTCACTGGAGAAAAGATAGCCTCTTCAACAACTGATGATGGGAAAACTGGATATCTATTTGTAGAAGGATGAAAGTAGATTTCCTTGCCTCTTTCCATGCACAAGAATCAAGTCCAAATGGGTCAGGGACCAGAATATCAGACCTGAAACTCTGAAACTTCTAGAGGAAAAAGTAGGGGAAAACTTTCAACAGATTGACACAGGCAATGACTTTCTGAACCTAATCCCAGTTGCTCAGAAAATAAAACCACCAATCAACCACTGGGATCCCATGAAATTATAAAGCTTTTGTACAGCAAAAGACACTGTGAATAGAGTTAAGAGACAACCTACAGAATGGGAGAAAATCTTTGCCAGCTATACATCTAACAGAGGATTAATATCTAGAATATACAAAGAACTAAAAAAAATAAGAAATCAAAAAATCCAATTAAAAAATGGGCTATGGTAGTCCCCAGACCATTAGCCCATCTAGCATTGGAAGGCACTACATGAGCTACCAAGAAAATGTGTCCAACATCTATCCAAGGAACTCAAAGTCTAACTAACTCAGAAGCAAACAACCTGATGTTATGCTCACACAAGTGCAGTAGTGGCACACAGCCATGGTGGGTAACCAGCTGCTCTTAGATTGGCTAACAGATCCACTCAGTGGAAAGGAAACCATATCTGGAACTGGGAAACAAGTCAGAATTGTATCCAAATAATGATTCTACTTTCCACTGCTAAGCTCCCACTAACCTTAGACTATAAGAGGGTCTCAACCATTTTAATTCTCTCTAAATTAATAATGGTTATCCCATTTAACTGGTGCTGACTTCATTCTCCATTGGAGAATCTGCTTCTCTTTTTCAGAGGGGTGCTGGATCTGAAGAGATAAATGACCCAATGCACTCCACCCTGGCCCCAGCTGAAATTATAGAGGAATTGGGGAAATGAGCAAGAGTGCTGCTTTCTTAGTGAATCTGATATCAGCACAAGGGTGATGGAGAAACACACTGAGGACACTCAACACCTACCAAACCAGAGATCCAGAGGCTCCTATGTACACATCACTGAATTAGCCTTAAAATGCTTCCAAAATGGCTCAGGAATTTTGTGGAAGAGGGGGCAGACAGATTGTTAGAGCCCTAAGCGGTGACAATTTTCACAGAAACATCCGCTCCCAATGCATGACCCACAATCCCCATGGGGTTAACCTGCATCCCCAATGAGGAAAGCCTCTTCAGAAAAGGGGCAGGGATGAGGGAAAGGATTGTTCCAATATGTGTTGTTTACATACAAAATATGTCCATATCTAATAAAAAAAAAGATTAGGAAAAATGGGCTATGGAACTAAATAGTGACTCCTGAAAAGAAGAAATACAGATGGGATATAAACACTTAAAAAAGTGTTCTACATCCTTAGCCATCTGGGAAAAGCAAATTAAAACTACACTGAGGTTCCTTCTCACTACTGTCAGAATGGCAGTCATCAAGAAAACAAATGCCAATAAATGTTTATGGGAATGCTGAGGAAGGGGAACCCTTCTATACTGTTGGTGGGAATGTAGTTAGTGGAAATCAGTGTGGTGGTTCCTGAGATAGCTAAACATTGATTTACCATATGATCCTACTATAGCACTCCTAGGCATATATCCTAAGGACTCTTCTCACTATTTTAGGGATACTTGCACTACCATGTTTATTAATGCTCTATTCACAATAGCTAGGAAATGGAAACCTAACCCTAACCCTATATGTTCCTCAACTGATGAGTGGATAATAAAGATGTGGTACATTTACACAATGGAGTTCTATTCAGCAATAAAGAAAAATGAAATCATGAAATTTTCAGGGAGATGTATGGTTCTGGAAAGGAGTTTAATAAGTAAGGTAACTAAGGCCCAGAAAGCCAAACATCACATGTTCTCTCTCATATGTGGATCCTAGATACAAATGTTTAGACATGTGTATGAGTTGGAACCCAAATATCAGTAGCAGAGGCCAGTAAGATAGAAAAAGGCTATAAGGGAGGGTGTAAAGGGAAGGATTTAAGGAGATGGTATTGTATTTATGTAAGTAGAAGAAGAAATTACAGGGAGTGGAATGGCCTAACAAGGTCAGGGGAAAAATTGAGTAAAAGAAGTGTATGGATGAGGGTCAATCAAAATTCAAGATATTCTGAATAAGACATATGAAAGCCTACTTTAATTTTTTTTTGGGGGGGGGGATGATGGCATATCCACATACCATAGATTGTTACTAGAAAATTTTCAGTGCCAGCATGGGATACCTTCCAGTGAGTTGTTGGACAGGGAAGACCCTGTTGCCTTCAAAACATTAAAAGCAGAGACTTCCGTCCAAGATGGCAACTGCCTAACTGCACGGCACATCCCTGGGAAACAAAGGCAAGACATTAAGCGTTCACTGGGTCTTTTAGGGGAGAGCAATCTCCAATAGATTTCCAGTGGGAGGGCACAAAGGGGAAAAAACAGGGAATTGCTGATTCCCTCACAGTCAGGTAGCCCACCCCTGCCCCCAAGCAGCCGCCGTATCCACAGTCCCAGCTTCAGGAATCTCCTGCACTTACTGTAGGAAAAAGGTCCCAGACCAACATAGTTCCACTTGCCTCACTGAACAGGGGCGAATGCCCTGCTACCCCTGCCCACAAGTGACCTTGGCCAGGCTACACCTGCTGGCCCATTGGAGCTCAGGCTCCTTTGATCAATTTGCCCACCAAACAGCACCACCTCCACTCAGATCCCCTCTTGTGGAAGTTCAGCCTGATCTTCCCACTCACTCACTTTCTGCTTCACCCTCCACACATTCACGCACGAAAGAGGCCCATTCCAACTCCCCACATGAGCTCAGACTGTATCTGTAACTTGCCCTAGCCTAGGGGCCATTCCCTCCCTGTCTGATGAGCTGGCTGACCTCCATTGTCCTGTGGTGGGGGAGCGCAGAGTGCTTCCAGGTCCAACTGTTCTGCCATGCCAGAGTTTGGGCTGCTTCAGTGCTCGGTGCCTGAGTGCCTCTCCTACCACGAGTGCAGGCAGCTTTGGCACATTACAGCCTGAGAGCTCAAGCAAATTTGGCGCCTTGGCCAGGCAGGAGCTTAGGCAGTTTTGGCAAGAGAGAGCCAAAGTCCAGGCTGCTTAGCAACTGCCTCAGGCTGCTTCAGATTCCCATTGTGCTTGAGCCCAGGCTGACCCATCCACCTAAGTGCCCAAATACTGCGATGGGCACACCACAGCACAAAAGAAATACCATGAAAAGTCAAATGCAAGAAAATCCAGTTAGATCACCCAGTCCTACAATGAATACATCTAACCAAAACATAGAAGAACCATTAGGATCAGAACACCAAAATGAAGCTATGAGCAATGCAACTCTGACCAAGCTACAGGTAGAACTTGCAGAAAAGCAACAAAGAACCAATAATCATGTAGATGCTTCCATCGCTAGACTAGACCTAATAGATAAGAAAATGGAAGGAGATCAAAGACAGTTAAGAGATATGAGGGAGAGTCAAAAAAAGAGGATCTCAAAAATCAGCTGGTGATGCTAAATGAAGACATAAAGAAACGTAAGGATGAATTCCAAGAAGCATCAAGAAAATCAGAAAATGATGTGAAAAGGGAGCTTAACAAAGGGATGGAAATCATACACAGAAAAGTAGTAGAAACTGCAAAACTAATTGAACAAGTCCAAAAACCTCTAGAAGCACAAGGGGGAAGGAGATCAACACAGAGAAAAATCAACTCCTACCAAATCAGAGAGCCAGAGCGTCAGAGGACCCCAAAACCTCATAGCTGAAGCAGACCAAAAATGAACCCAACATGGCTCAGGGAAATTTTGCGGAAGAGGGGGCAGAAAGAATGTCAGATCCATATGTTGGGTCATGATATGCAGAGATATTTATCTTACACATAACTGTGGGCTAACTCCAAAATGTATGACCCATATACCTCAACAAGGAGGGGCCAAGGGGAGGGGGTATTTCATGGATGAGTCTAACAATGGTACCAAACTGACTGTATTTGCTGAATACAAAATTAATTAATAAAAAAGTCATACACACAAAAAAGAATCAGTATCCTTCCTATATGCAAATGACAAAGATACAGAGAAAGAAATAAGGGACATAGTCCCATTTTCAATAGCAACAACAACAACAAAATACCTTGGAATTACGTTAACCAAGGAAGTGAAAGATCTATACAATGAAAACATAAAAACACTCAAAAAAGAAATTCAGGAGGACTTGAGAAAACAGAAAGACCTCCCATGTTCCTGGATAGGCAGAATTAATATTGTGAAGATGACAATCCTACCAAAGGCAATATACAGATTTAATGCAATTTCAATTAAAATCCCTACAGTGTTCTTCACAGAGATAGAAAAAATGATCTCAAATTTCATATGGAAAGGCAGAAGGCCTCACATATCCAAACATATCCTCAGCAAAAGAAATACCTCTGGAGGCATCACCATACCTGATCTAAAGCTATATTACAAAGCCACAGTAATAAAAACAGCATGGTACTGGCATAAAAACAGGAGTATAGATCAATGGAATAGACTTGAGGACCCAGACTTTGGGACAAGCAACTATAGGTACTTGATATTCGATAAAGGCCTGAACAATATAGGCTGGAAAAAAGACAGCATCCTCAACAAATGGTGCTGGACAAACTGGATTACCATATGCAGGAAACTGAAACTTGACCCACACATTTCACCATGCACTAAACTCAAGTCCAAATGGATCAAAGACCTCAATATAAGACCAGAAACTCGAATACTACTGGAGGAAAATTTAGGAAGTACTTTCCATGATATAGGAATGGAAAAAGACTTCCTGAACAAAACCCCAGTAGCTCACGAACTTAAACCGTCACTCAACCAATGGAATCACATGAAGCTGAAGAGTTTCTTTCCAGACAAGCATACAATAAGCAAAGCCAATTGATTACCCACAGAATGGGAGAAAACATTTGTGGGTTATTCAACTGATAGAAGCCTAATCTCTGGAATATACAAAGAACTCAAAAATCTAAACAGTAAGAAGTCAAACATCCCACTCACAAAATGGGGCAAAGAGCTGAACAGGCAGTTCACAAAGGTAGAAATATAAATGGCAAACACACACTTAAGAAAAATGTTCATCATTCCTAATCATCAGAGAAATGCAAATTAAAACAACTATCAGATTCCACCTTACCCCAATAAGGATAGAAAACATCAAAAAATCAAATAAAAATAAATGGATGTGGAGAAGGAGGAACACTCATCCACTGTTGGTGGGAATGTAGGATGGTAGAACCACTTTGGAAAGCAATATGGAGACCTGAAAAAGCTGATTATAGAGATACCAACAGACCCAGTTATTCCCTTACTGGGCATCTACCCTAAAACCTTCAAACCACAGGTAGAGAAATTTGCTCAACCATGTTTGTAGTGGCTCAATTTGTAATAGCTAAGAGCTAGAATCAACCCAGATGTCCATCACTAGAAGAATGGATAACTAAGATGTGGTATATCTACACAATGGAATTCTATACAGCAGTAAGAAAAAATGACACAATGAAATTTGAGGAAAAATGGTTGAACCTGGAACAGATCATTCTCAGTGCACTTAACCAATCACAGAAAAAAAAATCACCACATAGTCTTATTCATCTACAGCACCTAACCTGAATCTACCCAAGATACCTTACATACTCAGCCAGCATCTCATGGATTAGACAATAGGATGGGTGGGGAGGGAGGACAGGGCAAAGGAGGGGGTGAAAAACATAAATCTAGACTCAAAAGGCAATGGTACCATAGAATTCTACTTCCTAAAAGGCGGACCAAATGGCTGAACCTTCACCAGTCCCCTAGAGGGAACACCTGAACCACAAGACACTGGAGGGGGTTTGATGAAGACTGACCTTAATCTTCCATAGCCTCTCTCTCTCTCTCTCTCTCTCTTTCTCTCTCTCTCTCCTCTCTAACTTTTTTATATTAGTTATCTTTTTCTTCCTTTTCTTAGCAGGCACTGATCTGTAACTCCCAGTACCAGCATGTCACTATCATCCACAATGATCTTTTGATCAGAGAGACCTACAAGGTTTCCTAAGAGACAGACAGATTTCTGTCAGTGTACTTGATGAACCACTAAAGGTTAGTTGTAAGACCCTACTGCTGAAGACACCTTATGTGGTTGACACATAAAATGGAATGGCATGGCTGGAAGCTGAAAGAGAGTCAGTTCCGCAGGGAGTGGTGGCGCACGCCTTTAATCCCAGCACTTGGGAGGCAGAGGTAGGAGGATCGCTGAGAGTTTGAGGCCACCCTGAGACTACATAGTGAATTCCAGGTCAGCCTGAGCCAGAGTGAGACCCTACCTCAAAAAACCAAAAAAAAAAAAAAAAAAAAGAGAGTCAGTTCCCAGACAGTCAGCGCGTCTAGTGCCTGAAGGTGGTACATGGATGACTGGGGGAAAATGACCAATATCTGTCCAAGCAACTCATGGTCTAACCTATTTAGCAGCAAATAACCTGTCGTGATGCTCACACAAGTGCAGTGGTGGCACCCAGCGATGGTGGGAAACCAACTGCTCTTGATTTGGCTAACTGATTCCCCTCAGTGGCACAGGACCCATAGCTGGAGCTGGGAAATAAGTCAGAACCATATCCATTATCAAACTACCACCAATCGTGGGCTACAAGAGGACATACACCTATTAAATTCTCTATTAAAAAAAAGTAAGCTTTATCACATTTGTCTGGTGCTAACTTACTCTCCATTGGAGAATATGCTTCTTTTCTTCAGATATATGTAGATCCTAAGGGGAGAGCCACCCCATCATACCTCCAAACGGCCCCAGATGAAACTAAGAACAATTGGCAAAACAAGCAAGGGTGCTGTTTTCTTGGTGAACTGGGTACCAGAACAAGGGTGAAGGAGATCAACACAGATAAACATCAACTCCTACCAAAGCAGAGATCCAGAGACCCAGAAGCCCCCAACACCTCATCAGTGAACCAGACCAAAAATGAACCCAACATGGCTTAGGGACATTTTGCGGAAAAGGGGGCGGAAAGAATGTCAGAGCCACATGTTGGGTCATGATATGCTGAGATTTATCCTACCCATAACTGTTGGCTAACTCCACAATGCATGACCCATGTACCTCAACAAGGAGGGGCCAACGGGAGGTGTGATGTAATGGATGAGCCTAATAATGGTACCAAATTGAGTGTCTTTGATCAGTACAAAACTTATTAATAAAGAATAAAAATAAATTAAAAACATTAAAAGCTATTTCCAGTGCTCTTGGTTTTCCACCCGAAACAAATGGTAAGACCGTATTGTTGAAGATTCCACATACCTGGGCAGCACGTTCACTGAGAAATCAAGCTGAAGCTGACCCGAAAACCTTCTCCCTTTAGACCAGCTTACTGAATACTGTAAAAAATAACTGCATAGCATGCAGCCCTATGGGAGACAGAAGTCATCAGTGGTTAAAACAGTGGACACTGGAAGCCTCAAGTTTGTCCAAACAGGCCAAGTGACCAAATAGGTGCAATAGTGGCATGTCTGGGGGAAACCAACTAGTCCCTAATTGGACTGGAGGCCCACCCTATGGGAGGGAATACATGGCTGGCACTGAAAATCTAATCAAAAGCCTATGGCAGGGGAGGTCATAAGACTTAGAGGTATGAAGCCTTCTGTTGTTTGGCTAAATGCATATATTATTCTCATCAAACTGCCCTGTAAGAAGTACACTTAATGTTCATATTCATATATTAATACTAGTCTCACTTTTGGTTAGAGAAGTTTCTCTTTTCAGATAGTGGTGACCACTGGGATTACCCCACAGACAACATTGTGTTGAGAAGTGACGGAGGAGTGTCCAGTGCTGAAACATCTCTATAACACTCTCCAAGGCTCAAGGTCCATTATATATTAAGTGTTGGAAAGAATGTAAGAGTGAAATGAAGAGTGTGACAGAAATTGGCCTTGACATCCATGACCTCACAGTGCCTAGCAATGCCTTCACAAGACCCTTATAATAGGGGCAAAAGATGATGACATCAAAATAAAAGAGAGACTAACAGAGAAAGGGAGGGGATATGATGGAAAGTGGCATTGTGAAGGGGAAAGTGGGGGAGGGAATTATCATGATTTATTGTCTGTAAGTACAGAAGTTGTCAATAAAATATAAAACATTAAAAAAAGGAAATTCCTGAAATATAATCATCCACAAAATCATCTTTCCCCACAAAAGAGTACCTTTCTACATCTGAAAGTTGGAGTCTGATTGTAAACTCTGTACCCTGCCTTGAAACTCATGTTTCTGAGATGTCTAAAGATATTACTGTTCAAAATTTGGTATCTCACTTGTTCTGTGACACCTTTTCTTATCTACCAAGTTGATGGCAAATATTCCTCCTCTATGAGACCATGATGTGTGATCCATTTTTATATCATTGCAGTATGATATTCTATGATAATTGTTCATCTATTTTCCATCATATAACAGAATAGTCATCTTAAAGATAAACACAATTCTCTACAAATTATTCATATTTCTGGGGCCCAATGCATTGCTTCACATGGTGTACTTGCTAAAAAATAGTTGATTGCATCAATGCAGTCTTTTGTTCACCTTGGTGACCACCTGTTTCAGTATCTTCTGCATAATTTCATTATTCACTACTTGACAAGGCACTTTATCTTTTCAACGAATTATAAAGCCTATGAAATCACAGGCAATGATAAATAATTTATTTTCCTTTAGCACTCTGTGTAGAGGAAGGTATCTATAAGACCTTTAGCTGATGTTTAAAATTATTTTTTGTGGGCTGGAGAGATGGCTTAGCAGTTAAGCACTTGCCTGTGAAGCCTAAGGAACCTGGTTCAAGGCTCGATTCTCCAGGACCCATGTTAGCCAGATGCACAAGGGGGCACACACATCTGGAGTTTGTTTGCAGTGGCTGGAGGCCCTGGAGCGCCCATTCTCTCTCTGTCTATCTGACTCTTTCTCTCTCTCTGTCCATCATTTTCAAATAAATAAATAAAAATAAGCAAAAAAAAATTAAAAAAATTATTTTTTGTAAAGAAAATGACTACATGCATTTTACAGTAACATTCATTCTCATTTGATCTTTAGGTAGGTCATGTTGACTTCACCACATCATGTATCCTCATTGCTATTTGGTTATTAGATATTTGTCAGGCCTCCAAAACATTACACACACACACACACACACACACACACACACACACATACACACATATATTTTTTAATTGACAACTTCTATACTTACAGACAACAAGCCATGGCATTTCCCTCCCCTCCCCTGCTTTCCCCTTCATTACTCTGCTCTCCATCATAACCCCTCCCCCTCTCCATTAGTCTCAATTTTAATTTGATGTCATCATCCTTTTCTCCTATTATGAGGGTCTTGTGTAGGTATTGCTAGGCACTATGAGGTCTTGGATATTAAGGCCAAATTTTGTCCAGACAGTTGTATGTAAGGAGTGGTACCCTTCCTTTGGCTCTTACATTCATTTCGCTACCTCTCCCAAAATGGACCCTGAGCCTTTGAGGGTGTGAGATGTTTCACTTCCCTGACCCTTCTCAGCACTATGTTTCCTTTTGAGTCATCCAGTGGTCATCACCATCTGAAAAGAGAAGCTTCTTTAACCAGAAGTGAGAGTAGCATTAACTTATGAGTATGAACATTAAGTCTAGTGCTTTCAGGGCAATTTGGTGAGAGTTATATATGCATTTATCCAGACAAGAGCAGACTTTATATCCATAAGGCTCATGACCTCACCTGCCAAAGGTGTTTGATTAGGTTTTCAGTACCATGCATGTATTTCCTTCTATGGCGTGGGCCTTCAGTCCAATTAAAGAGCAGTTGGTTTCACCCAGAGCACATATGCCATTATTGCACTTTTCAGTCATTTGGTCTGTCTGGCCAAACTTGAGGCTTCCAGTGTCCACTGTTTTCACCACTGATGACTTCTGTCTCCCATAAGGTTGCATACATGGCAGCTTTTTCCAGCTTTCAGTTGGCTGGGCTACAGGAAGAAGATTTTCTGCTCAGCACCAGCTCGATTTCTCAGAGATTTTGCTGGCAGGCATGTGAAGTCTTCAGCAAAAGGGTCTTACCATCTCTTTCTCATGTGAAACCAAAGGCGTTGGGAATAGCCTATAATATTTTGGAGGCAACAGGGACCTCCCTGGCTAACAACTCAATGGAAGGTATCCCATCCCTGACACTAAAATTTTCTAGTAGCAGTCTATGGCTTCTGGACATGCAACTATTCAAGAAAGTAGACTTTCATATGTCTTAGTCAGAATATCTTGAATTTTGATTGACCTACCCCCAACCCTTCTTTTATACAATCTCTTCCCCTGACCTCACTTAGGGCTTTCCCCTCCCTTTAATCTGTTCTTCTACTTACATATATACAATACTATCCCCTTAAAACTTTCCCTCTCCTCCCTCCCTTATAGCCATTTTCTAGCTTACTGGCTGCTGCTACTGATTTTTGGTTCCAGCTCACACACAAGTCTGTATATTTGTATCTAGGATCCACATATGAGAGAAAACATGCAACATTTGGCTTTCTGGGCCTGGGTTACCTCACTTAGTATAATCCTTTTCAGATCCATCCATTTCCCTGCAAATTTCATTTTTCTTGACTGCTGAATTGTGTAAATGTACCACAACTTTAATATCCATTCATCTGTGGATGGACATCTAGGCTGGTGCCATTTCCTAGCTATTGAGAATAGAACAGTAATAAACATGGTTGTGCTAGTATCTCTAAGATAGTGAGAAGAGTCATTAGGACATATGCCTAGGAGTGCTATAGCTGGATCATATGGTAAATCTATTTTTAGCTGTCTCAGGACCCTCCACAGTGATTTCCACAATGACTGTACCAGATTACATTCCTACCAACAGTGCAGAAGTGTTCCTTTTTTACCACATCCTCACCAACATTTATTGTCATTTGTTTGCTGGCAGCCATTCTGACAGGAGAGAGATGGAATCTCAAGGTAGTTTTAATTTGCATTTCCCTGATGGCTAAGGTTGTACAACATTTTTTTACATGTTTATATGCCATCTGTATTTCTTCTGATGAGAACTCTCTATTTAGCTCCATAGGCCATTTTTAATTGGGTTGCTTGATTTCTTATTGTTCTGTTTTTTTGAATTCTCTCTATATTCTAGGTATTAGTCCTCTGTTAGATGGATAGCTGGCAAAGATTTTCTGCCATTCTATAGGTTGTCTTTGCTCTATTCATAGTGTCCTTTGCTGTACAAAAGTTTGGAATTTCATGAGATCCCAGTGGTTGAGTAGAGGTTTTATTTTCTGAGTAATTGGGGCTGTATTCAGAAAGTCTTCACCTATGCCAATATGTTGAAGGGTTTCCCCTACCTTTTCCTCTAGCAATTTCAGAGTTTCAGGTCTGATATTAAGGTGCCTGATCCACTTGGATTTTATTTTTATGCCTGGAGAAAGAAAGGGATCTATTTTCATCATTCTACATATAGATATCCAGTTATCCCAGTACCACTTGTTGAAGAGGCTGTCTTTTCTCCAATCACTATTTTTGGCATATTTAAAAAAATTTTTCTTTATTAGTTAGTTTTGTGTTCAGCAAATACAGTCAGTTTCATACCATTATTAGGCTCATCTGTGACCTACCCCCTCCCCTTAGCCCCTCCTTGTTGAGGTATATGGGTCGTGCATTGTGGAGTTAGCCCACAGTTATGGGTAAGCTAAATGTCTCTGCATATCATGACCCAACATGTGGCTCTGACATTCTTTCCGCCCCCTCTTCAGGGAAAGTTTTGGCATTTTTGTCCAAAATCAGATGTCTGTAGTTGCCTGGATCTGGGTCCTCTATTCTGTTCAATTGATCTACACATCTGTCTTTTTACCAATACCATGCTTGTTTGTTTTATTTATTTATTTATTTATTTATTTATTTATTTATTTATTTATTTATTTTTTACTATGGCTTTATAATATAGCTTAAAATTGGGTAATACCACCAGCCTTACTTTTGTTGCTCAAAATTGTTTTTGCTACTCAAGGTTTTTTGTGCTTCCAAATGAATTTTAGGATTATTTTTTTTATTGCTGTGAAGAATACCATTGGAATTTTAATGGGGATTGCAATAAATGTGTAAATTGCTTTTGGTAAGATTGACATTTTCACAATATTGATTCTTCCCATCCAAGAACATGGGATGTTTTTCCATTTCCTTGTGTCGTCTGCAATTTTTGCTTGAGTGTTTTAAAGTTCTCATTGTAGAAATCCTTCACTTCTTGGTTAAGTTTATTCCATGGTACTTTATTTATTTATTTATTTTTGAAGGAAATTATGAATGGAACAGATTCCCTGACTTCATCCTCCACATGTTGTTGTTAGTATACAGGCAAGCTAATGATTTCTGTGTATTTATTTTGTAACCTCCTACATTGCTAAAAGTGTTTATCAGCTCTAACAGTTTGCTGGTAGAGTCTTTAGTGTGTTAGAGCTTATAGGGAGCTGAAAAGTTATCTAATTATAACTATCCGACTTTTGCACGTCTGTCATTCCATACATCTACAACTATCTATCATCTACCTATGTACCTTCCTATCATCTATCCATCTACCTATTTGTATGAATATCTTCTCTCATTGCTATGACAACTCTCTGATAAAAGCAACTTAAGGAAAGAAGGGTTTATTTTGGCTCATCGTTTGAGGTTACAGTCCATCATAGCAGGGAAGGTATGGTGGAAAAAGTTTGAAGGAGCTGGTCATATTGCATCCACAGTGAGGAAATATGAGGAATAAATGCTTTCTCCATTTGGCAATCCATGTAATAGCACCACTCACATTAAGGAGAAGTCTTTCCACCTCAACTTAATCTCAAAAATGCCTCACAGACAGGCCCAGAAATTTGTTTCCATGGTGTTTCTAAATCCTGCCAAGTTGACAAACAATATTTAACATCACATCATTTATCTGTTTGTCTGTCTATAATCTATTTCTTCCCTTAGAAGACAAGGCAATAATGTTTCAGGGAAATATGTAATGTAAGGAGCTTTCAAAAGATTGGGTATAACAGTGGGTACACCAAATTTTCTTTTCTTATGATAACGGTATTTTGCTCTTCAAAAGTTCCCCCTGCTTTTGTTACAAGGTGGTGGTGGCAGGGTCTTTGTCATGTGGTGTTCCCCTAGTTTAATAAGGAATATTGTAAACAAAAAAATCCACTGTTAGTTTAAGTCTATTTCATTAATACAAGTCAAAGAAACTTTATTTCCAGTATGAAATTTTAGGGGTAGAAACATGTAGAAGTTATAAGTGTCCAAAACCATTGTTTTCTTAACATTCAGCTACTCAAAGGGTATTAAAGACAAGAAAGACAGGAAAGGGGAAGGGACAAAGTGACACCTTGCCTTTGAATCTTTTATTTATTTATTTTTTTGTGCGTGTGTGATGTGGTGTAGTGACCTATATAACAGCCTGTGGCAGGGATGTTTGCCCAACTGTTTATGTGTGATCTGGAGATTCAAATTCTGGTAGTCTTAGGCTCCCTCACAGCCTCATCCTTGCTTAGGAAGTGCATTTTATTGCTAAACCATCATCTCTCCAGCCCATTGTTCTTATTGTTACTGATTCTCATTGTTACTGGATCTTAATTCCAAGAGAACTAGGGCAGTTTTTCCTCAAAGTCTTAGTTTCCTTGTAAGTGGAAGAGTGATACAGCTTATAAGTATGCCTATGTCACAAGGTTGTGCTGAGAAATAAGTAAGAGACTGAATTTTATGGCACCAAACATTCTGCACATACTCACTTGCATTTTTGCTTGTTTGTTTTCTTGCTCCCCTTGGTCAAAGTATCTATCTGATTTTATCACTTCCCTGTGAAATGAACACATGCATTTATCTACTGTATGCAGGTATGGTAACACATTCATGTGCTAAGCTTCTTCTCCAATTTGTACACAGTACCCATACCATAGTCATCATGTAAATTGTTTACTATACTCTTCTCTGATGCCTGATTCTGAGCTCTCAGCTTTGTGTAAGCACAGACCATCCTTGCCTTGTTCTATATTGCAGGTATCTTTCTATTCATTTTATATCTATTTAGGGAGGTGTTGGTTTAAGTGCTAAACACTTTCTATGCTCAGCTTGAGCTTATGGTATTTTTGTGGGGAAAACAGATGGGCACATATCCCTGCTCCTTCATTTACTAGTTGTATGATTTCAAGCCAATTACTCAAGACATCTGTGTGATAATTTTCTCACTTGAAAAATGGGAGATAATGTCTGCATTGGTGGTTGTGGTAAGCATAGATACCTTTCATAGAAAATCATTCTGCATAGGCTTTATGTTTTTACCTCTTGTGAGCAGGTTTTATTCTGGAATCCTTGTTCAAATTGTATTTGTAGCAAATACCTTGAAAAGTATAGCATCTCCTGCTACTAGGGAGGGCTAATTTGATTCTTGAACAATATAATAAGGAAATAATCTCCTTCCTATACATAAGTTGGAAAGTGGTCTCAGTAGAAGATTGTGGGTTTCCTAAATTTGGGTTGCTCAGATGTGACACTGGCATTTTGACACCTGTATTGTCCTGGCAGGGTGTGGGGAAGCAACAGGAACTTATGTGAACATGGAACTCATGCTGCTGTCTGTCTCATGAGTAATGGCACCCTTTGCTTCTGAGCCAAATGCTTTGCATCCTCTGCCAGCATCTATGTGCGGCAATTGACTTATTAGCTGGCAAGCAGTAAAAAATCCACAGCCTTCCCAGTTCTTTACGACATTACTAACTCTCATTGTAAGTGTTATAAGGACTGGATGGAAGAATGCATTGCACTTGTCAGTTTGTCATGAGTCACACTCCCCCAATATGCATATGTATATCTTCTTATTCTCTTGTTTTCTCACATCCTTTGGGTTCTTCCTCAGTGCCTTCTAAGTGACTTCCATTTGGACTTCCTTATCTAAATGATAGCTTCCCTATGTATTGGTCATAATTTAAATCAGAGAAGCAGAAGCAGTCATGCATATATCTTAAGAGACACATTGTAAGACTTATGCATGCAGAGGCTAGTCCAGCAAGTCGAGTCCCTACTGAGCAGACTATTGGGAAGGGCTGGCTGAAGCTCACAGGCAGATGGCTGATTCTGATGCTGATGCTGTGGTCCACAGGTAGAATTTTTTCTTTGGAATATCCTTGGATGATTTTGATGTGCAGTCAGGGTTGAAAATCACAACTTTCACGATGCTGAGCTAATTCAGTAGTTTGTTTGCTCCCTAGGTTGTCAGAGTAGCATGGTGCTCTTTTCCCAACAGTGTGATAATAGCTTGTTTCATGGGGGAAAATTTGGACCTGGAATCTGTGTGCTTGTAATTATGGCCTTGAGAATCTTGGCCATGAAATAATTTATGTTTATACTGTAATTTAATCACCTATAAAAATTGATCACTGACAGATGTTTTGATGATAACAAAAATTATTAAGAAATAGCCATTAAAGCCCATAGTGTTCCTTGGTGAAGAGGATGTGCATTGGTGATGAGCTGTGGAAAATTTAAGTAAGATTAACCTGTCAGAGTAACTGGATTTTTCCATTTTTAACAACTTTGGGAGAGAGGGAAGTGAAGAAGGGATGGAGAAAGAAAGAAAGAATAAAATAATGAGTGATATCTGAAGTAAAATTCATGACTTTAAGTTTAGTAGGTCTATAATCTCATTGTGCCTCAGTTTTTTCAACTGTCTCAGAGAGCCATGGTCTTACTATACATGATTTTGAGAATTAATTTATATGATGTATATAAATTACCTGGAACATAGTAAGTGCTCAGAGAAAAAGCTTTTGTCTTCTCTCATTATCCTGTTCTTCACACTGGCACCCAAACCTGTGCTTTTGCTCATGTATGTTGCTGTATCCTTCCATAGTATTTGGTGTCTCTACCTGACATATGGCCTGACTGTGGATGCAATTTACCAGGTGCTATGACTGACTGTATTACCTGGAACTGTAAGTTAAACAAACCCTTCTTGCCTTAAATGTCTTATTGTCAGGTATTTGGTCACAGCAATGGGAAAAGTAAGTAGCACAGCAACCACTGGTAAATGTGCATCTTCCATAAGAAAGTATGTGGGAAAGAAGTAAGATGACAGAGCTTTGGCTACTAAAGCCTTCCCCAAACAATATTCTTTAAAAGAGTCATCACAGGGTATTTGTGAGACCACATCATATGTGGGTATTGATGTGTGACTCATATAGACCCATGTATTGAAGCTTTCACCTTCAGTTTCTGTGAAGTTGAACTTACTTGAAGTTGGACTTTTGCATATATAATAAAATTCACCTTAGATTATACTGGATTAGGATACTCAGGAAAATAGTGACCACTGTGTTATTAGAAAGGGGACATTTAGACACAGACAGAAACAGGAGAAAACATATGACAGCACAGAAATATAGTAACACAGGGATGGTGACCATATGATGACAGAGGTAAAGACTAGAGTAATATAACTGTGTGTCAAGGAGTGACTCAATCTAGAAAGAGACAAGAGTCAAAAATAATGACTTTAGAGTTCAGCCTGTAGAACATGAGAAGACATATTCTGTGGAATTAAAAACATATATATGTACATGCAGAGAGAGACAGAGAGAAGGAGAGAAGAGAGAGAGAGACAGAGACAGAGAATGGGCATGCTGGGACCTCTAGCAACTACAAACAAACTCCATATGCATACACCACTTTGTACTTAATTATTTAATTTTATGTATTTAATTTTACATAGGTACTGGGGAATCAAACCTAGGTCTTTAGGCTTTGCAGGCCAGCACCTTAACCACTGAGAAATCTCTCTAGGCCCAGATTCTGTGTTTTTTTTTTTCTAGTGTTTTTTTCTTTTATTATTAGTATTATTTTTTTGTTTTTTTAATTCCGTTTTTATTTTTATTTTTTTTACAGTCAGTTTGGTACCATTATTAGGCTCATCCATGACCTACCCCCTCCCCTTAGCCCCTCCTTGTTGAGGTATACGGGTCATGCATTGTGGAGTTAGCCCACAGTTATGGGTAAGCTAAATGTCTCTGCATATCATGACCCAACATGTGGCTCTGACTTTCTTTCCACCCCCTCTTCCGCAAAATTTCCCTGAGCCATGTTGGGTCTGCTGCAGTGATGAGGTGTTGGGGGGCTCTGAGGCTCTGGCTCTCTGATTTGGTAGGAGTTGATTTTTCTCTATGCTGATCTCCTTCCCCCTTGTGCTGGTATCTGGTTCATCAGGAAAACAGCACACTTGCTTGTTTCCCCAATTTTTCTTAGTTTCAGCCGGGGCCCTTTTGAGGTATGATGGGGTGGCTCTCTCCTTAGGATATACATCTATCTGAAAAAGAGAAGCAGATTCTCTGACGGACAGTAAGTTAGCATCAGGACAAATGAGATAACCCTTTTTTTTTTATAGAGAATTTAATAGGTGTAGGCCCTCTTGTAGCCCACAATTGACGGTAGCTTGATATTGGAGAGTGGGTTTATGTTTGGATATGGTTCTGACTTGTTTCCCAGCTCCAGCTATGGGTCTCATACCAGTGAGGGGATCAGTTAGCCTAACTGAGAGCAGTTGGTTCCCCACCATGGCTGTGTGCCACCACTGCACTTGTGTGGGCATCACAACAAGTTATTTGCTGCTAACTGTGGAAGCAACGCATGGTCTAAGCTACTTAGCAGATTCTGTGGTTTTAAGTGATCCTGTTTGTAGTATTTGGTTACAGCAGCCACAGGAAACCCATCAGGGGGTTGCCTGGGCCTCACTACTTTTTGTCCTCCAGCACTGTGCTGGCTTAGTTCATAGCCCTCAGGAAATGGATGTGATCACTGAATGATCTGGTCTTCAGGGGAGATGGCTCAGGCTAACTTTGACTTTTCTTTTCACCTTTTTAAAATTAGCTATGGACATACTTGGTATGTAAACAGCACATGTTGGTACCATCCTTTCCCCCCTACCGGCCCCCCATCCAAAGGGACCCTCCTTGTTGGGGATGTGGGTCATCCCCATGGGGATTGTGGGTCATGCATTGTGGGGGCAACAATCAGTTATGGGGGGAGAGGCAAGGTCTCTGTGCATAATGTCCCAACTTGTGGCTCTAACAATCTTTCTGTCCCCTCTTCTGCGAAATTTCCTGAGCCATGCTGAGTGAGTTTTAAATCTTCTTCAGTGATGGGCTTATTAGAAGCCTCTGGATCTCTGGTTTGGTAGACGTTGAGTGTCCTCAGTGTCTATCTCCTTCACCCTTATGCTGATATCAGGTTCACCTAGAAAGCAGCACTCTTGCTCATTTTCCCAATTCCTCCATGGTTTCAGTTGGGGTCCTGGTAAAGTGTGATGGGTCCTTTCTTTCCTCACGTCAGGCTTCTGTCTGAAAAAAGAGAAGTAGATTCTCCAATGGAGAGTGAATTCAGCACAGGTTAAATTGGATAACCATTGAAAGGAGGCTCCCCATGGTTAAGATGGCTATGTTCACCTCAATTTATCTAGTAATATAGTTACACATAGACATGTCCAGAAGCTAACCTAATCAAGGTAATCCTCAGCTGGTGATTCTAGGTCCTGTGAATTGACAATCAATATAAACAATCACAGATACCTATGAATGAACAATGCCTTCTGGAGTCCCAGTGACAGAAGCTACAGTAAGTGCTACTGCCACTGTTAATATCTACTTGTTCCAGGTGTATTACAAGCATCATTTCATTTACTTCCTAGAGTAGTACTTCATATTGCATATGTGTGCAGAGGTGTTAAGTGATGTAATCACCATCACCTAGTGGGTAAAAGAGTGTAGTTTGTTGCTCAGCATGCTTTTAAAGCTAGCAGAGCCAGGCTGGTACTGCTGTTCAGGTTGTCCACACTTAGGCCAATTCATTTCCTTTTCATTTGAAAAAGTAGTGTTCATGTTGAATTCCCACAGAGCTACTTTATGGGATATCAGAGCCCCTCAACCTTTAGCCCTAAATAAATATCTCAGCTTGTTTGGTAAAAAGAAAGTTGGAATTTAGATTTCAAACCAATTTTCCTAGAACAAATATCAAATTACTCACAAATACTATCTGACACACTGTCAAAATTCATTTTTATTCTTGAGGAGATTCCCCAATTAATGGGGTGAAAGATACACTACAGGCTATGAAATCATATCTACTCAAGACAGGATGGAAGCAAGTGAGCACCTGTGTGAGCAAAAGGGCGTACCCCACTCAGGTCAGGTGAGGTGGAAAGGGCTGGTCAAAGAGGACTTCCTGGAAGTTGTGGTTGCTTTCAGCTTTTCTACAAATGGAGGCCCACATGCTTAAGATCAGCCCTTCCAGGATGCAGTGTTTTATTAACCATGTATTTTTTGGCATATGTCTATAGTGTGCACCTATATGTATGTGCATGTGTATATTATGTTGCTGCATGTGTACATGTGTGTGGGGTGTGTGTGTGTGAGAGAGAGAGAGACAGAGAGAGACAGAGAGAGAGAGAGAGAAAAAGAAAGAGAGAGAGAGAGACAGGGAGAGAGGAGGCCATAGGTCAACAGTGAGTGTCTTTTTCAGTCCATCTCTACCTTATTCTTTGAGACAGAGTCTCTCTGCCTGCAGCTCACTGATTTGACTAGCCTAGCAAACAGAGAGCTCTCAGGGTTTCCTGTCTAATCCTTCCCACTTCTGTGATTTAGGTGAGTTCCATCACACTTGGCATATGACGTGAATGTTGAGGACCCAAACTTAGGCCTCATGCTTGTGCAACAAATACTTTACTCATTAAGCCATTTCCCTAGCCCTTAATAATATCTTTATTATTATTATTATTATTATTTTGAACTTTAATTCTTTGACATCTTATGGGCTTGTTGAGAGTCGGTCCTCCCAGGACCAGCTAATTTTGACAGACAGCAAACAACTGGCTATGAGCATCCTTTTGAGTACAAACCAGCCACTCTAGGGCTCCTGCTCATGCCCACCTCCCTTGTAGAGCTTCCATACCTTAAACCACTCTTTAGCTGTGGATCTTTGGAGGGGAAAGACACAGCAAGACAGCAAAAAAAAACGTCAAATCACAACATCACAGATTTGGAATAATTGGTATTTAGGCATTTGGGGCTAGTGAAGCATTTTCTCCTGTGTTGTATAGTTTGATAGATACATAGTGTTTCATGGATCATGAGTTTGAGCCTTTAAGGGAAGGCAATTCATTCTCTCAGTTAACAAATTTTTAATGGGCTAGCACTATTCTAGGGTGCTAGGAATGCAGTGTGACAGAAAAATAGGAACTCTGTGCTTTCCTGGTTCTGGAAGTTAATGTGAACTCAAGTCTCAGGCTGTCAGTGCTGAGAGGTTTTCACAATGATTTAGAGGGTTCTTTGTCGTTTTAAATTAATAATCAGTTTTTAACACAGGTTGTAGTACACCCATCCCTTGGTCCCCATTTCCCTGTGGGTTTTACTCAATTGTGATATTGGTGTTCACTGTTGGGTAATTAGGCCTCTGTTTCTTGGGGGAGCTGTGCCTCCTTGTTCCTGGCTTCTTTGTAGCTTTTACATTCTTCCTACCCCATCTTCTGCAACAGTCCCTGGGTCTTGGCAAGTGTGTTATCAGTTGGTGCTGACATCTCTCTAGCCTCTGTATTCCAACTTTCTTTTTACCAAACAAGCTGAGATATTTATTTAGGGCTAGTGTTTTGGTTTACCACAGTGTTTGTTGCTGTATTCCTTGGTGTGGGTATTGGTCTAGCATTGGGAGCAATACTCATGTTGCTGCTTCTTCCACAGTTTCTTCTGGACCTTGGTAGATGTGGTAGAGGTGGCACATCCCATGGTTGTCTTTTCTTGTGTTGATGGATCTTGGATCTCCTTATTATTTTCTACTGTGTTTAAAATAAAGTAGATTCTCCATGTAAGGGTGACAGAAGTTTTGATTAAAGGAGGTATGCTTAGGAGCTTGAGAGACATTTTTATGAGGCTGTCCAGTCAACTTGTACAGGGAACACTGGGTATTTCTGTCTTGGTATTATGATTTTCCTGACCGTGGGATTCCCAGTACTAGTCATGAGCTCTCTCCCACTGAGTAGCCCCCATGTCCAATTGGAGGGCAATTGGTTATCCACAAAGGCTGTGTACCACTATCACAAAAGTGTGCAGTTCTTGTCTGGCTGGTGGATTGAATGGCTTGCAGGGTCTCTTCTTTGTTCATGTTGTTGGTGACCATTGTCTCACCGTAGCTTCCATAGCACTTTCCAGTGCCATAAAGGGTTTCCAGGTGAGAACTGGCTTTCCTCTCCATTCCCATATGTCTCATGGTGTTCTGAGATGGCAGCCTGTGGTGTCTTTAGCTATAGGGTCATATCTTTTTCTGTCTGGTAACCAAATAATTGGCAAAGATCTGCATTGTTTGGGGGGATCTCATCGATTACCCTGGCCAAGTATTTCTGGCCCTGAGATCCACAAGCCAAAGCCTGTGCTTTAAGGCTTGAGCTTGCTCCATCTTCTCCTGGGCATTTTGGCCTAGTCCATACACATTCCTTGATTGGGGATTCTATGTCATCTACTAGTTTCCAGGAGCAAGGTTACTATTGTGGTGACTGCTTTAGTCTTTGGTTTTGTGTAGTTCCCATCCACATTCATCCTTTTCTTGATTACTCCCCCACCTCAATATTCTTTCCCACTACTGGTTTGTCTGGTATCCTCTCCTCTCCTCTCTCCCTGATTCCTCTTTGTCTTGGTCACATTCTAGTTACACACACAGAGTCCTAAAGCTTACTCTCTTGTAGACTCCTCTTCCACTAGCCCAGTTTAGGAGCCACATATGAGAAAAAATGTGTGATATTTGTTTTTCTTAGTCCCTGGGATCCCACTTAGAGTAGCCTCCAAGTCCATCCATTTTCCTCCAGATTTCATTTTCTCTTACTGCTAACTAGAATTCCATTTTGTAAATATACCATATCTTCATTATCCACTCATTCATTTATGAATATCTGGGTTGATTCCAATTCCCAAATATTGTGAAAGGCAATAAAGATGGTGAAGTATGGATAGAGAGATGGCTTGGTGGCTAAGTGCTTGCTTGTGAAGCCTAAGGACCCTGGTTTGAGGCTTGATTCCCCAGTACCCATGTAAGCCAGATGCACAAGGTGGCACATGCTTCTGGAGTTCGTTTGCAGTGGCTGGAGGCCCTAGTGCACTCATCCTATCTCTCTCTGTCTCTGCCTCATTCTCTCTCTATCTGTCTGTCACTCTCAAATAAATAAATAAAAATAAATGTAAAATATGATGAAGTATCTCTGAAGTATAGAGTTGTGTCATTAGGTAAATACAAAACAGTGGAATAGCTGAGTCAGAAGGTAAATCAATATTCATCTTTTTCAGGAGTCTCCATACTGATTTCCATAGTGGTTGCACAAGTTTGCATTCCCATCAGCATTGAAGAAGCGTTCCTCTTTCCCCACAGCCTCACCAACACTTATTGTCATTTGATTTTTTAATTATTTTTATAGTTAGTGAATACAATCAAGTTGGTACCATTGTTAACTTCCTCCCTGTCCTCCCCCCTCCACAGGGACCTTCTTTATTGGGCCATATGGGTCACGCATTGTGGGGTTAGCCTTTAGTTTTGGGTAGGAGGAAATATCTCTGAGAGTCATGACCCAATGTGTGGCTCTGACATTCTTTCCAACCCCTCTTCTGCAAATTTCCCTGAGCCATGTTTGGTTCATATTAGGTCTGCTTCCATGTTGAGATCTTGGGCACCTCTGTGTCTCTGGATATCTGGTTTGGTAGGGGTTGATTGTTCTCTGTGCCTATCTCCTTCACCATTGTGCTGGTTCCAAGTTCATCAAGAAAAGAACATTCTTGCATATTTCCCCAATTATTCTTAGTTTCAGCTGGGACCCTTTTGAGGTATGATGGGGTGGTTTTGTCCTAAGGATCTGTGTCTATCTGAAAAAGAGAAGCAGATTCTTCAACAAAGAGTAAAGTTAGCACCAAGTAAATGTGATAACCACTGTTTTTCAAACAGAGTTTAATAGAGAGTGGGCTCATTTTTGGATATGGTTTCTGACTAGGTTCTGAGTACCAGCTATGGGATCCATTCCACTGAGCAGATCAGTTAGCCAAATTGAGAGCAGTTGGTTTCCCACCATGGCTATGTGCCAGTATTGCACTTATATGAGCATCACATCAGGTTGATTGCTGCTAACTAGGTTAAACCATGCCTTGCTTGGGCAGACATTGGTCATGATCCCCCAGTCACTCATGTAGCACCTTCCGGCACTAGACACTCTAACTATCTGAGGACTGACTCTCTTCCAGCTTCCAGCCATGTCGCTGCATGATACATACCAACAGTGTATGATGCCTTCAGCAGTAGGGTCTTACCACTAATCTATGATGGGTCCTCAAGCTCTATGACATAAATCTGTCTTCTTCTGGGAGACCTTGTAGGTCTCTGTGATCAAAAGCTCATTGTGGATGATAACCACCTGCAGGTACTGGGAGTTAGGTCAGAGCCCAAGAAGATAACGAAGAACCAGATAAGTGATGTAAAATAGATGGAAAAATGAGAAAGAAAAGAGAGAGAGAGAGAGAAGCAGAAATAGGAGGAGAATATGGACAGTTCTCATCATACTCTCTCCAGGGCCTTGTGAAACCACTGTTCCCTCTAGGAGCCTGGTGGAGGTTCAACCATTTGGTCTGTCTTTTAGGATGTAGAGTTTTATAGGTTTATAGTTTTATAGGTTTATAGTTTTATAGGATGTAGAGTTTTATAGGTTTTATGGCCTTTTGGGTACAGCTTTGTGTCTCCCTCTCTCCCTTTCCTCCCCTCCCTCCTGACCCTTCCTATTGTCTGGTCCTCTAGATGCTTTGTAGGCACCTCATCAACTTGGTTTGATTCAGGTTAGGAACTGCAGATGAGTGAGACTATGTGGAGATTATTTTTCTGTGGTTGGGTAAGTTCACTGAGAATAAGCTGTTCCAGGTATGACCATTTTTCTTCAAATTTCATTGTGTCATTTTTCCATAGTGTTGTGTAGATTTCCATTGGGTAGATATATCACATCTTAGTTATCCATTCATCTAACGATGGACATCTGGGTTGATTCCAGCTCTGGGCTATTATGAATTGAGCAAGTATAAACATGGATGAGCAAATCTCTCTGAGCTAAGGGGTGGATCTATTAGGGTACATGCCCAGTAAGGGAATAACTGAGTCTGTTGGTAACTCTATAGTCAGTTTTTTTAGGAGTCTGCATATTGCTTTCCAAAGTGGTGGTACCATCTTCCATTCCCACAAACAATGGATGAGGGTTCCTATGTCTACACATCCTTGAAAGCATTTGTTTGCATTTGATTTTTTGATGTTTGCTATCCTTACTGGGATAAGATGGAATCTCACAGTAGTTTTAATTTCCATTTCCATCATGATTAGGGATGATGAACATTTCCTTAGGTGTCTATTTGCCATTTGTATTTATTCCTCTGTGAACTGCCTGTCAAGTTCCTTGCCCCATTTTGTGAGTGGATTTTTTGACTTTTTATTGTTTAGGTTTTTTTTTTTTTCTTTATTAGGTAGTTTTGTATTCAGCAAATACAGTCAGTTTGGTACCATTATTAGGCTCATCTGTGACCTACCCCCTCCCCTTGGCCCCTCCTTGTTGAGGTACATGAGTCATGCATTGTGGAGTTAGCCCACAGTTATGTGTAAGATAAATGTCTCTGTATATCATGACCCAACATATGGCTCTGACATTCTTTCTGCCCCCTCTTCCGCAAAATTTCCCTGAGTCATGTTGGGTTCATTTTTGGTCTGCTTCAGTGATGAGGTGTTGGGGGCCTCTGAGGCTCTGGCTCTCTGATTTGGTAGGAGTTGATTTTTCTCTGTGTTGATCACCTTCCCCCTTCTGCTGGTATCCAGTTCATCAGGAAAACAGCACCATTGCTTGCTTCGGCAATTTTTCGTAGTTTCAGCCAGGGCCCTTTGGAGATATGATGGGGTGGTTCTCTCCTTAGGATCTACATGGATCTGAAAAAGAGAAGCTGATTCTCCAAAGGAGAGTAAGTTAGCACCAGGACACAAGAGATAAACTTTACTTTTTTTTTTAATACTTCTTTTTTTACCCTTTTTTTTTCTTGTTTTCTTTATTAGTTAGTTTTGTATTCAGCAAATACAGTCAGTTTGGTAGCATTATTAGGCTCATCCGTGACCTATGCCCTCCCCTTGGCCCCTCCTTGTTCAGGTATATGGGTCATGCATTGTGGAGTTAGTCCACAGTTATGGGTAAGCTAAATGTCTCTGCATATCATGACCCAACATATGGCTCTGACATTCTTTCCGCCCCCTCTTCTGCAAAATTTCCCTGAGCCATGTTGGATTCATTTTTGGTCTGCTTCAGTGATGAGGTGTTGGGGGCCTCTGAGGCTCTGCCTCTCTGATTTGGTAGGAGTTGATTTTTCTCTGTGTTGATCTCCTTCCCCCTTGTGCTGGTATCTGGTTCATCAGGAAAACAGCACCCTTGCTTGTTTGGCCAATTTTTCTCAGTTTCAGCCAGGGCCCTTTGGAAGTATGATGGGGTGGCTCTTTCCTTAGGATCTACATCTATCTGAAAAAGAGAAGTAGATTCTCCAATGGAGAGAAAGTTAGCACCAGGACAAAAGAGACAACCCTTACTTTTTTAATAGAGAATTTAATAGGTGTAGGCCCTCTTGTAGCCCGTGATTGATGGTAGCTTGATATTGGCGAATGGGCTTATGTTTGGATATGGTTCTGACTTGTTTCCCAGCTCCAGTTATGGGTCCCATACCACTGAGGAGATCAGTTAGGCAAATTAAGAGCAGTTGGTTCCCCACCATGGCTGTGTGCAACTATTGCACTTGTGTGGGCATCACAAGAAGTTATTGCTACTAAGTAGGTTAGACCATGAGTTGCTTGGACAGATATGGGTCATTTTCCCCTAGTCGCCCATGTATCAACTTCTGGCACTGGACGCACTGACTGTTTGGGGACTGACTGTCTTCCAACTTCCAGCCACGCCATTCTATTTTGCATGTCAACCACATAAGTTGTCTTCAGCAGTAGGGTCTTACCACTAACCTTTGGTGGGTCATCAAGTACTCTGACAGAAATCTGTCTGTCTTTTAGGAAACCTTGTATGTCTCTCTGATCAAAAGCTCATTGTGGATGATAGCCCCATGCTGGTACCGGGAGTTACAAGTCAGTGCCCACTAAGAAAATGAGGAAAAAGATAACTAATATACAAGAGTGAGAGAGAAGAGAGAGGAAGAGGGAGAGGGAGAAGGAGGGAAGGAAGATGTAGAAGATTAAGGTTAGTTGTGATCCTACACTCTCCAGTGTCTTGTGGTTATGGTGTTCCCTGTAAAGCCCTGGTGAAGGATCAGCCATTTGGTCTGTCTTTTAGTAAGTAGAATTTTATGGTACCATTGCCATTTGGGTCTAGATTTGTGTTTCCCACCCCTTTGATTCCCTCCCCTCCCTCCCCTTCCATCCTAGTGTCTAGTCCACAAGATGCTTGTGGGATATGTAAGGTATCTTGGGTAGATTCAGGTTAGGTACTGTAGATGAGTGACACTATGTGGCATTTTTTTTTTTTTTCTGTGAATGGATAAGTTCACTGAGAATGATCTGTTCCAGGTTCAACCATTTTTCCTCAAATTTCATTGTGTCATTTTTTTCTTACTGTTGAATTCCATTGTGTAGATATGCCACATCTCAATTATCCATTCTTCTAGTGATGGACATCTGGGTTTATTCCAGCTCTTTGCTATCACAAATTGAGACGCTACAAACATGGTTGAGCAAATCTCTCTAGCCTGTGGTTTGAAAATTTTATGGTAGTTGCCCAGTAAGGGAATAACTCAGTCTGTTGGTATCTCTACAGTCAGCTTTTTCAGAAGTCTGCATATTGCTTTCCAAAGTGGTTGTAACATCCTACATTCCCACCAACAGTGGATGAGTGCTCCTACTTCTCGATGTCCTCACTAGCATTTGTTTTTATTTGATTTTTTAATGTTTGCTATCCTTATTGGAGTAAGTTGGAATCTCATAGTTGTTTTAATTTGCATTTCTCTGATGATTAGGGATGATGAACATTTTCTTATGTGTATGTTTTCCATTTGCATTTCTTACTCTTTAAACTGCATGTTCATCTCTTTGCCCCATTTTGTGAGTGGGTTATTTGACTTCTTACTGTTTAGATTTTTTAGTTCTTTGTAGATTCTAGAGATTAGGCCTGTATCAGTTGAATAACCTGCAAATATTTTCTTCCATTCTGTGGGTAATCTATTGGCTTTGCTTATTATATGTTTGTCTGTAAAGAAACTCTTCAGCTTCATGTGATCCCGTTGGTTGAGTGATGGTTTAAGATTGTGAGCTACTGGGGTTTTGTTCAGGAAGTCTTTTTCCATTCCTATATCATGGAAAGTACTTCCTAAATTTTCTTCCAGTAGTATTCGAGTTTCTAGTCTTATATTGAGGTCTTTGATCCATTTGGACTCGATTATAGTGCATGGTGAAATGTGGGGATCAAATTTCAGTTTCCTGCTTATAGTTATCCAGTTTGTCCATCACCATTTGTTGAAGATGCTGTCTTTTTTCCAGCCTATATTGTTTGGGCCTTTATCGAATATCAGGTACCTATATTTGTTTGACCCAACGTCTGGGGCCTCAAGTCTATTCCATTGGTCTATACTCCTCTTTTTATGCCAGTACCATGCTGTTTTTATTACTATGGCTTTGTAATATAGCTTTAGATCAGGAATGGGGATGCCTCCAGAGGTATTTCTTTTGCTGAGAATATGTTTGTAATGTGAGGACTTCTGTCTTTCCAGATGAAATTTGAGATCATTTTTTCTAGCTCTGTGAAGAACACTGTTGGCATTTTAATTGGAATTGAATTAAATCTGTATATTGCCTTTGGTAGGATTGTCATCTTCACAATGTTAATTCTGCCTATCCAGGAACATGGGACGTCTTTCCATTTTCTCAAGTCCTCCTCAATTTCTTTTTTGAGTGTTTTTATGTTTTTGTTGTATAGATCTTTCACTTCCTTGGTTAACATTATTCCCAGGTATTTTATTTTATTTTTTGTTAGTATTGAAAATGGGACTATGTCCTTAATTTCTTTCTCTGTATCTTTCTTATTTGCATACAGGAGGGCTACTGATTTTTGTGCATTGATTTTGTATCCTGCTACTTTGCTATAGGAGTTAATCACCTATAGGAGTTTTGGGATGGAGACTCTTGAGTCTCTTACATATATAGTCAGGTCATCAGTGAATAAAGCTAATTTAACTTCCTCCTTTCCAAATTGTATCCCTGTTATTTCCTTCTCCTGTCTTATTGTTTGAGCTAGGACTTCCAGTACTATATTAAAAAGCAGAGGTGAGAGTGGACAACCCTGTCTTGTTCCTGATCTTAATGGAAATTCCTCCAGTCTCTCTCCATTAGGTAATATTTGGGCCTACGGAGCTCTCTATATTGCCTTTATTAGGTTAAGATATGAACCGACCATGCCAATTCTCTCCAATATTTTCATCATTAAGTGATATTGTATCTTGTCAAAGGCCTTTTCTGCATCTATCGAAACGATCATGTGGTTTTTATGTTTAACCTTGTTTATGTGGTGTATTACATTGGCAGATTTTGGTATGTTGAACCAACCCCATGTTCCTGCGATGAATCGCACTTGGTCAAGGTAGATAATGCTTTTGATGTATTGTTGGATTCGGTTTGCAAGGATATTGTTTAGGATATATGCATCTAAATTCATCAGGAAAATAGGCCAGTAGTTTTCTTTTCTTGTGGCATCTCTGCCTGGTTTTGGAATTAGGGTGATGCTAGCTTCATACAGGAGTTGGGTAGCTTTCCCTGTTCACAAATTGTGTGGCACAGTTTGAGGAAGATTGGTTTGAGTTCTTCCATGAAGGTTTGATAGAATTCAGCTGAGAAGCCATCTGGTCCTGGACTCTTCTTTTTTGGGAGGTTTTTTTATTACTTTTCCAATCTCCATGAGTGTGATGGGTTGATTGAGGTGATTGATCTGCTCTTTGTTTAGCTTTGCTGGATGGTATGCGTCCAGGAATTTATCCATCTCCTCCACATTATCCAGTTTTGTGGAGTAGAGGTTTTTGAAATAAGTCCTGATGGTTCTCCCTATTTCAATTATGTCTGTTGTGATCTCTCCTTTTTCATTTTGAATTTTGGTAATTTGAAGCTTCTCCTTTTTTTGCTTGATCAGATTGGCCAGGGGTTTGTCAATCTTGTTTATTTTCTCAAAGAACCAGCTCTTTGTTTTGTCAATTGTCTTTATTGTTTCCTTGGTTTTCAATTCATTGATTTCTGCTCTGATTTTAATTATTTCTTTTCTTCTGGAGCTCTTTGGGTTCGATTTTTCTTGTTTTTCCAGTGCCTTTAGGTGGATGGTTAGGTTATTGTTTTGGGACCTTTCTGTCCTTTTTATGAAGGCATTGAGTGCTATGAATTTTCCCCTGAGGACCGCCTTCCTTGTGTCCCATAAGTTTTGGCACAATGTGTTCTCATTGTCATTCAATTCCTGAAATTTTGCATTTTCATTTTTTATTTTATCCACTATCCATTTATTGTTTAAAATTGTGCTGTTCAGTTTCCAGGTGCCCTTGGGATTCTTGGTGGTTCTTTTGTTGTTGATTTCTAGCAATATAGCATTGTGATCTGATATCATGCAGGGAATTATGTCAATCTTCCGAAATTTGTGGAGGCAGTCCTTGTGACCCAGTATATGGTCTATTTTAGAGAATGTTCTATGGGCTGCTGAGAAGTATGTGTAATCTGTGGGTTTGGGATGGAAAGTTCTGTAGATATCTGTTAGGTCTAAGTGATCTATGGTTTTGTTGAGCTCTCTTACTTCTCTGTTGAGTTTCTGTTTGGATGATCTGTCTATTACTGATAATGGTGTATTGAAGTCCCCAGCTATGATGGTCTTGGTGGTTATTTCTGTTTTATTGTGAAGTAGGTTTTGTTTTATGAACTGTGGTGCCCCTGTGTTTGGTGCATACAGATTTATGATTGTAATATCCTTTTGATGGATCATTCCCTTGATAATGAGGAAGTGCCTTTTTTGCTTTTTTGATTATTTTTGGTTTGAAGTCTATTTTATCTGATATTAATATACCTACGCCTGCTTGTTTCTTATTCCCATTTGCTTGGAATATTGTTTTCCACCCTTTCACCCTGAGGAGGTGTGTTTCTTTAATGGTGAGGTGGGTTTCTTCAAGGCAACAGATTGAGGGGGTCCAATTTTTTGATCCATCTTGTTAGCTTGTGTCTCTTGATGGGTGAATTAAGGCCATTAATAATTAGGGTAAGGACTGTGAGGTTTGATTTGATCCCTGCCATATTGTGATGGTAAATGTGGGTTGGTGTGTTCATGGACCTTGAAGATTTTTGTACCTACTCTGAGTTTGGTTATTGTGATCTGCTTCTTGTGGGCAACTGAGTTTGATTATTGTTTTCTTCTCTGTGGAGAATTTCCTGAAATACTCTCTGTAGGTTTGGTTTTGTGTTTATATAATTGTAAAGCTGAGTTTTGTTGTGGAATGTTTTTCTTTCACCATCTATTATGAGGGATTCTTTTGCTGGGTAGAGTAGTTTGGGTTGGAAGCCATAGTTTCTTAGACTTTGCAGTGTTTCATTCCAGGCCTTTCCAGCTTTCAGGGTTTCCATTGAGAAGTCTGAAGTCATTCTGATGGGGTTACCTTTGAAGGTGGTGTGCTGTTTTTCCCTAGCTGCTTTTAGGATTTTCTCTTTGGTGTCAATGTTTAGAGTCTTAATGAGAATATGTCTTGGAGAGTTTCTCCTTTGGTCCAGTCTGTCTGGAGTTCTATTGGCTTCTTGTATCTTGATGGGCCTTTCTTTTAAGAGACTGGGGAAGTTCCTCAATTATTTTGTTAAATAAGTTCTCCATGCCTTTGATCTTAATTTCTTCTCCTTCTGGTATTCCAATGATCCTGATATTAGGACATTTAAGTGTATTCCACAATTCCTTCATGTTCTGTTCACTGGAGCTTTTGGACTTACTGAAATTTTTGAACTCTTGAACTGTTTCTTCAATCTTGTCTTCCAGATCAGAGTTTCTATCCTCCACTTGGCTGACTGTATTCTTGAGAGCTTCTAGAGACTTTTGGGCTTGTTCAATTAAGTTCACATTTTCTACTACTGTTCTATGTATTACTTCCATCCCTCTGTCAAGCTCCCTTTTCACATCACTTTGTAATTTTCTTAATGATTCTTGGAATTGATCCTTGCTTTTCTTTTTGTCTTCATTTAGCATGGCCTGCTGATTTTTAAGGTCTTCTTTTTTTTTCACTCTCCCTCAAATCTCTTAACTCTCTTTGAACTCCTTCCAATTTCTTATCTGTTAGTTCTAGTTTAGCCATGACAGCATCCTCACGATTATCGGTCCTTTGTTGCTCTCCTGCATGTTCTACCAGTAGGTTGGTCAGGGTTGCATTGCTCATAGCTTCAGTTTGTTGTTCTGATCGTAATGGTTCTTCTATGTTTTGGTTAGATGTATTCATTGTAGGACTGGGTGATGTAACTGGATTTTCTTGCATTTGATTTTTCATGTTATTTCTTTTGTGCTGTGGTCTGCCCATGACAGTGTATGGGCACGTAGGTGGGTGTATCAGCCTGGGCTCAAGCACCCTGGGAATCTGAGGCAGCCTGGGGCAGTTGCCAAACATCCTTGGCTTTGGCTCTCACTTACCAAAGCCTCCTATCTACTGCCTGGCAGGGGCCCCAAAGATGCCTGAATTATCAAGTGGTAATGTGCCAAAGCTGCCTGTGTTCGAGCTAGGAGTGACACTGAGGCACCAAGCACTGAAGCAGCCCGATCTCTGGCTGGGAACACTGGGACCAGGAAGCAGTCTGCGCTGCCCCACCACAGGACAATGGCAGACTGCCGGCATGGCCGACAGGTAGGGGATGGCACCTGAACTGGCACAAGCGAAAGGCACAGTCTGAGCTTGTGTGGCAGTTGCTGTGGGACTGAGCTCACTCAGTAAGTGGGTGAGTGGACCAGTGTAAGGAGCAATCTAAGCTTCCGCATGCAGGGATCGATTGGCGTGCAGCAGCCACAGTGTCGGCACTGGCGGCAGTGGCAGGAGCGCTGTGGACAGGGTGGTTATTTGGGGGGAGGGGTGGGCTACCCCCCCATGAGGTTATCCTCAATTCCGTGTTTCCCCCACCTCTGTGCCCTCCCAGATTTCTCTCCCCTAAAAGCCCCAATGAACCCTTAATATCTTGCCTTCCTTTCGCCAGATTTGCAGCGCAGCTAGACAGTTGCCATCTTGGTCGAAGTCCCTATTGTTTAGGTATGTGACTTCGTTGTAGATTCTGGAAATTAGGCCTCTGTCATTTGGATATTCATCAAATATTTTCTCCCATTTTGTGTGTAATCTATTCACTTTGCTTATTCTATGCTTCTCTGTGAAGAAACCTTTCAGCTTCATAATAACCCACTGCTTGAGTGATTGTTTAAGATCCTGTAGTTTTGAGGTTTTGCTCAGGAAGTCTTTTCCCATTCCTAAGTTATGAAATGTTCCTCCTAACTTTTCTTCCAGTAGTAGCCAAGTTTCTGGTGTTATATTGAGGTCTTTGACCCATTTGGACTTGAGTGTTGCACATGGTGGAGATGAATGGATGAAATTTGAGTTTCTTGCATATGGTTATCCAGTTTTTCCAGCACCATTTGTTGAAGATACTGTCTTTTTTCCAGCCTATATTGTTAAGGTCTTTGACAAATATCAAGTAGTTGTAGTTACATGACCTAAAGTCTGGGTCCTCAATTCTATTCCATTGGCCTATACTCCTGTTTTTATGCCAGTACCATGCTGTTTTTATTACTATAGCTTTGTAATATGGCTTTAAATCAGGTATGGTGATGCCTCCAGAGGTGTTTCCTTTGCAGAGGATATGCTTGGATATCTAAGGCCTTCTGCTTTTCCATACGAATTTTGAGATCAATTTTTATATCTCTGTGAAGAATGATGTAGGGAGTTTGATGGAAATTACATTAAATCTGTAGATTGCCTATGGAAGGTTTGTCATTTTTTTTTATTTTCCTTTCTTCTGTGGGCGGGGGGATGGCAGGGTTTATATTTTTTATTTTATTTTATTTCTTCTCAATTTTTAAAAAAATATTTCCCATGATTATAAAAAATATCCCCTGGTAATACCCTCCCTCCACCTCCTTTCACCCTTTGAAATTCCATTCTCCATCAACCCCCGCCATCTCAATCAGTCTCTCTTTTATTTGGGTGTCATGATATTGCCCTCCTCTTATGATGATCTTGTGTAGGTAGTGTCAGGCACTATGAGGTCAGGGATATCCAGGCCATTTTATGTCTGGAGGGAGCTTGTTGCAAGGAGTCCTACCCTTCCTTTGGATCTTACATTCTTTCCACCACCTCTTCTGCATTAGACCCTGAGCCTTGGAAGGTGTGATCAAGATGTTACTAGGTGCTCTAGTCACTTCTTTCCAGCATCATGATACCTTCTGAGTCATCCCAAGGTCACTGCCATCTGAAAAGAGAAGATTCTCTACCGAAAGTGAGAGTAGCATTAATATAAGGGTATATTAATATTGAATATTAAGAGAAGTGCTTACTGGGCAGTTTGATAAGCATAGTATATACACTTATCCAGACATCAGCAGATGTTACACCCCTGGGGCTCATGACTACCCCTGTTTTAAGTTTACAGTATCTGTGATGTATTCCCTCCCATGGAGTGGGCGTCCAGTCCAATTGGAGGGCAGTTGGTTTCCACCATGATAGACATGTCACTATTGCACCCATTGGATCATTTGGCCCATCTGGCCAATTATAAGGCTTGTAGTTTCCAGTGTTGAGTATCTTCACTGGTGGTATCTCTTTCTCCCATTGAACTGCAGGTAGAATGGCTTCTTCCAGCTTTCTGTCAGCTGGTCTACATGGAGGAGGTTATCAGCTCAGTTCCGGCAGGATTTCTCAGTGGCCTTGCAGCCCATATATGTGGAGTCTTCAGCAATAGGGTCTTACCATCGCTTGCTGGTGGGAAACCAAGGTCTTGGCAAAGGCCTGTAATGTTTTGGGGACATCAGGGACCTCCATGACCAACAACTCACTGGAGGTATCCCATCCCTGGCACTGAAAATTTTCTAGCAACGATCTACTGCTCCTGAGTGTTCCACTGTCCAAAACAGGAGGATTACATATGATTTATTTATATCCTCTTAGATTTTGACTAGCCCTCCCTCCACCTTTCCTTTAATCAATCTCCTTCCCTGACCTCATGTTGGGCCTTTTCACCATTGTTAATCTATTCCTGTGCTTACATATATACAATACCAACCTATTAGGTACCCTCCTCCCTTCCCTTCTCTTCCCTTTGTATCTCTTTTGTAGCTTACTGGCCTCTGCTACTGAGTTTTTTCCTTCTCACACAGAAACCCAATCATCTGTAGCTAGGATCCAGATATGAGAGAGAACATGCGGCCCTTGGCTTTCTGGGCCAGGGTTACCTTACTTAGTATAATCCTTTCCAGATCCATCCATTTTTCTGCATATTTCATAACTTCATTTTTCCTTACTGCTGAGTAGAACTCCATTGTATAAATGTGCCATATCTTCATTATCCACTCATCAGTTGCAGGATATCTAGCCTGGTTCCATTTCCCAGCTATTATGAACTGAGCAGCAATAAACATGGTTGAGCACATACTTCTAAGGAAATGGCATGAGTCCTTAAGATATATGCCTAGGAGTGCTATAACTGGGTCATATGGTAGATCAATCTTTAGCTGTCTTAGGAACCTCCACACTGATTTCCACAATGGCTGGACCAGATTGCATTCCCACCAACAGTGTAGAAGGATTCCTCTTTTTCCACATCCCTGCCAGCATTTATGATCATTTGTTTTCATGATGGTACCCAATCTGACAGGAGTGAGATGGAATCTCAATGTAGTTTTAATCTGCATTGCCCTGATGACTAGGGACACAGAACATTTTTTTAGATACTTATATGCCATCCGTATTTCTTCTTTTGAGAACTCTCTATTTAACTCCATAGCCCATTTTTTGATTGGCTTGTTTGATTTCTTATTATTTAACTTTTTGAGTTTTTTGTATATCCTAGATACTAATCCTCAATCAGATACATAGCAGGTGAAGATTTTTCCCATTCTGTGGGTTGCCTCTTTGCTTTATTCACCATGTCCTTTGCAGTACAAAATCTTTGTAATTTCATGAGGTCCCAGTGGTTAATTTGTGGTTTAATTGCCTGAGCAATTAGGGTTGTATTCAGAAATTCTTTGCCAGGACCACCAATATGTTGAAAGTTTTCCCTTACTTTTTCCTCTAGCAGTTTTATAGTTTCCTGTCTGATGTTAAGGTCTTTAATCCATTTGGACTTAATTCTTATGCATGGAGAGACAAAAAATGCATCTTCATCCTTGTACAAATACATATCCAGTTTTCCCAACACCATTTGCTGAAGAGGCTGTCTTTTCTCCAATGAGCGATGTTTTTCCACTTCCTAGTGTCTTCTGCAATTTCTTGCTTGAGTATTTTGAAGTTTTCATTGTAGAGGTCCTTTACTTCCTTGGTTAGGTTTATTCCAAGGTACTTTATTTTCTTTGATGCCATTGTGAATGGGAGTGATTCTCTTATTTCATCCTCTCTGTGTTTCTTGTTAGCATATAGGAAGGCTACTGATTTCTGTGTATTTCTTTTGTATCCTGCTACATGGCTGTAGGTTTTTGTAAGCTCTAACAGTTTGCTGGTAGAGTCTTTAGGGTCCTTTATGTATAGAATCATGTCACCTGCAAATAATGATAACTTGATCTCTTCCTTTCCAATTTGTATCCCTTTTATGCGCACCTCTTGCCTTATTGCTATGGCTAAGACTTCCAGTACTATATTAAATAAAAGTGGGGACAGGGGACACCCTTGTCTTGTTCCTGACTTTAGTGGAAAAGCTTCCAGTTTTTCCCCATTTAGTTATGTGTTGGCTATAGGCTTGTCATAAATAACCTTTACTATATTGAGATATGTTCCTTCTATTCCCAGTCTCTGTAGGACTTTTATCATGAAGGGATGTTGGATTTTGTCAAATGCTTTCTCTGAATCTGATGAGATGATCATATGAGTTTTGTCCTTCAATCCATGTATATAGTGTATTACATTTATCAATTTGCATATATTGAACCATCCCTGCATCTCTAGGATAAAGCCTACTTGGTCAGGGTGATTGATCTTTCTGATATATTCCTATATCCTGTTTTCCAATATTTTGTTGAGAATTTTTGCATCTATGTTCATGAAGGAGATTGGTCTGTAATTTTCTTTTTTTGTTCTATCTTTGCCTGGTTTTAGTATCCGGGTGAGGATGGCTTCATAGAAGGATTTTGGTAGGATTCCTTCTTTTTCTATTTTATGGAAAAGCTTAAGAAGCAATGGTGTTAGCTCTTCCCTGAAGGTCTGGTAAAATTCAGCAGTGAATCCATCTGGGCCTGGACTTTTTTTAGTTGGGAGATTTGTTGAGGGTTTATCAATCTTCTTTGTCCTTTGAAAGAACCAACTCTTTGTTTCATTGATTCTTTGGATTTTTTTTTTTTTTAGTTTCTATTTCATTAATTTCTGCCCTAATCTTTATTATTTCTTCCTGTCTGCTGATTTTGGGTTTGCCTTGTTCTTCTTTTTCCAAGGTTTAAGGTGAAGCATTAGGTCATTTACTTGCGACCTTTCTAATTTCTTAATATAGGCACTTAAAGATATAAATTTACCTCTTAGGACTGCCTTCATTGTATCCCAGAGATTTTGCTATGTTGTGTTCTCATTATCGTTCGACTCTATAATTTTTTTTATTTCCCAGTTGATTTCTTCATTGACCCATTCATCATTTAGTAATGTGTTGTTTAATTTCCATGATTTTGTGTATGCTCTATAGCCTTTTTTACTATTGATTTGTAGTTTGATCCATTGTGGTCAGATAGAATGCAAGGAATTATTTCTATTTTCCTGTATTTGTTAAGATTTTCTTTGTGTCCTAATTTATGGTCTACTTTAGAGAATGTTCTATGTGCTGCTGAAAAGAATGTATATTCTGTAGCATTTGGAGGAAATGTCCTGTGTATATCTGTTAGGTCCATTCCTTCTATGACCTCATTTAGTCCAGATGCCTCTTTGTTTATTTTCTCCCGGGATGACCTGTCAATTGATGAGAGTGGGGTGTTGAAGTCCCCCACTACCACTGTGTTTGGTGTTATCTGTGACCTTAGTTCTAATAGCATTTGTTTGATATTCATTTGGGGGCCCTCATGTTAGGTGCATATATGTTTAAGATTGTAATGTCCTCCTGTTGGAAGGTGCCTTTAATCACTATAAAGTGGCCTTTCTTATCTTTCTTAACTAATGTTGGACTGAAGTCTACCTTGTCAGATATTAGGATAGCAACCCCTGCTTGTTTTCTAGGACTAATTGCTTGAAACACCATTTTCCACCCTTTCACTCTAAGATAGTGTCCATCCTTTGTAGAAAGATGGGTTTCTTGGAGGCAAACAAATTGAAGGATCCTGCTTTTTAACCCAGTCTGCAATCCTATGTCTTTTGGTTGGGGCAAGAGGCCTTTGGTATTAAGAGATATTATTGAAAGGTGTGTATACATTTTTGTCATTTTTTTGTAGTTCTTCCAGTTTTACCTTTGCTCTCTTGTGTTAACTAGTATTTGAGTATTGTTTGTTTTTTCCCAGTTCCTTAGATGTGTGTTTTTCTTTTTCTTCAGCATGGAGGATTCTTTCAAGTATTTTCTGTAGAGCTCGTTTTGTCTTCAAATAGGGTTAGGTTTGCCATTTTCACAGTGTTAATTCTGCCTATCCAGGAGCATGGGAGGTCTTTCCATTTTCTTAATTCCTCCTCAATTTCTGTTTTGAGTGTTTTTATATTTTCATTGTATACATCTTTCACTTCCTTGGTTAATGTTATTCCAAGATATTTTATTTATTTATTTATCTATTGCTATTGAAAATGGGATAATGTCACTTATTTCTTTCTCTGTGTCTTTGTCATTTGCATATAGAAAGGCTACTAATTTTTGTGCATTGACTTTATATCCTGCTACTTTGCTGAAGGAGTTTATCACCTTTAAGTGTTTTGGAATGGAGGCTCTTGGGTCTCTTACATATAGAATCATGTTGTTTGCAAATAGCGTTAACTTGACTTCTTCCTTTCCAAATTGTATCCCTTTTATTTCTTTCTCCTGTCTTTTTGCTTCAGCTAGGTTTTACAGTACTATGTTAAAGAGCAGAGGTGATATTAGACACCCCTGTCTTGTTCCTGATCTCAATGGGAATTCCTTCAGTCTCTCTGTATTAAATATTATTTGGGCTTTAGGAGCTTTGTATATAGCCTTTATTGTGTTAAGATATACACCGACCATGCCCATTCTCTCTTTTTTTTTTTTTTTTTTTTTTTTTTTTTTTGTTTTTCGAGGTAGGGTCTCACTCTAGCCCAGGCTGACCTGGAATTCACTATGGAGTCTCAGGGTGGCCTCGAACTCACAGCGATCCTTCCTACCTCTGCCTCCCGAGTGCTGGGATTAAAGGCGTGCGCCACCACGCCCTGCGCCCATTCTCTCCAATGTTTTGATTATGAAGTGATGTACTTTGTCAAAGGTCTTTTCTGCATCTGTCAAAATGATCATGTGGTTTTTGTGTTTAACCTTGTTTATATGGTGTATTCCATTGACAGATTTCCATATCTTGAAATACCCCTGTGTTCCTGGGATGAAGCCCACTTGATCACGGTGGATAATGGATTTGATGTGGTGTTGAATTTGGCTTGCAAGGATTTTGTTCAGGATCTTTGCATCTAAGTTCATCAGGGAAATAGGCCTGTAGTTTTCTTTTCTTGTGGCATCTCTGTCTGGTTTTGGTATTAGGGTGATAGTAGTTTCATAGAAGGAGTTGGGGGATTTTCCTGATCTCCAATTGTGTGGCACAGTTTGAGAAGGATGGGTTTCAGTTCCTCCATGAAGGTTTGATAGAATTGAGCTGAGAAGCCATCTGGTCCTGGACTCTTCTTTTTGGGGAGGTTTTTTTTTTTTTTAATCACCTTTCCATTTCAGTGGGTGTGATAGATTTGTTTAGGAAATTAATATGCTCTGAGTTTTGCATTGGTACATGGTATGTTTCTAGGAATTTATCCATTTCCTCTATATTTTCTAATTTTGTGGAGTAGAGGTTTTTGAAATAAGACCTGATGATTTTTCCAATTTCTCTTATGTTTGTTGTGATCTCTCCTATTTCATTTCTAATTTTATTAACTTGAAGCACCTCTTTTTTTTTGCTTGATCAAATTGGCCAAGGGTTTGTCATTCTTGTTTATTTTTTCAAAGAACCAACTTTTTGTTTCTTCAATTTAATAATTGTTTTCTTAGTTATCAATTCATTAATTTCTGCTCTGCTCTTAATTATTTCTTTCCATCTGGAGTTTTTTGGGTTGGATTTTTCTTGCTTTTCCAGTGCCTTTAAGTGGATGGTTAAGTTATTGATTTGGGATTTCTCTGTCTTTTTTATGAAGGCATTTAGTGCTATGAATTTTTCCCTCAGGACTGCCTTCATTATGTCCCATAAGTTTTGGTATGATGTGTTCTCATTGTCATTCATTTCTAGAAATTTCTCTATTTCATTTTTTATTTCATCCACTATCCATTTATTGTTTAAAAATGTGCTGCTCGGTTTCCAGGAGCTTATGGGAAATTTTTGTTTTCAATTTTTTTATTAACAACTTCCATGATTATAAAAAAATATTCCATTGTAAAGCCCTCCTTTCCCCCACTTTCCCCTTTGAAACTCCATTCTCCATCAAATCTCCTCCCCCTCTGAATCAGTCTCTGTTTTATTTTGATGTCATCATCTTTTCCTCTTATGATGATGGTCATGTGTAGGTAGTGTCAGGCACTGTGAGGTCATGGATATTCAGGCCATTTTGTGTCTGAGGGCAACACATTGTAAGGAGTCCTACCCTTCCTTTGGCTCTTACATTCTTTCCACCATGTCTTCCTCAATAGACCCTGAACCTTGGAAGGTGTGATAGAGATTTTGTTGTGCTGAGCACTCCTGTCACTTCTTTCCAGCACCATGATGCCTTCTAAGTCATCCCAAGGTCACTGCCATCTGAAAAGAGAAGATTCTCCACCAAACGTGAGAGTAGCATTAATATAAGGGTGTGAACATTAAGAGAAGTGCGTACTGGGCAGTTTGATAAGTATAGTACATATATTTAGCCAGACAGCAGCAGACATTATACCCCTAGGGCTCATGTTTTAAGTTTTCAGTGTCAGGGATGTATTCCCTCCCATGGAGTGGGCCTCCAGTACAATTAGAGGATAGTTGATTTCCACCATGACAAATGTACCACTATTGCACCCGTTGGCTCATTTGGCCTGGCTGGCCAAATATAAAGATTTGAGTGTCACTGTTGAGTATTTTCACTGGTGATTTCTCTCCCATTGAACTGCATGCAAAATGCTTCTTCCAGCTTTCTGCCAGTTGGTCTACATGGAGGAGGTTATCAGCTCAGTTCCGGCAGGATTTCTCAGTGGCCTTGCAGCCAAAGTATGTGGAGTCTTCAGCAATAGAGTCTTGCCATCTATTCTGGTAGGAAACCAAGGGCCTTGGCAATGGCCTATAATGTCTTGGGGGCATCAGGGTCCAACCTTACCAACAACTCACTGGAAGGTGTCCCAAACCTGGCACTGAAAATTTTCTAGCAACAATATATGGCTTCTGAGTGTTTCATTATCCAAAATAGTAGGTTTCTACATGATTTATATATGTCCTCTTAGATTTTGATTAGCCTTCCCTCCACCTTGGGATTTTTGGTGGGTGTTTTGTGGTTAATTTCTAGCAATATAGCATTTTCATGTGATATTATGCAGGGGATTATGTCAATCTTCCTAAATCTATGGAGGCAGGCTTTGTGACCCAGGATATGATCTATTTTAGAGAAGGTTTCATGTGCTGCTGAGAAGAATGGGTACTCCATGGATTTGGGATGTCCTATAGATATCCGTTAGGTCTAAATGTTCTGTTCTTGTTGAGCTCTCTCCCTTCCCTGTTGAGTTTCTGTTTGGATGACCTATCTATTGCTGACAATGGTGTATTGGTGTCCCCAAATATGATGGTTATTTCTGTTTTATTGTTGAGTAGGTTTTGTCTTATGAATTGTGGTGCACCTGTGTTTGGTGCATAAAGATTGATGATTGCAATATCCTCTTGCTGGATCAGTAGGAAGTGGCCTTCTTTGTCTTTTTAAATTAATTTTGGTTTGAAGTCTATTTTAGCTGATATAAGTATGGCTATGCCTGCTTGTTTCTTATTCCCACCTGAGGAGGTGTCTGCCTTTAGTGATGAGGTCGGTTTCATGAAGACAACAGATTGAAGGGTATAGTTTTCTGACCCACCCTGTTACTTTATGAATTTTGATGGGCGAATTAAGGCCATTGATATTTAGGGTAATGACTGTGAGGTTTGATTTGATCCCAGCCATATTATGTTGGTTTATGTGGTTTGGTGTTTTCATGGACTTTGAAGTCTATTGTGCCTTCTCCGAGTTAGGTCATTGTGATCTGCTTCTTGTAGGTACTTGAGGTTGATTATTTGATTCTTCTGTGTGGAGAATTTCCTGAAATACTCTCTGTAGGTTTGTTTTGTGTTCATATAGTTGTACAGTTGAGTTTTGTCATGGAAGGTTTTTCTCTCAGCATCTATTAGGAGGGATACTTTTGCTGGGTAGAGTAGTTTGGGTTGGAAGCCATAGGTTCTTAGTCTTTGCAGTGTTTCATTCCAGGCCCTTCTAGCTTTCAGGGTTTCCATTGAGAAGTCTGAAGTAATTCTTTTTTTTTTTTTTTTCATTTTAACATTTTATTCTTTTTGATTCCTTGGAATTGCGCTGTCCACAGTTATGGTGAGTTCTCTCACCTCAGCCTAATCTAGAATATCCCTCACAAATATTCCTAGAGATTCATTCCTATGATGAGTCTAAATCCTATCAAATTGACAAGCAGAGATTAACCACTGCAAACTGTAAGGAAATTGTACTCCTTAAGCATCCCTTTAACAGTATACAATAATGCCATTTGTCTTACATACTAATAATGCATAACATCATTAGTTTTTATTATTGTTGAAATGTGAAATAATAGTAGATACATAAATGTACAAAATTATCTGAATATATAACAGAATAGATAACTGTTTAGTAAATTGTTAATATGCTCATATGTTTTATACTTGCATGATATAGACTACATATCTTTAAAATAGTTTTTTGTTTATTTTTATTTATTTATTTGAGAGCAACAGACAGAGAAAGAAAGAGGGAGGGGGGGGAATGGGCATGTCAGGGCTTCCAGCCACTGCAAACGAACTCCAGACGTGTGCGCCCCCTTGTGCATCTGGCTAACGTGGGTCCTGGGGAATTGAGCCTTGAACCGGAGTCCTTAGGCTTCACAGGCAAGCGCTTAACAGCTAACCCATCTCTCCAGCGCAGACTATATATATATATATATATATATATATTTTTTTTATTAGTCAGTTCTGTATTCAGCAAATACAGTCAGTTTGGTACCATTATTAGGCTCATCCGTGACCTACCCCCTCCCCTTGGCCCCTCCTTGTTGAGGTATACGGGTCATGCATTGTGGAGTTAGCCCACAGTTATGGGTAAGCTAAATGTCTCTGCATATCATGACCCAACATGTGACTCTGACATTCTTTCCGCCCCCTCTTCCGCAAAATTTCCCTGAGCCATGTTGGGTTCATTTTTGGTCTGCTTCGAGAAGTCTGAAGTAATTCTGATGGTGTTACCTTTGAAGGTGGTGTGCTGTTTTTCCCTATCTGCTTTTAGGATTTTCTCTTTGGTGTCAATGTTTAGAGTCTTAATGATAATACGTCTTGGAGAGTTTCTCCTTTGGTCTAGTCTCTTTTGAGTTCTGTTGGCTTCTTGTATCTTGATGGGCCTTTCTTTTAAGAGACTGGGGAAGTTTTCTTCAATTATTTTGTTAAATAAGTTCTCCATGCCTTTGGTCTGATTATCTTCCCCTTCTGGTTTTCCCATGATCCAAATGTTAAGACGTTTTGAGGGTATCCCACATTTCCCTCATGTTCTGTTCATAGAAAGTTTTGAAGTTATTGAAACTTTTGCACTGTGCAATTGTCTCTTCTGTTTTGTCTTCCCAATCTAAGTTTCTATCCTCCACATGGCTGACTCTGTTCTAAGGAGTCTTGGGCTTGTTCAATTAGGTTTGCATTTTCTACTTGTTTTCTAAGTATGGTTTCTATCCCTCTGTCAAATTTCCTTTTCACATAATTTTCTGATTTTCTTGATGTTTCTTCAAATTCCTCCTTGCATTTCTTCATGTCTTCATTTAGCATAGCCAGCTGGTTTTTTAGGGCCTCTTTTGTTCCCCACTTTCCTTTATACCTATTAACTGTGTTTGGACTCATGTTTTCTTATCGTTAGGTCTAGTCTAGTGATAGCAGTGTCCACACAATTATCAGTCCTTTGTGGCTTCTGTGCAAGTTCTACCAATAGCTTGGTCAGGGTTGCATTGCTCATAGCTTCTTTTTGGCTTTCTGATCCTATTATCTCTTCTATGTTTTGATTAGAGACTTCCATGGTAGGACTAGGAGATCTTATTGGATTTACTTGCATTTGATTTATATGTTCTTTCTTTTAGGTTGTGGTCTGCCCATCACAGTGTGGGAGCAGGGAGAATGGGACTGTGATTGCAATGGGTGGGGGAGGTGGTGCAGGTTTTGGAGTGAGGGTAGAGCAAGGAGGTGGGTGGGAGGGTCTGGACAGAGCAGGAGGTTCAAGGCTCACTTGGGGTCAGGGAGGGGCATGGTGAACAGAGGAGGTCTGAATTCACAGGGGTCAGAGGCAGGGCCTGAGCAGAGCAGGTCTCAAATCCTAGAAAAACCTGGATGTCCCTGGCAGAGCAGAGGGGAGGGTGTCAGAATTTGCATATAGGCGGGGCAAAACAGTCGGATCTTAAGTCCTGGTGTGGGGGTGGGGCTAAGCAGAGCTGTCTAAGGAGAATGGGGGCATGGAGGGGTGGGACTGAGTGGGGCAGATCCGAAGTGGCCAGGGCAGTGCCAAGCAGAATGGATTAAAGGAAGCTGCAGGGTGCGGGGCTGCATGGGGTCAGTGGAAGTCCAGGGATGTGCATGGCACAGTGGAGGGATTCCAACGGCAGGGCAGGCAAGGGTGGAGCACAGGAGGGATGTCTCCCTTGGGACAGAGTGAGGAGGGTCAAGTCTCACCTGGGGGTGGAGCAGAGCAAGTCTGAAGTCACCTGGGTCAGGTGCACAGCAGAATGGATGGGGTCAAAATTCTTGTGGAGTGGGGCCAATCGGGTTATTTCTGAAGTCCTGGGGTGGGCAGGGGTGGGATCAAGCAGAGCAGGTTGAAGGAATTCACAGGGGGAGGGGCAGAGTGGAGTAATTTGGAAGACAAGGTGGGTGGGAGAGGGGCAGGGGCAGGACAAAAGTGGGGGGGGTGTTGAGTGGGCAGGGTGGTGGGATCTATGACCATGCAGGGGGAGTGTGGATCTCAGCAACCACCTGTGCCTGGGGTCTCAGGTGGAACTACTGGCCTGGGTATCCTGCCGACAATTACTGCAAGAGTTGCCTGAGGCTGGGACTCTGGTTAGTCACTTCGGGTGACTGGGGGACTGATGGGTTAACTGCGAGCGTGGAAATCAGCTGATTTCCTTTTTTGCCCCTGTGCACCCTCCCACTGGTGATCTATTAGAGATTGCTCTCCCCTAAAAGCCCCAGTGACCCCTTGATTCCTTGCCTCTCCTTCCAGGGAGTTGAGACACAGTTAGGCAGATGCCATCTTGACTGGAAGACCATTTAATTATTTTTATTTTTATTTATTTATTTGAGAGCAAGAGAGAGAGAGAGAGAAAGAGAGAGAGAGAGAAGAGAAAGGAGAGAGACAGAGAGAATGGGTGTGCCAGGGCCTCCAGCCATGGGAAATAACTGCATATGCATGCACCAACTTGTGCATCTGGCCAATGTGGGTCCTGGGGAATCGAGCCTCGAACCACGGTCCTTAGGTTTCACATGCAAGCACTTCACCAATAAGCCATCTTTCCAGCCCCCATTTGATTTTTTTGATGACTGCCATCCTGTCTGGGGTAAGATGGAATCAATTTGTTTTAATTTGCATTTCCCTGGTGACTAAGAATGTTGAACATTTCTTTCTTTTTTTTTTTTTTTGAAGCTTTGTTTTCTTTATTACTTATGTACACAGTGTGTATACAGCCATGCTGATACCATCATTAGCCTCCTCCCTTTACTCCCCCCTCCACAGAAACCCTCCTTCTTGAGTAATGAATGAGTAGTGGCCATTTGCATTTCCTCCTTTGAGAATTCTCTGTTCACCTCTCTGATCCACTTTTTTTTTTGAACAGAAAGTTTAATTTTCTAAAATTAAATTAAAGTTTAGTTTTTTTTATTTTATTGATTACTTAGATTTTTTTTTTTTTAGATTCTAGATATTAGGCTTTCGTTGGAGGCATAGCAGAAAAGTTTTTCTTTCTGTTCTGTGGGTTATCTATTGGCTCTGTTGATGGTATGTGTATCTGTACAAAAGCTTTTTAATTTCAGGAGGTCCCACTGGCTGTGTTTGTTTCATTTCCTGAGCTGCTTGGGTCTGGGGAGGTCCTGTTCAAGAAGTCTTTCCCCAGTCCTATATCTTGGAGAGTTCTCCCTATTTCCCCCTCCAATCATTTTAGAGTTCAGGTCTTATATTGAGGTCCTTGATCCATTTGGAGTTGATTTTTGTGCATGGTAAGAGGATTGGGTCTAGTTACATGTGGTTATCACATTTCTCCAGCACCATTTACAAAGATGCTATCTTTACTCCAGTGTGTTCTGTTGGAGATTTACTGCTTCATAGCTGTGTGATCCTGAGTGTATTTCTCAGCTACCTTGAGGCTTAATTTGTAAGATAGAGAGAATGATTGTACTTGTTTCAACAGTTTTTGAGAAGTACAGGCACAATGGAGGTTAATACCTGGCCCACAGTTCATGTTCCATGAAGGACAGCTGTCATCACTATGCATGAGCAGCTATGAAGTCTTAGAAATAGGAACAAACTTTTCTTGGTGTGGAAGATATCAGGGAAAGCTCATGATCTGGGTATTGAAAAGGAATTCTCAATTCTTGGGAAACCATCTCTCTATTGCTTAGAAGACTCTAATGAACACCATCCAACAAGCTGTTTATGTTATCCCATAAACTGTCCACAAGAATGTTTCCAAAACTTGTGATTCCAATTCAATATACTATAGGGCCAGAGCATGAGTTATAAACACAAGAGCATAACTCTATGAAATTGGATTCAGTGTATTAATAAACCCTCTTCTGGGATAACAAATAGAGTGGGCTGTGAACCCCAGAAGGAGTGAGTTTGAGTCACACATGATACCCACGCGGACCGCTCCTTCCTCCTTCAACTAGCAAGTCTCTGTGAATCCTCTGCTACTGCTATCCACTTTATTTATTTATTTATTTATTTATTTAAGAGGGAGGGAGGGAAGGAGGGAGGGAAAGAGAGAGAGAATGGGCATGCCAGGGCATCCAGCTGCTGCAAACAAACTCCAGATGCATGCATCTGGCTTACATGGGTCCAGGGGAATTGAACCTGGGTCCTTTGGCTTTGCATCTAAGTGCCTTGACCACAAATCCATCTCTCCAGCCCTGTCCACTCTATTTTTAATCACAGTTTGTTTTCTCTATACCTCCACATATCTCCATGACAATTTCGCTTACCTTACTTTACTTTTTATAATAGCAATTATCATCATATAATATGCAATGTAATCTACTTGTTATTTTTGGGAAATTTTTTTTGACTTCACTTTCACATTAGAATTTATACTGTGCAAGGCATGAACTTTTTAAAAAAAAATTTGGTTTATTTTTATTTATTTATTTGAGAGCAACAGACAGAGAGAAAGAGAGAGGGAGAGAGAGAGAGAGAGGGATTGAGAGAGAATGGGCACACCAGGGCCACCAGCCACTGCAAACGAACTCCAGATACATGCGCCCCCTTGTGCATCCTTGTGCATCTGGCTAATGTGGGTCCTGGGGAATTGAGCCTTGAACTGGGGTCTTTAGGCTTCACAGGCAAATGCTTAACCACTAAGCCATCTCTCCAGCCCTGAACTTTTTATTTAACATTTTGTTTACTATGTATACCAAGGATGCTCAACGAAGTGTGGCAAACTGCATATTTATGCAGATACTTACTAAATACTTAATTATCAAACTAGTGTACACATTTTGGCTATAGTTCTGTTAACCTACTATGAAGCAAAAAGAAAGTCTTACTGAAAATTTTAAGTATGAAATGGGGAAATAAACATTTATTTACTTATATTTAAATACTTTATTCATTTGTTTATTTGAGAGATCAACACACAGAGAGAGAATATGCACACCAGAGCCTCTAGCCACTACAAGCAAATTCCAGACGCATGTGCCAGCTTGTATTAAACAGATTAGAAATGCAATATTTTATTTTTTTAAATTTTTTGTTCATTTTTTATTTATTTATTTGAGAGTGACAGACACAGAGAGAAAGGCAGAAAAAGAGAGAGAGAGAGAGAGAGAGAGAGGGAATGGGCACACCAGGGCCTCCAGCCACTGCAAACGAATTCCACACGCATGCGCCCCCTTGTGCATCTGGCTAGAGTGGATCCTGGGGAACAGGGGTCCTTAGGCTTCACAGGCAAACACTTAACCACTGAGCCATCTCTCCAAAGATGCAATATTTTAAAATAACATAGGTGGATTAGAGAGCTTACCCAGTTGATAAAGTGCTTTGATCCTCAGCATCCATATAAATACTGGATGGCTGTGGTGGTCACCTGTAGTCCCAATGTTGGAGGGGCAGAGGGGATTTCCTCAAAATGGCTAGCTAGACTAGCTCAGTCTACAAGATCTATGTTCAATTAAGAGAGCATCCCTCAGTAAGTAAGTGGAGAACAATTAAGTAAGAACCTTATGTCAACCTCTGACCTTCCCTTGCATGCACACATATGTATCCACATGTATACATACACAAAAAACACAGGTAAATGCATAGATTCTTGTCAGTGGATATCATAAATAAAACATCTGTAAGTTTATCAGATCTAAACATTTTCTGAAAATTGTGAGCATGTGTTTAGAATATCAGGGATAAATCATATTTGGTTTCTGAGCACACACCACCGTATAGAGCATGGTAGCTCCTGTATTAAACATAGTGTGTGTCCAGTAAATCTCTGTGGATCTGGTTTGAAGAGTTTAAGGTAAAAATATTGGTAAAATATTGGTTTCAAATGTACACACATGTGCATACATAAACTGGATACTTAAGGGGAAATATTGTTGTTATTTAATTAGGTAAAAGAAGCTGGGAAGGAAATACAATACTTGGTGCCTTGATTTTCCATCTCTATCAACTTGTTCTTTATTTCCATTGGAAATATGGAAGCAAGAATGAAAGAAAGAAACCTTCTTTGCTTATTCATGCAGTGCACACATCACTTGCCATTTGGTATTTATTTTCCAAATGAAGGAGTTAACTTATTGTTTTTTCATCCCTTGGGAATCTAGCTGCCTGACCCATAACTGCCTCCCAGTGAAGCTGAAAAGGACTTCCACTTTCATACTTTATAAAAATAATATTTATTTATTTATTTATTTATTTATTTATTTATTTGAAAGAGAGGAGAGAGAAAGAGAGAGAGAGAGACAGAGAGAGAGAGAAAGAGAGAATGGGTGCTCCAGGGCCTCTAGCCACTGCAAACAAACTTCAGACACATGCAAGACCTTGTACATCTGGATATGTGGGTACTGGGAATTGAACCTGTGTTCTTAGGCTTTTCAGGCAAGCACCTTAACCGCTAAGCTCTCTCTCCAAACACCACTTTATTTCTTGAATGGGACTCACTCATCTTGGACAAGTCAAGAAATATGACAGATCCTACATGGGATCTAATCCTCATTCATCTTGGATAGCAATGGGTGGAGAAGCTTCACATGGTGACAGGTTCTTTTCCATTTTTCCTTTCACTGTCAAGAAAACTAGCTTCAGACATTGTAGTTCTTAATTCCACATGGATATCCAAATTTCTTACCTTCTGTAACAGTTTCTTGCTTAACAAAATGTATGACCAGAAGCAACTTATGGAAGGAAAGGATTATTTCTGGTTTATACTTTAAGGGAAGTTTCATCATGTCAGGGAAAACAGGAACAAGCAGCTGGGCATCACATCGACACAACAGCATGGGGGAAGTAAAGAGAGTGAGCTAGCTAGCACTGATAAACAAGGCTGGGCTATAATCTCAAGGTCCAACATATTACAAACTGAGCCCAGAGAACAGTGAGAACTCCTCTGTCCTGCCCATCCAAGCCCTACTTGGCAAGGCTGATTTTCTCCACTACAGCCTGACACTCCCTTGAGGTCTAGAACTGGGACAGATTGGACCTTTGATAGGTGATAATATTCCCCACATCATGGATGGGAATTCTTGTTGTATTCTCAAATAGCATGCTCTCCTGAATACAGTACAATCATCACACAAAAGATTCTATTCAGTACCTCAATTTTTCACGAGGAAAATGAAAGTGTAGTAGTGATCTAGACTGTTTTGAATACTAAATATAAAAGATTTAAGAAATTAAAATTTCTTCAAATTCTAACTACTATTATGTCCTTAAGACCAAATTTTAGCAATCCAAACATAGGTTGTGCATTTAAATAGTCCTTACTTGGTGGGAAGACACATTTAAATCAAAACAGATGGATAATTTGAAAACATCTATGATATCTCAGATCACGCTCTTGATCTTGGGTGTGTCTATGAATCAGAAATATTACAATCTCAATATTACCAAAGTTATTCAGGGAGTACCCACAGGGTACTAGGTATGAAGACCAGAATGTGGCCAAAGTAAAGATTCCTATGGTGGCAGAAGAGGCAGAACACATGCATAGAGGCAGGATACAAGACCTCTTGAGGTAAAGTGAAAACAATAGTAATAGGCAACATCTATTCAATGTCAGTAACTACTAAGGTTTAATTTTACCAACTTCACAAGGAGGTAGATATTGCTCCTATTCCTGCAGTACTATTGTTCTACCTAATTTGCAAACATCAATGCTCAAGCTCAGAGAAGTTAACTTGCTAACTTGAGCTGCACAGTTTCAAAGTGACAGGGCTGGGAATTTTCAGTGAAAACATAATGTATCATTTCATCCAAGAACCAGCCATCCAATTAAGTACCAGGTCAATATAGCAGCAAAAAATGTCAAACTCAAAGGATTGAACCTGGCATGTGGTCAAGAATGTAGAGTACTGGGGAGAGCAAAGGGTAGAATTATTCCTGAATATGATGGGTAGCTTTGGAAGTGTTGGCTCCTTTTGTGTGTCATTTCCAACTTCTTCTAATATGAATATTCAACTTCAAATCAGCCATGTTTCATGCAATACCAGGGAAAAGATATTGCAAGTTAAGGCATTAATCTAGTCAGTCTGTATTGTCTTATCCATTTATCTATGCACAAAGATTCAATTGTGTATTGTGACTACACACTTAAAGAGCCCCTGTCCTCTAAAAGATCAAACTCTAATTTAAGAGATAAACACTGTAATAATAAGAGCTTACATGGTTGTGAGGAGACCCAAGTATAGGAGACAGAGGGAGAAAGGGCTTTGTGGAAGAGGTTGTCTTTGAGATACAACTTGAAAATTGGAGTAGGAATTTGCCAGATGCATGAAGGGTGGGAGGAAATCATTTCATGCATTAAATATTGCATTTTTATTATAATTTCCACACCACTAGTATTGCCAGTTTGAAATGCATAAGTATTGGTTAAGCAGGCATCTAGCCAGAGACAACGCTGCTTTACAAAGGACAGGATGGATTAAGTCTCAAGATGCTGATGATGAGAAATAAAATCATATTGGTAGCATTTTTCTCAATTGTCCAATATATGTGCTGTCGACTATTTACCTCTCCCTCATTGGCTTCAACCTCCTTTGGCTTTGGGAACTCAGGGTTCAGGGATACCTCTTCAATAGAGTCTAGCTGGTACCCTCCTTGACTTTGGGAGGCTTCCAGGCCCTGTAGTTTTGTTTACGTGGGGTAAACTGAACAATGCTCTGTAAAGTATGCATAAGCTCACATTTGGGGAGCCTGTGGATCCATTTCATCTACATAGAGGCAAATTATTCAGTGAATGTGGCTAAATAATTCAAAGAGGATACTGAGAAGTTCATCTTGGAAAGTGTAACTGACCTTAGCATGAGGTGGACCCAGATCTGACATAGCACTAGGCACATCGTATCTACTCTCTAAACCTTGTGGGTTTTATGTCCTGCTGATGCTCAGATAGTGTGTCAACATAGTAATCATTACAATAAAAAACTTCTGCACCTGCTTCTGTTATATGACCCACCCTGCCTGTCATCATTGACCTCATGCCTTGGCCCTCCAAAATATTCTAAACAAGTCTTTGCTGTTGTTGGACTTGTCTTCCTGTCTTGGCTGGTACCATTTCAACATCCAGTCTCTGGCAAGGCAAAGTCTTCAGGGGGCTTCTCTAACAACTGCTGTCACCTTCCATACTCTGCAACTGTTTTATTTTCTTCACGCCACTCATCCCATGTTCAGCTGTGGTCCCAAGGCATATGCTGGTTTATCTGCATGACCTTTTCTACCAAGGATGCTTCTTGAGGGACACATCCTTGTATGTTTATTTGACATGGAAACTCAGGTAGGGCTGTCAGGTAACATACAAGACACTGTGATAAACTTGAACTATATAGGACATATTTATACTACAATATCCTGCATTTTAAGCTTGCTACTTATGACAAGCCTAGGGACCGTCATCTATGTTAGTGCATATAAGTGTTGAGAGAGAAGAGAGAGAGAGGGGGATCAGTAAAAGTTGATTATGCAACAAAACCTACAGGCTGAATTCCTTTCATTCTTGCCTTCATGTTCCCAACACTTCTTCAGTGACCACATATGACAAGTGCTCAATAGAAATGTGCTGATTGAACACAGAGGGACTGGTTCTCACAGCATGGTGTTTGTTCCACTTTGTAGTTTAAGAAATTTCATATGAGAACAAGGACCTTTTCAAACTTCAAGCAGCTACAGATTGACACCATCACACAATATAGCAGAAAGCAACTTTTGGCATAGAGCTTTCATGGGTAGGAGCTCATTTCTATCCTCTCATGAAAGAAACTGTGTAAAGTCCTGCTATGGACTTCCATCCTTCTCCTCTGCCATCCTTAGAGCTAATATGTAAAATCAAGTTTATGGTATGGTCTCATGGTGGTCAATGGAAAGCTAGTCTTTACATTCACATTCCAGGCAGAGAGCAAATGTAAGTGGGCTAAGGACAAAAAATTACTTCTCAACTTCCTGACATAACTCACACATGACCTTTTCTATTTCATTGGTTAGACTATCCTCTGACCACTACAAGTAGTAAGAGAGCTAGAAATGCCATCATGAAGGTGGTTGTGTAAGTTTTATTAAAAATTTATGCCTCTTCTTTTAAAAATATTTTATTTTTATTTATTTATTTGAGAAGCAGTGAGAGAGAGAGGAAGAGAGAGAGAGAGAGAGAGAGAGAGAGAGGGAAAGAATGGGCAAGCCAGGGCCTTCAGCCACTGAAAATGAACTCCAGATGCATGTGCCACCTTGTACATCTGGCTTATGTGGGTCCTGGAGAATTGAACCTGGGTACTTTGGCTTTGCAGGCAAATGCCTTAACCACTAAGCCTTTTGTCCAGTCCTATGTCTCTTCTTAAGAGAAGAATGGATGCAGGAAGGCAATGAGCCACCTGTGAAGCAGACAGAGAGTCAGAAAGGCTCCTGCTGCATCCTTGGGCTGTTGCACTTTTGATCTGCTCACATCACCAATGCTACTTACAAGCATGGTGGCAGGACAGGGTGTGGCTTCAACCACATGGCTCAACTGATCACAGATGCAAAGTGTCATATGTATCTATGATCCAAGCACACCTTTAGAAATGTGAAGGGAGCCAGGAGAATCCAGAAGCTGGACTGGATATGAAGGGGAAGTGTAAAAGCCAAAATAATAAGGGACATTCTGTCTCAAGCAGGGTGTTGGATGAAGATAATCAGTTATCCTCAGACTTCCACTTGTATGCCATGCATGTGTATTCATCATATACACACATACATACATACATACATACAGTTGCATGCATAATAAAATAATAGCTGAGCGGCTGAGAGATGGCTTAGTGGTTAAGGCACTTCCTTAATAAGCCTAAGGGTCCATGTTCAACTCTTCAGATACCATGTAAGCCAGATGCACAATGTGACACAAGCATGCAAGTTTGCACATGTGCCCAAGATGCATACATATCTGGAGTTCTATAACAGTGGTTGGAGGCCCTGGCATGCCAATTCTCTCCTCTTTCTCTCCTCTCTCTTTCATAAAATGGCTAGTCTATTGGGCTTGATTCAAAAAAAGAAACGATTGAGCCGGGCATGGTGGCTCATGCCTTAATCCCAGCACTAGGCAGGCACAGGTAGGAGGATAGCTGTGAGTTTGATGTCACCCTGAGAATACAGAGTGAATTCCAGGTCAGCCTGTGTGAGACCCTACCTCCAAAAGAAAGAAAAAGAAAGAAAGAAAGAAAGAAAGAAAGAAAGAAAGAAAGAAAGAAAGAAAGAAAGGAAGAAAGAAAGAAAGAAAGAAAAAGATAGCTGAGGGTGTAAGAAAAGTGTAAGATAAAAACAAAAGAAAACTCCTGACTTGATCTCTACAGACAGAATGTTTATTGAGAGAAACAGCAAGGGGCCTCAACTTTCCTGTGGGATGAAGGCTGGAGTTCAAGCTTATAAGGAGGATACCAAGAAAAACAGACTGTACCAGCTACAAGTCCAAGAGGAGTAGATAAGGAACTGTAGTTATTTGTGCCCTTGCTCAGATTAAGCTTTTTCACCAAATTTTCTAGGGAGGATAACCCACCAGACAGTTTCTGTTCCCTCAAGGTTTTCTGAGCTAAGGTGGGTTTAGTTTATCATTTGGAAGTGGACAGTCCTGTCAAGGCCATGCTTCTGAAGTTTCTTTATTGCTTTCTGGTCTTAGGGACAGTTATTAACTCGTTACCTCTAGTTTTCAGGGAAGGCTATTAACCCTTCAGAGGGGGGCTGCACGCACCTGTAATCTCAGTGCTGGGGAGACAGAGGCAGGAGAATCCGTGTGGTTTGCTAGACTAACTAGGAAAATTGGTGAGATCCTGGTGCATACTTTGTTTCAATAAGTAAAGTGGAGAAAGGCTGAGGAAGACATTTAGCGTCAACCTCTGGCTCCACCTGCACACTCTTGCACACACACACACACACACACACACACACACACATGAATACATATTATACATATGCACACTCAATCGAAGACATTAGGGGAGTGCTTTGGGTAATTTATATTGCTTAAACCACACAGAAATAGAACTCATATGTTTTTAGAGTGTTAGACAAAATTAAGACAGGAAATATGTTTCATCCATTGTTTCAGGATCCTCACAGATCTCATGAGGCTGAAGTAATAGTTGTCTGAGCATATTGAAGCATAACTGCACAAATCCAAGAGAAAACTGTCAATGTGGAGTGGCGTAATGTAGCACAGAAGAGTAAAACTAGGAGGTACTACCTTGTTTTGCTGGAACAAAACCTCTGAACAAAAGCAGCTGGTGGGAGGAAAGGGTTTATTTCAGCTTACAGCATAGGAGGAAAGTTTCAACACATCAGGGAAAGAATGGGAGAGTAGATGCTGAGCATGTATGCTGCCACAGCAGCTGGGAGGTAACAGGAAGAGTGAGTTAGGTCTGCCAAGGAAGGCTTTGTCTATTACACCTCACTGCCTGCCCCAATCAACACACGTCCATCAAGGTTCCAACTCCCACACTGACACCAGCTAGGAATTGACTATAATGCTCAGTCAAACCACTAGGCTATTTGGGGAGTGGGGGGAGTGCCAGAGCAGGCAGGAAGAATAAATAGAAGGACCAAGGGCCCTTAAAGGGAGGGGCCTTAGGATATCACACCCTTGCCATGCCTATCTCAGTTTGCCCCGCCTGCACCAGTCATGGGATTTAGTGTTTGCTCATCTCACTCAAATAGATCTCTTAAGTGTGCACCCTGCCCAGGTAGGGGTGGATTTCTCCTCTAAGCCCAGGCTGATTGTCTGGAACACCTGGTGTAGGTATGCCCAGGACTGGCACAAATCCTACATCCCCCTAGATCCATGGAGAGAGTGGGTCTTTTTGTTCTCTCTCTCCAGAACTGGAAGCAACATTTTTTGGTTCTTCAGATGGGTAAGAGCTCTCTCCTACCCCCGCAGCTGTGCTGGGGAGGTTAGAGACACTTTTTTCCTTTTATTACTATCTTCATTTTTGATCTTTTTTGGAAGCACATGATTTAAAAATCCCTTCTCATGTTTTTTTCCTCTAAGATCCATGTTCATTTACTTGGGTTCCTGGGCTACAGGTAGCATAGCCTACACAGGCTTTTGGGCTCCACCTGGTATCCTTCTCTTTTCCCCACTCTGTCTTCCTTTACCTCCCAGCTTTCTCCCTTCCCAACTCCTTTGTAAGGTCTGAATAAAATGTGGTATTTTAAAAATCATTTTCTTGAATCTGGAATTGCCATTTCTTTGGTTAGTTTGTAGATATGAGCTCAGGGCTTGGGGTTCCAGAAAGCACAGCAGAAACCCACCCACCCCCCCATTGCAGAATGGAGGTCCTACCAAGATAGTTTGAGAATGATTTTTATACAAATATGCACATTTTTATTCAGTTTCCCCTTATTAAAACTTTTATGAACCACCAGTAAAGAGCAGACACTGCTTCCATCAGCTCTGTGGGTATTCCAGGTCATTTTAAGGGAAAAAAAAAAAAAAAAAAAAAAAAAGCTCAATGCTTCAGCAGTTCCTGGGAGGAAACAAACTCCCTGGGAGGAAAGAAATTGACTCCTTTCTTCAGCCTCACACTGAAGAGAAAATTGAACAGAAATTGGACTTATGGTTTGCATTTTCCTCTGTCTCTCTCTCTCTGGTCTAACACTGCTGTGCTCTATGACTATATAAATAATTCTGGGTCTGCTCATGAGACTTCCTTTTCTTTCTCTCAAATTTAAAGTTAAAATGTCTCTTCTTTTTCTCTGGAATACTAAAATGTGTGTTTTAGCTAATACTAGCGAGCACATGGTTAATTAATGATGATGTTCACCATGTTTCTTTCCCCTAATTAAAGATGGCATTGATGATGTGGCCTTTTCCCAAGTAAAGATGATGTTTTCCATGTGGTCTTCCTGAATGAGATAGTCGATATTCCTTCTGTACTCTAGTTAAATAATTTCTATAACTGATTTAAGTGGATTTATACAGGATTACCCCACTCCAGTAATAACTAAAAGTGGAAATAAAAAAGAGAAACCAGATACTCCAAAGGGGGCAGAGCCACCCAGCTGGTTCCAAACTTTCAGTACTGACAAACCACAGTTTGAGGCCACCCTGAGACTACATAGTGAATTCCAGCTCAGCTTGAGCTAGAGTAAGACCCTACCTTGAAAAACCAATAATAATAATAAATAACAAAATAAAATCCTATGTTCTAAATGTTCTGTCCATGTACATCCAATCTAGGGTGGAAATAATTAAAATACAGGTGATAGGCCAGGTATACCAGTCATTACCTACAAAATCATAAGGTGTTATGATAATAAAGAGGAGGGAATATGGTAGAAAAGAAGCTAAAAGTTGAATTGATTCACTGAATTACTGTAAGAGTTAATTGCTGAGGATCTAAAAGTTATCTTTGTCAGCAGATGGAAAAATCCCAAAGAAGAAGCTGTCCAGAAAGGGCCCAAAGGGATGGTAAGAAGGAAAGACAGTTTAGGCTAAAACAAAGTAAAATGGAGTTCACTGTTAGGCCTCAAACTCATGGTAATCCTCCTCCCTCTGCCTGCCATGTGCTGGGATTAAAGGTTTATGCCACCACACCTGGCTAGAATACAGGATTAAAAAAAAATATATTAACCATTTTTATTTATTTGAGAGCAACAGACAGAGAAAGAGGCAGATAGAAAGAAAGAGAGAGAATGGGCACACCAGGGCCTCTAGCCACTCCAAATGAACTCCAGACACCAGTGCCCCCTTGTGCATCTGGCCAACATGGGTCCTGGGGAATCGAGCCTTGAACTGGGGTCCTTGGGCTTCACAGGCAAGCACTTAACCACTAAGCCATCTCTCCAGCCCAGGATTTTTTTAAAAAAAAATTTGTGGGGGGTTGTTTTTTTTTAATATTATGTTTTTATTTATTTATTTGGCAGAGAAAGAGGGAGGGGGGAGAGAGCGGGAGAGGATGGGTATGCCAGGGCCTCCAGCCACTGCAAATGAACTCCAGAAATGTGCACCTCCTTGTGCATATGGCTAAAGTAGATCCTGGGGAATTGAACCTGGGTCCTTTGGCTTTGCAGGCAAATGCCTTAACTGCTAAGCCATCCCTCCATCCTATACATAGGATTTTTAACATGAGTGCCAGCATGATTATTATGAGAGGATCCATTAAGGGAGCTAGTCAGTGTCTCCAAGTAATCCAAATAGGTGACAAGCCCAAGTTCTGGGGTACATTAGCTGTGAGACCTCCAGAGTCTTGAGTAATCATGACCTTGAGGGCCAATCATGTGTCAGTTGTCTTTGGGAACACTGACACTGTTATTATTAAATCTTGAATTTAATTTTCAGCAGCAGGAACTGGTTCATGATTGTTGTCCTTAAAAATATGGATGGCAACACAAAAGTATTATTATAATAGAAGACATAGAGCCAGGAGGGCCTTCTCTGTATAAGATTAGTCAGCAGGAGTGACTGTGACTAATTCTATTGTGAGGAGGAGAGCACAGGACATTCCTTCAGTAGAGGGAGGAAGGATTTTACCACATTCCACAAAAAGAAACACACATTCCTATAGAAGGAAAAAGATTTAATATGAGGCAATAGATAGAAAAGACCTGTATCTGTTCAGTGGTGAAAGACATTAAAGTCTCTTGGAACCAAAGTTTCTCTGTGGATTCCACGAGGTTATCAAATGAGCTGATTTCTCCAGCAAATGGAAGAAGTTGGGATCCTACCCATGTGTCTGTTTTATTTGTCATCTCATGTTGAAGTCCTCAGGCTTCTCTCATGCATGGATCAGGGCCCCAGTCTTTTTGGCAGGGGCAGGTGTCCTCCAGAGCTTGCCTTTAAGGGGAACCGCTGTGTCCCTTGTGACCTGTTAACTTACAATTTGCTTGGGATACTGTCTTCTTGATTCTGGTTTCTGAGTTTATATCACTTGGCTGATGGCTGTGGACCAAATTTTACATGGGTATGTGGGTCCCCCCTTGTGTTATAAATTTTAAGGAAGCTTACCTCTATAAATCTAAGCAAATAAATACCATTAAACAACTAGCACCACCAACATAAGCAAAGAGAAATAGCCATAATTCTAAGTAGAGTTTACATCTTAGGGCTAGGCTCTAGATTAGTCCAAAATGTACTTTAGGGCTTGGCTCTGAGATCTGTCCTTAGTGATATACCTCCTTTTCTGAAGACATGTCAAGGAGATATTGGACTAATACAAATCAGCAACTATCAGGTAAACATAATCAGTGAGGGCAATTTTGGATCTTTGATTTAAAGGCAAACAGTGGCTGACTACTTAGGGCCAGGCAGAGCCAGAAGGCATGAGTTAATAGTTTAGTACTGTAAGCCAGCATCAGTCAGGGCAGTCTATTTGTCTGAGTCTTGGTTTATATTGTAATACTTTGTAGTTATATTCTCTTACTGGGTGTTTAAAACCATGTAGACAGCAAACATTAACTATGTATTATATTTTAGAGGTCATTCATGGCTCTGTAGGAGAGAGTTTAGGGACCTGTGATGAGTTCTATGACTATCAGCAGTGTGATCTGCTAGGATAAGTCAAAGCCCATGCTGACCAAGTGGCACTCCCTATTTTGGGAAGCCTGGAGGACTAATTTTTCTCTTATGTTACTCTTCTGTTGCAGATACATTTATCTGGAGTCCATCTCTGGGTCTCTGGGTCTTCCCTGATCAAGACAGGCAACTTACCAGAGACTAGAAGTTAGTAAATGTCTCATCATCTCCTGTGGCCTTCTGATCTGGGAGCAAGAACCAAAATATTGGTTATTCTTTCAACTGTTTTGTTTCCAATTGACCTTGGCTTCTACATACGGTTATTAATCACTCAAAGAGACTATACATATCTGATTAGCAAAACAGATTTAGTTAAAAAGGTACAGAACATATCTGGTTAGCAAAGCAAATCTGGTCAGAGAATTACACAATAGCTTTAAATTATTCTGATTAGCATTTAAATTTAGTTGTCAGGTGACAGTGTGAGCTATATCTGGAACATAGAAAACACACTCTTTTTATCTTTTAAGTATCTATCAGTTATAAGTATAGGCAGAACATGTTAGCAGCCCTGGAAACAATATTTTATCTGCAACTTTAAATCAATTGATTTGATCTAGAAACTGTATTTCAGGAAAAAAACAAGACAGTATAACAATTTGGCATCTGTGTTTGAAAACAACTTTGGCTAGTCTGTATACCTATGTAGATACCAGTTGCCCCACAAACTGGAAACAGAAAAGCAGAAAAGCAGCATTTAAGATTACTTTTCTAGAGCAGGAAATATGTCTTAAATATCAATACATTTATAAGCAATGAACTTAACATACAAGAAATAAGGCAATTAAGTAAAACCCCCTGGTTTTACTTAACTCATTATACATAGACTTATTATACATAGCTTAAGAATGAAGCAAAACCTGGTCATTGTTGAGCTAAATTAATCTGATTTTAACATACATTAGAGATATTATGATTGACATAAAATGATTTCTTCAACTACCTTTAATCATTGAACCATTTTTAAGTTTAACATAAGGCAATATTTATGACTGGTAGAATATATGAGGCCTAGATGAACTATATTAATATTGTTTATATATTGAAGGCTTTCATAGGACAGGATAACTTTCCTCAGTTTACCTAAGAACAAAGTCACAGTGATTAAATCACCTTTTATAAGATTTAGACAATAATCTCAATGATAATTACCCCATAAAACAGCATGAATAAGACAGGAAATATCTTAAGCTTACAGTGTTTTGTGTGCTTTTTGGTGTTTTTCTTTTAAGGTATAATAACCTTATTAAATAGTAAAAGGTTGACAAATAGATGAACATATAAACTTGGTTGAGAACTTTAAAGTCAGTCTGTTACAACCTTATAACTGTTACTATGATCAGATTAACATCAGTAAGTTAAAAATTTAAATTTACAACCTAAATATCATAACATCCTGAAAACAGCTAGAGCCATCCTTTGTGAGTCTGATATAAGCTCTAGGCTAATAGCCATCTTAATCTCAAGTAGTCTGTAATCTGATTAAGCACGTGAAGACTCGGTTAATGGACTTTGTCTTTAAGCCTTCTGTTTAAGTTTACTCATACCATTCTGTAACAATCTTATTTAACAAACATTTAATATCCAACATTTAAAGTTTCTTCTTCAGTTTATCCTTTTATCTAGCTTATCTTATTATAATTATGAGGAAAACTTTTATTGTCCTTGTCATAAAACCTTTTAATATGATCCATTTAAGTGTTTTATTTTTTTCCTTCAAAAGGCTACTTGAAATAATCTTTTATAAAAGAGTAGACCAGACTTCACTTACATTATTTACTCAGAATATACGTATAGATTTTGTCATTTGTTGATTTTCAGAACCTCTTTGTATCAGCTTTCTGAAACACATATTTTAAAACCATGAAAGCAGATTAGAACATTATTAGAGGTTTTAGAAATTTTCTAACAAACTCAGTATTGAGTAATTCTTGATCTAAACACAAACCTTGGGAATGTTGCCTGTTAGTAGTTCCATAGAAGCATAGACAAATAAACTTGAAACAGTTACACATGTCTTATAAGTAGTCCCCATTTGTCTGCAGCAATTTGGTTCTCACCTATCAGTATGTTGGGACCAGGACACTGAGATTCCCTCTGCCTGTAGATCCCCCTAGATCTGCAAGACAAGAAAGCCAAGAAAGCAGAGCCATCAGGGATTTCCCTGGGGCTGACATAAGGCCAGAGAGGCTTGTGCCTTGTCTCCCTGTCCAATGACACTTGTGTGTCAGGTTCCCCCTCCTATTCCAGGGGCATCTGCCCATCATGTAGGTCAAACCCTCCTGGAGAAGCACTAAGTGACACATTGCAATTGCAGTTGCCTGCTCATGGGTAGTCCCCATTTTGTCCTTGTTGACCCAGCTGCAGCATGTGAAAGCAAGACAGACAAGTTTCCCCAGGTTTCTAGCACTTGCCTGGTCCCCAGATTTTAGCTATTCCTGCTTGACCTTTTGCCCCTGGGGAACACAGCAGGACAGCATAACCTGTGGAGGTGCTTTCCCTCCTCTTCTAAAAGGAATATAGTTGAGTTTAGGGCTTGAAGGACTTTAATCACATTTGTTTAACTCAGAAGCATCTGTAAAACCTTTCAATGAGACTATTTTCTTGGTTTGTATTTTCTATAATTTAATTTCTTCCTCAGTGTCAGGCTCAGAGTGATGGACTTTCCCAGTAGCCCAGACAACATTATCTCCCTTTAACCTCCTTTACTGTGGCCTTGGGTTTTGCCAATTTTAAGTACTTTCAGCTAGTTCCTCATTACCGAAGAGTGTGTTAGGAGCCAGCTCTGTGGGAGTGATCTCTGGCCTTGAAGCTTCCGTTTTGACTCTAATTGAGCATTTTGTTGTTGTTTTTTTCTCAGGGAGAGTTTTGGATTTCTCTCTGGGCTACAGGACAGATACCTGATCTTGCCATTTTATAAATTTTAACATCAGGATAATCTTGCATTTTTCCCTGTCTATAATCTTAGTTACTTTCAGTGTCTCATCTGGGGGCCATTCAAGATTAAAAGCTGGCCTTCCTAATTTACAGAGGCCTTTAATTTTTCTGGGGTCATCTTAGCATTATAATCTCCTGAATAGTCCCTTCTGAAGTATAGCTTGGTTTTGGCCATGCAGTTTAGGACAGTGGGCTTGGTGGAGGATGCCCCCACAATGCTTTGTAACAGACACAAAAACAAAGCCATTCTATAGCCTTGGGGCTGTGAGTCACATGCATACTTGTACATACATACATATCAAGTGTACTTTTCATACAGATACCAGATGGCCATCTCCATCATTCATTCATTCAGAGTTTAAACAATTTTTCTTACCTCATCCCATTCATAACCCTGATTGAGTTCGAGATGGAATACCATTGGTCAACCTGACAGCTGATGTAAAGAGGCTCATCACCTTGCAGCAGTATTGAGGCTCAGGAATTCCTCCTTTTGCAAGGGTTAGTCTGCACTGGGTCCTCCAGACCTGACTAGTCATAATCCCAAGTTACAGTTTCCCCAGGAAATTCTTACATGGTCCAGATGTCTGACTCAGCCTTGTCTCCTTCCACTAAGGAACTGTGGTCTGGGGCTTCACAGTCTCCTTGGGCCACCTGGAAGGGGACCCTGCAATCATATCAGAGATGCACACTTCCCAGTTCCAGGGACCTTTGGCAGGTTGGGAGGCCAAGGAGAAGCAGTCTGTCCTGACCAACTGGGGTCATTGTGAAGGAAAATCTCGCGGGGTCTGTAGATATTTAGAAATTCTTTGGAAAGATCACTCCAATGCCAGTGCGAATGAAAGTAGAGGAGTTTATTACTTGGGAACCAAAAAGATTGAGGTAGCCTTCCAAAGAAGCTTTGGCCCTAGCTGTGATTTTATTTCCATTTTATAGTTTTCATAGCCAAGGTGAGGAGTAAGTGAACAAACAAGATGTGGCAATTTGCATATCAATCATTTCTGTAGTCAGGCTACCTTAATTATTAACTCCATTTTACTTTATTTTAGCCTAAACTATCTTTCCTTCTTACCATCTCTTTGGGCCCTTTTTCGAAAGTTCCTTCTTTAGGATTTTTCCATCTGCTGACAAAGATAAGTTTTAGCTCCTCAGCAATTAACTTTTGTAGGAATTCAGTGAATCAGTTCAACTTTCAGCTCTTTTATTTTTTTTATTTTTTTTTATTTTTTATTTTGCTATAGGCTTACATCTCTAATCCCAGCACTTGATATTTTAAAAGATTATCAAAGATTCAACTGGATATGATCAATCATACCTCTAATCTCTATATTTATGGTCATGAAAGTAGGGATTACCTTCCAAAAATAACAACTACCCTTTAGTCCTTAACATTCACAAATCAGGGGGCACCCAAATCCTATGATCCCACAGAGGATGGAAGGGAAAATGGTCCCAAGAAACACCCTTCCTTCCTGTAGCACATGTAAGCTAACAAGACTGAGGTAAGGGCAGGAATCTTCACACTTGAGCTTAGAATGACCAGTTGCAGTCCTTTCATACCATGATGTAAGGCATGTCCAAGGGACTGGGGAAAGGGTCTGGAAGAACCTGAACTTGGAAGCTGGCCTTGTAGGATGAACGTGAATATCCTATCTTGTGGACCTTCCTTGTTCTAGAAGGTACACAGACTGATTGGGGTAAAACAGGGCAAAAAACCTAATTTCAGCCAGGTGGGGTGGAACAAACCTTTGAACTCAGCACTTGGAAGGCTGAGATAAGAGGATCATCATGAGTTTGAGGCACTCTGAGACTAATTTCAGGTCAGCTTAGGCTAAAGAGAGACCCCTACCTCAAGAGAAACAAACAAACAAACAAAAGAAAACATCTAATTTCTTCTCCCAAATCCAGCTGGAGGGATGCCCCCTCTAACAAGAAGGTTCAAAACAGAATGGGGCATACCCTGATTCTTGATTCTTCTATTTACTCCTTCCATTTCATTCCAGATAGAACAATCAGCTTCCAAGAAATCCTAGAAGTCTCCTCTAGTCTGTCTCCTTGAGAAGAGGGCTCAATTAGATTCACTAAGTTTCAGGAAAGAAGCTATAATCTTTTATTGCCAAAAGGCATAGACAAAATATAACCTAGGGAGGGGACTACTGGCCAAGATGGCGACCGCCTAGCTGTGCTGCAAATCCCGGGGAAAGAAAGGCAAGATATTAAGGGTACATAGTGGCTTTTAGGGGAGAGAAATCTGGGAGGGCACAGAGGAGGGGGAACAGGGAATCGCGGATCCACTTGCAGGCAGGTAGACACCCCTCAACCCAAATAACCGCTGTGTTCACAGCACCGCCACTGCTGCCGCTGCTGCGCCGGCTGCCACTGCTGCCACCATGTTCCTGCGTGCGGAAGCTTAGACTGCTCCGCACTCTCATCCACTCGCCTACTTACTGAGTGAGCCCAGTCCCATGGCAGGTGCCACGCAAGCTCAGACTGTGTCTCTTGCTTGCACCAGCTCAGGTGCCATCTCCTACCTGTCTGTGCGAGGGCCGTCCACCATTGTCCTGTGGAGGGGAAGCGCAGACTGCTTCTGGTTCCCAGGGTTCCCAGCCAGAGTTCAGGCTGCTTCAGGGCTTGGTGCCTCAGCGCCACTCCTAGTTCGAACACAGGCAGCTTTGGCACATTACTGCTTGAGAATTCAGGCAATTTGGTGCCCCTGCCAGGCAGTAGATAGGCGGCTTTGGCAAGTGAGAGCCAAAGCCCAGGCTGCTTGGCAACTGCCCCAGGATGCATAAGATTCCCATTGTTCTTGAGCCCAGGCTGATATGCCCACCTATCTGCCAATACACTGTCATGGGCAAAACACAGTGCAAAAGAAATAACATGAAAAATCAAATGCAAGAAAATCCAGTTAGATCACCCAATTCCACAATGAATACATCTAACCAAAACATAGAAGAAACAATAGGACCAGAACACAAAACTGAAGCTATGAGCAATGCAACCCTGACCAACCCACTGGTAGAACTTGCAGGGAAGCAACAAAGGGCCGACAATCATGTGGATGCTGCCATCACTAAACTAGAACTAATAGATAAGAAATTGGAAGGATTAGATAAGAAATTGGAAGGATTTCAAAGAGAGTTAAGAGATTTGAGGGAGAGTGAAAAAAAAGAAGACCTTAAAAATCACCTGGCCATGCTAAATGAAGACATAAAGAAATGCAAGGATGAACTCCAAGAATCATCAAGAAAATCAGAAAATGATGTGAAAAGGGAGCTTGACAGAGGGATGGAAATTATATATAGAAAAATAGTAGACAACGCAAACTTAATTTAAGTAGTCCAAAACTCACTAGAAGCTCTCAAAAATAGAGTGAGCCAAGTGGAGGATAGAAACTCTGATCTGGAAGACAAGATGGAAGAAACAGAGATTTCAAAAATTTCAGTAAGTTCAAAAGCTCCTGTGAACAGAACATGAGAGAATTGTGGGATACACTTAAACGTTCCAATATCAGGATCATTGGAATACCAGAAGGAGAAGAAATTCAGACCAAAGGCATGGAGAACTTATTTAACAAAATAATTGAAGAAAACTTCCCTAGTCTCTTAAAAGAAAGGCTAATCAAGATACAAGAAGCCAATAACTCCAAACAGACTGGACCAAAGGAGAAACTCTCCAAGAGATATTATCATTAAGACTCTACTACCATATGACCCAGCTATAGCTCTCCTAGGCATATATCCTAAGGACTCATCTCATTACCTTAGAGATACTTGCTCAACCATGTTTATTGCTGCTCAATTTATAATAGCTGGGAAATGGAACCAGCCTAGATGTCCCTCAACTGATGAGTGGATAATGAAGATATGGCACATTTATACAATGGAGTTTTACTCAGCAGTAAAGAGAAATGAAGTTATGAAATTTGCAGAAAAGTGGATGGATCTGGAAAGAATTATACTAAGTGAGGTAACCCAGGCCCAGAAAGCCAAGCGCCACATGTTCTCCCTCATATGTGGATCTTAGCTAGAGATGATTGGGCTTCTGTGTGAGAAGGAAAAAACTCAGTAGCAGAGGACAGTAAGTTAAAAAAGGAGATAGAAAGGGAAGAGAAAGAAAGGGAGGAGGGCTTTTATTAGGTTGGTATTGTATATATGTAAGTAGAAAGATTGAGATGGGGAGGGGATATGACAGAGAATGGAATTTCAAAGGGGAAAGGGGGGAGGGTAATACCATGGGATTTTTTTGTTATCATGGAAAATATTAATAAAAATGGAGAAAAAAAAATAACCTTGAATATGTTATCTACCAGTCATAGGAAGTGAAGAGTAAATGAATAATGATAGACCTTGAACATATGAAACATTTAATCAATATTTCCTCTGTATACCAATTGACTCTCAATGTTCTTCTGACTTTGAATAAACTTCTTGTGCTGGTTTGAAAAAAAAAAAAAAAAAGACTCTAAACATTGACACCAAAGAGAAAATCCTAAAAGCACCTAGGGAAAAACAGCACACCACCTTCAAAGGTAACCCCATCAGAATGACTTCAGACTTCTCAATGGAAACCCTGAAAGCTAGAAGGGCCTGGAATGAAACACTGCAAAGTCTAAGAACCTATGGTTTCCAACCCAAACAGCCCTACCCAGCAAAAGTATCCCTCATAATAGATGGTGAAAGAAAAATATTCCATGACAAAACTCAGCTTTACAATTATATGAACACAAAACCAAAACTACAGAGAGTATTTCAGGAAATTCTCCACAGAGAAGAAAAAATATACAAACACAATTGCCTACAAGAAGCAGATCACAACAACCAAACTCAGAGTAGCCACAAAAAACTTCACCTTCCAGGAAAACACCAACCCACATTTACCATCAGAATATGGCAGGGATCAAATCAAATCTCACAGTCATTACCCTAAATATTAATGGCCTTAATTCACCCATCAAGAGACACAAGCTAACAGGATGGATCAAAAAATTAGACCCCTCAATCTGTTGCCTTCAAGAAACCTACCTCACCATTAAAGACAGACTTCTCCTCAGGGTTAAAGGGTAGAAAACAGTATTCCAAGTAAATGGGAATAAGAGAAAAGCAGGTGTAGCTATATCAATATCAGATAAAATAGACTTCAAACCAAAAATAATCAAAAAAGACAAAGAAGGCCCCTTACTACTTATCAAGGGAATGATCCACCAAGAGGATATTACAATCATAAATCTGTATTCACCAAACACAGGGGCACCACAGTTCATGAAACAAAACCTACTTGACAATAAAACAGAAATAACCACAAACACCATCATAGCTGGGGACTTCAACACACTATTATCAGTAATAGACAGATCATCCAAACAGAAACTCAACAGGGAAGTAAGAGAGCTGAACAAAACCATAGATCACTTAGACCTAACAGACATCTACAGAACCTTCCATCCCAAATCCACAGATTACACATTCTTCTCAGCAGCCCACGGAACATTCTCTAAAGTAGACCATATACTGGGTCACAAAGGCTGCCTCCACATATTTAGGAAAATTGACATAATTCCCTGCATGATATCAGATCACAATGATATATTGCTAGAAATCAACAACAAAAGACCCACCAAGAATCCCAACGGCACCTGTAAACTGAACAGCACACTTTTAAACAATAAATGGATAGTGGATGAAATAAAAAATGAAATTGTAAAATTTCTGGAATTGAACGAAAATGAGAACACATCGTACCAAAACTTATGGGACACAATGAAGGCGGTCCTCAGGGGAAAATTCATAGCACTCAATGCCTTCATAAAAAAGACAGAAAGGTGCCAAATCAATGACCTAACCATCCACCTAAAGGCACAGGGAAAACAATAAAAATCCAACCCAAAGAGCTCCAGAAGGAAAGAAATAATTAAAATCAGAGCAGAAATCAATGAACTGGAAACGAAGGAAACAATTAAGACAATTGACAAAACAAAGAGCTGGTTCTTTGAAAAAATAAACAAGATTGACAAACCCCTGGCCAATCTGATCAAGCAAAAAAAGGAGAAGCTTCAAATTAACAAATTCAAAATGAAAAAGGAGAGATCACAACAGACATAAGTGAAATTGGGAGAATCATCAGGACTTATTTCGAAAACCTCTACTCCACAAAAATGGATAATGTGGAGGTGATGGATAAATTCTTGGATGCATGCCATCTACCAAAGCTAAACACAGAGTAGACTAATCACCTCAATCAACCCATCACACTCATGGAGATTGAAAAAATAATAAGAAAACCTCCCAAAAAAGAAAAGTCCAGAACCAGATGGCTTCTCAGCTGAATTCTATCAAAGCTTCATGGAAGAACTTAAACCAATCTTCCTCAAACTGTGCCACACAATTGTTGAACAGGGAAAGCTACCCAACTCCTTTTATGAAGCTAGTATCACCCTAATTCCAAAACCAGGCAGAGATGCCACAAGAAAGTAAAACTACCGACCTATTTCCTTGATGAATTTACATGCACAGATCCTAAACAAAATCCTTGCAAACTGAATCCAACAACACATCAAAAGAATTATCCACCTTGACAAAGTGGGATTCATTCCAGGAACACAGGGGTGGTTCAATATATGGAAATCTGTCAATGTAATATACCACATAAACAAGGTTAAACATAAAAACCACATGATCACTTCGATAGATGCAGATAAGGCCTTTGACAAGATTCAACATCACTTCATGTTCAAAACATTGGAGAGAATTGGCATGGTTGGTTCATATCTTAACCTAATAAAGGCAATATATGAAGCTCCGAAGGCCCAAATAATACTTAATGGAGAGAGACTGGAGGAATTCCAATTAAGATCAGGAACAAGACAGGGTTGTCCACTCTCACCTCTGCTTTTCAATATAGTACTAGAAGTCCTAGCTCAAGCAATAAGACAGGAGAAGTTAATAAAAGGGACACAATTTGGAAAGGAAGAAGTTAAGTTAGCTTTATTCACTGATGATATGAATATATATGTAAGAGACCCGAGAGACTCCATCCCAGAACTCCTGAAGGTGATTAACTCATATAGCAAAGTAGCAGGATACAAAATCAAGGCACAAAAATCAGTGGCCTTCCTTTATGCAAAGGACAAAGATACAGAAAAAGAAATATGGGACATAGTCCCATTTTCAATTGCGACAAAAAAAATAAAATACCTTGGAATAACGTTAACCAAGGAAGTGAAAGATCTATACAATGAAAACATAAAAACACTCAAAAAAGAAATTGAGGCGGACTTGAGAAAATGGAAAGACCTCCCATGTTCCTGGATAGGCAGAATTAACATTGTGAAGATGACAATCCTACCAAAGGCAATTTACAGATTTAATGCAATACCAATTAAAATCCCCACAGTGTTCTTCACAGAGATAGAAAAAATGATCTCAAATTTCATATGGAAAGGCAGAAGGCCTCGCATTTCCAAACATATCCTCAGCAAAAGAAATACCTCTGGAGGCATCACCATACCTGATCTAAAGCTATATTACAAAGCCATAGTAATAAAAACAGCATGGTACTGGCATAAAAACAGGACTATAGATCAATGGAATAGACTTGAGGACCCGGACTTTGGGTCAAGCATCTATAGCTACTTGATATTTGATAAAGTCCCAAACAATATACGCTGGAAAAAAGACAGCATCTTCAACAAATGGTGCAGGACAAACTGGATAACCATATGCAGGAAACTAAAACTTGACCCACACATTTCACCATGCACTACACTCAAGTCCAAATGGATCAAAGATCTCAATATAAGACCAGAAACTCAAATACTACTGGCAGAAAATTTAGGAAGTACATTCCGTGACATAGGAATGGAAAAAGACTTCCTGAAGAAAACCCCAGTAGCTCATGAACTTAAACCATCACTCAACCAATGGGACCACATGAAGCTGAGGATTTTCTTTACAGACAAGCATACAATCAGCAAAGCCAATAGATTACCCACAGAATGGGAGAAAATATTTGTGGGTTATCCAACTGATAGAGGACTAATATCTAGAATCTACAAAGAACTCAAAAATCTAAACAGTAAGAAGTCAAACACCCCACTCACAAGATGGGGCAAAGAGCTGAACAGGCAGTTCACAGAGGAAGAAATAGAAATGGCAAACATACCCTTAAGAAAATGTTCAGCATCCCTAGTCATCAGAGAAATGCAAATTAAAACAACTATGAGATTCCACCTTACCCCAATAAGGATAGCAAGCATCAAAAAATCAAATAAAAATAAATGCTGGCGAGGATGTGGAGAAGTAGGAACACTCATCCACTGTTGGCGGGAATGTAGGATGGTACAACCACTTTGGAAAGCAATATGGAGACTTCTGAAAAAGCTGAGTATAGAGATACCAACAGACCCAGTTATTCCCTTACTGGGCATCTACCCTAAAACCTTCAAACCACAGACTAAAGAGATTTGCTCCACCATGTTTATAGCGGCTCAATTTGTAATAGCTAAGAGCTGGAATCAACCCTGATGTCCATCACTAGAAGAATGGATAACTAAGATGTGGTATATCTACACAATGGAATTCTATACAGCAGTAAGAAAAAATGACACAATGAAATTTGAGGAAAAATGGTTGAACCTGGAACAGATCATTTTCAGTGAACTTACCCAATCACAGAAAAAAAATCGTCACATAGTCTCACTCATCTACAGCACCTAACCTGAATCTACCGAAGATACCTTACGTACCCAGCAAGCATCTCCTAGATTAGACACTAGGATGGAAGGGGAGGGAGGGGAGGGCATCAAAGGGGTGGGAAACACAAATCTAGACCCAAACGGCAATGGTACCATAATCTTCTACTTACTAAAAGATGGACCAAATGGCTGATCCTTCACCAGGCCCTTACAGGGAACACCTGAACCACAAGACACTGGAGAGGGTAAGATTAAGACTAACCTTAATCTCCTACATCTTCCCTCCCTCACTTCCCCTCTCCCTGTCTCTCTCTCTCTTATCTCTAACTCTTGTATATTAGTTATCTTTTTCCTCATTTTCTTAGTGGGCACTGACCTGTAACTCCCAGAACCAGCATGGGGCTATCATCCACAATGAGCTTTTGATCAGAGAGACCTACAAGGTTTCCTAAAAGACAGACAGATTTCTGTCAGAGTACTTGATGACCCACCAAAGGTTAGTGGTAAGACCCACTGCTGAAGATACCTTATGTGATTGACATGCAAATTAGAATGGCATGGCTGGAAGTTGGATGAGAGTCAGTCCCCAGACAGTTAGCGCGTCTAGTGCCAGAAGGTGCTACATGGGCGACTGGGGGAAATTGACCAATATCTACCGAAGCAATGCATGGTCTAACCTACTTAGCAGCAAATAACTTATTGTGATGCCCACACAAGTGCAGTGGTGGCACACAGCCATGGTGGGGAACCAACTGCTCTCAATTTGGCTAACTGATCCCCTCACTGGTATGGGACCCATAGCTGGAGCTGGGAAACAAGTCAGAACCATATCCAAACATAAGCCCACTCTCAAGTATCAAGCTACTATCAATTGTGGGCTACAAGAGGGTCTACACCTATTAAATTCTCTATAAAAAAAAAAGTAAGGGTTATCTCATTTGTCCTGGTGCTAACTTACTCTCCGTTGGAGAATCTGCTTCTCTTTTTCAGATAGATGTAGACCCTAAGGAGAGAGCCACCCCATCATACCTCAAAAGAGCCCCGGCTGAAACTAAGAAAACTTGGAGAAACAAACAAGGGGGCTGTTTTCCTGATGAACCGGACACCAGCACAAGGGGGAAGGAGATCAGCATAGAGAAAAATCAACTCCTACCAAATCAGAGAGCCAGAGCCTCAGAGGCCCTCAACACCTCATCACTGAAGCAGACCAAAAATGAACCCAACATGGCTCAGGGAAATTTTGCAGAAGGGGGGGCGGAAAGAATGTCAGAGTCACATGTTGGGTCATGATATGCAGAGACATTTAGCTTACCCATAACTGTGGGCTAACTCCACAATGCATGACCCATATACCTCAACAAGGAGGGGCCAAGGGGAGGGGGTAGGTCACGGATGAGCCTAATAATGGTACCAAACAGACTGTATTTGCTGAATACAGAACTGACTAATAAAATAAATAAATAAATAAATAAAGTATTAAAAAAATAAAAAAATAAATAAAAAAAAGAAAAACAGAAACCAAACAAAGCAAAAAAAAAAGAAAAAAAGAAAAAAAAAAAGAAATATGGGACATAGTCCCATTTTCAATTGCAGCAAAAAAAAAAAAAAAAAAAAAAAAAAAAAAAAAAAAAAAAAACCTTGGAATAACGTTAACCAAGGAAGTGAAAGATCTATACAATGAAAACATAAAAACACTCAAAAAAGAAATTGAGGCAGACTTGAGAAAATGGAAACACCTCCCATGTTCCTGGATAGGCAGAATTAACATTGTGAAGATGACAATCCTACCAAAGGCAATATACAGATTTAATGCAATTCCAATTAAAATGCCAACAGTGTTCTTCACAGAGATAGAAAAAATGATCTCAAATTTCATATGGAAAGGCAGAAGGCCTTTCATTTCAAAACATATCCTCAGCAAAAGAAATACCTCTGGAGGCATCACCATACCTGATCTAAAGCTATATTACAAAGCCATTGTAATAAAAACAGTATGGTACTGGCATAAAAACAGGAGTATAGATCAATGGAATAGACTTGAGGACCCGGACTTTCGGTGAAGCAACTATAGGTACTTGATATTCGATAAAGGCCCAAAGAATATAGGCTGGAAAAAAGACAGCATCTTCAACAAATGGTGGTGGACAAACTGGATAACCATATGCAAGCAACTGCAACTTGATCCACACATTTCACCATGCACTACACTCGAGTCCAAATGGATCAAAGATCTCAATATAAGACAACAAACTTGAATACTACTGGAAGAAAATTTAGGAAGTACTTTCCATGATATAGGAATGGAAAAGGACTTCCTGAACAAAACCCCAGTAGCTCATGAACTTAAACCATCACTCAACCAATGGGATCACATGAAGCTGAAGAGTTTTTTTTACAGACAAGCATACAATCAGCAAAGCCAATAGATTACCCACAGAATGGGAAAAAATATTTGCATGTTATCCAACTGATAGAGGCCTAATCTGTAGAATGTACAAAGAACTCAAAAATCTAAACAGTAAGAAGTCAAACATCCCACTCACAAAATGGGGCAAAGAGCTGAACAGGCAGTTCACAGAGGAAGAAATACAAATGGCAAACAGACACTTAAGAAAATGTTCATAATCCCTAATCATCCGAGAAATGCAAATTAAAACAACAATGAGATTCCACCTTACCCCAATAAGTATAGCAAACATCAAAAAATCAAATAAAAATAAATGCTGGCGAGGATGTGGAGAAGTAGGAACACTCATCCACTGTTGGTGGGAATGTAGGATGGTACAACCAATTTGGAAAGCAATATGGAGACTTCTGAGAAAGCTGAGTATAGAGATACCAACAGACCCAGTTATTCCCTTACTGGGCATCTACCCTAAAACCTTCAAACCACAGGGTAAAGAGATTTGCTCAACCATGTTTATAGTGGCTCAATTTGTAATAGCTAAGTGCTAGAATCAACCCAGATGTCCATCACTAGAAGAATGGATAACTAAGATGTGGTATATCTACACAATGGAATTCTATACAGCAGGAAGAAGAAAATGACACAATGAAATTTGAGGAAAAATGGTTGAACGTGGAAGAGATCATTCTTAGTGAATTTACCCAATCACAGAAAAAAAATCGCCACATAGTCTCACTCATCTACAGCACCTAACCTGAATCTACCCAAGATTCCTTACATACCCAGCAAGCATCTCCTAGACTAGACACTAGGATGGAAGGGGAGGGAGGGGAGGGCATCAAAGGGGTGGGAAACACAAATCTAGACCCAAATGGCAATGGTACCATAATTTTCTACTTACTAAAAGACAGACCAAATGGCTGATCCTTCACCAGGCCCTTTCAGGGAACACTTGAACCACAAGACACTGGACAGCGTAAGATCAAGACTAACCTTAATCTTCTACATCTTCCCTCCCTCACTTCCCCTCTCCCTCTCTCTCTCTCTCTCTCTCTCTCTCTTATCTCTAACTCTTGTATATTAGTTATCGTTTTCCTCATTTTCTTAGTGGGCACTGACCTGTAACTCCCAGAACCAGTATGGGGCTGACATCCACAATGAGCTTTTGATCAGAGAGACGTACAAGGTTTCCTAAAAGACAGACAGATTTCTTTCAGAGTACTTGATGACCCACCAAAGGCTAGTGGTAAGACCCTACTGCTGAAGATACCTTATGTGATTGACATGCAAATTAGAATAGCATGGCTGGAAGTTGGAAGAGAATCAGTCCCCAGACAGTGAGCGTGTCTAGTGCCAGAAGTTGCTACATTGGCGACTGGGGGAAATTGACCAATATCTGTCGAAGCAACGCATGGTCTAACCTACTTAGCAGCAAATAACTTGTTGTGATGCCCACACAAGTGCAATAGTGGCACACAGCCATGGTGGGGAACCAACTGCTCTCAGTTTGGCTATCTGATCCCCTCACTGGTATGGGACCCAAAACTGGAGCTGGGAAACAAGTGAGAACAATATCCAAACATAAGCCCACTCTCCAATATCAAGCTACCGTCAATTGTGGGCTACAAGAGGGCCTACACCTATTAAATTCTCTATATATAAAAAAGTAAGGGTGATATCATTTGTCCTGGTGCTAACTTACTCTTTGTTGGAGAATCTGCTTCTCTTTTTCAGATAGATGTAGATCCTAAGGAGGGAGCTGCCGCATCATATCTCAAAAGGGCCCTGGCTGAAACTAAGAAAAATTGGAGAAACAAAGCAAGGGGGCTGTTTTCCTGATGAACCGGACACCAGCACAAGGGGGAAGGAGATCAGCATAGAGAAAAATCAACTCCTACCAAATCAGAGAGCCAGAGTCTCAGAGGCCCTCAACACCTCATCACTGAAGCAGACCAAAAATGAACCCAACATGGCTCAGGGAAATTTTGCAGAAGGGGGGGCGGAAAGAATGTCAGAGTCACATGTTGGGTCATGATATGCAGAGACATTTAGCTTACCCATAACTGTGGGCTAACTCCACAATGCATGACCCGTATACCTCAACAAGGAGGGGCCAAGGGGAGGGGGTAGGTCACGGATGAGCCTAATAATGGTACCAAACAGATTGTATTTGCTGAATATAGAACTGACTAATAAAATAAATAAATAAATAAATAAAGTATTAAAAAAATAAAAAAAATAAATAAAAAAAAGAAAACAGAAACCAAACAAAGCAAAAAAAAAAAAAAAGAAAAAAAAAAGAAATATGGGACATAGTCCCATTTTCAATTGCAGCAAAAAAAAAAAAAAAAAAAAACAAAAAAAAAAAAACTTGGAATAACGTTAACCAAGGAAGTGAAAGATCTATACAATGAAAACATAAAAACACTCAAAAAAGAAATTGAGGCAGACTTGAGAAAATGGAAACACCTCCCATGTTCCTGGATAGGCAGAATTAACATTGTGAAGATGACAATCCTACCAAAGGCAATATACAGATTTAATGCAATTCCAATTAAAATGCCAACAGTGTTCTTCACAGAGATAGAAAAATGATCTCAAATTTCATATGGAAAGGCAGAAGGCCTTTCATTTCAAAACATATCCTCAGCAAAAGAAATACCTCTGGAGGCATCACCATACCTGATCTAAAGCTATATTACAAAGCCATTGTAATAAAAACAGTATGGTACTGGCATAAAAACAGGAGTATAGATCAATGGAATAGACTTGAGGACCCGGACTTTCGGTGAAGCAACTATAGGTACTTGATATTCGATAAAGGCCCAAAGAATATAGGCTGGAAAAAAGACAGCATCTTCAACAAATGGTGGTGGACAAACTGGATAACCATATGCAAGCAACTGCAACTTGATCTACACATTTCACCATGCACTACACTCGAGTCCAAATGGATCAAAGATCTCAATATAAGACAACAAACTTGAATACTACTGGAAGAAAATTTAGGAAGTACTTTCCATGATATAGGAATGGAAAAGGACTTCCTGAACAAAACCCCAGTAGCTCATGAACTTAAACCATCACTCAACCAACGGGATCACATGAAGCTGAAGAGTTTTTTTTACAGACAAGCATACAATCAGCAAAGCCAATAGATTACCCACAGAATGGGAAAAAATATTTGCGTGTTATCCAACTGATAGAGGCCTAATCTGTAGAATGTACAAAGAACTCAAAAATCTAAACAGTAAGAAGTCAAACATCCCACTCACAAAATGGGGCAAAGAGCTGAACAGGCAGTTCACAGAGGAAGAAATACAAATGGCAAACAGACACTTAAGAAAATGTTCATAATCCCTAATCATCCGAGAAATGCAAATTAAAACAACAATGAGATTCCACCTTACCCTAATAAGTATAGCAAACATCAAAAAATCAAATAAAAATAAATGCTGGCGAGGATGTGGAGAAGTAGGAACACTCATCCACTGTTGGTGGGAATGTAGGATGGTACAACCAATTTGGAAAGCAATATGGAGACTTCTGAGAAAGCTGAGTATAGAGATACCAACAGACCCAGTTATTCCCTTACTGGGCATCTACCCTAAAACCTTCAAACCACAGGGTAAAGAGATTTGCTCAACCATGTTTATAGTGGCTCAATTTGTAATAGCTAAGTGCTAGAATCAACCCAGATGTCCATCACTAGAAGAATGGATAACTAAGATGCGGTATATCTACACAATGGAATTCTATACAGCAGGAAGAAGAAAATGACACAACGAAATTTGAGGAAAAATGGTTGAACGTGGAAGAGATCATTCTTAGTGAATTTACCCAATCACAGAAAAAAAAATCGCCACATAGTCTCACTCATCTACAGCACCTAACCTGAATCTACCCAAGATTCCTTACATACCCAGCAAGCATCTCCTAGACTAGACACTAGGATGGAAGGGGAGGGAGGGGAGGGCATCAAAGGGGTGGGAAACACAAATCTAGACCCAAATGGCAATGGTACCATAATTTTCTACTTACTAAAAGACAGACCAAATGGCTGATCCTTCACCAGGCCCTTTCAGGGAACACTTGAACCACAAGACACTGGACAGCGTAAGATCAAGACTAACCTTAATCTTCTACATCTTCCCTCCCTCACTTCCCCTCTCCCTCTCTCTCTCTCTCTCTCTCTCTCTCTCTCTCTCTCTTATCTCTAACTCTTGTATATTAGTTATCGTTTTCCTCATTTTCTTAGTGGGCACTGACCTGTAACTCCCAGAACCAGTATGGGGCTGACATCCACAATGAGCTTTTGATCAGAGAGACGTACAAGGTTTCCTAAAAGACAGACAGATTTCTTTCAGAGTACTTGATGACCCACCAAAGGCTAGTGGTAAGACCCTACTGCTGAAGATACCTTATGTGATTGACATGCAAATTAGAATAGCATGGCTGGAAGTTGGAAGAGAATCAGTCCCCAGACAGTGAGTGTGTCTAGTGCCAGAAGTTGCTACATTGGCGACTGGGGGAAAATGACCAATATCTGTCGAAGCAACGCATGGTCTAACCTACTTAGCAGCAAAAAACTTGTTGTGATGCCCACACAAGTGCAATAGTGGCACACAGCCATGGTGGGGAACCAACTGCTCTCAGTTTGGCTATCTGATACCCTCACTGGTATGGGACCCAAAACTGGAGCTGGGAAACAAGTGAGAACAATATCCAAACATAAGCCCACTCTCCAATATCAAGCTACCGTCAATTGTGGGCTACAAGAGGGTCTACACCTATTAAATTCTCTATAAAAAGAAAGTAAGGGTGATATCATTTGTCCTGGTGCTAACTTACTCTTTGTTGGAGAATCTGCTTCTCTTTTTCAGATAGATGTAGATCCTAAGGAGGGAGCTGCCGCATCATATCTCAAAAGGGCCCTGGCTGAAACTAAGAAAAATTGGAGAAACAAGTAAGGGGGCTGTTTTCCTGATGAACCGGATACCAGCAGAAGGGGGAAGGAGATCAACACAGAGAAAAATCAACTCCTAGCAAATCAGAGAGCCAGAGCCTCAGAGGCCCCCAACAGCTCATCACTGAAGCAGACCAAAAATGAACCCAACATGGCTCAGGGAAATTTTGCGGAAGAGGGGGTGGAAAGAGTGTCAGAGTCACATGTTGGGTCATGATATGCAGAGACATTTAGCTTACCCATAACTGTGGGCTAACTCCACAATGCATGACCCGTATACCTCAACAAGGAGGGGCCAAGGGGCGGGGGTAGGCCATGGATGAGCCTAATAATGGTACCAAACTGACTGTATTTGCTGAGTACAAAACTAACTAATAAAGGGAAAAAAAAATATATAACCTAGGGAATGGAGGGAAATGGCCACCAGAGGACAGTTTTAAGTACAGTAAAATTTCCCAACTTGATTGTTTTTGTAGAAAAAAAAGGAAATCGACAGAGGTGTCATACGTACAATTATTTTTTCACTTCTGTGACCATCCTGAGTGGGCTGCTTACCACCAGCTGGACCTGATCACCCAAGCTGCTGTTTGTAGCACAAGTGTCCCTCACCCTCCAATATTAGAGGGCATTCATAGAGCTAAAACAAAGCCTTTGAACTCTAACTCGTTTATCAACTAGTAAAACAGGAAGGACGGGAATTGCCCATTGCTTTTCTCCAGAGAATTAAGGAGACAATTAAAAAGCATACCAATGTAACTCCACATACCTTGGATGAGGAAATTCTTCTTAAAGATAAATTTTTAACTTAGTTAACACACCTGATATTCATAAGGAATTTTAAAATTTGGTAGCCAAACCGGATAAGAGCTTAGATCAGTTGCTCCAGGCTGAAACTTCCATTTATTATAACAAGGAAGCTGAGAGGGAAAGAAGGGAAGAAGAAAAAGGAAAAAAAAAAAAAAAAGAGGAATAGAAAGATCAGAAAGGGAATTTTTTTTAAAAAAGGAGAAAAAAATAAAGGTAGACATCACCAGGAGATCATAAATGTAATGAAGTTTGCTGAGAGAAAGGCCCCTTCAAAAGGCACCCCTAGGGCCTGCTCTATCTGTCGATAGAGGGGACACTTTTGTAAGTATTGTCCCAAGAGAGGCTCTGTGAAGTCCCCACCGGGATCCTGTCCTACATTCCAAAGGAAGCACTGGAAAAGCTAATGCCTTCTGAGTCAAAGATACCCGAGGTCATCACCCTGAACTGATTATTGATGGGCCTTGGGGCTTCCCATACAAGCTCCTGTAATTCCAGTCCACCTTGAGGATCCCTGTATAACTATACATGTGACACAATGTACCATAAACCTCCTCATTGACTCAGGACCTTGCTTTTCAGTTCTTGGCTTTGTCCTGGGGCTAGGTCTCAACAGAGAGCTGCCTTTAGGGGCAGCTCAAGCCAGGTTCAGTAAACGTTCATTACAGAGCCTTTGGCTTGTTCCTGAGGAGACTATCTTTCCATCATTCCTTCCTTATACTCCCATAGGCACAAACTCCTTTGCTGGACAAAGATATCCTTTCTAAATATCAGTGAAAATGATTTTATCTTCAGGGAAAAACCTGTCTTCTTTTGATGGATGAAAACGTAGATCCATCAGTTTGGACCAGTGGTGAAACTATAGGTCAAGCTGTCACTGCCACTCCTGTCCAAATACATCTTAGGGACCCCACTTACTTACCTGACCAAAAATAGTATCCACTGAAGCCAGAAACAATTGAGGGACTTAAACCCATAGTTGTAACCTTAAAGAAAGAGAGACTCCTGAAAGACTGTTCTAGTACATAAAATTCTCCTGCTCTTGGGGCAAAAGAGGACCCTAATAAATGAAGGCTAGTCCAGGACCTCTAGTTAATTAATGGTACCATTAATGTTATCATCTTGTGGTACCCAAAACCTATATGTTGTTAACCCAGATTCCTTCTTGGACTACTCATTATTCATTATTGGACCTAAAATGGACTATTAATTATTGGATTTAAAATATGCTTTTTTCTGTGTCCCTCTACATACATATAGCCAGTCTCTATTTCCCTTTGAAGACCTAACTCATAGCACAGGACAAATTAATTGAACAGTTTTACCCCAAGGCATTAGTGACAGCCCCCATCTGTTTGGCTTGGCCTTGAATATGTTAGACTGGTGGTTGGTCCTAAGACCACCCTTTTACAGTATGCAGATGATCTTTTGCTTCGTGGGTCTTGTGAGAAAGCAGTTTCTCAAGAAGCTGAGGCTCTTTTCAACTTTCTGGCTGAGCAGGGATACAAGGACTCAAGGGGAAAAAATCAATTGTGCCAGTCTAAGGTTACTTGTTTAGGAATGATATTAGAGAGTGAAAAACAAAATTTAAGTCTTGCATGGAATGGAGTAAGGCAGTCTCCTTCAGTGAAATAATTCACTGTTTAAGAGAGGCAAAAGAGAGACATGCTACTTTGACTTTTACAACAACCCAAGATTTCTTGAGTGACAAAACCCACAGAATTATTCATGCATCTGTTGTATGTCCAGGGGCAAAGAGGTACAACAATGATGAAGTGTGTGTTTAGAGTGCATATTATACTGCAGTGATGGAGCATGAGTTTTCAGTACATGCAGTAATGCAGTCCATATAAACTGTGTTTAGAGTGAACATGATATGTTAGTACATGTGGCATGTGTTTAGAGTGTAAGAAATACTGCATTGAACTGAGCAAGTGTTTATGGTACATGTGATACTGCAATGATAAAGCATGTATGTACAGATCATGTCATAGTGTAGTGCATGTGGCATGTATTTAGAGTACATGTGATACCCAACTTCATGTTCAATGTTTTAGAATATGCAGCATGTGTTTTGAGTACATGCAATTCATGTAGCCTGTTTATAGTGTATGTAATATTAGAGTGCATATAGCATGTTTTCAAAGTGTAGGCAATGCTATGGTACCTGTAGCACTGTTGAGAGTTTATACAATACAATACTGCAATGCACATGGAAGTGTTTAGAGTCTATGCAATACTGTTGTGCAATGAGTGCATGAGATAATCAAGTGCTTGTAGCATGTTTTTAGTGCAAGCAGTACTGAAATGCCTAGATCAGTGTTGAGTGTGGAGGTGACTAAGCATTGCATGTAGCTTGTGTTCCAAGTACAGGCAATACTGTGTTCCATGTGGCACCTGTTCAGTGTTCTCTGATAGCTCACTGCATGTAGAATGTGTGTGTGTGTGTGTGTGTGTGTGTGTATATATATATATATATATATATATATATATATATATATATACAGATCCTGTATATATATATTATATATATTTCCCTCCCCACCATACTTTTCTTTACTTGAAGGGAAGCTGAATTGTACTTCTACTCTAGGTGTTTGTGGAGAGATGGAGTCATGATCAAGAAGAAGGGAGGGTAGTGTGGTTGGTATGTGAGATGGTACTCTGATAAGAGTCCACTGTGTAAGGTGCTTCCTAGGCAGATGCTTGCCATTAGAAGCTCGCCATTGGAAGCTCACCAATCTCTGGCTATGTCAGGTTGCAGGTGACCTTCACAGTCTCAGAGATGCTTCTTTGCCTTTATGGTACCTTGGAATCATTCTGGTTTCTTTGTCTGTTGGTCATTATAGATTAAAGCTCAGGAAACAGCCTTTTCCTGCATGGGGTGCTCAACCTGCCTTTTGAGGTCATAGCATGGCATGAGAAGTGGCACTAAAGAGCCATGCCTGTTGAGGCTTCATTGCTGTCTATTGTCCAAAAGCACAGTCCCTGTCTGGTTCCCTGGGCATTTCTTAGGTAGAAAAAAAAATAATAACCCTTTCCTTGCCTTTCAAATCTGCTCCTCTTCAGAGGTGGATTTCAATTAGCTTTCAGTCAGTTCGTGCACTCCAGGGCACAAATGCTAATAATTTGAGGCATTTGGCTTTCATTGTCCCAAATCCTCCTTTCCCAGGCTTGTCACTGGTTAGAGACTACTACAGATATAGATCTACAGAGTTTGATGTTTGCCCTGATTGTTTTAAATCTTGTATTGGCTCAATATTTCTTTGCTACACCCAATATCATTTTTTGCAGTGTGAAGGTTTAGTCTGTGATATTATGGTTTTTTGTTTGTTTTTGGTATCATGGCTCAGTTAAAAAGAGTTTGGACTATGGGGATGTGTGAGCATCATTGGGATTGACAAAAACTATGGGGACTGTTGAAGTCAGGTTCACAATGCTGGCAGAAATCACCCAATGCGGAGCAGCTTGTGGGGAAGAAAAGGTTTATTTTGACTTACAGTCTCGAGGGGAAATTCCATGATGGCAAGGGAAAATGACAGTATGAGCAGAGGATGAACATCACCTCTTGGCCAACAACAGCCAGAGAGCATCAGCAGGAGAGTGTGTCAAATGCTGTCAAGGGGAAACTGGCTATAACACCCATAAGTCCACCCCCAACAATACACTGTCTCCAGGAGGTATTAATTTCCAAATCTCTATCAGCTGGGAATCTAGCATTCAGAACACCTAAGTTTATGGGGGACACCTGAATCAAACCACCACATTCTGACCCTGCTCTCTGTAAACTGATAACTATCCATGACCTAAAATGCAATGTGTTCAGTCCATCTTTAAAAGTCTCCATAGTTTTGATCAATCCCAATGGTGTTTAAAGATTCCCATAGTTCAGGATATTTTAACTGAGGTATAATACCAAAAAATCTCCCCCAAACCCATAATGGTACAGAATATACATTCATACTGCAAAAGATGGCATTGGGCATAGCAAAGAAATATTCAACCAATACAAGATTTAAAACAACCAGGGCAGTCATCAAACTCTGTAGTACCAAGTCAGTGACGAATGTCCAAGTCAAGTCCAATAATTTTAACCACCAACAAGTCCCTGGAGTTCCAATTCCACCCCTTCAGCTAGGTTACTCACAGTCCTGGAAAACTTCATGTAGAGCCAGGAGCTCTCCTTGGCAGCCATCTTGTGGCCCCACCATCTCCACTGGGTCTCCACTGTGACTCACCATCCTTCCTCGTGGCTCCATTGGGCCTCCATGCAGGCATCCAGCAAACCTACTTCACACTACTCATGGCCAATTCCAAAACATAAGACCATATTGCAAATTCAATGACTCTCTCTTTCTTGTTTGTCTATACTCCATAATACCAGATGGTATACCCATTTTGTTAATCCAGGAAGAAATAAAGCAGGCATGAAAAATAGGACACACTTTCAGCATTAAGGTCCTTCAAAGGACTGTATTCTTTCTTTTGTCACAATGCAGGTCAGCTGGTCCAATCTCAATGGTTGTAATCTCTTATACAATTGCAGCTGAACAGGCAGCAGTTTTGGCCCAAAGATGTAATTTTTTTCTGTGCCATATCCCTCTGCTCATATGTCTGTTTCTATGTAAAGCAACCCTTCACAAGTTCTCAGGACATGGCCAAAACAGCAACCATATCATACAAATTGCTTCTATTCCAGTTCAGGAAAAGCTGTTTCTCAACCTCACAAGCCAAACCTCACAGTTCATAGTTCTTACTGCATTTAGGTTTCTCATCTCTGACCAGAATAGTCCATCAAGCTGTACTTACAGCACTACAAGGCATCTCTTAAGCCAAGGTTTCAAATCCTTCCACATTATTCTTGAAAACAAGCTCCCAAAGGTCAAAGCCACACAGTCAGGTGTCTAGCAGCAATCCCACTCCTCTGGTACCAACTTTACTGTTGCAGTCAGGTTCACATCGCTGGCAGATATCACCCAACTGGGAGCAGCTTGTGGAAAAGAAAAAAAGAAAAAAAAAGTTTATTTGGCTTATAGACTTGAGGGGAAGCTCAATGATAGCAGGGGAAAATGACAGTATAAGCAAAGTGTGAAACATCACACAACATCAGGTAGACAGCATCAGCAGGAGAGTGTGCCAAACACTGTCAAGGGAAGCAGGCTATAATACTCATAAGCCCACCCCCAACAATACACTGCCTCCCGGAGGTGTTACTTCTCAAATCTCCATCAACTGGGAATCTGGTATTGAGAACACCTAAGTTAATAGCGGACACCTGAATCAAATCACCACAGGGACTTTAAAGTTAGTCTGAATCCATTGCATTTTACATCATGGATGGTTATCATTTTTGGGAGCCAGGGGTGGAATGTGGAGGTTTTATTCAGGTGTCCCCATAAACTTATGTGTTATGAATGCTTAGGTTCTCAGGTGGTGGCAATTTGGGAATTGGAGCTTCCTAGTGCTGGTGTATTGTTGGGGGTGGGCTTATGGGTGTTATATCCAGCTTCATCTTGCCAGTGTTTGGCACAATCTTCTGCTGCTATTGCATGTCTGATGTTGGTCAGGCGGTGATATCTACCCTCTACTCATGCTATCATTTTCCCCTGCCATTATGGAGCTCCCCCTTGAGCCTGTAAGCCAAAATAAACTCTGTCCTCCTACAAGCTATTCTTGGTCAGGTATTTTTTAGCAATAATGAGAAGCTAACCCCACAGAGCTAAGGGATCCACAGGGAACATAAAAATGCCAGAGGGCTATGAAATCTGTCTACTCCTGTAACTAGGCCTGAAGGTGTAGAGTAGGAGAGGAAACTAGGCAATAATGGAAATGGTATAGGATGGACCTTTTAATAGGACTCCTGAACCTCAACAAAACTGGTCCATGGAAGTCCCAAAGCAATGTGATCAATACTATTTCTTTGCTAATTTCTCAGCAATAGTTGACTGTCTATGTAAAAGACACAGCTCTCACCTCAAAGGGGATAAGAGATAGTTTATTCTGAAGCCAAATATTAGTGACCATGGCCTGGGGACAAAAATTTTGGTTACCCCAAATTCCATGTTACACTGTGTTAACAATTTCATGAAGAGTTTATAGTTAAAGAAAAAAAGAAAGTCAGAAATCAAGGTACTTTTCAAATGCACTGATTACCGTAAGTTAGGCAGGTTATAGCAAAGCAGGGAAGTCTCCAGCACAGGCTTCAGAGGCTCTCTGATGACATTCTCAGCCCTCGGGTTGGTGGAAGGTGGTGGTCTTTCAGTACATTCCAAAAATCTTGCACCTGATCAACTGGTAGTCATGTACGTGTTAGGTCACACAGAGAAGTGGACATTAAGTGGCTATTAAGGGGCTAAAAGTAGCCCAAAGTAACTTGGCTCTGACTTATAATGTTCCATCTCTCTGTGATCACAGGAGCTGTACCAATCTGTTCAACCTTGCTAGAACTAGGTGTAACAGATGCAGCCCTTTTCTGGGAACTTTAGTTCACACAAAAAATATGGTTAAGTGATTGGGCAAGAAAGCTCAGTGGTGCAGCACAATGAATTTATCTTCCCTGGGTATAGCAGCATAGAGAAAAATGGAGGGTAGATTTGGAAAGGCAGAGGGAAGAATTCAGAGAAATTTGTAGGTTGGAAATTGTCAAAACATTTATTTTCTTGGTATCCATCTTGCACTTTGTAGATTTGTAACAGCTTATTTTATTTTACTATGAATTTTTTCTAGGGTAGGAATGTGGTATCTGGCTCTTTCATTCCAATGTTTAGCTCAAGGCACAGTGATGCTCTAATAATGTTTGTAAGATGACTGGTGAGTGAATGAGTGAAGTAAGCTCAGTGAGGACTTGCTCTTTATCTTTGCTCACTGTTTTACTGTCTCACCTCTATACCTCATCTGCAGGCCTTTAGGGCGCGTTGCATCATCACATCTATGAATCACCATTATTTTCTTGAGATTGGTCTTGAAATGTGTTCCAAGGCTTTGTTTTCATTCCAAGAATTTTGACAAATATCACATAACTCTTCTCTTAGGAATGACTCACTTTTCTGCAGGTAGATGTTCAGTAACAGAAGCTTAGATACTGATCCCCTACCAGGAAAAGGGTGTGGGAAGACATGTTCACTTCAGGCTCGGGGCATTGCTTCCCCTCTGCACATCTACCTGCACAGTATGTTAACCAGATATCTTTTTTCTCATGTCTTGTTCTAGTCACTACAGCAGGACTTAGGAGTGTCCAAGGGGTAAGATGTGCTTGGACTTATGGGCAAAGAGTTGCAGTGCAGGGCAACTGAATATATCTAACAAATAATTGTTTTGCATTGTGGGAAGTACTCTGTTGTTGATAGGTTGAGTGCTGTGAAAGCCTGGGTAAGGACCACCTAACCCAGTCAGAAAGCTCAAATTTTAGAAAACTTGATACTTGATCTTTAGAATGAGAAAGAATAAGGCAAGGAAAGAAATACATTTTCAGGACATTAAGGGGAATCATGCAAATGGAAGAAACCTGATACAACACACTCTGAAGGGAAACATCAACAAAATCTGAATTATCTGTGATTGTGGTTGAGGGCTGGGGCTTGAAATGCATGTTGTTGGGAGAGATCAGATGAAGATGTAGAAGACTTGGTACACTAAGCTAAGGAGTTGACTAGGATAAGGGAAGGAAGGAAATTATCTTCAACAAAATTTAAAAAAGCTCTCCAAACCCAACAGTCAGGATAAATAATGTTTTATTGCAATATTTTAACTAGTTAAAATTAGTGCAAAACCTCATGATAAAATTCTAAGTTTTAATTAATGATGAATCAGTGTATTGTGAATTCTTATAATTTTATGTTACACTATAAACTATGCTGACACTTTGGCCTATTAGACAAAATGCTGGCAGTCATGTACTGACAAGGACTGGGATTAGCTCCTTTTAAATCATTACAATGTTAGAGGGATTAAACTTTCTTCTGGGAGTCACAAGAAAAGTAGGATGTCAGCATCAACTTTTCTCTGTGAGGATGGCTCCCTGACATTTGCAGAAATGTAAGACTGCTGCTACCTGTCAGCACTGAATGGAGAGCACAGGGCTCAATGTAGAGGGAGAAGGTTACTTACCACCTGGGGTGTCCAGTGTGGCTACACTTTTACCCTCAGAAGCATTGCTAAAGTGAGGTAACATAGGACTCTTCTGAGAGCTGAGAGGTAGAGGATACAGACTGAAGTATCCAGGCAGGAGAGAGTGTGAGCTTTGAAGGTTCTGGGATTAAATCACCCCCTCATATTGCTGATCTTCAGTGTTCTGTGTAGTTTTGGGCAGCAAAGCCTCCATAATCAGTTGTGAGTGAGAGTGCTTCAGGATCTGAGCATTTGGCACCCAGTGAGTGATTTGTGAGGTCTAGCTATTGCCAATCTTGTTTCAGTTGCCCACACATCCAAGTCTTACGGAAAACTTATGAAGCCTCTTCTGTTATTTGCTTATACAAATAGCAAAAGTTGGGCTGGAGAGATGGCTTAGCAGTTAAGTGCTTGCCTGTGAAGCCTAAGGACCCTGGTTCGAGGCTCAATTCTCCAGGACCCACGTTAGCCAGATGCACAAGGGGGCGCAAACATCGGGAATTTGTTTGCAGTGGCCAGAGGCTCTGGCGCGCCCATTCTCTCTCTATCTGCCTCTCTCTCTGTCACTTTCAAATAAATAAATAAAAATAAACAAAAATTAAAAAAAAAAACAAATAGTAAAAGTGTCAAGTAAAGTTAAATTTGACTTTTCCTTGTTCTCTGTCACATACTGGAGTGTGGTGGGAACTTTTTGAACTCAGAGAAAGATGTCAATTTAAAGATTCACAGGGTTTGTTTCAGCAGGCCTGAATGTGAAACACAGTTGAGAGAATTGAATACACTCTCAGTTATTGAAGCAGCAGCAACTTTTGGAATTTCTGGAATTTGAGATGCCACTGATTGGAAGACACAGTGCTATTGAAAGAAAGAAAGAAAGAAAGAAAGAAAGAAAGAAAGAAAGAAAGAAAGAAAGAAAGAAAGAAAAGAAAGAAAGAAAGAAAGGAAAGAAAGAAAGAAAGAAAGAAAGAAAGAAAGAAAGGAAAGAAAGAAAGAAAGAGGAAGGGAAGGAAAGAAGAAAGGAAGGAAGCAGAGAGGGAGAAAGGAAGGAAGGGAGAGAGAAAGAGAGAAAAGAGAGAGAAAGAGGAAAGAGAAAGAGAAAAATAGAGGGAAACAGAGAGGAAAGAATGCAGAAGAGAGAGAAGGAGAGAGAAAAGGAGAGACAGAAAGAAGGAAAGGAAGAAAGAAGGAAAGAAAGAAAGAAAGAAAGAAAGAAAGAAAGAAAGAAAGAAAGAAAGAGAAAAAGAAAGGGAAACAGAGAGGACAGAGAGGAGAGAAAGAAAAGCAGAGAAAGAGAGAGGAAAGATAGAAAAAGAGAGAAGAGAGGAAAAATGAAGGAATTTCTAGTTCAGATGAACTCACTTCCAGTTGTAAGAAGAATCCTGACAGCAGAGATGCTACCTTGAAGAACATCTTAGAATGCTTGAACAGATGTGGTTCTTATCAGATTTCTTTGAAAAAAAATCTCACTAATTTAATTTAGCTTTTAATTTAGACTTAATTTAGTTTCACTCTTGATTTTGTACATTTCACTTTACTTCTTTGGGCCTATGCTTCTTGTTTGTAGAAGTTGCCATTGGCAGAAGTAAGGATTCTACTACTTTCTAGCTAAAAAGTTGTATCTACTGTGTTCACATTGTCTGTGGAACTTCCTCCTCTCCTGCACTGAGGATGAAGTACTTTTTCTCAAGCTTCCTATCAGGGACCTCTATATACTTCATCTTTTTATTAAGCAGGACAAATTAGTCCTTCCCAGATTGTGTCCATGGATCCTCAATGCCAAGAACAACTAGGAATTCAACAAAACAAAATTCATCTAGCCAGAACATAAAGCTCCTCTCCTCTCTTCTTTATTATTCTCCTTTTATTCCTTTTTCTCTCTTCCTCCTACTTTACTACATCTTTAGAAGACACTACAGAAAAAAATATATATATTTTAAGTTGTACATAATCCTTGAGACCTGTAGTATATGATCTATTAGCTTGTTAAAATTGAAAGGTCTTTCACATTATATGGTTTCTAAAATAATCTCTCCCCATTGTTATTGTCTACATGAGTAGATATGGCATGTCTAACACTGTGATTGCTGGATCATCAGTCCATACTGAGGCTGGAAGTCAAGGCTACGCTCCAGCTTACCACAAGTAGTTTTATAGCTAACGAATGAAATTCTGGATTGTTTCTGTATCTTTTAAACCAAATAGCTTAAGCCTACCTGGAAAACAGAAATGGGACTGCAGTTCCCTTGGTCAGGTATATTTGACTATGGGTTGGTTTGACATAATACTGTGGTTAGTATTATGAGGAACTCATAGGTATTGGACACTTTTTTTCTTGTGAGTTCCTGGGTTCTGAAGGTAGGGGCTATTTGGACTCACATATCACAAACCAGGAACAGAGGCTCATAGCTATCCCAAAGTTATAGAGCATGTGGGATGGTAGTGATACTTTTGCTCTTTTAAGACAAAGTTTCTGGTCATAGGACTTGAGGAGCTAAGGTTTGTATCCCCAGGCAGTAGGCTGTGGAACAGATTTTGGGCCCATCCTGGATATTGGGGCAGCACTTGAAAGTTGTCTGTAATATGCAGCTTAGAACTTGTGGCTGTCTTGGCATGATCCTTTGCCAAGGGCTTCTTATCCAGGGAATTGAGGATCATAAGAAAGAGAGAATAATATTGGCTTTCTAATGAATACTTTTAACATTTTATTTTATTTTTGAGGCAAGGTCACACTCTAGGCTGATCTAGAACTCACTGTCTAGCCCAAGCTGGCCTCAAACTCACAGTGTTCTCCTACCTTAGCCTTCCAAGTGCTGTAATTAAAGGCATGAACCACAACACTTATCTACTTATTTATTTATTTATGTCAGAAGAAAGATAGACAAAGAATAGACACATCAGGCCCTCCAGCCCCTGCAAATGAACTCCAGATGCATGCACCACTTTGTGCATCTGGCTTTACATGGGTACTGACTAATTTAACCTGGGTCACTAGGCTTTGCAGGCAAGCTCCTTAATCACTGAGTAATCTCTCCAGCTCACACCTGACTCTTTAACACTTTAAATTTCACATACCAGTGCACAGCTTAGCATAGGATATGCATAAATCTTTCCTTTTCTTTCACAACCACGGTGTATTTTATAATTTACCAACTTTGAACATGAATGAAAAACAAGACAGTTATAAGTCAGATGATTCTCATTTTTAAGGAATAAGATGATTAATATCCTACTTTTCTGGGTTCTCTGTAAACCATTAGAGCATTGCTACTAGCACTGTGGGTAGATTCAGGAGTAATCAGAGCCTTCTTCATTTCCTTCTGACCTTGTCTTCACACTGAAGTTAATTATGGGATTCCATAGTTTGTCAGAGAAGAGTCATGGGGTATAGGTCAAGAAGACTCTTAGGTTCTAGCCAAGCCCTTGCTCCAACCAGACATGTGGCATTAGGGATCAGTCTCAATAGACATGCCATAGCCTTTGGGAATAAGAGTGAGGAGTGGAAGTGAACTTTCATTTAAAGAAGTGGGTTTCTGGTAGGTTTTACAGAAGGCAAGTTGATAACATGATTGCGGGGGGCGGGGGTTACCTGAAGTCTCTGCATGATATTTATGTGTAAATGAATCATTGAAATGGGGCCTTGCAGAACAACTTGATGGGGATCTTAGTGGAAAATTTAGAAAGATGAATTAAGCACTGCAGACAGTCTGAAGGTCTTACATATATCACTAAAGTGCTGAGTCATGTCCCTTCATACAGCCACTTTTGCCTGACAGAAAAGAATAAAATGCATCCTCAGTCTAATAGCCTAGTTTTGGCCCTAAGCATCTACATTTTGTACTAGCTCTTGAATTCCTGTCAAAGAAAATGTACTCTTTGCTTAATAAAGAAGTCAATACCATTCACTTATTTGCCTAGAGACATTAAACTTTGAGTAAAATGTGGAATTTTCTTACTTTCTAAATATATCCAGCTGCTGACAATATGTGTCAATTGTCTCGTGTGCAGTCCAAGATGACAAAGCAAAAATGAGCAGTTGATTTAGGCTTATCTAAGTTGTGTGTTAGGAGAATTAAAGGGAACTTCAAACAGCTTATAGGCAAAAAAGCATTAGAAAGGGACACCTTTCCTTGGCCAGCAGTGTTGATCTAGAAATTGTCTTTTACTGCCTCTTCTTCCTGTGGAAGGGGCAGTCAATATTGTAATATTGTAATGTCATCCCTGCTTCCTGACACTTCTGATACATTGTCCTGATGACAACAATCCTGGGAAGAAGACTTGGCAGGTACATTACTCTCATTTGTCAGAAGAAGAAACTGATGTTCAGCAAAGTTAACTTCTTGGCCCACAGACAAGTATGCAGTCAATGGCAAATTTAAGATTAGTGTCATCACAGCCCTCTGCTTCATTCCAAAGAATGATCATCTTGATCATGGATGGAAAACTCAAGGGCCCAGTTCCCAACAGCTCTGTTCCCTTTTAGGCTTCTTTCACTCTTCTCATGGTGTCCAGGCCCAAGCTCTGCAATATTCTCACTTTTGGAGAAATGCCAGGAATTCTGCCTCCTTCTTCATGTATGCTTATTTTATATACTTTAAGAAATACATATTTAATGAATAAATTCATTAATGAAAGTGTTAGAATTTTAAGAAAGTAAAATACCAAGAACACATATTTAATGTTGGACTTGCAGTAAAATAAATTTAGGGCTCTATACAGTAGTGCTTCCCCGGTTACTTTTCTCTGTTGGTATCTTCCTGTATGGTTTGCATAGAATGATCTGAACCACTCATTGAAAGTGCTGACTGCTGGCTCTAGCTTTAGAACTTCTTATCTCAGTATGTGGGTTTTAAAGGTGATTTGTATGCTAAAGAGCCACTGGAGTCATATACCCTGGGCCATTAAGAATGTTTTGATTCATAAAATGAGTCAAGTGAATCAAGTTTGGAGATAAGTTAAATCATTCATTAAATCAGGGGCTACTCAGTTTGGTTCTCTCTTAGCCAGGAGTTCTTGAGGCTTTCCACATGGATTCGGCTATCTTTTAGGTTCCAGTAGGAAGCATATAAATGACTTACAGATGAGAACGAGATGATCCTTTGATTTCAGTCTTCTTCCTGTTTTGACTTTTTTTCTATTTTATGATATTCTGCCTTTTTTGATTTTCTGTGTCTTGGTTTACACATCCCTTTCCACTCTCAAACTGCTTCTCCTCTACTTATTGGATTGTGACAGACAACTTCAGGTCACTAAGATGAACTTCCAGACCAGGCACAGTTATGGAGGAAGGGATTTATTGAAGATAGAGAGGAAGTTCCATAATAGCAGAGAAAGTTGGACCTCTTTTACAGGACCAAACAGAGAGAAGCCAAAAGCCAAAGTCCAAAAGCCACACCACAAACAAGCACACTTCAGGAACTCCAAACAAAACTAGGAAACTATGCATATCTTTAGGCTGGAATTCCAAATCCACTAACACCCCTTAGAGGGCCGGACCCTAAGATCCACCTAATGATACCTCCCCCAGCCAGGTGGCTGCATATCTAAATTAAAATCCTTAATAAAATCCTGAATATATTGGGGGCCATTTAAAATACCACATTCTGCCCTAAGCCCTCAATAGATTCATAACCATATCACATTATAAATTATATTCAGTCCAATTTCAAAGGTCCCCACAGTCAATACCATCTTAAGATTGTTACAAAGTCACAAGTCTTATCTGAGATTTAAGATTGCTTTTTAGCTGTGAGTCCTATAAAATCCAATAAGTTATACAGTTTCAACATGTAAAGGCACAGAGTAAACATTTTCAACTGCTATAAGTCATAAGAGAGAGAGAGAGAGACTGGAACAATGCAAACTCACCAACCATCAAGCAAACATCAAACTTCTGTAGTCAAAGTTTGATATCACAGTCAGTAACTGAGAGTCTCTCAGGTTTTTTAAATTACATGCATCAAGCTTGGATAAGTAGCCAGGGAAACTCCCATCCCTGGTCAACAGCCTCTATTGTATCTCTTGCAGACTCCTGTTACATCCAATATATCTTCAGGTCTCCATGCAAACCATGGTCCATTTTCTAATGACTCTTCTAGCCTATTTATGGGGGTCATCACACTCTGCCTATATGCCATGTGTCAGCAGTGGCTCCTGAAACCATATTCACTTTGTGACCACTCTACACATTTTTTTGTGCTTCCAAACCAAGACCAGGTATGCAGGACATAGCCATATTCTTAATTCAGTTATGAAATAAATTGTAGCCTTGAAAAGCAGGTTGTTTCTCCAGTCAACACTTTCCGAAGAATTTGCATATCTATCATAGTCTTTCCTCAGGTATCCTCTCCACCATTTCAGTGTAAAGCAGTTAGGACATCTTCGTTAAGACTGCTAATGTATTTGACAATAGCAGCTTCAGCAATCTAAAACCAGTCTCACTGCCTATAATTTTAACTTGAGTTTTACCAACTTAAAATCTTAAATCTCTCAATCCAATATCTTTAGCCAAGCAGATCAGTTCATTAGAAATTTAACCTTAATCAAACTCTATGGACCTTTGCAGCAGAAAGTAGCCAGCCGTTATGCCAGTAGCCAAGTTCCAACAAGGTTTTTCTGCCATCTTTCATTCCCCTTAGAAAGTTTATCAGCCAAGCCTCCAAGTTCAATTCTCTCTACCCTTAGCATTTTCAAAGACACACAAGAATAATCCATAATAATTGACTTACCATTCCAGAAGGTGTCTTCAGTTGCAAGCACCAAGTCCATGCCTATTTCTCCAAAACAAAAGTCCCAAAAGACCAAAATCTACATGTTCAAATCTCACCCCACTTCTGGTACCAATTCTGTAGTACAGAGCTTCAGGTTGCTGAGATGAACTTCCAGATCAGACACGGTTATGAAAGAAGGGATTTATTGAAGACAGAGAGGAAGTTCCATAATGACAGAAAAAGTTGGTCTTCTTTCACAGGACCAAGCATAAAGAGAGAAGCCACAAGCCAAAGCCCAAAAGCCATACCACAAACAAAAACACTTTAGGATCTCCAGGTGGGCGCTTTGCATATCTTTAGACTGGAATTCCAAATCCACTACTACACCTTAGGGCTGGACCCTATGATCCACCCAGAGAGGCCTCCTCCAGCCAGGTAGCTGCAGATCTAAAATACAAACTTTAATAAAATTCTGAATATATTGTGGGCCATCAGTTTAAACTACCACATGGATGAACACAACTTCTTAACCTCTTCATCCTGAATCTAAAGGTAGCCAGTAGAGAGATTAATTTTTTTCCACTCTATTTTTACACTCCTACCTTCTCTTGTGAATTTAATATATAGGTGTTGACACTTTCCTTGGCATTCAAACTTAGTATATTCTACATTACAAAACCTTAGACAAATGTATACAGTGCACAATCTTCTGGGTGTGTAGCTTCATGGTGTCAAATATTGGTGGATGTTTTCATAGTCATCAAGATACCACAATTATTAATTAAGTTTTACAGAAACTGAAAGAAATGTGTTTCTCCTGGCTGATGTTCCTAGTAGAAGTGACCATGAAGGATCATCTGCACTTTTATAAAAAACACAAAATGGCATCAAGAACCGCAAGTGTCTTTATCATCATGTCATCACCAGTGTTAGCACTGCTTCCTTAATGAATCTACTGTCCTTACCGTCCTCGTAAGCTAGATGTGCCTTTCTGATTTCCCTTCTTCCTGTTTGCTTGTAATGGTTTTCTCAGGTTGATGAATTCCCTACTCCCTCCATTCTATTTCCAGTGGACTTAATCACCTTCCCTTGTTCCTTGTATTCCTATAGCTCTTAAGATAGTGTGAAAGATTCCTTAACTTCCTATTCTTATTTTAAGTAATTCCAGTGTTGGGTTATGCAGAAAGATGCAGAAATATTTACTGGGAGGATCAAGAAATGATTAACCCTCTTGTTTTAAGAAGGAAATAAGGGAAACTCATCTTGGAAGGGAAATCAGTGCTCACTGCATCCTTTGTATGGACGCAGAGAGGTTCTGACCTCACAGTGAAAAGATGACGATAAAAATGCATGTACCCTCTTTGAGCCTGAGCTGAATCACTTGATATAGTTGAGGTGGAATGAACACTACCATTCTTTATAAGGAGGTAGCATCAATCTTTCCTTACTGATGAAGCTGCTTAAACTCTGAGAGGTTACATAACTGGTTTAGGGACCCAGAGTGGTGAAGACCGGACCATACCTTTTTCTCTCTGTGCATGGAGTCACATGGGTATGAAATTCCATGCCTAGGGCATAAGTTTGTCTGGTGACCCCAACAGAATCCAGCTTGAAGGCTTGGATCCTCACATACTCTTTCAAGTTCTCTGTTCTCTTCTTGCTCTATGTCTAAGAATATATACTGGTATTGGCATATGATCTGGGAACTACTGAGTGGAAAAATACCAACAGAGAAAGGAAAAATAATGAAGAGGAGAGACTTGCACCCTATTTATCACTCTTGACTTTGTTACAAAAGAGCTGCCAAGCTCACAAAAAAATCAACCTGCAAATCATGTCATGGTTAATTAAACAGTAAATTAAGCCTCTCTTGCTCTCCCTTCAGAGTGCTGAAGGGACCCACAGTGCCCTCTTGCTGTTTTATTTTAGTGCCCAATATAAAAGGTTTTCACCTTAGCATGATTAACTTTTTATCATTAAGATTCTGAAAAATTGAATTGTGTTGGACACAGGTCACCATAATGAGAATTTAATGATGAGTTATTACAATGCAAGCTAAGATTTGAATGTGGGCTAAAGGCATCACATTGCTACTGACCTATGCAAATTTCCATCTCAGTAGGCCCTTATTCTCCCCCACTCTAGCATCCAGAACCCTCCTCACTCTCCCTTCGTCTTCTTAAACAATGATTGCCTCATTTTCATATTAATTGCATCGCTTAACTGAGATAATGCTCCCTCTGAAATGAGCAAAGGGATGAATCACTGAAACGGGCCATTATTCTTTTTGCTTAACCAATTTCACAGACCTCGCACAAAGCACTGCCTTCATTTGGCTTTCTATAATTGCTTATCATTAGGCTCAGCCATCCCATGAAGTACCTTTTTATTTATTTAAGTTTCATCTGTGATGGATGGAAAATGACTCACTTGCATATCTGCGAATCCCAGACTGTTCTGTGACCAGACAAAGGGGCGGTAGAATCCTCAGGAGAAGGCTGAAGGCATACTGCCAAGGAGACATTATGAGGGTAGATGGCTTGGCTCTTCACTTGCCCCTTTCCCAGGGAGAGTCTAAAGACAATCATTGCTGTCAGGTGACCAACAGGCATGGCTTCCTACTGGATTCCCATAACACAGAAGACAGAAGGCTTAATCCACATGCAGATGGGCCACCTGAGCAGAGTGTAGGAGGCTACCTCAGGTTTCCTCTTCCGCAGGGACCACAGCATCCCACCTGGGGGCTGGTGACTGGGACAGGTGAGACATTGAACCTGGATCTTCAATTAACATTCTTGGCTCACCCACATTAGACTGCTGAGGCATAGTGGCAGATTATTTTTTTTTATTCCATTGCTGCTCCCCACCCCCACTTTAGAGAGAATAGAATGATGAGTCAAAGTGAGAAAAGTAAATAACATTTTTTTCTGAGGGAAATTAGGCTGCTGTCAGCCACAAGCACACTCTAAAAGGCATCATGGAAAATAGTTTCCTCACCACAGAAAGGGAAAGCTCCCATTAGCCTGTCAGGAGATCAGTGCTAATACATTCCCTGGAGGTTTACTATGAGCATGCTTTTGTTACTGAGGATAACAGGGCCTATCAGGGAGAGAGCTGAACTACTCATGGCCGTACAATCACCTGTCACAATATTGTTTATCAGTTTTCCCTGTTGTGATTCGTGTCCTCTTCCTTCTTAGTGGCTGCTATAATTCATCTTCCATGATGCTTGGCCTTCATTGGGGCTCCTTAACTTAGCACTCCCAACGCTAGTAACCTATCAAAAGTATGGCTTGGTACAAATAACTTCTCTGTATTATGCCCCTGGTATCTCAGATATGGACCAAGACCTAGCCATCATGGTAACCTCTCTTAACCCAAGAGGAGATGGTTTTAGTGGTACAAGGATACCTTTGCTTAGGGGACAGGATAGTCCACAGTATGCACTCCCAAAATGTGATTCTGAAACTCCCACCACCTCCACCACCAGCAGCAGGAGCAGCAGCAGCATAAAGCCCTGGGAACCATTGAGGACATCAATTTTCACACAGAGAATCCTAGGAGGTTCAAGCTGGTGGGTTTCAGAAGCCCTCAGGATGATTCTAAGGCTCAATAAATTGAGGACCACTGGCCTAGGATATTGTGTTTTTTAGGATGTGTGTGTGTGACTGGTTAGTTAGCCCTGACACCAGGTATCTGGGGTCCAGTTTTCTGAGAAATGGCAATCTTTCCAGGAGTCTTAGTCCTCTATGAAGGTGCAACCTTCTCAAAGAGGGTGATTATCCCTCCGAGGAAAGGGGAACTCCTCTAGAGAACAAAATATAAGAAAATGCCAGGCCCTTTTAACATGACTGACCTTTAGAAAAGTGCAATGAAACTTCTGGTCAAGATGGCATCCTCCTAAGCATGCTTCACCTGCCAGGGTAATATCAGACAAGATATGTGGGGTTCCAGGGTGAGTAGTTCTTCACAGACCTTCAGTGGCCACAGTTAGGAATCTGCTGATTCTCACACTTTCAGGTAGTCCACTAGACCCTCAGCCCCGCCCCCAATATCCCAGCTGCCACTCCCTGACCAGGTTCTCTGCTAAATTCTGATTGATTAAGACCATCACACCTTCCTAGTCCCCCAGAGACCCCACATCCACTGTGTCTGTCACAGGGGAAGGGGGTTTGCACACCTTCCATTTCTTGGCCCCTGCCCCTGTGTCTGTTAGGGTCCACATGCCTCACCTCTTTCTGCCCACCACTTTGTCTTTTGGAGTCCTTGAGCCATGCCTTCCCTCGCTCCCCCTCTGTGCACCTTCCCTCTCTCAGCTTCCCCCACTGTGTCTGTCAGGATCTGTGCACCTTTCCTCTCTTGGCCTCCTCATGGTGTCTGTCTGTGAACACATGCCTTCCCTCTCTTCTTCCAGACAATGCATCTATGGGGACCTGTGCTCAGTCCCTCTGTGACACCTGCCGCTGCATCTGTCACGGTCCATGCACCTTCCCTTTCTCCCAGAGGCTCCAGCCACTGCATCTGTCAGGGACCTGTCCTCACTATATTAGTTGGTGACATACACACACTGTGTCTGCAAAACTATCCCTCATAGCAGATGGTGAGAGAAAAACTTTCCATGATATAAGCCAGTTCTATGATCATCCAAACAGAAAATCAACAGAGAAATAAGAGAGCCCAACAACGCTACAGATCAACTAGGTCTAATGGACATTTACAGAACATTACACCCAAATTCTACAGAATATACGTTCTTCTCAGCAGCCCATGGAACCTTGTGGGTTCCTGGATCCTTGGGCCTGCTGCATTCCCCTAAGGCATCCCAAGCAACTGTGGTTGTGAGTGTGTGAAAGTAAAGACTTTCAGGAGACAGTTTTTGTGAACATCTCTCTCTTTATTGTCAGGGAAATGGGCTTATAAGCAGTTGAGGGGCCAAAGGGGACTGGATGTACAAGGTTGCTTGCTGATGGATATTTAGCATATGGGGACATTCATTCCAGCACAAAGGCAATGGCAGCAGGAAGGGCTGTGCAAAGGTGCTAGCTGACACCATATAAGGAGTTTCCTAGACAACTGGCAAAGACCACACGGTTATGGACAAAGTCTAAGGCTTATCTAATGTCCAGGTATCCCATGTTTGGAGAGGGAGTGGCCTTACTTCCTGCTCATCTTAGGGTCTGAGATTTTTGTCCGGGGTCCAGGCTCACTGCAACCCCTGAGAATGGGGGGAGGAGCTCCCCTGCCAGTTGGGTCCCTGAGATATGACTGGCAGTTCATGCTGCTGTGACCTCTCCATAGCCTGGGGCCTTCATGTCAGACAGCTTAGGTTTTCTTTAACCCAGGACCTTGCCTATGTCCAACAGCTCCCCCTTTATTTTTATAATGGGGAGGTGTTATCATATTGAGTGAAATCCTTATAGTCTATCATAAGCTCTAATAGTGCTAGATGGTGCATGAGAAACTGATTAGTAGCAACCTTAGCAATATTAGTTATTTGTTTTCTGAGAAATTCGATGAGGCAGGGGGCTACAAATAATAGGTTCCTATAGCAAGGAGGGAACTAAGGAGCAGGAGAAGCCAAGTGACTAAAGGTTTAGAAAACCAGGTGATGGAGTCCTCAGGCTTGTAGTGGTCAAGAAGCTCCTTGTAGAGTTTGTTGACAGTTTTAACATCTTGTTCAACAACATTTTATTCATTAACAAAACAAAACAAAAAAAACAACAACAAAAAAAACTCATTCTTCTCCCAAGACCACACATGTCCCCTCCATATTCAGCAGTAATGAGGTCTAAGGCTCTACAGTTTTGAAGTACCAGACCCATGGGAGAGTTCAATTGTCTCTGAAGAGAGTTGAGGCTGTCGGTGGTGGATATCATGGCCTGGTCGAGCTTGCCTTGGAAGTCTCCTGCGAGGTGGTTGGTCTGGTCAAGAGTGGCTCCTGAATCACAGGAGTCCCCAAAGGACAGCGTCAGGCCAAGGCCTACCAGTGGTGGGATGAAAAGCTCTCTCTGTTGGCACAGGTGGAGCTGATAGGCAGCTTCCTCTTCCTCATAGAGATACACCTGTGAAACAATCAAGCCTGGGGTACAATAAGTGGGAGAGGAAATATTTATGCATGGCGTGGTTAGCCCTTCACACCATAGGTGAGTAGGTGTCTAGACACAAGTGGTCCCAGTTATGGAAATAAATATTTTTGGTCTCAGAACTTACTTATATATTCTTAGATTTGAAAATAACCGTTTTTGACATCTATAGTTTGTTTGTTTGTTTGTTTTTGAGGTAGGGTCTCACTCTGGCTTGTGCTGAACTGGAATTCACTATGTAGTCTCAGGGTGGCCTTGAACACATGGTGATCCTCCTACCTCTGCCTCCCAAGTGCTGGGATTAAAGGTGTGTGCCACCACACACGGCCCTATAGTTGTTGTTGTTGTTATTATTATTATTATCATAGAATTAGAACTACTAGAGATGGAGAAAATATCTTAAGCTCTTGTTTGCTTCCCCTCTTGGAAAGCTCTTGTTGTATTACTTAATAGGCCATTTACATATTTAAGGTATTTTTAATATTTGGTTATACATTTCTCACTGAGTGTTTAAGACCATGCAGATAGCCAAAATTTAATTAAGGCTTAATTTTGGAGGTCACTATTGTTTTCTAAAGAGAATTTAGGGATCCAGGAGTAGGCCCTATAGCTTTTTGGTGTTTTCTGTCTGTGAGGATGAATCAGGGCTGTGCTGGCCAAGTAGTTTTCCCTTCTTTGGGAATTCAGGAGGATTGATTGCTCCTCAATTGTGACTCTCCTGTTTCAGACTGTACACCAATTTTGTTCAGGTTTCTGTATCCTACCTGCTCAGGTATACAGGTGACTTGCAGGGGGCCAGTGTAGAAATGTCCCATCATCTCCAGTGGCCTCATGACCTGGGAGCACAGGCCAAAATATTGACACTTTTTGCTCCAATGATTCCAACTGGCTCTGGCTTCTACATTAACACACTTAGAAAGGAAGTTATACCAGCCTGGATGTATGTACATATAGAGCATATTTGATTGCTGAAATAGATTTAATTAAAGAATAGCCCAAGAGTTTCTAAAATCATTTTTTCTAGCCTTTTTAAATTTTGTTGTACTGTGGCAGCATAAGGCATATCTGAGGCATAGGAAGTAGGCACATCTTACACTTTAACTTTATAATAGCTATAAATGTAGTCAGAACCTGTTAGCAGTCTTGAAAACAATACCAATTAATTTACAAACAAACTAATTAATTTAACCTAGAAATTGTCAGAAAAGGGCAAGTAAAACAGTATAAAGTCTTAGCACCTGTGCTTGAACACATCTTTGTTTAGTTCAGATACCTGTGTAGGTACCAATTACTCAGAGAACAATGGAAATAGAACCACAGGGCTTAAAATTATTTTTCTTAAATGAGGACCATTGTTTGAGCATGAGGTTGTACCTTAAAGTAGGGAATATATCTTAAGAGTTAATTTTGTTATAAGCACTGGGCTTAAGATGCCAAAAATGAGATAGTTACTTTACATAAAATAGAGCAGAATATGGTCTTTTTTGAGCAAAAACAACGAGCTAAATTATAATATAATGCTTGACTTAAATTTGATAAAGCTTAAGCAAGCTGTCCCAACATATTTTAGCCTGAAAATTAGTTTGTTTGTTTTTTTTTTCTGCCTTAAGAGTTTGTAAACAGTTGAGAAATCTCTAACTTTAGACATGGTGTTTAGGTTTAGCCTGAAAATTCTTTCTTACACTCGCACATCTTTATAGACATACTTTAACATCTTGATCTAAGTACCACTCAAAAAGCATTTTTAATGAGCATTCTATGTCCAACATTGAAAAATTCCTTCCCAGTTCCTTCAATCAACTCATCTCACCTCATGATTAACCATGTTTCTTATAAGACCATTAAGAGAAACTACACCACATTGATTAATCCTATTATTCACAGACAAGCAAGTAGTCTAGATTAAAGACAATTTCATGTCAATATCGCTAACACACTTGAAAATGATTTCATTAGGAGTAACTAAGGCAAATTTTGTTTATGTCTTGAGGCAGGCTGGCCTAGAAGTCAGGTCAGTTGCCTCTCCTTTTATGTAACAGGACATCACAATTTTTTTTAAATACCTGACAAATTATAAGTCACCACCTCAGAGAGAATTCTATTGTTTTCAATAATCCTCTATGTAAGTTAAATTTGACTTAGAACATAAACTCCAGTAGTTATATTTATGATATCATATAACAAAGTATGGCATTGGTTACGTAAAACTTCAGTTCACCATAGGCTTTAGTTAAACATGACCCCCCCCTTTTTTTTCTTTCTTGCTGCTTCTTGATGTCGGTGCTGCAGCAGCTGGGTGGGACTCACATACACCTTTAGATCACCCCCCCTCCTGGGCACTCACCGGGGGTCCAGTCTGGTATATGTGAAGGTAATGGCCAAGATGACTGCTGGCCCACTGGCCCTAGTCCAGCTACCCAAAGGGGAAAAAAGGGAGGGGGACCCTGGGTGCTGCTGGGGAAAGAGGGGGCCCTGGGACCACTTAAGAGGGAGGTGTGCTGAAGAAGGAGGCAGGGACATGGCACCTGCACGGACCAAGGCACCATTGTTTGGGCACATGTGAGATGGCCACCTGACCCAAGCAACTTTGAAGTGCTTGCAAATCCTTCTTGCAGTTTCACTGCTGCCCTAGTGGAGAAACTTGAAAAAAGATGAAAAGGGAATGAGGGGAAATTTCCTTCCTGAACTTTTCATTTCCTAGGCAGATAAGCTATGTGGGTCCATGTGCCTGGGACATATGGATGCCCAGAAATCATCCAGGGGGCAACCTGGAGGACTTCCCAAAAGGAGCTGACCTCCCTCTGGTAGAGTTTACTTCCCTTAACTTTCAGGAGAGCCCATAATTTACAAATCTGTGATTCCTTTTGGTGGGAGACAATCTTATTCATGATAGAAAAGGAGTGTTGGGACTGTAATGAAAACCTAAAGTAAAGAAGAAAAAAGAAAAATAGCTTCCCTCTGATAGAGGAAAGAGAAATCCATCTCTCTCTGATGGAGAAAGGGGAAACCAAAACTTGCCAGCCCTCAAAAACTTAGAGACAAAGACACATGGGCCAATGACTCCCAGTCCTTCTGGGAGAGCACTCATATATCCTGTCCCATCTCATAGGGTCCCTATTCAGGCACCCCTGTGGGTTTCTGGGTCCTTGGTCCAGCCATGGTCCCCCAAGGTATCCCTGGAAACTGTGGTGGTGAGCATGTGAGAACCACTCTCAGGAGATAGTTTCTGTGAACAGCTCTCTGTTTATTGTCAGGGAAATGGGTTTATAAACAGTTGAGAGTCTCAGGGGGATTGGATGTAAAAAGTGGCATGCTGATGCCTAATTAGCACATGGAGACATACATTCCAGCATGTAGGTAATGGCAGGGAGAGGGGCTGTGCAAAGGTGCTGGCTGATACAATATAAGGAGTTTCCTATGCAACTGGCCAAAGGCCATGGGTTTATGGGCAAAGCATAAGTCTTATCTGAATTTCTAGGTATCTGGTGCTTGGAGAAGGAATGGCCTTACTTCCTGCCAATCTTAGGGTTTGAGATTTTGTCCAGGGGTCCATGTTCACTGTGACCCCCAAGAATGGGGAGGGGATTGTGGCTTACTGCGACCCCTGAGAATGGGGGAAGGAGCTCCCCTGCCAGTCAGGTCCCCAAGATATGACCAGTGGTTCAGGCTGCTATGACCTCTCCATAGCCTTGGGCCTTTGTGTCAGACAGCTTAGATTTACTTTAACCCAGGGCCCTGCCTATGTTCAACAGAACCTTTTCCTAAATACACCATATATTAGGCCATAAAGCATGCCTCCAAAAGTTCAGGAAAATATATGTAATGTCCTGCATCATATCAGATCACAATGCTGTAAAGCTAGACATTAACAACAAGGGAAGCTTCAGAAATTCCACCAGGTCCTGGAGACTAGACAGCACAACACACTTTTAAGCAATAATGGGTAGTGGAAGAAATCAAAAAAGAAACTGTAAAATTTCTAGAATTGAGTTACATTGAGTACAAAACTTACCCAAACTTAAGGGACACAATGAAGGCAGTCCTAAGAGGAAAATTCATAACACTAAATGCCTCCATAACAAAAACAGACAGATCCCAAATGATTAACCTAACTGTCCACTTAAAGGCACTGGAAAAAACAAGAGTAATCCAACCCAAAGAGCTCCAGATGGAAAGAAATAATCACAATCAGAGAAGGTATTAATGAATTGGAAATTAAGAAAACAATTAAGAAAATTGATGAAATGATGAGCTGATTCTGTGAAAAAATAAACAAGATTGATAAACCTCTGGCTAATTTAATCAAGCAAAAAAAAAAAAAAAAGGAAAGAAGAGAGAGAGAGAGAGAGAGAGAAAGAGATGTCTCAAATTAATAAAATCAGACATGAAAAAGAAGAGGTCACAACAGACTTATATCAAATTGGAAAAACCATCAGGACTTACTTCCAAAACTTCTAATTCACAAAATTGGATAACCTGGAACAAATGGATGAATTCCTAGACACATACCACCTACCAAAACTGAACTTGGAGCAGATTAATATCCTATACAAAACTATGATATCCATTGAGAATGAGAAGGTAATAAAAAACCTCCCACCCCCAAAAAATAATAGCTCAGAAACATATGTGCATATGCTATACCAGAAACTCCAGAGTGGTTGCCACTCCTGCTTATTTGATCCCATCAGCATAATGTCATCAATATAATAGACCAATGTGACACCTTGTGGAAGGGATAGGAGAACAAAATACCTGTGAACTAAGCTATGACACAGGGGTGGAGAGTTAATATAACCTTGAGGTAAAACAGCAAAGGTGCACAGCTGACTTTGCCAGCTGAAATTAAGTTGCTTCTGGTGGTCCTTATGGACAGGTATGGAAAAGAAAGCATTCACAAGACCAATAGCTGTATACCAGGTACCAGGAGATAGGTTAATCTGCTCAATTAAAGAAACCATATCTGGTACATCAGCTGCAATTGGAGTCACCACCTGATTAAGTTTCTGATAATCCATGGTCATTCTCCAGGATACATCTGTCTTCTGAACAGGCCAAATAGGAGAGTTAAATGGAGACATGATGGGAACTACCACCCCTGCATCCTTCAAGTCCTTTATAGTGGCATTAATTTCTGCAATTGCTTCCAGGGACGTGATACTGTTTTTGGTTCACTATTTTCCCTGGTGGAGGGAGCTCCAATGGCTTCCATTTGGCCTTTCCAACCATAATAGCCCTCACTGCACAAGTCAGGGAACCAATGTGGGGGTTCTAAGTATATCTATCCCAATTATGCATTCTGGGACTGAGGAAATAAACATTGGGTGAGTTATGGGGCCCACTGGACCCACTGTCATTTAACATTTACCAAAACTCCATTTATCACCTGACCTCCATAAGCACCTACTTTAACTGAAGGGCCATGGTGCTGTTTGGGGTCTCCTGGAGTCAATGTTGGTTCAGAGCCAGTGTCCATTAAGCCCCAAAAGATCTGATTATTTCCTTTTCTCCAGTGCACAGTTACCTTAGCAAAAGGCCACAGGTCCCTCTGAGGAAGGATAGGTGTAAGCTTAATACTGAAACTTTTGGGGATCGTGGGAGGGCCCTTCCTCAAGGGGACCTGGCTACCCCTTCAATCAAGGGGGTCAGGATCTGTAAACTGGCTCAAGTCTGGAAACTGGTCAAGAGGCCTTGATTCTCTGTTGCTATAATTCAAGGTGGCTTTTTGTTCCTTTGCTCTAGAGCTTTTCTGCTTATACAGCTCAAGCAGGAACTTATGAGGCTTTGTACCTATTTCACTTCTGGGAACACCATGATTAATCAGCCAGTATCAAAGGTCTACACAAGTCATACTGTTATGAGCATTGTTTTGCCTACACTGTCCATTACAGTAAACACACTCACCTTGCCTTTGGCAATTCAGCACTGCTACTTGGCCCTTGGTACTCCAAGATCCATTAGACCGATTGCATCTAAGTCACCTAATACAGCAACTGTGGCTCCCATTGTGATGTCTTCTTTAAATAAAAGACCAATGACTGGGCACTTTAAGTATGCTGGTACTCCCCTCACAAATCTGTTTCTTATAGTCTTAGTGAAGGGCACATCTTCTGGATGCTCCCTTTGTGAGGGCAAAGATGAGTTTACATGGCAAATCCACTCTAGCATTCCAAGTTCTCTGAGCCTTTTAATCCCTTCATCAACATTAAGCCAAGGGATATCAGGCAGCTCAAGATCATTCACAGTAGGCCATCTTTGGATCCTTATTTCAGCTAACCAATCAAATAAATTCTTGGTACCTCTTCCAACTGCATGAGCAGCAGTGTTAAATCTAAAATCTCTGCTCAGTGGGCTCATTTCAATAAATTCAGCCTAATATAATCTTATATTCCACACCCTTAAAATCCATTCCCACACATATTCCCCATGCTTCTGCCTGTACAAGTTAGAAAGCTCCTATAGTTCTTTAGGGGTGTACCTTACCTCCTCTTGAGTCAGGCTTTTTGGCTGTCCTTTAGGGGCATGACTAGCCTTCTGCCTTCTTATAGACCTAGAGGCAAAGATGGGTGAGCACTGAGAAGCATCAGTACCTCCTGAAGGGAGGTTCATTGCTGGTTCCTCAGAAAAAGAAAGATTAATTCCCCCAGGCAAGGGTGGAGAGGGCAGGACTTCAGCATGTGGGACTGGGGATGAAACTGCCCCTAAAGGAAGGGGAGGCCACATTCTCATGCAAAATAACTTCTTCAGAATCTGAGAGCTCAATGTTCCCAGATTCTTCAGGGTCTTCCCACATATCCCCATCCCAAGTCATAGGGTCCCACTCTTTCCCAATCAGTGCCCTCACTTTAACTTCTGATAGCCTGTGAGGCTGTGAATTGAGCTTATGTTGTTTCAAGTTAGCCAATCTTACAACAAGAGGTAGGGTTTGGTTTTCTGCAATTTGAGCCCTGTTCTGACTAGAGAGGAGGCTCTCCTCCACTGCTCCCTTAGAAACCTTCAGATCATGTATGTGTGTCTTAAGCTTGGAAATTTCCTTTCTGAGCTTCTGATTTTCTTTCAATATTTTATCCAGAGATGCTAGAAGGAACCATCCAGCAGCATCATTCATCTTACTTTTCCACAAATATTCAAAAGTTCTAGATACAGAGTCACTAAATTCCTTGCTCTTCACAAGATATGACTCAGGATCACCAAATATATCTATCTCATGGAGTTCTTTAAATAGTTCACACCATGTGTTATTAGTGGCTTCCTTATTACCAGTAAAACTGTTATCCTTATTATGGTTTGATCAGCTGTGCTGGATGCTTTGCCACTGGGAGCTAAATATGTTCTCTCGAGGGTTGCAGTATTCTTGGTTGGGGGAAGGGAGAGTGCAGAAAGCCTGAAGTTGTACTGGGAGTGCTCAGCTCTTCCTGCCTGTGTCCCCTTCAGCAGTTCCTCTGCTGTCTCCCCTTTAGGTATCTTGACTTTGTAAGGAGGCTGATAAGGTTGGAAAATCCCCTTGTTTGGTCACTGCTCCTACAGCTGGGGTTACTAGGTGGGTGTTCAGATCCACATGGGTCTACAGGGATCAGGTCTGGGTCTGGGTCCACAAGCTCCTTGGTGGGATTTTAGCCAATTTCCTCCTTTCTGATAGTTCTTAATCTCTCCTAATTCTCTGCTGTGGCTGATAGGCTGATAAAATCCTATATATCTTCACTGTTCATATGAAGAGTGTATTTTGCTGTGGTTTTGCTCATATCCCTCCCTAGGCTGGATTGGTGTGACTCCTATGCAGCCATCTTAACTGGTCAGGCTGAGACTTAAGGCATAAATAGAAAATACCCAAATATGGGAAGGTATAGAACTTTTCAGTCAGAAGCAATGCACTGAGAAAGTAAACAGTTTTGGCAGAGGGCTCAGCAGACAGGGATAAAGGCTTTTCCATACATTCTGATCACCAGTGCAGGTCATACGGCACTTTAACCATAGGGTCTGGCCACTTATTATGTGCAGAAGCTGAAGCCCAGTAGATGGCTGGGTGCCTTGCCTGTGGTTGGGTTTTCCTCAAAGCTTGGTACGTTCTAGCTACAAGCAGTTTGGTCTTTGATGAGCATCATATTCCCAACAGTGATAAAAAGGAGTTAGGGAAAAACTCTAGGAACCAGAGAAACAAACAAACAAACAACAAAAACAAAAACTTGGACTTCTACTTACTGACCTGGTTCAAAAGGAAAGTGATGTACTTACTCTACTGCCAGCCAGCTATGACTGCTAGAAAGTTGTCTTCTGCTGAGATGTAAAGTTCTATCCTTATGTCTATTTCAGTCCCAGTAGGGGAACAATGATATTTGAAGACAGATTCCATGTTCCCCTTGAGCTAGTACAAGGAATTTACTTGACTCTCACACTCCTCACCAAAATCACACTGGTGTTCTACAACACCTACTAAGAAAAAATGTAGAGGGATACTGTTTCAAGGTCAGAGAAATGGAAGCAATTAGCTCTCAGATTCCAACAAATTTGATGTCACTGTATTAGTCAACTTTGTTGTGACCATAACAACATATCTGACAAGTTTCATATGAACTAAAGAGAAGTTAATTTTAGTCATGATTCTAAGGTTCAAATCCAAGATGTGATGGTCCCATTATTTTGGGTCTCTGACAATAGTAGCATATCACTTAGGAGTACATGTTGAAGTTAGTGTTCAAATTGAGAGCCAGAAAGAAAAGGGAGCAGTATGTGATGAGTGAGAAGGATCAGCAACTCAGTCCTACCTATTAAAGGTTTACAGGATCTCCAGTACCTCCACACTTGGAACAAAGACTTTAACACATAGGTTTGTTCAATCTCTCTGGGCCTAGGCATCAGAACACAGTCAGCCCTTATGCCAGCAGCCTGATTCCAACAAAGTTCTCTGCATTCTTTCCTTCCCCTTACTTAGAAAGCTCATAAGCCTCTAAGTTCATAAGCTGTGCCCCCAAATACAATTTTTGCTGCACTTAGAATACTCAAACTCTCATCACAATAGTCCATAAAACTTGGCTTACCACTTCAGAAGGCACCTTCAGTTTAAGTGCCAAGTTCATGCCCATTCCTCCAAAACAAAAGTCCCAAAAGACCAAAATCCACATGGTCAGATTCATCTCACCCCACAAGCTGGTACCAATTTCTGTAGCAGACAGCTCTTGGTTCACTGAGATGAACTTCCAAATCAGGCACAATTATGTACTGAGGGATATTTATTGAAGCTTACAGATCCAGGCAAAGTTCCATAATGGTAGAAGTTGGCTTCCCTCTTAAAGGACCAGGCAGAGGGAGAGAAAAAAAGCCAAAAGCCATACAGCACACTTCAGAAACACCAAGTAGATCTAGGCAATTTGCATATATTTAGGTTGGAATTTTAAACCCACCACCACACCTTAAGATCTGTCCAATGACACCTTCTCCAGACAGGTGGCTGTAGCTCAAAACTAATGAAACACTGAATATATTGGAGGCCATCTATTTAAACTACCATAATGTTCCAGTGAACTTTTGTGAGGGAAATAATTCCACTCTGCTACTTATTGGAAAAAGAGGCCTGTGCTTAGTGGCTGATGATTATTTTATTCCTAAATGATTTAAATAAAATACATTAGAATGAAACATTCTTCCCTATTAACCTTTAGCAGCATTTAAAATGGCCATGTTAAATCAAGCTTCATTACAATGTAATGAGGCCTGACTGAAATACTGTAGGTATGATGCTGAGTAATTGCATAAATTGTTAAATGGTAATTGAAAGTAATATGGCAGAATACATTTCTTGAGGGGAAGATATAGAAGAAATAAAAAGGAAGAAGCTAAAATGGGCTCAAACATAGTATATAGGAAAAAGTTGTGCCAGGGCAGAAAGGAAAAACAGCAAGATTCAAATATTCTTTAATTTTTGGCATTAGGTTAAATATGTTTTTTTTTTGGTACTGAGACTTATTTTTGCTTGCTGAGTGGAATGGACCCTTCTTGATACAATGCAGTCACCTAGATTTCTCCCACTTTTTGGACTTGGTAAGAAGTCATCTTGGTAAAAGTCAAACTATTTATTTTTTGAGGCAAGCCCAACAGACTGGACTTTTTTATTCAAAAAAGTGAGAGAAGGGAGAGAAAATTAGGATGCCAGGGCCTCCAGCCACTGAAGTTGAAATATAGATGTGTGTGCCCCTTATGCACATGTGTGGCCTTGCACACTTGTATCACTTTGTGCATCTGGTTTATGTGGGACCTAGAGAGCTGAACATGTGTCCTTAGGCTTTGCAGACAAGCACTTTAACTGCTAAGCTATCTCTCCAGCCCCCAAATTAGTTTTTATACCAAATGAATCTCCAATGTCTTTATTTAATTTAAAATTCACTTTGAACCTTCACTTTCAAAGCTGTTCAGAAATTTTAATCTACAAAATATCCCAAGCAGTAAAAGCAACTAATACTTGTTTTGAAAACTAAAATGGTAATGACCATTGACTTACAGGGAGGGAAACTTCATTATCACACCCAGCCTTCAGAGGAAGCAGTGTATTCTTCCAGACTCATACACATTATACTTTAGAAGTTTGTTTTCCCACCATGATTCATGCTACAACACACCATTTTCATTAATATTATAGTATGGGTGTTTCTTCCTATATAAATATATATCAATCTAAAGTTAACATATTTAAGTTTTGAAAGTTTTATATTGTACTATTTTGAAAATATATTGTAAGTATAGAAAAATGAGTATAGATTTTTATGACTTTTATATCAAGTGACTATCATCCAAAGCCTCCACTTAAATTAAGACACAGATCATCACTACCCTTGAATTCTCTTCACATCCCTCACATTAACTGACCCAGCCTTCCTGAGTATAACCACTGTTCTGTCATTGTACATTTGTAGACTATTTTATTGGGTTAAAATTAATCATATCACTCTGTGTAGGGATGCTTTCACTTGTTAGAACTATGAAATTATTTGGCTCTAGAACCTGGTACAACAGTAAATTCTTGTTGTTATAAGTATCCATATGTGACTGGATTATCATTTACATATCATTTGACACTCCAAAATTTTTTGAAACAAGGTCTTACTATATGATCCAAGCTGCCTCAAACTCAGAGTGTTTCTCTGCATCATCCTCTTCAATGCTGGGATAATAGGTGTGAGCTACCTCACCTGCTTCTAAATCAACATTTCTTTGGTTTGCTTGGAGGCAGGGATTCCTATAGCCCAAGTCAGCTACAAGTTTACTATGTTGACAAGGATAATCTGAAACTTCTGATCCTCCTGCCCAACTTCCCAAGTGTTGAGATTACGGGTATGTGTCACCACACAGTTTATGTGGTGCTGTTGATTGAAACTCACAAACTGAGCTATATCCCAACCCGTTATTAAAGTTTTGATGGACTGAGGCTGGAGAGACTGATTAGTGGTTAAGGCACTTGCCTGCAAAGCCAAAGGACCCAAGTTCATTTCCCTAGTACCCATGTAAGATACACAAGGTAGTGAATACATCTGGAATTTATTTGCAGCGGCTGGAGGCCCCAGAGCACCCATTCTCTATTTGCCTCCTTCTCTCAAAATAAATAAATAAAGTATTAAGAAATTTACTTGTACTTATAAAGTTTTATTTTTTTGTTATTTTTATTTATTTGAGAGCAACAGAAAGAGAAAGAGGCAGAGAGAGAGAGAGAGACAGAGAGAATGGGTGCGTCAGGGCCTCCAGCCACTGCAAACGAACTCCAGATGTGTAAGCCCCCTTGTGCATCTGGCTAACGTGGGTCCTGGGGAATCTAGCCTCGAATGGGGTTCTTAGGCTTCACAGGCAAGTGCTTAACCACTAAGCCATCTCTCCAGCCCTCTTATAAGGTTTTGATGGACTGTTTGACTGTTGTTTCAGGTTTATGAATAATGCCTTTATACATATGATATTTGATTAACATACATATGTATTATATATAAAAACAGTCATTTATGTAGCTATTCCTGGACATACGTGGAAGTTAAAGTGCTATGGCACAAATAATGTGATATGTTTTGCATACATATATAAATATATATCTACATATATGCACACACACATATATATGTATGTATGTATATGTATACATATACACCTATGCATATATATGTATGTGTGTGTGTGTACCTACCCTGGTTTATGCACATTTTCTTGGACATATGTGGGAAAAAATCCTGTGATAGGAATTCTGTTCATATTCTGCCTCAATAGCTGCTGTCCACATGTTTCAAAGCACTGTGGGTGAATTGCATTTCTATGGGCTCTAAGAAAGGTTCTGGTTGCTCTGTACTTTTACCAATATTTAGTATAGGACTGATTAAAGACTCAAAAGTTTAGTCAATTTGTGATGTTGCAATTAATTTTGATTTCAGTTTGCATTTTGCTTATGACTGAGAATGCTGAACACCTTCTCAAATACTTACTACTCATTTGAGAAGTGTCTGGGTATGTCTAACTTGTCTGTATGCTTCTTTCTGATTGATATTTTTATTATTCTGCTTAGGAAACACTTTCTTTTTCAAAGAAGCTATTGTCTTACATTATTATCTATAAGTGTTATTATTTTACATATCCTAATTAGATCTATGATGCATCTTAGATTTATTTTTGTGTACAATGTGAGGAACCAGGTAAGGTTAATAATGAATTTGGCACCTTTTATTGAGAAGATTATGCTTCCCCTTACTGCCCATGACAAACATTTGTATTAAAACCTATATATGGGTATCTATTTCTGGAGTCTCTATTATATTTTTTTTAAATTTTACTGTATCATCAGTAACATAGTTAGCCTGATCTATATCAATTTCTTTCTCTTTGCTGGGACAAAATGCCAAATATGAAGTAGATTATGGAAGGAAAAGGGCTTTGTTCAGCTTATAGTTCTGTATCATAGAGTCTATCATGGCAGGGAAGACAGAGCAGGTGTCACATCATTATACCAGTAAACAGAAGGTGTCACATCATTATACCAGTAAACAGAAGTGGGTGGGTGGGGCTCAAGCAGGACAAGGCTGTAACACCTCCTGGCCTACTGGCAGTGGCATACTTCTTCCAATAAGGCTCCACTTTCTAAAGGTTCTACAACCTTGCCAAATAGTATGACTTTTGCTGGGGACCAGATGTTCAAACACATGAGCCTATGGAACAGTTTTATTTTTAATCATGATACTCACACATTTGATATCCCTACAGTTTTTTTTAAATATACTTAATAATATATGAACATACTATAAATTGTTCATATTTTCATTGGGTTATCCTCTTTTGTCCCATATTCCCCACATCCATTCCACTGAGGACCCTCCTCAGTGGGGAGGTATCTATAATAACTGTGGAATCATGAATTCACCAGTTTGTTCCCATGGGGAGGACAGTGTCTCATAGTATGCCTTCCCACTTTGTGACATTTACATTCTTTTTGCCCCTTGAACTTTGTTGGCTCCCAAGCCCATGCAGTATTGTTAGAAGTCCCCTAATTTAGTTTTGGGCTCAGAACTGCGTTGGTCTTGTAGGGGTGTTGGTACCTACTGTGGGTCATGAATGCACCAGTCATTTTATGTCCATGTCAGGAGGGCAGCACCCCAGTGTATACCTATGTACTCTGTGACTCTTACATTCATTCCATGCCCTCTTCTTCTGCAATGTTTCCTGAGTCTTGAAAGGCATAGTAGAAATGTATTTTAGTGTTGAGCTCTTGTCAGCTCCTTATGTCCTGCTCTGATGAGTTTTGTGTCTTCTCAGGTGTCTACCTCCATCTCCATAGTAGCAATCCTATTATTTTCATGACTATTTCTGCAATGAGCCCAGACACATGTACTAAGCCCTAATCTTCTCTTTTTCTTGACATTTTGATGAGTCATGGTGTGAGTCTAGCTCTAGTATTTTCCAGCTCCTGTGAAAAGATGGTTCTCTAACAGTGGAATCTTCTGTCTGTGATCTATGACCTTCTAAGCCACAGGCTTTTATCTCCATTATCAATGTGAGTCATAAATTCTATCCCACTGAGAGGGGTATCTTATCTGATCAGAAAGCAGTTGAGAACCCTCATAAGTTATATGCCACTATTGCACCACTGAATACATCTTGCCTGGCTGGTTGACTTTGTAGCTTGAAGCATTCCACTGCTTGTTCAAACTATAGATGACTTTTCACCCCAGCAACTCACCTTCCAGCACCAAGGCCGGGCGGGGGGAGTCCATTGTCTTTTTATAAAGAGGGATGTTATTCTCATCAAAGAGCCTTCAAAGTGTGCACGTTTAAGACCTTAGGTTGATGTTGTTCTCCCTTTTGGTTAGAGAACCTTCTTTTTACACTGGAAGAGATGGAGGTGCTATCCTCCCAACATGGACATGAGATAACTGGAGGGTTCATGACCTCACAGTGGTCATGAAAACTAAATTACTGATATTCCTATAAGACCAGCAGAGTTCTGAGCCCAACAATATTTACTTTTCAAAAAAAATGTTTGTTTTTATTTATTCATTTGAGAGTGACAGACAGAGAGAGAAAGGGGAGGAGGGAGAGAGGGGGAGAGAGAGAGAGAGAGAGAGAGAGAGGAAGAGAATGGGTGCACCAGGGCCTCCAGCCACTGTAAATGAACTCCAGATGAATGTGCCACCTTGTACATCTGGCTTATGTGGGTCCTGGGGAATTGAGCCTCCAACTGGGGTCCTTAGGCTTCACAGGCAAGTGCTTAACTGCCAAGCCCCTATTTAACTTTTTTTTTTTTCTTCTTAAGGCAGGGTCTCACTCTAGCTCAGGCTGACCTGGAATTCACTATGTAGTCTCAGGGTGGCCTCAAACTCACAGCAATCCTCCTACCTCTGCCTCACAAATGCTGGGATTAAAGGTGTGCGCCACCAAACCCAGCTCCCAACAACATTTTGACATGCAGGATGAAGAAGGGAAAAAGGAATGAAACAGGAATGACTCCTTGAAAGAGGATGATCTTTGGGGGGGGCGGGGATAGTGGGTAGAGGAGAGGGTATAAAAAAGGATAAAGGTGTTCGCTCTGAGGACCTGATAAAGGTACAACCTTTTAGTCTGTCTTTCAGGATGTAGGATTTTATAGTACAAGCTATATTTGGGTCCAGTTTTGTGCTCCCCACAACCCTTATCCTCCTTTCCAGCTCCAACATCCCTATTGTCTGGTCCTCAGGATGTCTATTAGGTATGCCAGCATCTCGAGCAGATCCAGGTTAGGAGCCACAGATGAGTGAGACCAAACGATCATTGTCTTTCTGTGACTGGGTGAGTTCTCTGAGAATGATCTCTTCCAAGTTCAACCATTTTTCTACAATTTTTATTGTATCATTTTTCTTACTTCTATGTAGAACTTTGTTGTGTAGATATATCACATCTTGGTTATCCATTCTTCTAATGATAGACATCTGGGTTGATTCCAGCTCTTAGCTATTATGAATTGAGCAGCTATAAACATGGTTGAGCAAATATCTCTGAACTGAAGCATGGAGCTTTTAGGGTAAATGCCCAGTAATGGAATAACTGGGTCTGTTGGTATCTCTATATTCAACCTTTTTAGGAGCCTCCATATTGCTTTCATTAATGGTTGCACCATCTTACATTCCCACCAACAGTGAATGAGGGTTCCTATTTCTCCACATCCTTGCCAACGTTTGTTTTCATTTGATTTTTATGGGAAAAGTGGGTTTATTTGGGTGTTAAGCACATAAAGCAGTAATGACCACATATCCTCTTTGTAACACACAAGTAAGCATATACTATGATGATTCTCTTTTGCATCCCCAAATATTACTATTGTTACTGGGTAAGAAGCCTGGGAGAGGTTATGATGAAGACTAACCTTAATTTTCTCCTGTTTCTCTCTTTCATGTCACCTATCTTTTTCTTCCTCCTTTTCTCTTGGTGCTATCCTTTAACACCCAGTACCAGGTTGTGGTTAACATCCACAATGAGCTGTTGATCAGAGAGACCTACACGATTTCCCAAAGAAGACAGACTTCTATCAAAGCACTTGATTACCTACCAAAGGTTAATGGTAAGATTGTACTTCCAAAGACACCATATGCTGTCAGTATGGAACATAGAGAGAGCTGACGGGAATCTGGAAGATAGCCAGTCTCCAGACAGTTACCTCATCTAGTGTCAGAACATGCTACATGAGCTACTGGGGTAAAATGGCCAACATCTGTCCAAGCAACTCATGGTCTAAGCTACTCAGCAGCAAAAAACCTGATGTGATGCTCATCCAAGTACAATAGGGGCATGCAGCCATGGTGCATAACAAAGTGCTCTTGGATTGGCTAACAGATCCATTCAATGGAATGGAACCCATAGCTGGAACTGGTAAATAAGTCAGAATCATATCCATAGAACGAGTTCACTCTCTAGTTTCAAGCTCCCACAAATCTTGGGCTACAGAGAAATTCATGGAAGAAGGGACAGAAAGATTGTTAGACCCACAAGTTGGAACATTATGCACAGAGACATTGCCTCTTCCACATAACTGTTGGCTTCCCCCACAATGGACAACTCACAGTCCCCATGGGGATAACTGGCATCCCCAATGAGAAGGGTCCCTTTGGAGGGGGGAGGACAGAAATGAGAGTATGGATGGTACCAACATGTGCTGTTTACACACTGAGTATGTACATAACTAATAAAGAAAAAAGTAGCAAAAAAATTTAAAAAGATAATGGGATTGGAACACAATCATATTGTTGTATTTCATACATTAAATTTCTCAATAAAAAATGCTGTTGTGGATAGATGAGTATTTTTGTTGCTACTAATTCACGTAAGTAGTCTGTTGCATTGCTACACATCTCATCCCAAAATACCACTAGGCCAATATATAAAACCTTCTAATGTCTTCCCTCTGAATGGGCTCTTGATATATGCAAATGTATTAAGTGATAGAAACTCAAAAGGAAAGAGTTTACTTTCATATTTCTGAATCTAGTTTACTTACCCAGATACCTTTTCTTTTTATTGACTGAGGATGGGAAGAGAGGAGTAAATGTGTGGAAAGAGTGGGGGTCAGGGAGAGAGATGGAGGGTGGGAGGGAGAGAGAGTAAGAGAGGATAATGGATACTAACTCACACCTGTCTGGGCTTCTAAGGACTCCTTCATCCCTAGCTCTTTGTTATTTAGTTGGAACCATTCAAATCAATCTTTGTAAAGGAGGAAACACTTAAGTAAGTGTGAAATACCTCCTTAGGTCTTTGCCGTAAGATCCAGTTCAGGGCTTCACAAGTGAACCTCTTGAGATTTGTTAGTCTTAATCCTCAGAGTGTGGTCCAGTACTAGTAGAAGCCCTTCATCCCAATGAGTGGCTGAGCTCTTTTCCTGTTACTGAGCTCCTCAAGTCCTCAAGCGGTTCTGTTTGGGTCATTAGGCTGTCCTTTCATAGGCAGGGCCTTGGCAAATTCAGTGACGGTAGCGGGAATTACTCCAGATACCTTCCTGGAAATAACATGATGTTAGCCACAGTAAAAAATGCCAGGGAATGTAGCATCCAGAACACCTAAGTTTATGGTAGACATCTGAATTAAACCATCACATCCCACCTCTCACCCCCATAAGTGATACCTATACATGATGTAAAATGCAATGCATTCATCCAACTTTAAAAGTCCCCACACTTTTTATAAATTCCAATAATATTCATACATCCACATAATCCAAGGTCTTTAAACTGAGCCATAATACCAAAAAACAAAAAATCAAAAAACAAACAAACAAACAAACAAACAAAAAAAAAAAACCTCAGGGCTGGAGAGATGGCTTAGCGGTGAAGCCCTTGCCTGTGAAGCCTAAGGACCCCATTCAGGCTCGATTCTCCAGGACCCACGTTAGCCAGATGAACAAGGGGGCACACACGTCTGGAGTTCATTTGCAGTGGCCAGAGGCCATGGTGTGCCCATTCTCTCTCTCTCTATCTGCCTCTTTCTCTCTCTCTCTGTCTGATGCTTTCAAATAAATAAATAAAAATAAACAAAAAAAATTTTAAAAAGTAACCTCAAAAAACCCGCAATGGCACAGAATAAACATTCACCAGTGTGAATGCAGTCATAAGATGGCATTGGGCATAACAAAGAAATACTGAAGTAATACATGATTTAAACAGAGCAAACACCAAACTCTGTAGCTCCAAGTCCAACAACTTCAGCCAATGACAAATCTCCAAGTCCGATAATTCTAACCAGCAATGAGTCTCTGGAGTTCAAATTCTGCCCCTCCAGCTATGCTACTCACAGCCATGGAAAACTTCATCTGGGGCCGGCAGCTCTCCTTAGCAGCCATCTCATGGTCCTGGCGTCTCCACTGGGTCTCCACTGCAGTTCACGGCTCATCTTCACGGCTCCATTGCGTCTCCATGCAGACAATCCTGCTTCACACTGCCTATGGCCACTTCCAAAACACAACAGGAACAGGTGTGTCAAACACTGGCATGGGGAAACTGGCTACAGCACCCTAAGCCCACTCCCAACAATACACTCCCTCCAGGAGATGTTAATTGTCAAATCTCCATCAGCTGGGAACCTAGCATTCAGAACACCTAAGTTCATAGGGAACACTTGAATCAAACCACCACAATGGGGGATTGACTCTTAATTTTGGATTTAAGGGTTCAGATTCTGAGTTCAGACAATTTTTGAGACACACTTATTTTCATTATTATATGATTTTTTTTTCTTGGTTTAGTTCAAGTTTCTTGATCTTCAAAATCCTAATAGCATGCCATGTAAACGTAAGCTCTCAAAGAGTGTTAGCTATTATAGTAGATATCAAAATGGTCCCGATTCTCCTTGTGTAGACTGAAACCCTTTACATATAACTTGGTAGTGTTTTCTGCTTTAGACTTAGCCATGTAATGGGCTGGATAATAGAAGAAGTGGACACGCCAGTCTCCCAGTTGGAAGTTGGGACATTGTACCATGTAATATGTGATCAGTGTGTGAGCAGTGAATGTGTGAGCAGCCTGATTGCTCCACTCTGTACAGAGAAGAAGGCTGAAGTTTAGGGCTGACCATATGGTCAGAGCTTTATTAAATCATGCTATGTAATGAATTTCCTCCAAAATGCTGAGCATTTTGGGTTTGTGGGCACATTGGTATGACATGGTTGCTGAACTTTGCCAGTAGGATGGCATATCCTTATTCCATAGTCAGAAGACAGGGAAAATCCATTCAAAACTCTCTCCCACTCAGCTTTCAGGATAAGGGTAACACTTTCCTGAGATGTTTGAGTTGATGCAGCAAATTATAAAATTAGAGGGGTGCTGAAAGCATTATTTAGATTTGTGGCAAATTTACAAAGTGTGCAAGGAGACTGAGAATCCTGGATTTGTGACTGCTGACTATAAGGAAAATGTTTTAGTCAGGCACTGTAGCCTTAGCTTCTGAAGTCTGAGCCCCATAGTTATGTCCACTATGCAACTGAAATTGGTTTGGATGTTCTAACATGCTTTTCACTTTAAAAATTAACATTTAATTGTCCAATAATAATGTTTGTATGTCTTTATTAAATTGGAGTTTTATAGGTGTTAAAATATCTTTTATACATCCTCTCCTCAATCTAATTTACTTTCTAAACAACCACTTTGCATACTTATACAATGCTCCTCATTATTTTCAAATGTGGATATGTACAGACTTATCACCATAGATGATATAGTATTATTTTCAGTTTTTCATTTTGTTTGTCACCAAATCAGTACATTTATCTGAAACTTGTTGTTTTTCTTTCAGTCAGTAATCATTTTTGAAGATGAATTAGTAACACATTAAAAGTAAATAAAACTCATTTTCCTTCTTATTTCTCTATTGATGGACATGCATATTGTTTTATCATTTTAGTTATTTCTTCAAATTGTGATGAAATAAACATCTGTGTACATGTTTCCTTGGAGAGAGTTGTTCTTTAGGAATGGTACCCTTGAACAAATCTGCTTTGTGCATTTATAAATTTGACTAACCTTTCAAATATCTTTTTTTAAAACTTTTTTTTATAGTTTTATTTTTATTTATTTGAGAGAAAGAGGGAGAAAGGGGGGTGTACCAGGGTCTCCAGCTACTGCAAATGATCTCCAGATGCATATGCCCCTTATGCATCCCGCTTACATGGGCTCTGGGGAATCGACTTGAGGTCCTTTGGTTTTGCAGGCAAGTGCGTTAACTGCTAAGCCAACTCTCCAGGCCTCAAGTTTCTTTTGACCCATTAAAAATCATTTATTTAGAGCTGGGGAGATGGCTTAGTTGTTCAGGCACTTGCCTACAAAGCTCAAAGACCCAGGTTCAATTCCCGAGTACCCACATAAGCCAGATGCACAAGGTAGAGCATGGATCTGGAGTTTGTTTGCAGTGGCTGGAGGCTCTGGTGTACCTCTCTTTCTCTCTCAAATAAATAATTAAAAAAATTAAAATAAAATAAGAATTAAAAAAAATATAAAATAGATTATTTAGTGGCATTTTGTTGAATAGAATCAAAGCCCATGAGTTCTTGCACTAGGTTTTGACAAGAAACAATCGTGAGATGGGTCACTGCCTATAATTTACCAGTAGGGACTGACTCTTATTTTTGCTAAAGGAAAACATCCTGGTTTTGCTTATTATCAGTTCTAAGCATTCAAAAAGTGTGGGTCACCAAAGGCTAGTGATAAGACCCTACTGCTAAAGACACCTTATGTGATTGACATGCAAATTAGAATGGCATGGGTGGAAGCTGGAAGAGAGTCAGACCTCAAACAGTCAGCGCATCTAGTGCCAGAAGGTGCTACATGGGCGACTGGGGGAATATGACCAATACCTGTTGAAGCAATGCATGGTCTAACCTACTTAGCAGCAAATAACTTGTTGTGATGCCCACACAAGTGCAGTGGTGGCACACAGCCATGGTGGGGAACCAACTGCTCTCAATTTGGCTAACTGATCCCCTCACTGGTATGAGACCCATAGCTGGAGCTGAGAAACAAGTCAGAACCATATCCAAACATAAACCCACTCTCCAATATCAAGCTACCGTCAATTGTGGGCTCCAAGAGGGCCTACACCTATTAAATTCTCTATAAAAAAAAAGGGGTTATCTCATTTGTCCTGATGCCAACTTACTCTCCATTGGAGAATCTGTTTCTCTTTTTCAGATAGATGTAGATCCTAAGGAGAGAGCCACCCCATGATACCTCAAAAGGGCCCCTGCTGAAACTAAGAAAAATTGGAGAAACAAGCAAGGGCGCTGTTTTCCTGATGAACCGGATACCAGCACAAGGGGGAAGGTGATCAGCATAGAGAAAAATCAACTCCTACGAAATCAGAGAGCCAGAGCCTCAGAGCCCCCCAACACCTCATCACTGAAGCAGACCAAAAATGAACCCAACATGGCTCAGGGAAATTTTGTGGAAGAGGGGGAAGAAAGAATGTCAGAGCCACATGTTGGGTCATGATATGCAGAGACATTTGTCTTACCCATAACTGTGGGCTAACTCCACAATGCATGACCCATATACCTCAACAAGGAGGGGCCAAGGGGAGGGGGTAGGTCATGGATGAGCCTAATAATGGAACCAAACTGACTGTAAAAAAAAAAAAAATAAAATAAAAAAATAAAAATGAAAAAAAAAAAGTGTGGGTCATAGGCAAAATTAAAAAGAAACATTTTGGTTAATATTTATAGTTTCATAACTTGAAGTATTAGAATTTGCTTTTATATTATATATTTAGTTTCTTTAATTAAAAGACTGATTCTCAGTCAGGCTGTCAGTGGCTCGAAGTGTCACAGCTAGCCAGTAGCAATGTCAGGATTTATGCCTAGGCAATATGACACCACTCTTCATGACTGATTGCTTTGCTCTTCATGAGTCGAGGCCTTCACTTTACTTTCCAATATTATTTAACCCTTATCCCAAGTCTCCAAGGTTTGAATTAGCCAAGTCCTTTTTTTTTTTTTTTTTTTTTTTTTTTTTTTTTTTAGCTGAAATCACCAGCCTCAACATGATAATCAACAAGTAGAAGAGCCAGCTGCATCCCCTCCTCTTTGTCATCCTCCCTCAGGTTAATTTCTGCCTGTGGCACTGAATGTAGTTGCAGCCTCAAGGTCCTCTGTCTCAAGACAGAAAATGAACTGTGAAATGTAGAACGTGCCTGTTTCATTGATTTTAATTTTGCACTTTTCTTGCATTTGTGACCTTGCAGGTCTTAGTACCATTACTTCTTCAATAGAGTGTCATATAACCTTGACCAAAGGTCTTTCTGTTCTCTGTCCTACCCTCAAAACACAGTAGGCCAATCTTCATTTTAAACTTGTCTCACAGTTATGTTCAAGTCTGCTGAGTCCTTGCAGCCTTAAAGAGCACTGGATATAATTTTGAAATAATTTATCATTGCAATTTTTGCTAATATCATTATAAATCATCCATTTAATTTGACTGAAGATCTGATTAATTCAAGTGTATTCATTTATTTTAGATTAGCAGGCACCCACAGACTAACCTCTTTATTCATTTACACAAAAAATGAAAAACAGATTATTGTAACCAAAGAACTACCTACAACAGGCAATCCTAGTGGAACTGATCATTTCCAGTGCCAGCAGGACCCTTTAGTGATGGTGTTTGCAATCTTAAAATGAAGAGAAGCTGCTTTAGTCAGGTATATTATTGTAGCCAAAAGCCTTCAGCATCAGACTCTGGCACTATCACTGCTGCTTGTGCTGCTTTTTAGCACATTGGAATTGTGCCAACCTTAGTTTCTCAGTTGATAGAGACGTGTTGAGGGCTCTTGGAGTGCTTACTGCATACCTAATCTGAAATTACTGTTTCACATACCCCCTCATTTAATCCTGACAATAGCTCTGTAAGGTAGGTGCTATCACTACTCTTTTTTTTTTTTTTTTTGAGAGGAGAAATAAGGCTCAGAGAGATTAAGTAACTTATCCAAGGTTAAAAATCATAAGTTTATAGCTCCTAAATGTACAAGTCAGGATCTGAACCCCAAATATCTGTAACCTGAGTCCATTATCTTAATTCTCTGCTAGACTGATTTAGGATCTGTCAGACTCAAAAAGAAAGAATAGACAGGAAACTTGAAGGTGTGTTCATAACATTTCTTAGGCTAATTATCAAGTAGTAGAGCTTCTCAGTGACTGAAATCACATTAAGTACTGACTCATATATGTGATTTGGAAATTGCTTAAATAATTGAATTATCAAGCCAGGTGTGGTGGCACACACCTTTAATCCCAGCACTCGGGAGGCAGACGTAGGAGGATCACCATGAGTTCGAGGCCACCCTGAGACTACATAGTGAATTCAGGTCAGCCTGGACTAGAGTGAAACCCTACCTTGAAAAACAAAATAATAATAGTAATAATTGAATTATCATAACTTCAGGATGGGAATACTTAAGAATTCTGGAATTGTGAGATGTGAGTTTGGTCTGAATTTCCTTTCATTCTTAGTCCAGTCGCCATCCTCACAGATCCTGGACAGTTCTCTATTTCCTGCTATAGGAAGTATTGGACTTGCTTCCCTGGCTGACTTCTTTAGGATGAGCCATGAGCTCTCATGACACATCCACCTGAGCCCATGGTGCAGTTAGTGGTCAGTGCAGGCCCTAGTTAGCCTGGGCCCAAGGAATTAACTGCTGAGGTTCTCCCGGAGTGCCTTGCTACTGAAAGGGAGTCCACAAAACAGGCCACATCTTTCAATATATTATATGTTTCAGACAAAGTCACTGGGTTGACTTTAAGCACAAAATATGATTAATGACTTCAGATACTAATGGAATGTTGGCCTTGCAAAAATATCTTTCACATATATTTCCAAAAAGACCACTTTTACCTAAGACATTGAATTTTAACTTATATTCCTAAATCCACTTTTGATAGCCTAAACATGTCTGCCAGCCACCTATTGTGTGATAAACATTTTCCTGTGGGAATAGGAATTATATTAGAAATAATAAATGCCTCATAGGCTTGTAAAGCAGACTTTTTCCAGAGTATTTTCATGTATTTTATCATACTTTTGAAAGATCAGAATCTAAACACTGAATCAAGGTATGACCTTATTGAAAGAACTTAGAGAGATAACTATACCTCTCTTAGTACCCACTTTCTTGTATTATTTGAGAGCTCAGTTAGTTGACCCAAAGTATAATTTCCTGTGATGGATTGATACTTGCCTTAAAGTAGAACTAATAGACACTCACAGATAAAATGTACACACTAGATGCTCAATTTTATGCTTGAATTAGTCTTGGACATATGGTTGCTGGCATCTAAATCCTGGCTTGACTATTTACTTCTTGTCACAACCCTTGATGTCTGTTTCCCCACCTGTGAAGTGGGGATTGTCATAGTAACCATCTCCATAAGGTCAGTCAAAGAACAACTCAGCTAATGAATATAAGGTGCTTGGACAATCCCTGGATCTTCTAGGTTCTCAGGAAATTTCAGCTGTTCCTGGTAGGTTAGTTAATTTGGAACACACTTGCACATAGAAAAGAGAACCCCAATGTGTACCCAAGATTTTGATAAATCCACTTCTAATGCTGGTTCATGAAGTCATGAGAAGACAGGATATGTGACTACATTACCATGTTTCAGGGCTATAAAGGGATACTTGTCAAACTCTGGATCAAGTTGTAGCTTTATCTTGGATTTAGCATATTTACAGGGCAGGTGAGGAAAAGCTATAGATGTCAGAGTTTGAAAGGCAGGTTACTAGGAAGAATCTTCTCACATGGTCCTCATTCTGGTGATGCCAAAGGTCAAATTAATTTTTATGAAACTAATATCTTGTTTTGCATTTTATTGTTGAATGGATTAAATTTCCAATATTTCACAGATTTCTGGTTGTCATAGTTATCCCTTATAGACATTTGCTTCCTGCTCTTCCCCACATCCCCTTCTTTAGAGAGAAGAAAACACCAAATCCATGACATCTATTTTCCCTAAAATATTCCTATCCATCCATCTGTTTCCCTCTTTCTCCATTTCCACATCCACACTGTGTCTGTTTCTCTTGTCAGACTCTCTGCCTTTGGGAGGGGAGGTTCTTCGTTGGCTTCATAGCTGGTATTCAACACCTTTGTATGCAAGGGAAAACTGTGAAAGGTTTGTCCCAGTTATTTCCACTCACTTTTAGTTTCTTCAGAGAAGTTACTTCTCTTGCTCACTTTTTATATTTGTCAAACGTCTGTAATAATAAGAATTACTTTACAATGTTATTGTGAGGATAAGTTATCTATGCTAATTTATAAATATAACCATGGCCATTCTTACAAAGAAGTACCATATTATTTGTAAACTCTTTACTACTGGTAATCATCCATGCCATCATGGAAAATGGGGTTAGAGTGATGCATGAGTTCTAGATCTCATTCTCATTGCTATTTTCATAGTCATATAGTCATGCGAATATCAAGCTATGAAGGATACAAAGCACCTGAAACTCTTCACAGACAAAAGATGTCAAAATAAATAAAGTTGCTGAGCATGTATGTCCGTATATTCACAAGTCTGTTTAAAGGGAATTGATGATACTAATATTGGTTCATTATAGCAGCAGAATAGTAAAACTAGGTCTACTGCTTTGGTCACCATGGGGACAGGCATTGTGGGACATCATCCATTATCAGTTTACCCTCCAGAGCTAAGAAAACTGACCCAGCAGAGAGGATGAAAAGTAACGCACTAGATTGCATGACTGTCTATCTTAGCCTTCCCAACAACTCTGCACTGAAAATGCATTGTCACATGTGAAATGACAGAACTCTTCTGTATACCATGCTCCTTCCCTAGACATTTGCCCAACATAGAAAGTTTTTTTTTTTTTTTCTGATAATATCGATGTTCAACATGGAATGAAATGAGATTCCATAGGACACAGGGACACCCCCCATCTCAGAAGCCATTCAAGATGAAACAAAATTAAGGTGAGGATTTTTATGCACTAAAGATGATGGGAATGAGGTGATGTTACAGTCTTCTGAGCTGAAAATTTTAGATTTTTGTGAAATAATGCCTTGGATAACAGTCTTGAAGGACTATGGATTTGTTTTTACACAGCTCTCTGTTATAGAGATTACCTTTGACTCTTGGAAGAGCCATGCCATACTCAATTAGAACCTTCAGTTTGTGAGAACAAGTTTAATAATATACTTGTGTGATTAGTAACCATTATCTATAAATCTCCTCAATAAAATTCCAGGGCATTAATTGGCCATAAAACTCCACAGAGGGGCATTTTCCTTAACTAGATTCAGTAATTTCTAACTTCCTGTAAGTATTTGCACACATGAAGTGGTTAATAGGCTTATTCATGCAGAACATTCTTGGCTACTAATGGAAAAATTCTCTGAAAGCTAGATTGTTTTCCCATGGTCTTAGGACAAGTGCTGATTGGAAACTACATGTCACCTGACACCTCCGGTTAATATCAAATCCGCCCCCAAAGTGATTATGATTCTAGAGCCAAATTAAAACCAATCCATGAGTGGTCCTATTTTGTTGCCTTATAGATCCTGATTCTGCCCACTCTGAGTTAGAGGCACAGATGGTGTATTCTAATGCTTTACTTGCATTAGAACGTGTAATTTTTAAAACTGCCTTGCTCAGAATGCATTTTACTGTTGTCTATCTTACAGGTAAGGTAGCTTAGTCTCAAATCGTGTGTGCTATCAATTTTATAGCTACTACCTATTCAAATTTATATTTGAATTGATTAAAATCATATAAAATTAATAATTTGGTACTAAGGATAGGGAAATGGCTCAGCAGTTAAAGGCATATGCTTGCAAAGTATGAAGCATGGGTTCAATTCCCAGTACCCATGTAAACCCATGTGCACAAAGTAGCACATGCATCTGGAGTTTGTTTGCAGTGGCTAGAGGACCTGGAACACCACATTCTCACTATCTCTCTCTCATTCTCTGCCTGCAAATAAATAAATAAAAATACTCTTTTAAATTTCAGTAATCTACTCTTATCTTAGCTACATTTCAAGTACTCACAGGCACACATGCCTAATAGCCTTTCTATTGGACAGTGGGGATTAGAACATTCCACCATATAATTCTTTTGCATGGTATTGGCAGGGAGAATCACTTAAAATGTACAGCTGGAATTGACACTCCAGACTTTTAATTCTCACAAGAAGCACTGAGCTCTCTGAAGAAAGCAGAGGGCAGTTCACAGAAGACATTTTAAAACTTCTTAAGTAGTTGATGATGTTAGCAGGAGCACTAAGTGAGGAACCAATATGTCCACTGCAGTTTACCAAGCTCACAAAATAAATGAGTATTAAGGTTCAGAAGGTTTTAATCCCATAGTCTTTTGAACATGAATCTTCTCCATTGTCTTAAAAATACAGTAAAATACATTGATTTGTAAATTAGTAAGTTTTCATGCAGATCTCTGGCAGGGACAATTTCTGGGACTAGTTCTTCGACTTTCTTTCTACTAGCTTCTCCTGAGGCAGCTGAACATGAGTTAGCTGGAACCTTCTCCTAAAACTCCCCAACTTCAGAGCAGTCTCTAATCTATGTAAGAAAAGCAGACAGCATATCTAGTACAGTTGCTTGTGCCATAAAAGAAAAAAAAAAAAACATATCAAACTCTTTAGGTTCCCCGTTTCTTTTCTCCCATAAAGTGAACAATTGGCAATGATGCTATTTCTGCCTTTTTAACAGATGAATGAGTCACTTGTGATACATTCACCAGAATTTTCTGGGTGAAATATATTTTACTCCCTAGAGTTTTAGTAGTGGTACAAATTTTTCCAAGAATGGCTAGGATACTTCAATGAGGGTTAGACTCTCAAAACTAGAGTGAAGGGCAGTCTAGAGGAGATCAAGCTGATTGGGGTTGGATGCCAAAGCCAGAAGGGTCTCAAGATTGTTAATGGCTCTTTCTACCTCCTATAAGCTTGTTGGAAGAATCTCTGTGTTTTATTGCTTCAGTGTTCATATTTGATTCTACATGTTATTCTGGAATTAGGATAGCTATATCCCTATCATCTCTATCTCTGTCTCTGTTTTACCCCTATCTGTTTTTTCTCTTTCTCTATCATCTAGCTATCATCCATTTATCTATCTATCTATCTATCTATCTATCTATCTATCTATCTATCACCTATCTATCATCTATCCATATATATCATCTATCTACCTATCATATATCATCTATCATCATCTATCTATCTTCTATGCAACATGTATAAGGCTCACAAAAGAAAGGCTCAAAATAGAGTAACTTGTTTGACCAAGGTCACTCACCTATTGGGTCAGGAATCTAGGATTTTCATCCTAGCACTTGATGCTTCTTTTTCTTCACTGCATTTAACTTTTCCTGTTGGAAGCTGAAGAAAGTGCAATAGCTTAGAAATTAGAAGTATGGATTCCAGCCATGGATTTGTAACTACATTAGCTGACATCTACCACCCCAAAGTCCCTCTCTCACATTCTGTTTTATTCCTAAACAGTGGGTTGTAACTTGCCTGGGACTGAGTGATAGTCTTGAGATAAGACTTTTGGTATTGAAAATGGAAATTTACATATAAACCAAGAAAAGCCAGTTACCTAGTTCAGACTTTGAGCCTTTTTGTTGTTATTCCCTGCAATCTATTCTTGGATAACTTCATATATTTCACTGACTTCAAACACCAGAAACTTCTTAGACAACTATCCTGTATGTGTAAAAATATATTTCATTTATTTATTTTCAAGGAGAGAGAGAATATTAATATTACTAGAACCTCTTGCTTCTGAAAATGAATTCCAGAAAATGTGCCGCTTTGTGCATTAGGCTTTAAGTGGATACTGGGGAAATGAACTCAGGCTTAAAGGCTTTGTAGGTGCCAAACTGTGTCCGTACCTTTGTCTACCATTCATCTTTTTTTTTTAAATTGTGTTTTACATATAACAGGTTATTCTCTTTTATTCCCTTGCCCCTACTCCCATTACCCTGTAGGCCCTCCTCAGTGGGGTTATGGTATTCACTGTGGGGTCATGAAAGCTTCAGTAAGCCCCTGTGGGGTAGCAGGGGTCCATGCCTCAGGGTATTACTATCTACTCTGTAGTTCTTACAATCTATCCCAGCCCTCTGTTCCCTGAGCCATGGCAAGCCTGTTGGCAGTCTGATTTAGTGCGTTGAGTTCTTTGTAGTCTCTGGATTTCTGCTTTGATGGGTTTTGATTGATCACCATGTCTGTCACCATCACCCTGGGGCTGGTTGTCAGGCAAGCAATAAGAGCAATATTCATAATGTCACTTGCTTTGCAATTTATCCTGGGCCCTGGCCAATATGGTAGAGGTAGCAAGTCTCACAGTGGGCAGATGACTATCTTCTTGTCTTATTAATGGAACTAGGCTCTGCTCCATTTTCTCTGCCATATCTAAGATAAAACAGATTCTCCAACCAAGTGTGAGCATAGCATTATGAGGGCTAGCTTGGAGGGAGCTAGTTTACCTTTTGGTTCTAGCAAGTTATTCTGGTACCATGTCACTGTAGCCTACTGTGTCTTCAGCAATAGGTTCTTACATTTTAGCTCTGACAGGTAATCAAGTATTTTGGCAATGATATACATTGTTTTGGAGACTTCATGCATCTCCCTGGCCAACAGATCACTGTGGAGGTGGCAACCAACCTCTGGACCTGGGAATTACCTGAAAGAGTCCATAGTTTAAGAAGGTTAAGCTTTTTTTTCACCTTCTGTCTGGTCTGTCTCCCCTCCCCCTCTATTGGTGCTTACATTTTGTAGAATTCTAGTCAGAATGAAGGTTTCCATGAAACTAATTCATAATTCTGTCTTAACTTTTATGTGCTTCCCCCCCACCCCTTACTATCCATTTATCTCATCTTTTCCAACTTTATTACCTATTGTACTCAGATATAACACATAAATGCTATTGCCCAAGTAGCTACTATGATGTGGCTTTGGAGTGTGTCTAATTAGTTTACAGATAATACCAATCTTCTCTGCCATCAAATTCTTTAATCCGTCCACAATGATTCCCAAAATACTTGCCTTAGTTCAGATATGCATTATCTCTTTCTTGAATTGTGTGTCATTCCTGGTCCTCAATCATCAGGATTGGGTCTTCTCCTACTTTCTATCCTGCTTGATCGAGTAACTTCAGATTTATTGTTTTTAGTCTTTTGGCTGGATTGCTCTAAGTCATTTCTGTACCCACCCCAAAGTACTGTTAGTTGACAACCCCTTTTAATGCCTTCCTGTTTCTGTCTAGAATAGGTAGTGTCTATTTCCGTCATTGATATCTAATAATCCTGACAAATCCAGTATGTGGCGACAGGAAGTAAGATTGTTTCAAAGAAGGTCCACAGAAGAAGAAAGCTGAAGGAGGGAGGCTGAATGGGTCTTACCATCTGAATGAATATCTCAGACTAGGAAGAGATTCTGACCTGACACAGCAGTTTCTCCAACTGGCTGTGAGTAAATTGCTGAGTCTGGAAGTAGTCAGCAGAGACTTCCAGACACATACCATAGAAATGTTGCCAAGTCATCATACCTGAGCTCTCATTCTAGTAAGCCTTACCTGAGACCTGATGCAGGAAAGCGCAAGTGTCGCATTTGTTGGATTGAACAGCTGTTTGACAATTGGCTAGTTTCTCTAGCCCTAGCTGTCCAATGTGCACATGATAGTGATTCAGAACTTGCTCTTAGTAGGGTGAAGGAAGAATTCCTCCATAAAGTCATTCTGTGTTATTTTCTGCATTCTGAGGGAGGCTGGTAGCATTGGCAGAATTCACCCTTTTTGATTGTTCAGTGAGCCTTTGAGTATTAAATATGAGGCCACTGGGCCTACTTTGTAATGGAATGATTGATTAAAATGATATATCTTCCAAAATTATTGTATGTAATAAAATAATAGGACTTTCAGCTAATTCCCAAGGATCTGTGAAGCTCACAGGGTAGGGCAGGTAAACTAGGTTAGGATGATGAATGGAACTTGGTTCCTGGGACTGGGGCAGATAAGAGGACAGAGGTCAGTTGGCAGGTCTCAGCAATGTGGCAGCAGGTGCGCATTCCAATAAAGATGGCCTCGGAGACTTGACTGATGATCTCTAGAAGCAACAATGGATCTTTCAGAGTGAATTTCTTTTCTAGTTCATGTTCTTGAAGTTTTCAATGAACTCTCTCATAGTAGCAGTCTGTTCAGCTTTGCTTTGAAGAATGAAGGGAGAAGGCTCTATCTGTGTATAAGGTGAAGAGATGGAACAGCAACCAACAAGGAGGAGCATTTGGAGTGGGAGGCACAAGGTCCAGCAAGGAGTTTGCATACACCAGAAATTCCCTCCCATCCAACAGAATTGTCAGGCATATTCAGGATGGCTTTGCTTTTACTGAAGAAATATGCACAGTGAGACTCAAATCAGTTATTTACAAATTAGGATAAACTGAATTCAGAAGAAGAATGATAGTTTATGTTCATGCTAGACAGTTTACTGATTTTTCTACAAAAAATTTATAGTTTTCAATACATAGTAATATACATTATTTTATGGGGTCCTAGACTAGCAGGCAAGAATTAGCATTGCAGTAAACACTGGACAGAAGAGGAAGCGGAGTCTTAGGAGACAGAGTGATAATCCTGGTATTACCTCATTACATGCTAATGAATGACTTATACTTGATGATATAGGAGTAGTTTCTCAATCATTGCAAAGCTCTGGAAAAAGGTAAGGTTTATGGAAGTGTTTTATTTTCTGGTTAATTAACCATGACAGAGGGGCTGGAGAGGTAACTCAGCAGTTAAGGCACTTGCCTGTGAAGCCTAATGACCCATGTTCAATTCTCTAGTACCCACATAACCAGGACAGTGGGAAGAATGAGGAGGAACAGTTGCCACTTTCTGGATCAGTTTTTTTTGCAGTAGTAATAGTGCAGAGCCTTACTGATAGCTTCTTCTAGTCTATTACGTACTTCCTGGTAGCTGCTTCTAGTTTATTACACACTTGCTGGTAACTGCTTCTAGTTTATTACATGCTTCCTTGTACTTGCTTCTAGTTTATTACACACTTCCTGGTACCTTCTTTGAGTCTATTACACTCTTCCTGGTAGCTGCTTCTAGTCTATTACATACTTCCTGGTAGCTGTGTCTTGTCTATTACATACTTCCTGGTAGCTGCTTCGAGTCTATTCCATACTTCCTGGTAACTGCTTCTAGTCTATTACATACTTCCTGGTAACTGCTTCTAGTCTATTACATACTTCCTGGTAGCTGTGTCTTGTCTATTACATACTTCCTGGTAGCTGCTTCTAGTCTATTACATACTTCCTGGTAACTGCTTCTAGTCTATTACATACTTCCTGGTAACTGCTTCTAGTTTATCCCATACTTCCTGGTAGCTACTTGTAGTCTATTACATACTTCGTGGTAATGGCTTCTAGTTTATTACATACTTCCTGGTAGCTGCTTCTAGTCTATTACATACTTCCTGGTAGCTGCTTCTAGTCTATTACATACTTCGTGGTAACTGCTTCTAGTCTATTACATACTTCCCGGTAACTGTTTCTAGTTTATCCCATACTTCCTGGTAGCTACTTGTAGTCTATTACATACTTCGTGGTAATGGCTTCTAGTTTATTACATACTTCCTGGTAGCTGCTTCTAGTCTATTATATGCTTCCTGGTAGCTGCTTCTAGTCTATTACATACTTCCTGGTAGCTACTTGTAGTCTATTACATAGTTCCTGGTAACTGCTTCTAGTTTACTACATACTTCCTGGTAGCTACTTGTAATCTATTACATACTTCCTGGTAGCTGCTTCTAGTTTATTACATACTTCATGGTAGCTGCTTCTAGTCTATTACATGCTTCCTGGTAGCTACTTGTAGTCTATTACATACTTCCTGGTAACTGCTTCTAGTTTATTCCATACTTCCTGGTAGCTGTTTCTAGTCTATTACATGCTTCCTGGTAGCTGCTTCTAGTCTATTACATACTTCCTGGTAACTGCTTCTAGTCTATTACATACTCCCTGGTAGCTACTTGTAGTCTATTACATACTTCCTGGTAACTGCTTCTAGTCTATTACATACTTCCTGGTAACTGCTTCTAGTCTATTACATACTTCCTGGTAACTGCTTCTAGTTTATCCCATACTTCCTGGTAGCTACTTGTAGTCTATTACATACTTCGTGGTAATGGCTTCTAGTTTATTACATACTTCCTGGTAGCTGCTTCTAGTCTATTACATACTTCCTGGTAGCTGCTTCTAGTCTATTACATACTTCGTGGTAATGGCTTCTAGTTTATTACATACTTCCTGGTAGCTGCTTCTAGTCTATTATATGCTTCCTGGTAGCTGCTTCTAGTCTATTACATACTTCCTGGTAGCTACTTGTAGTCTATTACATAGTTCCTGGTAACTGCTTCTAGTTTATTACATACTTCCTGGTAGCTACTTGTAATCTATTACATACTTCCTGGTAGCTGCTTCTAGTTTATTACATACTTCATGGTAGCTGCTTCTCGTCTATTACATGCTTCCTGGTAGCTACTTGTAGTCTATTACATACTTCCTGGTAACTGCTTCTAGTTTATTACATACTTCCTGGTAACTGCTTCTAGTTTATTCCATACTTCCTGGTAGCTGTTTCTAGTCTATTACATGCTTCCTGGTAGCTGCTTCTAGTCCAATACATACTTCCTGGTAGCTGCTTCTAGTTTTTTACATACTTCCCGGTAGCTGCTTTTAGTTTTACTACCTACTTCACAATTGTTTTTTTAGGTGGGGCATGCCTGGTATGGCTCTTATTTGCAGTTGAACTGCTGGGTTTTAATCCTAGAAATTAGTCCATCTTAATTTCAGTGTAGATTGAAGTGTGTCCTCTAAGATGTCTTGATGTTCTAAGCCCTGGTATCTATTAGTGTGATCTTATTTATAGTATTTTCAGATGTAGTCAGGTATTTTAAGAAAAGATTATAGGGTGGTGCTAATCCAGTGTGACCAGTGTCATTATAAGAAAAAAGGAGAAAATGGCACATGACAACACAGATAAGGGCTGTATCTTCAATCCAGGGGTCACCAAGCATTTCCAGGCACCAGAATCTGGAAGAGCCAAGAATAGAGAGTGTCCAGAGTATCTGAAGAAGCATGACTTTGCTGACACCTTGACTTTGGCTTTATGTCCTCCAGATTATGAAACTATCACCTGTTTTGTAAAGATACCACACTTTTTGTTTTAGGAGAATGCAGGAAGCTAATATGCTGTCTTTTAAAATATGTGCGCACTGGGCGTGGTGGCACACGCCTTTAATCCCAGCACTCGGGAGGCAGAGGTAGGAGGCTTGCCGTGAGTTCAAGGCCACCTTGAGACAACATAGTGAATTCCAGGTCAGCCTGGACTAGTGTGAGACCCTACCTTGAAAAACCAAAAAAAAAAAAAAAAAGTAAAATAAAATAAAATATGTGTGCACATGTGTTTCTGTACATGTATGTGACAGTCTGATGAACAACTCAGGAGTCATTTTCAGGAACACCATCTACTTCCATTGAAACAAGATTTCTCATTGGCCCAGAGCCCACCAAGTAGGCTGGAATTATTTCCAGGGAGCCCCAGGGATCATCCTATCTCTGCTTTCTCAGCACTGGGAATATAGGCATATGCTACTAAACTCAGCATTTTACATGGGTACTAGGAATTTAACTCAGGTCATTATGCTTGTGAGGGAAGTACTTACTTACTGAACTACCTCTCTAGCCCTTAATATCTCATCTGAAATTCCCTTAGACAAGCAGAGTTCCAGTTTTCATTATTGATTTTTAACATTAATTCATGTGTACAGATACCCAAGGAATTTTAGGGAAGAATTCAAACCTAAGTGTCTTCTCAATGAATTTCATTTTTGGAAAAAATAAATACACACTAGAGAGTGGCTACCTGAAATGGTGGCTAGAACGCATATCTGAGCCAGTCTTTAGCCCTCGGTGAGGCTTCTGTATCAGGTGTATTGCATCACATGAGGCAGTGAGCATGTCACAGCCTCTACAAAAGCCTGGCTAAGGAGAGCTGTACATTCTGTTCTGGGTATCTCTAGGAGGGTTTTTCTCTTCTTTTGCTCCAGCACTCTTTTTACAACATCCTATCTATTTTCCTCATGGCTCTTAGTCCTGAGATGACCTTGGCAGTTTGACATTTGTGTGTCCATGTTATTAGGTCTAGAAAGTATAACAACATCCCTGGCCTGTATCCACTCAATGTAAACACCAACCCTGAATAAACTTTAGAAATTGCCAGATGTCCCTAGGTGCCCAGTTGGGCAACACTGATATCAGACTTTTCTCTTGAAGCAGGCATTGTATGGTTGTTTTTCTCTACTGTTTCTCCAGCAGCTGGCATAGTGTGACTAAGTACATTTCTATTCTCCAGTTAATTGAAGTTCTACTCCAGAGTTAAACTTGGTCTATGAGAACTTGGAGGAAAAATACTCTATCTTTGGATAGAAGATTCCTGAAGACAGCCAGCTCCAAGGTTAGTAAATACTTACAGCAAGAAAAAATTTTATCCTAATCTAGGGTAGGAATTCCAGGCAGTGGGTTAGTTCTGGTAAAGGGGCAGGCAAGTGCATGGGGCATTGGTGAAATATTGATATGAGGGCCAGAAGGAGCAATTCATGGAGGCTTCAGGGTATTGGGTTTGAGTTGCACTTTCAGATGTCTGATTAGTGAGAGAAAGTTACTGTGAAGTCATTACTATGGCTGATTACTCCCTTGATTTGTGCTTCTTGCAGACAGATTAGCACTTCATGGAATGCCATTACCCCTGTAGCTCATATTTCAACATTTTTACTTTGCTCAGCAACTATCAGGTCTGATCATTTTCACATTAATTGTACCTAACAGTGCTTTGCTTTAAATATATTATTTTAAAACATTTTGTTTTACAGTTCACTTCCCAGCTAGAAATTTTGTAGACAGTGGCCATTAATCTCTCTTGAAAGAAAATGAAAGTTGTCTGTTTTAATTTTATATCAATTCTCCACTTCTTGGGAAAATAGATGGGTGATAAAAAGAAAATTTTTCAAGTACTGGCAGTTATACATATATTATTCTACTAGTAAATTGTTTTTTTTTAAGGTAAATATATTACTTTCAAAATGCATTTGTTTAAGGTTAGGGTTTGAAGGTGTGTTTGGGGACAAGGTGTAGATTTTGAATGGAAATAAAAATTGAATTTTGGACATGGGTGAACAAAATGATGGTGGAAATGAGATTTTAAAAAATAGTTGAGTTTCCAGCTTAGATTTGTTTTAGAACTCTGCCATCTGTGCTCATTAGCTCTGTGGTTCTGATGACGAAGGAGTGGAACTAATTGCTCCTAAAACTTAATGTCATAAAAGAGAAACAACAATCAGGTGTTTTGCTTACATACATATTTTTCCTTTTGGATAGGTTTATCAATGCATGTGACTTGCTTCTGGTTCTCATGACAACAGATGTGGTGCTGAGATTACAGAAAACGCAGTTCCAATATGCCTTATTTATCTGGCTATGAGTTGGCATTGACTGTTGCCAGGGATCTTAGTTGAATGTGAAAATCCAAGTCTTTGTATGTGAACTTCATAGCTTGGTGGTCTCAGAGACATTGGAACATTTAAAGGATCTGGCTTCCTCTGCAATGAGAATTCCTAGAAAACTTTCCAGATGCTATATGGTCTAATAGTAGTTATAAGTCTGCCCAGATTCAGGTGGTGACAAGTCTATTACATTTGATAAAATTAGGGACTAGCCCACATTATAGAAGAGCATGAGAGATGTTATAGTATGTCACAACAAAGAATATGGAGTGCCGAGCCATGTGTAAATTTTGATTTATAACAAATGCAGCAAACAATAATTATTTCAGTTAGTTCAAAGTGATACTTTTGTCAAGTTTTAGTTAGGTTTAGTTCTCTCCTTGCTTTCAGTTTAAGAGCTCTTTCTCCAAATCTGGGATTGTCAACTACTATAGTGAAGGTCTCATGGGTCATCTTGTTATGTCCACATACCTAGAAGTCATTCCTGACACCTCCTTCTGCTTCATGCCCATTTGGTCTACAACCTAAGCCTAATTCAGTACCAAATTCTTTTTTTTTTTTTTTTAATTTATTTGAGAGCAACAGACAGAGAGAGAAAGAGGAAGATAGAAAGAGAGAGAGAGAATGGGTGTGCCTGGGCCTCCAGCCATGCGAGCCCTTGTGCATCTGGCTAATGTGGGTCCTGGGGAATAGAGCCTCGAACAGAGGTCCTTAGGCTTCACAGGCAAGCGCTTAACTGGTAAGCCATCTCTCTAGCTCAGTACCAAATTCTTTTAGACTGTCTAACAGTTCATAATTCTGCTCATTTTCATCTATGTCTATCACTACTATTCAAGACTAAGCTGCTATAATATTTCATCTGAAATATTGCTTGTCTGAATTATCTTTCTTCCAAGAAGTACTACCCATTGTGGCATCCACCTGGAAGCAAATCCAGTCATGTCTTTATGACATCAAAATCGTCCCAATGGCACCTGATTCTCCATAGGAATAAGACCCAGATCTCAATGGACCTGCACATTAGGTTTCACTTTCTGTCTCCATTTTATCTTGGGTAGAGCTTACTTCTCACTCCTTCCCTCTGGAAATCCAGGCTAGAGTTCCTTCCCTTTCTGGAGCTACTAAACAGATTTCTGGGACTCTCTCTTTCACGGGGTTTTCCACATGCTGATGTCTCAGTTTGGATGTGTCCTCTATTGACTTATACAGTTGGGTCACTAGTCACTATCCATTGCTTCTTTTGACATTATAATTTGAGATTGGACAGTTTGAGCTGCTGAAACCCAACCTCTACTGGCTGATCTAATAATGTGGTACACAATCTTGTGTAACCAGAGGTAGGAAAGACTACAAAGTTTGCTGGTTTCAGTGGCTTAACAATGCCACCAAATTCCTTCTGTAATAGAACAAATAGAATAGAACAAATAATAGAAAATCTCAAAGACTTTGAGCTTTGTTCCCCACCTTACGTTCACAACATGGGTACCAGCAGTAATGGGGCCAAACATTACACATGGCTCGGCACACCATATTCTTTGTTGTGACATACTATAACATCTCTCATGCTCTTCTATAATGTGGGCTAGTCCCTAATTTTATCAAATGTAATTTCCCTCAATATAAAATGTACATGTTATTCTTCAGTATGGTTGGACTAACGGAGTTCATAATGAAACCTTTTCTCAAGCAAATATGCGTTGGCAAGAAAGTATCAAGGTGTGATTGGCTTGGACTAGGTAAGACCTATCATTATCTGTGAAAATGACCTGAAAATCTTCTGAGTCTAATGCCATTGCAGAAGATAAATGGACTTCACAACAGAATTGGGTTATTTTAAGTAGGATAGTATGAGGAATGAATGCTTAGTGACAGCCAATAGTATTCATCTGAACAACTATATCTCTTCTTGGTGCCATGTAGCTTATGCTCTAATCTCTAAAATCTAAATTGTGGTAAAATTTATACAAAATTATTGTTAGGTGGAGAGTGTGATGGCATTAAGTGTGTTCACATTGTCATGCTCAAATTCCCACTATCCATCTACAGAGCTTTGCATCTCATAAAACAAACACTATATCTATTAAACAATGTCTCTATGCTTTAGCCTCTGATTATCATTATTTCTGTCTCTCTGAGCTTTACTACTCCAAATATCTAAAGATTATCCTACAATGCTTGTCTCTCTGTGGCTGGCCTATGCTACTTAACACAATGTTCTCAAAGTTCATTTGTCTGTGTAGTGTGCATCAGAATTTTCTTCTTTTTCAAGTCTAAAATGTTCTAACATTGTTCATAGCACATTTCTTTTATCCATTCATCTCTTGATAGATTGTGTGATAGTTAACATTGGTTATCTACTTGGTGGTATTTAGAATCACCATAGAATAAAACCTCTGGGTATGTCTGTGAGAGAGCTTCTTGATTAGATTAATGAAGTGGGGAGACCCACCCTATATCTAGGGACTGCTGTTCCATGGGCTGGGAGTCCTGAAGTGTATGAGATAGAGAAAAGGTGGCTTTTACCAGCATTCATTTCTGTTTTCTAACTCCAGTGAAATATAGTGTGATCAGCTGTCTCACCTTCCTGCCACCATGGCTTCCCCATGATAATGAATAGCACTTTCTAAGTGTAAGCCAAGATAAACCCTTCCTTTATTTTTATTATTTTTCTGCTTTTTTACATTTTCATATATGTATATAATGTAACTCATTATAAACATATATGAAATGTTATATGAATATATCATATATATACATATATACGTCATACATGTATATATGTATTGATCTTATTTCCCACCAATTACCCTCTCCAAATCCCTCCCCTTCCATTATGCCTCTTTTTCCCTTATTAATCCTCATCTCACATTCATGTGTTTTAAAATTCCCATTGAGTTAAATTAGGATTGCTTGCATAAATTAGGATTGCTTGGTTGGAAGGTTATTTACCATGGAATGGACAATTGCCACTGACTACATCACTGATGAACCTTATTCCCTTCTCGCAGCAACCATTAGCTGCCATTAGCTATGCTGAGAGGTGTGTATGTGGGGTTGGAGGTCTTGTACGTTCTTCCTTCATCAATGATGATGTATGATGATGTATTTACAGCCACAGCTTTGTGAATTCATGAGTGTAATGCCATGTGGTACCCAGAAGACAACATTTCATAGCCCTGCTATCTAACCTCCTGCACTTATTTCAGTGCCGATTCTTAATCTTCTCTGAGCCTTGTAAAGTAGCGCAACACTTCCTTTCTTTAAATTGTCAAATATTTTGTCTCAGCAGCAGCAACAACAACAACAACAACAAAAACCACAACTAAGACATGTTGCTGCCATCATTTGGATGGTGTGGTGTTATAAGCCCACTTTGTAATTACAGTTATTCATGGATGTCTTTGTGATATGCTCTGTTTCCCAAGCCTCCCTTTGTTGTAAGCTCCAACAGGCACAGACTACATCTTCTGTTTATCTACAGCATTGTATTTGTACAACCCAGGACAATGATCAGTAGACTATAGATGTGAACAGTATTGTTCACACCAGTCAGATGGTGGAGTTAACCTATCTAAGTTGTTTTTCTCATTGCTGTGACAAAATAACTGACAAAAGCAAACAAGGAAGGGTTTATTGTATCAATTAGGTGAACAATTATTACCTTTGATATCTTATTTACCTTTTAAAATTTTTATTAATTATCTTCTTTACTGTATGAGCATATTGCTTGTTGGTCATACTATCATTGGGTTTTATTCTTATATACCCCTTCCCTCACTTCCATTCCATTGAGGGTCCTCCTCAGTGAGGTTATTGGTATTTACTGTGTGGTCATTAACACATCAGTCAACATCTGTGTTGGGGGGAAATTCCACCTGTGACTCTTAAAATCTTTCTTTTTCTGCAATGTTCCCTGAGCCTTTGGGGGGGGTGTTATGTTTCCTTTACTGTTAAGCTCTCTGAACCTCTAAATTTCCACTTTGTTGAGTTTTGAGTATATCAGTAAGAGCAGCCCTCATGTTTAAATCACAACTCATCTAGGCATGGTGGTGCACTCCTTTAATCCCAGAACTTGAGAGGCAGAGGTAGGAGGATTGCTGTGAGTTTGAGGCCACCTTGAAACTACATAATGAATTCCAGGTCAGCCTGTAGTGAGACCCAACCAAAAAAAAAAAAAAAAATCACAACTTTCTCTATAATGTCTCTTGGGCCCTAGCAGATGTAGAGGTGACTCATCTTGTGCTAGGCAGTTGCCTAACTTTTCTTGTCATATTGATGGAACTTGGTTTTTCTGCCGTCTGTAAATAAAATTCTCTAACAAGGAGTGAGACTAGCATGGACAACATGGAGTAAACATGGCTATTTAAGGGACTTTCTAATAGGTCTACACTCTCTTCTTAGGAAAATTATCTTTATTCTCCATAGCTGCTTTTCTTTTTCTCTAAAGCCTCGTAATCATATAAAAATATGTGGGAATATGAAACCAAGACCATATCCAGAAAAGCAAAAGAAAGTTTTTTAAATAAAATGTCCTTAATTTACCTTCGTTTTATTATGCATTGATGTATTTTTATTGTGTGTGTGTGTGTTTGTGTTTGTGTGTGTGTGTGTGTTCATGTGTGAGCACAGTAGTATGCATGCCACGGCACATATGTGGAAATTAGAAGACAACTTTCAGGTCAGTTATTGTCTGTCTACCTCATTTGAGGAAGGGTTTCTCACTCTGGGTTCTTTCTCTGCTTTTCTTTGCTGGGCTTATCACAAACTTCTAGGAATTCTGTTTCCATCTCCCATCTCGCCATTAGTATTATTGGATTACAGAAACCTGATATGGCTGTGGCTTTTATGTAGGCTCTGGTGTTAGAACTCAGAGACTTCATCTTGAGCAGTGAGTGCTTTATCCCCTGAACTGTCTAGTTATACCCCAATATCATGCATTGATTTTTATGGCAAAGTAGAATCATATAGATTGGGTATTTATGATATTTGAAGAGATTTTTTTTTTTTTTTTGGTTTTTTGAGGTAGGGTCTCACTCTAGCCCAGGCTGACCTGGAATTCACTATGGCATCTCAGGGTGGCCTTGAACTCACGGCGATCCTCCTACCTCTGCCTCACGAGTGCTGGGATTAAAGGTGTGCACCACCACGCCCAGCCCTGAAGAGATTTTTTAAACTTAGAACTTTTTGAAGATGACCCAAGCACCTGAATGAAAACAATAGCTTTGTTTAGATTATAACTTTCAGAATGAGATCACTCTATCTAATATTCACATGAACTCTTGACCTTTATTAACAACTGGGAATAAATCTCAGCCATTCTGATTTAGGAAGTGATCAGCTCACAATAGTCATTTTCCTTCACTTTGGACTAATCTCAATGATATTTTGTTTAATATTATTCATTCTGGGGTTAATGTTTTAAACAATTATTATGTAAATGTTTAAATGTATGAAAAACCAGAGGTAGCATAATAAACTCCTATGTACTCATGGTCTATTTCCAACAATAAACAAGTCAAGGCTTGTGTTTTGTCATCTGTGCCTCCATTTACCTAGATTATTTTGGAGTGAATCTCAGATGCCATGTAATTTATAATCAACATGAATTTTGTCATGCATTTAATAAGTAATTACCTCTAATGAAAATATGACAACACTATTTTACATCTACATAATTAAAATATAATTATTTTATAACTTATATAATAAATTTATATAAACAGATAAATTTAGTATATAAATATATATTTAATAATATATGTATTATATAAGTAATTGTAATAAATATATTCAAAAAAAAAAAAAAAAGAGCTGGGCGTGGTGGCGCATGCCTTTAATCCCAGCACTCGGGAGGCAAAGGTAGGAGGATCGCGGTGAGTTCGAGGCCACCCTGAGACTCCATAGTGAATTCCAGGTCAGCCTGGGCTAGAGTGAGACCCTATCTCAAAAAACCAAAAAAAAAAAAAAAAAAAAAAAAAAGAAATAAATATATTACAAATAATTTGTATAATAATCTTATAATAATGAGACATTGTTAACAATTTTAAGTTATTTTATATATTTCTTCTATGTGTCAAATAATTTCCTCCATTGCTTCCTGTCCTTCAGATTCTCTCCTCACTTCTTCTTACTTAACTCCCCCTGCTGCAATTTATTTCTTGATCCAATGGCTTATTTGGCCTGTGACCTCTCGAACATTCGGAATTTTGCCAATTTAATCCCCACGGTATCATTTAACGTGCTCTTTTGCCCCTTTGTTTCCTGTTACCTTGTGGTTAGAGCCTGATATTTGATAGACTGAGGTTTAAGTTTTGGGCAAAAATTCCATAATCTTTACCTGATGTTATGTTTTTCCATCCTCTAAAGGGCTCTACCTCTAATGTTTGTAGTCTTCATGGTCATGCCTAGATCCATTATTTCATTAAGACATACACATGTTGCCAACTTTATAACTTTTCATTTTTTTTTTAACGTGAACTGTTCCTGTATAAAGAATTACTCTTTCCATAATCCTTTGGGTAACTTAAACTATGCTTTGTATAGAAAAGGCAGAAAAAGTGCTTAGATGATTTTCTATGTACATTTTTTCCCAAAACTTCAAAAGTTACTAGTAGGATTTTCTCACTCCAGTTTCTCCCTTCTCTGACCTTTTCTGTCCTTTTTCTTAGCTTATTTAAATGTATTATTGTGCCTATAACAAAATCTTTTTAAGTAACTAAAACATATTTGCTGGGCTTCAGTAGAACTTACTATCTTTTAATATTAGAGTATGTTTCTATTTGAAGAAAACACATATAATTAATGTTTTATTTAAATGACAATTCTTTGTCAATTGATTTTTTGAAAGCAAATTCAGCATTTATTTAGGGGAAATATTACAGAGAAAATTTATAGCAAATATATAGAGTTCCATTAGGATGATTGATAAATGCATTCACTTACATGCATTAGTTTCATATATTTGTTAAGCGTTCATCACATTTCTTTAATAGCATGCCTAGTTATTTAACTGGAACTGCTTCAGAATGGTCACACTAATTTTTTTGTTATATACATTTAGTTATAAGCATACTTAGTGTGTTAACAGTACACGTTGGTACCAACCTTACCTTCATCCCTGACCACCCCTCCAAATAGACCCTCCTCATTGGGGATGCCAGTTATCCCCATGTGGATTGGAGGTCATGCATTGTGGGGGTATCCATCAGCTATGGGGAAGAGGCAATGCCTCTGTGTGAATTGTTGTAACTTGGTTCTAACAATCTTTGTGTCACTCTTCCTGTAGTATGCCAAGGAAGATACATAAGTAGAAGCTCACTGAATATGACTTCCAAGTGAGCATATGCTTTTTCTCATAAAAAGTCATACACAACCTGTGCATGCATTCTGCCATTTTCCTTTCTTTTTCTTCATATTTGGACTGTAGATGAAGTGGCTGGAGGGATTACAGTGATAATGCCACAAAGAGGATGAACACTTACGTACACACGCAATGGCAGAATAGCAAATTTTGGAAACCAGCTCCTTGGGGATGTTCTTAATGAATTACTCAGTCACAGATTGATATGCCCCAATTCCTGTTATATGGTCAGACTTTTGCATTCATTCTTTGACAATTTCATAAACTGTAAATATGTATATTGATTGTATTTAGTCCAATTATTCTCACTTATCTCCCTCTTCTTTTCACCAAACCCCTTCTTCTTCCCTAGTCTTCCTCTTTATGTCTTTATTGTGAACCACTGAATTGTATTAAAGTTGTTTGCATAAGCCTGGCTGGACTGTTATTTACTGAAACAAGAGAAGCTTACCAGTAGCTACACAACTGCAGAAAATGACTCCTCCTCTCCCAGAAACCATTAATTTCAAATAAGGCCTCATGAGCCCTTCCCCAACACTTTCTTTTCAAGCCACTATTTATTGGCATTTTTGACACTTGCTAGCTGCATATCTTCACTAATGTATTTGTCCAAAGTCATGCACACAATAAGTGGGAGAGCTAGATTTCAAATCTCTGTGTTAACATGTGCAGCTTATGTCCTTTCATCAAATAATAGAACTATGGGCAATAAAAGATATGGAATCTTTTATGCAGAGAAGTCCTTTATTAATTTTTAATAATCCTCAGAAATGTTCTACATAGAAAAATAGGTATAAATATGTGATATGTAAAATGTTTTCTTTTGAGCTGGGCATGGTGGTTCATGACTTTAATCCCAGCACTTGGGAGGCTGAGGTAGGAGGATCACCATGAGTTCAATACCACCCTGAGATTACATAGTGAGTTCCAGGTCAGCCTGGTCTAGAATGAGACCCTACCTAAAAAAAACAAAACAAAACAAAACAAAAATAATAAAATAATTTTTTTTTTGCCCAAGGCCCTGTAATTCATTGAACGAGACAGATTAATACATGCTATCAGCTTCTCTTCAGCAGGGGAACCCATATAATGAACTGATGAAACATACAAGCTAAGCTGTTTTTGTTTCTTGTCAAATGATTTCCAACCCTTCTATATCAAACATGTCTTTTCTATTGAGAACTTTAATATATGAATGAATTGCAAATTATATTCCCATTGGGTCTGTCTGTCCCCTCTCCCCTGCTCCCCATTCCACTGAGTGCACTCCTCAGTGAAGATGTCAGTAATCTCTGTGGGGTCATGAATGGGGCAGCAATGACTTCCCACCCTGTGGCTCTTACATTCTTTCTGTCCCCCTCTTCTGCAACATTGTCTGAGCTTTGGTGGGGGCTATGTCATAAATATCCTTTAGTGTTGAGCCCTCTGAAGCCTCTGCTTTGATGAGTTTTGGGTCTCCTCAGTGTCTACCACCATCTCCCTGAAAGATGTTCTCTAGCAGTGAGAACAGAATTTATATTTAATCTGCACTTTTCTTTGTAATGCTCATTGGACCCTGCTGGATATGATAAAAATCACTCCACAATAATGCTAGGCACTTAGCTTTCTTTCATTGTCATCATGACGGGTCTTCAGTCTCCCAGTTATTCACCACCATCTGTAAAAATCAGATTCTCTCCAAGACTGAGAGCAGCAAGAATCAAGGCAAATAAACACAAGCAACTGGAAGACTCTTGGATGGGCATGGTTTCTCCTTTTAGCCAAAGGACAGTGGACTTCCCTCTAGGATCTATGACCTTATAAGCTATAGGATTCTGATTTGGTTCTTCATACCAGGCATGAATTCCCTCCCACTGAGCAGCCCTTTTGTCCAATCAGAGAGCAATTAATTTCCCCATAACCTATTAACTTCTTGCAAGTTTCTGAAAGATTTTATTAAGCAAACTACACTTGATAATAAATGCTTAATCCATTTCCTCATTTAAATTTAATTAAATGTAAATTTTATTTCTGATCTATATAACCAGTGTTCCCACCCTTAGTGGGTTAAAATTTTAGTATAAAATAAGGAAACATTTGTCCACCTCTCTAAATTGTGTTAGAATTTTAAGGGAAATACAAGTGCCTCATGAATTCCTGATCATTTTAAACTATCTGATGGGCTTTTCTGAGATCCAGCTTGGGAGTTTCCTGGTGGCAAATATACTGGAAAGTTGGTTGACTCCCACCACAAACAACAAAGGATGTAGAAGAGGTTTCAAGGCAGAAATGAAATTAATTTTGTGATCTGCTCTCAGTGAGCCAAGATGACTCCTGTTAGCTTTGACCATCCTAGCCCACCCCAACTGTAAGTGCTCTTCATCTCCAGTCTAAAGTTTTCTTCATGGCTGGTCCCTGAAAACCAAGTGTGGAGAATTTTTGGAATTCATCCACAAAGGCAAGAGGGATGTACTTTTGATGCTATTTAGGTATTCAGCCTGCCTACCTTGTGCCAGTGATTGTTCTGAAACTTTTCCCCACTTCCTTCATAATGCTTGTCCTGTTCTTGAAGGTTGAGTTTTGTTTGAAAAACAGCCATTGAACGCCTGCTGCAAGCCAGCACAATGTTAGATGCCAAGCTCTAGATAGGAATAAGTTCTCTTATTTCCGACTGAGCTTCTTTCTGCCTTAAGGTTATTAGTTTGAAAATTTGATTCATATCTTAGTAGGGCTTGTGAGACACTACACAGCTAATGACAGCCTTGTTTATCTTGGAATGGGTTTTCTCCCAGCCACCAAGGGGCCTTGCTAGAGTTCAGATAGAGTGGCTGCTATCTCAATACTATGCATTCCTCTTTTCGGCTAGCAGAGGAATTGTTGCTATATTCTTCCTTATTGAGGTCCTGTGATCTTTCTTATCTGTATGTATGTCATTCTTGCCACTAAGCTATATGCTTTTGCAAAGAGGGGTGTATGTTCACTTGAGGATCATGATCCCAGATCATGGTGAGATCAGATGCTTTTAACCATCATTGCATGATAAGTAGAAGGAAAAGTTGTATGGAGGCAGGTTTCAGACTTTGAGAAGAGGGAACTGGAGACCTTGAGAAGTCTGGCAATGATGCAGGTTGGTCTTGGTCATCACGGGCAGATATCACTGGCTGCAGGGAGCCACATCTAGTCCCCACCACTAGATGGCGCTGGCACTGCAGGAAACCACATCTAATCCGCCATTACAAGATGGCGCTAACCTCGTGGTGTTCAGCTTCTTTACGACAGTGCCTTGGCGCCAACCGTATTCAAGGTACGCGCATGCGCTTGACGCAACCTGTCCTGAGCCTATCCCGTGGCGCCTGGTGGTGGCAAGCAGATAACAGCCAATCAGTAGGTGCCTCATTGCCCATCCCCCTATAAAAGTAGCTGTACACCCCGCCCCCGAGTCCTTCTCCATCCGCTCTCCTGTTAACCAAGAAGCTCTCCAATAAAGTGTGATCAAGAAGGATCCTCGTGTGGTGATTGTTCTTTTCCCGCTGGTCGGGGGGGCTCGCCGCAACTGGCATCATTGGGCCAGCCCCAAATATGTGATGAATGGGGCATGGTTAGGGACAGCAGAGGTAAAGCTGCAGGACCTGGTTCTCATGAGGAGGACCTTGATGGTGAGAATGTAAGCCACTAGGATGACACAGATGGAGGTGTGATGGAGAGTGAGTAGATTGTGGTAGTTTGAATGTATGACTCCAATAGACTCTGGTGTTTTTCTTGGGTGGGGGGAGCTTAACAGACTGGCCTTTTGTGTGTGTGTGTGTGTGTGTGTGAGAGAGAGAGAGAGAGAGAGAGAGAGAGAGAGAGAGAGAAAGAATTGGCACACCAGGGCCTCCAATCACTGTGATCAAACTCCAGATCCTTGGCCACCTTGTGGATATGTGCGACCTTGCATGCTTGCATCACCTGTGTATCTGGCTTACATGGGACCTGGAGAGTCAAACATGGGTCCTTAGGCTTCACAGGCAAGTACCTTAAACATGAAGACATCTCTCCAGGCTCTCAGTCATTTGTTTTATTAATGTTTTTCTCCAGTTACCTGGCTGGAGGAGGAGTCTCTGTGAGTGCACCCTGGTGTTCAGTCCTAAGGTGTGTTTGGGGGAAGATCAGATTCTTAAAAGTATGCAGAACAGTCTGATCTATGCCTGGGCCCTTGCTGCTTATTGGTTTTGGTGTGTGCTGGCTATTGGTGCTATCTCTTCTTGGATCTGTGAAAGGGGGCAAGTCTCTTCTACTATTATGGAACATCTTCTGAATCTCTAAGCTTGAAATAAATCCTGTTCCTCCCATAAACTGTGTCTGTTTGAAAGTTCATCCCAGCAGTGTGGAGCTAACTATAACACACAGGGAACAAAAGTTGTGAGGAAACTCATGGAGGAAGGTGTGGATATGTGACCCTGGTTAGCTTGAACATGAAGATGGCAGGCTCATGTCCTAGCTATGGGAAACTGCTGGGCCCCTGTCTGACTCATCTCATGTGGTCTCTTAGCCCTTAGATCTCACTATGTAACATGGAAGCCCTGAGAACTTTCTCTGCCTCACCTTCAGGCAACCTCTCAGTCAGTCTTCTGGCCTTGATCTCAAGGTTTGTCCTTGACATTTGTCTTTCTCCAACTCCTATGTATCCTCCCTCCCCAGGAAAATCCAGCCTTTAAACGGTAGCTTCAGTGAAGGCGAACCAGGCCAGAGGAGGAAGACTTCAATAATCCAGGGCTCTCTTGTCAGAGGAGAATGACCCCGTTCACAGCCACCTGCCAGCTCTTTCCCTGCCACTGAAACAGGATGGAGGAACACCAGAGAAGTTCTTACTCAAAGCCTTGCCCAGAGCATTCAGGGAAACATTTTGTTGCATGTTATGCAATGTGCTGATTGAATGAATTAGTGCCACAAGTGCTTCAAAAGTTTAACTTAGTCTGTCTATAATATAAGTGGGGTGATGTCCTCTGTCCTTGATTCTACAGCCAATGTTTTAAGACGCTACGTCATATGTGTGTTTCATTAAAGTATGTCCAGCAGAGATGAAAAAAAAGGTAGCTTCTTCTATTCTCCACCTTGACTCATCTACCCAGCCAGAACCTTGTCTTAATACAGTACTGACATTTCACACTGATAAGCAGTCAGGTTTCAGGCATACACATGATTCACACATGCTTTGGAAGACTAAGCCAGAGAAAAAGAAAATAAAATGAAAAAGGGAGAGATTTGAGTGATGTATATGACAAACAGCCCAGCAGGCTGCTTTGGTTTTGTTTGTTTTAGAAAATGGCTGGAGGCCATGATGATTGAACTTTCCACTGTGGAGTCTGCTGGCAGTTCCAGCAGAGCTGACCCCCAAGACTCCCTTTTCTTCAGTTTCTGAGATGGAAAAAATAAAAGTTGAATCTTTTAAAGCAGATCCACAGGACTTGGGTAGAAAGAAATATAAAAGCACAATTTCAGATTCAAGCCTCAAAAGAAAAAAATCAGAGGCAGCCATATACTTCGGAATTCCTTCAACAAATGCACAGCCAGACTTGTCTATGTGTCAGGATGAGGGTATGTTTGGTCATCTTTGGCTGACAAACTAGTTCCAAACTTTGCAGAAGATATCTTTTTCTACCAAACGGACCTTTAAATGTAGAACTTCTTATAATATGAGTAAACTTGGGACACATTTGTGTACCTTCAAAGGATTCTATTGCCCCTTTCATTGAGTTCCTATAGGCCAAAATGGCTTCCTTGAGCCCTCTGTCTTCATTTATAAACCCTTCAGAGTCCCTGCTGTCTATGCCATTGAATCAAACACATGCTTTCTTCATCAGTCTGGGATGGATGACATATAGCACCAGAAATTTACTTCTCGTGTATCTGAAGGCTAGAAATCAGAGGTAAAGTGCTAGCTTGAACAGCTCTGGCGAGAATTCTCTTCAGACACTAGGATTGTGTGCTCCTTCATGTGTTCTTACTAGGTATACAGAGGATGATAGAGCTTTCTAGAGTCTATTTTACAAGCACACTAATTCTACTCTTAACAGAACCAGCCTTGTGATTAATAACTTCCTAACGTTTCTACCTCCTATCTCCCTGGGTGTTAGAGCTTGTTGTGGTTTGAATTTAATAGTTGTTTCTAAGGCTCATGTGTTTGAACACTGTGTCTTTAGCTGGTGGTGCTGTTTTGAGAGGTATACCTTGGGGTCAGTAGACATGGCTGATAGAAGTGGACCATGGGTGGACTTTAAGGCTTATAGCATGGCTCATCTTCCTGATCTGCTGAGATGTAAGAAGTTACACCAGTACTGCCCACTGGTACAGACTGTGTGGAGGCCCAGATGCTCTATTCCCCCCGAATGACAGATTGTACCCCTATCAAAGTAGGAGACAAAATTAATTCTTCCTCTTTTAGTTTGTTTTTGTAGGATGCTTCATCACTTCAGTGAGAAATGTAACTAATGCAGATTTCAATACATGACAGGAGAAGACCACACATATTCAGTTTAGTTCATAGTGCCTTTCAGAACTGGGAATATTTTCAGTTTCTTCTTGTTTCCTTAAGGTTGATCTTTCCCGTATCTAAGATTCTCTTTACAATGCTTTCCTTAAACATAGTCAGGTCTGTCCTTTAATTCCTTAATGTTATAAAACATTATTGAAAGCTCATAAAATACAGGAATTACAGTGCAGGTGAACATTAATGGATATAATATAGCTGATACTATTGTCAGGCCAAGCCCCTTCACAATGCATTCATACTCCCAGTAATTTTTCTTAGCCCTCATCTTCCTCCCAGGTATGATGCCCTTAGAAGGTATGGCCTGAATAGCCTTGCTCAGTTGTTCTAACACACATTCCACATATTTCTTGCTCTCTGTTCATATTTGGAAAGAATCTTTCCCTTTCTCTTTCTCTAAACAAAATGCCCTGTATTTTCCTGTAATATGTATCCTCTATCATAGAACAATTTGAGCCTCTTCCTCAAAAGAGGAAGAGCTTTCAAATTTCAAGGCTATGTTTCTGGTCGTCAAGTCTTCCAAACACAAATGCATGAGGTGATGTTGGAACAGCCCAGAGTCCATGGACCATCACTGTCTACTGGCCTGAAACCTGCTGCTCCAAACTGATGAAAAAAATGTTGATAGAGAAATCATTCATTTATGCCACTTGGCTCTGTGTGTTGTACTATCCACAAGGCTTTGACAAAGGAAAAAGTATATTAAATATACACATAATCACAATATCATGTAGAATAGTCATGCTCTAGAAATTCCCCATGCACCACCTCTTCTTGCCTCTATAAACTTGACAACCATTCATCCTTTTTACTCTTTATATCATTTTACCTTTTCCAGAATGTCATAGAATTGAAATAATACTGCCTTTCCTAATTGAATTCTTTAATCTAGTAACATGTATTTTTACCATTAGATAGCTCATTTGTGTTTATTGAAAACTATCATCCCATTTTATAGATTACCACATTGTACCTATTTGCTCATTAAAGACAAGTTAGTTATTTTTGGCTTTTGACAACTATAAATAAAGTTGCTAACAATGTGTATGCACAGGTTTTTGTGTGAACATAAGTTCTCAATTCATTTGTGTAAATAAAAAATATGTGATTGGTAGATTGTATGGTTAGAGTGTCTTTGGTTTTAGAAGCAATTTCCAAATTTCCTTTCAAAGTAGCCATGCCACTTTGCATTTCTGTCAGTTACCAATGAGAACTCCTGCTGCTCCATACCCTGGTTAGTGTAATCAATGCCTTACAGTCCAATCTTTCTATAACTCTATTCTCTCTTTCCTTCTCTCTCTTTCTGTCTCTTTCTTTGTAGTATGTATGGGAATGTGTGTGTTAATATAGTGTATGTACATATGTCTGCAGACTTACATGCCCTGTGCACATGTGTCCATAGGCCAGAGGAAAACATTCTTTACTTGAGACATTCTCTCTCAATGAACATGTAACTGAATTTTTTTCACTCAGTCTGGCTGACCAGGGAGTCACAGAAATTCTCTTGTCTCTGCCCAACTCAGAACTGGGGTTATAGGCATTGTGGCCATGCCCAATTTTTTGCATGTGTGCTGGAAATCAACCTCAGGCCCTCACAGGCCCTTACGCTTGTGTGGCAAGTGGTCTTACTTACTGAGAAATTTCACTAGTCCCTGAACTATCTTCATAGTAGCTCTGCAGTAAATTTTATATAATTCTTGAGACTTGGCTGCTTCCATCACTGTGGTCATTTGATTCAGGTATCCCCAGTTGGTAGCAATTTGGAGATGATGTATGGTTGGGGGCAGACTTATGGGTGTTAAAGACAGCTACTCCTTGCCGGTGTTTGGTACACTCTCCTGATGCTCTTGTCCACCTGATGTTGGCCAGGAGGTGTTGCCCACCCTCTGTTCATGCCATCATTTCCCCCTGGCATCATGGAACTTACCCTCAAGTCTATAAGCCAAAATAAATCCTTTCCTCCCACAAGCTGCTCTTGGTCAGATGTTTTCTGTAAGAAAGTGAAGGAAAAAGCACAATGAAAACATTGAACTTGATCTCAGACAGAGACTGTTTTTTGAAGCACAGCAAGGGGCTACAAGCTTCCTGCAGGATGGAGGCTGAGCTAGACTGGGATTCAAACTTATAAGGAGGACCCAAGGGAAACAGACAGGACCAGGTGCAGGTCTAAGGGAAGTTGATAAAGAACTGTAACAATTTGTGGCTTTGCTCTGAAAGAACCAGAATAAGCTGTTTCAGAAAGCTTGTCTATGGTATGATATCCCAGATGGTTTCTGTTCCTTCAAGGCCTTCTGAGCTAAGGGAAGTTTATCAATCAGGGGAGTTGTCTTGCTTGTCTAGGACTGAATATATCAGATGTTTCTAAGACCTCCTAGTTTCAAGGATAATCATTAACTCATCAGTTCCCTCTGGCTTCAAGGAAAGTCATTAACCCTTTATTTTCTGACAGAAACATGAAACTAACTGCAACACTATGGCATTATAAACCCAAGTTAAAATGATGATAAACAAATACCAGTTCAGTAGGACACTCTGAAACAGTCTGAATGTTAGGTGATGTACTTCAGAATTAGCAGTTAGGTAGGAATCTTTCAAGAAAGAGTTTTGGCCCTTAAAATAAGACCCTGATATGATGGAATTTTTTCCACTAGAAGGTATGTTCAGTCTTAACCCCTGGAACCTGTGACTATGACTTTATTTGGAAATAGGGTTTGCAGATGTAAGAGTTAGAATGAAGTCATTCCTTAGTGTGATTCCTAAATCCAATGTGATTGTTGTGCTTATACGGAAACGAAAAGAAACAGGTAGATGCAGAAAGTCACACACCCACCCACACACAGAAAACCATTACAGAGAGACTGTGATGGGCAAGGAACAGTAAAGATTGCTGTCAATCATTGAAGTTTGGAAGAAGCAAGGAAATGTTCTCTTCTAGATTCATGGAGGCTTGGTCTCAGACTTCCAGCTTCTAGAACTGTTGAAGAATAAATTTCTATCACCTGGCTTATGATGCTTTGTCAGTTATTGACCCCAGATAATGCATAATACAGCCACAAAGAAAATACGTGGTCTTCACCACTTCCTTTGGATTATTATGTCTGGATGAATCGCCTGAAAGTCTGTGGCCTTGTTGCAGCTCTGATGACCCAGTAGTAGTACTATGGGGGGGGGGGTGACTGGGGCTGATAGCTGTGAAGTCATTGAATTTTCCAGTCTTGAGACTCCTTCCTCTGCTTTTGTGGGGTTAGATAATGCATCTTACCCTCTGTTGAAGCCATGCCCACTTTATTTTTCTTTTACCTGCACATAAAATTTTCTAACCCATTCTCTCCCTTGTTTCTTCATCCATGGAATGAATACTATAGTATCTATAATACCAGTTTTTGTGATTTTGAAATTAGATACCAAATGATCCAGACTTTTCAATTTAATATTTTTGTTACCCTCCATAATAAACTCAATGTGTTAAACTCAATAAATTCAGCTACTGCTACTGTTTTTCAGTGAGCATTCACTGAAAGAATGAATGATGTCACTCTCATTCAGAAAGGAACGTGGGTGTGATATGAAGAGCAAAGCTGCAGGAAGAGATTCCTTCTGGACTCTGGCTCTAAATCAAACCTGGGATCTACCCATGGCCTGACTCAGGCTGCCAAAACTCACAAATGACAAATTTGCTGTTTTATGCAGAGAACTTTGAGTTCAAGATACCTCTGGGGGGTTTACAGATAAGCTGGGGGCCAGGATAAAGCTAGTGGAAGTGGGGCTCAGGGGCAGCCTTACAAAGATCCCCCCACCAGGGTAAGGCCTTGGGCCCTCTTGCATAAGGATTAGGGCAGCAGAAATGGGAGCTTTACTAGGTGGCAGAGTTAAAGAGAAGGGCTTTCACTTTTGCCTGAGGGAGAGCAATCAGCTGTTTCTCCCAAAGACCTTGTTTGAAATTAAAGTCTTGGAACACCAGATTCAATTAACTACTAGTTTAGGGACCTTGGGGATCCTAACTTGCTGTGTGCCTCACTTTCCTTTACAAATCACCTCCTGGTTTATCATTTTCATATATCAGCTACCTATGAAGAAGCCTGTACTTAGGCCTGGGTCAACATCGGCTTCCTTTTCTCGAGTTAAAAGTGAGTAATAAGATGTAGGCTTTGCCTTCAAAATCAGTTTTGCTGTCAATTTGGCTTGAAATCAAATCTTGAGAAAGTGTAAGAAAGAATATGAAATTAGAAGAAAGTATAAAGGAGCATGTAATGTATATATATATGCATTTGTATCTTTGTGTATATATGCACATGTGTGTATATGTATATATATATATATATATATGTATATAATTATGCATGTGTGTGTATGTACCTAAATAGCAGATAGACTTTTCTGTTTAATTTACTATACCAAACATTTAAAACAGATTCTGACTCTATTTGTTAACTATGCAGTGAAAGATGAATGATACATCTTTGTTTTCAGGAGCTCACACTCTTGTGGGGAGACAGGCAGAGAGATAAGCTGACAAGTCCCTTGATATCAGAAAATGTTACACAATAATGACAGCATTGAAGTCTACATAACAAATATGAAAGGAAGGTTTGTTGGAGGTCAAGAATGACAATGTAGAAGGCTTCCCAGAGAGGTGGTGTTTGTCATCTGCACATGCAGTGTAAGGAGAAGTTTGCTACTACAGGTCTCCACAAAATACAGGGTAGCTGAGACTTTGCCCTCTGAGACCTGGCATGCTGCACAAGTTGACCTACATTTCTACATGTGCTCCCTCTTGGTCTTGATGGCATGTAGCTTGGCCTCTCATTTGACACATATAGTAAAATTCTTGTTTTGAATTTAGTATTTTAAATAAGTCTTCTTTGCTAAATTATAAACAAATTTTCATCCTTATTAGATCAGCTTTTCTTTATTAGTTATGTATATAGTGAACATACAGCCAGGATGGTACCATTGTTAGCCTTCTCCCTGTCATCCCTCCATGAGGATTGTAGGTGTTATATTGTGGGGGTGGCCATCAGTTATGGGGGAGAGGCAATGTCTCTGTGCATAGTTACTTACAGCCTACAGCTCTAACAGTCTTTCCATCCCCTCTTCTGCGAATTTTCCTGAGCCATTTTGGGTTCATTTTAGCTCTACTTCAGTGACGAGGTCTTGGGAGTCTCTGTGTCTCTGAATGTCTGATTTGGTAGGAGTTGAGTGCTCTCTGTGTCTATCTCCTTCACCCTTGTGCTGATACCAGGATCACTGAGAAAGCAGCTCTTGCTCATTACCCCCACTAACTCTGTGGTTTCAGCTGGTGCCCTGGTGGGGTGCAATGGCTGATTTTCTCCTTAGGTTCTGCATCCATCTACAAAAGAGAAGCAAATTCTCCAAAGGAGAGTGAGGTCAGTGCAAGATACATGGATATCCATTATTATTTTAGAGAAAATTTAATAGGTGTAAGCCTTCTTGTAGCCCACTATTGGTGGAAGCTTGTTATTGGAGAGCAGACTCATTTTTGGATATGGTTCTGACTTGTTTCCATGTTCCAGGTATGAGTTCCATTCCACTGAGAAAATCCATTAGCCAAATAAAGAGTGGTTGGTAACCCACCATGGTTGTGTGCCATTATTGCACTTGTGTGAGCATCACATCCAGTTGATTGCTGCTGAGTAGCTTAGACCCCATGTTACTTGGACAGATGTTGGTCATTTTCCCCCAGTCACTCAAGTAGCACCTTCTGGAACTAGACAGGCTAACTGTCTGGGGATTGACTCTCTTCCAGTTTCCAGCCAGGTTGCTCCATGTTCCATTGTATTTTATCAAGGGCCTTTTCTGCATCTATCAAAATGATCATGTGGTCTTTTTTGTTTAAGCTTATTTATGTGGTGTATTACATTGACAGATTTCCATATATTGAACCACCCCTGTGTTCCTGGGATGAAGCCAACTTGACCCAGTGGATAATGCTTCTCATGTGCTGTTGAATTCAGTTTGTGAGGATTTGGTTCAGGATCTTTGCATCTATGTTCATCAGGGAAATAGGCCTCTAATTTTATTTTCTTGTGGCATCTCTTCCTGGTTTTGGTATTAGGGTGATACTAGCATCATAAAAGGAGTTGGAGAGCTTTCCCTGTTCTCTGATTGTGTGGCACAATTTGAGAAAAATTGGTTTCATGAAGGTTTGATGGAATTCAGCTGAGAAGCATCCTGGACACTTCTTATTAGGGAGATTTTTTATTCTCCTTTCAATCTCGGCGGTTGTGATAGGTATTTTTAGGAGATTAATTTGCTCTGAGTTTAGCTTTTGTAAGTGGTATGTATTCAGGAATTCATCTATTTCTCATATACTATCCAATTTTGTGGAGTGGAGGTTTTTGAAATTAGTCCTGATGATTCTCCCAATTTGACTTACATCTATTGTGACCTCTCCTTTTTCATTTCTAATTATGTTAATTTTGAGCATCTCTTTTGTTTTGCTTGATCAAATTGATTATTTTTTTTTTCAAAGAACCAGCTCTTTGATTCATCAGTTTTCTTAATTGTTTTCTCAGTTTCCAATTCATTAATTTTTGCTTTGATCTTAATTATTTATTTTCATCCAGAGCTTTTTGGGTTGGATACTTCTTGTTTTTTCAATGCCTTTAGGTGGATGGAAAGGTTATTGATTTGGGATTTTGGTATGAAGGCATTTAGCACAATGAATTTTCTGCTGAGGACTGTCTTCATTGTGTCCCATAAGATTTGGTATGATGTATTCTCATTGCAATTCATTTCTAGAAATTCAGCAAATTCATTTTTTATTTTGTCCACTATGCACTTATTGTTTAAGAGTGTGTTGTTTAGTTTCCAGGAGTTGCTTATGTCCCTGGATCATATTTTGTTGTTAATCTCTAACAATACAGCATTATGATTTGATATTATGTGGGAAATTATGTTGATCCTTCTAAATATATGGAGGCAGGCTTTATGACCCAGCATATGATCTAGTTTAAAGAAGGTTCCATGGGCTGCTGAGACGAATGTGTAATCTGTGGATTTTGGTAAAATGTTCTGTAGATGTTCACTAGGTCTAGTTGATCTATGGTGTTGTTGAGCTCTCTTATTTCCCTGTTAATTTTCTGTTTGGATGATCTATCTATTGCTAATCATGGAGTATTGAAGTCCTATACTATGATGGTGTTGGCGGTTATTTCTATTTTATTGTCAAGTAGGTGTTGTTTTCTAAATTGTGGTGCACATGTATTTGGTGCATAAAGATTAATGATTGTGATATCCTCTTGTTGGATCATTCCCTTGATAAGTAAGAAGTGACACCTTCTTTGTCTTTTTTGATTACTTTTGGTTTGAAGTCCCTTTTATCTGATATTAGCATAGCCATGCCTGCTTGTTTCTTATTTCTGTTTGTTTGGAATATCATTTTCCACTCTTTCTCCCTGAGGAGGTGCCCGACATTAGTGGTGAAGTGGGTTTCTTGAAGACATCAGATTGAGGGGGGTCTAATTTTCTGCCTACCCTGTTAGCTTATGTCTCTTGATGGGTGAATTAAGGGCATTAATATTTAGGGTAATGACTGTGAGGTTTGATTTAATACCTGCCCTGTTGTGATGGATTAAGTGGTTTGGTGTTTTAATGGTCATTGTAGTTTTTGTGCTTTCTTGAAGTTTAGTTATTGTGATCTGCTTCTCATAGGCACTTGGGTTTGGTTATTTGAATCATTTGTGTGGAGAATACCCTGAAGTACTCCCTATAGATGTGGCTTTGTGTTCATATAGTTGTAAACCTGAGTTTTATCATGGAAAGTTTTTCGTTTTTTATTTTATTTTATTTTATTTTATTTTTTCTCAATTTTTTTAAATTTTATTTATTTTTATTTTTTTCTTTATTAGTTAGTTCTGTATTCAGCAAATACAGTCAGTTTGGTACCATTATTAGGCTCATCCGTAACCTACCCCCTCCCCTTGTCCCTGCTTGTTGAGGTATACGGGTCATGCATTGTGGAGTTAGCCCACAGTTATGGGTGGGATAAATGTCTCTGCATATCATGACCCAACATGTGGCTCTGACAGTCTTTCTGCCCCCTATTCTGCAAAATTTCCCTGAGCCATGTTGGGTTTATTTTTGGTCTGCTTCATTGATGAGCTGTTGGGGGCCTCTGAGGCTCTGGCTCTCTGATTTGGTAGGAGTTGATTTTTCTCTGTGCTGATCTCCTTCCCCCTTGTGCTGGTATCCAGTTCATCAGGAAAACAGCGCCCTTGCTTGTTTCTTCCAATTTTTCTTAGTTTCAGCCAGGGCCCTTTTGAGGTATGATGGGGTGGCTCTCTCCTTAGGATCTACATCTATCTGAAAAAGAGAAGCAGATTCTCCAACGGAGAGTAAGTTAGCATCAGGACAAATGAGATAACCGTTTTTTAAATAGAGAATTTAATAGGTGTAGGCCCTCTTGTAGCCCACAATTGATGGTAGCTTGATATTGGAGAGTGGGCTTATGTTTGGATAAGGTTCTGACTTGTTTCCCAGCTCTAGCTATGGGTCCCATACCACTGAGGGGATCAGTTAGCCAAATTGAGAGCAGTTGGTTCCCCACCATGGCTGTGTGCCACCACCGCACTTGTGTGGGCATCACAACAAGTTATTTGCTGCTAAGTAAGTTATACCATGCGTTACTTTGACAGATATTGGTCATTTTCCCCCAGTCGCCCATGTAGCACCTTCTGGCACTAGACACACTGACTGTCTGGGGACTGACTCTCTTCCAACTTCCAGCCATGCCATTCTAATTTGCATGTCAATCACATAAAGTGTCTTCAGCAGTAGGGTCTTACCACTAGCCTTTGGTGGGTCATCAAGTACTCTGACAGAAATCTGTCTGTCTTTTAGGAAACCTTGTAGGTCTCTCTGATTAAAAGCTCATTGTGGATGATAGCCCCATGCTGGTTCTGGGAGTTACAGGTCAGTGCCCACTAAGAAAATGAGGAAAAAGATAACTAATATACAAGAGTTAGAGAGAAGAGAGAGAGGGGGGGGGGAAGTGAGGGAGGGAAGATGTAGAAGATTAAGGTTAGTCTTGATCCTACACTCTCCAGTGTCTTGTGGTTCAGGTGTTCCCTGTAAGGGCCTGGTAAAGGATCAGCCATTTGGTCTGTCTTTTAGTAAGTAGAAAATTATGGTACCATTGCCGTTTGGGTCTACATTTGTGTTTCCCACCCCTTTGATGCCCTCCCCTCCCTCCCCTTCCATCCTAGTGTCTATTAATATTTTCCATGATTATAAAAAAATATCCCATGGTAGTACCCTCCCCCCACTTTCCCTTTTGAAATTCCATTCTCCATCATATCCCCTCCTCGTCTCAATATTTCTACTTACATATATACAATACCAACCTAATAAATGCCATCCTCCCTTTCTTTCTCTTCCCTTTCTGTCTCCTTTTTAACTTACTGGCCTCTGGACTGAGTTTTTTCCTTCTCGCACAGAAGCCCAATCATCTGTAGCTAAGATCCACATATGAGTGAGAACATGTGGTGCTTGGCTTTCTGGGCCTGGGTTACCTCACTTAGTATAATCCTTTCCAGATCCATCCACTTTTCTGCAAATTTCATAACTTCATTTTTCTTTACCACTGAGTAAAACTCCATTGTATAAAAGTGCCATATCTTCATTATCCATTCATCAGTTGAGGGACATCTAGGTGGTTCCATTTCCCAGCTATTATAAATTGAGCAGCAATAAACATGGTTGAGCACGTACTTCTAAGGAAATGAGATGAGTCCTTAGGATATATGCCTAGGAGTGCTATAGCTTGGTCATATGGTAGATCAATCTTTAGCTGTTTTAGGAACCTCTACACTGATTTCCACAATGGCTGGACCAGATTGCATTCCCACCAACAGCGTAGAAGGGTTCCTCTTTTTCCACATCCCCACCATCATTTATGATCATTTGTTTTCATGATGGTAGCCAATCTGACAGGAGTGAGATGGAATCTCAATGTAGTTTTAATCTGCATTTCCCTGATGACTAGTGACGTAGAATATTTTTTAGATGCTTATATACCATTCGTATTTCTTCCTTTGAGACTTCTCTATTTAGCTCCATAGCCCATTTTTTGATTGGCTTGTTTGATTCCTTATTATTTAACTTCTTGTATATCCTATATATTAATCCTCTATCAGATATATAGCTGGCAAAGATTTTTTCCCATTGTGTAGGTTGCCTCTTTGCTTTCTTAACCGTGTCCTTTGCAGTGAAAAATCTTTGTAATTTCATGAGGTCCCAGTGGTTAATCTGTGGTTTTATTGCCTGATCAATTGGGGTTGTATTCAGAAAGTCTTTGCCAAGACCAATATGTTGAAGGGTTTCCCCTACTTTTTCCTCTAGCAGTTTCAGAGTTTCAGGTCTGATGTTAAGGTCTTTAATCCATTTGGACTTAATTCTTGTGCATGGACAGAGAGAAGAATCTATTTTCATCCTTCTACAGATATATATCCAGTTTTCCCAACACCATTTGCTGAAGAGGCTGTCTTTTCTCCAATGAGTATTTTTGGCATTTTTATCGAATATCAGGTGGCTATGGCTACCTGGAGTTACATTTGGGTCCTCTATTCTGTTCCATTGATCTACAAGTCTGCTTTTGTGCCAGTACCATGCTGTTTTTCTTACTATGGCTCTGTAGTATAGGTTAAAATCAGGTATGGGGATACCACAAGTCTTATTTTTGTTGCTCAGTATTATTTTAGATATCTGAGGTTTTTTGTGATTCCAAATGAATTTTTGGATTGTTTTTTTCTATTTCCATGAAGAATGCCTTTGGAATTTTGATGGGGATTGCATTAAATGTGTAGATTGCTTTTGGTAAGATTGCCAATTTCACAATATTGATTCTTCCAATCAAGGAACAATGGATGTTTTTCCACTTCCTAATGTCTTCTACAATTTCTCGCTTGAGTGTTTTAAAGTTCTCATTGTACAGATTCTTTACTTCCTTGGTTAGGTTTATTCCAAGGTACTTTATTTATTTATTTATTTATTTTTTGATGCAATTGTGAATGGGAGTGATTCTCTGATTTCATCCTCTGTGTGTTTGTTGTTAGTATATATGAAGGCTACTGATTTCTGTGTATTTATTTTGTATCCTGCTACATGGCTGTAGGTTTCTATCAGCTCTAACAGTTTGCTAGTAGAGTCTTTAGGGTCCTTTATATATAGAATCATGTCATCTGCAAATAATGATAACTTGACCTCTTCCTTTCCAATTTGTATCCCTTTTAGGCATGTCTCTTGCCTTATTGCTATAGCTAAGACTTTCAGAACTATATTAAATAAAAGTGGGGACAGGGGACACCCTTGTCTTGTTCCTGATTTTAGTAGAAAAGCTTCCAGTTTTTCCCCATTTAGTAATATGTTGGCTGTAGGCTTATCATAAATAGCCTTTGTTATATTGAGATATGTTCCTTCTATTCCCAGTCTCTGTAGGACTTTTATCATGAAGGGATGTTGGATTTTGTCGAATGCTTTCTCTAAGAAGAACAAGGCAATCCAAAAATCAGTAGACGGGAAGAAAAAAAAAAGATTAGGGCAGAAATTAATGAAATAGAAACCTAAAAAAACAATACAAAGAATTAATGAAAAAGAGAGCTGGTTCTTTGAAAAGATAAACAAGATTGATAAATCCTTAGCAAATCTGACCAAAAGAAAGAGAGAAGAGACACAAATTAATAAAATTAGAGATGAAAAAGGTAACATCACAACAGATGCCAGAGAAATTCAAAAAATCATAGGGACATATTATAAAAGCATATACTCCACAAAGTATGAAAATCAGAAAGAAATGGATGATTTCCTTGATTTATATGACCTACCTAAATTAAATCAAGATGAGATTAATCAGTTAAATAGACCTATAACAAGCATGGAGATCCTAACAGTTATCAAAAATCTCCCAACTAAAAAAAGCCCAGGCCCAGATGGATTCACTGCTGATTTTTACTAGACCTTCAAGGAAGAGCTAACACCATTGCTTCTTAAGCTTTTCCATGAAATAGAAAAAGAAGGAAATCTACCAAACTCCTTCTATGAAGCCAGCATCACCCTGATACCAAAACCAGGCAAAGATAGAACAAAAAAAGAAAATTACAGACCAATCTCCCTCATGAACATAGATGCAAAAATTCTCAACAAAATATTGGCAAACAGAATACAAGAATATATCAGAAAGATCATTCACCCTGACCAATAGGCTTTGTCCCAGAGATGCAGGGATGGTTCAACATACGCAAATCTATAAATGTTATACATTATATAAATTGGTTGAAGGACAAAAATCACATGACCATCTCATTAGATGCAGAGAAAGTTTTTCTTTTATCATATTATGAGGGATATTTTTGCTGAGTAGAGTAGTTTGGGTTGGACACCATAAGTTCTTAGATTTTGCAGTGTTCCATTCCATACTTGTCTGGCTTTTAGGGTTTTCATTGAGAAGTCTGAAGTAATTCTAATGGGGTTTCCCTTAGATGTAAGTGTTGTCTCTCCCTAGCTTCCTTTAGGACTTTCTCATTGTGATCTATGTTTACAGTCTTCTTGGAGAATTTCTGCTTTGTTCCAGTCTGTTTGGAGTTCTGTGAGCTTCTCATAATTTGGTGGGACTTTCTTTTGACAGAGTGGGAAATTTTTTTTTGATAATTTCCATGCCTTTGGTCTGTATTTCTTCCCCCTCTGGTATTCCCATGATCTGAATGTTGGGACACTTAATGGTATCCCACAGTTACCTCATGTTCTGTGCACAGAAATTTTTGAACTAGTTGAAACTTATGGAATCACAAATTGTTTCTTCTGTTTTGTCTTCCAGTTCTGAGTTTCTATTCTCCACATGGCTGTCTGTATTCTTGAGAGCTTCTATAAAGTTTGGGGTTCATTCAATTTGGTTCGTATTTTCTACTTCTTTTCAATGTATAGTTTCCAACCCTCGGTTGAGTTCCCTTTTCATGTCATTTTCTGATTTGCTTAATGCTTCTTAGAGTTCAACCTTGTATTTTTTATGTCTTCATTGAGCTTAGCCAGCTGATTATTGAGGTGTTCTTTCTTTTCTTTCTCTTCTTCAGATCATTCATCTGTCTTAGGAACCCTTCCTGGTTCTTTTCTAATAGGTGTAATCTAGTGAGCATACAATTCATAGCACTAAATGTCTTCATAACAAAGACAGAGAGATCCCACATCAATAAATTTATCATCCATCTAAAGGCATTGGAAAAGCAAGAAAAACCCAACCCTAAAAGCTCTAGATGGAAAGAAATAGTCAAGATAAGGGCATAAATTAATGAATTTGAAACCAAGAAACAATTAAGAAAATTGATGAAATAAAGTTCTGGTTCTTAGAAAAATATAAACAAGATTGGTAAACCCCTGTCCAATTTGATCAAGCAATAAAAAGCGATGCTTCAAATTATAAAATTAGAAATGAAAAAGGAGAGATCACAACAGACATAAGTGAAATTGGAAGAATCATCATGACTTAATTCCAAAACCTCTACTCCACAAAACTGGACAATCTGGAAATGATAGAAAATAAAAAGTGGACACATACCACCTACAAAAAGTAAACTTAGAGTATGTTAATCTCCTAAACAAACGTGACACACCCATCAAGATTCAAAAGTTAACCAAAAATCTCCCCAAAAAGAAGCATCCAGGAACAGATGACTTCTCAGCCAAATTCTATCAAACCTTCATGGGAGAACTGAAACCAATTTTCCTCACACTGTTTGATATAATCAGAGAACAGGGAAAGCTCTCCAACTCCTTTTATGAAGCTAGCACCACCCTAATACCAAAACCAGACAGAGGTACAACAAGAAAACTATAGGCCCATGTCCCTGATGAACTTAGACACAAAGATCCTGGATAAAATCCCTGCAACCTGAGTTCAACAACACTTAAAAAACATTATCCATAAGCTGGGCATGGTGGTGCACACCTTTAATCCCAGCATTCAGGAGGCAGAGGTAGGAGGATTGCTGTGAGTTCGAGGCCACCCTGAGACTACATAGTGAATTCCAGGTCAGCATGAGTTCGAGTGAGACCCTACCTCGAAAAAACAAAACAAAACAAAACAAAACAAACAAACAAACAAAAACCATTATCCACCTTGATCAAGTAGGCTTCATCCCAGGCATGCAGGTATTGTTTGCATAAAGAAATCTGTCAATGTAATATACCACATAAATAAACTTAAAACCACAGAATCATTTCAACAGATGCACAAAAAGACAAAATACATCATCACTTCCTGATCAAAACTTTGGAGAGAATAGGCATGGATGGTTTATATCTCAACATAATAAAAGCTATATATAAGGCACCAAAAGCCCAAATAATACTTACTGGGGAGAGACTGAAGGAATTCCCATTGAGATCAGAAACAAGATGGGGTTCCCACTCTTCCCTATGCTCTTCAACATAGTGCTAGAAGTCCTAGCCCAATCAATAAGACAGGGGAAAGAAATAAAAGGGATAAAAATTGGGAAGGAAGAAGTCAAGTTAGCCCTATTTGCAGAGCATATGATCCTGTACATAAGTGACCCAAGAGTCTCCATCTCAAAACTCCAAAAGGCTTTGGTATTCTCACAATTCTGGGTGGTCCTTCAGAAGTCTAGTAGTGAATGCTTGTCCTCAGCCCCCGGCAGCCCTTTGTAAAGTTGGATTACAGATGATGGTCATAGCTTCATGATTCAGGATGCTAGGTTTAGCCCCACCCCTTCTATGTGCATCCCTTCTGATGTTCAACTCTCTTCTGGGAACCACAGTCTATGTTCTCCTGCACTGTGGCTCCAACTAGCTTTTCACCTTGCTGATTACTGCATGGTTCTTATTCAGTATTTTTTTCCCCCAAATCTAGAAGTATTGTTCTGGTCAGGTTTCAGCATATTGTCTCATAACACTTTCCATGAGCTCCCTAAATTTTGTTCCCAGACTGTCCTGGACCACCAAACTGCCAACTCAGGGGTCTTTTTTTAAAGTGATGTCCCACAGCTGTTGTGGTCTAGTACTGAGTATCAAGAAGAGAGTGGTATCCTAGTGCCTCTTCTCCCTCTACCAGTGCCATTGCTACCCACCTTTTGTTTTTCCCTCCCCTCTTTTTCTGTTTGTTAAAATATTGGTTACTAAAAGTGTGTGCAGATTTTCTGATCCTGTCTTAAAACATGGAGACCACTGTCTGTGGCTGCTTTTCTGTTCACTGAGCTTTTTGGATTTATTTATTTATTTATTTATTTATTTATTTATTTATTTGGGTTTTTCGAGGTAGGGTCTCACTCTAGCCCAGGCTGACCTGGAATTCACTATGGAGTCTCAGGGTGGCCTCGAACTCACGGCGATCCTCCTACCTCTGCCTCCCGAGTGCTGGGATTAAAGGCGTGCGCCACCACGCCCGGCGATTTTTTTATTTTTTGAGATAGTCTTAATATATAGCCAAGACTAGTCTCAAACTCTTGTTTCTCCTGCCTCAGCCTCCTAAGTGCTAGAATTTTAGGCATGTACCACTCTACCTGGCTTAAACATTTCATTTTCGAAGTTGTAATTAAAATATCTTAGGGCTGAGGAAATGGCTCAGTGATTAAAGGAACTTGCTTTCAGTCTGCCAGCCTGGGTTTAATTCCCCAGTACCCATGTTAAGCCCAATGCACAAAGTGGCACATGCATCTGAGATTCATTGGCAAAGGTAAATGGCACTGACATTCTATATTCTCTCTTTCTCTCTCTTACAAATAAAAACATATTTATTTTGTTTAAAAAAATTCACTGTTTACCAACCTAAAACCTATGTACTTGGTGTTTTAATGACCAGAGAAGTATTTTTCTCCATTGATGACAAATATTGAAGTACATTGAAGAATATTAACAGATTGGCCAATCTCTTAGTTTTATCTAAGTGGAGGGAACAGAGTGTGTAGAACCCCTAAGGTGTGGTCCTCCATGTGGAGCCTGGTACGTGATTTTGGTAGAACTGTGAGCTTAGATAAGGTAGATGAGGAGAGGGTCTGGGCTGGAGCTGGATCCATGAGTGCCTTGAAAACAGCTTTCAATATATCCCTATAAATAAGGGAGGGCCACTGCTAAAAATCCTCATTTTTTGAAGGGGAATTTGAGGTTTAGAGAACAAATAATATCTTTCTTAATGACACTTAGTTGAGTTTGACAGAATACTTAATGTTGAGTTATTTTTGCTCCTCTATAATTCCCGTCCTTTGTTTCCCATGGCAATGAACAGAAAAGCATCTAAAGTCACCTTCTCATGAGAATGCACCCTGGAGACTTAGAGAGAGACTGAGGCCAATGTACATTTGGGTATCAAATCCATCACTTGTTAGCTATATAAAGAGAGTTTCCTAGTCTTTCTGCATCATATAATTTTTCATTAAAATTAGAATATTAATGTTTATATTTTGTGATTATTGGTTAATGCTTAGAATACATATGAATTTTTTTTTTTTTTTTTTTGGTTTTGTGAGGTAGGGTCTAACTCTAGTTCAGGCTGACCTGGAATTCACTATGTCATCTCAGGGTGGCCTCGAACTCATGGCAATCCTCCTACCTCTGCCTCCCAAGTGCTGGGATTAAAGGCGAGCGCCACCACGCCCAGCTGAATACATATGAATTTTAAAACAAAGTTTAGTTTAAGTTCTATCCTTTGGAGTTACCTACAGTTCATTTTTTAAATATGATTATATTTTTAACACTTGAATATATCCTTTCCCATCCATATCACTACCATTTAATCTTCTCTACATAGGCTGATCATCAACTACTGATCATGTAATTAATGGGTATGTGTTCTCTTATGAGAGCAAGTTATATAGCATGGTGCCAATACGGTACATGGTAAATAAACTCTAAGAGCAGTACTCACTTTCTAGTGAAAAGTAGAATCTAGTTCTCCAAGCAGTGTCTTCCTTATCCACATCCATACTCCAGGAGAGATGAAATGGTCCCAGAATGTTGTCCAATGAGCATAAAATAACAGCACCATGGATTGAATGCTCTTTGTAATTCCAACACCCTTCTCTGCTCTACAATGAACCCAGTGGGAACTTCTCTGGATTAGACCCATAGATAAATCATTTGCAGGAAGAAAAAATAAAGCTTCCCTAAAATGTTTTACATAGACTTATAGAACTTTTAGCATCCCAAACAGTTTGCCTAGACAAACATGATGGCTTAATGTGGTAGTTTGAATTGATAGCCCCCAATATAATCAATGTTTTATTAGTTTGTAGTTTGGATCTGTAGCCACCTGGCTGGATGTGGTGTGGTGGATATGGAGGAGGTAGGCAGATCTTAAGGTGTGGTGGTGAGTTTAAAATTCCAATATAAAGGTATGCAAAGTGCCTAATTCCACCTAGAGTTCCTGAAGTGTGCTCTGTGGCTTTTGGATTTGGGGTTTGTGGTCTCTCTCTCTGTCTGTCTCTCCCTCTCTCTCTCCTCTGCTAGGACATGTGAAAGCAGACCAGCTTCTTCTTCCATTATGCAACTTCCCCTGGGTCTGTAAGCTTCAATAAATCTCTTCCTCAATAACAGTGCCTGGTCTGGAAGTTCATCTCAGTGAACCTGAAGCTGTCTACTACACTTAGATACCAGACTTTTAAAATGGAGAATTTTCTCACAAACTCTTTAGAATAATGCTTTATTGGCCTTTTTGAGGAAGTAAAATGCTCTTATCAAGTGCCAACAACTGCATGCAGAATATGTTTTAGCGTATTTAATGTGACCTGGAAGAGTTGATGCATGGCTCAGGTTTGGGATCCAGCTGTGCTCTTACTCTTGCACCTCATGTACATCTACACGGCAACCCAACTGAGCGTCTAGCTGTCTCTCATTCCTTCTTTTCTAATTGTATGATTCTGCTAATTCATTTGTGTGTGTGCATGTGTGAGTGTGGCTGTGGCATGATGTTGGTGTTTGAATGTGAGTGTGCAGATGTACACCTTTATGCATGTATGTGTGGAGGCAGAGGAGAATACTGGGTGTTTTCTTATTGTGTATATGTGTACTTCTTTGACATGGTCTCTCTCTCTCTCTCTCAACATGGAATGTCTTTGCATCAATGATTCCCAGTGTTTCTCCCCCCATCCTCTGTAGACTAAATTTCCAGATATTCATGGTCATACCCATCTTTTTACATGGGATATCGGGAGTTAAATTGGTGGTCTTGGCAATCTCCAGCCTGAGAAGCCCTCATGCTTAAGTTGCAAGTGCTCTTAAGTGCTGAATCATCTACCTCCCCAGCCCTGTCTCTTTATCTTACAATACTTTTTCTGTCCATCCAGGCTTGCTCAGGTCTATTTGTTCATCATGCTGCCCCTATTACCACACCATTTCCAAAGAGCCTTCATTCCTTCCCCAGCAAAGAGCTCATTTCTCTATTCTCTGAATGTCCAAGATTCTGTTTCCTGAGACTGTCCTAAAACATTTGATGTGTGTCAGTTCTCCTACAAGCAAAGTTCATTGAGGCCAAGATTTTCATCTTCACATATAAATGTCTTTCATCTTTGAAAGGCATTCCAACATGAGGTCCAAGACATATATCAGACTCTGCTGTATAGTGTCAGTTGTCTTGTGAAGCAGCTGTGTGTTCTTAGGCAACTGCTGGCATACTGGAAGCATTCAGTGCATATAACCATTGTCATTTATTTATTCTTGATACATAGGCCAGTATGTGGTATCTATCCTGGGCTCATCAAATGTTTATTGACTGAATAAATGAAAAGGCAAATGTTGAATGTTTGCTGGATGGATGAATGAATGAATAATTAAAAGGATTTGGAGAAAATTTGTCAGCATACTTCTTTACTGAACATAACAATGATCTATGATATAACTTTCCAGCTATTCATGACTCACTGTCCCTTTAACACTCTCTCAAAACTATAACCGAATAGTGATTCTGCTTACTTAAGATTTTATTTGTACTTGTTTTAAGACTGACTACTTTGTGCTATGGAACTGTCATTGAGCAGACTGGCTTTTCTGGAAGAGTCTCCTTCATAGTTCTGATAGCTGAGTGGACAAAGGGAACTAAATCAGGCCACCAGACATCATGGCACTTCTTTCAAAATAAACTTGAGGCTGCTGATCTTGTATGATGTAAGCTAGCAGGACTCTAAACTCCATACCCTGTTCTTACCAAGCAAGAAAGGCTACACAAGCTGGAGGGGCATTTGGGTCACAGCTTATGCTGCTCTCAGGATACATATTTCATCTTAACTGATTTTTTTTTAGCTGTGGAGATGCATTGGCCTCTAGCTGATTTTTGAAAAAGTGCAAGACCCATTTAAAACTCAACTAAATCATCTTTTTGAGACAAGGGCCTATTGTGGGATTGGGGAGTAAAAGATAAGCAAACTTTTTAGTTCTGGTTGGCTTTGTGTGACCACTTATAGATATGCCTGCAGGCAGTTTTTCCAAAGCCTCTTTGATCAAAGGTGATAAAACTGTCTGTGTAGGGAGGAAGTTCTGTTTTACAACTAGCTTGTTATTTTGTGCTTTCTTGTGGAGATAAGTCATCTAAATATCACACAGCTAGGGGTCCCTATATGCATGTCTTATATCATGACCATTGGTTATCATTAATCCAATAACCATAAATCAAGTGATTTCTATTTGACAAGCTCTGAGTTAGCTATATGTTAGGGATAAAGGAATTCAGAATAAAAATTTATGAAAATAATAGCTATCATTGATGTTTCTGTGTATGCCTTGCGTGTGCCAGGCACTTAGTCACATTATTTTCTTTTAAACTATTTTTATTGACAACTTCCATAATTATAGACAGCATACCATAATAATTCCCTCCCCTCACCCATTTTCCCCTTCACAAATCCACTCCCTATCATATCCCCTCCCTCTCTCAATTATTCTTTTGTTTATTTTGATGTCATCATCTTTTTCTCCCATTATGAGGGTCTTGTGAAGGGAATGCTAGGTACTGTCATGGATATCGAGACCAATTTGTGTCTAAATGATTGCATTATAAGCAATCCCACCCTTTCTTTGGCTCTTACATTTTTTCTGCCACCTCTTCCTCAATGGACCCTGAACCTTGGAAGGTATGACAAAGACATCTCTGTGTCATTTCTTAGCACTATGGTGCCTTTTGGTTCATCCCAGTGGTCACCACCATCTGAAAAGAGAAGCCTCTCTAACCAAAAGTGAGAATACCATGAATACACGCATATGAACATTAAGAAAAGTGCTCATAGAGCAGTTTTGTGAGCATAATATATGCATTTAACCAAACAAGAGTAGGCATTACACTCCTAGGGCTCATGACCTCCCCTGTCATAGGTTTTTGATTAGGCTTTCAGTATCAAGCATGTATTCCCTCCCATGTAGTGGGCTTCCAGTCCAATTAAAGAGCAGTTGGTTTTCCCCCCATAACAACCATGCCACCATTGCACCTGTTCAGTCATTTGACTTGGCCAGCCAAACTTAAGATTTTCAGTGTCCACTGTTTTCACCACTGATGACTTTTCGTTCCCATCAGGTTGCATGCAGTATAACTTTCTCCAGCTGTCAGCTGGTCTATAGGAAGGTGGTTTTCAGCTCAGCTCCAGCTTGACTTATCAGTGACCTTGCAGCCCAAGCTTATGGAGTCTTCAGGAATAGGGTCTTAAAATCTATTTATGGTGGGAAACCAAGAGCCTTGGCAAGAGCCTATAATGTTTTGGGGGCATCAGGGATCTACCTGACTAATGACTCACTGGAAGGTATTCCGTCCTTGGCCCTAAAATTTTTCTAGTAACAGTCTATAGCTTTTGGGTGTGCCACTATGAAAATATGTTGAAATTTTCCCCCTACTTTTTCCTTCAGCAGTCTGATATTAAGGTCTTTGATACATTTGGATGTGATTCTTGTACATGGACAGAGAAAAGAATCTATTTTCATCTCTCTACATATAGAAAACCAGTTTTCCCGGCACCATTTGGTTTAAAGAGGCTGTCTTTTCTCCAATAAACATCTTTTGAATTTTTGTCAAAAATAAGACGTCTGTAGCTGCCTTAATTTACATTTGAGTCTTCTATTCTGTTCTACTGATCTACGTTCCTGTCTCTGTGCCAGTACCATGCTGTTTCTGTTACTATGGCTCTGTAGTATAGCTTAAAATCAGGTATGGCGATACCACCAGTCTTATTTTTGTTGCTCAAAATTGTTTTGGATATTCAAAGGTTTTTGTGCTTCCAAATGTATTTTAAGTTTTTTTTTAAATTTCCATGAAGAATGCCACTGGCATTTTGATAAACATTGCATTAAATGTATATATTGCTTTTGGTAAGATTGACATTTTCACAATATTGATTCTTCCAATCCAAGAACATGGGATGTATTTCCATTTCCTAATGCCTTCTGCAGCTTCTCCCTTGAGTGTTTAAAAGCTTTCCTTCTAGAGATCCTTCACTTCCTTGGTTAGGTTTATTCCAAGGTATTTTATTTATTTTTTTGTTTATATTTTGAGGAAACTGTGAATGGGAGAGATTCCCTGATTTCATCCACAGCATGTTTGTTGTTAGCATATAGGAAGGCTGCTGATTTCTGTGTGTTTGTTTTGTATCCTTCAACACTACTATAAGTGTTTATCAGTTCTAATAGTTTGCTGGTAGGTCCTTAGGGTCCTTTATGTATAGAATCATATCATTTGCAAATAATGATAATTTCGTTTCTACCTTTACAACTAGGTATTTTCTAAGTAGAGTCTTAGTCTAGCCCAGGCTGACATGGAACTCACACTGTAGTTCTAGGCTGATCTCAAATTCACAATCCTCCTTACCTTCCCAATTTGGATCCTTGCCCCCAAGAATGACAGAATAAGAAGGCAAAGACACTGTAAGTCAGGAACAATGGAAAAATCTCAAAATATGGCTTATTTAACAATAGCAAAGCCAAGAATCAAATCTCATACATAAGTTGCTCTGACCTGGAAGGTGTGATTAACACTTTCAATGCAGGCCCATATATGACACTGTAGGGAAGGTATCGACCCAGTGTAAGTAGGCCCTCTTACTTTAGGATGGCTTCAGTCTCACCTATGCTGCATGCTTGCTTGGGTCCCTCTTTACTATACTGTGGGCTTAGCGAGGCTGCCTGGGTTGGTGGGTTTGCTGCTATGATTACCTGTGCTATGTGCTATGTAGCTAAGTTCCCTTCTCCAGGTCTCCAGTGGTTACCCACGCTGGTGGTTAGGGGAGGGGAGGCTGTGGATGGTCCTTGAAGTAGTATTGGAGTTGTGTAGCTGTTCCCTGTGGTCTTCCTTTTCCTTAGGAGCCACTCAGCAGGACCCCACTGTTTTCTCCTTCAGGTTTTTGACTTTAAAAAAAAATGTTTATTTTTATTTATTTAAGAGTGAAAAAATATTTAAAAAAAAAAAAGAGTGACAGACAGAGAGAGAAAGAGGGGAGAGAGAGAGAGAGAGAGAGAGAGAGAGAATGGGCATGCCAGGGCCTCCAGCCACTGCAAATGAACTCCAGACATGTGTGCCCCCTTGTGCATCTGGCTTATGTGGGTCCTGGGGAATCAGGCCTCAAACCAGGCTTCACAGGCAAGTGCTTAACCGCTAAGCCATCTCTCCAGCCCAGGTTTTTGACTTTTCAAGGAGGCTGGTGTGAGGGGAGAGTCCCTCACTTGGGTTCTGCTCCTTTAGCTCAGGCTCATAGCTCTTCCCAAAGACCAGGACCAGTGTCATGGCAGGATCTGGCTGGTAGCCTGCTTGCTAGAAGCACTGGGCCTCTCCCGCTTTTCTGCTATAGTTGATAATTCATTATACCCCTTCACTTTCTTGTATAAGAGTGTATTATGGTGACTTTTTTTCTCCCCCTAGGCTGCTTTGGCATGACTACTATGCCACCATCCACACCAGAAGTTCTCTATTTATATTCTTTTGTTTAATATTCATATAATAAAGCAAAGTACAATTTATTATTTCCATTTCTAAGAAGTGAAATAATTTACCTAAAATCATGCATATAGGGATAAGGTGTTTGGTCTGAGCTTTATAATACCCCAAAGATAACCATATGCAGGAAACTGAAACTTGATCCACACACTTTGCCAAGCACTACACTCAAGTCCAAATGGATCAAAGACCACAATATAAGACCAGAAACTTGACTACTACTGGAAGAAAAGTTAGGAAGTACTTTCCATGATATAGGAATGAAAAAGACTTCCTGAACAAAACCCCAGTAGCTCACAATCTTAAACAGTCACTCAACCAATGGGATCACATAAGGTGAAGAGTTTCTTTACAGACAAGCATACAATAAGCAAAACCAATAGATTACCCACAGAATGGGAGAAAATATTTGTGGGTTATCCAACTGATAGAGGCCTAATCTGTAGAATCTGCAAAGAACTCAAAAATCTGAACAGTGAAAAGTCAAACACCCCACTCACAAATTGGGGCAAAGAGCTGAACAGGCAGTTCACAGAGGAAGAAATAGAAATGGCAAACGCAAACTTAAGAAAATGTTCATCATCCCTAATCATCAGAGAAATGCAAATTAAAACAACTATGAGATTCCACCTTACCCCAATAAGGATAGCAAACATCAAAAAATCAAATGAAAATAAATGCTGGTGAGGATGTGGAGAAGTAGGAACACTTATCCACTGCTTGTGGGAATGTAGGATGGTACAACCACTTTGGAAAGCAATATGGAGACTTCTGAAAAAGCTGACTATAGAGATACCAACAGACCCAGTTATTCCCTTACTGGGCATCTAGCCTAAAACCTTCAAACAACAGGCCTGAGAGATTTGCTCAACCATGTTTGTAGCGGCTCAATTTGTAATAGCTAAGAGCTGGAATCAGCCCAGATGTCCATCACTAGAAGAATGGATAACTAATATGTGGTATATCTGCGCAATGGAATTCAATACAGCAGTAAGAAAAAATGACACAATGAAATTTGAGGAAAAATGGTTGAACCTGGAACAGATCGTTCTCAGTGAACTTACCCAATCACAGAAAAAAAATCACCACATAGTCTCACTCATCTTCAGCACCTAACCTGAATCTACCCAAGATGCCTTATATACCCAGCCAGCATCTCGTGGACTAGACTATAGGAAGGGTGGGGAGGGAGGGGAGGGCAAAGAAGGGGGTAGGAAACACAAATCAAGACCAAAAGGCAATGGTACCATAAAATTCTACTTCCTAAAAGGCATACCAAATGGCTGAACCTTCACCAGGCCCTTAGAGGGAACACCTGAACCACAAGACACTGGAGAGGGTATGATGAAGATTTACCTTAATCTTCTACAGCTTCCCTTCCTCCCTCTCCCTTTCTCTCTTTATCTCTGTCTCTCTCTCTTCCCTCTAACTCTTGTATATTAGTTATCTTTTTCCTCATTTTCTTAGTGGGCACTGACCTGTAACTGCCAGTACCAGCATGGGGCTATCATCCACAATAAGCTTTTGATCAGAGAGACCTACAAGGTTTCCTAAAAGACAGACAGATTTCTGTCAGAGTACTTGATGACCCACCAAAGGTTTGTGGTAAGATCCTACTGCTGAAGACACCTTATGTGGTCGACATGTAAAATTGAATGGAAGAGAGTCAGTCCTCAGACAGTCAGCACACCTAGTGCCAGAAGGTGCTACATGGGCGAATGGGGAAAAATGAACAGTATCTGTGCAAACAACTCATGGTCTAACATACTTAGCAGCAAATAACCTGTTGTGATGCCCACACAGTGCAATAGTGGCACACAGCCATGGTGGGGTACCAACTGCTTTGGTTTAGCTAATTGATCCCCTCAGTGGTATGGGACCCATAGCTGGAGCTGGGAAACAAGTCAGAACCATATCCAAACATAAGCCCACTTGCCAATATCAAGCTACCATCAATCGTGGGCTACAAGAGGGCCTACACCTATTAAATTCTCTATTAAAAAAGTAAGGATTATCTCATTTGTCCTTGTGCTAACTTACTCTCCGTTGGAGAATCTGCTTCTCTTTTTCAGATAGATGTAGATCCTAAGGAGAGAGCCACCCCATCATACCTCCAAAGGGCCCCAGATGAAACTAAGAAAAATTGGTGAAATAAGCAAGGGTGCTGTTTTCTTGGTGAACCAGGTACCAGCACAAGGGTGAAGGAGATCAACACAGAGAAAAATCAACTCCTACCAAATCAGAGAGCCAGAGACCCAGAGGCCCCCAACACCTTATCACTGAAGCAGACCAAAAATGAACCCAACTTGGCTCAGGGAAATTTTGCAGTAGAGGGGGCGGAAAGAATGTCAGAGCTACATGTTGGGTCATGATATGCAGAGACATTTATCCTACCCATAACTGTGGGCTAACTTCACAATGCATGACCCACATACCTCAACAAGGAGGGGCGAAATGGAGGGGGTAGGTCATGGATGAGCCTAATAATGGTACCAAACTGACCGTATTTGCTGAATACAGAACTAAGTAACAAAACAATAAAAAATTAAAAATATATATTAAAATATTATTTAATATTAAATATTAATATTAAATATTTATATTTAATATTATATTATATAATATAATATTAAATAATATATATTTATATTAATATTAAAATATATATTAAAGAAAAATTGGGAAGAAAAAATGACTTAATAGAAGCAGAGGACAGAGGCCCATTATGTTCTGTAAAGAGCTGTGTGTCCTTGTGTTCTGGCTTATAATGAGAAGGGTTTGGAGAAAGAGTCAGGCTTGATAAGATAAAGAAGGTTTGAAAGGAAAGTTATGCCAATGAGGTTTATTCTTAAGCATCTGGACTTATTGCTGTCACTAACTGTAATATGGATTAATTATAGGCAGGACTGAATTAATAAGAATAATCAATCATATAAGCCATCAGTGATTTTACTGTATCCATACATTATAAAGTATACTTTATACTAACTATAAACATCTTGGAAAATGCCAAAAAGTGAACAGTAAGAGTTGAATTTTGAGCCACCTCCCAAAGTAACAACTATGCACAGTTTATTTTCATCTTCTTATTAAGTTTTCTTTTAAGTAGAGTGTTTGGCCTACATACTTTTAATTATTATGTAACATAAGAACTTTCACTTTATTTTGTACGATACAACTATTTTACACATTACAGAGCCTTTAGAGACATACATATTGGGTTGAGATATAGCACAATGTTATACCACTTGCCTAATATGTATAAAGCCCTAGGTCCTAGTAAAATTTTTGTAAAATTTACTATGATCTATTAATTGGATATGTCATAAACAGAATCTTAGACCTAACAGGTGGTTATTCACATATTTTATTTTATTAAATAAATATAATTTTTAATGAATTGACTTATTTGCAAGCAGAGAGATGAGAGGGAGGTAGAAAGGAGGGAGAGAAAGAGAGAGAATGGGCAAACACCAGGGCCTCTAGTTACCACTGAAAACAGACTCCAGATGTATGCCTCATTTTGTGCATCTGGTTTTATGTGGTTTGGGGGGAACTGAACCTGGGTCATTAGGCTTTGCAAGCAAGGGCCTTAACTGCTGAGCCATCTCTCCAGCCCTATCTACATATTGTATACTTTTCATGCTAATAAATAAGATTTGAATATCTTCATGCTTGCAGATTTTCTAAAAGTTTAAACTAGTATTTTTTCAATGAATTTCTAGAGGAGTTGCAATTAAATTAACTGGTGCAATTCTTTCCAGGTCTTCTATCATAAAATCATCCTCAGAGTTTTTTAATTAATTAATTAATTAATTTGAGAGTGACAGAGAGAGAGAGAGGCAGAGAGAGAGAGAAAGAAAGAGAGAGAGAATGGGCACGCCAGAGTCTCCAGCCACTGCAAATGAACTCCAGATGTGTGCTCCCCCTTGTGCATCTGGCTAATGTGGGTCCTGGGGAATCGAGCCTTGAACTGGGGTCCTTAGGCTTCACAGGCAAGTGCTTAATGGCTAAGTCATCTCTCAAGCCCAGAGTATTTTTTTTAAATACAGATTGTCAAGATAGTTCCAGGGCTAGCTAACTCAATAATCCATATTCTGCTTGGATTGTTAAAACGATGAAATACAGTGAAGTGTTGCTTAATTGTGTTAATTGTATCACACACACATGCACACATGCATGCACGCACACACAATTAAATACACATATTAAGAAGAATGGGTCAGTAAAGAAAATCATACCTGTAGGCCAGTTCCAGCATAAATATTGGATAGTATCAAGATTAGTCCTCTACTTCTATATGCCTATGGCTTGTATTAGCATTTTGATGCAGTTCCAATCACAGAAGAATGACATTCTCCTAAAAGCAACATTTATTCAATCCACAGAGGGTTATATCAGAATTTCCAATAAGAGGAATTTGGTTTGCACAAGATTTGATCCACTTCTTTCTCATATCTCTTATCCTAAATATGATAACAAAGTAAATTGTATTTGCAACAGATGACCTTTTGCTCTCTAGGCCTTTCATTGGGGGCTGCAGCCTCCTCTATTCAGATCTTACTGATTTAATTGCATTGTCCCAATTTTGTTCAATAGGATATAAGGAGTGACTGCTGGTGGGTTGTGAATGCTTTTTATTCCCATTATGTTATGAGCATATGTGTCTGGAACTAGAATTATAGTAGTGATTTTAATCTAGAAGGAAGCTCTGGAAACCAGATGTGGACTGCAATGTACTTATTGGAGAAAACTGCAAAATGGGTCCTTGAATTGTTAACTTAATTGTGAATCTTTTTTATAGTCCTTGTTATTTGAGATAAATTTTGCTTATTATTTAAATGAGTTTTCTATTGTTTGAAGCTTAAGTCACACAACAATGATTCTTATATGCCAGGGTCTGGTAGCATCGCCTGTGACAGTTATTAACCCAATTACTGTGAATTAGATGATTTCTGTGTGTTAGGCTCTGGGCTGGCTTGGAAACTGGGAACAGATATTCAAAAAACAAATTAACAAAAGTAATAGCTATCTTCAATTATTATATATTTTTTGCCTACCAAATGCCATCTTTTCTGATACTATATACAAGAATGGAAACCCAGTTACAGAGCAGCTGAAATGGAATGTCTCACAGTTGTACACCAGCAGGTGGTGCCTTCATAAACTGACAACACTACTACTGTGTCCTCAAGGATGTCTTTCTGACCTCTGCCCATCCTTCTGCTCTGCTTGGATTAGATAGTTCTCTGAATTATCATAATTGTCTGTTTGCTTTTATTGCATAAACATTGTTTCTGTCTCTTCACTAAGGTGTACATCCCTTGGGGATAGTAATTTATTAATCTTTGTAGTTCACATTGAGAACTCACAATAGAAATCACAATGAATTACTTGATCACCATTGCATTGTAACTTATGTTTTCCATGTGCTTAAGTGATGCTTGTGCTCATATTATTTTTACCAGAATTGAAATCTTTACCAATTTGTATGCATCATGAGTTTCATGTCCTACCTCTTTCACAGGAAGAAAAGTCTTTCATAAAAGTTAACCAAATATAGTTGAGATGAAACTTCTGTGCCCTGAGGGAGACTTGAACTGCTTAGAATATCTTACCTTGCTGGGAAGGAGATTTGCAGAGCATGCGGAGACAGACTCCTGAGAATTCTACCAAATGAGTTCTCATAATACTACTGGCCACAAGTTGTTCATCTCTTAATAAGCAGGATGCATAGCTCCTAGAATGTGTCTCAAGTTCTCATAATACTACTGGCCACAAGTTGTTCATCTCTTAATAAGCAGGATGCATAGCTCCTAGAATGTGTCCTAGAATGTGGGGCCTAAAAAGTCACTCAAGGACTATGTAGGTGGCTTGCAGATCTATTCAGAAGCTTAGAAATTTATGATCAATAATGTGTATTGGATGACTAAAGTACATCATCAGGAAGCACAATGGATGACTATAATTATCTTCATCCCACAGTGTATAGTTTGCAAAGCAAAGCAAACAAGGACTTTGCCCTCCTGTCCTGTGACTCACTCCTGTACAATACTCTGTTGTAAGGCTGTCAGAACAGGAAAAATGCCCTCTGGCCATGTTGGCTGTCTGCCACTCATCTCCCCATAGTCCTGCTCTCCCTGGGGCTGCAATTCCATCTTGCAGGCTTGAGGAGATGGTGTTCTGTGTGGTGATTAAGAACCAGACTGAGGGTTTTAATGTGCAGGTTTGCATCTGGGCATCACCATTCCTTAGATGTGTGGATTTGGTCCAAGGATTTGATTTCTGTGAGCCCCAGGGGGTTGCATCTCCTAGATAGAGACAATGAAAAACGTTAAAGGTTGTTATGGAAATGAGGGGCTGTAAAGTGCTTAGTATACTTCCTTGATACAGAGAACTGAAAACATGCTAATTATTATTAAAGATTAGCTCTAGGATTGCCCCAGGCTATTTTCAAAGAGTAAAATACATGATCTTGGGGATTTTTAAAAACTTCTCTAATCTTTGGCTTACTCTTGCAAAACCAGTTATAACAGTTTTGACTTTGCAGCTTTTTAGAGGAAGCCGAGTAAGATGTAGGGACACATTTACTGTTTTGCCTCTTTCCAGAGTTGACTGAAAATCCATTGTGTGTTCAACCTCCTAAGACACTCTTCCAGATCTTCTTGGCGAGAGATCTTAGTTCTTAAGTATCAACCCCAAAGGATGAGCTGAAAACATTAGCTTAGAGACTGACACTGACCATTTGTCCAACTTGGAAGACAGTGCGAACTGGATCTCTTGAAAATGACAAAGGCATTGGGGGTGTTGAGTGTGTTGCATCCTGGATGAAGTATGGCTACTTACAAGCCCTGGAACCAAGACACTGTGCAGTACAATTTAGAGGTAACATAGACAAAATCATGCAAGAAGGCTTAAACGTTTTACACTAAAGATGAGAAGGAGACCCTTCAGCAATGATGCAGTTGGGCTTCCTGCCACTTTGTCCACTCTGATCACAGGTAGACTTCAATCAATTTAGACAAATGATGTAACATTTCTTGGATACTATCATGAAATCAATTCATGTTGAATATGTCTATAAGCAACAAGGAAGGCAAAACTTAATTAGCAGGTCTTGATGCATGATAGCAGAATGAGCCACTATTGTTCTTAGTTCCCGGAGGTGACAGAGTCGGTTTGAGGCATCAGATATAGTAGTTATTCAGTGTGACTTCTGGAGTCAGAGCATGAGTAACTCCAATAAACACACTGGTTCACTGAACTGGATTTGGCACAGTCTTTGGTCTTCCATTTAAATCCTATTTGGGGGTGAAGATTTCTCCCCTGGAGAAAAGTTTCCTACAACAGTAGAGTTCATGGTCTTTCATATTTACCTTTCAATACTTATCTTTAGGAATTAATGAGAAAAGAACAAAGTTCCTTTCAATAGCCAATATAAAATCATGATAAGATTAATGTTAACTAATGGGGCTAGAGAGATGACTTAGTGGTTAAGGCGCTTGCCTACAAAATCTAAGGACCCAGTTTCAATTCCCCAGTACCCACATAAAACAGATGCACAAGGGGGCGCATGCATCTGGAGTTCATTTGCAGTGGCTAGAGGCCCTAGTGCATCCATTGTCTCCCACCCCCATAAAAAAGTAACTTAAAAAATAGCAACTAATGTTAACAGTTGCCACATGACCAATTATACAAGCTAGGCATAATCTTGTCAAATAACCCTTAAGACCAACAACTGTCTATGAGAGATACTCTTAATAACTGTATAACATAGATAATGAAAATGGTCTGAAAGGTTGATAAAAAGACGTGCCATAGAGGCCCAAGATCATAAGTGAAGACACCAACATGGAGAGGGATTGTTTTCAGGAATATGGAGTCCCCTCAGAGCAGCCACTTGGATGGGCTTCCTGTGTCTGGATTATTTCTTGGATGTTGCTGCCATAGGATGAGGGCTTACTTACAGAGCATGGGGACCCCAGAGCAGCTGCACTGCGGAGAAGTCTCATCCCACCCTGAATGATGAATTACTTCCCTTTTCCAGGAGTGTGGGGACACCAGAGCATTCCTTCAATGAGGCTCTCTATGTCAGGTTTACCCTTTAAGATGCTCCACCCTCAGTCTTGGTGGGAGGGCTTACTTACATTGCAGAGCCTGAGACCCCAAAGCAGCCCTTCATTGGGGCTCTCTATGCCAAGATTACCCATGTGATGCTCCTTCCTCAGCTGTCAGGTGGAGCTTCCCCTGGAACCTGTAAGCCAAAATAAACCTCTTTTTCCCACAAGCTGTTCTTGGTTGGGTGATTTCTACCAGCAATGCAGACCCAACTACAACAGTGAAGTGGTACCGAGGAGTGGGATTGCTGCTAGACACCTGACTGTGTGGCTTCGATCTTTTGCGGCTGATTTTCAAGAGGAATGTGGAAGGATTTGAAACCTTGGCCTAAGAGATGTTTTGCAGTGCTGTAAGTATAGCTTGATGGACTATTCTGGTCAGAGTTGAAAGACCTGAATGCATTAAGAACTATGGACTGTGAGGTTTGGCTTATGAGGGTGAGAAAGAGCTTTGCTTGGACTGGGATAGCAGTTTGCATGAGGCTTGCTGTTATGCCTGGGTCCTGAGAAGTTGTGCAGGGTTGCTTTGCATAGAAATGAACTGGTGTGAGCAGAGGGATATGACACAGAAAAAAATGAAATATTTAGGCCTAAATTGCTGCCCATTCACCTGCAAATTCTTTGAGAGATTACAACCTTTCAGATTGGGCTAGCTGACCTGCACTGGGGCAACATGAAGAATGTAGACTCTTTTGGAGGGGCCTGAGTGCTCAAAAAGTGTCCTGTTCTTCAAAGTCTGCTTTATTCCTCCTCCTCCTCCCTCCCACTGCCAGATTAACAAATTGGCACCCTACCTGGTATTGTGGAGTATAGAAATGCAGGAAAGAGAGGGACATTGAATTTGTAACACCATCCTGTGTTTTGGAAATGGCCATGGGCAGTGTGAAGCGGTTTGTTGGATGCTGCATGGAGACCGCATAGGGCCATGAGGATGAACTGTGAATTGCAGTGGAGACCCAGTTGAGATACTGGGACCATGAGATGGCTGCTAAGGAAAGCTGCTGTCCCCAATGACGTTTTCCAGGACTATGAGTAGCCTAGCTGGAGGGGCAGAATTGAAACTCCAGAGACTTGTTGCTGGTTAGAATTATTGGACTTGGAAATTTGCCACTGGCTACAGTTGTTGGACTTGGAGCTACAGAGTTTGATGTTTGGCCTGGTTGTTTTAAATCTTATATTGGCTAAATATTTCTTTGCTATACCCAATACCATCTTTTTTCAGAGTGAATGTTTATTCTGTGCCATTATGAGTTTTGGGGGGATTTTTTGGTATTATGGCTCAGTTAAAAGACCTTAGATTATGGGGATGTATGAACATCATTGGGATTGATAAAAACTTTGCGGACTTTTAAAGTTGGACTGAATACATTGTATTTTATATCATGTATAGATATCAGTTTATGGGGACCAGGGGCAGAATGTGGTAGTTTGATTCAGATGTCCCCCATAAACTTAGGTGTTCTGGATGCTAGGTTCCCCAGCTGATGAAATTGGAAATTAAAGCCTCCTGGAGGAGTGTATTGTTGGGGGTGGGCTTATGGGTGTTATAACCAGTTTACCCATGCCAGTGTTTGGCACACTCTCCTGTTGCTATTGTCCACCTTATGTTGGCCAGGGGGTGATGTCCACCCTCTTCTCATGCCTTCATTTTCCTTGCCATAGTGGAGCTTTTCCCTCAAGCCTGTAAGCCAAAATAAATCTCTTTTTCCCATAAGCTACTTTTGGTTGGGTGATTTCTACCAGCAATGTGAACCTGGCTGCAACAATGGCCATCAGCTAATGAATCCATAATGAAGTTGTAGCACATAAACACAATGGAGCCCTACTCAGCAGTTGGGAAAAATAAAATTATGAAATTCACAGGGAAATGGATAAACCTACAAAAAATCCAGTAAATGAGAAAACCCTGGATCAGAAATTCAAATGTCACATGTTCTGTCTTTCATATGGAGATCCTAACTGGAATAATTTGATTTGTTTATATGTTGTAGTAAGCATCAGTGGTACTAGTCAGGAAGCTAGAATGAGGATTGGAGAGAGGAGAATCAGGAATTGACCAGAGGAGGGCATAATAGACAGCCAAGTGGAGGGACAGCATACAGAGAGAAGAAAGAAGTAGTGGGGACAGGGGAATTGGAGAGAGACACAAAACTAAAGGCAGTATGGATAAGTGCAATAGAAATTTACTTGTTAGTTAAAAACATAAGGCTCTTGAATAGAGAAAGAGAAAGAGAGACAGTGTGGTGAAACAACGCTGCTGCATGGGGACACTTTATGCTAAAACCAAAGGCTGTTGCAGGTAAATACCAGTGCCAGAACTGGGCCACTCCCAATAGTGAGCAGTTTTTCAGGGAGGCCCAGAAGTCCTTCACGACTCAGGAACATTGTAAAAATAGGCTCAAAGAGTGTAAGAGCTACAGGACGCAATGCATACCATGAAGTGTCACCCTGCCCTCATGCACTGACTGGTACATTTGTGACCTTACAGTAATTACTGATAATCCCACTGAGGAGGGCTCTTAGTGGAATGTGAGAGGTGTAGAGGGAACAAAAGAGGATATTCTGATGGGAATAAGACTAATCTGCAGTATATTGAATATTAATGTTCCCAATAAAAATATTAAAAAATAAATAAAACCAAGACCTGTGTAAAAATAACCAGTCTTGTCTAACATTTTAAAATGAAAATTGAACCATATGAATGTATGTCTAATATGAATCAGAATTAAAAAGTGGGTCCCTTAACAAAAAATGAAAATGAATCTGTGGTATTATATGGTTCTTATGCTCTTGACACAGAATTGAGACTGTGATCTTCTTGTGGCCAAAACAAAGCATGTAGCCCAGCTCACTAACACCTGGAGTATATAAATAAGCTCTCCCTTCTATGAGGGATGTATTTATTAAATAAGATCATTTTCAAATGGATATTGAAAACTTGTTATGCATTTCTTAGGATTTGGGTAATATGGGAAGTAGTACCTGATCGAGGGTTAAATGTGTTTATGAAGGGTTCTGCTTGGAAGAGTTTGTAGTTACAAAATTTGGTGTTACTGTGTATATGCTCATGGATGAGTAAAACCAAATCCTTGTGTGAAAGGGATGTAGCCATGGAATACACTGACAAATTTTTCGATAAAGAAAACCAGAGAGATTACATGAACAAAAAGGAAAATAGGTTAATGGAGAAAAATTTACAGTCAGAAGACAGCCATGCAGAACAAATTACTGGAATGCCAAAGCACTAGAAATTGTTTCTTTTTCTCTGTGTATCCACTATAGTAAGGGGTCTGCTTTCTGTACCTTTTTTATGTTTTGTTTTGTTTCTAGTGGAGATGGCATGTAGTGCTAGTCACTATAGTCACCAGCGGTTGGGAGGGGAGGTGAACAGGAAGTGGGGAGAACAAAGTCAAACTGGAACCCAAAACTTCTGTAGGGAAGATATGCTGGATTCCACAACCATTGTCTGTGTTCTCCCTTTGCCTAGTATGATGGTGTACAATCCTGCTTGGAAAGCTGGTGCCCTTCAACATAGAACTACACATGAACTTGACCTAAGACAAGGACAAGCTGAATGAAAGCCTTTGGATAGGGCCTGAGGGGCTTCAGACATGGGTGTTCTTCCACACCAATAAGGAATTCAGAAGAACAGTGACAATGAGAAGGAGTTGCTAAGTGTCTTGCACCTATGGGAGTCTGAAGTTTCAAAAAATGGCTGCTGCTTCTCTAATAGGTTTTTGGGAGTTCAAGAAAAGTCCTTCAACTCTTAACCCAGATTCCATGTCTGCTTTTTAAAATAATTAAGATAAAACAAAACTGAGAAGGATAATTTTATAAACCATTACATCTTTATTCAGGAATATCAAGGATATGAAGAAGAGGGAGGGTACAGTGAACCAAGAAAGGGAAAATGGATATACCAACATGGTCTGGGAGCCCATGTGGTAGCTCAAAGGCTTGAGAAACAAACATGAAAAATGGACTTTTTTTTCTGAAAACGCTTGTGCTCTAAAAGAAATCAAAAGGTCATAGAATAGTAACAAAGAAATATCCCTTTCAACTCTGCCAGTCAAACTGCTAGAGTGGGAAAGACATAGTCTTATCAGTGTTGGGACCCAGATGTGGAAATATGAATAGCCAAAGAGCCAGAAAGGAATCTCCACCACCATAAGTATTTATTGGGGTCTGGGGTCTGTCACTTGAAGAGATTGGCACACCTGTGTAAATTGTGAGAGCCAATTGGCCTGGGCTCAGAGAAGGGGTCCACCCACACACCTAAGTTCAGTATAGCTGTGAGAGAGTGTTGATTGGATGAGATGAGTAAATGCTGAATTCCAGTTCTGTTGCTGGGGCAGGCAGGGTGACTGTGTTTGTCTTTTGGGTGCCTTCCCTATCTAACTGCCCGCCTAACCTGAAGAGTCCCTCTCATTTCATTTGGCCATTTGCATTTCTCTCAGAGTCTCACTAATTTGGAACTTCACAGAGGTGAGACTCTGGGAATCAAACTTACCAGCCACCATATCCTCTAATTTGTGTAGGGTGTTACACAACAAAAAGTAAGGACCAATGAGGATTGAAGAAGAATGTCATGCTGAAGAAACTGACTTTGAAATGGTATGTTCTTTACCACTTAGGTGCCTTAGCATCAGGGAACTATGCACTATCAGGAGAGGAAGAGCTGCAAGTTAGTCTTTGTTATTTAGGAAAATTAATAGAGAAATGATGGATTTCACGCAGGTGCTAAGAAAGGTAGGTCATGAGATCATAAAAGAAAGGCAAGGGTATTTAAAAAAAGATGCTTTTAGTCATATTTTGTTTTGATAAGATTATGTATTTGCACATGTGTAATTATACCCTTCCTCATGTCTATTTAGGTTTCTTGAAGCATATCAGGTTGCTGGGTTCCAAATACTGACTAGAAAGTTTCCCCATTGTGACTCTTCCCAATAATGCTCTGTTAAATCTCTCTTGCCTATAGTATAACAGATCCCACAGTTTCCCATTCCTTGGTGTTAGCACTAGTTTTTTCTTTTTATTATAAGGCCAGCATTATCTCTTCTATCCCTCCAATACTATTTGAGCTTTAAGTTTAGGGGATGTAAGTGAGATGGACCTAGGATGCTTTACCTTATGTTGGAGTCAGTTCCAAGTTGTTGGAACAAGCATCCAAACAGAAACAGTTTGTGGGAGGAAGGGGTGTATTTCAGATTACAAATCCAGGGTAAACTCCACCAATGGCAGAAGAAGCTGCTTACTTCTACAGATCCAAGCAGAGAGAAAAACTGCAGCAAGCAAAACACAAATGCCAACAAACAGAAATCTCTAGAGATCAAACTGCTCTGCACACAGCTTCAAGCTATAATCCAGATCCACCCCCAATCATACCTTAGGCTGTACCCCAGTGTCCACCTCCCATGGCACATCCTTCAGCAGGCTGCTAGAAACTTAAGCAGGAGTCATAAGCTTAAACAAAAATACCTGAGGCTGTGGGGGCATGCATTCACATTTAAACCACTTCACCTTACTTCCCTCAGCCTCTCTCTGTTCCGTGCCCTCCATCCATATAGGCATCATAGGCTCCAGTGTGTTGAGAAGGGAGGAGGAAGAGGAAGCCCCAAACACTGTTAGAGTGTAGTTATTACTGCTTTGGTTCCCACTGATGGGTCCTTTTTGCTACACATCTCCATCCTTGTGACTTCCTTGATGTTGACTTTTCCAAGGTCACTTTAGAGGCCTCCTGACTTAAGAAGATCCAACTCCAGCTGGTAATTTCCAAGATTACTCAGGTTTTCCTTGGTGATTCACTTGCAACTTCCTGCTACACAGGTGACCCTCATTGACCACCTATTCTTTTGGGTAGTGTCAAGACTGACTTTTGTCTAAAGAGCCCACTGGGCTTCCAGATTACTGCATCTCTGTCATGCATACCCAAAAAACAGACTGTTCCAGGAATGTATGTTCTCTACCATGCTTCAAAGTACTCACAATATCTATGTTATTTTATAGGTGATGAAATATTAATATCTCATATGTCATGACTCATTTAGCTCTTGGATATACTGTAGTCCAGTATTGCCTGCCAACATAGTTGGCCCCTTTCTTCTCCATTCAGGCTGCTTGCTTAAAGAGAACAATGTAGACTTACAGTAGTAGTCAGGTTCAGTGACCTTTTATTTAAAAAGTGCTCATTATGATATAATTGACGTCTAAAGTGTACATATTCAACTCTGCATAAACTTAAATTTGGGAATAACTATACACCTTGGAACCACTATCATTCTCAGGGTCATAGACTATCCATCACTCACCAAAGTTTCCTTTTTGTTCTATTATTATTATTATTATTATTACTACTACTACTACTATTATTTGATAGAACAATTTTTCTAAACTTTTAAATGACTGTGTGTGTCTGTACGTGCATGTGCTAAGGTCTCTTGCCGCTGCAAATGAATGCCTGCTTAGCTTTGCATGGGTGGCTGAGGATTTGACCCAGGGTCAGCAGGCTTTCTAAGAAAGTACCTTTAACTGCTAAGCCAATTCTCCAGCCACATTTCATAAAACAGAATGTAGTCTTTTAGCAAATTTTAGGTTTACAAATTTCTTGTGCTAGTTATAGGCACTGTACTGAATGTTGGACCCTCAGATCTTATGTTTTCTTTCATAACTGAAACTTCATGTCATTTTTCCCATTCCTTTTTAGTCAATGGCTAGTAAATTTTTGCTTCAATGTATCTGACTATTTCTGATTTCACATAAAAGTCAGGTTGTATGGAATTTATCTTTTTGTTCCTGTTGTACGTAGCTTAGCATAATATCCTATATTTTTTACATATTGTCACAAATGGAAAAGTTCCTTTATATAAGCATGAAAATTTCCTATCAGACTTTATCCATTCATCTATTGATGGACATTGGAAGTCCAAAGTTCCTTTATATAAGCATGAAAATTTCCTATCAGACTTTATCCATTCATCTATTGATGGACATTGGAATTCCTTTTATCTTGCCAACTGTGAATGATAGTATACAATGTACATTGAAGTAGAGATGTATCTTTGAAATATTGATTTCAATTCCCTTAACAAATATCCAGAAGAATAGTCACTGGATTACATGCCTCTTTTCAGGATTTGAGGAAGGTGTTTGGTTATATTTTAGATTGTGTGACAATGACTTTTTATTCACAGTTTTGTCAATTCTAGAATAATAAGTACCACTTACTTTTACAACAAACACACAGACACACACACCATCCATCTATACCTCTTAATAGAAAGACAGGGAGTGAGAGGGAGAAGGACAATTCATTATTGAAATGCTTGCAATGACTGTTATTAGGTGGTAAGATTAGAGACCTTTTTTGTTTTTTATTATATGCACTCCTTTTTTTTCTAATGAAAGCACAACCTTCTTAAAATATGATGAAGTACAATAAACATGATTTTTAAAACACTTCTGAATTGTGGCACATCCCACTAATGGACCAGATGTGAGGGGAAGGGGCTTGAGTTTTCCAGCCTCCCAGGGCTCTCTGCAGGCTCATGATTTTATGAAGCATCAGCTGTTCTGCATTCCTCCAGCACCTGCCACAACACAGCAAGGCCTTTGCTGAGCATACTAATGTAGCTGTACATGCCTTCTGAGAACAAAGAAACCAAAATGAGAAGGCCCTTGGACATATTCATATTATCCTTGTGTGGGCTTCCAGAGGTAGAAAGTCTACCTGCCAGGAAGGATGGCCTCACTGAGTGAGTCCCTGCCATTCTTTGTCCTCACTGGTGGTCTTTTCCCTTCATTTCTGATATGTGCCTTGCATTTGGCTCACAGCATGACTACTGCCTTGCTCTGAGAACTACTTAGCATCTGCTCCTCTGGCTTTGCCTCTGAATTCTCTCAAAGGATGCCATGTGGCCCCCATACATCACAGCTGTGCCTAATGGGCAGGTTGGCTTCTCAGGAGGCCAAACTTATTAGGAATGGAATACTCTTCAATCCTTAGAACTTCTTCCTGTCTATATTCTCAATTCCCTGCTAATGTTTTAATTCATCTTCAGAATTATTCTTCTTTTCTCCCAGAGAAGGCATGCTTATATCTTTATACTATAGTATCTTTTAATAGATTACCTGATTTCTTCCCATCCCCCCATATGGTGAATGCTAAGGGAATAGGTGTCTTTTCATTCCTTTGTCTGGACTAAGAAGAGAGTAATGGCTATCCTGATGGTCTCATCTTTACATTAACTGAGACTTGTTTATTTGTGGATGGGTTCAGTGTGCCTAAAAGGATCCAATTTCTACCTCTTTGTGCTTCAATATAGTAGAATTTCTGTTGTAATTATCTTCTCATTGCTTGGACAAAACTCCCAACTACAAACAAAGATTCTGATGGCAGGAAAGTGTGTATTTCAGCTTATAGTTCCAAGGGAAACTTTAGTATGTCAGGGGAAAGCATAGTTTAGCAGGAAGAGAGTACACTAAAAAACATATCATATCAAAGCAGCTGGCAGAAAGCAGCAAGACCAAGCTGAGCTTTGGCAAGGAGAAAACTGGGATATAGCATCCCAAAGCCTACACCCAACAACACACCACCTCCAACAAGGCTGCATCTCTCAAATTGCCACCAGCTGGGGCCAAAACATTGAAAACACATGAGGCTGAAGTCATCTACCTAAACTACTATATACCCTCTCACTTGTTTATATAGGGTGATAGACATTCCCCAGTGAGAATCATATCCCTCTCCAAGGTCAGCTAGTGCACAGTGGACTTTGCCTCTTCTTCTGTCAGTGAAGTGAATAAAGCAGCATATTCCTTCTCACCTTAAAGTTGCCTGGCTGAATGCACCATGACTCTTGCTGTTACCCAGTTCTATACCTTTGATTTGTTGTTGGTTTTGAGATAAGATCCTGTGTAGTCCAGGCTAGCTTCAAACTAGCTATGTAGCCAAGCCTGGGCTTGAACTTCTGAGCCTCCAGCCTTCACCTTTTTCTGATAATTGTGGGTCACTACTCTTGGCTCAGTTCTATATCTTTATATCTCCTCTAACATGTCTGAGCTTGCTCTTCTTAAGACTCTAAACCAACCTGCCTTAGCTTGTTCCTCTCAGAACTTTGAATCTAAGTGATTCACTAAAATGCAGCATTCACAAGGTCTCTGCACTGGAACTGACACAAATATGAAAACCTATGGGCCAACAGCAACTTTTCAGGTTGCCAAGTGGTTAGTGGTAGGTGGACACTACCTTGTATAAGCTGTGAATTCAGCAGGCATCCTGCCTGTGTGGAATTCTGTGTTGTTCCATGGCTTGACTTTGAAATTGCCCTGATCATATTCTCCCATTAATCCATTTCAATGTTCCCTGAAATATGTAGTTCTTTTGCACTAGTATCAATGGGGTTTTTATACTTTACCTCTGGTCTGGAACCAGTACGGAGCTTAAATATAAAACACCCCCATAGGCTAGTGTGTATGAATGCTTAATCTCCAATTTGTGCTACTATTTAGGAAAACTATGGAGCCTTTGGGAGGTTGAGTCTCGTGGGAGGAGGCATGTCATTAGAGGTGGAACTTGAAGTTTTATAGTTCAGCTTTGCTTGCTGCACTCAGCTTGCTTTTGATGCTTCCTCCATGTTGATATGAAGATGTGATGCCAGGCTACCTGCTCCTGCCATGCTGAAACTTCCCCTCCAAACTGTAAGCTAGGAATGTACCCTTCCTTTCATAAGCTGCTTCTGCTTGTTTAGTGCCAGCTATGAGAATGAGAAAGCAAAAACTACAACCAGCCTATTTTCTGACAAACAACAGGGATTGTGAAGATATTCCCCTCTCACCTCCACTTTATTTGTCCCCAAACATCTATGGCCAACAGGAAACTTGCCACTTGTTCCATAGATTCTCAAACTTGTGAAAGTTCCTATGCAGAGCCTTTGTAAAAGACTGTATGAGTAAATGAATCACACCATGAACTATATGGCATCCAACTGGCCCAGAGTGACATGGAATCAATGGTCTCTGAAAAACAAAGGCTTGAGATATTTTGATGGGAGTACAAAATGATTATATAAGATTGAAAGCTCAATAATATGGCTCTAGTATTCCTTATTCCTGGACACCAGAGGAAAACAACCCAAGATCTGTGGAAATTTGAATTCTCTTCCATTGTCTGATAAGAAGCAAGATCTTTATCTTTAAGAAAGTGGTAATTCTGTACCAAGGTGGGTATGATAGTTTAGTAACATAGGCCTCCCCTCCAGTTTCAAAGAATGGAGAAGATAGTATAGGAACTAGGAATATGAGATCTGGATTCAGATGAATTATATTGGAATGTTACTTGATTAATAGCTGTGAACTTGGACTCAATCTTTTACTATTACTTTACTATTAACACAATTTCTCATAGTAAAAGGAGGGACAATTATGACTAATATATGGGGTTATTATAAGGAGTGACTGTATAGTTAGATTATGTATGCAATGTTGTTTAGAATAAACCCTGGCTTCCTATAATCTTTAAATGTATGGTGGCTAAAATTCTGTCTCATAATTTTATATATTTGCAAGGAAACAGAAAAAATAAGAAAGAAAAAGAAAAAGAAAATGAATGCACCAGAGCCTTTGGCTACTGCAAATAAATTCCAGATGCATGCACCACTTTTGTGCATCTGTAATTTCATGGGTACTGGGGACTCAAACTCAGGATGTCAGGCTTTGCAAGCCAACACCTTTATGTCATGAGCCATCTCCACAGCCCTCATTATTTTGTTATGACTGCATTTTGTCTGCAATTTGTGTGTTAAGGGAATATGAAAAACTTGTAGAGAAAGAGATAGAGGATTGGAGATAGGTGCCATCAGTAGGGTCTGGGTGAAGGCTTAGAGCCCAAAGTAGGAGAGCATTCAGAACCTTGTATTATTCTTAAATATAAATCTACATCCTTCCTGAATATACCAGGGAACCATGTTTGGTTACTAGGCTGTGAATGATCCTGGAAGAAGCAACATACCCCCATGTGACAAGTTGGTTCATTGACAGACTTTCACTAATATTTTGGAAATCTTTGGCAAATTACAATGAAAACTTCAATTCTTAATCATTTTAGGTTTGTTCTTTGCTGTGTGACTTTGAAGAACCTGTCACAAAGGTGAATTTTTTTTAATGATGCATATTTCATTGACAAATTCTATACTTAGAGACAATAAACCATGATATGTCCCTCCCCTCCCCCACTTTCCCTTTCATAACTCTGTTCTCCATCATATCCCCTCCTTCTATCCATTAGTCTCTCTTAATTTGATATTACCATCTTTTTATCCTATTTGAGGGTCTTGTGTAGGTATTGCTAGGCATTTTGCAATCATAGATATCAAGGCCAATTTCGGTCTGAACAGTTGTATTGTAAGGAGTGGTACCGTTCTTTGGCTCTTACATTCATTTCACCACCTCTTCCACAATGGACCCTGAGCCTTGGAGGGTGTGAGATGTTTCAGTGCTGGACACTCCTCCATCCCTTCTTTTCAGCACTATGTTGCCTTTTGGGTCATCCCAGTGGTCATCGCCATCTGAAAAGAGAAGTTTCTCTAAGCAGAAGTGAGAGTAGCATTAATATATGAATATTAACATTAAGTGTAGTGTTTTCAGGGCAGTTTGGTGAGAATAATATATACATTTATCCAGACAAGAACAGGCTTTATACCCCTCAGGCTCATGACCTCCCCTGCCACAGGCTTTTGATTAGGTTTTCCAAGGCCTTAAGGAGAAGCATTAAGTTGTTTACTTGTAAACTCTCTAATTTCTTAATATAGGCACTTAAAGGTATAAACTTCCCTCTTAGAACTGCCTTCATTGTGTCCCAAAGGTTTTGGTATGTTCTATTCTCATCATCATTTGATTCTATGAATTCATTGATTTCCTTTCTGGTTTCTTGAATGACACATTCATCATTCAATAGCGTACTTTGTAGTCTCCATGAATTTCTGTATGTTGTAGTTTTTCTTATTGCTGATTTGCAGTTTAATCCCATTGTGGTCAGATAGAGTACAAGGGATTATTTAAGTTTTCCTGTATTTGTTGAGATTTGCCTTGTGTCATACCATACGGTCTATTTTAGAGGATGTTCCTTATGCTGCTGAGAAAAAATGTATATTCTGCAGCATTTGGATAGAATGCTCTGTAGATACCTGTTAGGTCCATTTGTTCCATGCATCATTTAATCCAGAAGCCTCCCTGCTTATTTATTTATTATTTTTTGCCAGGATTTCCTGTCAATTGATAAGAGTGGGGTATTGCAGTCACCCACTAAAATTGTGTTTGGTGTTACCGGTGACCTTAAGTCTAATAATGTTTGTTTGATGAAATTGGGAGCCTCCATATTAGGTGCATGTATATTTAGGATTACAGTGTCCACCTGTTGGAGTGTTCCTTTAATCAGTATAAAATAACCTTCTTTATCTTTCTTCACTAATGTTGATTTGAAGTCTACCCTGTGATATATCAGGATGGCAACCCCTGCTTGTTTCCTAGGCCCATCTACTTGAAATACTGTTTGCCATCCTTTCACCCTCAGAAAGTGTCTATCTTTTTTTTTTTTTTGAAGAGATGAGTTTCCATGAAAGCAACAAACAGCAGGATCCTGCCTTCTAATCCAGTCTGCAAGCCTGTGACTTTTGGTTTGGGCATTGAAGTCATTGATATTAAGAGTTATTATTGAAAGGTATGTATTTATTCTCACCATTCTTCTTATTTTGTAGTGCTTCCTGATTTCCCTTTACTCTCTTTTTTCAACCTATTCAAGTACAGTTTATTTTTTCCTATTTCCTCCTGTGTGGTTTTTGCTTTCTTTTCAGTGCGAAAGATTCTTTCAAGTATTTTCTGAAGTGTTGGTTTAGTTTTCATAAATTCCTTTAGCCTGTTTCTGTTGTGGAATACCCTTACTTCTCCATCAATTTGGATAGATGGCTTTGCAGGATAAAGTAATCTTGGTTGACAGTTGTTGTTTTCAGAACTTGGAATACATCATTCCAAGTCCTTCTGGCTTTAAAAATTTGTGTTGAGTAATCTGCTGTTATTCTTATGGGCTTGACCTTATAGGTGACTTCCTTTTTCTCTCTAACTGCTTTCAATATATTTTCTTTGGTTTGTGTGTTTAGTAGTTTAATTATAACATGGCGAGGAGAGGTTCTTTCCAGGTTTTGTCTGTTTGGTGTTCTAAAAGCTTCTTGCATCTACATTGGCATTTCTTTCCCAATGTGGGGAAATTTTTCTTCTATTATTTTGCTGAAAATGTCTACTAAGCCTCCGGATTGAAATTCTTCTCCTTTTATTATACCCTGAATTCTTATATTTGATCTTTTCATAGTGCCCCAGATATCTTCAACTTCCCATTCATACCTCCTTTTTAGCTTGCCTTTCTCTTTGTTGGACTGTATTAGGTCTGCCACCTGGTCTTCTAGTTTAGATATTCTGTTCTCTCCTCCATCCATTCTACTGGTGAGACATTCCACAGAGTTTTTTATTTGACTGACTGTTCTTCAGATCTTGAATTTAAGCCTGGTTTTTCTTCTTTATTTCTATTTACTTACTCATTTCTTATAATGATATACTTATTTCCTTAAGCTGGTCTCCTCTGTTCTCTTTCAGAAGTTTGTTTTCTTCTTTAATTCCTTTGTTTTCTTATTTGATTTCTTTGGGTACAGGTACAAACATTTTTTTTAATAATATTTTCAGGTATTTCATCTAAAACAGTCTCACTAGTGATCATTTCTTATGGATTTATAATTTTCAGTGGGATTGTAGTGTCTTGATTCTTTGTGTTTCTTGTATTATAATGTAGCGACTTTTGCATCCTGAATTGATTTGATGCTTGGGTTTTCTACTTATCTGCAGTGTTCTGAGATGTGGCGATCCACCTTTATATACTTTCAGGATATGAGTTTAAGGTGCCAAATGTAGCTCTTGTACCCAATCCAACCACAAAAGTAATCCTATGTGTTGAATTTGCTTGCTAAGCAAGTATTCTAGTGGACTGGGTGGAGCAATTTACTGGAAACTTCTAAACTTCAACTGAGCAATATAAACTTTCAATACAAACCAGCACAAAGTATGCAATTGTGGGTATTAAAACAAACAGATAGTCTTATGAAGCCAAAATCCCTAAGGGCGTGTGTTGCTATACACCCTTAATCCTTTTAGCTGTGAGGTAGAGATTTCTGTTCTGAATTGGATTCCAGGTCAGCCTGGATCTGAATCAGACCTTGCTCCTAATAATGACAGAAGCAAAAGAAAAAGGCCCTATAAATATGAAAGCATCAAAGGCAACAGTATTCAACCCTCAAATACAGCTTATTTGAAAATGGTAAAGCCAATCAAAAATATGTTACCCATAACCTGCCCTGATATTGAAAGATATTAGCTCTTCCAATGCAGGCCTATGTACCTGTTTTTTGTTTTTTTGTTTTTTTTTTTTTTTTTTTTTTTTTTTTGTTTTTGTCAGTTGGCCTTGTTACCTTTTGGGGTGGCTTCCAATCTCACCAATGCTAAGTGCCCACCTTGATTCCTCAGTTTTGTGCTGTGGAGCTGGAGCTCTGATCAGCTGTGCTGGATCTGCTGCCATTAGGTACTGAATGTCAGAGGTTCACAATTCTGATGGTTGGGGGATGGGAGAGTGTAGAAAGCCTGGAGTTGCTCACACAATCCTTCCTGTATCCTTTTTAGTAGCTCCTTAGTTGGTCTCAGCTGTCTTTCCTTCAGATTTCTTGACTTTGCAAGAAGTCTGATGAGGTTGGAAAATCCCTTTGTTTGGTCTCTGCTGCTGCTGCCACTTTGGGCACCTGGTGGGGCAGTGTTGGGTGGGTGTGCATATCAATAGACCACCAGTGCCTCAGTGGGATTCTCACCATTTTCCTTCTTTCTGGTGGATCTTTGCCTCTCCCAATTCTCTGCTGTGTCTAAGAAGAACCTATACTCCTTTGCTTTTCAGAAGAAGAGTGTATTTTCCTTAAAATTTTTGCTTAAATCTCTCCCTAGGCTAGTTGGCATCACTCCTATGCTGCCATCTTACCCAGAAGTTCAAAGGTAAAATATTTAATCACTGCTTTGACCCTGGCCTGTCTTTGTGAATTGTTTCAACAAATAGAATTCATTAGAAGCACTGGTTTCCCAGTTTCATGTCTAGACCTCAAAAGATGTGCATGCATGTGTGTGTTTTGTTGTTTATTAGTTTTTTTTTCTTTTTTATTAAGAATGTTAATATATGAACGTATAGTAATTTAATCATATTCACATCCCTTTATCCTTTTTGGTCTTCTCTTCATGGCCCTCTATCCATCGAGGACACTCCTTTTAAAAGGTATTCTCTCCTCTGTCCTCTTGCTTCATTCCTTTTGTCCTCCTCCTTTCTCCTTATCATGATATTGATGGGTTATGCAGTAGGCTGGTTTTGTGGGGCTACTGGTAACCACCATAGGGTCATGAATGTATGACTTTATTTATGCTATACTCCACAGCATACCTATTCACCCACTGACTCTTACATTCTTTCCTCCAGGTGTTTTGCAATGATCCTACAGCCTTGGTGGACATAATAGACATTTATCTTCATGTTGAGCTCTCAATGCACTCTTACTTTCTAATTTTTAAGTTTTGAGACTCAACAGTGTCTACTACTAACTCCATAAAGAAGATTCTCTGGCTAGAGTTAGAACAGCACACAGACTTTCTGCCACTTTCTCTTCAATGTTCCCTGAGCTCTGGCAGTGTGATAGAGATGACTCATCCAGTGCTAGGCGCTGGGCTTAGCACTATTGTCATTTGGTGAGCCTTGGGTCTCCCTGGTATTTGCTGTCATTTGTAAAATGAAGGCTCCTTAACTGAAAGTGAGATAAAGATTGATCAAAGGTCTTAAATATATACATTTAGCAGGCAGTTTGATAGGCATAATGTATCTGTTTAGGTGAAGGGCAGTAGAAGGTTACCTCTGGGGGTCTATGACCTTCAATGAAATAAGTTTATCAACCATTCTCACTATCAGGCATACATTCCATCTCATTGAACAGGCCTTACCTACATTCGGTGAACAGGTTATTATACCTATTGCTGTTGTACCACTGTTGAACTGATGGATACATCTTTGCTGGCTTGTTGATTTGTAGTTTGGAGGATCCTGCTTGTTCAGATACTACATGACTTTTCCCTGTCCTCCAGCAGCTCACATAGATGCTAGAGGACTTTCCCCCATGTTCTAGCAGCTCAGCATCTTCCAGCACTATGGAAACTATCTGACAGGGAAATGGCTTCCAATTCAGTTCCAACTTGATTTCTCTGTGTTCTGTGACCACAGCCTGTGCTGTCTTCAGCTCTAGGATCTTACCATCTAGTTCTGGTGGGTAACCAACCACTTGGGCAATGTACTTTGTTGTTTTTTGGGGGGAGGCTCATGGGCCTCTCTGACCAATAATTCACTGTGGAAGGTATGTATGATCCATTTATAGCACTGACATTCACTTGCAGCAGCTTATGGCTTCACAGTAAAGCTTTCTCCACCTCGACAGGGTTCACCTGCTTAAGACACTTTCTCCTTATATTTGTCATCTAATGAGCTAATGAAGTAGGTTTCTATGGTATGTATTCATGCTGTCTTTAATTTCGTGTATCATTCTATCCCTTTCCCCTGTCCTCATTAGAGTTTCCTACAATGTTATTCTGCTTCACCAATTTTCTGTCTTCTGTGCCTCCCACCAATTCCCATCTCTTGTAGCTTCATTCTAGCTTCCTGAACATCAGTACTGATGCTTACTACAACATACAAATGAATCTAAATATTCCAAGCATATGTGAAAAAAAAACATATGACATTTTTCCTTCTAGGCCTGAGTTATATCGCTTAGTATAGTTTTCTTCATGTCTATCCACTGTCCTGATAATTTCATTTTCTCATTGTTTAGTAGAACAGCATTCTGTATATGTGCCACAATTTTATTATCAATTCATCAGTTAATGGGCATCTGGGCTGATTTTCTTCCCTAACTATTATGACTAGAGCAGCAACAAGCATGGCTTAGCAAGTAAAATGTAGAAAATTTGTGGGTATTCACCCAGGAATGGAAGAGCTGAGTCATAGACTGGATCTATTTTTAAGTTATGGAGAAAGCTCTATACTGATTTCAATAGAGACTGTAACAGTATTCTCTCCTACCAACAGTGAATAAGAGTTTATTTATCCCCACACCTTCTCTGACATTTGTTGTCACTTGATTTTTTTTTTCATGATACCCATTCTGACTGCAGTGAGATGGAATCAGATAATAGTTTTATTTGAATATCTATGATGACTAAAGATATTGACCTACCTTTTAGTTTTATTTTATTATTTTTTTGGCCATTTGTATTTTTTTCTTTGAGAATTCTCTGTTTAGTTCCCTGCTCCATTTTTGACGGGGTTGAATGATTTTTTTTATTGCTTAGCTTTTTGAGTTCTTTGTATATTCTAGATATTAGACCTCTGCTAACTTCTGACAATTGCAGAATAAGAGAAGATTTTCTCCTATTCCACAGTTGTCAATTGACTCAGTTGGTGATTTGATTAGTTCTCCAATAACATTTTATTTTCTTGAGATCCCGGTAGTTGAGTATCTGTCTTATTACCTCACTACTGAATTTTTGTTGAGAAAGTCTTCCCTTTGTTTGTATCTTTGTATGTTTTCCCTACTTTTTCCTCTAGTCATTTAAGTTTCAGGTATTTGATACATTTATAGTTTATTTTTACCCAAGATGGGAGAGAAGGTTCTAGATCCATTCTTCTACATACAGTTATCCAGTTTCCCTAACACCATTTGATAAAGATGTTGTCTTTTCTCCAGTGTATATTTTTGGCTTCTGTGTCAAAAATGAGGTGGCTCTAGTTGCTTAAACTTATACTTGGATCTTCCATTTTATTCTGTTGACTTGTGTGTCTATTTTTGTGCCAGTACCATGCTGTTTTTACCACTATGGCTTTGTAGTATAACTTGAAGTTAGATATGGTGAGTTCACTTTTCCCTATCAGAGGTTTTTTGTCTTTCTACATGAATTTCAAAAGTAATTATTTTCTATTTGTGTGAAGAATGATGTTGGAGTTGTGATTTGAACAGCATTGAATCTATATATTTCTTTTTGTACAATGGCCATTTTCTCAACATTTTTCCTCTTCCATTTGAGCCAGTGGAAGTCTGACCAGATCAGAGGAGAGTGAACTTGTTGCATGAGTTAGCACAGCAAGGGAAATCAGGGCCACCCAGCTGACAGCCTGTTTTGGTATAAATTAGGTGTCACCTATAAAATCATGTGTTTTGAATGCTTGGCCCCGAGGTGGTAGCAGTTTGGGATGTGAAGCCTTGCTGGAGGAGGTGTGTTGTTGGGGATGGTTTTTAAGGTTTATTAGCCCCTAACTTGCCAATGTTACTTTTGGCTCACTCTCCTGCTTCTGTTTTCTACTTGATGAGGCCTAGGAAATATCTAGCTTCTGGTCAAGCCATGTTTTCCCCTGCCATCATAAAGTTTCCCCCTGAGAATATAAGACAAAATAAAAACTCATAAACAAATAAAAATTCATCATTCTTTTTTTTTTAATCAGATAATTTGTCCAGAAACAAGAAGGTAAATACAGAAGAAAATTTTACCAATGGAGTGGGGTTATTGCTGCTAGAAACTTGTGTGGCTTTGGGAACTGCTTTGGGCAAGTAATGTGGGATTATTTGAAACCTTGGGCTAAGAAGAAATGCCTTGTTGTGCTCTAATCAAAGTCTGATGGACCATTCTGGTTAGAGTTTGAAAGATCTAAATGAATAAAGAACTGTAGGCTGTACAGACTTGGCTTATGAGGGGAAAAAAGAACTATGTCCAGACTGGGATAGAGGCATTTTGTATGAATGATTTATTGTATTCTTCCTGTGTCATGAGAACTTGGTCAGGGTTAAACTTAAAGTAAATAGTTTTGTGTAAGCAGAAAAATATGGTACAGAAAGAAATGAAAGTTGGGCACCCGTTCAGCTCCAATTGTTTGAGAGATAACTACCATTGAGTTAATGAATGTAAAGTGAGAAATAAAATAAAGTTATGTCACTATGATTACATTTATCTCTCTTCACAGTAATACAACATTAAATACCCTAGCAAACCACACATGCCTTAAATATTTTTAATTTTTTTTTTACTGAAGTTGTGTTGTAGTTGTCTTCTCATTAGTGGGACAAAGTACCCAACCAAAATCAGGTGTTGGTAAGAAAGTTTATTTTGTCTGATAGTCTTGAGGGGAAGCTCCATGGTGGCGGGAGAAAGCATGGCATGTATATGTTTCTGTGGGTGTTCATGTGTATATGTATGTTGTCCATGTCTGTGTTCCATAAGACTAATTAAATATTTTATCATAGTCTGTAGGCTAATTGCTCTTGCTCTACTCTGGGCTGGCAAAAATCACTTCCTGTTTTTTCATCTACCTTTTTCTTCTTCCTCCAATAATGCTGCAGCAGAAACTGCAGTGTGCTATAAACTTACCTCCATAATAGAATGTAGATGCATAAATCACAACAGCTTCTATTGGGTTGTCTGTGATAATAAATGCTACAGAGGCTTCCCACCTGGTGTTCTAAGAGAATTTATGTAAACTACGGTCTGAAGACACACTGTTGTGAATAAACTCAGCTACAATTTATTTATACATTTTAGGCTCTATTTTCTCTCCTCCATCTGAAAGGTTGTAAATGGTTTTACTGAGAGGTAAGAGTGCTTGGGTTTGGCTATAAAACCAAAACAGTTACAACCTATTTTGGGCCAAGTATCAGGGTGAGGATGGCTACACTCCATGAGGAAGCAGCTGGGCAGAGTGTGTAGTACAGTGAGTGGATACTGCATAGAACTCAGGATAGAACTGCCCTAATCCTACCAGGGATGTCACCAAGCACATGGCTTTTATAACACCTCAGGAGCAAGCATATGGAAGGAGAACTCCTGGGCTTACCTCTTCCCTCTGTACCATGGAGATGTGGGTTTATTCGTTTTCATATGGTGGGCTTCATCCTAAGATATTTTTTACGGATGTAAAAATGGTTCCCATGTAAAAGGAAAAGTGTGTAAATCACTGCCCAGATAATCTTTGAGATTGTTCCAGTAGGTCTTTTGTTCTTCTGCACACTTGAGTCCCTGGGAGAATTCAGGCATGATTAGTGCCAGAGCTTTGATATAGCTCAATTGCCTCAGAATTTCTAGAACTGGAGATGGATATCAGGACTTTAGAAACTCTTTGGGTTTCTTAGTTTATTTTCCACCTTTAGTAACACAGCACTGCATATCTATCCAACCTGTATACAAAGAAAAGAGTTATGGGCTGGAGAGATGGCTTAGCAGTTAAGGTGCTTCCCTGTAGAGCCTAAGGACCCATGTTTGACTCTCCAGATCCCACATAAGTGAGATGCACAAAGGTAAGGCAAGTGCATGGTCACACATGCCTACTAGGAGGCACAAGCATCTGAAGTTCTAGTGCAGTCTCTCTCTTTAAAAAAAAAAAAAGAAGAAGAGAAGAAAAAATAAAAGAGTTATTAACAAGAGACTCATTTGTTTTTGGGTCATGAGTCAAACCCAAGGTTGAGTGCTAGCATTTGGGGAAGGTTTCTAGCTGTGGCAACCTTATCACAAAATGAAAGATAAGGAATGTACCTGTGTGTCCTAGTTTTACTTCCATTCTTTTTAGAGCCACTAGTATTCAATTATGGTCTTCCCCTCTGAAATCCTTATATAATCATAATTAGTTATTAAAGGCCCCACTTCTAAATACTATCTTTTTAATGTCTCACAATGCATAGTAAAACCAAGTATGCATTTTTAATTTTTTTATTAGTTATGGAATGCTCAATATGTAAACAGCTCATGTTGGTACAATCCTTTCTCTTATCCCTGTCCCCCCTCCTGCTCCAAAGGGACCCTCTTGATCATTGGGGATGGAGGTCATCCCCATGGAGATTGTGGATTATGCATTATGGGGGGCAGCTGTCAGTTATAGGGAAGGGGCTATGCTTTTGTGCATAATGTCCCAACTTGTGGCTCTAACAATCATTCTGCCTCCTCTTCCATGAAATTCTCTAAGCCATGTTGTGTGTGTTTTAATTCTACTTCAGTGATGGCTCTTAGGAACCTCTGTATCTCTGGTTTGGTACGTGTTGAGTGTCCTCAGTGTCTACCTCCTTCACCCTTGTGCTGATATCAGGTTCACTGAGAAAGCAGAAATCTTGCTCATTTCCCCAATTCCTCTATGGTTTAGCCTGGGGCCCTGGTGAAGTATGATGGGTCATTCTTCTCCTCACGTCCCATTTCCATCTGAAAAAGAGAAGCAGATTATCCAATGGAGAGTGAAGTAGTACAGGTTAAATGGGATAATCATTATTAGTTTAGACATAATTTAATGGGTGTAGACCCTCTTGTAGTCCAAGGTTAGTAGAACCTTGATATTGGGAAGCAAACTCATTATCTGTATATGACTTTGACTTGTTTCCCAGTTCCAAATATGACCTCCTTTCCACTGAGAGGGTCTATTAGTCAATTCAAGAGCATTTGGTTACCCACCATTATAAGCATTATGTCAGGTTGTCTTGACCTTGAGTTTCTCAGACAGATGTTGGCCACTATCCCCCAGTAGCTCATGGAGTACCTTCTAGCACTAGATGAGCTATCTGGGGACTGGTTATCTTCCAGATTCAAGCCAGATCTCTCCATGTTCTGGACCAACAGCATATGGTGTCTTCAGCCATAGGGTCTTAACATAAATCTCTGGTGGGTAATCAAATACTCTGATAGAAGTCTATCTTGTTTTTGGAAATCTTGTAGGTCTGTCTGACCAACGGCTCATTGTGTTTTTTTTTTTTTTTTTATCAAGTATTGTTATACTGCATATGTGATTTTTTTATTTTTTATTTTTCTTTATTAATTAGTTTTGTATTCAGAAAATACAGTCAGTTTGGTACCATTATTAGGCTCATCTGTGACCTACCCCCTCCCCTTGGCCCCTTCTTGTTGAGGTATATGGGTCATGAATTGTGGAGTTAGCCCACAGTTATGGGTACGATAAATGTCTCTGCATATCATGACCCAACATGTGGCTCTGACATTCTTTCCACCTCCTCTTCCACAAAATTTCCCTGAGCCATGTTGGGTTCATTTTTGGTCTGCTTCAGTGATGAGGTGTTGGGGGCCTCTGAGGCTCTGGCTCTCTGATTTGGTAGGAGTTGATTTTTCTCTGTGTTGATTTCCTTCCCCCTTGTGCTGGTATCTGGTTCATCAGGAAAATAGCACCCTTGCTTGTTTCTCCAATTTTTCTTAGTTTTAGCAGGGGACCTTCTGAGGTATGATGGGGTGGCTCTCTCCTTAGGATCTACATCTGTCTGAAAAGTAGAAGCAGATTCTCCAATGGAGAGTAAGTTAGCACCAGGACAAATGAGATTACCCTTACTTTTTTTAATAGAGAATTTAATAGGTGTAGGTCCTCTTGTAGCCCATGATTGATGGTAGCTTGATATTGGAGAGTGGGCTTATGTTTGGATATGGTTCTGACTTGTCATTGTGGGTTTTAACCACATCCTGATACTGAGAGTTACAGTCCAGTTCAAGGGAAAGGAAAGAAGAAAATGGATAAAAGAAAGAAGGAAACATAGGAAATTTAAGGTTAGGCTTCATCTCACCCTGTCTAGGGCCGTTCAATTCAGGTGCTCCCCCTAAAGTCCTGTTGAGGGTTCAACCTTTTAGTGTGTCTTCCAGTATACAGGGTTCTATGGTACCAGTTCCATTTGGGTTCAGTTTTGTGTCCCTCCCATCCATCCTTACCATCCCCTCAAGTCCTCCTATTCAAGTCAGAGCACCAGGTGACTGAATGCAATCATGGCCTAGAACCTCTATGTTAAGTCTTTCATTCACCCACCAGAATCCACCCTGACCACTGCAGAATGCCAAGTTTTCAGCAGAAGACTGGAACTATCAACTATCCAGAGCTTCTCAGGGCCCTTCCACTATCCATTACAGAATGTTAACAGGCTCAGTCTTGTGCAGCTCTTGTTCCTATAGCCACTGCTGCCATGAGTTCAGGAGTGCAACCACCATGTGGAATCCAGAAGACAACATTCCATGGCATGGGAGAAGCTGCTTTCACTGACTCAGGATGATATCTTCATTCTTCACGGCTTTGTGAGTGTGCCCCAGAGCTTCAGGGACTGGGAAATGATGGAGTACATGTTAGGGAAAGAAAATTTGTTTTCCAAAGCATGGTAACAGTATAAAACATGGAATTATGTATACTTACTCACTCAGAAAGTTTTACAGGTATAAAGAACTAAGATGACTCTTTTCTTTCACAATTGAAAAAATAGTTATAGAGACAGCTGATGACACATGTTTTTTCAGCCTGATATGTTGATGCAGGTTCTGATGTCCTTGGTGAATCTTTCCTTCACCTGACTCTGATAATTTTCACTACATGCCCATGTTTACCATCCAAGATTCAAGAATTTCACAAAATATTAGCATATATGAATTCATTCAAGAACTCCTGCCTTGAAGTGTCTCTTCCTCCAAGTACCTTGATTCATCCAGCCCATATGTCAAATTTTGGATGCCCTATTTACTTCAATCAATTAGGTAGGGAGATTAAAAAAAATATTGACAACTTCTAAACTTACAGACAATAAACCATGATATTTCTCTCCTACCCCATTTTCCCCTTCACAACTCCGCTCTCCATCATACCCCCTCCCTCTCTCTTGTTAGTCTCTCTTTTATTATGATGTGATCATCTTTTTCTCCTATTATGAGGGTCTTGTGAAGGTGTTGCTAGACACTGTGAGGTATTGGATATCGAGGCCAATTTCTCTCTGGGCAGTTGCGTTGTATGGAGTGGTACCCTTCCTTTGGCTCTTACTTTCGTTCCACCACCACTTCCACAATGGACCCTGAACCTTGGAGGGTGTGATAGAGATGTTTCATTGCTGAGTACTCCTCCATCACTTCTCAGTACTATGTTGCCTTTTGGGTCATCCCAATGGTCACTGCCATCTGATAAGAGAAGCTTCTCTAACTAAAAGTGAGAGTAGCATTAATATATGAATATAAATATTAAGTGTAGTGCTTTCAGGGCAGTTTGATGAGAATAATACATGCATTTAGCCAGAAAACAGCAGGTTTTATACCCCTAAGGCACATGACCTCCCCTGCCATAGGCTTTTGATTAGATTTTCAGTACCAGGCATGTATTCCCTCTTATAGAAAGGGCCTCCAGTCCAATTAGAGAGCAGCTGGTTTCCCCCAGAGCAGACATGCCACTATTGCACCCATTCAATCATTTGACCTATCTGGCCAAACTTCCAGTGTCCACTGTTTTCACTGCTGATGACTTCTGTCTCCCATAGGGCTGCATGCAGTGCATCTTTTTCCAGATTACTACAGGGAGAAGGTTTTCTGCTCAGCACCAGCTTGACTTTTTAGAGGTCTTGCTGCCCACACATGTGAAGTCTTCAGCAATAGGGTGGTAAGGAATAGTTTTAAAAACCTTTTTTATTGACAACTTTCATAATTATAGACAATCAACTATGATAATTCCCTCCCCTCCCCCACTTTTCCTTTCATATAACCACCTTCCACCATATCCCCTGCCCCTCTCAATTACATTTTTTTATTTTGATGTCATCATCTATGATTTTTTATTTCATATTTTATTTTTAAAATTCTATTTATTTTATTATTTATTTGAGAGACTGGGAAAGGAAAAGAGGGAGAGAGAGAGAGAGAAAGAAAGAAAAAGAATGGGCATTCCAGGGCCTCTAGCCACTGTAAACGAACACCAGATGCATGCACCACCTTGTGCATCTGGCTTACGTGGGTCCTGGGGAATCAAACCTGGGTCATTTGGCTTCGTAGACAAGTGCCTTAACTGCTAAGCCATCCCTCCAGCCCTCATCTATGATTGTTTTTTAATGAGAATATTATAGTCTGTTCTTTTTATTTAGAAGTAATGTTTTCCAATGTTCCCTATTAACCATTCCCTTATGGTTCTGCAAAGAGCTCTTTTAGAGAAGTCTCCACTATTAGCCCATGATGAAGGGGATGGACATAGGCTCAGGAATAACCTACCATCCTGGGACCCAATTCCAGGCTCATGGTAGCAGCATACTTAACACTGTTAGTGAAAACTCTAATGAGTCTTTCACCTGCCCTCACAATGAAGTCTTTATCAGGTTCACCTAGGGTTATTCCCTCTAGCACTGGTCATACTTTCTAAGCCACTTAACCCTATTAAGATAACTTGAATACTTGGGTTATAAAAAACTTGTGTCTTTGTAAATATCTCATTAGAAAAGGATAGTCTGTGAATTAAGCCAGTCTCAGAAAGGTAAGTATCCTATGTTTTCTCTTATTTATGGTTCTGATGGCTAATGGTAATAAGGTCTAGGGTCACCTAGAAAATGTTTCCCTGGAATATCTGTAATGAACATTCCAGATTAAGTCCAATGAGGTAAAAAGACCCTCTCTAACTGTGGATGACACCATTCCATGCACTAGAGTTCTGGACTGCATAGAAAGTAGAAATGAATCTAAGTATACACACTCGTAGCTCCCTGCTTTCTGACTATGAATGCAATATGATCACCTCCCATTGCCATGTTTTCCATGCCATGATGGACTCTGTCCCTTGGACTGTAAACAAACAACAACAACAAAAACTTTCTTCCTTTAACTGCTTATTACTTGTTATTTTCTCACAACAACAAGAATGGTAACTAATGCAATACATAAAATCATGTATATAAATATGCCATGAAAATAGAAACAAAACTGTTTAGGATAGCAAAAAAGGATTAATAGAAAAGGGAGGGGAGCCAGGCGTGGTGGAGCACGCCTTTAATCCCAGCACTCGGGAGGCAGAGGTAGGAGGATTGCCATGAGTTCGAGGCCACCCTGAGGCTGCATAGTGAATTCCAGGTCAGCCTGGGCTAGAGTAAGACCCTACCCTGAAAAACAAAACAAAACAAACAAACAAACAAAAAAACCCAAAAACGAAGAAAAGAAAAGATAAAAGGGGGGAGGGAGGGTGGGAGAACATGGGGTGAGATACACTCAAAGTGCATTATATGCTTATAACAAAATGACCTCATGTAACACACCACCATGCAGAATGGATAGACCTGATAAAACATTTAAAAAATAAACCAAAGAACACAGAGAACAGGACATTCTACTTTATGAAAGCTGCTGCTCTTATGTTCCCATATATATATTTCTCTTTTCAGCCCATGATCCCCTTTTCTTTTAACCATTACCAGTGTTTTCATCTAGATAATACAAAATGTTACTGTAGAGTTCATTCTGGTCAGTTCTGACATTGGTTTATATTCTCCTGAAAGTCTAAATCATGGGAAGACAAGGAATTTGTGAAAAGTTCCCTGAGCCTCATGACTTGCATGGCTTGTCTAAGACATTATGCAAGGGGGATTTGTTTTGCAGCTTTTTTGTTGAAAACATCAAAAAATATAAATAGCCAGAGAACCAAGGTCAAGGCTGAATCTTAATAGAGGACAAGGAGTCAGGCTGAGTGGCCACAAGTGTTCTGGATTAGGTAGATTTGAACAATGCTCTAACTCACCTTACTCTGGCTTTTTAAATTCAGAGATTTTACACATTTTGATTTTGAGAAGCACCAGCCTGGTTGGAACATAGCATTGTATGAGTGAGATCATATGTAGGATGGAACCTTAATGCTAATTGGTAAATAAAGGTCAGAAGACGCATCTCCCATGTGTTTACTTGATATACTTCGGTGATATACTTTGGAAAGATGATGACAAGAATGACAAGTTTTGAATTCAGATGTTGCCACCTTAGAAGGATTCTTATCAGTTCTATCCTTGCCAGCTGTTCATGTCAAGGCTGCTGTAAAATTTCAGATATGGCATTTTAAAGACAAGAGGCAAGGGCTGACCTCTTATAAAGCTCCGGTTCAGTGGGTCAAGGCACTCTGCAGTCAGGACCCAGCTAATCACCGTCTTACTCTGGGGCTAGAGCAGATGCTGGGCTTCTCCTTATCACATGTAATATCATTGTCCTCAAGGAAGCAAATGAGATTAATAGATACTATTTTTTATTGTCCTCAAGCAACAGAGTAACTGTCTTTTCGACCAGAACTTATAAAGTGTGAATTGCTTTGCATTGTTGGGAAGTGTGCTTGAAAAATATACATATACATATACATATACATATACATATACATATACATAATTTTACAAATGTATTTAGAGAGACAGCTGCTGCACTCTGTCTCATATTAGGGGAATTGAGATGTGTCCATAATCCTTGCTTTCTCTTCTCCCATTTATTGCTTAGACTAGAAAAACCTGAGAATCCTGAAGAGCTGTACTTGAAATCCCCAGATTATGTGCTCAAATTCTGAGGCTAGAAATTCCTGCATTGTTGAAAAGTCCCATCTTCAGAGAATCAAAAGCAGTGCCCATAACAAGTGTGTTCTGTTTGGCTCCTTTGAAATAGACAAAATATATTACCTCTCCATTTTATCTTCAAGTTTTCATTTTGCTGTGCTGAAGTAGTATGTTGCAGGCTTCGCTTGCTAGAACTGCAATAACAAATTACCACAAGCTATGTGCTTTTAGATGAGGAAGATTACTTTCATAGTTATGGATCCCAGAAAGTATGGGCAGATACATTTCCTCCCACACAACACACACACACACACACACACACACACACACACACACACAGAGAGAGAGAGAGAGAGAGAGAGAGAATAGTATTATCACTTCATGTTCACTTTCTGTCTTCATGTGGCTGGCAGTAATTGTTAATGTCCTTTGGATGGTAAATGCATCACCCCAACCTCTTCCTTCAATGGCTCATAGTATTTTCCCTGTGCATTTCTATACATTATAACCAAGATTTCTTTTCTTTTCTATTTCATTTTTTTTTTCACAAGAACACTACTCACTGTATTAGAGCCCACTATCTTCTGGTACAACCTCATCTTTACTTGATTATATCTACAACTGCTCTGTTTCCAAGTCAGAAATTGTCTCTTTAAGAAACAGCTACAACCATAATAAGTGCACTGTTGCAGTCACCTTGATGGTTGGTAGAAATCAGCCAACCCAGAGCAACTTGTGGGGAAAAAAAAAAAAAAAAAAGGATTTATTTTCACTTACAGAGTCCATGGTGGCAGGGGGAAATGATGGCATGGGCAGAGGGTGGATATCACCCCCTGGCTAACATAAGATGGACAATAGCAACATGAGAATATGCCAAACACTGGCAAGGGGGCACTATCTATAATACCCATAAGCCTGCCCCCAAAAATACACTGCCTCCAGGAGGTGTTAATTCCCAAATCTCCATCATCTGGGAACCTAGCATCCAGAACACCTAAGTTTATGGGGGACACCTGAACCAAACCACCACATTCCACCCTGGCCCCCATAAACTGATAACCATACATGATATAAAATGCAATGCATTCATCCAACTTTAAAAGTTCCCATAGTTTTAATCAATTCCAATGATGTTCATACATCCCCATAGTCCAAGATCTTTTAACTGAACCATAATAATAAAAAATTCCCCCCAAACCCATAATGCACAGAATAAGCATTCATACTGCAAAAGATGGCATTAGGCATAGCAAAGAAATATTCAACCAATACAAGATTTAAAACAACCAGGGCAAACACCAAACTCTGTAGCTCCAAGACCAACCACTCTAGCCAGTGACAAGTCTCTAAATCTGATAATCCTAATCAGCAACAAGTCTCTGGAGTTCCAATTCCACCCCTCCAGCTAGGCTACTCACAGTCCTGATAAACTTCACCTGGAGCTGACAGCTTTCCTTAGCAGCCTTATCGTGGTCCTGGCATCTCCACTGGGTCTCCACTGCAATCCATGGTTCATCCTCATGGCCCCATGGGGTCTCTATGCAGGTATCCAACAAACCTGCTTCACACTGCCCATGGCCATTTCCAAAACACAAGACCACATTGCAACTCAATGACCCTAGCTTTCCTGAATTTCTTACACTCCACAATACCAGGTAGGGTGTCAATTTGTTAATCCAGGGGTGAATAAGGCAGACTTTTAAGAGCAGGGCACTCCCTGAGCATTCAGGTCCCTTCAAAAGAGTCTAAATTCTTCCTGTTGTCCCAATGCAGGTCAGCTGGACCAATCTCAAAGGATGTAATCTCTCATATAGTTGCAGCTGAATGGGCAGAAGCTGCAGGCCAAAGATTTCATTCTGTGCCATATCCCTGTGCACACGCCAGTCTATTTCTACACAATGCAACCCTGCACAACTTCTCAGGACTTGGGCATAACAGCAAGCTCTCACACAAACTGTTTGTGGCCCAGTTCAGGCAAAACTGTTTCTAACCCTCATAAGCCAAACCTCACAATCCACAGTTCTTATTGCATTCAGGTCATTCAACTCTGAACAAAAGAATCCATCAAGCTGTACTTACAGCACTGCAAGGTGTCTCTCAGGCCAAGGTTTCAAATCCTTCCACATTCCCCTTGAAAATGAGCTCCAAAAGGCCAAAGCCCCACAGTCAGGTATCTAGCTGCAACCCCATTCTTGGTACCACTTAACTGTTGCAGTCAAGCCCTTCACATGCACCCTGTGCTAAGTAGGGTAAGTGGTGTATAGTTCGGTTCATCATAGACAGCCATGTTACATGTGTATTTATTCAACATTATTTCAATATGTATTTACCAAGCCTCCAGTGCTCTGTCTGGGCGTGGGGCCAGGACATTTAGTCAGCAAGTCTCTAGCCAGCAGGGTGTTTCATGTTGTTGCTTCTGTTTTGTATAAGGCCAGCAGTCCCTGTCCTTCTGTAATGCTTTCCAGTGGATCAGCAGTACCCCTGTGTGCCCATCACTCGTCAGGGTTCTATTTCTGTCTCTAGAGGCTGTGTAGTACCTCATAAACACTTCTCTAGTGCAGTGTTCTCATCTGCTCATTGGCAAGAGCACCTGTTTGTGCATTTGGAAAGGGGTTATAGGGATTTTCACTTTGGCCTGGTTCATTATTTTTCTTTCCAGAGGAGAGTGTGTTGAGACCATTCCTTTAGGCCTCTTGACATTTCATGACAGCCCCTTTCACCTTCACTGTTGAGCAGCAAGGCACTGGTGCTTTATGTCGGTAACTTCATTATAGTCTGTAGAGGGAGCTCAAGGCCTTTTATTGTCTCCTGCAAGAATTAACTCTCCAAAGAGGAAGATGCTCTGAGGGATTAAGAATCCAAGGACAAACACAAAAACTCACAATGCTAGATAAATAGGAATACTTAGTAGGAAAGAAAAAGGACATCTTAGGCTTTTTTTTTTTTCCTTTTTTCTTTCACAGAGAAGGGCTCACCTTCAAAGCACCTAGGTGATGCCTTTCCAGTGTAGGAGGAGGAAAACTATGGGGCAGATTTTGTCCAAGGGAATGGGAAGCCATCTGAAGTCAGTTCTCCCCTAGTTTGCAGGATGGCAGGGAAGGGATTTCTGCTCTGACTTTCTCCTTTGGCATGTGAAGATAGATCTGAGTGACCATAAAGGGCTTCAGCCTGAAGTAGTAGTGGTAATGAGAACCCATGTGGCCAGCCTGTTGGAGACTGTAGGGGTTCAGTAGCATATAGGATCCTGATCATTTCTCATCCCTACTGGTATAAAATACATGGGTGTGAGAATGTACAAAAGCAGTCAACCCATTTTGCCACATAGACAGCCTCCATAGCTGTGTGTGGTGGAATAGTCACTTAACTTCCCAGAACTCTAGTTTCTCCAGAGGCAATATAAAAATCATGTCTACATAATGAGATATCATAAAATTTATAAGTGAAAGCATTGTTACAGGGATAGCTTGTCAATTATGCATAGCACTATACAAATGTTCACGAATTGGTAACTGTTATGCCAAGTGTGGTTCTGTTTGCCAAATAATAACAGCTACCATTAATTAGTCCTACATGACAGATGATGGCAGATATTTTGTATCAGCTCATCCCGCCATCAGTAAGTCCACTAGTTACAACCTTATTATCCCTACACTTCCAGTGATGCTAGAAGCTAGAAAGGCTCATGGCCATGCTTCTATTAGATGTTGGAGCTGGGCTTTAAGGATAGGCTTATATGTTATGCTATGCTAATCCTGCAAATATCTCTCCAAGGATGATCCAGAGACCATCAATGGACAACTCTAGCTCCTTTATGGAAGCTTCTATATGAGTTATGACACACTGCAATGGATCTTATGTGGACAAGTCTGAGTTATGACACACTGCAATGGATCCTATGTGGACAAGTCTAGTGTGACCAGCCTCATAGAATTCCAGAGATGCATACCTCTATTGCAAGCAACAGCTACAGAATAGCCCACTCCTCCATGAATTCAGAGAAAGCTGATGTATCTGAGTGCCACTTTTTAATCAAGGAGACCATCAATCTCTATTGTCATTTGATCTCTCTTGAAACAACAGCCACAAATCTCCAGGCAACATAGATATGATACAGACAAAATGAAAACAGAGGAAGTAGCATCTTTCTCTCATTAAGGGGAGAGGAGAAAACATACAGCCCTTCCTTGAGTGTTTGGGAAATATGTTATTTTTAGAAAAGAACATTTTGTGATTTTTTGTTGTTGTTTGATTTCTGCAAAAACTTACTTTCCCAGTAAGCTGCAGAATCAAAAAAGAATGATATATTGAAGAAGAAAGTCAATAAACAAAAGTATTCTGAGTCCCTTCTGTATACAGGGCACAGTGGTAGAAACAAAGAAATGACAGGGCTTTGCTCCTGCTCACGAGATGCTCCAGACCTATTCAGCAACTATAGAGGCATGGATGTATAGAGTATAAATGATAATGTAGTGTGTTTATTGTGACTTGTAATGGAGAGAGTAATTAGAAAATTGGAAATTATAAAGCCTAGAAAAATGGTGGAGTTGCTTATTAATTTCTCCTCTCAATGTATTTTATCCCTTCTCTGTATGTAGCAAGGGCTAGAACAAAGGAGGCAAATATGACCTTCTTCTGTCCTTGAAAAGCTTATATGTCAGTGGCACACAGAAACATAAATCAAGAAACACCATGAAGTATATAACTAAAATTTGTTCAGATAACTTGAAGCCTTAGTGCAAGAGCTGGTCAGTTGTACACAGAAGACAGAGGGACCCAAAAGACTTCATGGAAGGCCAAATGCACAAGATATGTTTGAATATGAAACTAATTGATTAGAAGGAAGAATAGAGTTTGTTCTGGAAGAAACAGCACATGTACAGGCCCATAAGTGAAGGTCATGTACATGAGGCTCTATTCATAGTTGGAAAGTTCATAGATTAACAGGGCATGGAGACATGAGCATAGAGAGGTGGTTGTGCACTAACCCCCATGTCTGAGAGAACTGGGAAATCTTGAAAGGATTGGATGTAAAAAGTGATTGGGTCAGGTTGGGGGAGATGGCTCAGCAGTTAAAGGTGCTTGCTTTGCAATCCTATAGGCATGAGTTTGAGGGCAGCACCCACATAAATCTGGTCACTAAGTAGAACACATGTCTTGAGTTACAATATGTTTATAACAATGGGAGTCAGAGCCAAGACAATCCTAGAGCTTGTGGGATAGCTAGACTGACTTTTCTACAGCAAACAATAAGTGAGACCATGTCTCAAACAAACAAAGTAGGAGAGGGCCAACACCATGAGGATGTCCTCTGATCTACACACACACACACACACACACACATGTCACACAGCTAGGAGGCAAGTAATGAAGCAAACCACTGTAAAGTATAGTGAGAAATGTCTCCCACAGGCTCTTGTATTTGAATAGTGATCACCAGTAATAAACACCATTTTAGGAGGTTGTGAAAACTTTTGGAAATAGGATTTTGCTGGCAGACATAGATCCAGAGGGGTGGGACTTGAGAGTTATAGACTGCTTCACTTCCAGCCTGAGTGATTTCTGTTTCCTTGTCAGCCACTGATATATGAACAAGCTGTACCTTGCCACTGTGAGCTACACTGTGCTTTCCTCACCATGATGGACTGACTCAACACGTAAAAACCATGAGTGCAAATACGTCATTCCTGTTGTTTTCCCCAGGTATTCTGCCACAGCAATGAGAAAAGTAGACATGACATGAACCAATACAAAAATAATTCGAGTTCCTGTAGGAATTCAGAGAAAAATCACTTTACCCTGACTACACCTATCTGCTGAGGGCTTCTTGGAAAAAAAAAAAAAGAAAAAGATATTGGCAGAAATTAGCACATAGAAGCTCAGATGAGTCAGGGAAAGACAGTTCTCCAAGAAGCAGGAGATAGATTATGGGTCTCACTGACTGCTCTGTATATCTGGTGATAGGTGTGTGTGCTAAAAACAGAGGAGGGACTGGGTCTGTACTGCAGCCTGGTCGGCAGCCTCTGGGTACTTGAAGGGCTTTAGGCAGATGCAACCTAAGGCTGTCCTCCAGAAACAATATCTGACCAACGTGTGGGGAATGCCAGCATGTGTAAGGCTGGTGTGGAAGAAGAAGGATATAGTGAAGTCATGATTTGTGTGGTCAAGGGGATAGTGGATTGTGGGTTAAACCAGAGTAAGGGTATCAGAAATGGAGACATAAGAAATAGTACATTAAATAAGCTGCTATTTAGGAGGTAAAAAACGGGACATGGTGATTATTAAGGAGAAATAGAAGGCTAGTGATCTTGAATGAGGCTTTAAAGAAAAGTGTAAGAAGGGTGGGGATATTCACAAAGATATAGCACAAAGGAAAAGAAAGTAGTTTTATGGAAGACAGATAAAAGTGTGACTTGTGCTGCCTGTGTGTCAAAGAAGTTCAGGGTTTGAGAGTGAGCAAGGAAGAAAGAAACTGTATCTCAACCAGTGTTAATTGAGCTTCCATTGAACCTGGGTTCTGGGCTATATGCTGGGGCCAAAGCCCAAAGCTAGAATGTTTTCAAGAAATCCTTCAGTCTAAGAAACAGAAAAATCAAATTGGAGCTGAGCCAGAAGCCTGATCACTTGTTGACTAGCTGTCCCAGTGCTGGAAAGTGCTATACAGCCATCTGGGGGAGAAAAGTCATCAACAGTCTTAACCAACAATGGACCGTGCAGTTAGGCAAAATTTACCAAATTGTGCAATGGTGGCATGTCTGTTATAGGGGAAACCAACTGCTCTCTGCTTGGATTTGAACCTTACTTCCTGGGAGGGAATTCATGACAAGTACTGAAAAAGTAGTGAAAAGCCTATGGCTAAGGAGGTCATAAGCTCCAGAGCAGAAACTACTTCTATTGTTTGGCTAAATGGATATGGCCACCAAATTGCCTTGCAAATACTTATGTTTATGCCCATATATGAATGTGACTTTGGGTTGGGGAAGCTTCTATTTTAAGATGGCAGTGACTACTGAGGAGATTCAAAACTCATCAGAATGCTGAGAAAATGTTCAGCACTAAGTGAGACATCTTTATCACAACCTCCAAGGTTCTGGGACCATTGTGGAAGGGCTCGTAGATAGAATGTCAGAGACAAAGGAAGATAAGTAATGCTAACTTCCATACACAAACGGGCTATTGTGTTCCTGACCTGACAGTGGCTAATACTACCTGAATATTATGAGGGCAAAAATAAATAATAAATAAAGACATCAAAATAGAAGAGGGACTAGCTGGAAAGGGTTCAGTGGTATGAATAAGGTAGGGAGAGGACAAAAAAAATGGTGGTGGGTGGGAATTATGACAAGGGTATACTGTGTGTATATGTGTGCTTAATAAAAAGTAAAGAAAAAAGAAAAGTTGAAGTCTCATGAAAGACAAAGGTGCTTGTGAATCAATTTCTCTGCAATGTGTGTTATGGTGAAAGGCCTACATGTAGGGTTCCAGGGTTTTTCAATAATCCCAATGGTGAAAGGCCAGTGTGTAGAGCACCAGGGTATGGTTCTTCAGTCAGGCTGATGGTGAAAGGCCTGTGTAGAGTGTCAGGGGAATGCTTTTCCATGAGGTAAATGGTGAAAGTCCTGTTTATAAGGTGCCAAGGGAATGCTTTTTAAGGAGGATAGTGGTGAAAGATCTGTGTGTAGAGTTCCAGGTTAGGGTTCTTAAATCAAGCAGATGGTGGAAGGCCTGTGTGTAGGGTGCTAGGACAGCAGCCTTTAATGAGGCACAAGTTGAAAGATCTTTATGTAATGTGCCAGGGGAGGATTCTTCCATGAGGCAAATGGTGATGGACAGTGTGATAATTTGAATGTATTTTTCCCAATAGACTCAAATGTTTTACTGAAGTTTAGAACTTGGCTTTCCAGCTGCTTGGGTGGAGGATGTTTTCTAGGCAGAGTGTTTGAGCTCTGCCTGAAGTTCTCTGCTATCTCTCTGAGATTTTGCTCTTGCTTGTGGTGTTGGCTATGTGGTTGTGTTTCTGTTTGGATCTATGAAAGGGGATCAGCCCCTCCCACCATTATGGAACTTCCCTTGGATCTATGAGCCTGAAATAAAATCTTCCTCCTATAAACTGTGTATGGTTTGGAAGTTCATCCCAGCGACATAGAGCTGACTACAACAGACAGCCAAGATGTTGCTAGGAGCTAGCTCTAGAAGTGGCAGTGAATGATCTAACAAAAACCTTTTCTTAAATATTTCATTGAGGACTTTATAACTAAGTAAATATATAAATAGACATTCCTGTATATACTATTGTGTTAATTTGTGTTCTGGGAGAATAAGAAGTGAGGCATGTCTTTAAGAAAATATGGGGAGGGCTGGAGAGATGGCTTAGCAGTTAAGCGCTTGCCTGTGAAGCCTAAGGACCCCGGTTCAAGGCTCTGTTCTCCAGGACCCACGTTAGCCAGATGCACAAGGGGGTGCACGTGTCTGGAGTTCGTTTGCAGCGGCTGGAAGCCCTGGCGTGCCCATTCTGTCTCTTTCTCTCTCTGCCTCTTTCTCTCTCTGTGTCACTCTCAAATAAATAAATAAAAAATGAACAAAAAAAAAATTTTTAAAAAAAGAAAATATGGGGAGAGTTAGAGAGGAGAAACTATCAAACTTTAATATTGGTCTACCTCCATGGAGTAAAAAGGGGAAAGAAATGGATGAGTAAAGTCAAGCAGAGCCTTTGGTCTCGGGAATGGGCTGCCCTAGCCTACTTGTGTTCTGGCTTAGTAGCATGTGTGGGATTGAATTAGAGAAAGTAACAGCAAGACAATGGACAATGACACTCCAGTACTGGGAGGTCTGCAAGACAATTCCTAAAAGTCAACCTCAAGTACAGTCCAGTTGGTTGAGAGGGAATATCATGGAAGATGATATTTAGATGACCAGGGATAGCTATTCTCCTGGGGAGATGGCATTCCCCCTAAGACCAGAGACTGAAGATGGCTCAGCTGTATGAAGGCACTGGGGAAAAGGCATAGGAACTGAAGAGGCCCTGTGGTGGTATCTGAGGGTCACTTAGAGGAATAAAGCAGCTTGAATATAATCTGAAAAGAAGGTTGGAAGAAATGTAGGCAGAGACAGATGATCTGGGGGTTGGTAGATCACCTAAAGTGGTTTACACAGTATCACACCTGCAGAAGAAAGCCAGTACAAAGTTAGTTTGGCCATTGCTGGTGATAGGACCTGACACAATAAAGCCACTTCTGACTGCTGGGTGGAGAAGGTGTCTAGGTTTTTAGGAATAGAAGTGACTTACACAGTGACAAGATATTGATTATTGATAGAACCAGCACACTGGCCAAGTCTAGAGCAGGAGGGAGTATGGTTATGGTATGCAGAGGCTTCAAGATTATCTAAACTCAGACTTAAATGTATGGGATTTTCAGATTGGAGAATGATGTGACATTTGAGGTGGCTCTGAAAGGGTTTATGAAGGGAGGAATAACCTTATAAGAATTTTTCAAAATCATTTCACTAATACACTGAGTCAAAGCATTCTTTCACTTAGTGCCTTTTATGGAAGAGAATATGGTCCAGGCCTAACCAAGGATGCTCACAAGTGAAAAGTACTTCAATCAGAGAGATGGTATTGTTAGGGAAAAGAGACAGACCACTTCTTGTTTCATGTCAGGGAACATTAACTAAATATTTCAGATACTGAAGCAGAGAAGCACAACACTACACTTCCTTTTAAACTTGGCTCTGGATACAAACATAGCTGCTGGGTGCCATTTTGGATTTGTGGATATGCCTTTCAGTCCACGCATCTGATTTCTCTCTAGTCTATCATAACCTCTCTTTATTATCATTTCGTAGCTTTCTTTTTGTTATATGTCTGAGCCTAGGACGTAAATAAATTAGAAAAGCTGACAGAATAACTTTTAAAAAGGCAAAGATATGGTTTGGGGAGATTGCTCAGTAGTCAAGGTGCTTGCTTGCAAAGCCTAAGGGCCAGGGTTCGATTCCCCAGTACCCACATAAAGCCAGATGCATAAAGTAGCACTTTTATCTGGAATAGGTTTACAGGACCTAGAGGCCCTGGTGTACCCATTCTTTCTCTCTCTGTCTTGAAAATAAATTAAAAAAACTTTTTTTTTTAAAGACAAATACGATAACTTCACACTCTTTGTTTAAAGATATTCACCAGCTTGCTTGCTTGGTGGAATGAATTCACTTTCAGCACCCTTGGATAGTAGGGCTTCTGGCATAACCCAGTCTCCAATTCTACACTTTGTGGCTCTCTCCTTTTAGCTGCAGTGTCTTTTCTTTCACCATCTGCATCTGCGCCTTAGCTTCAGCTCCAACATGAATCCTGTTCCAACTTCTGTTCTGGCATTACGTGCTTCCCCACTTCCTTTGCACTTTGGTATCACCTCTGTCTTGATTCTTACTTATTGTCCAGCCACTTATATTTCCTTCTCCAGATAACATGACTGTTAGGTTTCTATACTTTTTTTTTCTTTCTTTTTTTTTTTTTTTTTTGCCTTTGAAGGTATAATTCAAGATAGGCAAGTAGTATTCACTACAGAATGATAGAGTATTCTGTTCTGTTCTCTTGTCAAGTTTATTATGGCAATTAAATGACATGTCTTATCAAAAATGTTGATGAAACACTCAGAAACTCTGAATGAATATATTAGTGACTAAAATTAATATATAAAATGATATATTCTTAACTTCCTTAAAATGACTTTCTGAATTATTTTAGAGAAAATGGAAATCAGAAAAGTAGGGTATCTAGGTTATAGTTCTAATTTCATTGCTAATTTCCTGTATGACTTAGGGTGGATCATTTTTCTTTCCTGGGCTTCATTTAGCAGAGATGAACTTAGATATATAAGAGTATTTTTCCTTCTATGTTTTCTTTTCTTCAGATTTTCCTAGAAGTGGGGACTTTTCTTTTTCTTGAAGACTTTTATTCTTCCATATGTTTGATGCAGTAATTATTTTTTTTTTTACTAAATGTACAAACCAATGACAATAGCCACTGTGTAGTGCTGATTACCAACATTTTCATAACCTGGAATTGTTTTCATGATTTAATCAGCACTAACAAATGAAAGCATCAGGGCTCTGAATTGGAAGATCATATCCTTGTATTATAAAATCTCTCTCAGGCTCCTTAGGTTTCTTTCTCTATGGGCACAAGGCAACTCCATCTTATTTCCCACTCCACTTTGAAGTCACCCATGGGGTTGATAAAATTGTGAAGAGAAGATGGGAGCAAGGAGAGTGTGAAGGGAATGAGCAGTTTACTTCCAAAAAGTTGTATTCTTTCCTTATTTTCTAAATCATATTAGTTAAAATTGATTAATTGGGTACTGGTTTAAGACAAAATCTGCTCCAGCCTACAGTATAGATTTTATGTAATGCAAAGGAAAATATCCTTGCAAGTTTACAAGAAGATGTACTTCACAAGATATCCACAAGCTTGGACAGGCAATCCACTAATGGTTGTTATCTGGGGAAACGTTTTACCATCACTCATGCCACTAGAGATGACCACATTCTATGAGGGTGGCATGTCCCTGAGGAGATGATTTGTGGAAAAGAGCAGGAAGTATCATCCTTTTCTCATTGTGTCTACCCTGAATTGGGATCCCCTGTACAAGGTCTCATGCGTGTCTTGGTGTAAACCCATCCCCAGCCAGAACTTCCATATTAAACCCAGTTGGAAACAGATTCTCTGCAGTTCATATTAGATGAGATGGGTCTTAAATCCATGAGAATATCCTCTTAATAAACAACAAAGAATGCATAGATAAAAATGGGCATGTGGAGACAGGCCCAGAAGCTAGAGTGGTATAGCCACAAGCCAAGGAAAGCCAAGAGCCACCATAGTCTAGAGGCACAGTTGGGGGTCATTCATCCTTCTATTGTTTACTATTTCAGAGATTACATCTGCAAAGATGATCAGGACTGGAGGGCAGAAGTGAGGAAGCAAGCAAGAAAGGGATCCTAACGGAAGTGACCCAGGGACAGGGCTCTGAGGCAGAAAAATGTAGCTCAGATATTAGATAAGTGTAATAGGGAATTCTTGGTAGTGGTACACATTGGGGAAGGTTCATTTCGTTGAGTTCTCAAAAGAACTTGGAAAAAATTCCATTTCAACTGACTAAAGTGGCAGTTGGTCAAGCCTACTAGAATGTGTAGCTCATCTAGGAGATGTGGGTAGTTATATCTGGGAACAAATGATCTTACCAGGAGTGAAATTAATAAGCAATTCCTCCTGGTGGTCTTCTGGAAAACTCTGAGCTTTAAAAAAGTTTAATAGACTGCAGAGATGGTTCAGGGTTAAGGCACTTTTCTACAAAGCCTAGCAACCCAGTTTTGATTCTCCAGTATGCATGGAAAGACAGATGCACAAAATGGGCAAGCATCTGGGGTTCATTTTCAGTGGCTGGAGGCCCTGGTTTGCCCATTCTTTCTGTCTCTTTTCTATTCATCACCCTCTCTCTGCTTACAAATAGATAGCAGAATAACTAGCTTAAAATAGTATATTTATTTATGAGAGAGACATGTGGAGAGAGAGAGAAGAGAATGGAAGCAGTCAGAGAGAGAATGAGATTATGGGGAATCGAAGCATATTGTGAGACATATTTTAGGACTCTTCCTATAAGCATAGATCACAAATGTAATATGATATCAGTTGATGTTTGCTAAAAAAAGATGTACATAGCACATTTAATAAGTGTAACCTATTTCAACTTGAGAGAGACAGAGAGAGAGAGAGAGAGAGAGAATGATAAAAGACATACTTAAAGAGCATTTGTGGTCTGGAGAGATAGCTGAGCTGTTAAAGTGGCTTGCTTGAAAAACCTGCCAGACTGGGTTCAATTCCCAAGTACCCATGCAAAGCCAGATGCACAATGGCACATACTCCTGGGGTTTGTTTAGAGTGGCAAGAGGCCCTAGCATGCACATATTCTCACTCTCTCTCTCCTTGCAAATAAATAATAATACAAAAGTTTTAAGAAGGATTCCTGTATATACTCTAAAATTGTTTTATTTATATTTCCCTGCTATAATTCTAAAAAATCTTTATATAAAATAATAATTAGCAAGGCCAGAGGAAATAAACCACCCATCACATTGCAGCCACAGTGCAGGTGAAACCACAGAGGGATTGGGGAGACAAGGAAAAGTGCTGCTTCCATGGTGATGCTGACAGTCAGCACCAGGATGGAGGAGAAAGACCCTGAGGATACTCAACACATACCAAAGCAGAGATACAGAGATCCTAAGAGCTCATCACTGAAGTAGGCTTAAAACACGCCTACAAAGGCTCAGGGAATTTTGTGGAAGAGGGGAGGAAAGATTGTAGGAGCCACAGGTTGGGACATCATACCTAGAGGTATTGCTTCCCCCAATTGCTGACTGCTGCTCCTACAATGCATACCCCACAGCCCCATGGGTAATACTAGCAACTCTACTGAGGAGGGCTCCCAGTGGAATGGGGACAGTGACTAGGGAAAGGATGTAGCCATACTAAGTATGTTATTAATAAAAAATAAATTGTTGCCCTTTTATAATTCTAAAATACCTTACATAAAATAACATTTCCAGTATAATTATATTCAGGTATAAGTATGCCAAAATACTAATTGTAATTATTTATTAAAGTTTAAAATATTGGGTAGCTTTCACTTGTGCTTCTAAAATTTGCAGGAAAAAAGCACACTTTTCCCAAAGCATATAGTTAAAGTAAGTGGTATTTCTTTTTAAATTTATTTATCACAAATAATGCCCTTGAAACAAGTAGCAAACAAAAACTAATAAATTAAAAGTCAGCAAGACACATTTGTATAGATTTTCCCTTCGTTTTAGTTACAAAATTCATAAAATATTCAGGCAGCACAGAAGGATATAATATAAATAGTAAAAGCTGTTCCTTGCCCCTGCCATCCTGTTCTCTTGAAGGGAGAGTATTTTCTCAATGCCCATAGGATATTTCATTCTGCCTCCACAGGACCTGCAAACATCATTTATTTTTTTAAAGATTGTCACAATGAACATAGTTTTGAGTGTGCCTTTTTATTTTTTCATCGTAGCAATATATTTTGGATGCTTCCATTTGCCAGGATACGGTGCGCCTTTTGCTACTTGGAGTCATTAAAGCAATAGTGATGTCTCTCCGCAGACTGATTCACCTACTGGCAATCAGCAGCTTCTTTTGTTTTCAGCTCCAAGCAGTTATGTGCAAATACTCTTATCTTTGAGAATTATTTACAAACAGGCTTACTTAGACTATCTAGAGAATCAATTTCTTGATGTAGAATTATGCCAGCATATAAAGTTTAACTACAAAAACAAGGACACAGACAGGCATGACATGAAACAGATAAAATGAAATTCCCAAACTAGTTTCTCAGAAGAGACCAGAAATCACACTTTTGAAACATTTTTGGCCAGAACATCTATGAGCAGAATCTCATCTGCAGAATTTCAAAGTGGACCACCAGCTTTGTATACCATTCGTATGGTTCTTTACCAATGTAGCCTTCTTATTTTTATTTTTATTTTATTGTTTGGTGGAGTGTTAGGAGGAAAAAGACTTGAGGAAATTTTGCATTTTATCAACAAGTGATAACAAATAAAATGGCCACAAACAGGTAAAGCAGAGCCAGATGAACCTGCAGTTCTCCCTTTCCATAGATTGGACCCCACACTGAATTTCCCACCTGTGGCATGGAGCTGTGCACCCAGAGGTACCGTGTGACCTTGATATAGTACCTTATGAGCTCTTTTCTTCCTCCTTTCCAGGATCTGTGGTAGGTGGTGTCTGTGTCTATGACTGATGCCCTTTTGAAATGATAATTTCTATTATATATTGAAGCACTTGGAAATGATTGATGCAATACAACATTAAAAAAACTGAGAAGATTAATAAACAACAAAAATAATCCATTTCCTCTTTATACAAGTATAGTTGCCAAGAGTGACACATGACCATTTTCAATGCCACATAACAGAAATAATGATTTTGTGCATTAAAAAAAAGTTTATTGAAATGAAGAAAAAGCCTGCATTTTTTAAAAGAAATGAACCATCCACTGGCAGATGCTATCTTTCCTTAAGCTGCTCCTTATTTTGTCTTACATCTAGAAATTGTGAACATATTTCAGTTCTTTATGCTTAAAGGAAGTATTATGCCATTATTTCAAGTACATTAAAATCCATACAAAAATCGAAAGACAAATAAAAGTAGCTATTTTTGGTTTTCATTAGTTATACACTCGATTGTTATTGCTTTAAAAGTCAGAATGTGCAACTTACCTTTGTAATTTTTAATTTTTTTCAATATTATACACAAAGAAATTTGTTCTTTTGTGAAGAAAAATGGACAGTATTAAAAATACCTGCTTAATTTAGCATACAGTGGTATTGGTATCACACTAAAAACATTCAGATAAGAAAATACTGGAAGTATTAACAGTAGCTATCTGTATAATGAAGTAAAGCCATTCTCTTTCTTATGAAGATTATTAAAAGCTTTGCTATTTTATTTTTTATTCATTGATTTTTATAATAATAAGATTATACTCTTAGAACACCTTATCTTGGCCACAAATCTGATGACAGTCAGCTGTCTATTCTTGATGCATTGATGTACCGTTTTCCTCCCCAGTATTCTCCAGCATCTCTAAAATAGAACAGATTATCCAACCAAAAGTGAGAGCAGTCTTATTGATGTGTACATCCACATCCATTAAAGAGCAGTGAAGGTTGTCTCTGAAGCTTATTGGTTTCCTGTTCTAGAGAGCCTGGCTTGGGTCCAAGAACTAGGTCTGAATTCTCCCCATCGGAGTGGGGCTCATATCCAATACCTAAGTAGTTGGTTACCTGCATTGGCTGTGGTGCCACTATTGTACAAGTATATGCTTCTTGCTCAGCTGGTTGATTTTGCACTGGGCAGGATCTCCTGCTTATTCAGTCTGTTGGCAACTGTTTTTCTCCAGCAGCTCTCAGAACACTTTCCAGCACTATGACGCCTAGCTGGAAGGGAACTGGATTCCCTCTCTACTCTAGCATGGTCACTCTATGTCCTGTAGCTGCAAGCCTCCTGCTTATAATTATTATCATCAATTTAAAGATCTAGATTTAAAGGGTCCATTTAATAATAATTTTATGATCACTCATTGTAAGAGGATCTTCTTGTTAAATAGTGAATGAAGCATGGTGTATTATTCCAGGAGTTCTCATATTCAGGAGCTATTGTTTTCTTGATTATGCAAATAGAAAATTATGAAAAGGTTAATTTCTCCAACGTGAATATGGGAGGTCTGGTCCAACATCCAGTGTCATCTTAAATTTTCTTTCTTCCTTCCTTTCATTTCCTTCTTTTTCTTTGGTGTTTCATTGTGGAGGATTTTTTATCTTCTTTCTTGGGTTTATCACTATGTATTTTATATTTTTGAAACTATTTGAATGGGACTTTTCCTCTGATTTCTTTCTCACCTAATTCATTCTTAAAATATGGAATAAAAGCTACTGATTGTGTATCTTGCTACTCTGTTGAAAGTTTACTGGTGGAGTCTTTAGGGTCTTATAAAGTAGGATATTGCCACCTGCAAATAAGGATAATTTGACTTCATTATGATTTGTATTCCTTTTACTTCTCTTGTTCTAAGACTTTGAAAATTATTTTGAATAAGAGTAGAAAGAGTGGGTACCCTTTTTGCATTCTAGTTTTTAGAAGAAATGGGCTTAGCTTTTATACATTGAGTATACTGTAGACCTTTATTAGGCTGAGGTATGCGCATTCTATTTCTACTTTTGTTTCAGGACTTTTATCATGAAGGGATAATGAACTTTGTGGAAAGTCTTTTCTCTATCCCTTGAGATGATGATGCAATTTTTGTTCTTAGATCTGTTAATAATAATAAATTGGTATATGATCATGTTAATATGTTCTTGAACTCAATTTGCCAGAATCTTAGTTTTGTCCTTATCAACCTTTGCTGTTGTTGTAGAATGAGTTTGGTAGAATTCCCTTCAGAACTTATAAAAGTTTTGTCAACATAGATGTTTGTTCTTTTTCAAATATTTAGTTGACTTTGCTAGTGAATCTGTTTCTACACTTTTTGTCAGAAGACTTTATTACTACTTCAGTCTTGTTGATTGTTATAGATCTATTTAAGTTGTTTTCATATTCTTCATTTAATTTTAGCAGGCCATATACGTCTACGAATTCATCTATTTTTTTCTAGATTTTCAAGTTTCTTGGAAAATAACTTTCTAATGATTTTGCTTTCCTTTGGAAACTGTAGTAACTTTTCCTTTATCCATCTCATTTTTTAATCACTTTGTGACTTTTGCATATTTTTTGGTTAGTCTACCTTTTAAATCTTACTTTTCAAAGAACCTACTCTTTGATAGCTTTCATGTATTGCGCTTTTAGTCTCCATTCAATTACATTTTGCTTGATCCTTATAAATTTATTTTTGTTTATTTGAGAGTGACAGACAGAGAGAAAGAGGGAGAGAGATGGAGAGGGAGAGAGAGAGAATGGGCCAGCTGCAAACGAACACCAGATGCAAGCGCCACCTTGTGCATCTGGCTTACGTGGGTCCTGGGGAGTGGAGCCTCGAACCAGGGTCCTTAGGCATCACAGTCAAACGCTTAACCACTAAGCAATCTCTGTAGCCCCTTGATCCTTATTAATTTTTATCATGAGATGTTTTGGGCTCAGATTGTTCTTGTTTTTCTAGGACCTTGAGTTGCACCATTAGTTTGTTTATTTGAAAGATTTATAATTTTTTATAAAAGCACTCACAGCTATAAACTTTTAATTCATAATTGGCTTAGCTGCATCTCTAAAACTCTGGTAAGTTGTGGGTTTTGTTTTCATTTACTTATAGGAAGCTTTTCATTTCCTACTTAATTTCCTCAGTGACCACTGGTCATTTAATAGTGTGGTGCTCAATCTTCCTTTTAATATTTCATTTATTTATTTTGGGGGGGGGAAGGAGAGAATGGCCATGCCATGGCCTCTAGCTGCTGCAAATGAATTCCAGGTGCTTCTGGGTTACAAGGGTTCTGGAGAATTGAACCAGGGGTCCTTTGGCTTTGCAGGCAAATGCCTTAGCTGCCCAGCCATCTCTTCAGTTCTAGTCTTCCTGTATTTTTTATCTTCAGTTGATTTTTCTTGCTATTAAGCTTCAGCAGATATTTCCTGCTATTAAGTTTCAGTAAATTTTTCTTGCTAATGGGCTTCAGATTTATTGCACTATGGGCTGATAAGATACATTAAATTATTTTGAACCCTTTGGATTTCATAAGACATACTTATAGCTTTGAATATATTCTGGTTTGTAATGAAGGAGCCATGGGTTTCTGAAAAGAAAGTGCATTGCATTTCTGTTGGATGGAATATTTTGTATATATCTGTTAACTCCATTTGATCTATGGTGTAGGATAAATTTGAGGTTTCTTTGTTAATTTCTCATTTCCATGACCTATTTAGAAATGAGAATGGGACCTTGAAATCACTCTAACATAATATCAGGACCTGTGTGACCTTTTATGTCCATCAGTATTTGTTTTATGAAAGTGGGAGCCCAACATTTGGTACATATATATTTAAAATTATTATAATTTCTTGCCAAATTATTCCCTTTGTTGTGTGTAATGCTCCCTTCATCTTTTCTAATTTTGGTATGAAAGCTATTTATCAACTGTGAGAATAGCCATGCCAGCCTGTTTGTGTTTTCCACTTGCTTGATAGATTATTTCTTATCCTTTTCCTCTCAGGCTATGAATGTCTTCACCAGTGAGGTGTGTTTTCTAGAAACAGCAGATTTTTACCTGGTTTTTAATCCAGTCACTCTGAATCTCTTTTTTAGTAGTGCTTTTTATTTATTAATTAATTAATCAATTATTTTTAGTTTTAGCCATCTTGACTAGAGTAAGATGGAATATTAAAGTTATTTTAATTTGCATTTCCCTTATTGCCAGGGATGTTGAACATTTATTTAAATGAGTATATTGGACATTTTATTTCCTCCTTTGTGAATTCTGTATTCTGTTCTCTGTCCCATTTTTTTGAGTAGATTGTTTAATATTTATTTATTTATTTGAGAGGGGGAGAGAGAGAGGGAGAGAGAGGAAGAAGCAGAAAGAAAGAGAAAATGGGTGTGCCAGGGCTTCAAGCCACTGCAAATGAACTCCAGACACATGCACCCCTTTGTGCTAACGTGGGTCCTGGGGAATCGAACCAGGGTCCTTAGGCTTCAAAGGCAAATGCCTTAACTGCTAAGCCATTTCCCCAGCCCTGTTTAATTTTTTTGTTCATTTTTAAAAATTTATCTATTTGAGAGAGACAGATACAAAGAGAAAGGGAGAGAGAGAGAGAGAGAGAGAGAGAGAGAGAATGGGTGTGCCAGGGCCTATAGCCACTGCAAATGAACTCCAGACACATGTGCCCCCTTGTGCATCAGGCTAACGTGGGTCCTGGGGAATCGAGCCTAGAACTGGGTCCTTAGGCTTCACAGGCAAGCGCTTAACTGCTAAGCCATCTCTCCAGCCCCTGTTTAATTTTTTATTGCTTAGTTTTTTGAGTGCTTTGTAGATTCTAGATTTTAGGCCTTTATTGGAGCTATACCTGGTGAAGATTTTCTCCCATTCTGTGGGTTGTCTTTTGAATATGTTTATGGTATACATGTTTGTACAAAAGCGCTTTAGTTTCATGAGATCCCACTAGTTGAGAGCTTATTTTATTTCATGAGCTACTAGGGTCCTGTTCAGGAAGACTTTCCCTATGCCTGTATCTTGGAGAGTTCTTCCTACTTTTTTCCCAATCATTTTAGAGATTCAGGTCTTATATTAAGGTCCTTAATTCATTTGGACTTGATTTTTCTGCATGGTGAAATTCTGGGGTCTAGATTCATTTTCTACATGTAGATATCCAATTTCTCCAGCAACATTTGTTGAAAATATTATCTTTTCTCCAGTGCGCATTGTTGTCTCCTTTTTAAAGATCCAGAACCATAACTACTTGAACTAAGGCCTAGATCTTCTATTCAGTTCCAGTCTATTTTTTTTCTTTTGCCAGTATCATGCTGTTTTTTATTACTATGGCTTTGCTGTATAATTTGAAGTCAGGTAAGGTGATACCTCCTATAGTGTTTCTTTTTCTCAGGATACTTTTGGATATCAGAGTTCTTCTTTAGTTCTATATCAATTTTGAAACAAATTTTTCCATCTATGTGAAGAAAGTTGCTGCAATTTAATTGGTATTGCATTAAATCTTTAAATTGTGTTTGGTAGAATGGCCATTTTTACCATGTTGATTCTTCTGATCCATAAGCACGGGCAGTCTTTCCATGTTCTCATATCCTCCTGTTTTCTTAAATCTTCTCATAAAACATATTCCTTCCAGTGGGCTTCTGTTTGAGACTGCCTTCTTCCTCTAATTTGCCACTACTCCTTTCAGTATCTTTTGTAGTCCTGGCTTAGTGGTTATGATATGTCATAGATTGTATTTGTCTTTAAATGTCTGCATATCTCCATAAATTTCAAGAGATAGCTTTGCTCGATATAGCAGACTTTGTTGGCAGCTGTTCACTTCCAGGGCTTGAAATAAGTCATGTCCATGCTTTACTTGCTTTTAGCATTACTGAGGATAATGCATTGTTATTTTGATGTATTGTCCCTTAAAGCCTTAAATACTATTTCTTTGCTTTGAATTTTTGACATTTTCACTATAATATGTCATGGAAAGTTCTTAGCTGGCTATGTCTATTTGGGGTTCTAAATACTTCTTTTGGGATCTGAGGATATATTTTGGTTGGTAGAGTGTTTACCTAGCATTCATTGGGGCCAGGACATTTATCCCCAGCACTACACAAATCAGTGATGGTGGCACAGGTCTGTAATCTCAGCACTTCTGAGTTAGAGACAGATGAATCAGAAGTTCAGGGTCAGCCTGAGCTTGGGAGTTTGAGGGCAGCCTGGGATATATGTGACCCTGTTTCAAATAAATAAATACCTAGTGTGTTTCAGTGTATAACTCTTTTTGTAGATTTTAGAAGTTTTCTGATGTAATGTCATTGAATAGGATACTGTTTATTCCTGCTCTTTCTTCTTGTTGTGGAGTCTTAGGATTGTTCTCATTCCAGAATTCTTTGACATTATAGTCATGGTTTCCCTCAGTCCTTTTTGGTATTGAATTTAGTATTTCTTCAACGATATCCTCCATCTGTGATGTTCTTTCTTTTGCTTTGTTAGGTGTACTGGTGATGCTTTTCACTGGGTTTATTTGCTTCAGTGAGTTTTTCATTTCTATCATTTCTCTATATTTTTTAATTCAAATTTCTTTGCTGAAATTTTCTCTTATGTTTCATCTATGTGAGTATTTTTTAAATCTCTTTTACTATTTTACCTCTAGATTGATAACTTTCCTCTCAGATCCTGGATTGAATTCCTCTGTTGTTGGAATCTTCTTTCAGATCACTGATCACTTCTACTAGACCCAAATCTTCACCTAGTGCTTTACTTATTTCAGCTTTTTTTCCAGTAGTTGAGGAGTGATGGTCTTTTTAGAAGTTCTGTTCCCATGATTTTGTAATGGGTTTTGCTTCTCTGTGTTTCAGTTTGTGCATCTGTTAATTTAGATATGTACTCTGTTTATAAGGTGGGATCTTCTTATTGACCAGCCCACTCTTGAAGGTTCAATATCCAGCCCTAATTTGTGAGGAGAAACAAACTGAATTTGGAAACTGCATTGGTCCCTCAGCCCTTCCAGGAAACTCTATGGCTGAAGCTCTCACTAGTTTACTTCTGGCTATTTTTTATTTCCTGAAAATTTAAGTACTCTTTTCTTGCTTTTGTGTGTCTTGGAACTTCGTCCTGTTCTTGGCGAAAACAGAGTTTGTGTTTTCTATACTGATTGTCCTTCACAAGCTTGTCATCCACCACCTTATCTTGTTCCAGATGTTAAACAAAGGCACCCACTAGTACACCAACTTACCCTGATGTTCCAGATATGAAATCAGATTGTTATGGGACCATGGCTACCAATAAAGCTGATAAAGAAAATTCCCCATCCCTGTTTAGAGCTGGTTAGGTTAGAGGACATACACTTAGGATAACAAATGGGTTCATAGACTTCATGTGTTCAAGGTGGCTAGGGTAGAACAAGCCTTAGAAGAGGCAAGTTCTAGAAGGGGAATCCTGTCAGGGGAAATTAAAATGTATTTTCAGATGTCAGTTTCCTTGCCATCTTTGACACAGTCCATGAGAATGCCTGGATGATATACTATTGGATATAAAAATAAAGTCTAAACTAGGCACCTGTTTCCCCGTAGAACAAGGCCAAGAAACCTTCAGAAATTCTTCCTTTTGAATTTAAAGGTTTCTAGGCAAGGTCTCTAAGTTATCTTTATTATTATTTTTATTTTTTTATTTTTTATTTATTTTATTTTTTTTATTCTTTATTAGTTAGTTTTGTATTCAGCAAATACAGTCAGTTTGGTACCATTATTAGGCTCATCCGTGACCTACCCCCTCCCCTTGGCCCCTCCTTGTTGAGGTATACTGGTCATGCATTGTGGACTTAGCCCACAGTTATGGGTAAGCTAAATGTCTCTACATATCATGACCCAAAATGTGGCTCTGACATTCTTTCCGCCCCCTCTTCCGCAAAATTACCCTGAGCCATGTTGGGTTCATTTTTGGTCTGCTTCAGTGATGAGCTGTTGGGGGCCTCTGAGGCTCTGGCTCTCTGATTTGGTAGGAGGTGATTTTTCTCTGTGCTGATCTCCTTCCCCCTTGGGCTGGTATCCGGTTCATCAGGAAAACAGCACCCTTGCTTGTTTCTCCAATTTTTCTTAGTTTCAGCCGGGGCCCTTTTGAGGTATGATGGGGTGGCTCTCTCCTTAGGATCTACATCTATATGTAAAAGAGAAGCAGATTCTCCAACGGAGAGTAAGTTAGCATCAGGACAAATGAGATAAATCTTTCTTTTTTTTTAATAGAGAATTTAATAGGTGTAGGCCATCCTGTAGCCAACAATTGATGGTAGCTTGATATTGGAGAGTGGGCTTATGTTTGGATATAGTTCTGACTGGTTTCCCAGCTCGAGTTATGGGTCCCATACCAGTGAGGGGATCAGTTAGCCGAACTGAGATCAGTTGGTTCCCCACCATGGCTGTGTGCCACCACTGCACTTGTGTGGGCATCATAAGAAGTTATTCGCTGCTAAGTAGGTTAGACCATGCATTGCTTCGACAGATATTGGTCATTTCCCCCCAGTAGCCCATGTAGCACCTTCTGGCACTAGACGCGCTGACTGTCTGGGGACTGACTCTCTTCCAACTTCCAGCCATGCCATTCTAATTTGCATGTCAATCACATAAGGTGTCTTCAGCAGTAGGGTCTTACCAGTAGCCTTTGGTGAGTCACCAAGTACTCTGACAGAAATCTGTCTCTCGTTTAGGAAACCTTGTAGGTCTCTCGATCAAAAGCTCCTTGTGGATGATAGCCCCAATTTTTTTTCTGTGATTGGGTAAGTTCACTGAGAATGATCTGTTCCAGGTACAACCATTTTTCCTCAAATTTCATTGTGTCATTTTTTCTTACTGCTGTATAGAATTCCATTGTGTAGACATACCACATCTTAGTTATCCATTCTTCTAGTGATGGACATCTGGGTTGATACCACCACTTAGCTATTACAAATTGAGCTGCTATAAACATGGTTGAGCAAATCTCTATAGCCTGTGGTTTGAAGGTTTTACGGTAGATGCCCAGTAAGGGAATAACTGGGTCTGTTGGTATCTCTATACTCAGCTTTTTCAGAAGTCTCCATATTGCTTACCAAAGTGGTTGTACCATCCTACATTCTGACCAACAGTGGATGAGTGTTCCTACTTCTCCACATCCCCACCAGGATTTATTTTTATTTGATTTTCTGATGTTTGCTATCCTTACTGGGGTAAGGTGGAATCTCATAGTTGTTTTAATTTGCATTTCTCTGATGATTATGGATGATGAACATTTTCTTAAGTGTATGTTTGCCATTTCTATTTCTTCCTCTGTGAACTGCCTGTTCAGCTCTTTGCCCCATTTTGTGAATGGGGTGTTTGACTTATTACTGTTTAGATTTTTGAGTTCTTTGTATATTCTAGAGATTAGGCCTCTATCAGTTGGATAACCCGCAAATACTTTCTCCCATTCTGTGGGTAATCTATTGGCTTTGCTTATTGTATGCTTATCTGTAAAGAAACTCTTCAGCTTCATGTGATCCCATAGGTTGAGTGACGGTTTAAGTTCCTCAGCTACTGGTGTGTTGTTCAGGAAGTCTTTTTCCATTCCTATATCATGGAAAGTACTTCCTAAATTTTCTTCCGGTAGTATACAAGTTTCTTATCTTATATTGAGATCTTTGATCCATTTGGACTTGAGTGTGGTGCATGGTGAAATGTGTGGATCAAGTTTCAGTTTCCTGCATATGGTTTTCCAGTTTGTCAAGCACCATTTGTTGAAGATGCTGTCTTTTTTCCAGCCTATATTGTTTGGGCCGTTATCGAATATGAAGTAGCTATAGTTGCTTGACCCAAAGTCTGGGTCCTCAAGTCTATTCCATTGATCTATACTCCTGTTTTTATGCCAGTACCATGCTGTTTTTATTACTATGGCTTTGTAATATAGCTTTAGATCAGGTATGGTGATGCCTCCAGAGGTATTTCTTTTGCTGAGGATATGTTTGGAAATGAGAGGCCTTCTGCCTGTCCATATGAAATTTGAGATCATTTTTTTCTATCTCTGTGAAGAACACTGTAGGGATTTTAATTGGAATTGCATTAAATCTGTATATTGCCTTTGGTAGGATTGTCATCTTCACAATGTTAATTCTGCCTATCCAGGAACATGGGAGGTCTTTCCATTTTCTCAGGTTGGCCTCAATTACTTTTTTGAGTGTTTTTAGGTTTTCGTTATGTAGATCTTTCACTTCCTTGGTTAATGTGATTCCAAGGTATTTTATTATTTTGTTGTTGTTGTTGCAATTGGAAATGGGACTATGTCCCTTATTTCTTTCTCTGTATCTTTGTCATTTGCATAAAGAAGGCTAATGATTTTTGTGCATTGATTTTGTATCCTGCTACTTTGCTATAGGAGTTAATCACCTTCAGGAGTTTTGGGATGGAGTCTCTCGGGTGTCCTACATATATAATCATGTCATCAGTGAATAAAGCTAACTTAACTTCTTCCTTTCCAAATTGTATCCCTTTCATTTCCTTCTCCTGTCTTATTGCTTGAGCTAGGACTTCCAGTACTATATTGAAAAGCAGAGGTGAGAGTGGACAACCCTGTCTTGTTCCTGAGCCTTAATGGGAATTCCTCCAGTCTCTCTCCATTAAGTATTATTTGGGCCTTAGGAGCTTCATATATTGCCTTTATTAGGTTAAGATATGAACCAACCATGCCAACTCTCTCCAATGTTTTGAACATGAAGTGATGTTGAATCTTGTCAAAGGCCTTTTCTGCATCTATCGAAATGATCATGTGGTTTTTATGTTTAACCTTGTTTATGTGGTGTATTACATTGACAGATTTCTGAATGTTGAACCACCCCTGTGTTCCTGGAATGAATCCCACTAGGTCAACGTGGATAATGCTTTTGATGTGTTGTTGGATTCGATTTGCAAGGATATTGTTTAGGATCTTTGCATCTAAATTCATCAGGGAAATAAGCCGGTAGTTTTCTATTCTTGAGTCATCTCTGCCTGGTTTGGGAATTAGGGTGATGATAGCTTCATAAAAGGAGTTGGGTAGCTTTCCCTGTTCAACAATTGTGTGGCACAGTTTGAGGAAGATTGGTGTGAGTTCTTCCATGAAGGTTTGATAGAATTCAGCTGAGAAGCCATCTGCTCCTGGACTCTTCTTTTTTGGGAGGTTTTTTATTACTTTTTCAATCTCCATGAGTGTGATGGGTTGATTGAGGTGATTAATCTGCTCTGAGTTTAGCTTTGGTAGATGCTATGCTTCCAAGAATTTATCCATCTCCTCCACATTATCCAGTTTTGTGGAGTAGAGGTTTTTGAAATAAGTCCTGATGATTCTCCCAATTTCACTTATGTCTGTTGTAATCTCTCCTTTTTCATTTTGAATTTTGTTAATTTGAAGCGTCTGCTTTTTTTGCTTGATCAGATTGGCCAGGGGTTTGTCAATCTTGTTTATTTTTTAAAAAATCAGCTCTTTGTTTTGTCAATTGTCTTGTTTCCTTCGTTTCCAGTTCATTGATTTCTGCTCTGATTTTAATTATTTCTTTCCTTCTGCAGCTCTTTCGGTTGGATTTTTCTATTTTTTCCAGTGCCTTTACGGTGGATGGTTAGGTCATTGATTTGGGACCTTTCTGTCTTTTTTATGAAGGCATTGAGTACCATGAATTTTCCCCTGTGGACCGCCTTCATTGTGTCCCATAAGTTTTGGTACGATGTGTTCTCATTTTCATTCAATTCCAGAAATTTTGCAATTTCATTTTTTATTTCATCCACTATCCATTTACTGTTTAAAAGGGTGCTGTTCAGTTTGCAGGTGCCATTGGGATTCTTGGTGGGTCTTTTTTTTGTTGTTGTTGATTTCCAGCAATATAGTATTGTGATCTGATATCATGCAGGGAATTATGTCAATCTTCCTAAATATGTGGAGGCAGTCTTTGTGACCCAGTATATTGTCTATTTTAGGGAATATTCCATGGGCTGCTGAGAAGAATGTGTAATCTGTAGATGTCTGTTAGGTCTAAGTGATCTATCATTTTGTTGAGCTCTCTTACTTCCCTGTTGAGTTTCTGTTTGGATGATCTGTCTATTACTGATAATGGTGTATCGAAGTCCCTAGCTATGATGGTGTTTGTGGTTATTTCTGTTTTATTGTCAAGTAGGTTTTGTTTTATGAACTGTGGTGCCCCTGTGTCTGGTGCATACATATTTATGATTGTAATATCCTCTTGATGGATCATTCCCTTGATAAGTAGGAAGTGGCCTTCCTTGTCTTTTGTGATTATTTTTGGTTTGAAGTCTATTTTATCCGATATTAATATAGCTATGCCTGCTTGTTTTTTATTCCCATTTGCTTGGAATATTGTTTTCCACACTTTCACCCTGAGGAGATGTCTGCCTTTAATGGTGAGGCTGGGTTTCTTGAAGGCAACAGTTTGAGGGGTCTAATTTTTTGATCCATCCTGTTAACTTGTGTCTCTTGATGGGTGAATTAAGGCCATTAATATTTAGGGTAATGACTGTGAGATTTGATTTGATCCTTGCCATATTGTAGTGGTAAATGTGTGTTGGTGCTTTCATGGACGTTGAAGTTTTTTGTGCCTAATCTGAGTTTGGTTGTTGTGATCTGCTTCTTGTAGGCAATTGTGTTTGATTATTTGTTTCTTCTCTGTGGAGAATTTCCTGAAATACTCTCTGTAGGTTTGGTTTTGTGTTCATATAATTGTAAAGCTGAGTTTGTCGTGGAATGTTTTTCTTTCACCATCTATTGTTAGGGATACTTTTGCTGGGTAGAGTAGTTTGGGTTGGAAGCCATAGGTTCTTAGACTTTGCAGTGTTTCATTCCAGGCCCTTCTAGCTTTCAGGGTTTCCATTGAGAAGTCTGAAGTAATTCTGATGGTGTTACCTTTGAAGGTGGTGTGCTGTTTTTCCCTATCTGCTTTTAGGATTTTCTCTTTGGTGTCAATGTTTAGAGTCTTAATGATAATACGTCTTGGAGAGTTTCTCCTTTGGTCTAGTCTCTTTTGAGTTCTGTTGGCTTCTTGTATCTTGATGGGCCTTTCTTTTAAGAGACTGGGGAAGTTTTCTTCAATTATTTTGTTAAATAAGTTCTCCATGCCTTTGATCTGAATTTCTTCTCCTTCTGATATTCCAATGATCCTGATATTAGGACGTTTAACTGTATCTCACAATTCTCTCGTGTTCTGTTCACAGGATCTTTTGAACTTACTGAAATTTTTGAACTCTCTAACTGTTTCTTCCATCTTGTCTTCCAGATCAGAGTTTCTATCCTCCACTTGGCTGACTCTATTCTTGAGAGCTTCTAGCGAGTTTTGGACTTGTTCAATTAAGTTTGCATTTTCTATTACTTTTCTATGTATAATTTCCATCCCTCTGTCAAGCTCCCTTTTCACATCATTTTCTGATTTTCTTGATGATTCTTGGAGTTCTTCCTTCCATTTCTTTATGTCTTCATTTAGCATGGCCAGCTGATTTTTAAGGTCTTCTTTTTTTTTCACTCTCCCTCAAATCTCTTAACTCTCTTTGAACTCCTTCCAATTTCTTATCTATTAGTTCTAGTTTAGTGATGGCAGCATCCACACGATTGTAGGCCCTGTGTTGCTTCCCTGCCAGTTCTAGCAGTAGGTTGGTCAGGGTTTCATTGCTCATAGCTTCAATTTGTTGTTCTGGTCCTATTGGTTCTTCTATGTTTTGGTTAGATGTATTCATTGTGGAATGTGTGATCTATCTGGATTTTCTTGCATTTGATTTTCAATGTTATTTCTTTTGCGTTGTGTTCTGCCCATGACAGTGTATGGGCATGTAGGTGGGTGTATCAACCTGGGCTAAAGCACAATGGGAATCTTATGCAACCTGGGGAAGTTGCCCAGCAGCCTGGGATTTGGTTCTCACTTGCCAAAGCTGCCTATCTACTGCATGGCAGGGGCGCCAAAGTTGCTTGAGTTCTCAAGCGGTAATGTGCCAAAGCTGCCTGAGTTCGAGCTAGGAGTGGAACTGAGGCACCAAGCACTGAAGCAGCTCGAACTCTGGCTGGGAACGCTGGGAAGCAGAAGCAGTCTGCGCTCCCCCACCACAGGACAATGGCAGACGGCCAGTGTGGCAGACAGGTAGGGGATGGCACCTGAGCTGGCGCAAGCAAGAGACACAGTCTGGGCTTGTGTGGCACCTGCTGTGGGACTGGGCTTGCTCAGTAAGTGGGCGAGTGGACGAGAGTGCGGAGCAGTCTAAGCTTCCGCACGCAGGGAACAATCAGCGCGCAATGGAAGTGGTGGCAGCTGGCGCCGCAGCGGCAGCAGCGGCAGTACTGTGAACACGGTGGTTATTTGGGAGAGGGGTGGGCTACCCGCCTGCCAGGGGATCCGTGATTCCCTGTTCCCCGCCTCTGTGCTCTCCCAGATTTCTCTCCCCTAAAAAGCACTATGTACCCTTAATATCTTGCCTTTCTTTTCCAGGGATTTGCAGTGCAGCTATGCCCGTCGCCATCTTGGCCGGAAGTCCTCTATTATTTTTTTTAATCTGTGATTTTCCACACCTGTTTTAAAAGAATCATAGGTTTTTGTTAGTACTTTTGAATTACTTTTCATTTAATTAAACAGTTACTGAATGTATACAATGTTCCAAGCAGCATGGGAGAAAGTAAATGACAAAAACAAAAAAAAAATTTATTGTCAGTTGGCGTATTAGTCAGGGTTCTCTACTGGAACAGAACTGCTAGAATGAATTATTTTAAAAAGGGGATTTGTTGGATCAGCTTACAGTAGTCTAATAGCAGTAGCAGGCCTGACAATTACCGAACCTGGTAGCTGCTCATTCCTCATGGCCAGATGCCTCAGCAGTCCTGACCCAGCACTGCAGATGGTGCCAGAAAGCCTGGAGGCTTCCTGAGGAGCTGCTGGGTTGTGATCCACGGGGGTCTTCGGTTGATGCTGGTCTTTAGTCTGCACTGAACTTAAATCCACGCTAGAAGGTAGCGAGCAGATCCGGCAGCCAAGTGGAAGGAAGGGAGGAAAGAAGGAAGGGACTCTTTTTACCCAGAGCTTCCTTGTATCAAGTCCCACTCTGGGTGGGGCTGCCCATTCTGGGGGAAGGGCTCCCCCTGGGGAAAAGACTTCCTCCTTTAGTTGATCCTTCCTAGAAGCAACCTGTGGATTACTAAACACATCAAGTTGACAACGCCTTAACTCTCACAAGTCCACCCCTTGTCAATTTGGCATCAAATCATGTCTACTTACATCATACTTAATTTTCAAATGAAAACAGTAACAAGCTCATCATTCCGCCTAACATGGCATAACTATCCCATGTACAACCGGAACTGCAAAATCTTCCCCCCAACACAAAGCTTAGTCTCTAATATAATGGGTCTAATATAAATTAAACAGTTAGCTAATGATATAATCATAATATTTGTGTAGATACATACAAACACTCTGTTATCAAGGCAGGACAGGAACATTGCAATCACAATCCTCATTTCTGTAACTGGCCACGTGGCCTTAGCTGGTATTTGTATCTGCCTTCTTCTACTACCCATTCTGTATTTCCTCCACCTTCAGCAAGCACATCAGCAGGTCTTGGTTCTTTACCTGGAGGGGTAACCCATACCTTCATTCCTGAAGGATCTGGCCCATTTATCACACTACTTCTATTGGGTTGTTGCAGTCGTCCATTGACTTTGACAACAGGACAGGGTAACACTTAACAGATGCCCTAAAGGATCTCCTGCACTCCAGGCATACTCTTCCTTACCTCCATTGTGGACAAGTAGTCCAATTTCCCCCTGGTAATCTGAATCAATCACCCCTGCTATCACTGTAACTCCTTTCTCAGCCTGTTCATTCAAGGGCATTAGGAGCCCAAAGTGACCAGGGGGAAGTCTTAGCTTCCAGCTCAATGGAATGTTTTTTGTGTCTCCTGGCAAAAGCACTGCCCTCTCTGGGACCAAGACTTATAGACCAGCAGAGCATAAGGTTGTGGGAACAGGAAGCAAAAATCTAGCTAATGGGTCACTTGGCTTGATGGTAAGTGGGACAATTCCCATTTCCACCCCTTGATTCTTGGACCTGTGAATCCGAGCTATAGGAGAAACAGTACCATATATAGGACGCTGATTCAGAGCATATACAGCCTGCTGGAGAACACTCCCCCAGCCCTCCAAGCTATTGCCACCTAGTTGGTGCTGTAGCTGTTTCTTCAAAAGGCCATCCCACCATTCTATCAAGTCAGCTGCTTCAGGATGGTGGGGCACATGGTAAGACCAGTGAATTCCATGATCATGAGCCCACTGCCATACTTCCTTGGTAGTGAAGTGAGTTCCTTGGTCAGAAGAAATGTTGTGTGGAATGCTATGATGGTGAATAAGGCATTCTGTAAGCCCATGGATGGCAGTTTTGGAAGAAGCACTATGTGCAGGAAAGGCAAATGTATACCCAGAATAAGTGTCTGTTCCAGTAAGGACAAAAACGCTGCCCTTTCCATGATGGAAGAGGTCCAATGTAGTCAACCTGCCACACTAGGTTGCTGGCTGGTCACCCTGAGGAATACTACCATATCGGGGGCTCAGAGTTGGTCTCTGCTGTTGGCAAATTTGGCACTCAGCAGTAGCTGTAGCCAGGTCAGCCTTAGTTAGTGGAAGTCCATGTTGTTGGGCCCATGCATAGACTGCATCTCTGCCACCATGGCCACTTTGTTCGTGGGCCCATTGGGCAATGACAGGGGTGTCTGAGGAAAAAGGTTGACCACTATTCACAGAATGGGTCAGCTTATCTACTTGATTATTAAAGTCATCCTCCAATGAGGTCACCTTCTGATGAGCATTAACACGGGACACAAGTATCTTTATATCCTTTGCCCATTCAGAGAGTTCTACCCACTGTCATTCTCCAGGATCCATCTGTCTTCTGAACAGACCAAATAGGAGAGTTAAAGGGAGATGTGGTGGGAACCACCACCCCTGCATCCTTCAAGTCCTTCGTAGTGGCATTAATTTCTTAAATCCCTCCAGGGATGCGATACTGTTTTTGATTCACTATTTTCCCTGGTGGTAGGAGCCTGAATGACTTCCATTTGGCCTTTTCAACCATAATAGCCCTCTCACTCCACAAGTCGGGGAACCAATGTGAGGGTTCTGCCAACTCCTAAGTATATCTATTCCAATTATGCATTCTGGGATTGGAGAAATAACTACAGGGTGAGTTCAGGGACCCACTGGACCCACTGTCGGTCTAACATTTGCCAAAACTCCATTGATCACCTGACCTCCATAAGCACCTACTTTAACTGGAGGGCCATGGTGCTTTTTGGGGTCTCCTGGAATCAATGTCAATTCAGAGCCAGTGTCCAGTAGGCCCCAAAAGGTCTGATTATTTCCTTTCCCCCAGTGTACAGTTACCCTAGCAAAAGGCCGCAGGTCCCTCTGAGGAAGGATAGGTGTAAGTTTAATATTGAAACTTTTGGCAGTTGCAGGAGGGTCCTTCCTCAAGGGGACCCAGCCACCCCTTCAATCAAGGGGCTCAGGATCTGTAAACTGGCTCAAGTTTGGAAACTGATTAAGAGGTCTTGATTCTCTGTCGCTATAATTCAAAGTGGCTTTATGTTCCCTTGCTCTGGAACTTTTCTGCTACTACAGATCAAGAAGAAATTCAGTAGGCTTCTTATCTATTTGACTTCTGGGAACACCATGATTAATCAGCCAATTGCAAAGGTCCATACGAGTCATACCTATATGTGCATAATTTTGCCTACACTGTCTATTACGAAAAACACATTCACCCCGCCTTTGGCGATTCAGCACTGCCACTTGGCCCTTGTTACCCCGAGATCCAGTTATGCCCATTGCATCTAAATTACCTAATGCAGCAACTGCAGCTCCCACTGTGAGGTCTTCTTTACATAAAAGAGCAATGATGGGAGACTTTAAGTATGCTGGCGCCCCCCTCACAAATCTGTTTCTTATAGTCTTAGTGAAGGGCACATCTTCTGGACGCTTCCATTGTGGGGGCAAAGATGAGTTTACATGGCAAATCCACTCCAGCATTCCAAGTTCTCTGAGCTTTTTAATCCGTTCATTGACATTGAGCCAAGGGATATCAGGCAGCTCGAGCTCATTCACAGTAGGCCATCTTTGGATTCATACTTCAGCCAACCAATCAAACTCTTGGCACCCCTTCCAACAGCATGAGCTGCATTGTTAAATCTAAAATCTTTGCTCAATGGGCCTATTAAAGTAAATTCAGCCTGATCTAATCTTATGTTCCTTCCTCCATCATCCCACACTCTTAAAATCCATTCCCACACATATTCCCCATGCTTCTGCCTGTACAAGTTAGAAAACTCCTGAAGTTCTTTAGGGGTGTACCTCACCTCTTCCTGTGTCACACTTTCTGTCTCACCTTTAGGGGCCTGCCTAGCCTTCCCTCTGATTATAGGCCTAGAGGCAAAGATGGGTGGGAACTGAGAAGCACCAGCACTTCCTGCTGATTCCCCAGACAAAGAGGGATGAATTCCCTCAGGCAAGGGTGGGGAGGGTAATACCTCAATATGTGGGGGTGGGGATACAACTGCTGCTAAGGGAGGGCAGGTCATATTTTCATCCAAAACATCTTCTTCAGAATCTAACACTTCGATGTCCCCAGGTTCTTCAAGGTCTTCCCACACATCAGCATCCCAAGTCACAGGATCCCACTCTTTTCCAATCAGTGCCCTCACTTTAACTTCTGACAGTTGGTGAGGCTGGGATTTGAGTTTACATTGCAAATTAGCCAATCTCACAATGAGAGCTTGGGTTTGGTTTTCTGCAATCTCAGCCCTGTTCTGACTAGAGAGGACACTCTCCTCCAGGGCACCTTTAGAAACCTTGAGATCATGTATGTCGGTCTCAGGCTTAGAATTTTCCTTTTTGAGCTTCTGCTGTTCCGCCACTAGTTTGTCCAGAGATGCTAAAAGAAACCAACCAGCCTCATCGTTGGAATTACTTTTCCACAAATACTCAAATGTTTTAAATACAGAGTCACTAAATTCCTCACTCTTCACAACACATGACTCAGGGTCACCAAATACATCTATCTCATGGAGTTCTTGAAATAGTGCACACCATAGATTATTAGTGCCCCCCTTATTTCCAGGAAAAGCGCTCTCCTTATCACCAGTAGGGCCTTTAGCAGCATTGAAAGTGGAGAGCCAACCCCAGATAGCACTAAGCCTACTAGAGAAACCCATCCTTACAATTCTGTTTCTCTAGAACCACTCCTGGTACCAAGTTCTGTATCAGACAGCTTCAGGTTCGCTGAGATAAACTTCCAGACCTGGCACAGTTATGGAGGAAGGGATATTTATTGAACCTTGCAGATCCAGGGGAAGTTCCATAATGGCAGAAGAAGCCATTCACAGGACCAAGCAGAGAGAGAAGTATAAGCCTAAAGGTCAAAAGCCACAGCACACTTCAGGAACTCCAGCTAGGCACACTTTGCATATCTTTAGATTGAAATCTGAAACCCACCCCCACACCTTAAGATCCACACAATGGCACTGACTCCAGCCAGGTGGCTGCAGAGGCAAGCTACAAACAAACAACTCAATATATTGGGGGCCATCTATTTTATTCAAAACACCACATTCCACCCCGGGCCCCCAATAGATTTATAACCATTACACATTGTAAATTTTACTCAGTTCAATTTCAAAGGTACCCACAGTCTTGACCAATTTAAGATATGAAGACCTGTAAAATCAAACAAGTTAAACATTTCTAACATATAAAGGCACAGAGTAAACATTTTCAACTGGTATTAGGCATAGCAAGGAGAGACTAAAACAATGCAAACTCAACCACCATCAAACTTCTGCAGTTCAAGTTCAATATATTCAGAGACTAACAACCTCCAGACTTTCCAATTCTGTCCCTCCAGCTGGGCAGAGTAGCCTGGAAACACTTCCATCCCAGGCCAACAATGCGCTCTATGGTAGTGCTTGCATAGTCCTGGTATAAACAAAACATCTTCAGGTCTTCATGGAAACCACGGTCCATCTTAAAGGCTCTTTCAGCCTATCAGGGCATCATGCCCTGCCTCATACTGCATCTCAGCAGCAGCTGCTCCAACCATGGGCAATTCATGACCACTCCTCACATTTTCCAAAGGCTCTTTCAGCCTATCAGGGCATCAGGCCCTACCTCATGCTGCATCTCAGTGTGAAAGGCCAAATATAACCATTTTAAGTAGAAAGGCTCAGGCCTGATTTAGATAGAGAACTAGCAGGCTAATGTGCTGACCTCTGCTTCTGTAAACTTTGCTTTCTTGCTCAATTGCTGCCTTTCTCCCTAAAATTTCTGGGGAATCTCCATTTCAAAGATGTTGCAGAAACACTCCACTGCGGAGGCCTCCAGCCTCTGACCACCTGCTTAGATAAGAAACTGAGGAATCTCCACTTCAAGGAAGTCATAAAGTACCACTGTTTACTTAGCCCATCACAATGGAGATTACCTCATCTGCCTGGAGTGCCCCTAGCTCCTGCCCCCAACTCTAGCTCCTGCCCCCAACTTTGCCTGCTGAAACCCCAAACCAATCAGGACTGTTTAAATCAACCAATCATGTATCTATCCCCTACTTCTTTGTTTGAATTCCTATATGAACCCCTTCCCCCAAAAGGAAGGGGCTCTTTCCCTTACTACCACTGTGCTGGACTATAGGGATGGAGCCCAGGCCTAGGCTTGCAATAAAGAAAGCTGTTGCTTTTACATTTGAGTGTCTCAGCTTCTGTGGCGGTTCTCTGGGTGACTCCTGGGTGACTGGGGGTCTTGGCGCCTGGTCAGGGGTCTTGGCACAACAAGCGGCAGCTCCTGGAAGCATGTGCAACTCACGACCAGTCCTCCCATTTTTCATGCTTCTGAAACCAATACCAGGTGTGCAGGACACAGCCATATTCTTAATTCACAGATGCAATAAATCATAACCTTGAAAAGCAGGTTCCTTCTCCAGTTAACTCTTTCCAAAAGAGTTTGCATTTCTATGAGAGTCCTTCCTCAGGCATCCTTTCCATTCTTTTAATGTAAAGCAGTTGGACCATCTTCCTTCAAGATTGCTAATGTGTTTGACAATAGGAGATTCAGTAACCTAAAACCAGTCTCAGTGCCTATAATTTTAACTTGCTTAAAGTTTTCCATATTAAAATCTTAAATCTATCAGTCCAATATATTTAGCCAAGCACATCCATCCATTACAAATTTAACCTTGATCAAACTCTCTAGGCCTGGGCCTGGGCCCAGGCAGCAGTACACAGCCAGCCCTTATGCCAGTAGCCCAGTTCCAACAAAGTCCTCTGCAGTCTTTCCTTCCCCTTAGAAAGCTCATAAGCCAAGCCTCGAAGTTCAATGCTGTCTGCACTTAGCATTCTCAGACTCTCATCAGAATACTCCATAAAACTTGACTTACCACTCCAGAAGACATCTTCAATTGCAAGCACCAAGTCCATGTCTATTCCTCCAAAACAAAGGTTCCAAAAGATCAACATCCACAAGGCCAGGTACATCTCAGCCCACTCCTCGGTACCAAGTTCTGTATTAGTCAGGGTTCTTCAGAGGAACAGAACTGCTAGAATGAATTATTTTTAAAAGGGGATTTATTGGATCAGCTTACAGTAGTCCAATAACAGTAGCAGGCCCGAGAATCACTGAACCTGGTAGCTGCTCAGTCCTCGTGGCCAGATGCCTCAGCAGTCCCGACCTGCCACTGCAGATGGTGCCAGAAAGCCTGGAGGCTTCCTGAGGAGCCTCTGGGTTTCGGTCCATGGGGTTCTCTGGTAGATGCTGGTCTTTAGTCTGCACTGATCTTCAATACACGCTGGAAGGTAGTGAGCAGCTCCAGCAGCCAAGTGGAAGGAAGGGAGGAAAGAAGGAAGGGACTCTTTTTACCCAGAGCTTCCTTGTATCTAGTCCCCCTCTGGGCAGGGCTGCTCATTCTGGGGGAAGGGCTCACCATGGAGGAAAGATTTCCTCCTTTAGTTGATCTTTCCTAGAAGCAAACTGTGGATTAATAAACAAATCAAGTTGTCAACACCTTAACTATCACAGTTGATATCTCTATAGTCAGCTTTTTCAGGAGTCTCCATATTGCTTTCCACAGTGGTTGTACCATCTCACATTCCCACCAACAGTGGATGAATGTTCCTACTTTTCCACATCCTCACCAGCATTTATTTTCATTTGATTATTGATGTTTCCTATCCTTATTGGGGTAAGGAGGAATCTCATAGTTGTTTTAATTTGCATTTCTCTGATGATTAGGGATGATGAACATTTCCTTAAGTGTGTGTTTGCCATTTGTATTTCTTCCTCAGTGAACTGCCTGTTCAGCTCTTTGCCCCATTTTTTGAGTGGAGTGTTTGACTTTTTACTGTTTAGATTTTTGAGTTCTTTGTAGATTCTAGAGATTAGGCCTCTATCAGTTGGATAACCTGCAAATATTTTCTCCCAATCTGTGGGTAATCAATTGGCTTTGCTTATTGTATGCTTGTCTGTGAAGTAACTCTTTGACTTTCTGTGATCCCATTGGTTGAGTGACTGTTTAAGATCATGATCTACAGGGGTTCCATGGGCTACAGAGAAGAATGTGTAGTCTGTGGATTTGGGATGGAAAGTTCTGTAGATGTGTGTTAGGTCTAAGTGATCTATGGTTTTGTTGAGCTCTCTTACTTCCCTGTTGAGTTTCTGTTTGGATGATCTGTCTATTACTTATAACGGTGTATTGAAGTCCCCAGCTATGATGGTGTTGGTGGTTGTATCTGTTTTATTGTCAAGTAGGTTTTGTTTTATGAACTTCAGTGCCCCTGTGTTTGGTGCATACAGATTTATATTTGTAATATCCTCTCGATGGATTGTTCCCTTGATAAGTAGGAAGTGGCCTTCTTTGTCTTTTTTCATTATTTTTGGTTTGAAGTCTATTTTACCTGATATTAATATAGCTATGCCTGCTTGTTTCTTATTCCCATTTGATTTGCTTGGAATATTGTTTTCCACCCTTTCACCCTGAGGAGGTGTCTGTCTTTAGTGGTGAGGTGGGTTTCTTGAAGGCAACAGATTGAGGGGTCTAATTTTTTGATCCATCCTGTTAGCTTGTGTCTCTTGATGGGTGAATAAAGGCCATTAGTATTTAGGGTAATGACTGTGAGATTTGATTTGATCCCTGCCATATTGTCATGGTAAATGTGGGTTGGTGTTTTCATGGACTTTGAAGTTTTTTGTGCCTACTCTGAATTTGGTTGTTATGATGTGCTTCTTGTAGGCAACTGACTTTGATTATTTGTTTCTGCTCTGTGGAGAATTTCCTGAAATACTCTCTGTAGTTTTGGTTTTGTGTTCATATAATTGTAAAGCTGAGTTTGTCGTGGAATGTTTTTCTTTCACTATCTATTATGAGGGATACTTTTGCTGGGTGGAGTAGTTTGGGTTGGCAGCCACAGGTTCTTAGATTTTGCTGTGTTTCTGCAAGTGCTTCTAGCTTTCAGGGTTACCATTGAGAAGTCTGAAGTAATTCTGATGGGGTTACCTTTGAAAGTGGTGTGCTGTTTTTCCCTAGCTGCCTTTAGGATTTTGTCTTTGGTGTCAATGTTTAGATTCTTAATGACAATATGTCTTGGGGAGTTTCTCCTTTGGTCCAGTCTGTTTGGAGTTCTGTTGGCTTCTTGTATCTTGATGGGCCTTTCTTTTAAGAGACTGGGGAAGTTTTCTTCAATTATTTTGTTAAATAAGTTCTCCATGCCTTTGGTCTGAATTTCTTCTCCTTCTGGTATTCCAATGATCCTGATATTAGGACGTTTAACTGTATCTCACAATTCCCTCATATTCTGTTCACAGGAACTTTTGAACTTACTGAAACTTTTGAACTCTAACTGTTTCTCCCATCTTGTCTTCCAGATCAGAGTTTCTATCCTCCACTTGGCTGACTCTATTCTTGAGAGCTTCTAGAGAGTTTTGGACTCCTTCAATTAAGTTTGAATTTTCTACTGCTTTTCTATTATAAGTACCATCCCTCTGTCAAGCTCCCTTTTCACATCATTTTCTGATTTTCTTGATGATTCTTGGAATTCGTCCTTGCATTTCTTTATGTCTTCATTTCGCATGGGCAGCTGATTTTTAAGGTCTTCCTTTTTTTTTCACTCTCCCTCAAATCTCTTAACTCTCTTTGAACTCCTTCCAATTTCTTATCTATTAGTTCTAGTTTAGTGATGGCAGCATCTACATGATTATTGGTCCTTTGTTGCTTTCCTGCAAGTCCTACCAGTAGATTGGTCAGGGTATCATTGCTCATAGCTTCAATTTGGTGTTCTGATCCTAATGGTTCTTCTATGTTTTGGTTAGATCTAATCATTGTAGGACTGGGTGATCTAACTGGATTTTCTTGCATTTGATTTTTCATGTTATTTCTTTTGTGCTGTGGTCTGCCCATGACAGTGTATGGGCTTGTAGGTGGGCATATCAGCCGGGGCTCAAGCACAATGGGAATCTGAGGCAGCCTGGGGCAGTTGTAAGCAACCTGGGCTTTGGCTTTCACTTGCCAAATCCTCCTATCTACTGCCTGGAGGGGCACCAAAGTTGCCTGAGTTCTCAAGCGGTAATGTGCCAAAGCTTCCTGTGTTTGAGCTATGAGTGACAGTGAGGCACCAAGCACTGAAGCAGCCCGTACTCTGGCTGGGAAAACTGGGACCTGGAAGCAGTCTGCACTCCCCCGCCACAGGATAATGGCGGCCGGCCGGCATGGCAGACAGGTGGGGCATGGCACCTGAGCTGGCAGAAGTGAGAGACACAGTTTGAGCTTGTGTGGCAGTTGCTGTGGGACTGAGCTCACTCAGTAAGTGGGCGAGTGGATGAGTGTGCAGAGCAGTCTAAGCTTCTGCATGCAGGGATCGATTGGCGTGCAACAGCAGCAGCAGCGGTGCTGGTGTCAGCGGTGGGCTGGGCTGGCGGCAGCGGCAGCGCTGTGGACATGGCAGTTATTTGGAGGGAAGTTGGGCTACCTGCCCCTGAGGGGATCTGCGATTCCCTGTTTCCCCCACCTCTGTGCCCTTCCAGATTTCTCTCCCATAAATGCCGGAGTGAACCCTTAATATCTTGCCTTTCTTTCCCTGGGATTTGCAGCACAGCTAGGTGGTCGCCATCTTGGCTGGAAGTCCCCTTAATCTGGATAATGCTTTTGATGTGTTATTGGATTCAGTTAGTTAGGATTTTGTTCCAGATCTTTGCATCTAAGTTCATCAGGGAAACAGGCTGGTAGTTTTCTTTTCCTGTGACATCTCTGCCTGGTTTTGGAATTAGGGTGATACTAGCTTCATAAAAGGAGTTGGGTAGCTTTCCCTGTTCTCCAATTGTGTGGCACAGTTTGAGGAAGATTGGTTTGAGTTCTTCCATGAAGGTTTGATAGAATTCAGCTGAGAAGCCATCTGGTCCTGGACTCTTCTTTTTTGGGAGTTTTTTTTTTTTATTATTACTTTTTCAGTGTCCATGAATGTGATAGGTTCATTGAGGAGATGAATCTGCTCTGATTTTAGCTTTGATAGATGGTATGCGTCCAGGAATTTATCCATCTCCTCCACATTATCCAGTTTTGTGGAGTAGAGGTTTTTGAAATAAGTCCTGATGATTCTCCCAATTTCACTTATGTCTGCTGTGATCTCTCCTTTTTCACTTTGAATTTTGTTAATTTGATGGATCTCTCTCTCTCTCTCTCTCTCTCTCTTTTTTTTTTTTTTTTTTTTTTTGCTTGATCAAATTGGCCACGGGTTTGTAAATCTTGTTTATTTTTTCAAAGAACCAGTTCTTTGTTTTGTCTATTGTCTTAATTGTTTTCTTAGTTTCCAATTCATTAATTTCTGCTCTGATTTTAATTATTTGTTTCCTTCTGGAGCTCTTTGGATTGGATTTTTCTTGCTTTTCCCGTGCCTTTAGGTGGATGGTTAGTTTATTGATGTGGGATCTCTGTCTTTTTGATGAAGTTATTGAGTAGTACGAATTTTCCCCTGAGGACCACCTTCATTGTGTCCCATCCTAAGGAGAGAGCCACCCCATCATACCTCAAAAGGGCCTTGGCTGAAACTAAGAATAATTGGTGAAACAAGGAAGGGTGCTGTTTTTTTGGTGAAGCAGGTACCAGCACAAGAGTGAAGGAGATAAACACAGAGAAAAATCAACTCCTTCCAAATCATATATCCAGAGACCCAGAGGCCCCCAAAACCTCATCACTGAAGCAGACTAAAAATGAACCCAACATGGCTCAGGGAAATTTTGCAGAATAGGGGGCAGAAAGAATGTCAGAGTCACATGTTGGATCATGATATGTAGAGACATTTATCCTACCCACAACTGTGGGCTAACTCCAGAATGCATGACCCATATATCTCAACAAGGAGGGGCCAAGGGGAGGGGTAGGTCACAGATGAGCCTAATAATGGTACCAAACTGACTGTATTCACTGAGTACAAAGCTAATTAAAAAAATAAAACATTAAATAAAAAAAAACAACACCAAAAATTAATTGCTTACTGTCATTGAGGAGCTTAGTCTTGTAGAATATGCAGATGACAGCACATCAGTAGAACAGCAATGTAGGCTGTTGCATGTATAACTCTGAGATGAGAGTTGTGCACGTGCTTCAGGAATCCATTCTGCTGAGTGTGTGTTTCTGGATGCTTGTTGTGTGGGTACTTCAGGATGTGTGGATTTGTGTGTGCACTTATGAGATGTGTGTAGCTGCAGACACTATATCAACATGGGCTAGGAAATGTTTCCAGAGAAATTTGGAAGGCCACATCTTTATTTTAGAGGTAGCACTATAATATATAAAGGTGCTTGGGTTCTCCATCCTATATCTTCTCACCCTTTCTCCCTTCTTTTATGACTTTATTCCTTTCTTCAACCACTACTCATTGAATGTTTATTTTGACAGTGTAGAAAACAATAGGAATCAAGTCTTTCTATCATAAAACAAGAGAGATCAATTTATGTTCAAGAATCTGTGGGAACATTTTGGTTTGGCTGTATTATGGTACACTGGCTTAAGTTGGATTTTCAAATTTATACAGGATATATAAATAAATTTGAATTTCAGATGAAGAATAATATTTATTATGACATATCTAAATATTGCATGGGATATACTCATACACCATAAACTGAAAACTACAAAAGATAGGAATTACTAACTGAGAACACAACATTGTGAGCAAGCAGGGGGCACAACTACTCCAAAGCAGCCAGCCTGACAAGACGTATGCACTTGTGCAATGGTGGCACACAGCCTTGGTGGGTAGCCAATTGCTTTCTGATTGCCTAAGAGATCTACTCAGTGGAAAGGAATCCATGACTGTAACCAGTCAGTATCCAATGGAGACCAAGATTGTGGTCTCCAATAACAAGCTCCCACTAGTCTTTAGCCAAAAGAGAGGCTACATCCATCAAAACCTCTCTAAATTAACAGTGTTTATCCCATTTATCTATACTGATTTCATTCTCCTCTGGAGAATCTCTTCTTCTTTTGCAGAAGGTAGTAAGACCTGAAGACATAAATCACTGCACTTTAGCCAAGGCCCAGGTGATACCACAGAGGACTTGGTGAGATGAACAAGAGTGCTGCTTCCATGGAAAGCCTAACAATCTGCACCAGGGGGATGGAGACAGATACCAAAGCAGAAATCCAGAAGTTCATGAGAGCTTAACACTGAAGTAAACTTAAAATACACCCATCATGGCTCAGGAAATTTTGTGAAGAGGAGGCGTAAAGAATGTAAGAGCCACAGGTTGGGAGGGCATATCCAGACACACCCTGTCTCCTCCAATGACTGACTTCTGCTCTCACAAGTCACAACGCACAGCCCCCTGGGGAATACCAGAAATCCCACTGAGGTGGGTTTTCAATGGACTAGGGACATGTAGGAGGGAAATGATTGTGCCAACCCATGATGTGTTCATACAAAGCATATTCACAATAAAAAATAGGGAGAGAAGTTTTTCTATAAAATGCTCATCAAAACACTGGGACAGTTATTATCTCCATTTTGAAAAGAAAAACAATATTAGGCACAGTGGCAATGTTCATTCTTTAAACTCAAACAGCATGAAAGTCTGGTCACTGATGATAAGTATAGTCCTGAGCTAGGTGATGGGATGGGAAGACAGAATTCCTATCTCAGAAAGATGAGTTTGGAAAACATCATTTGCCGAAATTATCCACTGTAAGTGTCAAGTTTTGAACTCAGGTCTAGATGGTTCCTAAGACCTTTAAACTCTCCAGCATGAAGTTTGTGAGGAACTTTCTCCTGATCTCATTCTTCATGGACCAAGCAGAGATACACAATAACGTAGCTTCAATTTTACTACATGGTACATGTCTTTGATTTTATTAAGCAGAAAAATTAAAATTTCAATGAATATTTAAGACAAATGACTTCAAATAATTTAAAGTTTGCAGAACATCTAAGGGTAAGACATTCTCTCTAAAATACAATTACTCATAGAAAGAATTGGAGAGAAAAAGAAGCAAGACTTTTTGGCAAAGGGCACAAAAAGAAATCTCATAAAAGCTAGGATTTAAACAGAAAAGAAGAAAAAGAAAAAAAGAAATGATTAGCACAGACTTCTGATGCAAACTTGAGAATGACCTTCATAGAGTGCAGTTGCTCATTCTGCTAACAACCAAGAAGTCTAATTCAGACATCTGCTAAGAGTTATCAATTGATGGTGGTCTCTCTGTCACACCATTTAATTGAGATATCGTGATTTGGTTCCAGATTAACTTCATAAGTGGTCCTCCCAATAGAATGATGACTTAAAAATGAGCTATAAATGGGGATTTATGATGTTAATAGGCTAGTTTAACCTCTGTGTCATTTACATACACTTCCATTTTCCCAATGCATATTTGCATATGTTATAGTATGGCACTGAAAGTTTCACATGGACAATATCAGTGTGTTAATAAGTGTCCAAATAGCACAGTGCCCAAAGAGACATATCTTCAACCTTCCTTAAGCACTAATTTTGGAGATGCCTTTGAGTCTCAAACATATATAGTTTGGTTTTGTTTTTCTGAGATAGGGTCTTGCTCTAGCCCAGGCTGACCTGGAATTCACAGGGTGGCCTTGAACTCATGGCAATCATTTCAGCCTCCCAAGTTCTGTAATTAAAGGTGTGTGCCACCACACTTGGCTCAAATATTAAACCCATGTTCCAAAAAGAAGAATTCAGTCTGTTTACCCAGGTACAATGGATGTTTGGAGGACTAAAGTGAAATGAAGCATCTAGTGCTTATAATATTTGGAGATTGGCTCAATACATTACTGATGTGAAAACCTCCAAACATTTGGGTTCTGTGTTAGTCCACTGATACTCTCAATGTAGTGGCCCAACACAATGTGCCTGCACATCTGGGAAGCTAGGGACTAGGGGAATAGAAGTTTGAGGAGAAGGGCAATGAAGTAGGAAACTGTCAGTCTAGGTTCTCTCTGGGAACTGGTCTCCATCTGATCTTTATGACTATGAAACTTCACCATTCTGGATCTATAAATTTGATGTAATAAGACCTTATTTTGGTTATAGACATTGAGACAATGGATGTAAAGCACTGTATAGGTAGTTTGATAATTGAATGCACATTAACCCTGTTAAACAAAGCAATAAATACAGTGAATATGTGGTTTGTCTGATTGGTTGTGGGTCTTGCTTCAGTAGTTGGGAATATAAAAAAGAAACATTTTTTTCCCCAATGAAATTTCCAATGTGTATTATGCGGAAGAGGGGGCGGAAAGAACGTTAGAGCCACATGTTGGATCATGATATGAAGAGACATTTAGCTTACCCATAACTGTGGACTAACTCCACAATGCATGACCCGTATACCTCAACAAGGAGGGGCCAAGGGGAGGGGGTAGGTCACGGATGAGCCTAATAATGGTACCAAACTGACTGTATTTGCTGAATACAAAACTAACTAATAAAGAAAAAAAAATAAATAAATAAAAAAGAAAAGCTAAGTCGAGCAGATCCACCTTGAATTATCTGTTTTGTCACTTGGTCATTATATTTTATCATGACAAATATGTAGGACTTCAGGAGCTTGAATGTTATTTTTATATTGAGTTTTATTTTGCTCTTTCTGGGTTCATAAAATGGTACATAAAATGTAGTTGTTTTTTTAACCTAATTTCCTAACATTTTATTTTGTTGGGTCATTAGACTCAACTCTTCCCTCAGTATTCTAGATAACCAGGGAATATTCCATGGTATCATGTGGTTTTCTTGTTCTATTAAAATAACTCACCAGATATATCTTTGTAGGAAAGAGACTTTTAGAGCATCCTTCTGATTATTGTGGTTGATTATTTAAAATAATTCAATTTGTTTTGAATAAAGGACTTTAGATTCATATTTTATGATTATTTAAAGCCCAAGAACTAGTACAGTCAATACTTAGTTGTCTTGTGCCTCACTCTTCCTCTTTCAACTACTACTAAGTGAGCAGCAGCAGCTCCCAAGGTCCATCCTGATGCCTGGCATCAGGCTGTATGGGGCAGTCACCTTGCTCCTGGACTGTGGCATGGCTATGTTCTCATACTTCCAAATGTTCACAGTCAGCACACCGGACTGGAAGGGATGGAGAACAGTGTGACACTGGAATGTTGTGTTGGTACATTACTCTTTGTTCTGGCCAAGCACCTCACAAGAAGGAATTCAATATGTAGTCTCACAGTAGCCTCAAATTCATGGCAATCCTCTTGCCTCTGCCTCCTAGGTGCTGGGATTAAAGGTGGGCACCACCACACCCAGCTCAGTTCATTATATCTTGATGAGGTTTATCCCCTCATCCTTGGCTAAATAGCGGGCTTCAGGTGTGCATATTGGCTAAGTAGGTTCAGCCAAGGTTTTAGAAGGTGTTACTATGTAAAGTTAAAGAGTAGGATCCTTTTCCATTGTAACTGTGAAACTAGGAAGATATAAGTTTAGAGATGAGGATAGAGTTATGAGGAGAGAATGAAGCCAAGTTAAGCTGAGACATGGAGAGGAATATAGATCCCTAGACAATGCTACACTTGAACTTCCTTGCTATGTGGGCTAAGGCATTCATTTTCACTTCAGCTAGTCAGAACTGGGTATATGACAATTATAATATAAAGATCTTTAAGACTTGGAAAGGTAGGGAAAAAGATATATAACCAATCCAATGTAGTAGGAAATCAAGTGTTGGTAGACTATATCAGGTCCAAGGGCCAGGAACAGGTCATGTTGTACTTTGGCATGGAAATAAAACTCATCTTACTTTTAATTAACCTTTATTCTAGTCTCTTGTCTGTGAATATTGTGCTTATAATATCTTTTAAAATCCCTAATTATTTTTCAGTAGGTGTCACAATTCTTAACATTGATTTCCTGATCTATGGCATCCGTCTTCTGGCACCACATAGGGCTCCCCACTTTCAGGTCCTGCTAAAACAATGTGTCAAGATTGCACAGAAACATGGTTGAGAAGAAATATGGCATCACATAAGAAAAGATTAGCTTTTAAGTTACAGATTGAGATTGAAATAAACATTTTTGGTGCTCTGAAAGTTTATGTTTTTCATTATGGAAATGAGAGAAAGAATAGTAATAGTCTTTACCACACATACATGGTCTTCATATGGATAACATCATACTCTGTAAATGATACAGACTGAGTGTCCTTCCGTATCGTAGATTGTAGTAAAATTTTCTATTTGCTTCAAACTAAGAAGTACCATTGGTGTTCAGAGGAAGTAGAAAAACTCCATCTTCTCATCTGTAAAACAGAGAAAGAATGTTTTCCATGACCCAGAAATGGGTGGAGTTATTCATTGTTTAATTTTTTGTGTGTATATGTGATACAATTTGGAAGATTGTTTTACATACGAAATATTTTCACAGTATTTGTGGGAGCTTTTAGGTTAAATCTTTGGGTCATATCTGAAGCATTTGTTTCCTGCAAGCTTTTTGGTGTGTGTGTTTTTGTGCATATGAGTGTATGTATGTGCATGTTCATGTATATAAGTGTAGGTATGAGCATGCTATTGAACTTGTGAATGGCAAAGGACCATTTCAGGGTCAGTCATTGCTTTCAACTTCCTTTTGAGTCAGAGTTTCTTGTTTTGAATGCTCTTCACTGCTGTGCTTTCAGTAATGGTCCAGATTAAGTGGTTGTGTTTTTTTGATTCAGGATCCTCCCATAAATTTAGGTATTCTGAATGCTAGGTCCTCAGATGGTGGCAGTTTGAGAATTGTAGCCTCCTGGAGGCAGTGTTGTTGGGGGTGGGCTTATGGGTGTTATAGCCAGCTTCCTCTTGCCAGTGTTTGGCACACTCTCCTATTGCTATTGGCAACCTGATGTTGGTTAGGAGGTGATGTGTACCCTCTGCTCATGCCATTGTTTTCCTGTGCCATCATGGAACTTCCCTTTAAGTCTGTAAGACAAAATAAACTTTTTTTTCCCCCCACAAGCTGCTCTTGGTCAGGTGTGTTCTGCCAGTGATGCAAACCTGACTGTAGCAGTGGTCTACAGGTTTCCAGAAAATTTTCCTGTCTCCACCTCTCATCTAATCCTCAGCATACTAGGATTACATAAGCTTCCATGGCCTTTGGCTTTTAGATGGGATATGATGGTCAGAAGTCTGGTACTCAGGCTTATGTGGAAAGTGGCTGAACAATCTCTCTAGCCAGCCTCCCTTGGGAACATTTAGAAACTGCTTTCAGGCACAAAGGAATAAAGAGTAGGTAAGCATGCCTGAAAAGAAAAGCTCTGATTCCAAGAAGGAACCTAATAGATAAGTTTCTTTATAGGCGGACCTGGTTCCCCAGAATTAACAAGCTTCAAGGATTTGGGCAGAATCTCTAAATAGAAAACAACTCATGCACATTTGTCATCTTTGTGTCATATTTATGCTGCCATCATCACTATCCGAGAAACCAGTCAACCAGAAGCTTCTAGACACTCTTCTTGCGTTCTGTACTTATCATATATGCAGAGCCTACCAGATGTTATTAATATTTGAGTATGTAGAAGAGAAATTAAAATTTGAAGAAACCAAGGGAAACCAATCAAAAGTGTGCTCTCCCGGGACTTCGGGCACACAAGTGCAATAGTGGCACACAGCCATGGTGGGGAACAAACTGCTCTTAATTTGGCTAACTGATCTCCTCAGTGGTGTGGGACCCATAGCTGGAGCTGGGAAACAAGTCAGAACCATATCCAAACATAAGCCCACTTGCCAATATCAAGCTACCATCAATAAAGGGCTACAAGAGGGCCTGCACCTATTAAATTCTCTATAAAAAAAGTAAGGGTTATCTCTTTTGTCCTGGTGCTAACTTACTCTCCGCTAGAGAATCTGCTTCTCTTTTTTAGATAGATGTAGATCCTAAGGAGAGAGCCACCCCATCATACCTCCAAAGGGCCCCCACTGAAACTAAGAAAAATTGGCAAAACAAGAAAGGGGGCTGTTTTCCTGATGAACCGGATACCAGCCCAAGGGGGAAGGAGATCAGCACAGAGGAAAATCAACTCCTACCAAATCAGAGAGCCAGAGCCTCAGAGGCCCCCAACACCTCATCACTGAAGCAGACCAAAAATGAACCCAACATGGCTCAGGGAAATTTTGCAGAATAGGGGGTGGAAAGAATGTCAGAGCCACATGTTGGGTCATGATATGCAGAGACAATTATCTTACACATAACTGTGGGCTAACTCCACAATGCATGACCCATATACCTCAACAAGGAGGGGCCAAGGGGAGGCGGTAGGTCACAGATGAGCCTAGTAATGATACCAAACTGACTGTATTTGCTGAATACAAAACTAACTAATAAAGAGAAAAATAAAAAAATAAAATTAAAGTAAAAAAAAAAAAAACACAGAGTCCAGGGGCATTAGTTTTCAGACACTGTTGGAGCCTGGCTGCCAGTTCTTCTTGCCTGGGAGATATACATGTCAATAAGCCACTTGCATGACCTTTTTCAAAGTTAAGTGTATTATATGGTCCTTCATGGTGCTTTTATACAAGGTCCCTGACAAACACAATCGGAATAAAATTGAATGTGTTCACATGCTGACTACTTTTTTAAAAATTAAAAGTTAAAGTTGGAGAAACTTTGCACTAAAAAAGTAATAAATTTGGCCATGGGATATGAAGTGTCTCAGTACCCTTGTTTCGCTTTATATTATCATTGACATCTATCTGCTGAGGGGCTGGCTGTAATTCCTACACAGCAGAACTAGGGAGGAAGCTCTAGATCAGTGTAAGACCAGGAGAGGGAGAGATGGCTCAGTGGAAGAAAGTGCTTGCTGCCCAAGAGTCATGATTTAACTTCAGATTCCAAAATTCATGCAAAGTCAGACATGGTAGCACAAGCATCTATAATCTTAGCACACCTACAGTGAGATGAGAATCCCTGGAAGTGCATGGACCAATTATCCTGGCATTCTCAGTGGTGAACAACAAGAGACCTTGCCTCAAACAAGGTGAAAGTGAGGACTGATACCCATAATTGTCCTCTCATCTCCACACATTCAATGACATCTGCATGTCCACACTCACATACATGAATATACCCATATACTTATGCACACAGATTTTTTAGAAAATGTAGGACTGGCTCTGGCAGAATGATGCATTCTTTGTCCAGCCTGGAGTCATTGTTGCTTTGAGGCTGAGTGGCTACTGAGCTGGGAGAGCTGAATCAGAGCACTAAAATCTACCTTGGAATGAGAGTTAAGGGAAATACCCACTGAGAGCAGGGAAGAGGGCAATGTTTCTTAATGTGGTATGAGTTTTATTCTCTTATGAGACTTTTGAAAATTTCTGGGTAGATTTTTGATAGTTATGCAATTGAGAGGAGAGTGGGTATAGTATATTGTTTGGATATATTTTTTCCTCTCAGAACCTCATGTTGTAGAAAATTGAATCCTGATATAATAGTATCAAAGTGATTGAACCTCTAAGAGGTGATGCCTAGACATGATTACGCAATGCACTCAACCCCCAGAAGAGATTAAAGTCCATCCTACAAGAGTGGATTATATCTCTGGGAACTAGACTGGCTACCAAAAGAGCAAGTTGTTACAAAGTGAATTCATCTTTCTCTGCAATCTCTTCTTGCTTTTTGTCATATGACCCCTCATATCTTCATCTTGACTGTGTTATAGAACAAAGCCTTCTTCAAATGCACTTCTTGATTTTAAACTTCCAGCTCCTCACAGCTGTGAAGTAAGAAAGCCCTTTCTTTATACATGATCGAGCATTAGGTCAATTTGCAACACAAAATGGACAGTGTTCCTTGTATCCACCTGGTATACTCAAGCTAGGAATGTTGTTTACTATGTATACTGCACAGTACTATCTATTCTCCATCCTCCAAATAAAAGACTAACAACTCCAAATGTCAATGGTACTAGGGTCAAGAAGTCATGGTGTAAAACTTGAAGATACTAATCATTTGTTTCTCTGGTTTAGGAAGTGTTAGACTTGGAATTACCCAGGAGAGGGGCAGAAAAGATGTTGAATGTGTGAATTCAAATTCTTCTGAGTGCACAGATAGTCTTTTCCTGAGGACCAAAGTTACTATTATGGATTAGCTATACCCAATTCTCTTTCCTCATCTGTGTTCCATATTTGCCAGTCAATTTGTGGCTTTGAGTAACTTTGTTTGATGTTGGTAATAGATATAGACCTGAGAGAAGCCCTAGAGGAAAAAGAACCAGGATGGATGCTTTTGGTGGTAAGCAGTGCCTCAGGATAAGTTTCCTCAGGAATTACATTAGTATTCCATTTCTATCGCTTAGTATATGTGATACGTATCCTTGATGCAAGTTAATATTTTTCTCCCCTAAACTGTATTCTAGGAAACTTAATAATAATTTATATTATGGTATAGTTGTTCTGAGAATTTATTAAGATATATGCAAAAACTAGAAATCTGGTAATTATTCTAAAATATTATGGAAGTTGTAGTAGATGAGTTAGGGGGAACCTGGATTTCCTCCAAGACCCTGAGAGCTCTTGGATGACTTGAAGTGATGTGTGCCAGTGATGCTAAATAGTAAGAAGCACAGATCACCAAACAGTAAGCTAAAGTGAAGTCAAATTTAGTATCTACCTCACAAGACACTCACATGTGAGATAAGCAAGTCTCCCAGAACAGAAGTGGATACATGCAAAACATGGTACAGAGCTTCTGGGTAAGATGAAAGACTAGGAGAGACCTTTGTCTAACCTGTTGAAGGAAAAGTGTCAGGATAAGAAAAAAACAGACAATATTCTAATGAAAAAGGTAGAGGTAAGTCTTCAGAATTCATGAAGGGAATGGGAGGACGGCTGAAGTATGAAGAAATGGAAGGGCAATGCATCTGGAGAAAGAAGAAATTCCAACACAGGTCTGGCTGATAGGCTCCCAGACAGGTAGAGAGAAGAGAAGTAGTGGCCTCTTATAAAAATATTTTGGATGATTTCTCTGAACAGTACCAGGTATTATGCTCTTCTTCAAATGACTTTGTAGGATATATTCAAACCAGTTGACATGCAAATCACAATACAAAAACATGAGAAAACAAGGCAAGATGGCTCCTCCAAAAGATCCTAACTCCTTGACTACTGATTCCAAAATACTGAAATGAGTGAAATACTAGAGGAAAATCTCAAGATTTATTAGCAAAAATAATCAAGGACTTCAAAGAGTTTACAAACAAGCACAAAAATAAAGGAAGTCAATTCAGGGCCTGTAGAGGAAAGCAAGCATCATATAGAAGAAAATCTGCAAAAATGGGTGAGAAAGGCAGCAACATAAATTCAAAAGTCAGCTGCAATTATATGAGGGATTACAACCTTTGAGATTTGGTGAGCTGACCTGCACTGGGGTAATAGGAAGAATGTAGACTCTTTTGAAGGGGCCTGAGAGACTGATGTGAGCAGAGAGATGTGGCACAGAAATGAAATCTTTGGGCTGAAACTTCTGCCTATTCAGCTATAATTATATGAGAGATTACAACCTTTGAGATTGGGGCAACAGGAAGAATGTAGACTGTTTAGAAGGACTTTGAATGCTCAAGGAGTGTCCTGTTTTTGAAATTCTCCTTTTTTACCACTCCCTAGATTAACAAATTGGCACCCTACCTGGTATTATGTAGTATAAGAAATATAGGAAAGAGAGATTCATTGAGTTTGCAATGTGGTCTTGTATTTTGGAAAGGGCCATGGGCAGTGTGAAGCTGGTTTGCTGGATGCCTGCATGAGACCCAATGGAGCCATGAGGATGAGCCAGGGCTTCCAGTGGAGACTGAGTGGAGATGCCAGGACCACGAGATGGCTGCAAAGGAAAGCTATCAGCCTTAAATGAAGTTTTATAGGACTGTGATTAGCCTACCTGGAGGGGCAGAATTGGAATTGCAAAGACTTGTTGCTGGTTAGAATTATCAGACTTGGAGATTTTTCACTTGCTAGAGTTGTTGAAATTGGAGCTACAGACTTTGATGTTTCCCTGGTTGTTTTAAATCTTGTATTGGTTGAATATTATTGTGCTATACCCAGTGCCATCTTTTGCAGTGTGAGTGTTTATTCTGTGTCATTATAGGGTTTGGGGAGATTTTTTGGTATTATGGCTCAATTAAAAGATCTGGGATTATGGGAATATTTGAACATCATTAGTATTGATTAAAAAATGGGAACTTTTGAAGTTGGATGAATGCATTGCATTTTATATCATGTATGGTTATCAGTTTATGGGGGCCAGGGGCAGAATGTGGTGGATTGATTCAGATATCCCCCATAAACTTACGTATTCTGAATGCTAGTCTCCCCAGCTGATGGCAATTTGAAATTAAAGCCTCCTGGAGGCAGTGTACTGTTAGGGGTGGGCTTATGGGTATTACAGCCAGTGTCCCCTTGCCAGTGTTTTGCATATTCTTCTGTTGCTATTGTCTACCTTATCTTGGCCAGGAGGTGATGTCCACCCTCTGTTCATGCCATCATTTTCCTCTGCCATCATGGAGCTTCCATTCAAGTCTGTAAACCAAAATATATCATTTTTCCCCCAAAAAGCTGCTCTTGGTGAGGTTATTTCTTCCAGCAATGCAAAAAATGACAACAATAATAATTGGAACTAGAAGTACTATGCTCACCAAAATGCGCGGTTAGCACTTCTTAATGTTCATACCCATATATTAACGCTACTCTCACTTTTGGTTAGAAAAGCTTCTCTTTTCAGGTGGCAGTGACCTTGGAATGACTCAGAAGGCACCATGGTGCTAATAAGAAATGACAGAGGGGTGCTTGCCCTGAAATATCTCTATCACATCTTCCAAAGCCCAGGGACCATTGCAGAAGAGGCTTTGGAAAGAATATGGGAAACACAAATCTAGACCCAAATGGCAATGGTACTATAAAATTCTGCCTCCTACAAGGCAAACCAAATGGCTTCACCTTCACCAGGCCCTTAGAAGGAACATCTGAGCCACAAGACACTGGAGAGGGTATGATGAAGACTGACCTTAATCTTCTCTCTGTCTTCTCTCTAACTCATTTACATTAGTTATCTTTTTCTTCCTTTTCTTAGTGGGCACTGACCTGTAACTCCCAGTACCAGCATGTGGCTATCATCCACAATGAGCTTTGATCAGAGAGACCTACAAGGTTTCCTAAAAGAAAGACAGACTTCTGTCATAGTACTTGATGACCCACCAAAGGTTAGTGGTAAGACCCTACTGCTGAAGACATCTTATGTGGTTGACACATAAAATGGAATGGCATGGCTGGAAGCTGGAAGAGAGTCAGTCCCCAGACAGTCAGTGCACCTAGTGCCAGAAGTTGCTACATGGGTGACTGGGGAAAAATGAACAATATCTGTGCAAACAACTCATGGTCTAACATACTTAGCAACAAATAACCTGTCGTGATGTTCATACAGGTGCAATAGTGGCGCAGAGCCATGGTGGGGAACCAACTGCTCTTAATTTGGCTAACTGATCCCCTCAGTGGAATGGGACCTATAGCTGGAGCTGGGAATAAAGTCAGAACCGTATCCAAACATGAGCCCACTCTCCATTATCAATCTACCAACAATCATTGGCTACAAGAGGGCCTACATCTATTAAATTCTTTATAAAAAAAATAAGGGTTATCCCATTTGTCTGGTGATAACTTTACTCTCCCTTGGAGAATCTGCTTCTCTTTTTCAGATAGACACAGATCCTAAGGAGAGAACCACCCTATCATACCTCAGAAGGGCCCCAGCTGAAACTAAGAACAATTGGCGAAACAAGCAAGGGTGCTGTTTCTTGGTGAAGCAAGGTACCAGCACAAGGGTGAAGGAGATCAACACAGAGAAAAATCAACTCCTACCAAATCAGATATCCAGAGACCCAGAGGTCCCCCACAGCTCATCACTGAAGCAGACAAAAAATGAACCCAACATGGCTCAGGGAAATTTTGCGGAAGAGGGGATGGTAATAATGCCAGAGCCGCATGTTGGGTCATGATATTCAGAGACATTTATCCTACCCACAACTGTGGGCTAACTCCAGAATGGATGACCCATAAACCTCAACAAGGAGGGGCCAAGGGGAGGAGGTAGGTCATGGATGAGCCTAATAATGGTACCAAATTGACTGTATTCACTCAGTACAAAACTAGTTATCAAAAAGTATAAAAAAGCAAAAATAAATAAATAAAATGCAAAACAAACAACCAAAAAGAATATAGGAGCCGAAGGAAGGGTAGGACTCCTTACAACATGCTCCTCCAGATACAAAATGTCCTCAATATCCGTGACCTCACAGTGTCTGACAATAACTACAGAAGACCATAATCACAGGAGGAAAAGATCATGACATTAAAATAAAAGAGAGACTGATTGAGAGGGGGAAGTGATATGATGGAGAGTGGAGTTTCAAAGGGGAAAGTGAGGGAGGGAATTACCATGGGTTATTGTCTACAATTATGGAATTTATTAACAAACAATTAATTAAATAAAAAATGATTTTAAAAAAGTCAGAAACATGGAAAAGATACTTACCAAGGATTGAGATTTTGGGGAAAAATAGAATGTTGGAATTAAAAACTCAAAAAATCAAATAAAAGAAGTTGTGAAAAGCAGCACCAACAAATTCAACCAATCAGAGTAAAGAATATAAGGGATAGACAACAAGGTTGATAAAACACTACATTTGAATATCAAGAAAAAAAGATCTTTATCACAACATTGAAGACCTCTGGGATGTAATCAGGAGGCCAAATATATTCTGTAGCGGGGAACAGAGATAACCATTACTGAAGTGGAGACTGAAAGAAAGAGCCACAAGGTAGGAAGGCATATGGTAAGGCATTATCCTTCCCATAAGAACTGACTAATATATTCATGACCTTAAAGTGACTATTGGTTCCCCCACTGAAGAGGGTCCTCAGTGAAATGAGGTCAAGGAGAAGGGGCAAAACCAAATGGGAATATGATCAATTTGCAGTAAATTCATATATTAAAGTTCCCAATAAAAATAATATAAAATTACAGGCATAGAGACATGAAAATACCAAAAGTGTTTTGAATTTCAAATACACATGACCAGAGGAGTTCCTCTCTGTATCACCTAATAGGGAAGTTACCAAAAATACAAAGCAGGCTTTGATAGATGGTGTGGTGGTTTGAATAGAATAGATGGCCCCCAATATATTCAGTTGCTTATTTGTAGTTTGCATCTCTAGCCACCTGGCTGGAGGCAAGGTCACTGGGTGGATCTTAAGGTGTGGTGGTGGGTTTCAGATTTCAATCTAAAGATATGCAAAGTGTGCCTAGCTGGAGTTCCTGAAGTGTGCTCTGGCTTTTGACCTTTAGGCTTGTACTACTCTCTCTCTGCTTGAGCCTGTGAAAGCAGGCCAGTTTCTTCTGCTTTTATGGAACTTCCTCTGGATCTATAAGCTTCAATAAATATCCCTTCCTCCATAACTGTGCCTGGTCTGGAAGTTCATCTCAGCGAACCTGAAGCTGTCTGATACAGATGGCTTATCAGTTAAAGCATTTGCCTGTGAAGTCTAAAGACCAAGGTTTGAGTCCCCAGTACCCATGTAAGCCAGATGTACAAGGGGGCACATGCATCTGTAGTTTGTTTGCAGTGGCTGGAGGCCCTGGTATGCCCATTATCTTTATCTGTCTCTGTACCTATCTCAAATAAATAAAAAAGAAGAAAATTTAAAAATACAAAGCAAATAAATGTTATTAAAAGCTGAAAGTGGAAATGCCACCTCAACTATCAAGCCAAATGTATTAGCATACCACTTCAGAATATGACTGTCTCTCACCAGCAACCCTAAAAGTTAGGAAATCAGGAGCAATATATTTTAGGCTGTGAAGTAAATGAAGTCCAACCAAGATTCAGAAAGCTATCTTTTAAAATTAACACAGAAGTAAAGTTATTTCAAGGCAAGCACAAACTAAGGCAGTTCATGACCAATGACGTAGAAGCTACTAAAAATCTATGCCATAGACAAAGGATAGAAAATACATACACAGAAGACAGGAATGTTGTGTTTAATGAGAGAAAGCTATTTAGAAAGGAAATCTGTACGGAATCCATCATGCCCTTCCAGTAAACCAGAAAATCTTAGATAATAATAGAGGAGAAAAAACAACCAAAAACTATACGAACTTATAAGCATTTCAGAATAATTACCTTGCATGTAAGTGGGTTCAACTCAACAATAAAAAGATGTGAAATATCTGACTGAATTCAGAAAAAAGATTGAAGTGTTTGCTGTTTTTAAGATGCACCTTGCTGGCAAAGATACCCACAGATAAATAAAAAAAAATAAAGTGATAAAGTAGACAAAATAAATGATAAACTGATAAAGTAGTCAGCAAGACAAAGTTAATATGAGATAAAGAAGGCACTAAATATAAATAAAGAGAATGATTCAATCAGATCTACTAATTGTAAATTTATGTACACTGAATATTTTGGACTCCCAATGTTATTAAAAAAATAGTGGCTATGAAAGTTCAAATAGCTCTTAATACAATACAATTGGGTGATATTAATTGCTACTATCATCTTTATTTTTTCTCTACAGTCATCTTTAGATAGGTCATACAAACTAACAGTCAACAAGTTAAAGTGTACCATAGATCACATGGACTTCATAGACATTCTTGCAGTCAGCTTTGTATTGCTGTCAGAAGACACATAACGAAGAAGAGCTTGTGGGAGGAGAGGGTTCATTTTGTCTTGCAGACTTGATGGCAGGGTAAGATGGAACTATTTTCCGTGCACGTAGGTTATAAGAAAGAATATCATGAAAATGGCCATTCTACCAAAAACAATATATAGATCAGAATCAATGCAATTCCTAAACAAAACTTCCAGCATCAGTCTTTACAAAAATCAAATGAATATTCTCTGAATTGTTGTGGATACACAGAAGGCCTCAAAGAGCCAAAAATTCCTTAGTAAAATGAACTATATTGGTGACATCCACACATCTGATTTCAAAGTATATTTCAAAGCCACATTAATATAAGTAGCATAGTACTAGCACAAATACAGACATAGAGATCAAGGGAATTGAATAGAAGGTCCAGGCATTCATGAAAGTAACTGCATCCACCTGATCTTAAATAAGACACCAAAAACATATACTGGAGAGATGACAGCATTTTCAATACATGGTGCTGAAGAAACTTGATAACTAGCTGTGGAGGAATGAATCTGGACCCTCTTTTCTCACCTTGCACAAAATACTACAGTGGGTCTGAGACCTAAGTTTAAGATTTGAAATTACGAAGTGACTAGATGAAAAAGTAGGGAGAATGCTCCAGCACATATGTGTAGGAAAAGATGTTCCAAATAAGACACCAGTAGCCCATTGAATAAGACACATGTACTCAACCATTGGGATCTTGTGAGTGGTAGTAACCATAAGTTGTGCTGGTCAGGAAGCTAGGATGCAGCAATGAGAGAGAAGAAGCAGGGCAGGATCAGGGGACGGGACAATACACAGACTAGTACAGGGATAGAATACAGTGGTGCAAGGGCCTAGGTGGGTGACTAGGGAAAGAGGGGAAGTATAAGCATGACATACAAAACTAAAAATGGTATGACTTTCTGCTATGGAAACCTTTATTAATTAATATATGATAGAGAGAGATAAAGAGAGAGAGCACAAATGAACTTGGGTCAAGTACTCTGCTGGGGTGGAGAAAACTTTCCTCTAAAACCAGAGGACATTTTTGACAAATCCCAGTGCTAGAGTTGGTTTACCTGCCCCCATACACACAGTGAGCTGTTGGTCAGGGAGACCGTTGAACCCTTCCACCCAAACAGTGCAAAGCATGACCAAACCACTTAGATACCCACTGCTTCTGGGACAGGCTATATTTGCAGGACATTGAGAAATTAATCTGGAAGTCAGATGCAAGCCAGCTTCCGAACAGCTTGCAATCATAGTGCTGGAAAGAGCTTACACCTGGTACTGAGATTAAAAACCACCAGCACTGTGAGCAAGCAGTGGATCCTTCAAGTTTCAAAGTCAACAGCCAGGCAATAGGTATTTAACTGGTGTAACAGTGGCCCATGAGTTATGGGGAGAATTAACTGCTCTTTGGTTGTATATGAGTACCTCTCAGTGGGATGGAATCTATCCTGGGTACTGACCATATCAGAAGCCTATGAAAGTCAGATACTAGAGAGAAGCTTCCACTGTTCTTTGGTTAAATGGAGAGGTTATGCCCAGCAAAATGCCCTCTTATTAAATGGGTATACCTTTTGTTCAATGCTGCTCTCACTCTTTATTAGAGAACCTGCTTTTTACAGAAGGTAGCAAATGTCAGGGAGAGCCAAGAGCCACCAGAATGATAAGAAAGCTGACTTTCCAAGAATAAACCAGTCATCTATATAACCTCCCCTCCCCCATAGTCTAGAAAAATTACAGAGGAGGTGGTAGAACAAATATGAGTACTTCTATCATGACTGGCCAGCCATCCATCTCAATGGAGATGGCAGTAGACACTGAGAAGACTAAAAACTCATCAAAGCAGAAAACAGGAAGCTGTCAATAGCTCAACATGAAACACAACTTCTAAAAAGCCCTCCAAGGTTCCCAGAATATTGGGGAAGAGGAGGTACAAAGAATATAAGAGCTACAGAGTGAGAATTTGCACTGTGAGGCATTGTCCTTTCCTCAGGAACGGACTGGTGTATTCATGACCCCACAGTGATCACTCATATGCTGGGAAGGTCCTACAGTGAGATGGGGGCAGGGAGAAGGGACAGAAGAGGAAACTTGATGGGAGTATGACAAATTCATGATATTTTAAATATTAAACTTCCCAGTAAAAATTATTTTAAAAAATATTGAAGAGAAACAAAGCAGTTTTGAGGCAATAATGCCCCCAGAAAATGGAACATAGGAATGCCTTTGAGCCTGTAGGGGGAGAATATAGATGAATCCACTGTGCTGTGCTAGTGGTTAGAAATGTCAGAATGGAGAATCTGGCTGTTTTCTGATCTAAATCTTCACAGAGAAGGTGAAGAAGTGTTTCTATTTTCATCTTATTCTTTCCTGGAAGAGGTAGGAATGCAAAGGGATTTTCCTATTTCCAAAAAACCCTGTACCATATGTCAGGGCTGGAGCGACTAAATCAGTGCCCACTTCCATTTAAGACTCAAATTTGGGCCTTGGATGGGGATTTTCCATTTCCAGAACCCTGCTTCTGCCCAGATGGGCTGGAGTCTTGGATTTTCCTTCCTTTTCTTTCTTTTTTTTCTCAATTTTTATTAACATAGTCCATGATTATAAAAAATATCCCATAGTAATACCCTCCCTCCCCCCAACTTTCCCCTTTGAAATTCCATTCTCCACCATATGCCCTCTCCATGTCAATCAGTCTCTCTTTTATTTTGATGTCATGATCTTTTCCTCCTCTTATGATGGTCTTGTGTAGGTAGTGTCAAGCACTGTGAGGTCATGGATATCCAGGCCATTTTATGTCCCGATGTAAGGAGTCCTACCCTTCCTTTGGCTCTTACATTCTTTCTTCCACCTCTTCCGCATTAGACCCTGAGCCTTGGAAGGTGGGATAGAGATATTACTCAGTTCTCCAGTCACTTCTTTCCAGCACCATGATACCTTCTGAGTCATCCCAAGGTCACTGCCATCTGAAAAGAGAAGATTCTCTACCAAAAGTGAGAGTAGCAGTAATATAAGGGTATGAATATTAAGAGAAGTGCTTACTGGGTGGTTTGATAAGCATAGTATATACACTTACCCAGACATCAGCAGATGTTACAGCCCTAGGGCTCATGACTACCCCTGTTTTAAGTTTTCAGTATCAGGAATGTATTCCTTCCCATAGAGCTGGCCTCCAGTCCAATTAGAGGGCTGTTTGTTTCTACCATGATAGATATGCCACTATTGCACCCGTTGGATCATTTGGCCTGGCTGGCCAAATATAAGGCTTGCAGTGTCCACTGTTGAGTATCATCACTTGTGATTTCTCTTTCTCCCATTGACCTACATGTAGAATGGCTTCTTGCAGCTTTCTGTCAGCTGGTCTACATGGAGGAGGTTATCAGCTCAATTCCAGCAGGATTTCTCAGTGGCCTTTCAGCCCAAGTATGTGGAGTCTTCAGCAATAGGGTCTTGCCATCTATTCCTGGTGGGAAATCAAGGGCCTCGGCAATGGACTATAATATTTTGGGGGCATCAGGGACCTCCCTGGCCAACAACTCACGGAGGTATCACATCCCTGGCACTGAAAATTTTGTAGCAACAATCTATGGCTCCTGAGTGTTCCATTGTCCCTTCTTTTTCTTAACCTAAAACCTCTATCTCTCTAAAATCTTACTCCACTAAAACTCTAAGCTACAATAAAGCCTTTCTGAATCTTATCCTATGTTCCGTGGATTTCAGTTCTTTGAATTTATATGAAAAGAATCTGAATGTCACCACCTCAGTGCAAGCTTTGTTTGATTATGATCTTCTAAGATCCTAGCTCCTGAGTTACTTCCAACCAAAGAACTAAGGCTCTGACACTCTCAGAGTCATCTCAAATTCCCATGTGAGAATGAACAATGCACAAAATATTAATTACACTACTTGGCATGTGTATGTGGTCACACATACTTTGCCAAAACTACATAATAAAGAAATATGTTACTTAAGGTTTTTATACAGACAATCATTCCTCTTTCCTACAAAAAGGTTGAATTGTTTTCTGTGTAATAATTTGTGAAACTTTTAAATTAGTATGTCACTCCTTGTGTTTTGGTCAGTACAGAAAAAGATGCCAATTATAATTGTTTCTTTGAGATACACATTATTAAAGTATAATCAAAGTATAAAGTGTAAAATAAGTAAAATGTATCTTGAAAGTTAGTGTACGTTGAAAGAGTATTAAAATCAACAATATTATCACACTACTTATATAACAAAAACTATGACATATTCTAAATTAAATAAAGTATTATTATTTTTTAAAAACATGGAATCCAATTTCTGTCAAAACACACACACACATTCATTAAAAAAAAAAATAATATAGAGGGTCTGGGTTCCCTGCACAGAGGGGGTGTGTGTGGCAGCAATGGTGTGGATTGAGTAGGCCAAACCCCTGCTTCCTGGCTCCTCCCAAATTCCCTGGTCTAGGTTCCCTGGATTGGACTGTGTGGGTGGATGCAGAGCAGGGTGAAGAGAACAGATCCCTGTTCCCTGGCTCCTCCCAGTCCCCTGGACCGGCTAGATCCCATTGTGTCTTCCTTGGGGAGTCCTGGTCCCTTTGTCCACTGTAGAATCAGGCCTTTTGCTCTGGAATCCTGACTGGCCACTGGGTACCATCATTCCTGTTCACCTCAGTGAGGGAGTGCATGGGCCAAAGGACAAAACCTTACTTCCTCTCCAATAAAATAGAGTCTCCATAAAATGGGTAGATAACAATGCAAGAAAGCCAGAGAAAGTCAGAAAACTGAGTGATCTCCATCAAAGATGCCTAGTCCTACAATGGAAACCTCCAATGAAATCATAGAAAAATCAACAGAAATTCATACAACAACCAAATGCAAGATCCCAACAACCAGTTAATTAAGCTTTATGAAGACTTGATCAAATGCAAGAATGAATTCCAGGAAGCATCAAGAAAATCAGAACTCAAATTGAACTTATACCTCAAAAAAGAGATGGACACAATGCAAAACAACACAACAGAAAACAAAAGTCAAATAGAGATTATAAAAACCTCTCTAGAACCACTCACCAATAGAGTTACTCATATGGAAGACAGAACCTCTGACTTGGATGACAAGACAGAAGAAATTGATTGGGAGGCCAGAATCTTTGCTAAGTTCAAAAAATCAAGTGAACAGAGAACTGTGGGATATCCTAAAATGACAAAAAATCTGGATGATGGGTATACCAGAATGAGAGGAAACCCAGGCCAGAGGAATAGAGAATATATTAAACAAAATTATTGATGAAAATTTTCAGAATTTCTCAAAAAAGAGGCCCATCCAGATACAGAACACCAAACAGACAGGGCCAAGGAAGAAACTATCCAAGAAACATCATAGTTAAAACTCTTAACCATGAAAGCAAAGAAAGAGTGGTAAAGGCAGCAAAACAGAAACAACTCACAACATTCAAAGGCAATTCCATCAGAATTACATCAGATTCTCAATGGAAAACACTGGAAGCCAGAATGGCTTGGAATGGAACACTTCAAAACAACCAATCTCAAGAGCCAACAAGAAGAAGATCATAATAACCAAAATAGACCAGCCTTAAAATAGTACAAACACAAGGAAGTACCAAACCCCACAAAAAAATAAAAAAAAAAACCCTCATCATGTCAGGTATTAATTCAAACCTCATAGTAATAACATTAAATGTTAATGGTCTTAATTCACCGATCAAAAGACAGGTTATCAGGGTGGATCAAAAAACTGGACCTCTCTCTCTTCTGTCTTCAAGAAACCTACGTCACCACTAATGATAGATAACTCCTCAGGGTGAAAGGTTGGAAAATGATATTCCAAGCAAATGGACAAAAGAAACAAGTGGGTGTTGCTATATTAATATCTGATAAAATACACTTCAAACACCAAAAGTAATTAAAAAGGATAAAGAAGGCCATCTCTTACCCATCAAGAGAATGATCCAATGTGAGCACATCACAATCATAAATGCACATGCACCAAAGACAGGTGCACCACAGGTTGTAAAACAAAATCTATTTAACAATAGATGAGAAATAAACACCAACACCATCACAGTCAGAGACTTCAGTACTCCACTATCATCAAAAGACAGACCTTTCAGGGAGAAAACCAACAGGGAAATAATAGAGCTCAACAACATCATAGATCAACTAGACCTAATGGATATCTACAGAGCTTTCACCCCAACTCTACAGAATACACATTCTTCTCAGCAGCCCATGGAACCTTCTCCAAAATTGACCATATATTAGGCCATAAAGCCTGCCATCATAAAGGTGGGAAAATTGAAATAACTTCCTGCATCATATCAGATCGCAATGCTTTAAAACTAGAAATTAACAACAAGAGACACATCAAGAATTCCACCAACTCCTGCAGACTAAACAACACACTTTTATTCATTAAATGGGTCGTGGAAGAAATCATAAAAGAAATTTTAAAATTCCTAGAATTGAATGATAATGAAAATACATCCTACCAAAACTTATGGAACACAATGAAGGCAGACCCAAAGGGAAAATTCATAGCCCTAAATGCCTTCATTACAAAGGCAGAGAGAACCCAAATTAACAACCTGAATGTCCACCTACAGGCATTAGAAAAGCAATAAGAATCCAACCCAAAGAGCTCCAGATGGAAAGAAATAATAGAGCAGAAATTAATGAATTGGAAACTAAGAAAAAAAATGATGAAATGAAGAGCTGGTGCTCTGAGAAAATAAACAAGGTTGACAAACCTCTTGCCAATTTGATCAAGCAAAACATAAAAAAAGATAAGTCTCAAATTAGCAAAATCAGAAATGAAAAAGGAGAGATCACAACAGACATTAATGAAATGCGAAGAACCATAAGGGCATACTTTCCAAGCCTCTACTCCACAAAATTGAATAATCTAGAAGAAATGGATGAATTCCTAGACACATGCCACCTACCAAAACTAAACTTAGAGAATATTAATCTCCTAAACAAACCTATCATATCCATGGAGATTGAAAAGGTAATCAAAAACCTCCCCCCCAAAAAACATCCAGGACCAGATGGTTTCTCAGCTGAACTCTATGAAACCTGCATTGAAGAACTGAAACCAATTTTTCTCAAACCCTTGCATAATCAGAGATAACATAACCCTCCCTGACTCCTTTTATGAAGCTAGCATCACCCTAAAACCAAAACCAGACAGAGATGCAACAAAGAAAGAATGTAATAGGCCTACATCCCTAATGAACTTAGATGCAAAGATCCTGAACAAAATCCTTGCATACCAAATTCAACAACACATCAAAAGCATTTTCCACCTTGATCAAGTAGGCTTCATCCCTGGCATGCAATGATGGTTCAACATACAGAAATCAGTCAGTGTAATTCACCATGTAAGAACCACATGATCATCTCAATTGATGCAGAGAAGGCCTTTGACAAAATACAATACATTTCTTAATCAAAATACTGGAAAGAATAGGCATGGAGGGTTTATAGCTCAACATGATAAAAGCTATATATAAAGCTTCTAAATCCCAAATAATACTTAGTAGTGAAAATCTCAAGGAGTACTCACTGATATAGGGGAGAAGACAGGGGTGCCCACTGTCACCACTGCTCTTCAACATAGTAGTAGAATATAGCCCCACAAATAAGACAGGAGAAAGATATAAAAAGTATTCAAATTGGAAAGGATGAAGTCAAGTTATCCCTATTTGCAGATGACATGATCCTGTATATAAGTGACCCAAAAGTCTCCATCTGAAATGTTCTGAAGGTGATAAATTTCTTCAGCAAAGTGCAAGGGTACAAACCAATGGACAAAAACCAGTAGCTTTTCTATATGCTATGGACAAATAATCAGAGAATGAAATCAGTGAGTCTGTTCCATTTTCAATAGCAACAACAAAAAAAATACCTTGGAAGAACACTAACCAAGGACATGAAAGACTTACATAATGAAAACATAGAAAAACTCAAGAAATAGGGGAGGACTTGAGAAAATGGAAAGACCTCCCATGCTTCTGGACAGGTAGAATTAATACTGTGAAAATGGCGATTCTACCAAAAGCAATATACACATTTCACATAATACCAATAAAAATACCAGCATCATTCTTCACAGAGATTGTCTCAGATATCCAAACATACCCGGGGGGGGGGGACCTCTGGCAGTATCACCATACCCGATCTAAAGCTACATTACAAAGTCATAGTGACAAAACAGCATGGTACTGGAATAAAAACAGAAACATAGACCAATGAAACAGAACTGAAGACCCAGATCTTTGGTCAAATAATGTCAGCTGCTTGATCTTTGACAAAGGCGTCAATAATGTAGCATGTAGAAAAGACATCATCTTCAACAAATGGTGTTGGAGAAACTGGATGACCATGTGTCAAAAAATTAAATTAGACCCACTCATTTTGCCATTCACTAAAATCAAGTACAAATGGATTAAAAACCTCAGTATAAGACCTGAAACTCCTCCACTACTTGAAGAAAAAAAAAAAATAGCAGGCACTCCGTGATATAAGATTGGGAAAGGACTTCCTGAAGAAAACCTCAGTCATCCAGGAAATTAAGTAAGCACTCAACCAATGGATCTCATGAAGCTTAACAGCTTTTGCACATCAAGTATACCATAAGTAGAGCCAATAGATTACCCACTGAATGGGAGAAACTCTTTGCCAGCTATACCACTGACAGAAGCCTAATATCTAGAACTACAAAGAACACAAAAAACTAAACAATAAAAAATCAAACAACCCACTCCCAAAGTGTGCAGAGACCTAAACAGGGAGTTCTCAGAGGAACAATTACAAATGGCTAACACACACTTAATAAAATGTTTAACAACCCTAACCATTAGGGAAACGTGAAATTAAAACAACTATGAGATTCCATCTTACCCCATAAGGATAGCAAGCATTAAAAAATCAAATGGATACAAATGTTAGCAAGGATGTAGAGAAATAGGAACACTCATTCACTGTCAATGGGAATGTAAGTTGCTACAACCACTATGGAAATCAATATGGACACTCCTGAAAAGGATGAATATAGCATTGCCAACAGACCCCGTTATTCCTTTACTGGGCATTTACCCTTAAAGCTCCACATCTCAGTTCAGAGATATTTGCTCAACCACGTTTATAACTGCTCAATTCATAATAGCTAAAAACTGGAATCAACCCAGGTGCCCATAATTGGATGAATGGATAACCATGTTGTGGTATATCTATGCAATGGAATTCTACTCAGCAATAAGAAAAAAATGACACATTGAAATTTGTAGAAAAATGGTTGAACTTGGAGCAGATCATTCTAAGTGAACTCACACAATAAGAGAAAGACAAACATCACATGGTCTCACTCACCTGTGATTTCTAACCTGGATCAGCCCAAGTTTCTTACATACCAAACTAGCATCTCAAGGCTTGAATAGTAGGGAGGGCTGAGTTTTGTGGAAGGGAAAGAGTGGGGGCCATAAAACTGAATCAAATTGAACTGGTACAATAGAATATTATATCCTGGAAGTTAGACTAAAAAGTGAAACCCTCAAGAAGTCCTTAGGGGGAAAACCTGAATTTAAGTGCCATGGAGAGTGTGAGATGAACCCTAATCTTAAATTTCTCCTGTTTCTTTTTCTTCTGCTGTCTTTTTCTTTTCCCTTGGCACTTGCCTGTAATTTCATCGTACAGGATGTTGTTTACATCCACAGTGAACTGTTGGTCAGAGAGACCTACTAGACCCCAAGATAAACAAAACAGGACTTCTTTCAGAGCACTTGATTACCCACCAGAGATTAATGATAAGACCCTACTGTTGAAGACACCATACACTGTTGGCAGGGACCATGGAAAGATCTGGTTGGAATCCAGAAGAGAGCCAGTCCCCAGACAATTATCCCATATAGTGCTGGAAGGTGCTACATGAGCTACCACAGGAAAGTGACAAATATATGATTGAGCAATTCAAAGTCTAAGTGACTCAAACAAGTGCAATAGTGGCACACAGCCATGGTGGGTAACCAAATGTTCTTGCATTGGCTAACAGGTCTGCTCAGTGGAAAGGAAACCATATCTGGAACTGGGAAACAAGTTAGAATCATATCCAGATAATGATTCGGCTTTGCATTGCCAAGCTTCCACTAATCTTGGGCTATAAGAGTGTCTACACTCTCTAAATTAATGATTGCTATCCCATTTAACCAGTACTAACTTCATTCACCATTGGAGAATCTGCTTCTGTTTTTCAGAGTGGAGCTGGACCTGAGGAGATAAACCACCCAGCTCACTCCACCTTGACCCCAGCTGAAACCATAGTGGAGTTTGGGAAATGAGCAGGGTGCTGCATTCTTAGTGAATCTGATATCAGTACACAAGGATGAAGGAGGCAGACACTTAAGACACTCAACACCTACCAAACTAGAGATCCAGAGGCTGCTAAGTGCCTGAAGTAGACTTAAAATGCCCCCAACATGGCTCAAGGAATTTTGCAGTAGAGGGGGTAAAAAGATTGTTAGAGCCACAAGTTGGGACATTTTTCACAGAGATATTGCCTTTCCCCCATAACTGACTTCTGCCCCCAAAATGCATGACCCACATTCCCCATGGGGTGGACCTGCATCCCCAACAAGGAAGTCCTCTTCGGAAAAGAGGAAAGGAGGTACGACAGGGTGGTACTAACATATGTGTTGTTTACATACTAAATATGTCCTTATCTAATAAAAATTAAAATTATAAAAAATAATAATGTAGCATGACCAATGTTGGTTTCATTCCAGGAATGCTAGGATGTCTCAACATATGCAAATTAATAATTATAACACCACTCAAAAATAAATAGCAGAAACCAATCATTTGATAATCTCAACAAATACAGAAAAGGCCTTTGGCCAAGTTAAACATTCCTTCATGCTAAAATCCCCAAAGAAACTATATCAAACTAGTAAAAGTAATATGAGAAACCATAGTCAACATTATGCTAAATGGGAAACCACCTTAATGCATTTAAAAAAAAATTAGCAGCAACCAAAGTGTTTATACATTCAATATAGTGTTGAAGGTCAGTCTTTAAAGAAGGGCATAGAAAGAAAGAAAACGGCTAAAAATAGGAAAGAAAAGTCGAAGTATTCCTTATCTATAGAGAGCATGATCTTATAATTTAAACACCCTAAAGATATCACCAGAAAACTGTTAGATATAAAAACCCTCTTCTGGAAATTGTCAGGACAACATCTACATATAAAAATGAAACTAGTACTTTTTCTGACCAGAATGAACATGTCAAGAAAGAAATTGAGAAAATAATTCCATTTTAAATAGTTAAAATTAATAATATATATAATAATATACCTAGCAAAGCAGATGAAAAGCTTGTATAATGAAAACTATATGACACTGAAAAAAGAAATTGAGGAAGACACTTTAAATCAAAACAATAGCTCAAGATCATGAAGAGGCAGAATTAATATTATGATAATTAACACATTACTGAAAGTGGCCTATAGATTCAATGAAATCTTCATTAAATTCTTAGGATACTCTTCCTAGAATTAGGAAGAAAACTCCTAAAATTCATTACAATTATAAAGTTATTATTCAAGAGTCCCTGAATAGCCTGAACAATCTTAAGCAGAAGTACAATTCTGGAGGTAACACAAAACCTAATAAAATATACTACACAGTCATAGTGACATAAACTGTATGTATGGTGCTGCCTTCAAAACAGACATATATATCAATGTAACAAAATAGAAGACTCAGAAGAAAAACACACACCAGTTATAGACACATAACTTTTGACAAACCAGAAGAAAGACAGCCTCGTTAGCAAATGATGGTGAGAAAACTGGAAATCTGGATATTCACATGTAAAAGAATGAAATTTTGTTAGTATCAGTTACCCTGCATGTGTGCTCACACACACACACACACACACACACACACACACACACACAATTCAAAATGGGCCAAAGATCTTAGTATAAAAGCTAGCAGTTAAAGCATTTGCCTGTGAAACCTAGGACCCATGTTTGGTTCCCCTAGAACTCATGCAAACCAGACACACAAGATTGCACGTGTGGACAAGGTCACACATGTGCACAAGATGACAAACATGTCTGGAGTTTGATTGCAGTGGCTAAGTCCCTGGCGGGTCAATTCTTTCTCTTTGTCTCTTCCTGTCATAAATAAAATTTTTTAAGAAGCTGAAACTTTGCAACTGCTGCAGGAAAACCTAGCCAAAACACTTCAAGATTTTTGACATAGGTCAAGAATTTCTGAAAATGACTCTTGGTAGACCAGGAAATAACACCATGAACTGACAGATGAGATTGTATGAAATAAAAAAAAAAAAAATTCTACAAAGCCAAGAAAACAACAGCAGAATAAAGACCCAGTGTACAGATTAGGAGACAATTCTTTGCTAACCCAGAGAGTATATTTGTATCTAGAATCCATGAAGAGCCCCAAAGTTAAATACCAAAAAAGATATTCAATCAAATGAGCTATAATTAACTGAATAAATATTTCTCACAGGAAGAAATAGAACTCGCTAATAAATACTAGAAAATGTGTTCCCCATCTTTAGATATCAATGAATGCAATTTAAAACTGCCCTTGATTCTATTATCTCAGTTGGAATGGCTGTCATCAAGCAAATAAAGGACAACAAATGCTGGTGAGGATATGGGGAGAGAGAAAGACTTTAATACTGTTGGCTAAACACCCTGGGATCTTATCCAGTACAGCCACAATATAAATCATTTTGGGAGTTCCTAAAATATAGGTATCATATTATCCTGCTATCCCCAAAAATTCTAAGTCAGCCTACCACAGAAATACTTGTACATCTATATTCATAGCTTCATTAGTCACAATATCTAAAATATGGAACCAGCCAAATTTCCATCAGCAAATGAATGGATAAAGAAAATGCATTACACATACATAATGGAATTTTATTCTGCTATAAATGATGAAATCACAACATATGCAGGCAAAAATATATATAATGGAAACTAGAGGTCATTATATCAAGTGAAAAAAGCATATCTGGCAACAAATCACATGTTTGCTATCATATGCTGAGTCTGTCTATCTGTGATGTATATGACAAGAAATTAAAAAGGGGACTATAGGAGTAGAAGAGAATAAGAGAGGAAAGTAGTTTCTATGTATTATGAAAGCAGAAAGGAAGTGGGCCAGCCAGACGGTGTGAGGAGGCATGAAAGAAGGCAATGGAGCAAAAAGAATAAAAACTAATGCACTAGTACATCAAATAAGGCCCTTCTTTGGGACAAGGCTCAGGAGTATGAACTTTTTTCCCAGTAGTCCATTTCATGTTTCACAATATCCCTGCTATTTGAGAAAGTTTGAGAAAGACTAAAGCTCAGCTACAATTCTGGTTGACAACTTCATGTGCACATGTTTAAATCTTCAATGGAATTGTCTTCATTTTTTTCCCATGTGTATGGGTGCGTGCATGCTAAGCATGTACATATCTTCATATGTATATGGGCACTTACCAGTATTTGTACATGTGGAAATCAGAGGTTTACATAGGGTGTCTTCCTCATCACTCTCCACCTAAAAAGCTATAAGGGTGACTAAGAGAGGGCATAAGGTGGCAAGGAAGAGGAGTTAGGAAAAGGTAAAAGGACACACATTGCATGTAAACAGAAAAGAGGAAAGATATTAGTAGGAGGAAATGAGGGAAGGAGAATCAACTGAAACCAATTTTGTTTGAAATGACATAATGATACCTAAAGCTCTATATACTAACTAATATAAAATAGATAAATGCCTAAAATGGCTCCTGAAGGGGGAGAATTTTTTATTATTTATTTGACAGAGAGAAAGAGGGGGAGAGAGAGAAAAAGAAGGAGAGAGAAAGAATGGGTGTGCCAGGTCCTCTAGCCACAGCAAACAAATTACAGACGCATGCGCCCCCTTGTGCATCTGGCTTATGTGGGTTATGGAGAATTGAAGCCAGGATCCTTTGGCTTTGCGGGCAAAGGCCTTAACTTCTAAGCCATCTCTCCAGCCCTGAGCATATTTTTCAAAAAGTTTAGACAGAATGAAGATGAAAATAAAGGAAGCTCTAAGCCTTAGATTTTCACTTTGATCTTCATGTACCAAGAACTTAGTCTACCCAATGCCTTAGGGCAGGAATATTAACAACAGTCACTCTAAATATTAGTATTATATACAGACGTTTTTGTTTTTGGTTTACACAATATTAATCTGAAACAAAAATACCACGTTCATAATTTTAAATTTCAGAGACGTTTTTTGTATATATGCTCATGTATACACACAGGCATGTGTCATGTACAGGTATGTCTCACATACAACCAAGATATCCAGCTTCTTTTTTTATGACGGGATGTTCGATAGTTCTGGATCTCAATCCCATTCTCAGACAAGGGATCAGTGACCATCTTTGGGTCCTGCCTATGGGCATAAATGTGTAAACATCGTTTCCTCCATTCAGTTATAGAAAATAGATATGCCTGGCTTCGTAAATTTATGCTATCTACTTGGCCTAAGTAGAAATTTAGTTGCAAGCTCAGGAATAGTATATTTGAGCTGAGCCCAAAGGTTCTCAGTCCTGGCTTTCTCTCAGAGTAGTGGCTAACAAATTCGTCCTGGGGTTCTTTTGTCAAAGTATCTTTTTATTTATTTGTAATCAGACAAAAGAAAGGGAGAGGAGCATGACAGGTCCTCTTGCCACTGTAAATGAACTCTAGATGCATGTGCTGCTTTATGCATCTGGCTTTAATTGGTACTGGAGAACCAAACTTGGGCCAGAAGGCTTTTGAAGCAAATTCTTTTAACTGATAAGCCATTCCTCAGGCCCCTCCAGGGATTCTGATTTAATTTCTTTTTTGAGAATCTACATGTTTTGAGGATTCTAAGGTGCAGCATGGATGGAGAATTCTGCTTGGGGAACTGGGACTTGAGGGAGGAGTATGAGTTGTCCAAAGACGACCTACTGTTTGAGGAGCTATGATTAAAATCAGGTCTCCTGACTGGACCTAAAATGTTTTTCTCTGTTTCATATTCCGTGGGGAAATATGGAACAGTGGGTAAGCTGGGCTGGTTAAAACACCAGACTTAAAATTTATTTTGAGCTTGTTCATTGACATATATTGCCATTAGCTCATTTGCTATCTAAAAATGCCTTCTTATTTCTTGTTTCTGTAACTAAGATTGTATGGGGTTCTGGGAATAAAAGGTATCAGGAGAAAGAGAACTTATATACAGCTAACAGATTCTGTAAGTCAACATTGCTGTAAGTGCCTTGCTATGATTTTCAGCTCATTTTTGCAGTAACTCTAGAAAGTTAGAACGATGGGCTAGATTTCAAAATGATGAAAGAGGTTCAAATGAGTATTGTTAGGTGTCTAGGATCTCATAGTTCATGTATATAGTTTGAATATGAAGGGCCCCCTCCCAAAAGGCTCATGTGTGGAAGGCTTGGTCTACAGCTAGAAATGTTCTCAGGAGAATACTGGGTTATGAGAGATATAACTTTAATAATGGATTGATGTATTAATGAACTCATAGCTATATGATATTAGGAGGTTGATCCAGATTTCAGAAGTAAGTCACTGGGGCATGCTTTTGTCATCGATACCTTCTTGTTGCTGGGTTATAGTACTTACCCCAAAGCAGCTGGTTGGAGAAAACTTTTTATTTTGGTTTATAGTCTCAAGAGGAAGCTTCATGATAGCAGGGGAAAGTATAGCACAAGCAGAGACTAGATATCACCTCTTTTACAATAGCAGATGGAAAATAGCAGCAGGAGAGTGAGCTGAACTAACGCTACTTGTAACCTAGGAGCTTTTTAACTTCAAGGTCCATCTCCAGTGACATACCTCCTCCAGCAAGTAACCACCTCCCAAATTGCCACCAACTGGGGACTAAGTATTCCTAACATATGAGTTTATAGAGGCACCTGATTAAAACCCACAAGATTTTTCTTATCTTTTTCTCTCTATTCTAACTGACATGAAGTGTGTCTCTTTGCTTGGCCACAATCTGGTGGCCCTGATATTCTGCCTTATGTTGGGTGTAGGGAATATACATGGGGTGAAAACACTGAAACTGTGAGCCAAAATAGATCTCCTCCTTAAGTTATGTATGTCAGGCATTTTTTGCAGCAATGAAAAGTTACTATGTAAGCACCCGTTTGATCTTAGTCTATTACCTTCAAAGGTGATATTTTTAAGAGTTTACTAGTATGTAAGATCCTCAAAGGCAGGGGTTTAAAATATTGGTTTGCTATTTGTTTTTCCTGTTGACTATAACACTGATGGCATGTAGTAGATGTTAAATAAAAGTTTGTAGTATTAATGTCATCTGTTCTCATTCCAAGGCTCAGAAAAGAAGCAGAAAGACCTTGTGGAGTATCACAGGTGACTTTCCTTATAGGAGGAGAAGGGTGCCTCATGTTGCCATCACCATGGTTACAATAGTAGGCAAAGTTGAGATATCTCCTAAGCAGCAGCTATTCAAGGATTGAAACAGAATGACTAAGGGAGAGACTAATGTTTTAAGGGAGAACAAAGTGAAGTGAGAAGTTGCCATTGAAATGTACCTGCTGGGTTTGCCTATATCATACACGGGAACCTTATGAGATTGCTAAAATAGGGAACAAGTATGACAAATTGTTGATGTTTACATCAATTTTGAACTTCTCTTTACCACTGGTAATGTCATGCAGCATGTGAGACAACTGTCATATACCAGGATACAATAGTCATTTTGAATTACCTATGGTATAAATACATGATATATTTCTCTTTTTGTGTTTTTCCTCTTGGTGCTGGAGACCTCTTCCTTATCTCATGACCAGTAATTTATAATGAACCTAGGTCGATTGCATATATATGATTTTTTATATGTATACCCTTTGATTTGACATAAGGAAAAAGTATATTTTTATGTACTTTAGAAGCCTGAAAGTCTGCAATGAAATAGGATAATTTGGAATATAAAGAGGATATTGAGCTAGTTTGGTTAGGCTATAATAATTAGGTTATACAATTAAATATTCTGGTTTTCAAGTATTTGCAGTAAAAGGAAATCTTGATGTGTTATTTTGATACTGAAAAGTAGCAAATATATGTGTTTAGAGGAACTGATTTTCAAAAATTAAATACCTCCTGTAAATTGCCTGACAACCAGTATGGAAGTATGCCAAGTGACAGAAGTAGCCTAAGCATATCAGAAAGTGTGTTTAAAAAACAAATTATAGTTAAGGGAGAAGAGGTCCATTGTCCTGTAGAGTGTAGAAACACACGTGGAACCATGGGAGTTGCTTAGTGCGAAGCTACTGACAGGAGTTTGGCGAGTTCCAGAAAGCATGCAGCTTTTCTTTTTCTGTTTTTGGTTTAAGTTAGCTTTCATGATACCATATTTATCACAACTGTGAAGACATTGATACACACCCACGTTTGAGAATCACGCCTTTCATATTCGCATTCTGTGGCTGCTCCTGGCCTTTCAGCCCCTGCCATTGCTTGTCTGTGGGGACTTTTGTCTCTGGTGTCCCATCTGCCTTATTAATATGATGAGCTCTGTTTCACCCTTTACCACCTGAACTATTATTATTATTATTCAACTATTAAATATCTTTTTAAATCTTTCTAGGCAGTCTGGTTCCAGGCCAGGCACTACACCATTACCCATATCCCCTAACACTTTCTATACATTCCAGTGATGGAAATTTGACAGATTACAGACATTTTGATTATTATTCTGCTCATTGGAGACTTGAGACCTTGTGTTATCCAACTTGTCTCCTCAACACATAGGAGAGTCAAGGCATGGTGTATCATAAGCACTCAGAGCAGTTAGTGGGAGTAAACAGAGGAGCTCAAAACTGCTATTGTGTTGAAAACCTCAAATTTCTGTTCCTCCTGATGCTGGTTTCTTTGTTTTCTGTTAAAATTACTGCCTAGTATATCAGTGTGCATCATATATGCAAAAATCATATTCCCAATTGAGTGTTGAAATATTTTCAGAGTTGCAGGATTGCTTGTGTCCACCATGTACTATTTTATTTATTCCAGGTGTGCCAAGTTGGAATTTAAAACCAAGTTGCAAGATCTGTAGACAGTGCTTCAGATTCTGTAAGTATAAATGAAGGTCTGGGAGAAACATTCTGTCCTCTAGTGCTTTGTAGTCACATCTCATTTGATTTTTAATTATTGACAACATTTGTCTTATAAGCATATGTCTCTTTATTTTTTTATAGTGAGTTTCTGCCACACAAGGTGAGTACCAGGGAGCTGAGCATGCTAGAAGGAAGGAGGGCATCACAATAGTCATCAGGTGCACACTAGATGGCTGTGCTCCTGCTGAGGGCAGTGGCTTGGTGACTGCATAGAGCAGTGAGTGTCCTTCCTGATGGCTCATTGTCTAGAACTTTCAAGTAGTAAATATTTTTGTTAGTGTTCCTTCCAATAAGTTCCTCAAGGATCTGTGACAAAGCAAGTATTAATCAAGAGAAAGCTTTTTTAAATATTTTATTTTTATTTATGTGGGTCTTGGAGAATCAAACCTGGGTTCCTTGGCTTTGCAGGCAAGTACCTTAACCACTAAAGCCATCTCTCCAACCCAAGAGAACGATTTTTAAAGCTCTTTCTCCCTGGGGAATCTTAGAGACTGGTGGCAGGTGTAAACCAGGCATAGTGTAAATCACACAAGCAATGGTGATTGGGGTGATTGGGGTGATTGGGTGTCTTGTGACTTCCTGGCAATCAGGATGGCAATAGGTAAGTGCTCAAGGACTGAGAGGATGGGTAGTGCTGGGCAAACTTGAGAGCTGATTGTGTCCTGCCTCTGAGAAGTTGTACTGGTCAACGATCCTCTTGGCTGCATTAGCTCAGCTAAGACACATGCCATTGTTTTCCTCTCAGGTAATCATCTTTGTGTTTGAGCAGGTTTGCATATGCAGGGTGATATGGATAGCCTTATGCTGTGCTTTTTTTCAGATACAGTTTGAATGTATTCCCCAAGACTTGTGTGCTGGAAGGCTCTGTGTCAGTGTGCTGAGGTAGAGACAGGGAGGTGATTGTTTATATCACTCTGATAAGCAGTTGAAGTCATTCTTGATGTCGATGGACCTGTTGTGACTAGAATGTGAAATGTTCCCCGTGGCTTCAGCTTCATGTGTTTTAATATAGTCCTCAGCTACTGGCGGTGTTGAGAAAGGCTGTTGTACCTTTAGGTGGTGGAGCATTATTGGAGAAAGTGAATCATTGCAGGTCCCATTGGGGGCTTAGAGGTTGTATAACCTGACCCCATTTGCTGTTCCCTCTCTCTTCCTGAATGGATGGAAATATGATCAGATGGCTGCTTTTGCTGCTCTGCCTTCCAACCATGACAAAATATATCACATGGAATTTTAAAATGAAAGAAAACCTTCCTTAAGTTCCTTTTTGTCAGGAATCTGGCCACAGCAATTAGTGGAGTAACTAACACAGGAAGATTGTGAGTTTCTGTCTGAGGATTGTTATAAAAAAGCAAGACCAACTCCTTCCACCTTGACTTCCTGTCTGTCATGCCAAAGGGTCTTTCTGTCTTCCAAGTGCTCCCACCATGACACTGTCTGCATGATTTGATTTTGTCAAGGTCATCCCTACAAGAACCAAGCCAATGTTTTCACCATACCTATGAACCTCAGAAACTGTGAGTTTAGAAGCCTATTCTCTATATACATTACTCATTCTCAGTTATTTTGCTATAGCTACAGATCATAGAACTAATATTCTGCCAATCTCAACATCCAGCTTTTATCTTATGGCTTAATTTAACTGTTGCAGCTCCCATGGATGCAGGATTTTGGAGATTGGGAAGGGTCTCCCAAACTTGTGAACCCCAATTTTTGAGTTGTTATCCTATTTTTAACAAAGAATTGATAAAAATGGACTTATGGAAAATATAAATTATGAATTATTAAGTTAATTTAGGGAGAAATTATAAATTGTGAGGTTTACTTAGGGGAAGTTGGTATCTTGGAAAAGGCAGGAGCATGTGAAAGACAGGTCCTAGAAGCCCATGAAAAATTATTTAGGGACTGAAGAGATGACTTAGTACAAGAGCTTACCGGTGAAGCCTAAGGACCCATGCTTGACTCTCCAGGTCCCATGTAAGCCACACACACAAAGTGACACGAGCATGCAAGGTTGCGTATGCACACAAGGCGGTGCACACATCTGGAGTTCTACTGCAGTGGCTGGAGGTCCTGGCACACCACTTCTCTCTCTCTTCTCTCTCTCTCTCTCTCTCTCACTTTCACTCTCACTCTGATTCTCTCACATACAAAAAGACCAGTTTGTTGGGCTTGCCTCGAAAAAATTTAAAAGGAAAAGATTTAGAAGAAAAACACATCTGTGTGGGGGCAAAGCATAAAAGTATCAGCTCTGTGCCTCTACATAGGAGAAAGTTAAGAGATTAAGTAGGACAAACACAGCTGAAACAAGTTTAAAGGAAATACCCACATGGTAGACCCAGAGTTTCAAAGAAAAATTATACATGTAGCCAAAGTGACAAGCCACCCCAAAGACATTTTGCTGAAAACTACCTATCTCAGGTAAAATAGTACAAATACAGAAATGCTTGGAGAACAAATTGAGAAAAAGATATAGCTTAAGGCTTTAAACACTGTCTTAGAACAAAGTTTCAATAGCTGAGGTTAAACATGTTAGCCTTAAGAAGTAGTTTCAAAAAGTTATAAACATTTCCTGCTTGGTACATGTGATGGTTAACTTTTTAGTATAATTTTATGATACGAGTGCTTGACCAATATTCCCTTTATACTGGGAATATATGAAGGAGACAAGCACGAGAAGGGGGACCATAAATTTTCATAAAATTAATTACCTGGAAGAAGATATAAAAATTGCATGAACAGAGGTGCATTAGTATAATTAGTAGTTTTTACTTTGACAAAGTTCTCAGGAGTCTATGTGTGTTTATAAATGGTGTATTGCATATGCTTGAGAATCCTTACCTAGTTATAGTGAGGATTCTCAGAGAGCAGAATGTCTCTAAAATTCACCAGGTAGGAAGTCTCCACTGTAAAGAACCAAGAACATTGATCTGGTCCTCGCTTGTGACAGAACATCCTTTAATAATATGGTATAATTAGACAGTTCACATGCATTTGTGAGACAAGATAAACATTGAGTTTATATTCCATGTGTTGGGCTTAAAGGTTTTGTAAGTACTGGGTGTGGCACTAAAATTTCATGCTGTCAAGCCACTATCAGTATTAAGCTACTGGACTCTATAATAAAATATCATAAGTAGACATTTACTGAGAACCAACATAAAAATCTGGTCCAGAAAGACCAGAATGGAAATACAGATTTTTCTTTTTCTTTTTTCTTTTTTTTTTTTTTTGAGGTAGGGTCTCACTCTAGCCCAGGCTGACCTGGAATTCACTATGGAGTCACAGGGTGGCCTCGAACTCACGGCGATCCTCCTACCTCTGCCTCCTGAGTGCTGGGATTAAAGGCGTGCGCCACCACGCCCGGCAGATTTTTCTTGATTTAAGATGTTCATAAGTGTGTTTTTTATTTTTATTTTAAAAAAAACCTCTATATACTAAGACAAGAGTCTTTATCAAATAATGAATATAGGCACATTTGCATCTCTCCTTTTACCAATAAAGATACATGCTTAAAATAAGAGGCATCCATGGCATCAACTTGTATCGTTTAGAGAATCCTCACTAATTGGGTGAAACTACCTCACCATTAGGTAGCATTTGGGGAGGCTGGAGGAATTAGAGCATGCTGCTTTTCATCTGTCCACATCATTACATTTTTTCTTTCCCTTTCTACACACTTTTTTAAGGGGTTGGGAATTAAAGGTTTTCTCAAAGGCTTTCATAAATTTAGAGCATTCTGGCCAATGTAATAAACCTGTTAAGGATTTCTGACTTTGTTCAAAATCCATGTCTGTTCTTTTTATCTCCAATCACTGAATTGTGCTGCCACATGAACTTCTAACTCCTGACTTTTATATCCAGTCATAAAAGTTGATTTTCAGCACAACAGATACTTATATACTAATAAAAATTCTTATTTTTTCTTACTGTTGTAAGATTGGAACTCTTTTGTCTGGTGCCTTTAGACATCTTGATTATTGTGACAACTCTAGACCTGCTGGCTTTATATAATGTAATCATGCACAATGTCTACAGGTTGCTTAATAATCCATCACACAGAGAACTGAGGAACTGATGCTGTCTTTTGCTTGCTTCTATGGTAGAAAATTGTATAAAAACTTAAAGTGAACATATTTGATAGTCTGTGATCTTCATATACATACAGGGACATATTAATGCTGGTTCACTTATAAGCTGTTATTCATACAGAAGCTGTAGTGGATAAACCTCTGTGGTGACCCCTCTTACATGTGCCTCACACGGTGTGTGACTTTGTTTCTTTTAAGTATCACTTATGTAGATTATGCATTTCTAGATGTACTGAGCACTAACAGTATAGTCAACAGTAAGTTCTTTTAATGAATACTCATTTTAATTTATAGAGTGCCATGGCCTTAAAAAGATTCTGTACAAATACTGCACTGTGTTGCACAGACACTACTTGCTTTTCTCCATTCACATTTTTTTTTTTTTTTGCTTTCTTTTTTTTGAGGTAGAGTCTCACTCTAGCCCAGGCTGACCTGGAATTCACTATGAAGTCTCAGGGTGGCCCCGAACTCACAGCATTCCTCCTACCTCTGCCTCTCCAGTGCTGGGATTAAAGGTGTGTACCACCATACCCGACTCCCACTCACATTTTAAATGAGTAGGATATGGGCTTTTAAAGTTCTCTCCTTATTCTTTGAGGCATGTTGTGTACTTTCCAGAGGGGTTGGATGGTTTTGTGAATAATGAAAGGATATTTAAACTTGCTACTGTAGCTTGACCTCACTAATGGTCACTGTGAACTGTTACAAAGAATGTGGCAACTTGCTTGTGCCTAAAAGGAGGGATTGGAACTAGAATGTGTGATTAAATGGGGACTGCATAGGTTTGTTAATTGACCTATAACTTAAAGTGTTTGTGTGTCTTTTTATTGCTCTTAACATTTTAAGACAACTAAAAGCTACTACCAACATTGTACTCTGCATAACCTCTGCATGTGGAAATTTAACAGCTACTGAACTTTGTAAATATATACTTTTTTATTTAGGTGGATGCATTTTCATCTGTTTATTGCTCTTCTCAGCTTTATTCAAAAAACTTGCATTTTGAGGGTAGTATTTGCAAAAAAGACTCTGAACCACTTGTTTCTATAATACTCTCTTACCTTTGTCTATCTCTGTAGAAGTTTCCACATTTATACTCTCTTGTTCATGGGTGCAACATATTAACTCACCCTTAGGGCATCAGAGTCAACATAAAAATTGAAAAGCAAAAAGAAGAGCCCAGGACCAGATGGCTTCTCAGCTGAATTCTATCAAACCTTCATGGAAGAACTCAAACCAGTCTTCCTCAAACTGTGCCACACAATTGGTGAACAGGGAAAGCTACCCAACTCCTTTTATGAAGCTAGCATCACCCTAATTCCAAAACCAGGCAGAGATGCCACAAGAAAAGAAAACTACTGGCCTATTTCCCTGATGAATTTAGATGCAAAGATCCTAAACAAAATCCTTGCAAACCGAATCCAACAACACATCAAAAGCATTATCCACCTTGACGAAGTGGGATTCATTCCAGGAACACAGGGATGGTTCAACATACAGAAATCTGTCAATGTAATACACCACATAAACAAGGTTAAACATAAAAACCACATGATCATTTCGATAGCTGCAGAAAAGGCCTTTGACAAGATTCAACATCACTTCATGTGCAAAACATTGGAGAGAGTTGGCATGGTTGGTTCATATCTTAACCTAATAAAGGCAATATATGAAGCTCCGAAGGCCCAAATAATACTTAATGGAGAGAGACTGGAGGAATTCCCATTAAGATCAGGAACAAGACAGGGTTGTCCACTCTCACCTCTGCTTTTCAATATAGTACTGGAAGTCCTAGCTCAAGCAATAAGACAGGAGAAGGAAATAAAAGGGATACAATTTGGAAAGGAGGAAGTTAAGTTAGCTTTATTCGCTAATGACATGATTATATATGTAAGAGACCCGAGAGACTCCATCCCAAAACTCCTGAAGGTGATTAACTCATATAGCAAAGTAGCAGGATACAAAATCAATGCACAAAAATCAGTAGCCTTCCTTTATGCAAAGGACAAAGATACAGAGAAAGAAATAAGGGACATAGTCCCATTTTCAATTGCAACAAAAAAAAAAATACCTTGGAATAACGTTAACCAAGGAAGTGAAAGATCTATACAATGAAAACATAAAAACACTCAAAAAAGAAATTGAGGTGGACTTGAGAAAATGGAAAGACCTCCCATGTTCCTGGATAGGCAGAATTAACATTCTGAAGATGACAATCCTACCAAAGGCAATTTACAGATTTAATGCAATTCCAATTAAAATCCCTACCGTGTTCTTCACAGAGATAGAAAAAATGATCTCAAATTTCATATGGAAAGGCAGAAGGCCTCACATTTCCAAACATATCCTCAGCAAAAGAAATACCTCTGGAGGCATCACCATACCTGATCTAAAGCTATATTACAAAGCCATAGTAATAAAAACAGCATGGTACTGGCATAGAAACTGGAGTATAGATCAATGGAATAGACTTGAGGACCCGGACTTTGGGTCAAGCAACTATAGCTACTTGATATTCAATAAAGGCCCAAACAATATAGGCTGGAAAAAAAGACAGCATCTTCAACAAATGGTGCTGGAAAAACTGGATAACCATATGCAGGAAACTGAAACTTGAACCACAGATTTCACCATGCACTACACTCAAGTCCAAATGGATCAAAGATTTCAATATAAGACCAGAAACTCTAATACTACTGGAAGGAAATTTAGGAAGTACTTTCCATGATAGAGGAATGGAAAAAGACTTCCTGAACAAAACCCCAGTAGCTCATGAACTTAAACCGTCACTCAACCAATGGGACCACATGAAGCTGAAGAGTTTCTTTACAGACAAGCATACAATAAGCAAAGCCAATAGATTACCCAAAGAATGGGAGAAAATATTTGTGGGTTATCCAACTGATAGAGGAGTAATCTCTAGGATCTACAAAGAACTCAAAAATCTAAACAGTAAGAAGTCAAACACCCCACTCACAAAATTGGGCAAAGAGCTGAACAGGCAGTTCACAGAGGAAGAAATAGAAATGGCAAACAGACACTTAAGAAAATGTTCATCATCCATAATCATCAGAGAAATGCAAATTAAAACAACTATGAGATTCCACCTTACCCCAATAAGGATAACAAACATCAAAAAATCAAATAAAAATAAATGCTGGCGAGGATGTGGAGAAGTAGGAACACTCATCCACTGTTGGTGGGAATGTAGGATGGTACAACCACTTTGGAAGGCAATATGGAGACTTCTGAAAAAGCTGAGTATAGAGATACCAACAGACCCAGTTATTCCCTTACTGGGCATCTACCCTAAAACCTTCAAACCACAGACTAAAGAGATTTGCTCAATCATGTTTATAGCAGCTCTATTTGTAATAGCTAAGAACTGGAATCAACTCAGATGTCCATCACTAGAAGAATGGATAACTAAGATGTGGTATATCTACACAATGGAATTCTATACAGCAGTGATAAAAAAATGACACAATGAAATTTGAGGAAAAATGGTTAAACCTGGAATAGATCATTCTCAGTGACCTTACCCAATCACAGAAAGAAAATCGCCACATAGTCTCACTCATCTACAGCACCTAACCTGAATCTACAGAAGATACCTTACATACCCAGCAAGCATCTCCTAGACTAGACACTAGGATGGAAGGGGAGGGAGAGGAGGGCATCAAAGGGGTGGGAAACACAAATCTAGACCCAAATGGCAATGGTACCATAATCTTCTACTTACTAAAAGACAGACCAAATGGCTGATCCTTCACCAGGCCCTTACAGGGAACACCTGAACCACAAGACACTGGAGAGGGTAAGATCAAGACTAATCTTAATCTCCTACATCTTCCCTCCCTCACTTCCTCTCTCTTTCTCTTATCTCTAACTCTTTTATATTAGTTATCTTTTTCCTCATTTTCTTAGTGGGCACTGACCTGTAACTCCCAGATCCAGCATGGGGCTATCATCCACAATGAGCTTTTGATCAGAGAGACCTACAAGGTTTCCTAAAAGACAGACAGATTTCTGTCAGAGTACTTGATGTCCCACCAAAGGTTAGTGGTAAGACCCTACTGCTGAAGATACCTTATGTGATTGACATGCAAATTAGAATGGCATGGCAGGAAGTTGGAAGAGAGTCAGTCCCCAGACAGCGCGTCTAGTGCCAGAAGGTGCTACATGGGCGACTGGGGAAAAATGACCAATATCTATCGAAGCAACGCATGGTCTAACCTACTTAGCAGCAAATAACTTGTTGTGATGCCCACACAAGTGCAGTGGTGGCACACAGCCATGGTGGGGAACCAACTGCTCTCAATTTGCCTAACTGATCCCCTCACTGGTATGGGACCCATAGCTGGAGCTGGGAAACAAGTCAGAACCAGATCCGAACATAAGCCCACTCTCCAATATCAAGCTACCGTCAATTGTGGGCTACAAGAGGGCCTACACCTATTAAATTCTCTATTAAAAAAAAAGTAAGGGTTATCTCATTTGTCCTGATGCTAACTTACTCTCCGTTGGAGAATCTGCTTCTCTTTTTCATATAGATGTAGATCCTAAGGAGAGAGCCACCCCACCATACCTCAAAAGGGCCCCGGCTGAAACTAAGAAAAATTGGAGAAACAAGCAAGGGGGCTGTTTTCCTGATGAACCGGATACCAGCACAAGGAGCAAGGATATCAGCACAGAGAAAAATCAACTCCTACCAAATCAGAGAGCCAGAGCCTCAGAGGCCCCCAACACCTCATCACTGAAGCAGACCAAAAATGAACCCACCATGGCTCAGGGAAATTTTGCGGAAGAGGGGGCGGAAAGAATGTCAGAGTCACATGTTGGGTCATGATATGCAGAGACATTTAGCTTACCCATAACTGTGGGCTAACTCCACAATGCATGACCCGTGTACCTCAACAAGGAGGGGCCAAGGGGAGGGGGTAGGTCATGGATGAGCCTAATAATGGTACCAAACTGACTCTATTTGCTGAATACAGAACTGACCAATAAAAAAAAAAGTTATATACTTTAAAAAAATTTGAAAAGCAAATGCCTCTAGTTTTCAGTAGATATTATCTTAAGAGCATAATGTTGTACTTGACATTTTTTCCCTCAGAGATAGTGGGATGTCAACATTTTCATTTGAATGTGTTACTTGTATCCCCAATATAGAGCTGAAAACCAAACCAAGTCATCATGCTGTATAGCATAGGATATTCTTGATTACCAACTAGTGAAAAACCAAGTACTCATTATTAGTATGTCACCTGTACTAGGGCTTGGTCTAGAGCAGATTGAGCAAACGGAAGCAATAGAGGGAGGGGATTGGAGCAAAGACTGCAGAGGCAGGAAGCTGCATGCTCCATGAGGAGTGCTTGAAGTCCTTCATGTCTCTAAACATCTTTTCTATAGTAAATTAATATCATGACCTGAAACGGGACCTCTGTCCCCTTCTGGATATTTCAGGTCTTGGGGAAGGCTGGACAAGTTTGTCATGTAGGCTCAGGCTTGTAAACCCAGCAACTTGGAGAGCTGAGTCAGAAGAACTGCAAGTTCTAGGACTTCCTGGGATACCAAGTGAGTTCCATGCCAGCCTGAGCAAGTTAGTGAGACCCTGTGTCAAAATCAAAAGTGAAAAGAGGTCTAGGAATATAGCTCAGTAATTAAGTGCTTACCTAGCATGCTGGAAGATAAGTTCTATCCCTAGTAACACAAAATAGAAGAACAAAACAAAACAAAAATCATTTCAAGGTTGTCTTATTCTCTGTTTACTGGGAGAGCAGTTGACCAAGGCCCATTCTTTAGGATCAGATAGACATGGTTGTGAGAAGTGATACTCAGAAACAGTATCAACTGTGAAGACAAACTTCCTGAGTCTCACTCAACCCTTCCCCAAATTGGAGGTGATGATGCTGGTAACATGAATGCATTGCAGAGTAGAAGGCAGGGTTAGGAAGAAGGTAGGCCTAGCATTTACCATTCCTTGGGCATTGGAAGTCCATGGCTCTTTCTAGCAGTGCACCTCACTTCTCAGGATTCCTTTTGGGCATTGTAGTTGTGGCCATTGACATCTAGTTTGTGCTTCTCAGCTTCTATTCTCAAGCTAAGGCACTAATCCTAGCTTGATCATTATACAAATTCATTTTCTAAAATATGGGAAGGCAAAGATTGAGCACTAATAAGTATTATGCAAATGCACTCAGCGAACGAATGCTAATGAAAACATAAAAATAAGTATATTTTGAAATTACTAGCTATAATTTGTGTTCTTAAAGTTTTAGCAAATAAATTCGGGTCTATATTTAATAGTTTAAATTTTTTTCTTGCATAGAGCCTTCATAATGATATCCCTCCTATGATGATTTTTAAAATATACATATTATGTCATTTGATCTGATTCCTCTATAAGACAGATATTAGGAGCATTTCATGATTATAGACAAGGAACTGAGTGTACTCCAGAGCAATGTGACTTCCCTGCACAGTGCCCCATAGTGAAAGTCATATGACAGACTGTGCAGGAAGAGCTTTGGCACTCTCTTCTCTCTTGTGCCTCACAGACTCTCCTGAGAACCTCCTAAGAGATAATAAATGTGGATGCCCTCCACAGTCTCCAGAGTGGAATATGAATATAGGAGATTGTTTCTATTATTTCTAGGACAGGAGAGCTATAACCTTGTGGAATCATCTAACAACCAGGAAATCCTGTTGCTGTTTACTGAATTGCACCCCTGTGACCAAGAAGATTCCCCAAAGTACTTAACTTAATACTACAGGCTGACCATGACCTTTAACTGAGCTGGCAGAAGAATACTTAAATGTAGAGGCTGGTAGCTTAGGACTCACAGCAGCAAATTTAGCTATGCAGCAGCTGCTGTTCACGGAGGGATGGATGGGGATGAATAAGATGAGAGTCAGATGGTGTCCCTCCAAAAACTATCCATGGCTTAGATTTATTTTTGATAGCTTGATGAAGGGAGCATCTCTCCTTATTTGGATGATCAGGAGTACTTCTGAGGCCACCTCCCACAGACACCTGGGATGGACATTCCAGCCAACTACACATTGGTTGATTTAAAAATTCAGCAGGGGATTTATCTGACTAGAGTTTGACATCATGGATTCACAGCCTGCTGGATCCTATATATTCTGTAAAACTGAAGATGCTTGCTACATACTTCCACAGGGAAGTCAGTGGGTGGGTGCCATGTACTCTTTCACAGAGCAGTCCGTGGGTGGGTGCCGTGTATACTCCCACAGGGCAGCCAGTGGGTAGGTGCTGTGTACACTTGCACAGGGCAGTGAGTTGATGGGTGCCATGTACACTTCCACAGGGCAGTCAGTGGGCGGGTGCCATGTACACTTCCACAGGGCAGTCAGTGGGTGTGACAGGCTGGGATGTTTCTGCTTTAATATCTTGAACACTAGGCAGAAAATAGTATGTAGTCATACAGTTACGATTGTGTTTCGAATAGAACTTTTTCTTTATCAATTGTTAGTAACATTCCATGATTATAAAAAATATCCCATGGTAATAACCTCCCTCCCCCCACTTTCCCCTTTGAAATTCCATTCTCCATCATATCCCCTCCCCATCTCAATCAGTGTCTCTTTTATTTTGATGTCATGATCTTTTCCTCCTCTTATGATGGTGTTGTTTAGGTAGTGCCAGGCATTATGAGGTCATGGATATCCAGGCCATTTTATGTCTGGAGGAAGCACGTTGTAGGGAGTCCTACCCTTCCTTTGGCTCTTACGTTCTTTCCACCACCTTTTCCACATTAGACCCTGAGCCTTGGAAGGTGTGATCGAGATATTACTCAGTACTCCAGTCACTTCTTTCCAGCACTATGATACCATCTGGGTCGTCCCAAGGTCACTGCCATCTGAAAAGAGAAGATTCTCTACCCATAGTGAGAGTAGCGTTAATATGAGGGTATCAATGTTAAGAGAAGTGCTTACTGGGCAGTTTGATAATCATAGTATATACATTTATCCAGACATAAGAAAATGTTACACCCCCAGGGCTCATGACTACCCCTGTTTTAAGTTTTCAGTATCAGGGGTGTATTCCCTCCCATGGAGCAGGCCTCCAGTCCAATTGGAGGGCAGTTGGTTTCCACCATGACAGAGGTGCCACTATTGCACCCGTTGGCTCATTTGGCCTGGCTGGCCAATTATAAGGCTTGCACTGTCCACTGTTGAGTATCTTCACTGGTGGTATCTCTTTCTCCCATTGAACTACATGTAGAATGGCTTCTTCCAGCTTTCTGTCAGCTGGCCTACATGGAGGAGGTTATCAGCTCACTTCCAGCAGGATTTCTCAGTGGCCTTGCAGCCCAAGTATGCATCCCAAGAGTCTTCAGCAATAGGGTCTTACCATTTATTCCTGGTGGGAAACCAAGGGCCTCGGCAATGGCCTATAATGTTTTGGTGGCATCAGGGACCTCCCTGGCCAAAAACTCACTGGAGGTATCCCAGCCCTGGCACTGAAAATTTTCTAACAATGATCTATGGCTCCTGAGTGTTCCATTGTGCACAACCTGAGAATTCCATATGATTTTTTTCTGTCCTCTTAGATTTTGATTAGCCCTCCCTCCACCTTTGCTTTACTCAATCTCTTCCCCTGACCTCACTTTGGGCCTTTTCACCCCCTTTAATCTATTCCTCTACGTACATATATACAATGCCAACCTATTAAGTACCCTCCTCCCTTCCTTTCTCTTCCCTTTATATCTCCTTTTTAACTTACTGGCCTCTGCTACTGAGTTTTTTCCTTCTCACACAGAAGCCCAACCATCTGTAGCTAGGATCCACATATGAGAGAGAACATGTGGTGCTGGGGTTTCTGGGCCTGGGTTACCTCACTTAGTATAATCCTTTCCAGATTCATCCATTTTCCTGCAAATTTCATAACTTCATTTTTCTTTACTGCTGAGTAGAACTCCATTGTATAAAAGTGCCATATCTTCATTATCCACCCATCAGTTGAGGGACATCGAGGCTGGTTCCATTTCCCAGCTATTATGAATTGAGCTGCAATAAAAATGGTTGAGCATGTACTTCTAAGGATATGGGATGAGTCGTGTAGGATATATGCCTAAGAGTGCTATAACTGGGTCATATGGTAGATCAATTTTTAGCTGTCTTAGGAACCTCCACACTGATTTCCACAATGGCTGGAAATACGACATCCACATTTCTTCTTTTGAGAATTCTCTATTTAGATCCATAGCCCATTTATTAAATGGCTTGTATGATTTCTTATTATTTAACTTTTTGAGTTCTTTGTATATCCTATATATTAATCCTCTATCAGATATATAGCTGGCAAAGATTTCTTCCCATTCTGTAGGTTGCCTCTTTGCTTTATTCACAGTGTCCTTTGCAGTATAAAATCTTCGTAATTTCATGAGGTCCCAGTGGTTAATCTGTGGTCTAATTGCCTGAGCAATTGGGGTTATATTCAGAAAGTCTTTGCCAAGACCAATATGTTGAAGGGTTTCCCCTACTTTTTCCTATAGCAATTTCAGAGTTTCAGGCCTGATGTTAAGGTCTTTAATCCATTTGGACCTAATTCTTGTGCATGGAGAGAGAGAAGAATCTATTTTCATCCTTCTACAGATATATATCCAGTTTTCCCAACACCATTTGCTGAAGAGGCTGTCTTTTCTCCAATGTGTATTTTTGGTGTTTTTATTAAACATCAGGTAGCTATGGCTACCTGGACTTATATATGGGTCCTCTATTCTGTTCCATTGAGGTACATGTCTGTTTTTGTGCCAGTACCATGATGTTTTTGTTACTATGGCTCTGTAGTATAGATTAAAATCAGGTATGGTGATACCCCCCACCTTATTTTTGTTGCTCAGTATTATTTTAGATATTTGAGGTTTTTTGTGATTCCAAATGAAGTTATGGGTTGTTTTTTTCTATTTCCATGAAGAATGCCTTTGGAATTTTGATGGGGATTGCATTAAATGTGTAGATTGCTTTTGGTAAGATTGCAATTTTCACAATATTGATTCTTCCAATCCAGGAACAAGGGATGTATTTCCATTTCCTAGTGTCTTCTGCAATTTCTTGCTTGAGTGTTTTATAGTTTTCATTGTAGAGATCCTTTACTTCCTTGGTTAGGTTTATTCCAAGGTACTTTATTTTCTTTGATGCAATTGTGAATGGGAATGTTTCTCTGATTTCATCCTCTGTGTGTTTGTTGTTAGCATATAGGGATGCTATTGATTTCTGTATATTTATTTTGTATCCTGCTACATGGCTGTAGGTGTTTATAAGCTCTAACTGTTTGCTGGTAGAGTCTTTAGGTCCTTTATATATAGAATCATGTCATCTGCAAATACTGATAACTTGATTTCTTCCTTTCCAACTTGCATCCCTTTTATGTGTGTCTTGTGCCTTATTGCTATGGCTAAGACTTCCAGTATTATATTAAATAAAAGTGGGGACAGTGGAAACCCTTGTCTTGTTCCTGATTTTAGTGGAAAAGCCTCCAGTTTTCCCCATTTAGTAATGTGTTGGCTGTAGGCTTGTCATAAATAGCCTTTATTATATTGAGATATGTTCCTTCTATTCCCAGTCTCTGTAGGACTTTTATCCTGAAGGGATATTGGATTTTTGTCAAACACTTTCTCTGCATCCAAAGAGATGATCATGTGATTTTTGTCCTTCAGTTCATTTATATAATGTATTACATTTATTGATTTGCGTATGTTGAACCATCCCTGCATCTCTGGGATAAAGCCTACTTGGTCAGGGTAAATGATCTTTCTGATATATTCTTGTATTCTGTTTGCCAATATTTTCTTGAGAATTTTTGTATCTATGTTAATGAGGGAGATTGGTCTCTAATTTCCTTTTTTTTTTGTTCTATCTTTGCCTAGTTTTGGTATCAGGGTGATGCTGGCTTCATAGAAGGAGTTTGGTTGGATTTCTTCTTTTTCTATTTTGTGGAAAAGCTTAAGAAGCAGTGGTGTTAGTTCTTCCCTGAAGGTCTAGTAAAATTCAGCAGTGAATCCATCTGGGCCTGGACTTTTTTTAGTTGTGAGATTTTTGATAACTCCTTGGATCACCATGCTTGTTATAGGTCTATTTTAGTGATTAATCTCATCTTGATTTAATTTAGGTAGGTCATATAAATCAAAGAAATCCATTTCTTTCAGATTTTCACACTTTGTGGAGTATATGCTTTTACAGTATGTCCCTTTCAGTTTTTGAATTTCTCTAGCATGCGTTCGATGTTACCTTTTTCAACTCTAATTTTATTAATTTGTGTCTCTTCTCTCTTTCTTTTGGTCAGATTTGCTAAGGGTTTATCAATCTTGTTTATCCTTTCAAAGATCCAACTCTTTGTTTCATTGATTCTTTGGATTGTTTTTTTTTTGGTTTCTATTCCATTAATTTCTGCCCTAATCTTTATTATTTCTTCCCATATACTGATTTTTGGTTGGCCTTGTTCTTCTCTTTCCAAGGCTTTAAGGTGATGCATTAGGTTGTTTACTTGTAACCTTTCTAATTTCTTAATATAGGCGCTTAAAGCTATAAATTTACCTCTTAGGACTGCCTTCATTTTGTCCCAGAAATTTTGGCATGTTGTGTTCTCATTATTTTTTGACTCTATAAATTTTTTGATTTCCTTCCTGATTTCTTCATTGACCCATTGATCATTTAGGAGTGTGTTGTTTAATTTCTATGATTTTGTGTATGCTCTGTAGCCTTTATTGCTATTGATTTTTAGTTTGATTCCATTGTGGTCAGATAGAATGCAAGGAATTTTTTCAATTTTCCTGTATTTGTTAAGATTTTCTTTGTGTCCTAATATATGGTCTATTTTAGAGAATGATCCATGTGCTGCTGAAAAGAATGTATATTCTGCAGCATTTGGATGAAATGTTCTGTAGAGATCTGTTAGGTCCATTCCTTCTGTGACCTCATTTAGTCCAGATACATCTCTGTTTATTTTTTCCTGGGAAGACCTGTCAATTGATGAGAGTGGGGTGTTGAAGTCCCCCACTACCACTGTGTTTGGTGTTATCTGTGACCTTAGTTCTAAAAGCATTTATGTGATGAATTTGGGGGCCCCCATGTTAGGTGCATATATGTTTAGGATTGTAATGTCCTCCTGTTGGAGGGTGCCTTTAATCAATGTAAAGTGGCCTTTCTTATCTTTCTTAATTAATGTTGAACTGAAGTCTACCTTGTCAGATATTAGGATAGCAACCCCTGCTTGTTTTCTATGTCCATTTGCTTGAAACACCTTTTTCCTACCTTTCACTCTAAGATAGTGTCCATCCTTTGTAGAAAGGTGGGTTTCATGGAGACAACAAATTGAAGGATCCTGCTTTTTACCCAGTCTGCGAACATATTCCTTTTGGTTGGGGCTTTGAGGCCATTGAAATTAAAAGATAATATTGAAAGTTGTGTATTCATTTTTGACATTTTTTTTTTGTAATTCTTCTGGTTTTACCTTTGCTCTCTTGTGTTAACTACTATTTTAGTATTGTTTGTTTTTTCCCGGTTCCTTATATGTGTGCTTTCCTTTTTCTTCAGCATGGAGGATTCTTTCAAGTATTTTATGTAGAGCTGCTTTTGTCTTCAAATACTCCTTTAGCTTGCTTTTGTCATGGAATGTCCTTATTTCTCCATCTATTTGAATATATAGCTTTGCAGCATAAAGTTACCTTGGTTGACAGTTGTTATCTTTCAGGACTTGGAATACATCACTCCATGCCCTTCTGGCTTTTAAAGATTGTGTTGAGTAATCTGCTGTAATTCTGATAGGCTTACCTTTGTAGGTAACTTGATTTTTCTCTCTGACTGCTTTCAATATTTTTTCTTTGGTTTGTGTGTTTTCTTGTTTCATTATAATATGGCAAGGAGAGGTTCTTTCAAGGTTTTGTCTGGCTGGTGTCCTAAAGGATTCCTGTATCTGCATTGGCACCTCTTTCCCAATTTGGGGGAAGTTTTCTTCTATGATTTTGTTGAAGATGCCTACTATGCCTTTGGAGTGAAATTCTTCTCCTTCTACTATGCCCTGAATTCTTATGTTTGATCTTTTCATAATGTCCCAAATATCTTGAAATTCCCACTCATACTCTTCTATTAGTTTGTCTTTCTCTTTGTTGGACTGTATTAGATCTGCCACTTGGTCTTCTAGCTTAGATATTCTGTCCTCTCCTTCATCCATTCTATTGGTGAGATTTTCTACAGAGTTTTTATTTCATTAACTGTGTTCTTTATTGCTAGTAGTTCTGACAGGTTTTTCTTTATTATTTCTATTTCCTTATTTATGTTTAGTATTGACCTCTTTATTTCATTAAATTGGTGTCCTGTGTTTTCTTTGATTCTTTTGATTTCCTCTTTCATGCCTTTGATTTCTTCTGTGACTTCGTTGAACATATTTATAATCATTCTTTTGAAATCTTTCTCAGGCAATTCCTCTAACTCGTTCTCACTGGAGGTCATTTCTGATGCATTAATACTTTTTGATGGATTTATATTGTCTTGATTTTTGGTGCTTCTTGTGTTATAATGTATATATTTTTCATCCTGGATTATTTAATTATTGGATATTCGAGGTAGCTGGGTATTATTAGATGTATTAATCTATCTGATGTTATATAACTTCAAGGTAGGAGATTAAGGCGCTGGATGTGGCTCTCAAGCCTCTCAGAGTATCTACAAAAGTGACCCTAGGTGTTGAGTTTGCCTGCTATGAGAGTATTCAAGTAGGCCGAGTGGAACAAAATACAGATAGTTTCTAAAATTTAAGTAAACAGTGTATACTTTCAATGAAAAACAGCTCACAGTATTTATCCATGAGTAGGTATTATCACAACCAAATCCTCTGTCTGTCCCTTAGGCTATGTGGAGACTCACCACTTCCTTAATCTTGACAACATGAGGTTAAGATTTTTGTTCTGTTGAGGGAATTGTGGGATACATTTAAACATCCTAATATCAGGATCATTGGAATACCAGAAGTAGAAGAAATTCAGACAGAAAGCATGGAGAAATTATTTAACAAAATAATTGAAGAACACTTCCCCAGTCTCTTAAAAGAAAGGCCCATCAAGATACAAGAAGCCAACAGAACTCCAAACATACTGGACCAAAGGAGAAACTCTCCAAGACATATTGTCATTAAGACTCTAAACATTGACACCAAAGAGAAAATCCTAAAAGCAGCTAGGGAAAAACAGCACACCACTTTCAAAGGTAACCCCAACAGAATGACTTCAGACTTCTCAATGGAAACCCTGAAAGCAAGAAAGGCCTGGAGTGAAAGACTGCAAAGTCTAAGAAACTATGGCTTCCAAGCCAAACTACTCTACCCAGCAAAAGTATCCCTCATAATAGATGGTGAAAGGGAAGCATTCTACGACAAAACTCAGCTTTACAATTATATGAACACAAAACCAAACCTACAGAGATTATTTCAGGAAATTCTCTAAAGAGAAGAAAGAAATAACCAAACTCAAGTGCCTACAAGAAGCAGATCACATCAACCAAACTCGGAGTAGGCACAAAAAACTTCAAGGGCCATGAAAACACCAACCCACATTTACCATCACAATATGGCAGGGATCAAATCAAATCTCACAGTCATTACCCTAAATATTAATGGCCTTAATTCACCCATCAAGAGACACAAGCTAACAGGACGGATCAAAAACTTAGACCCCGCAATCTGTTGCTTTCAAGAAACCCACCTCACCACTAAAGACAGACATCTCCTCAGGGTGAAAGGGTGGAAAACAATATTCCAAGCAAATGGGAATAAGAAACAAGCAGGCATAGCTATATTAATATCGGATAAAATAGACTTCAAACCAAAAATAATCAAAAAAGACAAAGAAGGCCACTTCCTACTTATCAAGGGAATGATCCATCAAGAGGATATTACCATCATAAATCTGTATGCACCAAACACAGGTGTACCACAGTTCATAAAACAAAACCTACTTGTCAGTAAAACAGAAATAACCACCAACACCATCATAGCTGGGAACTTCAATACACCATTATCAGTAATAGACAGATCATCCAAACAGAAACTCAACAGGGAAGTAAGAGAGCTCAACAAAACCATAGACCACTTTGACCTAACAGAAATCTACAGAACATTCCATCCCAAATCCACACACTACACATTCTTCTCCACAGCCCATAGAACATTCTCTAAAATAGACCATGTACTGGGTCACAAAGACTGCCTCCACATAATTCCCTGCATGATATCAGATCGCAATGCTGTACTGTTAGAAATCAACAAAAAAAGACCCACCAAGAATGCCAACAGCACCTGGAAACTGAACAGCACACTTTTAAACAATAAATTGATAGTGGATAAAATAACAAATGAAATTGCAAAATTTCTGGAATTGAATGACAATGACAACAAATCATACCAAAAATTTTGGAACACAATGAAGTCGGTCCTCAGGGGAAAATTCATAGCACTCAATACCTTCATAAAAAAGACAGAAAGATCCCAAATCAATGACCTAACCATCCACCTAGAGGCACTGGAAAACCAAGAAAAATCCAACCCAAAGAGCTGCAGAAGGAAAGAAATAATTAAAATCAGAGCAGAAATCATTGAATTGGAAACTAAGAAAACAATTAAGGCAATTGACAAAACAAAGAGCTTGTTCTTTGAAAAAATAAACAAGATTGACAAACCCCTGGCCAATCTGATCAAGCAAAAAAAGGAGAAGCTTCTAATTAACAAAATTCAAAATGAAAAAGGAGAGATCACAACAAACATAAATGAAATTGGGAGAATCATCAGGACTTATTTCAAAAACCTCTACTCCACAAAACTGGATAATGTGGAGGAGATGGATAAATTCTTGGACACATACCATCTACCAAAGCTAAACTCAGAGCAGATTAATCACCTCATTCAACCCCATCACCTTCATGGAGATTGAAAATAATAAAAAAAACCTCCCAAAAAAGAAGAGTCCAGGACCAGATGGCTTCTCAGCTGAATTCTATCAAACCTTCATGGAAGAACTCAAACCTATCTTCCTCAAACTGTGCCACACAATTGGTGAACAGGGAAAGCTACCCAACTCTTTTGTGAAGTTAGTATCACCCTAATTCAAAAACCAGGCAGAGATGCCACAAGAAAAGAAAACTACCAGCCTGTTTCCCTGATGAATTTATATGCAAAGATCCTGAACAAAATCCTCACAAACTGAATCCAACAATACACGAAAAGCATTATCCATCTTGACCAAGTGGGATTCATCCCAGGAACACAGGGGTGGTTCAACATATGGAAATCTGTCAATGTAATATACCACATAAACAAGGTTAAACATAAAAACCATATGATCATTTCAATACATGCAGAAAAGTCCTTTGACAAGATTCAACATCACTTCATGATCAAAACATTGTAAAGAATTTGCATGGTTGGTTCACATCTTAACATAATAAAGGCAATATACAAAGCTCCAAAAGCCAAAATAATACTCAATGGAGAGAGACTGGAGGAATTCCCATTAAGATCAGGAAAAAGACAGGGTTGTCCACTCTCACCTTTGCTTTTCAATATAGTACTGGAAGTCCTAGCTCAAGCAATAAGACAGAAGAAGGAAATAATAGGGATACAATTTGGAAAGGAAGAAGTTAAGGTAGATCTATTTGCTGATGACACGATTGTGTTTCTAAGAGACCCGAGAGACTTCATCCCAAAACTCCTGAAGTTGATTAACTCTTATAGTAAAGTAGCCAGAAACAAAATCAATGCACAAAATCAGTAGCCTTTCTATATGCAAGTGACAAAGGTATAGAGAAAGAATAGTGGACATAATCCCATTTTCCATACCAACAAAAAAAGTAAAATACCTTGGAATAACGGTAACCAAGGAAGTGAAAGATCTATACAACGAAAACATAAAAACACTCCAAAAAGAAACTGAGGAAGACTTGAGAAAATGTAAAGACCTCCCATGCTACTGGATAGGCAGAATTAACATTGTGAAGATGGCAATCCTACCAAAGGCAATATACAGATTTAATGCAATTCAATTAAAATCCCTACAGTGTTCTTCACAGAGACAGAAAAAATGTTCTCAAATTTCATATGGAAAGGCAGAAGGCCTCACATATCCAAATATATCCTTAGCAAAAGAAATACCTCTGGAGGCATCACCGTACCTGATCTGAAGCTATATTACAAAGCCATAGTAATAAAAACAGCATGGTACTGGCATAAAAGAGTACTATAGACTAATGGAATAGACTGGAGGACCCAGACTTTGGGTCAAGCAGCTATAGCTACTTGATATTCGATAAAGGCCCAAACAATATAGGCTGGAAAAAAGATAGCGTCTTCAACAAATGCTGCTGGACAAAATGGATAACCATATGCAGGGAACTGAAACTTGATCCCCACAGTTCACCATGTACTATCCCCAAGTCCAAATGGATCAAAGTCCTCAGTATAAGACCAGAAACTCCAGTACTATTGGAGGAAAATTTAGGAAGTACTTTCCATAATATAGGAATGGAAAAAGACTTCCTGAACAAAACCCCAGTAGCTCACAATCTTAAACAGTCAGTCAACCAATGGGATCACATGAAGCTGAAGAGTTTCTTTACAGACAAGCATACAATAAGCAAAGCCAATAGATTACGCACAGAATGGGAGAAAATATTTGTGGGTTATCCAACTGATAGAGGCCTTATCTCTAGAATCTACAAAGAGCTCAAAAATCTAAACAGTAAGAAGTCAAACACCCCACTCACAAAATGGGGCAAAGAGCTGAACAGGCAGTTCACAGGAAGAAATAAAAATGGCAAATGTACACTTAAGAAAATGTTCATCACCCCTAATCATCAGAGAAATGCAAATTAAAACAACTATGAGATTCCACCTTACCCCAGTAAGGATAGCAAACATCAAAAAATCAATTGAAAATAAATGCTGTCGATGTTGTGGAGAAGTAGGAACACTCATCCACTGTTGGTGGGAATGTAGGATCGTACAACCACTTTGGAAAGCAATATGGAGACATCGGAAAAATCTGAGTATAGAGATACCAACAGACCCAGTTATTCCCTTACTGGGTATCTACTCTAAAACCTTCAAACCACAGACTAAAGAGATTTGCTCAATCATGTTTATAGCAGCTCTATTTGTAATAGCTAAGAACTGGAATCAACTCAGATGTCCATCACTAGAAGAATGGATAACTAAGATGTGGTATATCTACACAATGGAATTCTATACAGCAGTGATAAAAAAATGACACAATGAAATTTGAGGAAAAATGGTTAAACCTGGAACAGATCATTCTCAGTGACCTTACCCAATCACAGAAAGAAAATCGCCACATAGTCTCACTCATCTACAGCACCTAACCTGAATCTACAGAAGATACCTTACATACCCAGCAAGCATCTCCTAGACTAGACACTAGGATGGAAGGGGAGGGAGGGGAGGGCATCAAAGGGGTGGGAAACACAAATCTAGACCCAAACGGCAATGGTACCATAATCTTCTACTTACTAAAAGACAGACCAAATGGCTGATCCTTCACCAGGCCCTTACAGGGAACACCTGAACCACAAGACACTGGAGAGGGTAAGATTAAGACTAACCTTAATCTCCTACATCTTCCCTCCCTCACTTCCCCTCTCCCTGTCTCTCTCTCTCTTATCTCTAACTCTTGTATATTAGTTATCTTTTTCCTCATTTTCTTAGTGGGCACTGACCTGTAACTCCCAGATCCAGCATGGGGCTATCATCCACAATGAGCTTTTGATCAGAGAGACCTACAAGGTTTCCTAAAAGACAGACAGATTTCTGTCAGAGTACTTGATGTCCCACCAAAGGTTAGTGGTAAGACCCTACTGCTGAAGATACCTTATGTGATTGACATGCAAATTAGAATGGCATCCCTAATCATCAGAGAAATGGAAATTAAAACAACTATGAGATTCCACCTTACCCCAATAAGGATAGCAAGCATCAAAAAATCTAATAAAAATAAATGCTGGTGAGGATGTGGAGAAGTAGGAATACTCATCCACTGTTGGTGGGAATGTAGGATGGTACAACCACTTTGGAAAGCAATATGTAGACTTCTGAAAAAGCTGACTATAGAGATACCAACAGACCCAGTTATCCCCTTACTGGGCATCTACCCTAAAACCTTCAAACCACAGACTAAAGAGATTTGCTCAACCATGTTTGCAGTGGCTCAATTTGTAATAGCTAAGAGCTGGAATCAACCTAGATGTCCATCACTAGAAGAATGGATAACTAAGATGTGGTATATCTACACAGTGGAATTCTATACAGCAGTTAGAAAAAATGACACAATGAAATTTGAGGAAAAATGGTTAAACCTGGAACAGATCATTCTCGGTGAACTTACCAATCACAGAAAAAAAGCATACTCTGCTTAGGTTTGCTCAGTTGATAGAATGGCTTATAGAATTAATGAAAAACCTTTACTAAGAGGGTCAGGTATGATGACACACACTTTTGTTCTCAGCAGTTGGGAGGCTGAGGTAGGAGGAGGGATATGGCTCAGCAGTTGAAGGCACTTGCTAGCAAAGCCTTGCAGTCTGAGTTCAATTCCCTAGTGCTCACATAAAGCCAGATGCACAAAGTGGAATGTCCATCTGGAGTTTGTTTTCCAGTGGCAAGAGGCCCTGGGGAACCTATTCTCATTCGCTACTCTCTTCTTGCAAATAAATAAATAAAATATTTTAAAAAACAATCTATTGCATTATCATTATCATACTGCATTACCAATCTAGTGGTCAATGATACAACTCCAAAACAGTCAAGTAGAGAAGATGCGTCATGTAAGGTGTAGAATAGGTATAGAATTTCATTGCTTCCCTAGCCATAGTATGCTTCAAGATCTTTCACATGTTTACCACCATAGAAGCATCCTGAACTCACTCTTCTCTCTGCTTCCATGGCTTGGTTACATAAAAATGCCTGATTACTAGTAATTATTTCATCGTCCAGCCCATTGCTCTTTACTGAAGTCATAGGGTACATTTGAAAGTTCCAACTTTCCAATAACAAAGGAGATTTCTTTGGCAACCAGTCCCTATCCTATGGATTTCTAGGAGCTTTACAAATATTTAATACAAACTCAGGTGTTGTTCAAAAAGATTTGTAACAGCTAACAAAGGCTCCCTCCTTAATTGCTCTTAAAGCTGATGGAAGTCCAAGAGTTTTAGGACTCTGAGCCAGGAACAGGGATGAAAATAAAATACATATTTCTTATGATAAATCCCCAAATCACAGGCTCATAGATGTTAAGCATGGGACTTTGCTTTAAGGTATGCTTGGGTTCAAATTTCACTCTAGCCACTTACTAAATGGATTTGAACAAATGGCTTAACTTCACTGACTAACTTTGCTGTCATTTATTTATTTATTTATTTATTTATTTAAGAGCAACAGAGAGAGAGACAGAGAGAGAGAATGGGCGAGCCAGGACCTCAGCCACTACAAACAAACTCCAGATACATGCGCCCCCTTGTGCATCTGGCTAATGTAGGTCCTAGGGAACCGAGCCTTGAACTGGGGTTCACAGGCAAGCGCTTAACTGCTAAGCCATCTCTCCAGCCCTGCTTTCTTAATATAATACAGATATGCTTGGAGGAAAACCATGTGAGATGGCTTACAGAGGTCTAAATGCAGCGATACAGATATAACAGAGCTGTCTTCACATTCCAGGTAAGTTGATTGCACACAGTGGGACCTCAGAGTGTTACATATTTCAATAGAAGAGAGTGAATGTATTGATAGGGTCATCATGCTCTCAGAAACTACTCCAAAGGGGCTTCACAGATAGCAGAATCTGGATAGAAAGAAGCTAAGGGAAGCCACACTGTACACCCTCTACAGTCTACTAGAAGAGTAGGTAAGACACTTAGTTTCAGAGTGGTGATGATGTTTTTTTTTTTTTTTTTTTTTTTTTTTTTTTTGCCTCTAGGATAGGGGAAACTACAGAAAATATGAACAACATAAACCGTGGTTGAATAAAAGCTAACATAACATAACAATATGAACAGAACCTATGTCATAATGGGACACAAGGCTATTTCAAACACTTTTGGACATGTTAAAAAGAAGACCCAAAAACAGATAGACAAAAGCTCAAATATTAACTTTATCACTTATAAGTGACGTGTTTAAAAAAAGTCATATTGCTTATCTGAGCCTTAGTTTTCTTTACCTGTAGATCCTAGAAAATATTTCACATAATGTTTATAGGTTTTAAATCCACAAAGGTCCTTTTCACACTGTCAGTCCATATACAGATCTGAAAGTTCATTATGTTTTTTTTTTTTTTCTAACTCAGTACTATTGCAGATTTTAGTGGGAAGAAATGCTTCTATCACATCTCCTTTGTGGTAGTATCTTTGAATTTCATGTTCTCACTCATCAAACACCTTGAAATGTGGAGGATCATATAGTGGCAGAAGCAAACAACAACAACAACAACAAAACATTATCTGCTAATTCAAAGCATCCTCTTCTCTTGAGCTCACTGGAAGCAGAGTCATTTCTTTTGTTAGGCTTGATTAATTCACAAGGGAAAAAAAGAGCTGCAAATGAGAAATGCAAATATAAAAAGATATCCAAGAATGTGTCTGGCTTCAATAATGGATCCAATAAGCACATATATTCTCCCTTTACCCCCACCACTCTACACATTCGCTCACAGTTTTAGTGTAAAGGTTCAGTTAAATATCACTGCATGAAATATTTTCTTTCCCATTTCTGTGCTTATTTTGTTCATCACATTTCATTATTATTTACCTTGGTTTATTTGTGATCATATAACTAACCTCTATAGCCTGGGTAGTTTAACAGTAATTTATTGTAGCCATTTCTAAGGGCTGGGAATCCCATGATTAAAATACTGGTGAACTGGATGTATGAAGAAGCAATGTTTTCTGGCTTATAGATAGCTCTTGCTGAAGCCTTGTGTGGTACAAGCTGAACGGAACTTTCTGCAGCTCTTTTAAGGGTACTAATCCTCTTCTTAAGAGTGGAGTCAACATTACCCCTTCTGATTGTTAACTTAAAATACGATGATTTAAAAACATCATAGAAACAAATCTTGCATGTCTCTGAGGGATTTTCAGGATTAGACCACTTGAGGTGAAAGGTCCAACCAAGGTTTATAATGTCATTCCATGGGCTTTAAGCCTGGACTGAATAATATAAAGAAAGCTATAGGTGCCAGCATTCATCTCTATCATACTTGGGATTATGCTTCAATATATGAATTTGGAAGGTGGCACATATATTCAATATATAATACTTTAAACTTATCTTTTATGTGATATTTTTAACACAATATTTTCCCCAGCTTAAAACTCCATGAACTTAGGACTCAGTCATCTCAATATCAATATCACCCTCCATGTCCACCTAACAATACAAATGAACTATTTTTCTGAATGAGTGAGTCAATAAATTAATCTCTATACCTTGGATGTGTTTGGACACTTGGTCCCCAGCAGTGGAGCTGTTTGGGAAAGTTGAGGAACCATTACGAGGTAGAGCCTTGTTGGAGAAAGTTGGTTACTGGGAGTGGTCCTTAAGGTATAGAAGAAATATTCAAATATAATTGTTTTTGTTACATTTTGATTGCTGGGACAAAACACTTGACCAGAAGCAGCTTATGGGAGGAAAGGATTTATTTCAGGCTTACAGTTTCCAGGGAAAGCTTCATCATGGCAAAGAAAAGTAATGGGCTCACAACCTCATACATCCACAGTAGAGAGAGAAAGCAAGAGTAAATTGGCTCTGAACAGATACTGGGGTAAACTCCTTAACCCCAAAGCTTTGCCCCCAGCCATACACTTCTTATTGCAAGGCTTCACCTCCCAAAGACTCTACTCGTTAGGGTCTAAGTAGGAAGCTTAATCAAAATTTCCAGAGCATTAATGTAAGTAGAAAAAAATACTGCAAGCAAGCTATTAAAGATCACGGATCCCATTATACAGTATGTACATGTACAGCTGAAATGAGCCTCTGTAATTTAATCACTTTTTCTCTTTGATCCTGTAACCCCCTAAAATGTTTAATTTTGCATCCCAAATATTTTTAATTTTGTATATCTTTTAAAAATCATTTTCTCCTCATCATTGCCTTTTTGTGGTTGTAAATAGACTTGTTGTACTTTGAAGATGAGTTATTCCTTGTCATCTTGCAGATATGTGATATGGTAATTTTCATAACAGATGTCAGTTTTGAACCAAGAAATGGTGATTTGTTTATAAGAAAAAAAAACCTGGCTTCATTTCTGTGAAACTGCTCTTTGAAAATTTCTTTTACCACGTGCAAGCCAATTGAGATACAGTGATGGCACTGATTTCTTTAAATGATGCTTACCATCTATTTTAACCACTGAACCTTTGATTATCTATTTATAAAGTTTATTTGTATTAACTCATTTAATAAATATACTGTTTATCTGTTTCTGAAAAAAAAAAATACCAGAGGCTGCAAGGGACATTTATATTCCAACCACTACAACAATGTTGTGGAAATTTATCCTCCAACATGACATGGTCATTGCCCTTTTAAATTTTCAGCAGCTGTGATTACCAGAAAAAGACCTGCATGAAACTTTTCCCTCATGGAGGGTGAGGAAGTAGCTCAACAGGTCATGTCCCTCCCCAGGAGTTTTCTCTTAACGGTTATGAAGGGAAAGAAGTTTATGAATTTACGCCCCCTACTTAGAATTTACAGATTGTGAATTTAGTTGCTAGGAGGATGAGTTCACAGGGTCCTTTCCCTCCCCAAGGATATTTAGACAACTACGGGTTCCTTGAGAAAGATATTTTCTTCAGCAGGGTAGTTGTCCATAAGTTGTTCCTGTTTCTGCAATTAACCTTTCACCCATGCTTGTGTAAGTAACCCCCGTTAAACCCATTGGTTCATCAAGTTACATTTGTGTAGAAAAGTTTCTTTATTTCTGTCCTTAGTGCCTGTCTGAGGTGAGCAAAAATTTGTATACCTCTCCTCAGGAAAAAATCAAAACCAACAACAAAAATGCCCTCACACAACAGAGGAACTTATGAAATTCTTTCTCTACAAAGTCTTCTAAAACATCTAACAGTGTTAAATATTTATGTATGCATACTAGGCACTAAGATGAGCATTTTCCTCACATTATTTCACTTAGTCATCATAATAAGCACTTACCATTTCATACCCATTGTACACATGGGAGACATGAGGCACGAGAATTGACTTGATTTTCCCAGGCAGCTAAATGGTGGAGTTAGGCCTGGAGACTAGTCGATCTGACTCAAGTTCAATGGCAATGCTGGAACTTTTCAGGGTTCTGAGCTCATTTTCATTTACTATAATCCAGGGTATTTATCTCAGTCACTGACATCAACATTGACACTAGTTGTTTCTAAGCATATATATGCATATTCTTATATCCACCCCTTCACTACCATCTCCCTGAAGGCCCTTTTCACCCTCATCAGTAGGGTCCTTGGTTTTTGCTGTGGGTTAATTAGGGTCTCTGTCCATCTCAGGGGGGAGGAAATATTACTGTGCCCCAGGATATTACTAAAAACCCTGTGGCCTTAAAGTCTTCACACTTCCTCTTTAGCAACAGTTCCTGAGCCTTGGCAGAGTGTTGGCAGATTTTTACTGTTGAGTCCTCTATAGACTCTGTATTTCTGTTACAATGTTTTAGTTCACCACTATGTGTGCTGCTGTTTCCCTGGAGGCCTTTGTCTGGGTAGCATGGGGAACAATACTCATTATGGTTCCTCTGCAGATTTTTCTTGACCCAAGTGAATGTGGTGAGCAGTTGGCTGTCTTTACTTGTATTGATGGATCTTGGATCATGTGGTGGTTTGATTCAGGTGTCCCTCATAAACTTAGGTGTTCTGAATGCTAGTTTCCCAGCTGATGGATATTTGGGAATTAATGCCTCCTGGTAGGATGTATCATTGGGGACAGATTTATGGGTGTTACAGGCAGTTTCCCAGTGTCAGTGTTTGGCACTCTCCTGTTCCTGTTTTCCACCTTATGTGGGTCAGGGGGTGATGTCCACCCTCTGCTCATGCCATCATTTTCCCCTGCCATCATGTAGCTTCCCCTCGAGCCTGTAAGCCAAAATAAACCACTTTTTCCCACAACCTGTTCTTGGTTGAGTGATTTCTACCAGCAATGTGAACCTGACTAGAGCAGATTGCCTCAGTATTCTCTGGCATCTATTATGTAAAGCAGATTCTCTAACCAAGAGTGACAGCATTAGCTTACTCTTCTATACCCAGCTACCTGCTGATGCCTTTAACTGCTGTCCTGTAGAAACTTCAGCTCAACATGTTCACAACTGAGATCACCATTTCCTTCCTAAACCTTCTTTGTCTTCATTGTTCCCTGCCTGACTTAAATGATGTTGGCACATAGTTAGCCACTCCAGAAGGCAACTTGGAAACTATTTTTCAAAACCCCTTTCCCTTCCAAACCCTAACATATCTTCCTCCATAGTCTTGCTATGAGGTATTTTCTCCATTGCAATACAAACTCCCTTCTTATTATTGGCCATTGCACCTGTGTTTTACCTGGTACTCTTAACTCTATTATGAGCATTGACAGACCTACCTTAATTGGCTATTGCATTAAAATTAATACTAAAATGAAGATGGGATCCTACCACTTTTCTGATCAGTCCATGTTAGATATTTTCTTGTTTTTAAGAATGCTACCAATATAACTTATCTCATTCCTTCTTCCTCTTTTCTTCATGTTGTCTATGAACTTTTAGGTTTTTTTTTTAATTGATCTTCTCCTTATGGTAGGCTCTGAGTCTAAAATATAATGCAACTTAAAAAATAAAAAAGCATGTTCACATACACTGTCTCACTCCTCAAAACACTGCTGACAAGTAGAAAATTTTTCTTCATTTTTGCAAAGCAAACCAGACAGCATAATATACCTTGGGTTCTGGGCTCTGATGTGTTCTGATCTTCAGCAATGGGTCCTGGGCTCTGACGTGCCATCACTGAGCTCATCTTCATTACTGCTCTTTAAAGGCAACTTGATGCATGCCTTTACCTTTCTGATGCATTTTAACACACTGTAAGGGCTTAGAGGTCTCTGATTCAATTCAATCAAGGTAAGTACTGTTCAACCAAAAGCTGGAAGGGGCAGAAGCATAGGCTATAGTAATACATGTCTACCAGCTGCAAACATTCCTCATTTTGGGGTATGAGTCAGTGCATTTCACTTAGTGAATAAGCCCTCCATTATCCTGACTATTGGCCAAGTAGACATCATGGACTTAACTTTTCTTATGGTTGTTTGTGGGTCTGTCTGACTCACTAAACACAAAAGAAAAAAATTGCTTGTCTTTCTTCTGTGTGTCTCCATTGTATAACATGGACCTAGTTCCTTGACAGGGATCTTTGAAAGGAATCAATGCTTAGAAATTTAGAGGTGAAAGGAAAGTCAGAGAGCATCTTTTGGACCACATTTTTCAAACTTAGTCACCTGTGTAATGGAGGCACACAATAGAGCTATGTGCAACATTACCCATATTTTGGAACATATGAGTCTTCTCTGTTCTCATATTTATAACTTATTTACTCTTTATTATTCATTGATGATTACTATCATTTACAGTTTTATGGGTAAATAAAATGAAGCTTAAAGGGATTAGAGGGCTCAACCCTGTCCTTTGTAACTGGAGCTAGTTCAGAATTCGTGTCTAAGCTGAATTTAAGTATAAGCAGTCAGATTACTGATTCTAGAATATGTAACCAGCAGTTCTTACCTCCATATCTAAGATTATTTCTTCTCAGACCAAGAGCCATTATTTAAGGAGTCTGCATATGGGAAGATAACCAAGTGTTTGCAGCCATCAGTGAGGTGAATGCACAAGTTTTGTGGGTCAGCCTCTGCAGTGTTTTCCGGACACTTGGAATGAAAGGATACAATTCTCTACTAAAGCTGTTCTTTTCCACTACAAAATGGTCAGCAGGAGAGAAGTAGCATCAAAGATGCTAATGAAAGCCCTGATAACTACAGGAGCAATTTAAAGATTTGCCAGGATTAATCCTGCCTCCTGTGGCTGTGCCTTCTACTTGCAATTCTTCCTCAGTCTAGATATGGAGATAAATGCATTTTAAAACGTACAACATTCAGGCACTTTTGAAGCTAGGAACATTTAAACCTGGAAGGTTTAAAATATTAATCATGTATCTAGGCTTGCTACAGAAAAGAGGAATGGTATTTTGCAGGTGTAACACAGGAGGAAATCTCCTCTAGGAACACATGATACAAAGGTGAATTTCATGCATGTGTATACCAGACTCACAGAAAGCTTGATTCATTCCCACTGTGGACCTCCATTCCAAGGCCCCGTTCCTTAAAGAGAGCACAGCAAGCCAGCAGCACCCTTCAGGACACTCCTAGACTATGTTGGACTCTCATTACAGAGCCAACAAGGCTCAACTCTGGCAGAGAGAGAGTCCAGAAACACTGAGGAAAGCATTTAGGGAGGTTGGATTTTAAACAGCAACAACAATAAAGAGTGAGATTTTGAAGTGGGAATTTGGTTGCAAGATTCCCACGTCCCCAGCCTAGAGCCTAGAAACATTATCTGAGCATAATCGCAGCAGTACTTCATCTTCTCTAAGTGCCCTAGAAGCAGACTATTACTATTTATGAACATTTCTGTTGTTGTTTATCTAAGATCCCCTGGATTCATCTACTGAAAATCCTAGGTCCTTCTCATACCAGACTGACTTCCTATACTTCCTGTGCTATCTTCTCAGTAACTGCAGAGAATTTTCTCCATCCTCCAAAATGACTTCCATGCATCAGCTTGTTTTTGAAATGAAAATAACACTGTGCTCCCATATTTGTGCTACTACTGATGAATCCCTGGGGCTGGGGTCTTTGCTGAATTTAAATATTTTAAAATGATGATAATAATGAGAATCTGAACTCAGATTTGGAATATTGGTGTAGTCATTTTAGGAATCTCTGTGTTTCCTGAGATTAAGGCCAAATGGGGAATCAAGATCAGAATCCTGTTGCAAGGGAAAAATACAAGGCAACCTAAGTCATGGCCTTGGGTCCTAGAATATAGGATGAATCATATGGATTAGAATATGTCCCCTACACCCAAAACTGTAAAAATCAAAAAGCTTTCTTTGTTCTTCTGGTCTCTGGAGTGCCTTTCTTTCTCTCTCTTTCTCTCTGTCTCTGTCTTTGGCTTGGAACTCCATCATGCCCTCTTACATGGTGCTCGCATGTAAATGAAGCTTTAATTCTAAGAAAGCATTTTGTTTCACTGCTTCTTATTGAACCAGCTTCTCCCTCACTGCTCTCACTCTTTTATTTATCACTGACAAAGCAATTAAGGTTTTAGAATTGCTTATGTTTAGTTCCTGGTCTTTAGTTCTTATCATCATTCTAGGATGTTCCTAGGAGCTTGCAATGGTTTATATTGATTATCAACTTGACAGGAACTGAAATAACTTTGATGGATGATATAGGTTAGTCTCTGGGCATGCCTCTGAAGTATTATATTGACTAGATTAATTGAAGTGGGAAGACTATGCTAACAATGGGTGGCACTATTCCATGGGCTGGGGTCTTAAACTACATAAAAAGAGAGAGCTGGCTTAACACTTTCTGCTTTGTCACTGTGGACCAAATGTGACTAACTGATTCAAGCTCCTCTCACCATGCTTTTTTTACCATGCTGGACTATAATCTCAAATTATAAGCTAAAAAAAACTCTCTCTTAAACTGATTTTTGTCAGGTATTTTGTCCTAGCAATGAGAAGGCAACTAATACATGATACTGGGAAAGGATCAACGAAAGTCTTTGAACTCCAAACCCTGAGTATGTGTTTGTATTTAACTAAAGAACTGGGCAAATCAAACTGAGAAAGATAAGTATTAAATTATTATATTTATTTAGGGAAGTACAAAACCAAGGGAAGGAAAATTGATATACCCATGTGGTCTAATAGCCCATGTGGTGGGCCTAGAAGAAATTTGCAAAGAGATTTAGGGAGATAAAAACAAAAGACTGCACAGAGGAGCAGACTCCTGCAATGTAGAGGGTAGAGGGGAAGTGAGGGGTCAAGCTGGGCTGAGAGAAAGGGGATACTGACCAGAAAATGGAGGTTCAGGAGTAATGAACAGGCAACCAGGAGAGCCCTTGACCCTGGTAAGGGCCTATTTATAACCTTATTGTGGTGAGCCTTACCTTGGAGGTCAGGTGAGTCAGAGTGAGGGCTGATTTGTCTAGGCTAAGGGCTGGCTCAAGAAGAGGCTATCCATGATGTAACAAACTGCAATGTCAGGATCATGTTAAAATTCTAGGAGAGGGGAACTCCCTCTCAGGGAGAGGCTCAGGTTGCTCATGGAAAAACACAGGTCTAGACAACTCCTTTAGGCAGGTGATAAGAAGTCAGATCATTCTTTGATCTAGCAAAGTAGAGATTGGAGGACATTTCTGGCTTTACTTCTAGGGTCCTTTCACACGAAACTACCTTAAGAAGCTACCTAACTCACTCTCATACACTCGAGGATTGACATTCTGTCTTTATTATTAAAACTGAAATCTAGAGATGTGGCTCAGTGGTAAATCACTTGCCAAGTATATGCAATGTCCTGTGTTCAATCCTCTTCTCTTTGAAAATATCCACCTTATTATATCATTAGTGTAAGATAAAATTGGCAACAGGGACTCATTTTGTGTTTGAGATTCCATCTTATGCATGGTGAGTACTCCAAGAACTTGCCAATGGGCCAAAAGAAAGCTATTTGTTGAGGAGGATTGTATGATCTTAAATCACCCCTAGAACAATGGTGTGTGCTAAGTCAGCCTGTGAGAGACCAAGAAGCTAAGATGTAAATTTTTCCTCAAAGCAAAAATTGTGAAAATGTATATAGTTCACAATATCTTAAAAACGTCTTTAGTGGTAAGGTGGGTTCCTTGAAGACAGCAGATAGAAAGGTCCATTTTTTTTTTGATCCACCCTGATAAGTTGTGTTTTGATGGGTGAGTTAAGACCATTGATATTTAAGGTTATTGCTTTGAGGTTCAAATTAATCCCTGCTATGATGAGGTGTTTTATGGGGGTCTGGTGATTTCTTGTGTTTGGTACTTTTTGAACCTAGCCTATTTTTGTTTATTGTGATTTTCTTCTTGTTGAATCTTAACATTGGTTGTTTGATTCTTCTGTGTGGAGTATTCCCTGAGTTATTCTCTGTAGGCTTCATCCCAGGGATGCCAGGATGGTTCAGCCTATGGAAATCAGTCAATGTAACACACCACATAAATAAACTTAACCTCAAGAACCACATGATCAACCCAATTGATGCAAAGAAGGCCTTTGACAAAATACACCACTTCATGATCAAAACTCTGGAAAAAATAGGTATATGGGGGTTTTATATCTCAACACAATAAAGACTATATATAAAGCACACAAAGCCCCCCAAAAATACAAAATGAGAAAGACTCAAGGAGTTTCCATTGAGATCAGGAACAAGACAGGGGTGCTCCCTCTCACCACTGCTCTTCAACATAGTACTAGAAGTACTAGCCCAAGCAATAAGACAGGAGAAAGAAATAAAAATAGATACAAACTGGAAAGAAAAAAGTCAAGTTAGCCCATTTACAAACATCAGTAGCCTTTCTATAAGCAAAGGACAAATATAAAGAGAAAGCAAACAGTGAGGCTGTTCCACTTTCAATAGCAACAAAAAAATAAGTACATTGGAGTAACACTAATTAAGAATGTGAAAGACCTATATAATGAAAAATAAATTAAAAAATCTCAAGAAAACAGTCAAGGAGTACTTGATAAGTTGGAAAAACCTCCCATGCTTCTGGATATGTAGAATTAATATTGTGAAAATGGCAATTCTACAAAAAGCAATATACAGATTTAATGTGATAATGTAGACTGAAGAAAAAACAGCATCTTCAACAAATGGTGTTGGACAAATTGAATGATCATAGTAGAAAAATGAAACTAGACCCACTCATCTCTCTATACATAAAAATTATGTCCAAATGAATTAAAGACATCCATATAAGACCTGAAACTCTTCTCCTACTGGAAAAAATAGGAGGCACTCTCCATAATATAGGAGTAGCGAAAGACTTTCTGTACAGAACCTCAATATCCCAGTAAATTAAAATAGCATTCAACCAATGGCATCTCATGAAGCTAAAAAGCTTTTGCAAAGACAACCATACCATTAAGCAGAGCCAACAGACTATCCACTGAATGGGAGGAACTCTTTGCCAGCTGGGCCATTGACAGAAGCCTAATATCTAGAATCTACAAAGAACTCAAAAAGGTAAACAATAAAAAAATTCAAACAAACATGCCAAAAGTGGAGCAGAGAACTGAATAGGGAGCTCTCAGAGGAAGAATTACAAATGGCTAACCCACACTTAAGAAAATATTCAACATCCCTAACCATTATGAAATGCAAATTAAAACAACCATGAGATCACACCTTACTCCAGTTGGGATGACAATCATTAAAAAATCTCACAACAAAATATTTGCAAGGATGTGATGCAACAGGTACCCTCTTCCACTGATGGGAGGAATATAAAAGTCTACAATCAGTATGTAAATGAATTTGAAGATTGCTGAAAAGGATATACATAGAGATACCAACAGACCCAGTTATTCCCTTACTGGACATTTATTCTAAATGCTCCATGCATCAATACAGAGCCATTTGTTCAACCATGCTTATAGCTCCTCAATTCATTATAGCTATGGACTGGAATCAACCCAGATGCCTATCATTGGATGAATGGATAATGAAGCTGTGGTACATTTCCACAATGGAATTCTACTCAGCAGTAAGAAAAAAATGATACAATTAAAGTTATAGAAAAATGGAGAGACTTGAAACATATCATACTTAGCAAACTCACACAACCACAGAAAGACAATCGCTGCATGGTGTCACTGCAGTTCCTAACTTGTACCTGCCCAAGTTGCTGACATACATGATAGGCAACTCAAGTGCCAGGCAACAGGGATGGAAGCATTTGGGGAGAGGGGAGAGAATGGCTTAAAAAACACAAAATTTAATCGAAAATGAGCTGATACCATAGAAATCTTTATCCTTGTAGATAGCCTAAAAGATATAGCCCTCAAAAGGAATAAAGGGGGAGCACCTGAAAAGTAGGGATCTGGTGAGGGTGAGATGAAGCCTTAACTTCAAAGAATTATTTTTCTGTCTCTGTTCTGTAAATCCCAGTATCAGAGATTTGTTGATACCCACACTGAGCTGTTAATCAGAGACCTACAAGGTCCTCAAATCAAAACAGCTTTCTGTCAAAGCACTTGATTACCACCTGAGGTAAAAGGTAAGACTCTATTGCTGAAGACACCATATGCTGCTGACACAGAACAGAGTCCTGGCTGTAATTCAGATGAAAGTCAGTTCTCAGACATCCTCTCTAGTGCTGGAAAGCACTACATTAGCTGCTGGGGGAAAAGGACCAACAACGTTCTGACCAACCAGTGTTCTAAGTTACTCAGAAGCCAACTCTCTGAGAAGATGTACATACAAATACAATAGTGGCACACAGCCTCAGTTGATAATTACCCACACTGAGCTATTGATCAGAGAGACCTATAAGGTCTCCATATCCAGATAGTAAAAGCTAAGACTCTACTGCTCAGAACATCATGTGCTGCTGACACACAGCATGGAGAAATCTGTCTGGAATTCAGAAGAAAGCCAGTCCTCAGACATTTAGCCTGTTTAGTGCTGGAAAACACTACATGAGCTACTGGGGAAAGAGGCCAACAACACTCCGAGCAACCAGAGGTCAAAGCTACTCAGAAGCAAACAGATCAGAATCCTATGGAGACAAAGACCATGTTCTCCAGTGTCAAGCTCTCACTAGTATTTGGCTAAAAGAGGGGTTACATACATCAAATTCTCCCTAAATTAATTATGCTTATCCCACTTAAACTATGCTGACTTCACTCTCCTTTTGTGAATCTGCTCTTCTTTTGACGAAGGTAGTGAGACCAGAGGAGATAAACTAGCCCTCATACTTCAGCCAAGCCACAGCAGAAACCACAGAGGAATTGGGGAGATGAGCAAGAGTGCTACTTTCATGCTGTACGTGATAATCAGTGCCAGGGTGAAGGAGACAGACCCTGAAGATACTCAAAACCTACCAAATCAGAGACTCAGAGGCTCCTACGAGCTCATCACTGAAGTAGACTTAAAACCAACCATGGCTCAGGGAATTTTGCAGAAGAGTGGGTGAAGAGATTATAAAAGCCAAAGGTTGAGACATCATGCTCAGAGGCATTCCCTCCCCCCTTAAAATAACTGACTACTGCTCTTGCAACACATAAACTACAGCCCTATGGTGAATACTAGCAATGTTAATGAGGACTGTCCCCAATTGAATGCAGGCAGGGATGAGGGAAAAGAGGGTGCCAACACATGATATATCCATACAAAACATGTTGTTAATAATAATAATTTTTTTATTTTTTATTTTTTTATTTATTTTTTGTTTATTTATTTATTTGAGAGCAACAGAGAGAAGGACGCAGAGAGAGAGAGAGAGAGAGAGAGAGAGAGAATGGGTGCGCCAGAGCTTCCAGCCTCTGTAAAGGAACTCCAGATGCGTGCGCCCCCTTGTGCATCTGGCTAAAGTGGGTCCTGGGGAATTGAGCCTCAAACCGGGGTCCTTAGGCTTCACAGGCAAGCGCTTAACCGCTAAGCCATCTCTCTAGCCCAATAATAATAATTTAAATATTATTATAAGGGTCCTCTAAATCATTCTCTAAATGGACACATTCTTGTTTACTGGAATCTGTGTAACTTGAGTTGCAATTCTAAGACATCATGTAATTGTCTATGCATAATAGATTGGGCAAGCCTGTCAATGACAAAATAAGCAGCTTGCTATTTCCTGACCTTTCCCCCACTTGTTTTAATCTCTCCATCCTAGTTTTCTCTGCTTCTTCTTCTTAAATGTCATACTTTAAAATAGAGCCTCTTCTCACAAACTTTTCTGCCCTCTCCCTTCATTTCCTCTCCTACTGGAAGAGCCCATAAGCACCTGCTATGAGAAGGTTCTGACAACTGGTCACCTGTACTTCAGAACAATTTTAGACTAGACTTTAATCATCAGGATAAAGCACCCAGGTTTCCACTTTTAAACTAATAAATGTACTATGCCCTTGTATAATTATTGCCTCCTCTTATACCTTCCGAATTACTTGATTTTGTCAGAACATCTTTGCATTTGAGGTTCAGGCTTGAGTTTCTTAACTGTGATACACTGGTTGAGTAATGACAGATCATTTAATATTTTTAACATATTATTTATTTGCATGGAGAAAGATAGAGAAATAACAAACAAGCACCAAGGCCTTTTGCTTCTGTACATTAACTCCAGATGAATGCTCTGCTTTGTGCATCTGCCTTTACATGGGTACTGGGGAACTGAACCCAGACCAGCAGGCTTTGCAATCAAGAACCTTTAACCACTGGGCAATCTCCCCAGTGCTATTAGATACTTTTCTTAAAATATCCAAGCCTCAGCTTGCTTCCTTTGAAAGACTATGAGGTAGATGGTATTTATCTTACTTTTGTGTGTGAATATGGGAGAGTGCATTAGATATTCTTTTGACACTATAGAAACACTTCCAGAGAGAAACTATATTCCTTGGTATAAGCTTCAATCATATCCTTTGTCTGTAGTTTAAATTTTCCTGGAAGAGACCAAAGGGGTTATCTTGGGAGGTTGTCAGTGGCTGGCAAAATGACTTCCTAATGTTAACCTTACATCATTCTGAATAACATCCTGATGTATTAGCAATCTGAGTGAGGACAGAGGGACATATGAGATCACAATTGATTTGTAGTAAGTATAAAAAGGTCTTTAAGTTCATAGCATGTTTGATCAGCACCCATTTCTGATCTCCAGTTACTAGCAGTGACTGATCTCCACTCACTAGACTGTTTTGTTGGTCCTATTCCTAGTTCTGATTCCTGTGCCTTTTTTAAGGAGAGTGACTTCATCCTCTGTAGCAACTTTCCTTAGACTTTGTTTCTTCTCACTGTCATACCCATCCTTCACTAAACTCCACTGTTTACCCTCTCTGTACATCAGGAGATCCACCAGAAGTCCAAACACTTTCCATCATTCCAGAGAAAATTCTAGAACATCAGAATGCCCATACACACATGTGTACACATTCTGCAAATATTTTAACCCACATTCAGACATGCTGGCAACTAAACAGGTCTCAAAACCTGGTGGTCAAAGAGCCATTATTCTCTTCTTTGATTTTTTACCAAATAATACCTTTTGCTCTCAGCCTTATCATAGAAGTCAAGTAAGTTTTTTAAGTATTATACTAAATATACAACAGACACATAAGAAAGCACAAACAAATGGATCATTTGTGGTATGAGCTGGTTAACAGTGAGAAATATAATTGATACAGAAAGTTAGAATGGTCAGGTCTACAGCTGTGGTTCCTCTGTTTCCTAGCAGACCTGTGTCCTAGTCAAGTTTTCATCAGAACCTTGCTTCGTGAGAAGGAAACCAGAGCAGAAGACATTTATTGGATTTGAGGGTGATGCCATGATATGATATTGCCATATGAAAATTAAACAGGGTTACTACTTTCCTTCTTCAAAGATCTATAATTTTATAAACCGCCACTGGTAAAAATCAAGGACGGCTAAAATGAAAGGTTATAGGAAAAACGATTTAAGTTTTTTCTAAATATATTTAAGGGATAGTGGGAATAAATGTTGTAAAATATATTTGCTTGCTTTAGCTAGCTAGGCTCATGGCTCTGAACCCTGTTCACATGCATTAATGTCTTCTAGATGACCTTCTTCCTGACTCACAAAATGCTGCTGCAGCTATGCAGTCTTCTAGGACTGAGTATTTCACTAGCTTTATGTTATACAGAATCATTCTGTTTCAACTGTGGTGTGTGTGTGTGTGTGTGTGTGTACATGCGCGTGAGCACACATACTCTTGTGCAGTAAGGACAGAACCCTGGGTCTTGTGCATGTTAAGCATGCACTGTATCACTGAGTGACGCACACAGCCTTCTTTCAAATTTCTTCCCTGGCAGTGTATTTGTTGTCTTTTGTGCTTATTATAAAAGGTCTTAGGAAAATGTGCAGACACTTAACAAGTTCAGGTTATTTGCCTCTGGTTTCTTTGTTGGGTGGATTTTTCATGTGGCTATTAGAGAAGGCTGAGTCAAAATTGAACAATGAAATGATGGAAGACTCATGCAAAAATTGGGAAAAGAAGCCAGGTGTGATGGTGGACCCATTTAATCCCAGCACTTGGGAAGCAGAGGTAGGAGGATCATTACAAGTTCAAGGCTGGTCTGAGAATTCCAGGTCAGTCTGGGCTAGAGCAAAGCTCTATCAAAAAAATGGGGGCTGGAGGGATTGTCTAATGGTTAAGGCGTTTGCCTGCAAAGCCAAAGGATCCTGATTCGACTCTCCAGGACCCTCATAAGCCAGATGCACAAGAGGGCACAAGCATCTGGAGTTCGGTTGCAGTGGCTGGAGGCCCTGGTGCACCCATTCTCTCTCTCTTTCTCTCAAATAAATAAATAAAATATATCTTAAAAAAACATTGGAAAAATCAATTCCTACCCTGTAAAACAGCCATTGTAAAAGCAGCAAGAAGATATCTCTAACTCTTGTATATTAGTTATCTTTTTCCTCATTTTCTTAGTGGGCACTGACCTGTAACTCCAAGATCCAGCATGGGGCTATCATCCACAATGAGCTTTTGATCAGAGAGACCTACAAGGTTTCCTAAAAGACAGACAGATTTCTGTCAGAGTACTTGATGACCCACCAAAGGCTAGTGGTAAGACCCTACTGCTGAAGATACCTTATGTGATTGACATGCAAATTAGAATGGCATGGCTGGAAGTTGGAAGAGAGTCAGTCCCCAGACAGTCAGCGCGTCTAGTGCCAGAAGGTGCTACATGGGCAACTGGGGGAAATTGACCAATATCTGTCGAAGCAACTCATGGTCTAACCTACTTAGCAGCAAATAATTTGTTGTGATGCCCACACAAGTGCAGTGGTGGCACACAGCCATGGTGGGGAACCAACTGCTCTCAATTTGGCTAACTGATCCCCTCACTGGTATGGGACCCATAGCTGGAGCTGGAAAACAAGTCAGAACCAGATCCAAACATAAGCCCATTCTCCAATATCAAGCTACCATCAATTGTTGGCTACAAGAGGGCCTACACCTATTAAATTCTCTATTAAAAAAAAAAAAAGTAAGCCTTATCTCTTTTGTCCTGGTGCTAACTTACTCTCTGTTGGAGAATCTGCTTCTCTTTTTCAGATAGATGTAGATCCTAAGGAGAGAGCCACCCCATCATACCTCAAAAGGGCCCCGGCTGAAACTAAGAAAAACTGGAGAAATAAGCAAGGGGGCTGTTTTCCTGATGAACCAGATACCAGCACAAGGGGCAAGGAGATCAGCACAGAGAAAAATCAACTCCTACCAAATCAGAGAGCCAGAGCCTCAGAGGCCCCCAACACCTCATCACTGAAGCAGACCAAAAATGAACCCACCATGGCTCAGGGAAATTTTGCGGAAGAGGGGGCGGAAAGAATGTCAGAGTCACATGTTGGGTCATGATATGCAGAGAAACTTAGCTTACCCATAACTGTGGGCTAACTCCACAATGCATGACCCATATACCTCAACAAGGAGGGGCCAAGGGGAGGGGGTAGGTCACTGATGAGCCTAATAATGGTACCAAACTGACTGTCTTTGCTGAATACAGAACTGACTAATAAAGAAAAAAAAAATAACATTGTGTAAGAAGGACTTGAAGCAAAAAAAAAAAAAAAAAAAAAAAAAAAAAAAAAAGCAAGAAGGCCAGAGCTACAGTGGAACTGAATGAGATGCGAAGGTGTGTGAGTGTGTGTGGGAGGGTGGAGTTTGAAATGTGCCGTGGAACATAGAGTGTGGGGCTTTTTCTCAGGATAACCAGTGACCACCATTGAGTCCAATGTGCTGGATATACTGCAATCACTGTTTTTGTGCTTCTGTTTTGCTGTGTTTTCATGCTAGTCATCCTCCTGACAAAAACCTTGTTTTTCTCTAGATACTTTAATATCTTTAAAAAGATTAGCTCCTATCCTGCTAAATTGGGTCCTGCTCTGTCTCAGGGGATAACTTTGCATATGTTGTTCTAGCCATGCTGGTTTTCTGATTTGACTCTCGGGAGACCAATCTCTTCACACATTTTCTAATCTTTGGGGAATATATCACTACTGCCTTCCTATTCACAGAGCAAGAATATAACCATGCACACAGTTGCATTACGGACCCAAGCCAACAGCAATAACAAAGATTTTAAAGAAAGCTATTTGGAGTCCAGGTGTGTTGGGAGCTCTAAACAGAAGCCAGACTAAAAACCCTCAGCATTCTCAGAGAGGGAAAATCAGAAGTAAACACTGACATCATCCCTTCCTTCCTCTGCATTGATGCAGACCAGACTGATGATAGGCTAGCATTTTGGATTTGTCTGGCTTCGTCATTAATTCTCCTCTAAATTCTGCTTTTATTATCTGTGATGACAGCAGCATACTCTCCCTAAACAGCTTTTAAAGTCATCTAACTGTCATTAAAGCAATAAAGACTCAAATCATTTTGCATAGTAAACAAATAAAATTGCACTTTGGTATCTGAATATCTTGATTTAATATTATCATTGTTATTATTTCTACTGTGATTTATAAACCTACTATGTGCCAGCCATGGGCAGTTAGTTTATATTCAATATTTCATTTACTCTATAACAACACTATCAAGCTAAGACTCATTTGCCTAATATGCAAAAGAAAAAACAAGTTATTAGAATGATCAGGTGCTTGCCCCTATTCAAAATTTATGAATGGTCATCCATTGATTCTAACCAGACCTGCACATTCATTCACCCACTCTGTGCTCCTCTATTCTGTAGATGCAGTATTTCAAGTTTCCTTGCTACTCCAGACTGTCCTTGACATCTTCTCTCTGCGTCTTTCTGATTTCACTGAAGTCCATGTTCACCTTTGATTTCTTCAGTGGCTTCAAGATCTTTCAAAGACTCCAATTCTCTTTTGCTACCTCTGTTGTCCCTGAAGTGAGTGACCACCATTTCAGGAAGAGACCTTGGCAATTATTCTCTCCGCATGTTCCTAAACTTGAGACTCTAAAAGGTTGAGTATAGCTTGTTTCCCATATTTTCAGACATGTGATTAGATCATGTTGTTATTATTTGATTTGTATGATTCACATATAATCATTCGATAAACACAATCTGTCTAACAGAGAGTTTCAAAAGTTTTGGTCTATGGTGGAGTAAGTGGAATATACAAATAGTTTTCTGTTGAAACTCTCAGAAATGCTACTAATTTTTGTTTCATGTGTTTGTTTTATAGGTGACTTAACCCATACCCAGTGAGAGGAAAAGTGAATATAAATTAACCTCACTAGTGTGGAAGTGACTTTAAATCTTATGTGATCCCACAGTTCTAATTAGAACAAGAGAGAGACAAATCATTGCTGGTGCATTTATTGCTGCCATGTAAGTCTTGTTCCAATTGACTGTCAAAGTTGCTCATGTGTTTGTGTGTGTGTGTTTGTGTGTGTGTGTGTGTGTGGTTTTCACCTTTTGGTTCAGGATTCCTAGAGCATCAAACAATGGTTGCTATCACTTGCTCAGGTGATATCACATAAGCAGAGAATATGCCAACTATGGACTCAGTGCTGGGTATGATAGCACCAGCAAAGCATGCAGGTTGTAATTTATAAGGCAGTTTTTGCTCAATCTTCACAGGGCCCTGAAAACCTCTATAATTTGACCCTTTGTTTGCTACTTAGATCACAAGCCCTAGAACTTTGAACTGTAGATAAGTAGCTACTGAAGTGCCTGTGTATTGGGCTTCTACTTTCTAAAATATTCTTTTCTTCCACTCTTTCCTCCTAATTCACCATCTTGAGGAAGCTTTCTGTGACCTAAGAGGACTAAGGCTCTCTAACTGTTGCTTCCATTGGGCACTGAGAGTAGTCAACATTGACCCATTTATTTTTTTTTTCCACATGTAGATTGTGAGTTCCTAGTGACCAGGGATGATATTTTATTCTTCAACTCCGCCTATCATATAGGAGGAGCTATTCAGTGAAATTAATACATAGATGAATGAACTTTTCAAGAACCCCAAATCTCAGCTCACTTTTTCTTCCCCAGTTATTCATACAGACTTCTGTATAACATTGTACAGAACCTATGACTTGTCCGTTCGATAACCCCACAAAGTGTCTTCTCTTTTATGATTATGGGAAGTGTGGGGTTGAGAAGGGATGAAAATGAGATGAGAGAGGGAGTGATAGAGAAGAGGTAAGCACAGCAGAATGAAACTCTTCATCTCTTAGAGGAGGAAACGGAGATGGTAGAGGAATTCAACTTAGCTCAGGCAGATGCACAGATGCTGATCCTGTGACTTTCTACTATACCCTGATTGTTGGAGTAAGTACATCTTTAATACACAGGCCAAACCATTCTGGCTCATTTCCAAGGATGGCACTTCAGGGTGAAGAGGTCACTGGTTGAATTTTTATTTTTTTTAAAAAAATCTCAATTTCAACTCAGCTTCTCAGTTGAAACAATGACTCAGGCTCATCTTCCAGGCAAGAATGTTTTTCTTTGAAATATCTCATCCAATCTGTTGCCTGTTCTCCTATATTGCATAAGGGTAATGATGAATTCTGTGACTCGATCCTAACTTCCTAAGTCCCAAAATAATCACTGTTCTGTTTTCTACAGGCAATGAGATATATATTAGGATTTTAACATTCTTTGAGCATCCACTTTATAAACAGGAGACATCCGCACAGCAGGTGGAGCTTGCAAATGATATTTTTAATCAGATGTTCATCCAGAAAGTAATTAACTTTAGGAAAGTGTCTTCCTGTAAGGCTCCAGAAGCTATAGAAAAGAGTTTCTGAACTCTGTTGGAGCATGGTTGTCTTTGCCTTCCCTTGGGATTCAGAGCCCACAGGGAAGATGAAAACAAGCCCTGCTGATAATGCAGATCACATTCCAGTGACTCAGAGCAGTGAGGAAAGAAATCTTTCTTCCCTGTGTCCTCTACCCAGTCCTGTCCCAGATCCCTCAAGGTTTTGTTTTCTCATGTTTGTATATTGTTTAGAGCTCTGTCAGCTTTTATGACTTGATACAGCTATCTGTTGTAGCTTTCTTGCAGCTCCATTTATAAAGGTAATCCAAGGCTGGAGAAAATATGATTCTGTTTTTGAAGGCATATAAATTGAGGTGAAGCCCTGGTCTGTCAATTTCTATCTGAGGGCAATCTACGTCATGTTCCTTATTCCCATGCATCTCCTGGACTTTTTCCTAAGAAGCCCTTCAGGAAAGTCCTCAGAAAAACATGGGGTGGTTGGGTTAGGTCTTTGGGCTATGTATACTCTTGTTCATTACAGATTGTATCCTACTCTGTTGTGTGTCTACTCTGGCCTTAGCTGTCTGCTCACTGGACTCTCCTACTAAAGTATGTGATTCCTAAGGGTCTTAAATCCAGATAAACCAGGACTTGAGTTTTAACTGGTGAACTTAGTCAATTAAAATATTAGTACCATTTTTGTTTCAAAAGCAAAATGGGAATGGGCTTATGTAACCTTTGTTTACTGTGAGGGTAAGTTGAAATATGATGAATAAAGCCATGGAAGACTGGCATCACATTCCAGGCATGGCTTAAGCAGTAGAGGACTCCTTGTTGGTACACAGGCACGTGTGCTTCAGTGTGCCTGTGTTTATAAAGATCTGTTGAAAGAAAACTCAAAGACCCACAGTTCAAAAGTCTTAGAACATGATCTTTCTTCCTGTCATTTTTTTCTCTGTGCTTGAAAAATAAATCTATTTTTCCAGAGGTTAGCCTTACTAAAAATGTGGTTCAAATCCTTTACAAGTAACGTGGAATGTGGTAGATATATTTTCTATGGACCTTTCAGTACTGAAAGTTTCAATGTCAATAAGTTTTGACCCTCCAGCAGATTTAAATCTTCCCAGATTCAGTGCTTTGTCTTTGAAGGGAAAACAGAAAATCGAAAAACCTTGAACTCTTTCTTATGCTCCAGTTCTCATGAACTCAAAACACAAATTCATTGAAAGTTGGTGTGGCATCATTGGCTGAAATTTGGCTGTCATGTAATGCCTTTTCTTCCATATCTGTACCCAGGAGGAAACAGAAATGTTTTAACCTTCTCTCCCTCAAGAATTACATGGGAGGGAGCTGAGAATGAGGGATATTGTCCCCACCTCAGAGAGGAACAGGAAAAGTATGAATTATGCTCAAAAGGATATTGCTGGCTCCTGGTTTTCCCTTAGATTCGTAAGGTAGAGCCCACTTATCCTTATCCACTAGTGTTTGATGTCATGGCAAGATTAATAATTCAGAATCTGGGCAGTATTTTTCCACTGAGGGCTGGAACTGAAGCAGGCAGAAATACTGCAACAGCCCAGGGCTCCTGACAAGGTCGGCTCCTCTGCTGCAGCAAGTGCTGAATCCCCAGTAACCCATTCCTTTCTGGAAATGACATAGAAAGCTAGGGTTTCCTGAAGGGGTTTTGACTTTATTGGAGGGGGTTACAGGTCAAACAGAACTCTAAAGTCAGCATGTCAAGAACAGTTACAAAATGTAAATACAATCTTAATGAGCTTCAAACAATATTCAAGAGGTATTATGAAATCCTGCATGATTAACTGCTACAGGCCTTTAGAAACAGTATGATTTGGTAAATTAGGAGAAAAGGACATGTAATCTATGGTTGAAATTTTAATAATATTCTAGTTTTATGGTTCATTTTGATTATGTCTGTCTACCATTTTAAGTATCAGGGACGCTGTATTGTATATAATCTTTGTATCATTTCTGTGAAATAGATAACTTAATTTCCATCCTGTAAGGAACAAACAGAGGATCAGAGAATCAATGAGGCTCTTTCCAGGTGATCAAAATGGTAAGAGGTATTGATCTCTGAAATGATGTCTCTGTTGACCAGTTTCCAGCAAAGTTAAACATTCATGGTCATGAAGAGGGTTCTTAGCATTTTATAAGTCTATAGACTTTATGAGGCCATTTATACATCCTTTTAGGCTTTCTCACAGAAGTTTGGTACAGGCATCACTGGGCAAACACAGAACTTGTGCTGGTGAAAAGGTTAGTGATATCCAAGGCAAATTGTTACTGACTAAGATGCAGAACTCAGGTAACACATCTGGAGCTTTGTTTTCCTCACTTTAGAGAATAAAAGGCCTTATTACATGAGTGGCATATCATGTTTGTGGTTCCAACTTAAGCCAAAGTAGATAAGGCAAAAAACTGGCCTAATTTTTTTACCTTCATTGGTTTCTGTATCTTACTCCTAAAGTTCACACAGCCCTCTTGGGATGGGCTTTTACTAGACTTTTTTTTTTTTTTTTTTTTGAGAAAGAGAGAGAGAGAGAAAAGGGCTGACCTTGACCCATGTTCAAGCAATACTCCTATCTCCGCCTCCACAGTAGCTGGTAGTGTATATGATTTAGCTCCATACATCTACTTACTAGTAGCATTGAAGTATTCTATCTTTTGTTTCTGTCCATTACCAAACTCATGGGTGTCTATCCTTCTAACAATTCTATGGCCTTCTTAATTACCACTTGATAAAAAATATTTCCTACTTTAATTCAACAGTTAAGTTTTGCTGAAAACTCTGACTAATGTAGCATTTCATCAGTGCCATGTGCAAAGTGCATGCCCATGGCAGCTTTCTACTCTGTCATCAGGTAACTCTTGCTCTTTTCTCTCCCTGTTTACAAACTGTACATTCTTGAACTATGACCTGTATACTGTTTGTTTTTTTCAACCATTATCACAAACATGCTTCATTGAGCTACTTTGTGCATGCATCTAATAAGGTGGCTTGTAGGACTTCCCAAGGGGCCAGATGCTTTTAGATTCACTCCATGGAGAAGAGGACCTAACAGAGGAGGAATAGGAGAAGGAGCAAGGGAAAAGGAGAACAAGGTGAAGGAGGAGAGGTCTTGCAAGCCTTCAACTGGTCAGGATTTAAATTTTAGCTAAGACATTTACTTTTTCCCTCTCTTATTTTCTCTACTGTCTCGCCTCTCTGTCTCTCCTTTCTTTCTCAAAGTTGAATATAAATAATGGAAACGTGCATTGACTGAAATTTGAATATTAATATGAGCCCTTTTATCATGAACTTATGCATTGCTATTTACCAAGTTAACATATATCTTACCCCTTTTAAACTCTAACAATATTTTTGAGATCAAAATTATGACCCTGTTAGAGGAAAAGTGGTGGGGTAGTAACAGGCTCAAAGCATGATGACCTTCTTAGAGTAGGGTGTCTCCTAAGTAACCATCTGATCTTCCCCAGAGGATAAAGGCATCAGCTGGAGGATGCGTAGATCAAGCATCTTAGAAACAGTGAAGGAGACAGAAGGATTTTTGGAGAACTTGATCAGAAAATGTTTTATCCTGAACAAGTTACACTCTTAAAGTCTTAAACAATAGCATGGGCGTACAGAACTGTGAAGAGCGAACACTCTGAGAAAGATATGTATGTAGAACTAAGTCATACCATTTGAATTATTTCTCTTGCAATACATTTAGCTTGCCTCCCCAGTGTGCCCCCTGAATCACTTCTGCAAGGCATGATATCTAGATTTTACTGCCAGCAGGCAAGAAAGGCAAGAGTACAGGAGAGATTGTATTACTAGACAGAATCTTGTTGCCCCTTCCGATTGGTAAAATAGGTTGCCGGATCATCTCTTTCTGTATTTTCTCTATCCCCATTCTCTTCATGACTTTCAAGGAGTCCTGATAACAGAATTCATGGAGAATAAAATACAGTACATTTATGACAGAACAATCAGTTTTGTTTATAATTGATAAGATCGTGAATGTTAGTGCCACATTTCTTCCCTCAGAGAATCACAAATTAAACTGCTAACTGCACTGCAGGTCTGTCAGACTGGTCTGCACAGTCACAACAGATTCATCCTTCTCCCTTTTACTTGCAGGTATTCTTGGCCTAGTTACTTAACTAGTAATAAGCTAATTATTCTAGAATATTATTCATGGTGCAAAGAACCACTGTGCCTGATGAAGACAGAACATTTGGTAGGTGTTCACAATTAAAATCATGTTCAGTGCATAAAACACAGTGGTTTATGTTAAATAATATTCCTATTTTGTCTGCTTAGAGGTGGTTGTCATAGCTTTATGTGGCTTAACACTTATATATTAGTTACTTCAGTTAGCACTATGACCAAATAGTTGACAGGAGGTACCTTAAGGAAGGAAGGATTTACTTCAGATAACAGTTCTATAAATTGGAGTCCACAATGGTGGAAAAGGCATAATGGCTGGAGCAAGAGGGCAAGTGGTCACATTGCATACACAGTCAGGAAGCAGAGGTCGAAGAATAGGAAGTTAGGTAATGCTTGAAAACCAAAAGGCCTGCACTCAGTAGCCCACTCCCTACAGCAAAGGTCTGCTATGTAAAGTTTCCACAACCTTCCCAATAGTGCCACCATCTGGGGATCAAGCATTCAAATACGTGAATCTATGTGAGAAATTGCTCATTCAAACTGTGACAATAAGGAGTCTCCAGTCGTTTTCCTACAGAGCAAACTGACAACTCTGCTCAGTGCTTAAATTAGACTTTATCAAGTAACTAGATTTTCAGGAACAAGAGTTTTCATAAGCAATATTTTCTAAAAAAATTAGTTTATCCATTGAGTTTTCAAACTAGTAACTATTGAGTAATAGAAAGCTTTTGCTTATTAATTTTTGAAAACAAATAGCCTAGTGATATAGAGATAGAAAAGAGTGCAAAAAAGCATAGGAGGAGGTAAGAAGTTTGCAAGGCATTTTTCAGCATATCAAAAATAAGTTCTAGGCTGGAGAGATGGCTTAGTGGTTAAGTGCTTGCCTGTGAAGCCTAAGGACCCGGTTCAAGGCTCAATTCCCCAGGACCCATGTTAGCCCGATGCACAAGGGGGTGTACACTTCTGGAGTTCGTTTGTAGTGGCTGGAAGCCCTGGCACACCTATTCTCTCTCTCCCTCTCTCTCTCTCTCTCTTTCTTTGCCTATTTCTCTCTCTGTCTTTCACTCTCAAATAAATAAATAAAAATAAACGAAAAAGTTCCATGACTCCATAACTGTGGAGAAGCCTCCCTGCCTAGTTTGCAGGTTATATAAAGGTGCAGATTATGATGGACTCCTTCTATGCTTTTCGTATGTCAATATAACCATGTAAAGGGATACTTTATCTTGTGCAAACTGTTGCACATTTAGTTTCAGCAGTGTGCCACTGGACCTTGTACTTACTGTTCTGTCTTATTTTCCTTTATTAGTTATGTACATACTCAGTGTATAAACAGCCATGTTGGTACCATTGTTAGACTCCTCCCTGTTACCCCCCCCCCCGAAGGAATCCTCATTGGGGATTGTGGGTCATGCATTGTGCAGGTAGCCATCAGTTATGGGGAAGAGGCAATGTTTCTGTGCACCATGTCCCAAATTGTGGCTCTAACAATGTTATCAAGGTTATCAGGCTGGATTGAAAAACTGGATACTTCTATCTGCTGTCTTCAAAAAATCCACCTCACCACTAAAGATAGACACCTCCTCAGGGTGAATGGTTGGAAAATGATATTCCAAACAAATAGAAATAAAAAAAAACATGTGGATGTTGATACATTTATATCTGATAAAATAGACTTCAAACCAAAAGCAATCAAAAAGGACAAAGAAGGCCACTTCTTACTCCCAAGGGGTATGATCCAGCATGAGCACATCACAATCATAAATATATATGTGCCAAACACAGTTGTACCACAGTTCATAAAACAAACTCTACTCAATAATAAAACAGAAATAAACACCAACACCATCATAATTGGAGACTTTAATACTCCACTACCATCAGTAAACAGTTCATCTAAGCAGAAGAACAAAAGGGGAATAATACAGCTCAGCAACATCATAGATCAACTAGACCTAATGGATATCTACAGAACTTTCCACACCAACTGTATAGAATACACATTCTTCTCAGCAGCCCACAGAACCTTCTCCAAAACTGACCATATATTATGCTATAAAGCATGCTTTCACAAAGTCAGGAAACTTATTTTATCATGTCAGATCACTATGTTTTAGACCTAGAAATTGACAAGAGACACATCAAGAACTCAACCAATTCCTGGAGACTAAACAACACACTTTTTTGTTTCTTTATTAGTTAGGTACATACTCAGTGTGTAAACAGCCATGTTGGTACCATTGTTAGCCTCCTCCCTGACCTTTCCCCTCTATAGAGACCCTTATTGTTGGGGATTGTGGGTCGTGCATTGTGGAGGTAGCCATCAGTTATGGAGAAGAGGAAATGTCTCAGTGCATAACATCCAAAGTTGTCCTCTAACAATCTTTCTGGCCTCTCTTCTATGAATTTCCCTGAGCCATGTTTGGTTCATTTTTAGGCCTACTTCAGTGAAGAGGTCTTGGGAGCCTATGTGTCTCTGGATATCTGGTTTAGTAGGGGTTGAATGTTCTCTGTGTCTATCTCCTTCACTCTTGTGCTGGAACCAGTTTCACTAAGAAAGCAGCACTCTTGCTCATTTCCCCAATTACTCTATGTTTTCAGCTGGGGCCCTGGTGAGGTGTGATGGGCTGTTTCTCTCCTCAGTTTCTGCCTTCATCTGAAAAAGAGAAATGGATTCTCAATTGGAGAGTGAAGTCAGCACTGGATAAATGGGATAGCCATTACTTTAGAGAGAATTTAATAGATCTAGGCCCTCTTGTAGCCCAAGATTGGTGGAAGCTTGATATTGGAGAGCAGGTTCCTTGTTTTGGATATGGTTCAGTGTTTCCCAGTTTCAGCTGTGGGTTCCTTCCATTGAGCAGATCCACTAGTCAATTCAAGAGGAGTTGGTTACCCACCATAGCTGTGTACCACTATTGTACTTGGGTGAGCATGACATCAGGTTGTTTGCTGATGTCTAGCTTAGATTGTGAGTTGCTTGGACAGATGTTGGCCATTTTCCCCCAGTCACTAATGTAGCACCTTCTGGCACAAGGTAACTTGTGCAAGTTACAAGGCAACTGTCTGGGGACTGACTATCTTCATATTCCTGCTAGGTCTCTCCATGTTCTGTACCAATAGCATATGATGTCCTTGGCAGCAGGATCTTACCAATAACCTTTGGTCGGTAATCAAGTGCTCTGATAGAAATCTGTCTTATGTGAGTCTCTCAGGTCAACAGCTCATAGTGGATGTTAACCACATCTTGGTAGTGGGAGTTACAGGCCAGTGGCAATGGAAAAGGAAGAAGAAAAATATAGGTAATATAAAAGAGAAAGAAAGAAGAGAGAGAGGGAAACAGAAGATTAAGATTAATTTTCATTATACCCTCTCCAGGGCCCTTTGATTCAGGTGTTACCTCTAAGGACCTGATGAAGATTCAACCTTTTAGTCTGTCTTGCAAGCTATAGAATTTTGTTACCATTTCCATTTGGGTCCAATTTTTCCCCCTTAACCTCCACTTCTGCCACACCCTCCCTATTGTCCAGTCCTTGAGATGCCTATTAGGTTTGTCAGCATTTCGGGAAGATTCAGATGATTAGGAGCCACAGATGAGTGAGACCAAGTGATGATTGTCTTTGTGTGATTGGGTGAGTTCACTGAGAATGATCTGCTCCAAGTTCAACCATTTTTCTCCAAATTTCACTGTGTCAGTTTTCCTTACTGCTGTGTAGAATTCCATTGTGTAGATATACCACATCTTGGTTATCCATTTATCTAACTATGGGCATCTGATTTGATTCCATTTTTAGCTATTATGAATTGAGCAGCTATAAACATGGTTGAGCAAATCTCTCTGAACTGAGGCATGGAGTTTTAGGGTAAATGCCCAGTAAGGGAATAACTGGGTCTGTTGGTAACTCTATAGTCAACCTTTTTAGGAGTCTCCATATTGCTTTCCGTAGTGGTTGTACCATCTTACATTCCCACCAAAAGTGAATGAGAGTTCCTATTTCTCCCCATCCTCACCAGCATTTGTTTTCATTTGATATTTTAATGTTTGCTATCCTTACTGGGGTAAGGTGGAATCTCATAAGTGTTTTAATTAGCATGTCCCTAATGACTAGGGATGTTGAACATTTTCTTAAGTGTGTGTTTGCCATTTGTATTTCTTCCTCTGAGAACTCCCTGTTTAGATCTCTGCTACATTTGGCGAGTGGGTTATTTGACTTTTTGTTTATGTTTTTGATTTCTTTGTATATTCTAGATATTATTCCTCTGTCAGTTGTATAGGTGGGAAAAATTTTTCTCCATTTCTGTGGGAAATCTATTGGCTCTGCTTATTGTATGTTTGTCTGTGAAAAAAATTCAGTTTCATGAGATCACAATGGTTGCATTATTGTTTAATTTCCTGAGCTACTGGGGTTTCATTCAGGAAGTCTTTTCCCATTCCTATATAATGGCAAGTTCCTCCTATTTTTTCTTCCAATAGTAGCGGAGTTTCTGGTCTTATATTGAGGCCATTGATCCATTTGAATTTGATGTTTTTGCATGGAGAGATGTGTGGATCTAGTTTCATTTTCCTGCATATGGTTATCCAGTTTGTCCAGCACCATTGTTGAAGATGCTGTCTTTTTTCCAGTCTACATTATTAGGGCCTTTGTCAAATATCAAGTAGCTGTAGTTACTTGACTCAAAAACCAGGTCCTTGATTCTGTTCCTTTGGTCTATAATCCTGGATTTGTACCAGTACCATGTTGTTTTTGTTACTATGATTTGTAACATAGCTTTATATCAGGCATGGTGATGTCTCCAGGGGTGATACTTTTGTACAGTATATTCTTGGATATGCATGGCCTTTTGCCATTCCGTATGAATTTTCAGATCACTTTTTCTATCTCTGTGAACAAAAAGTTGGGATTTTTATTGGTATTGCATTAAATCTGTAGATTGCCTTTGGCGACATTGCCATTTTCACAATGCTAATTCTGCCTATCCAGGAGCATGGGAGGTCTTTCCATTTTCTCAAGTCCTCCACAATTTCTTTCTTGAGTGTTTTTATGTTTTCACTGTATATGTCTTTTCACATCCTTGGTTAATATTATTCCAAGGTATTTTTGTTGTTTATTTTTATTTATTTATTGAGAGTGACAGACAGAGAGAGAAAGAAGCAGGTAGATAGAGAGAGAATGGGCACACCAGGGCCTCCAGCCACTGCAAATGAACTCCAAATGTATGTGACCCTTGTGCCTCTGGCTTACATGAATCCTGGGGAATTCAGCCTCAAACCAGGATCCTTAGGTTTCATGGGCAAGCACTTAACTGCTAAGCTATCTCTCCAGCCCTTTTCCAAGGTACTTTATTTCTTTTTCTGTTGCTATTGAAAATGGGACAATGTCACTAAATTATTTCTCTATATCTTTGTCTTTTGCATATAGAAAGGCAACTGATTTTTGTGCATTTATTTTTGTATCTTGCTAATTTGTAAATGGAGTTAATCACCTTTAAGAGTTTTGAGATGGAGGTTCTCTGGTCATGTATGTATAGAATCATGTCCTGTGATTAGCGCTAATTTAACTTCTTCCTTTCCAATTTATATTCCTATTATTTTTTTCTCCTGTATTATTGCTTTAGCTAGGACTTCCAGTACTATGTTGAAGAGCAAAGGGGAGAATGGACACCACTATCTTGTTCCTGATCTTAATTCCTTGAGTCTCTCCACATTAAGTATTATTTGGGCTTTAGGAGCTTTACATATGGCCTTTATGATGCCGAGATATAAGCCATCCATGCCTATTCTCTCCAATGTTTTGATCATGAAGTGATGTTGTATTTTGTCAAAGGCCTTTTCTGAATCTATCAAAATGATTATGTGGTCTTTTTGTTTAAGCTTATTTATGTGGTATATTACATTGACAGATTTTCATATCTTGAACCATCCCTGTGTTCCTGGGATGAATCCTACTTGATCAAGGTCAATAATTCTTTTGATGTGTTTTTTAATCTGGTTTTTGAGGATTTGTTCAAGATCTTTGTGTCTAAGTTCATCAGGGAAATAGGCCTGTAGTTTTCTTTTCTTCTGTGCCTGGTTGTGTTATTAGGGTGATACTATCTTCATAAAAGGAGTTGGGTAGCTTTCCCTGTTCTCTGCTTATGTGGCACAGTTTGATAAAAATTGGTTTCAGATCTTCCATGAAGGTTTGATAGGATTCAGCTGTGAAGACATCTATTCCTGAACTCTTCTTTTTGGGGGAGGTTTTTGGTTACCTTTTCAATCTTGATGGGTATGGTAGGTTGGTTTAGGAGATTAATCTGCTCTGAGTTTAGCTTTGGTATGTGATATGTGTCTAGGAACTTACTCATTTCCTCCAAATTATCCAGTTTCATGGAGTAGAAGGTTTAGGAATAAGTCCTGATGATTCTGCCAATTTCACTTATGTCTGTTGTGATCTCTCCTTTTTCATTTCTAATTTTGTTAAATTGAAGCATCTCTTTTTTCATTTAATCATATTGTCCAGGGGTTTATAAATCTTGTTTAGTTTTGCAAAAACCAGCTCCTTGTTTCATCAATTTTCTTGTTTTCTTAGTTTCCAATTCAATAATTTCTGCTGTGATGATAATTATTTCTTTCTCTCTAGAGCTTTTTGGGTTGAATTCTTCTTGATTTTCCCATGCCTTTATGTAAATGGTTAGGTTTTTAATTTAGGTTCTCTCTGTCTTTGTTATGAAGGCATTTAGTGATATGAATTTTCCCCTAAGGAATGCCTTCATTGTGTTTCATAAGTTTTGGTAATATGTGTTGTCATTTTCATTAAATTCTAGAAATTTTGCAATTTCATTTTTTATTTCATCCTCTACCCACTTATTGTTTAAAAGTGTGTTGTTCAGTTTCCAGTAGCTGGTGGGGTTCCTGGCACATCTTTTCTTGTTAATTTATAGCAATACAGCATTGTGATCTGATATAATGTAAGAAATTATGTCGGTCTTCTTAAATATATGGAGATAGGCTTTATGGCCCAGTAAATGACCTATTTTACAGAAGGTTCCATGGGCTGCTGAGAAGAATGTGTAATCTGTGGATATGGCATACAATATTCTGTAGATGTCTGCTAGATCTAATTGATCTATGGTGTTGCTAAGCTCTCTTACTTCCCTGTTAATTTTCTGTTTGGATGATCTATCCTGCAGATAGTGGAGTACTGAAGTCTCCAACTATCATCGTGTTGGTGGTTATTTTTCTTTGGTTGTTAAGTAGGTTTGGTTTTATGAATTTTGGTGTACCTGTTTTTGGTGCAAAAATTTTGGTGATTGTGATATCCTGTTATTGGATCATTTCTTTGATAAGTAAGAAGTGGCCTTCTTTGTCTTTTTGACTACTTTTGGTTTGCAGTTCATTTTATCCAATATTAGTATATCTTTGCCTGCTTGTTTCTTATTTTCTTTTGCTTGGGATATCATTTCTCACCCTTTCATCCTGAGGAAGTGTCTATCTTTATTGGTGAGGTGGGTTTCTTGATGACAACAGATTGAGGGATCTAATTTTCTGAACCACTATGTTAGCTTAGGTCTCTTGATGGGTGAATTAAGGTCATTAATGTTTAGAGTAATAAACTGTGAGGTTTGATTTAATCCCTCCCATATTGTGGTGGTTTATGTGGTTTGGTGTTTTCTTGTGCTTTGTAGTTTTTTGTGCCTTCTCTGAACTTGGTTTTGTGATCTTCTTCTTGTAGGCACTTAGGATTCATTATTTGATTGTTCTGTGTGGAGAGTTCCTTGAAGTACTCTCTGTAGGGTTGGCTTTGTGTTCTATAGTTGTAAAGCTGACTTTTATTGTGGAAAGTTTTTCTTTCACCATCTATTATAAAGGATACTTTTGCTGGGTAGAGTAGTTTGGGTTGGAAGCCATAAGTTCCTAGACTTTGCAGTGTTTATTACAACCCTTCTGGCTTTTGGGGTTTCCATTGAGAAGTCTGAAGTGATTCTGATGGAGTTACCTTTACACATAATGTGTTGATTCTACCTAGCTGCTTTTATGACTTTATCTTTGTTATCTATGTTTAGAGTCTTGATACTAAATCTTGGAGAATTTCTCCTTTTGGTCCAGTCTGTTTGGAGTTCTGTTAGCTTCTTGTAACTTGATGGGACTTGCTTTTGGGAGGGTGGGAAAGTTTACTTCAATAATTTTGTTGAATAAATTCTCCATACCTTTGGTATGAATTTTGTCCCGTTCTGGTATTCCCATGATCTGAATGTGGGGACATTTTGAGAGTATCCCACAATTCCTTCATGCTCTGTTTGCAAAAAATTTTGAAATTACTGAAAGTTTTGGACTCACAAACTTTCTCCTGTTTTGTCTTTCAGTTCTGAGTTTCCATCTTCCATATGGTTGACTCTATTCTTGAGAGCTTTGATAGAGTTTTGGGCTTTTTCAATTTGTTTTGTATTTTATATTGCCTTTTTCTGTATAGTTTCCATCCCTCTGTCGAGTTCCCTTTTTACATCATTTTCTGATTTTCTTAATGATTCTTAGAATTCATCCTTGCATTCATTCATGTCTTCATTGAGTTTAGCCAGCTTATTATTGAGGTCCTCTTTTTTTGTTTGTTTGTTTTCCCCACTTTCCAGATCATTTATCTGGCTTTGGAACCCTTCCTGGTCCTTTTCTATTGGTCTAATCTAGCAAGGACAGCATTCATACAATTATTGGACCTTTTTTGATTTTCTGCAAGTTCTGCTATTTGCTTGACCGGGGCAGCAGAGCTTGTATCTTCATTGTGGGATTCTTTTCCTATTGTCTCTTCCATGATTTGATTAGAGACATCCATTGTGGGACTGGGAAACCTTGTTGGATTTAGTTGCATTTTATTTTTCATATTATTCCTTTTGTGCTGTGGTCTGCCCATCACATTGTAGGAATCTTATTTAATTCAGAAGGAAGCGTAGCTAACCTTGATGGTGGTCACATGGAGAAACTGAAGAAGAGAGGGAAGGGGAATGCTAGCCTTCTGTTCTGCATCTGCACATGGAGAGGCAGCAGGTAGGATGCTGGTCACATGTGAAAACCAAAGAATGGAGGGAAGGGGAAGAATAACCTGCTTGTTTGGTCCATGCAAGGAGGGGCAGTGGTTGGGATGATGGACATGTGGGAAAAACAAGGAAGGGTGGGAAGGGGAACACTAGGCTCATGGTTTGGGTCCCTGCAAAGAGAGGCAGTGGTTGGGACAGCAGCCATGCATGGAGGTCCCCAGTTGCAGAAAAGCCTAGGGAGGAGGGAACACCAGCCTGCTGAACTGGGTGCACTTAGCCTATGGTTAGTGCAGGAGGAACCTGATGGGGCACACCTGGGAGGATGGCCTGGGCTGTGGCTGATACAGCTGCTTGAGGGGATTGGGGGATTGGTGGGATGCCCTAGAGCATGGGAATCAGTGGGTTCCCTACTTTGCTCCTCTGTGACCTCCCACTGGAGGTCTACTAGGATCTTCAAACCCTAAAAACCCCCAAAGAACCCCAAAGATCTTGCCTTTACAGAAGTAGCCCATTATTCTTTTTACCAGAGTTTTAACACTGGTTGTTTAACTCATCTCGCATAACCATTTAATGTCACCTATCCTGGAAGGAACTGCTTTTGTCCATGCAAGGGTAGTGATGGTGTTTGCTTTCTTGATCCCTTGGGATTTTCTGTACAGGAAGCAAACCAACCTATTTATAAGCCAGCTATAGCACAGTAAATGCTCAGCTAATTCTGCTATACATAGGACATGCAATATGGTCAATATCACTAAAGTAAAGATCTCTGGACATGTTTAAGGCACTTGAGTGGAGAAATACTTGAGTGGTTGAATTCTCTCTCTCTCTCTCTCTCTCTCTCTCTCTCTCTTTGGTTTAGCAAGTTAGGGTCTCATTCTAGCCCAAGGTTACCTGCAATTCAGTCTGTAGTCTCCCAGTGGCTTTGGATTCACATTGATCCTTCTACCTCAGCCTCCTGAGTCTTGGGTTTAAGGCCATGCACCACCACACCTTGCCAGCCCATGGGATTTTCTTGATAATATTTCTCTAAAGATGAAAGACACTTGGTGACTTGGACTTTGAATGCCATGGAATATAGTACTATCACGGTTTGACACTTACATGTAATTTTTTTCCACTTAAAGAAATGGTTATAATCATAGGCATCTTGAAAGTACAATATGATATTAGCTATGACACAAGAGACAATTATTAATAATGTCTTTCAGAATCCAGAATATAATCAATGAACATTGATTATAATTAGGTTGTCTGTCTTTATGGGATGTTCTGAAGCTCCTCTCTATGAAATGGCAAATCTGTTCCCCATACACATGCATAAAATTTTTTATATGCAAAATGGTTTTAAATGCAGTTTATCACAGAAAGAACCCATTGCCACATGCTACTCCATCCTTTTGGAAGTTATACCTCCTGCTGTGGTAGTTTAAATTCATGCCCCTACTCCCAATAAATTCAGGAGTTTTATTCAAGCTTGTAACTTGGCGTCACTGGGCAGATCCTAGGGTCCATCTGTAAGGTGTGGGGGTGGATTTGGAATTCCTGTCTAAAGATATGCAAAGTGTTTGAACTTTACGGGGATCTCATGAAGTGTGCTTGCTTGCTTGCTTGTGGTGACTTTTGGCTTTTATCTCTTTGATTGGTCCTGTGAAAGGAGACCAACTTCTGCCATTATGGAAATTCCCATGGATCTGTAAGCTTCAAATAAATCCCTTCTACCACCCATAAACGGTGTCTGGTCTGGAAGTTCATCAGCAACCAGAGCCTGACTATTACAGAATTGGTACCAGGTGTGGGGTGGAGTGCTGAGATGAATCTGACCATGTGGATTTTGTTACTTTTGAATTTGTATGCTGCAGAAATGGGAAACTTCATACTTGCAACTAAAGATGCCTTCTGGAGCAATAATGCAAGTATTATGGACTATTCTGATGAGCTTGAAGATGCTAAGTACAGAGAGAACTGTATTTGGAGGCTTGTCTCATGAACTTTCTAATGTAAAAGAAAGATTACAGATGACTTTATTGGAACTAGGCTACTGGCATAAGGGCTGGGTGCATTCTGCTGCCCATGCTCAGAGTGTTTGATCAAAGTTAAATTTTTAATGGGTTGATGTGCTTGACTAAAGCTGTGGGACTGAGAAATTTAAGATTTTAAGTTGGAAAAAATCATATGTTTAAAATTACTGGCACCGGAGCAGGTTGCTGAAGCTGCTGTTGACAAACACAGTAGCAATCTTAAGGAAGATGGCACAACTGCTTTACATTAAAACAATGAAGAAAATGTCTGAGGCATTCACCCCAGAAAGGCTATGACAAAAATGGAAAGTATTTTGAAAAGAGTGGACTGGAGAAGGAACTTGCTTTTCGAGGTTGCAATTTATTTCTTCCCTAAATAATAAATGTAGCTGGGTTTTGCCCACCTGGTATTCATTTTGGGAGCATAAATAATGCTTGGAATGATTCACAAAGTGCACATAGTTCCATGAGTCACTGCTGTGATGCATCATGTGGCAGAACATAATTACCCTAATAGGCTGGTGAAGCCATTGGAAGGTGGACTTTGTTTATTTGGAGACCTAAAGTCTCTTGGATATACCAGGACTGTGTTAGGGCTACCATGAGGGCTGTTGGTTAGGGATGAAACTTTTCACTGGCTATTCCCCAGTTTAAGAGGCATAATTTAAAAATCCAGAGACTTCTCATTGGTCATTGGTTGTGATACTGGACTTGAATTTCAGATGTTTGCTTAATGGTTAAGTATACATTGTTCCAGTCTCTCCTTGTTATGTCCTGTAGCAGTTGAAAATGTTTACTCTGTGCCATTATGTTGAAAGTATACAACTTGTTTTGGTTTTATAGTACTCACAGCTAAAAAACAATTGTAAATCTCAATTGTTGGTACTTTACAACAACCTTAACCTGGTAAAAACTGGGAACCTTTAAATTTGGACTAAACACAATATACAATGTGAGATGGTTATGAATCTATTGGGGGCCAAGGGTGAAATGTGGTAGTTTAAATGGATCCCCCCCCCCCCCCCGCCAATTGATTCAGAAGTTTTATTCCAGCTCATAACTTGGTATCACTGGGCAGATCCTAGGGTCGCTAAGGTGTGGGGTTGCATTTAGAATTCCATTCTAAAGATATGCAAAATGCTTGAGCTTTGCCTGGGGTTCCTGAAGTGTGCTTTCTTGCTGTGGTGCCTTTTGGATTTTCTCTCTTTCTCTGCTTGATACTGTGAAACAAGGTCCACTTCTTCTACCATTATGGAACTTCCCCTGGATGTATAAGCATCAAATAAATCCCTTCTTCCTCCCATAAACTGTGTCTGCTCTGGAGGTTCATCTCAGTGATCTGAGCTGACTGTTACACTAGCCAACCACATGGATTATATTACTAGAAACTAATGTCCAGAAGATTTTACCTAATGAAGTTAAGGTATAATGAGACTGTAACTTAAGGGGATGAGCAATAAAATGGAATAATATCTATTTTTAAAAAGCATATAAATATTGTGGAATATCTTTGCCATCATTCAATTCTTTCTATGTGTTCTATAGATATCACTATTATCATAACTATGCCAATAAAGAAACTGAGGTTCAGAAAAGCAATGAATAAGTTTTGATACTTGTTTCCTTTTCTTTCATGGCTTATTTTTAAATAGTAGTCCGGGTGAACAATATGAATGAGACTTGTTGACATTCTTAAGTGTCCTTTCGTTATGGATTCTCCAAGGAATTCATTCTGTCTGTAGTCATTACTTTTTAATACTATAACTCAGGTAATAATTATTTTGGAACAATTACTCAAGGTACAAGAGTAGAATAGAAATTCAAGGCACATTTCTTAAATTAATATTTTATTTTAAATGAATTTCAGACAGAAAAATTACAAAAATGGCATGAGTGGTTCATTTAAGTCACTTTCCCCATTGCCTTTACTTTAACAAAATTAATGTCTTGAAGTATTTAGTACAATTATTAAAACCTAGAAATTTTTATTTAAATAGTCTTATAATAGAATTTTATAGAATTTTATAAAATTCACTAATTTTTCTAAAAGTATTTATCTCTTCAAAAATTCAATTGAGGGTTCAATGTTTCATATAATGGTTGTTTCTCTTGTTTCTCCTTAGTTTCTGCTGGTTTATAATAGTTCCCCAGTTTTCCTTTTTTTTTTTTTTTTTTTGCGTCTTGACAGTTTTAAGATTGATAATGCAATTCATTAGACTGTCCTAAAATTTGGTTTTCTGCACTAATTTGATTTCCTAATACTGGAATGAGTATACATCTTGCTGTCTATGCCACAAAAAATAATGTTGTATCCTTTTAGGGACAATGTATCAGGAATGGTATTGGAATTGGTATGTTTTATATTTGACAAACCTAACTTTGGCCATTTAACTAAGCAAAATGTGCACCAAGTTTTTCCATTATAAAGTAGCCTTGAGACATTTTAGGTCAAATGCTTTGAGATTGTACAAGTCATGTTTGCCTTAAACTAATAGTCTGATTGTGGGCCATTGTTTATTTTTCTAGTGTTTTTGTATTGGTATTTCTAGACAGATTTCCAATTTTATGCATTATATTTTTTTGGTTATATCCATAGAATGTATGACTATTTACACAATACTATTTGTTATAATATGCTACTATCTACTGGGGAACTTTATGGGAGGTACTCTTTAAGTTCAAACCCTAAACAAACCTTCTTTATGATGAATATCTGTATCTATATCTATCTATATAAAGTTATATATATATATATATATATATATATATATATATATATATATATAATGGACATGGAGATATGTTATAAGCTGTGTGTATGTGCATGAGAGAGAGAGAGAGAGAGAACACTAGAGGCTAAATGGAACAAGATAGGGGGATAGAGAGTTAGTTCTTTCTAGAATTGTTTATTGAGTAGAAGCAGACATTATACTCTCTTCATTTGGATAGAATAAGGAATTAACTGTTCACCTTGTTTAGATCTTCTGCAAAATTAATAGCATAAGATGAATACGGATTGAGGATTTTTGTGATGAAATTTATCTATGGCCAAACAGACCTCATACAGAGGTGTCTTATTTACAAACTGATGGAACATAAACTAATCAGCAGCATTGATAATGGTTTTTTGAGTCTTCTGGGAAAGAAAAGAGTAAAGGAGTGTTGATATAACTTTCAAAATGATTGATATGTGATGTAGGATGATGAGAGGGCAAACAAGTATTCCCAACTCAAATGCTGGGATTAAGGACTACAAATTTAAGTTCTAGTTTTCAATCGGTTTCCTCAGAGCATCTAAAAATGAAAGCATTTTCTGACATTGGAAATGTATACTATTCCTTTCAGCTCTGGTATCCTGCTCTGGAATTTCTAATGTATTTGTTCAATATTGGTAAAGGGGTTGCAGTATATGATTTAAACGACTTTCTGAAAAAATTAATACATTTTAGCTCCAGGGTCCACAGACTAAAAAGAGCCTGAAAGAGAAGCAGTGTAAACTGACATTAATTTCTAAGCTTAGAAAAGTTGTGGGAATTCCTAAAGACAAAAGCACTAAGTCATTCTTTGTTTGATGTTTCCATGTAATTGTTAGAATTGAATTGCTGTTGGGCATATATGCTGATGAGCTTGATTTCTAGTCTAGCATATGGTCATTTTGGAGTAAAGTCTGGATCACTTTTAAGATGCTTTTCTCTTGCACTTCCCTACTTCTGGCAAATGACCGAGAAGGGAATAGAGTAAGGAGGAGTATTCTAGTTACGGTTATTATGTAAATGAAGTCAGGTTTTCTTCACTCCTTAAGGGTTCTGACATTTAAAATCAAATTAGTCCATCATACCATGTCCTTGCCTTTATGTTTGTTCATGTTTCTTTGTATCTTTGTGTGTCATTCTTTACTTCCTTACCTGCCTCCTTCTTCCTCCCTTGCCTTCTTTCTTTTAATCTCTACCTATTATCATCCTGCTTCCTATCTTCCTATCTGATTTTTTTCTCAATAGTTTACTTGGAAAGTCATTTGTGATCCAGAAAATGAATAGAGACCTTTTTTTCTCTTTTTGCTGTGAGACAAGTTTCCATTTATTGGCAAATGATGAACAGACACCACAAGAAAGGAAGTTCTCTGTGACCAGACCACAAATTCTTCTTTGGTGGCTGGAGGCTTCTTCTGGACACAATATCCAAATAGAGAAGATATGTGTTTCCCTCTGAAGATAATAGATGGTCTCAGCACTCTGTGTTACATTTCTCCACATAGAAACTAATTTGAGTCAGTAGGGAGCACACAGCCTTTGGAGGTCAGTATTTTGCAAAATCACCTTACCAGTGAGCCAGTTTGGGCTGGAGAAATTGCGTAGTGCTTAAGGTGTGTGCCTGAAAAGCCTAAGGAACCAGGCTCAATTACCCATAACCCATGTAAGCCAGATGCACACAGTGGCACATACATCTGGAGTTTGATTGTAGTGGTTAGAAGTCCTAGAACACCCATTCCCTCTCTGGATCCCTCTCTCTCTCCCTCTCTTCCTCTCTCTCTCTTTCTGTGTGTGTGTGTATGTGTGTCTATCTGTCTGCCTCTCAAACAAATAAATAAATAATCATTTTTTAAAGGTGAGCCAGTTCTTTGGAGACACCTAAAAGTAGACCTTTTAAAATCCTCTCTAGAAACCCTCACTATCATTTAGTCACATGGACAATAGAAACTTAGGTCTTGACAATAAGACAAGGAATCATTCAGGAGTCCAAAAACATTAATAAGTTCAAAACACCATGTGAACAGAATATGAGGGAATTGTAGGATACTAAGAAATGACCAAACATTTGCATTGTAGATGTATTAGAAGGGGAAGAAATTCAGGCCAAAGGAATGGAGAGCATATTCAATAAAATTATTGAAGAAAACTTCACTACTCTCTCAAAAGAGAAACCCATCCAGATACAAGGAGCTCATAAAACACCAACCAGATTAGAACAAAGAAGAAACTTTCCATGGCACATCATAGTTAAAACTCTAAACAATGAAAACAAAGAGAGAATGCTAAAAATAGTCTTAGGGAAACAACTCATTACAGACAAAGGCAATTCCATCAGAATTACTTCAGATTTTTCAGTAGACACCCTGAAAGCCAGGAGGCCATGGAATGGAGTACCTCAAAGTCTAAAAAACTATGGCTTTCCAAACCAAACTACTGTACCCAGTGAAATTATCTCTCATAATAGATGATGAAAGGAAACATTTCAAAGATAAAAGCCAGCTCTACAATTATATGAACAAAAAGACAAACCTACTGAGAATCTGTCAGGGAATATGCCACACAGAAGAGTCAAACAACCAATCTCAAGAACCTACAAATGGGTAATGCAATAACCAAAGCTAGAGCAGGCATGAAGATTTTCATAGCCCAAAAAAGCGCCAAACCATGTAAGGCCCCTTAAATATCAGTGGTCTTAACTCAGCTATCAAGAGACACAAGTTAGCAGTGTGGATGAGAAAAATACCCTTCTATCTGCTGTTCTCAATAAATCCATGTCACCAATAAGGACATCACAATCATCAATCTATACACATCAAACACTGGTGTACCACAGTTCATAAAGCAAAACCTATTTGACAACAAATCAGGTATAAATCCCAACACCATCACAGTAGAGAATTTTAATACCCTACCATCATCAATAGACAGACCATCCAAGCAGAAAATCAACTGGGAAATACTAGATCTTAACCAATTAGATCTAACATACATCTCTAGAACATTTCACCATAATTCTACACAATATACATTCTTCTCAGTAGCCCATGAAACCATCTCCAAAATAGATTATATATTAGTACATAAAGCATGCCTCCATAAATTCAGAAAAACTGGTGTAACTTCCTGAATTATATCAGACGACAATGTATTAAAGCTAGAAATAAATAAGAGAAAAAAAACAGAAATTACACCAGTTAATAGAGAATGAACAACATGATATTAAACAATGAATTGGTCAAGGAAGAAATTAAACAAGAAATTGTAAAATTTCTAGAACTGAATGATAACAAAACCACAGCATACTAAAACTTATGGGACACAATGAAGGCAGGCCTAAGAGGGAAATTCTTAGCACTAAATGTCTTCATAACAAAGACAGAGAACTCAAATTAATAACCTAACTATCCACCTAAGGAAGTTGGAAAAGCAACAACAATCCAGCCCTAAGAGTTCTAGATAGAAAGAAATAAGTAAGATCAGAGATGAAATTAATAAATTTGAAAATAAGAAAACAAGAAAATTGATGAAACTTAGAGGTGGCTGGTTCTTTGAAAACAGGCAAACTCCTGGCCAATTTGACCAAACCAAAAAAAAAAGAGAGAGAGAGTGAGAAGTCTCATGTTAACAAAATTAGAAATTAATAGGACAGGTCACAACAGATACCAATGAAATGTGAAGAATCATTAGTAAATGTTTCCAAAATATTTATTCCACAAAATTGGATAACCAGGAAAAAAAAAATGGATAACCAGGAAGAAATGCATGAATTCCTAATCACATACCATCTACCAAAACTAAATCCAGAATGATAAATCTCCTAAACAAACCAATTACATCAGTTACAATTGAAAATGTAATCTAGCTGGGCGTGGTGGCGCACGCCTTTAATACCAGCACTCAGGAGGCAGAGGTAGGAGGATCGCCGTGAGTTCGAGGCCACCCTGAGACTCCATAGTGAATTCCAGGTCAGCCTGGGCTAGAGTGAGACCCTACCTCGAAAAACCAAAAAAAAAAAAAAAAAAAAAGAAAATGTAATCTAAAGCCTCCCCCAAAGGAAAAGTCAAGGAGCTGATTGATTTTCAGCTGAATTCTAACAAACCTTCATCAAAGAACTAAAACACTTTTTTGAAAACATTATCACATAATCACAGACCAGGGAATGCTCTTCAACTAACTTCTATGAGGCTAAAATCACCCTAATGCCAAAATCAGATAGAGATACTACAAAAATAAAAAATGAACACTACAGATCTATATCCCTGATGAACTTAGATGCAAAAATCCTGAACAAAATCCTTGAAACCTGAATTCAACAGCACATCAAAAGCATTATCCACCTCTCTCAAGTGGGCTTCATCCCAGGGATGCAGAGATGGTTTTTGGAAATTGATTAACATAATACACAACATAAATAATCTTAAACACAAGAACCAAATGATCCTCTCAATTGATACAGAGAAGGCCTTTGACCAAATACAAAACCACTTCATGATAAAAACACTGTAGCAACTAGGCATGGAGGGATTATATCTCAACATAATAAAGGCTATATACAAAGCACCTAAAGCCGAAATCATACTTAATGGGGAAAGACTCAATGAGTTTCCATTAAGATTGGTAACATGACAGGGATGCCCACTCTCACCATTGCTCTTTGACATAGTATTATAGGTCATAGCCCAAGCAATAAGACTGGAGAAAGACATAAAAGGGATACAAATTGAAAAGAAGTTAAAGTAGCCTTATCTGCAGATGACATGATCCTATATATAAGTGACCCCACAGACTACCATAAAACTTCTAAAGGTGATAAATTCCTTCACAAAAGTGGCAGTATACAAAATCAACACACAAAAATCAGTAGCATTTCTAATCACAAAAGATGAATATACATAGAAAGAAGTCAACAAAACTGTCCCATTTTCATTAGCTCCCCCCCCCCACAAATCAAAAACCTTGAAATAGTGCTAACCAAGTGAAAGACCTATATAATGAAAACACAAAAACACATAAGAAAGAAATAGAGCAGGATATGAGAAAATGGAAGGAGTTTCCGTGATCCTGGTTAGGGAGAATTAATATCATGAAAATGGAAATTCTATCAAAAGTAATACACAAACTCATCACAATACCAATAAAAATCCCATCATTATTCTTTCTTCAGCAAAATAGAAAAAGTAATCTCAAAACTCATATGTAATTTCAGAAGGCCCTGGATATCTCAAAACAGCATCAGTAAAATTAACAAATAACTGGACTTCCGTGTGAGTAGGAAGAAAACTCAGTAGCATAGGATAGTAAGCTAGAAAGAAGATATAAGGGGAATAGAAAGGCTGGGAGGGGGGGACATACTAAGATGGTATTGTATATATGTAAGTAGAAGAACAGATTAATGGGGGTGAAATGGCCTAAGTGAGGTCAGGAAAAGAGATTGAGAAAAGGAAAGGATGAGGGAGGGTTAATCAAAATATAAAAGGATATAAATAAGTCATATGGAAACCTACTTTCTTGGACAATGGAACACACAGGAGTCATAGATTGTTACTAGATAATTTTCAGAGCAAGGGATGGGATAACTTCCAGTGAGTTGTTGGCCAGGGAGGTCCCCGATGCCCCCAAAACATTACAAACCATTGCCGAGGCCCTTGGTTTCCCACCAGGAATAGATGGTAAGACCCTATTGCTGAAGACTCCACATACTTGTGCTGCAAGGTCACTGAGAAACCCTGCTGGAGCTGAGCTTAAAACTTCTTCCTTGTAGACCAGGTGACAGAAAGCTGGAAAAAGCCACATTGTATGCAATTTAATGGGAGGAAAAGAAATCACCACTGAAGATACCCAACAGTGGACACTGCAAGCCTTGGATTTGGTCAGCCAGGTCAAATGAGCCAATAGGGGCAATAGTGTCATGTCTATTATGGGGAAAACCAACAACTCTCTAATTTGACTGTAGGCCCACTCCATGGGAGGAAATACATTCCTGATACTGAAAAGTACAACAGGGGTAATCATGAGCCCTAGGGGGTGTAACGTCTGCTGCTTTCTGGCTAAATGCATATACTATGCTCACCAAACTTCCCAGTAAGCACTGTTTATACCAATATATTAATGCTACCCTCAAGTTTGGTTACAGAAGCTTCTTTTTTCAGATGGCATTGACCTTGGGATGACTCAGAAGGCACCATGGTGCTGAGAAGAAGTGACAGAGGAGTGCTTAGCACTGAAATATCTCAATCACAACTTCCATGGCTCAGGGTCCATTGCAGAAGAAGTGGCCAAAAGAATGTAAGAGCCAAAGGAATGGTAGGACTCCTTATAACATGCTCCTCCAGACAAAAAAAAAAAAAAAAAAAAAAGGCCTGGATATCCAAGACCTCACAGTTCCTGACACTACCTACACAAGACCATCATAATAAGAAGAAACGATCACGACATCAAAATAAAAGAGAAACTGATTGAGAGGGGGAGGGGATATGATGGAGAGTGAAGTTTCTAAGGGGAAAGTGGTGGGAAGGAGGGAATTAACATGTGATATTGTTTGCAATTATGGAAGTTGTCAATAAAAAAGTAACACTTCTAGAGATATCACCGTAACTATTTTAAATCTATATTACAAATCCATAGTAACAAAAATAGCATTGTGTTAGCATAAAAACTAAACATATACACCAATGGAACAGAATTGAAGAGCCAACCCTTATTTCAAGTAGCTACAGCACAATGTACACTGGAGAAAAGACAGCATCTTCAGCAAATGGTGCTGGGCAAATTGAATAACCACATGTGCAAAAATAAAACTGGACCTATTCCTCTCACCATCCATAAAAATCACGTCCAAATGTATTAAAGATCTCAACATAAGACCAGAAACTCTCAAAGTAATGGATGAGAAAAAATAGTGGGAACTTTCCATATTATAGAAGTGGGGAAAAACTTCCTGAAAAATATCCCAGTAGCCCAGAAAATTGAACAATCACAGTGGAATTTCATGAAGCTAAAAACTGAAGTACAAAGACACCATAAACAGAACCAACAGTCTACTCACAGAATGGGAGGAAATCTTCATCAGCTATACCACTGACAGACCTAATATCTAAAATCTACAAAGAACTTCAAAGAAAGGAAAAGGAAAAGAAGGAAGGAAGGAAGGAAGGAAGGAAGGAAGGAAGGAAGGAAGGAAAGAAAGAAGGAAGGAAGAAAGAAACTATCTACTCAAAAATGGGGCAGAGTACTGAATAGGGAATTCTCAAAGGAAGAAATACAAATGGCTAATTTCACCTAATAAAATGTTCAACATACTTAACCACCAGGGAAATGAAAATTAAAAAAAAATGAGATTCCATCTTACGCTACAAAGGATGGCAATCATTAAAAGATCCAATGACAATAAATGTTGGTGATGATGCAGGGAAAGAGGAACCCTTATTTACTGCTGGTGGGAGTGCAAACTTGTACAACCACTATGAAAACCAATATGGAGACTCCTGAAAAGCATGAAAATAGAGCTACCAACTGACCAAGCCATTCTTCCACTGGGCATGGAACCTAAAGGCTCCACTCTTCACTGCAGAGATAATTGTCTAACAATGTTTATAGTTGCTCAATTCATGATACTGCAAAATGGAATCAACCCAGATGCCCAACTTTTGATGATTGGATAATGAATATATGGTACATATACCCAGTGGAATTCTTCTCAGTGGTAAGGAGAAATGATATGGTGAAATTTGTAGGAGAAAGGACAGACTTGGAACAGATCATACTAAGTGAACTCACATAAGCACAAAAAGACAAACACCACTTGTACTCCCTCATCTGTGGTTCCAAAACTGGAACAGCTTGAGTTGCAGGCAAGCCTAACAAGCAACTTAATGGACAGATAAGAGAGAAGAAGGGCTTGCAGAATGAGGAATTGGAGGGTGGGTGGATATACACATACAACTAAGTCCAAAATTCAATGGTACTATAGAAACCTTTCTCCTGGAGGGCAGGCTAAAAGGTATAACTGTCAACAGGAGTATACAGGTTTGTCTGGTAAAAGGGGCCTTGGAGATGTGGGATGAAGTTTAACCCTAAAACATTTGTCTCTGGCTTATAACTTCCAGACAAGTATTGGTTACAATCGACATTGGTCTGTTGATTGGTGAGACCTATAAGGTCCCAAAAAGAAGACACACTTCTGTCAAATACCTGAGGTAAAAGGTAAGACCCTATGGCTGAAGACACCACATGCTGCCAATACTGAACACAGAGATTTTGCTGAATCTAGAAGGAAGCCAGTCCCAGAAGGTTAGTTCATATAGTGCTGTAAAACGCTACATGAGTGGCAGAGGGAAAATGGCCAATAATGTTGGGAGCAAGAAGAGGACCTTGCTATAAGCATACTGACAAGGTGTACACACCCATGCAATAGTGGTACACAGCTTATATGGGTAACCAATGGCTCTCTGATACTCATTGGAAAGCAGCCAAGGGTTGGGGAAGGGAATCATGTGAGAATCTTATGGAGATCAAGTTTATAGACTCCAGTGAGGAGCTCCCACTAGTTTTTGGTCAAAAGTGAAACTACATCCATCGAAACTTCTCTTTATCCCCTTTAACCTATCCTGATGTCACTCTCCATTGGAGAATCTGTTTTCAGAAGTCAGGGAGAACCAAGGACAACCAAAATCTATCAACAAGACAAGGATAGATAGCTGACTCCTCGGCAATAAATGAACTATGCCTGGCATAGCAGCTAGGGCCCAGGAGGAAACACAGAGAGATTGATGAGATGAGTAAGAGTGCTACCTCCATGATAAGATTGACAACCTGTGCTCAAATGATGGAGACAGACACTGAGGAAACTCAAAATGCACCAAAGCAGAAATCCAGAAGCTATAACACAAAATAAAGTTAAAGCACACCTATCATGAAATTTTGTGGAAGAGGGGCAGAAAGAATATAAACAGCCAACTGGTGGGAAGGAAAATCCAGAGACAATGTCCTCCCCAAATGACTGGCTGCTGTTCTCACAAATCATAACCCACACTCCATGGTGAGTAATAGCAATCCTACCAAAGAGAGTCCACAGTAAAGGGTGTCAGGGAAGAGGGAAATCATAGTACCAACACATGTATCCACACAAATTTTCTTAAATTTAATAATAATAATTGCACACATTCTCTCTCTCTCTCTCTCTCTCTCTCTCTCTCTCTCTCTCTGTGTGTGTGTGTGTGTGTGTGTGTGTGTGTGTGTGTGTGTGTGATTTTTTATAATTTTTTCCAGAGGAAAGCAACCTTTTGATGTAGTCAGCTAAATTCTGCTTGAATATTACTGGTGATAAAGAGTAATTTCATCAAGTCATGTGGATGCCCGCTGTTGGTAACAAGTTTTTTAATGATAAAAATCAATTGTTTTGTAGCTTGAACCACCTTGTCTTACCTCTCTTTGGAATCATAGTGATTTGTCTTCTTTCTTTTCACATTGAAGATGGTTCAGCTTGGCTAAGGGATTAATTTTTCATCTGTTCCTTACCTGAAGAATTTCTCCATTGTTTGTCTATCCAGGGGTTTGTAAAAGTAGAAGTAGGGTTAGAGTAATGATCTTTTCTCTCGCTTACTTGTGCCCATCTCTGTATTCTTGGAGCCTCAGTATTTTGTGTGCCATGAGTAGACAAGGTCTCCTTTTTCATTCTGGTTCTTTGTTTGGTACTTTCTCTGATAAAGGACCAGAGAAGCCTTAACTTCTGGGTTGCAGAGCACTGACGTTTTTTTCCAAATTTATTGCTTCTTCTGAAGTTGTGAGCATTCCATGGGGCTAAGAATAGTGCATCAGACTCTGGGGATCAGAGTGCTTTGAGGTCCATGAAGACGTAGCATTCTCCTACATTACTTCCATTGATACCAAGACAGGAGGATGCTATGTCCTTGTCTCAGGGACAAATGGAGGCAAGATTTTTATTCCTCAAGACTGACACATGACCTTGGAGTGGGTGGATACATAACTGCAGATTGTATCTTCTTTTTCTTCCTGCTTCAAAATAAATATGCAAATATACTTCCATTGATTTGTGTACAGAGTGGGCTTTCAGTTGTCCTTACCTGCTCAAATATATTTGAGTGTGTGTTTAAGTTAGGAGCCTCAATCACATAACATAGGCTTTCAAGGCCTGCCACTTCATGCTGTCTTACTTTGACCAGCACTATGGGTTAATTCACACCAAATAAATATAAGGCAGATGTAGATATTGTGTCCCACCTGTGTTTATGACAGCAAGTTCTGCTTAAGAAGATTCAAGTTTGATTGAGCAGTGGATACTTCCACATGATGAGGTTTTATTTGAGTAATGTTCATATAAAAAATAATGAGCTGTAAGCTACATTTGCCTGGTATCCTTCAATGTTGAATTCAGGTTCACATTGCTGGTAGAAATCACCCAACCAAGAGGAGCTTGTGGGAAAGAGTGGTTTATTTTGACTTACAGGCTTGAGGGGAAGCTCCATGATGGCAGGGAAAATGATGGCATGAGCAGAGTGTGGACATCACCCCCTGGCCAACATAAGGTGGACAACAGGAACAGGATAGTGTGCCAAACATTGGCATGGGGAAACTGGATATAATACCCATAAGCCTGACCCCAACAATATACTGGCTTCAGGAGGCTTTAATTCCCAATTGTCATCAGCTGGGGAACCTAGCATCCAGGACACCTAAGTTTATGGGGACATCTGAATCAAACTACAATATACCATGATGTATGTATGTATGTATAAATATGCATACATATATACACATATATATATATATATATATATATATATATATATATATATATATATATGTGTGTGTGTGTGTGTGTATGTGTGTGTGTGTGTGATTGGTGTATTGTTCTAGGCTTTATGAATAGAAGATAACATGATAGCTCTTGAGAATAATTAAAATAATTATGCTTTAAAATTAGAACTATTGGTTTGGAAGACTATTTTGGACAGTTATTTACTTTAATGCAAACAAAAATACCCAATACTATTTATATTTTGTAATACTATTCAGATTGCTATATTTAGTAAAGAATTTTTACCTTACTAAGGCTGACAACAATGGTTTATGTGTCTGTAATGGACAAATTAGAATTAAATACCTAAAACTCTCATATTATAATTTTAGTTGTATTCATTTTATTCATTTTCTGAATTTATTCATTTATTCATTTTATTCATTTATTTATTAATTTAATGGAATTCAATACTTGCTCAAGACCTTAGTTTTTAAAAAATAAGTTTTTCTTTAATAAAATAAAAATTATTTAATTTGTTGAATTAAATTTTATCACCAGTCAACACCATTTGTTAAATGTGAGTGCTCTCTTCAAGCCCTTTTTTCACCACTTCACAGAAGACCAAACATACCACTTCTGAGCATATCACCAAAGGACTATATCTATAGCACTTTTATTCCTATAACATAGTTAATAATAATTTACCATTAATCATAGAATTGATAAATAATGTAATACCCTATATCCAAAGCTCATGAAGTTAGTATTGTTTCACACTATTAAAATGGCTTTAAGCAAGCAAGTTTATTCAATTCACTTTAACTCTAGTCATGGCATTTATTGACTACCTGATGTACTCCAGTGCTTCCGATGGGTGCCAGAGTTATAATGCACACACCTCTAATACTGTCCATTGGGAGCCATTACAGAACTGGTGTAAATAAAAATCTTTTTAGTTTTATGATACCCTAACAATAAGTATAGTTACTAATAGTAAGTACAGTTGCTAATACCACAATAATATAGACTTTAATATTGACCATATTATTCATTTATTGCTAACTTTCTAATGAGAGTGAGAGAATTGAGAGAGAAAGTGAGAGAGTGTGTGAGGATTGGTGAGCCAGGGTCTCCAGCCATTGCAACTGAACTCCAGATGCATGGCCCACCTTATGTGCATGTACAACTTTTCACACTTTTGTGACCTTATGTGTCTGGCTTACATGGGACCTGGAGAGTTAAAAATGGATCCTTAGGTTTCATAGGCAAGCACCTTAGCTGCTAAGCCTTCTCTCTAGCCTGACCATATCTATTTAAAGTACCTATTTACTAACATCTGTTACCATTAATTTCAAGCATATGACAATGAGACATAAACTTAACCAATATCAAGTTTGTATATCAAATAAGAGGGTTATAAGTAACAAAAAAAGTAATTACTGTTTTGAATTAAAAAACAATTATATAAAAGCAAAGATTCAGTTGCATAGTTCTGCAAATGGTCACAAGATCATGACTTTTACTTCTTCTGTGGTGGTTTGAATGCAAATATATGTCTCCTGTAGCCTCAGGAATTTTGATTACTTTTCAGCTTGCTTGTTGAGCCTGTAGCAGGTGGGGCTCTGCTGAGGAACAGTGTGTCACTGGGGGCACATCCAGCCTTACTAGGTGTGTACAGAGCAATTTGAGCTCTGGCTGTTCATGTTTGCTGCCTGTTGGTGCCTGCTGATGGCTGCAGTTGTTTCTGTCTGCTTGGATCTATGGACCTGAGCCAGCTTCTTTTGTGATGATGCAGCTTCCCCTGGATTCTGGGAGCCTGAAATAAACCCTTTCCACCCTTAAGCTACTTCTTCTTGCGTTTTTTGTCCCAGCAATGAGAAAATAACTGCAAAATCTTGTATTACCTCATTCATATTTCCTCAGTTGATCAAGTTTTATTACTTCAAATATTTATTCCTGAAAATATATTTTTTCCTGTTATGACTATATTTATTTTTTGTAGTTTCTCATTCTCTTTTTTTTCATAATATATGGGAGAATAAAATACCCCAGGTGAAGTTTCGTTTTCTAGTTGTCCTCCTACCTAGCCCCTGAGATACTTTTTTTTTATTAGTTATTTACACAGTGTGTATATAGCCATGCTGATACCATCATAAACCTCCTCCCTATCCTCCCCTCCCCCCACAGGGACCATCCTCGTTGGGGAATATGGGTCATGCATTGTGGGGTTAGCCATCACTTATGGGCAAGAGGCAATGTATCTGTGCATAATGACCCAACATGTGGCTCTAACGTTCTTTCCACCCCCTCTTCCACAAATTTCTCTGTGTCATGATGGGTTCATTTTAGGTCTGCTTCAGTGATGAGGTCTTGGGAGCCTCTGTGTCTCTGGATATCTGGTTTGGTAAGAGTTCAGTGCTCTGTGTCTATCTCCTTTACCCTTGTGCTGGTACTAGGTTCACCAAGAAAGAAGCACTTTTGTTCATTTCCCCAAGTACTCTTAGTTTTAGCTGGGGCCCTTTTGAGGTTTTATGGGCTGGTTCTTGCCTTAGGATCTGTGTCCATCTGAAAAAGAGAAGCAAGTTCTCCAGTGGGGAGTGAAGTAAGTGCCAGATAAATGGGATAATCATTGTTATTTTAGAGAGAATTTAGTAGGTGCAGGCCCTCTTGTAGTCCATGATTGGTGGGAGCTTGGTAATGGAGAGTGGGCTGTGTTTGGATATGGTTCTGACTTGTTTCCCAGCTCCAGCTATGGGTTCGGTACCACTGAGGGGATCAGTTAGCCAAATCAAGAGCAGTTGGCTTCTTGCCATGGCTGTGTGCCACTATTGCACTTGTGTGAGCATCATATCAGGTTGTTGGCTGCTGAGTAGCTTAGACCATGAGTTGCATGGACAGATGTTTGTCATTTTCCTCCAGTCACTCATGTAGCACCTTCTGGCACTAGTCTAGGGACTGACTCTCTTCCAGATTCCAAACAGTTCACTCCCCTCCATGTTCTGTACCAACAGCATATGGTGTTTTCAGTAGTAGGGTCTTATCACTAACCTTTGGTGGGTCCTCATGTACTCTGACAGAAATCTATCTTCTTTTGGGAAACCTTGTAGGTCTCTCTAATCAACAGCTCATTGTGGATGTTAGCCACATGCTGGTACTGGGAGTTACAGGCCAGCACCAAAGAAAAGAAGGAAGAAAAAGATAGGTAATATAAGCAAGATAGAGAGAAGAGGGAGAGAGGGAGAAACAACAGAAGATTAAGGTCAGTGTTCATCATACCCTCTCCAGGGCCTTGTGATTCAGGTGTTCCCATTAAGGATCTGATGAAGGTTAAGCCATTTATTCTGTCTTTTAGGATGTAGAGTTTTATGGTACCATTTCCATTTAGGTCCAGTTTTAGTTCCTCCACCTCCACCCTTACCCTCTCCCCCCCACTCTACCCATCCTTTTGTCCAGTCCTCAAGATGCTTATTAGGCATGTTGGCATCGCAGGTTGATTCAGCTTAGGAGCCATAGGTGAGTGAAACTATGAAAACAGGATATCACAATCATAAATCTTTATGCACCAAACACAGGGACATCACAATTCATAATACAAAACCTACTTGACAAAAATAAACAGATATAACTACCAACACCATCGTAGTTGTAGGCTTCAATGCTCCACAATCAGCAATGGATAGATCATCCAAACAGAAAATCAACAGTGAAGTGAGAGAGCTCAACAAAACCATAGAACAATTCGACCTAACAGACATCTACAGAACATTCTACCCCAAATACACAGACTGCATATTCTTCTCAGCAGCCCATGAAGCCTTCTCTAAAATACAACACCCTTTTAAACAATAAATGGGTACTGGATGAATAAAAAATGAAATTGAGAAATTTCTAGAAACAAATGACAATGAAAACACAATATACCAAAGCTTATGGGACACAATGAAGGTGGTCTGCAGGGGAAAATTCATAGCACTAAATGCCTTCATAACAAAGAGAGAGAGAGAGAGATCCCAAATGAATAACCTAACCATCCTCTTAAAGGCACTGAAAAATAAGAATAATCCTACTCAAAATGCTCCAGATGGAAAGAAATAATTAAGATCAGAGCAGAATTTAATGAATTGGAAACTAAGAAAACAATTAAGTAAATTGATTGAACAAAGAGCTGGCTCCCTGGGATACTTTTATCCAATAGCACTTTGATGGTAAGCATGCAACTGCAGCCTGGTTAGCAGCACCTTCATTTATATTTAAAATTTCCATGATATCAGTAACCAAAAGTGACCACATGCCAGCTTCAGCTTCTTATTTAATAGATGTACAGTTGTAGTATGTGGTGGAGGTATTATACCTTGAGAAATAGTACTCTAAGACAAGCAAGTTCAACATCATGGGAAATGAAGTCACTCCTTTTACTAGTCACCAGGAATTATAAAGTGAGAGAACTCACTTTTAGTTTTACCCATCCAAAGGACAGAATTAGGTATTGAAGAGACTAGAAAATGAGGAATTAATTATGAGATTGAAAAATATGACCCAATTGAAAGGAAAGCTTTTAATACTGGAATATACAGTCTAACATGTATCAAGATGAATTTCAGAATTGCTATGAAACAATGATGACTATACATCTCCTATCCCATTAAAATGTGTTTGTTACAATTATTTTTAAAGGCATTTGTTGCTAGTGAATTTGTTCTTGTCTCATCAGTATACAATGAATGTTTGGGGAACATGTAACTTGTCTTTTTAGTTAAAAGTTTTCTGTTTCAAGAAGACCTTCAGCAAAATAGTACACTAAGTAATTTCACCCACATCTGGACTTGATTCTGAACAAGATCACAAATTTCAATCGAGTGGCATCACTGGTGGGATTTTGTAGGTCTTCAGAGAAGTTAAATATAATTTGTCCATACCAGGTATGGATTAATGTGGCACAAAATATATTCGGCTGCCTGTCTTGTTTGGACCATAAGAAGTGGAGTTCTACAAGTTTCTACCCCAAGGCTCCCTTATTGTCCAGATTTCTCAAAGCTTGAGAGATGCTAGCAGGTTATAAGAGAGAAAAAAGCTAGAGAATCTCTGACTTAATTTTTTTCTAGCCCTTTCTTGCTTCAAAGGGGCCTTGACAAGTGTTGTATTATGTGAAGACTAGAACTCTTATTCAATGGTCTGTGTGTTCCATACTCATCTGCTTCTTTCCTGCTATAGGTAAGTGCTATTAATTATCCCCAACTATTGTTAGTTTCAGGAAATTTTAGCATTTATTTATACTCCCTTAACATTATTGACAACTCTATAAATACTTATGTGTTAAACATTTTTTCCCCAAAATTTCAACCAAAGCTTTGGCTTTTGGCATTAACCAGTTAGTGGGAATAGGAGAAAAGGCAAATCCTATAACTAGTATAAATTTAATATTTTCCCCTATAAAGTTGTAAGGTCAGCATTGTGTTTACAGAGCACCTATCACATATTGGATACATCATGTAGTTTTATTTATTTACTCTATATTCATTTTATGAATATAATTTTATCAAACATCATCTATGTACCCAAACCTTTATAAGTACTGGAAGCATGATAAATATCCCTGGTGTGATTGTTGAGTGAATGATGCAGGTATGAGATTTATCATTTAGCTATATAGGGATTGATACTAGGACATGTCAAACTACCAGATAAAGATTGCAGAGATAAAAAATGGCACAGTTGGAGTTAGGTATTAAGCTCTCTAATTTTTAAATATTTGTTTTTCTCCAGGAAGTGATTTTTCTTTATCTACATAGCCAACTATTGTAAGGATACTGTGAGAGTCAAAAGAAAAGAAACAATAAAAGCTTGTTATGAGTTCTGAAATATACTTAAGCATACTGAATCTTTATTATACTTAAGAATAATTTTAGAATCTCCTTTCCACTCTCCTGCCCCAGAGTACCCTACAGCCATTAAGCACAAACACATTCTCATGGAAAGGCTGGCCAAACATAAATATAAAGGTTACTTACTAAAGGAAAAAGAGTGAAAATTATTTTGAAGTTTTCTGGCCTTTTATAATATTTTCTCAGGTGTATACTACCTTCCAATGACATGGATGGCTAATTAAGTGACAATTTTTCAAGTTTTAGAATTTAATATTAAAGAAACAATTTTACTTCAAAAAAAGCATTTGGACTGTGGTTTTGGCTTTGTAAGAAATATATTCCAAGAGTAAAAGTTGATAACTTTTTATTTGAAATTCACTCTTTGATTCCCAAACCACAAGTAAATGGAAGTCATAGGGAGTCACAGAGATTGTTCCTGGCATCTTGGGTATAGATTGAAGTTCCAAAACACAGGATACTTTATTGACTATTTCTGTGATGAAACTTAGGTATCCTGGGGAGACTTTACGATTTGCTAGACCTAAAAGGCAATGGCTCCTTTGATGAGCAGGTGGTTGAAAGAACCTTGCAGAAGTCTCTGCCACATCCCCCTCTGTGTTATGTGTCACTTTAGAATGCTCAAAGCACATAAGGGCACACAAGTGACAAGGTATATTTATCTCTTTAGATAATGTCCTTGTCTATGAAATTCTCTTTATTAATTGCTAGGATACAACTTTACTGACCTATAGGTCTATTATTTTGAAGACCTGGGACTCTATTTACTGTTTCTACAATTATTGAAGCAAAACAAATTCACGGTGAAGATAGAATGACCAGACCATGAAAGTAGCTTTAGCAAGTATATGCACCAAAATCTACATAGTTTTACTAGGTGCTTGTCATGAGAAACTGAGGTCTTACATCAGTGATATTGACCTTCATGAGCTATATTCAAATCTTAAATATATGAAATTATCATTAGATTAATTCTGAAGGCTATTGTAATCCTTCCTCATAGTCATAAAGCGGATTTTATATACTCAGCCTCAATGGCTTCATTCTTTCATTTAGACACTGAATAAATATTTACTCAATACTTACTAATAAATCATGAATTACTCCTACCACTGTGTCATGGTAGAATAGTGTAGTCCAAACATTTAGCTAATTCACATATTTGAAGTATAGATGAGTAAGTATAATCATGGCTGGAAAAATGTGTGAAGAGAGGGAAATCCAACAGCTTCAAAAGGAACACTTCAACATCCTAGAGACTCAGGAAAGCATAAGTGAAAGAGAAAAGTCTAAGGCTGAATTTTTAAGGACACTTAGGAATAATCCAGGTAGGAAGACTGGACACTCTGGTCTCGGGTAAGCAGTATTACTTGCCCAAACCAGTCACGGGACCCTAGATAGTTATGCCATAGGCTCACAACTCAACCCTACCTAGACCTGCATGTAATCTACCAGCCTATATCCACCCAAGTAAAGTACAATTATGATAAGCATATACAACAAACTTAATGAATACATGAATTCATTGACTTCCAAAAGAGCACAATCAACTAAATGCAATGAGAAAATCAAACCAAGAAAGGAAAATGCAATAAAATGAAGAGAGATGCTAAAGCAAAACCTGATAGGAAAAAAAAATGAAATAAGTCAAAAGGCTCCTAAGAAAGCCTTACCAGCTACGATAGCTTGGATGTATATTCCCCATAGACTGAAGATATTTATTAAAGCTTATAACTTGGGTTTCCAGCCATCTGGCTGAAGGAGGTGTCACTAGATGGGAAGGGTAAATAAGATAATAACCTGATGGAAATAGTACCAATTTGCAATTTTTTCCTACATTAAGGTTCCCAATAAAATTACTTAAAAGGGAATTACTTCATATAAAAGTAGGAAAAGTAGATATCAGCAACAAGTCCCTCTGTTTGAGGTTAAAATTTCCTTTCTTCTTAGTAAGTATAATTTCTCCTTCAAGCTTCCACCTGCCAATATCATGATTTCTCTGTTCCATCACTTGGCATATCTCTTAAGTCCATAACATCACTGCCAATTTCTGGCCTGTTCATGATCTAATTTATACAGTTCAACCCAAGACTGATTCATTTTCTGTGATGATGTGATTTGTCATTAATAGATCCCTGTTGCTCATTGTTCCAAGGTCTATCATCCAAGAGCTGTTGAAGTGCTTTGAAATTCCTATGGTTACTGAACCAGAACTTCCTCATCAATCAATGCTATTGTCACTTAGCTGTTTTGCTAAATTGGCAGTAGTATCCGAGGCCTCCCTCTCCTCTCCTTTAAGATGTAATGGGCACACTGGGCAGTCTTGAGAAGTCTCACAACCCCTAACAGCTAGAGGGAAGACAAAAGAGGTGGAAACAGTGGAGAAAGTAGAGGTAGAAGAGGAAGAATAACCACATAATACTAAAGAAAGAATTGAGAGTAGAGCAGAAAGAATAGACATAGAAATTAAGAAAAGACATAGAAGGGATAAAAAGAACAATAGAGGGACAGAAAGGAGGCAGTTAAGCATAGGGAATAGTTTAGCCACCCCTGGACACTGCTTAGCTTGAGTTATAAATACACCCTTCTACACAACACACCTAGAAACCTACTGGAAACCTAGGACCACATCCCCCATGTGCACAGAGCTGCACGTACACCCTGCTCCAAACAGTGAACCAGATTTCTTCTCCCCTAGGGCAATTACTTGCAGTCAGTACCCATTCAAATATGTGCATAAGTCTGGGGTTGAAATAGCAAGGGAAACATTCAGCATGGACTAGTTTTGGGTACATATACAATAAGGCAAACTGTCAACTACAAATTTTTTAGGGAGAAACTCCTATTTACTATTTTATGCCTAGGTATAACTGGGTATGCATATGATAAAAGTCAAATGCATCATGGGTCATTGCATGCACAGTAAGGTGTTATATATCCCTAACCTATCAATCAAACTTAAATTATGCTCTCTAGCAACCTATTCATCCTCCCCTAAAAATAGCACAAAGAGAAGTCCCAGACGACTTTCTGGGGCCCTTGAGTACTCTCCATGCAAGTTGCCCACTGTTCCTTTGGAAGTGTAATACAACTTTAATATCATTTTGCTCTTAATACAAATTTCTTGCTATTCAACTTGTATATACCTTTCCTCAATTATTTAAGTATGAGACCAAGATTTGGAAACACAGAGACAATGAGAGAAAGGGGAAGAAAGAGACAGAGAGAGAAAGAGAGAGAGAGAGAAAGAGATCCTTGGACTATTGGAAATAGAGACAAAATAATCTAGAAGGATTAAATTATATTTTAGATCAGCAGTATATTTTTTATATTTACTTTTTCTATTTACTAATGAGGAAGATGGTAGGATTAATGAATATTGTCTGGTTTTATTCAATAAGACTTTCAGAACTGGGAAAAAAAAAAACATGAGAAAGAAAACACATTTGGAGAACCAATCTAGGAATAGACACTGATGAAGTTTATTCATTGAGCCCAGCATGCCAGTCTCCTAGTAAATGGAGGAGCTTTGACCCAGGCTCCTTGTCCTCTGCTTATCTCCTGAATCCTTGGGGAAGAGTTAACACAGAGCAGCACAGACTTTGAGCTTGTTGGTTGTAATGTTACTTCCCAGTTGTGTATTTTCCAAGAGATGCCTTTACTTCTATGGATTCTGGATGGGTTCTATTTTTGGATTAAAAACTTATAGGTCTAGAGCTGTACTAATATTTTATGTGTGTGTCTCTGTGTGTGTATGTGTAGTATATGCATATTTGTGCAGATGTGTACATATGTGTGACATTGTGTGTATGTATAGTGTATGCATGTGGGTATGTGTATGTGCTGATGAGTGCACATGTCTTGGAGACCAGAGGAGAACAAGTGTCCTCCATCAATCTTCTACTTTATTTTTCTGAGACAGGATGCTTAGTCTGAAGCTCACCATTTTTATTATTAGACCAATGAGCCCCAGAGAGCCATCTGTCTCTACCACTACAGGACTGGTTCTATAGGTATGTATGGACCACAAATGCCAAATTTCTCTCCACTTCTTAGTTCTCTTCTTTCTCACAATACTCTCTGCAATATGTCACTATGAACCATAAGTACTCTGGTTGCAGTCTCCTAGAGGTGAGAGGGAGACTCAGGTTCTGTGGTTGGAGTCTCCTAGAGGAGAGATGGAGACTTGGAAGACTTCAGGCAATTCTTGGGAAGGATCCTTTTAAGTTGAAAAAAAAATATCAAGGAAATTTGATGAGGATCCCAAAAATATATCTAAGTTTAAATATTTACGTTAGACTTCCAGGTAAGATGGCAGCATGGGAGTCACAACAAACCAGCCCAGGGAGTGATTTAAGCAAAACCACACCAAAATCACCCTTCTTCTGAAAAGTGAAGGTGTATAGGTTATTATTGGCAACAACAGAGAAGGAGAGACCAAGATCTATGAGAAATTAGGGAAATGGCCAGAATCCTGCTGAGGCATATGCGTGGATCCACATGGATCTGCATGACTGCCTGGACTGGCACTGAGCTGCAGGACCGGAGACCAAAAAGGGGATTTTTCAACTTCATCAGCCTCCTTGCAAAGTCAAGAAACTTGAAGAGGAGACGGAAGAAATTGGCTGAGAAGCTACTGAAGGTGATACGGGTGGGACCAGATGAGCAGTTCCAGTAGAACTCCAGGCTTCATGTACTCTCACATCCCCCAACTATCAGAACTGTGAGCCTCTGAAAAATGCACTCAGTCCCCATTGGCAGAGCATCTAGTGCGGGTGACCAATGTGCCAGATCCACAGCACCACACACAGGGATCGAGGTAGGCACTCAGCATTGGTGAGATAGGAAGCCACCCCAAAAGGTAATGAGGCCAACTGGCAAAAAAGCAGGTACATAGGCCTGAACTTTAAGTGCTAATCTCTCTTTCCATGTCAAGGCAAGTTATGGGTTACATATATATCAATCTTATCAAAAGCAACCTACACATTTAATGCAATCTATACATTTATTGCAATCCCCATTAAAATTCCAGTGGCATTCTTTACAGAAATAGAAGAAACAATCCTAAAATCCATCTGGAAACACAAAAAAACCCTCTAATAGCCAAAATAATTTTGAGCAACAACAATAAATTTGAGGGTATCACCATACCTGATTTTAAGCTATATGACAAAGCCACAGTAACAAAAACAGCATGGTATTGGCACAAAGACAGACATGTAGATCAATGGAAGAGAATAGAGGTCCCAGATTTTAATCCAGGAAACTATAGCCATCTTATTTTTGACAAAAATGCCAAAAATAATCATTGGAGAAAGACAGCCTTTTCAGTAAGTGGTGCTGGGAAAACTGGATATCTATATGTAGAAGGATGAAAATAGATCCTTGCCTCTCTCCATGCACAAGAATCAAATCCAAATAGATTGGTAGACCTTAATATCATACCTGAAACTCTGAAACTATTAGAGGGAAAAGTAGGGGAAACCCTTCAACACATTGGCATAGGCAATGACTTGCTGAATATCATGCCAGTTGCTTATGAAATAAAGCCACTAATCAACCACTGGGATCTCAAGAAATTACAAAGATTTTGTACAGCAAAGGGAACTGTGAATAGAGCAAAGTAACAACCTAGAGAATGGGAGAAAATCTTCGCTAGTTATACATCTGACAGAGGATTAATATCCAGAATTTACAAAGAACTCAAAAACTAAACAATAAGAAATCAAACACCCCAATTAAGAAATGGGCTATGGAACTAAATAGAGAATTCTCAAAAGAAGACATGCATATAGACATCTAACAAAGGGTTCTACATTCTTGGGCATCAAGGAAATGCAAATTAAAACTACTTTGAAATTCAATCTCACTCCTGTCTGAATGACTATCATGAAGATAACAAATGACAATAAATTTTGGTGAGGATGTGGAGAAAGAGGAACCCTTCTACACTGATGGTGGAAGTGCAGTCTGGTACAGTCATTGTGGAAATCAGTCTGGAGGTTCCTAAGACAGCTAAAAATATATTTACCATGTGACCCAGCTATAGAACTCATAGGCATATATCCTAAGGTCTCTTCTCACTACCTTAGAGATACTTGTACAACAATATTTATTGCTGTTCTATTCACAATAACTAGTAAACATCCATCAACAACAGATGAATGGATAGTAAAGATGTACATTTACACAATGGATTTCTATTCAGTGGTAAAATAAAATGAAATTTGCAGGGAAAGGTATAAATATAGAAAGGATTATACTAAGTGAGGTAACCTACGCCCAGAAAGCTAAAAGTCACACGTTTCCTCTCATATGTGGATCCTAATTACAAATGTTCAGACTCATGTGAGTTGGAGTTAAAATTGGAAGCAGATGCTAATAAGCTAGAAAAGGGCTATAAGGGAGGAAGAAGAGAGGTGAACTTAAAGGACTGGTAAGGTATATATGTAAGTAGATAGACAGATTACTATGGGAGGAATGACCTAAACATGGTCAGGGGAAGAGATTGAGTAAAGGAAGGGTGGGGGAGTGTTAATCAAAATTCAGGATATTGTGAATAAGCCATATGATAACCTACTTTTTTGGATAATGGCACACACAGAAGCCATAGATTGTTATTAGAAAAATTTCAGTGTCAGGGATGGGACTGAAGACCAACTCTAAGGGAGGGAATACATGCCTGGTACTAAAAACCTAACAAAAAGCCTATGGTGGGGGAGGACATGAGCATTAAAAGCATAATGCCTGCTTTTGTCTATCTAAATGCATATATTATGCTTAGCAAACTGCCCTGTAAGTACTTTACTTAATGTTCATAATCATATACTAATGCTACTCTCAATTTTGGTTAGAGACGCTTCTCTTTTCTGATGATGGTGACCACAACCCAAAAGTCACCATAGTGCTAAGAGATGATGGAAGCATATTCAGCACTGAAACATCCCTATCACACCTTCCAAGGCTCAGAGTCCATGGCAGAAGAGGAGGCAGAAAGAAAGTAAGAGGCGAAGGAAAGGTAGTACTGCTTACAATACCATCCGCTAGACAGAAATTGGCCTTGATATCCATGACCTTGCAGTGCCTAGCACTATCTTCACAAGGCCCTCAAAACAGGAGGCAAAGCTAATGACATCAAAGTAAAAGAGAGACTGATGGAGAGAGGGTGGTGGGTGTATGATGGAGTGTAGATTTGGGAAGGGGAATTGGGGGAGGGGAGGGAATTATGGTTTATTGTCTATAAGTATGGAAGCTGTCAATAAAACAGGAAAATAAATATTTACATTAAAATATTTAAGTCATTTCTTTTGTACAGAGTGTCCAGCTTGCCTGGTTCTCACTATATAGTCAAGGATGACTGTAGACTTCTGCCTCAGCCTCCCAAGTATTGGCATGAAAGACATACACCACCATGCCTGTTTTGTTAGTTAGTTTGCTAATTTTGTTTCTGATGCTGGGGATGGAATACACAGCTTCCTACATGTTAGGCAAGAATGCAACAAACTGAGGTACAAACCCAGTCTCTCACACCTTTTACTAAAGATTTTTGAGGCTGAAAAAGATAAGGGAAATACTAACATTAAATTACTAAAATTTTCATTCATAGAGCATATAGGACACATTATAAGGATAAACTGAAATCATGGGTTGTGTTCTTCAATGCTAGAATGAATGAATGATTTATTCTCCTTCTGGAATGGACGAGGCTTTGGGGAGGCCAGAGTCCAAGCCTACACTAAGGATTTTCTTGCTCTTCTCTTTTTCACCCACTTTCTTCATTGTCATCATAGACAGGCCTCTATTCCCTTGTTAGTAAGAGGGTTCTACAAATGCTAACTTGCTTCTAATTTACAGTTTGCCTTAAAGACAGGTGAATGAATGGCAAATTGGCTCCTGTCTACTGAATAATAACCTAATGATGAGAATATCGAGGTCCTGGCTGCCTGGATGGCTGAGGGTAGACGTTCTCTACCTGATCTGCCCTAGAAATCTTGGTTGACTGATATGTAGAGTAGGAACACAAATGTTTTACCTAAGACTGGACACATGGATTCAATGATTTCTTGGAATTCTTTCTAGCTCTGAGATATAAGAGCTATAATACAAGTTAGCAAGTTATAGACCAAAGGTTTTCTAAGAAGGCTCCCATGACCAGAAACATTACCTAGGAAATTACTGAAAATCAATGCTTTTAGGCTCTACCCTTCAGCTAACTGAATCCTATACTCTGGGCTAGGCTGCAGCAGTCTGTTTTAATAAGTCCTGCTGGGAATTATGATACATGCCCTGGTTGGGGAAGCTCTTCAGTACAGCAATTGCTAACACTTTTCTTTAGAAACAGCTGAGTCATTTAACCTCTTGTAATCTGTTTTATTTTTTTTTTAATGCACAAACACTGAATAAGTTTCCTTCTTGGAAATGATTGTTATGAATTTTAAATGCTACCAGAATACCTGAGACACAGTAGGTGCTCAATAAATGCTAGCCAAAATTGAAAGACCAGAAAACTTGAAAAGTATAATCAAAGACAAAAAAAATGAGACTTCTATCATCATTTTTCCTTATATCTTGAGCATTATGTAATGTGAAATTTTCATGCAAAACACCCCACTCCAGGGCATCATAGAAGCCTTGAAAAATACAATATTATGCAGACAGCCAGAGATTCTGGCTGCTAAACCAGGCTTAAAAACTAATTTTCTCTCTTCAAGGAAGTGACATTTGCACATTCAACACAGCAGCAATAAATTTAGGGCTTCTTACCTCCCCTTTCTGTACATAAAATTATTATTTTAACAATAGCAAAGCTATTTCTCTTAGAGTATTTGGTGCTGTTTTTGAATCTTCTCTTTGTCAACACTGATTATCAGAATAGAGCTCAAAAAATAACTACACAAACCTAAACCCTTTTTAATAGCAAAAATGTGATTTGAATTAAGCTCCAAAATTATACTTTCCATTAATAATTGGGAATACATTCCATGCCAATTAAAAAAGGATTAACAGAAAAGGTTTAAAAATTTGAACTTAAACATGACCTAAATTTTGAGTCTGCTTTTATTCTTAAGAGACAAAGAAGTGGTGCTTCTCTTTTGGAATTTTCTAGATACTTAGAACACCTCTTCTTCCTTACAGCTGCACCATGGCTGATCTATGTCGACCCTTGAGCTCAAGGAATGAAGTCAAAAGATGCAAAGGAGACATTATTCCAGTGGGATGGAGACTATCAAGGTGCCTCAACTGTAATGCTACCTTTTGGGGCCAGCTCTCTGTCTCTATCTCTTCAAGGCTCTTGGGGTAGGTTGGGACAGGGAGTTTTACTTTGATGTTTGATGCTCTTGTGTTTTGTAATTTTCCAGCTCTCATGGCTTGTTATGCAGATATTTTATATGTAAATGTGAGTTTGAAGTGAGTAAGATATATAATCAAACTCCCCCAAGAACTTAATCCTAGATACAGTGATACTTTGTTGAGATCAGAGGTTAAGCATTGTACATTTCCAATGAAGCAATGAAGGTCACAAGAAAAGTGGCAGCTTTCTGTGATCTAGGTCAAATACATGAGGCTCTGGCTGGAATAAAAGAAGACAAAAAAATGGACAGCAAGAAGCAAAGTAGATAATTAGAGAAAAGAAAGAGAGAGATCGGGGGCTGATCACTCTTATTTCCTCTTCCAATAAATAATAACAAGCTGCCCCTGATCTAACCAGATACTCTTTTCCATGAAGTGTAAAATGAACTCATTTTTAGTTCTTCTAGTTCACTAAAATCCTTACAAATGTTACTTTATTTGACCCTCATGAGAGTTGAGCAACAGAGATTTTATTACCCATATTTTAGATGTGATAAAAAAAAACAGATCTTTCAAATTACAAATGTGTAGGCCCAAGATTTCTAACCTCATCATAAAATTCCAGTTCCAATGATCTACTCATCTTCTCTGGGAGTTCTCTATAAAGTTCAAGTCATTTTGGGGTCAAGCTAAAATGGCTGAGGGTAAGCTCATTGCTATGAGAGGGACTGCTGTCTTAAGTATGACCCTCCCCTCATTGGTCATATGTTATTGTAGGAAAGTAGGATGAAGTATAGATCAAGACTCATTAACCTCAAACAAAATATTCAAGAATACATACTAAGTAGCAGGCAGCACACCAGATGCTTTTATTACAGAAAGGCACTGAGTAAAATGTACAATGGGATATATACACATCAAAAGCATCAGAATGCACATATCTTCTTCATGGATGCATAGGCACATAAACTAATATAAATGTGAAAGTGGGTGCCTAGATGCTGAAGGGGAATGAAAGGCTGGGAAAGCCAATGGAGATAAAACCCAATAGACATAAGTGAAATTGGGAGAATCATCAGGACTTATTTCAAAAACCTCTACTCTACAAAACTAGATAATGTGGAGGAGATGGATAAATTCCTGGACACATACCATCTATGAAAGCTAAACTCAGAGCAGATTATTCTCCTCAATCAACCCAACACACTCATGGAGATTGAAAAAGTAATACAAATCCTCCCCAAAAAGAAGAGTCCCAGACCAGATGGCTTCTCAGCTGAATTCTATCAAACCTTCATGGAAGAACTCAAACCAATCTTCTCAAACTGTGCCACACAATTGGAGAACAGGGAAAGCTACCCAACTCCTTTTATGAAGCTAGTATCACCCTAATTCCAAAACCAGGCAGAGATGCCACAAGGAAAGAAAACTACAGGCCTATTTCCCTGATGAACTTAGATGCAAAGATCCTGAGCAAAATCCTCACCAACCGAATCCAACAACACATCAAAAGCATTATTCAACCTTGACCAAGTGGGATTCATCCCAGGAACACAGGGGTGGTTCTACATACGGAAATCTGTCCATGTAATACACCACATGAACAAGGTTAAACACAAAAACCACATCATCATGGCAATAGATGCAGGAAAGGCCTTTGACAAGATACAACATCACTTCATGATCAAAACATTGGAGAGAATTGGCATGGTTGGTTCATATCTTAACCTAATAAAGGCAATATACAAAGCTCCGAAGGCCCAGATAATACTTAATGGAGAGAGACTGGAGGAATTCCCATTAAGATCAGGAGCAAGACAGGGTTGTCCACTCTCACCTCTGCTTTTCAATATAGTACTGGAAGTCCTATCTCAAGCAATTACACAGGAGAAGGAAATAAAAAGGGATACAATTTGGAAAGGAAGAAGTTAAGTTATCTCTATTCACTGAGGAAATGATTGTATATGTAAGAGACCCGAGAGTCCCAAACTCCTGAAGGTGATTAACTCCTATAGCAAAGTAGCAGGATACAAAATCAATGCACAAAAATCAGTAGCCTTTAGATATGCAAATGACAAAGATATAGAGAAAGAAATAAGGGACATGGTCCCATTTTCAATAGCAACAAAAACAAAATACCAAGGAAGTGAAAGATCTATACAATGAAAACATAACAACACTCAAAAAAGAAATTGAGGAGGACTTGAGAAAATGGAAAGACCTCCCATGCTCCTGGATAGGCAGAATTAACATTGTGAAGATGGCAATCCTACCAAAGGTAATCTACACATTTAATGCAATTCCAATTAAAATCCCTACAGTGTACTTCAGAGACATAGAAAAAATGATCTCAAATTTCATACAGAATGGCAGAAGTTCTTGCATATCCAAACATAAACTCAGCAAAAGAAATACCTCTGGAGGCATCACCATACATAATCTAAAGCTATATTAAAAACAGGAGTATAGACCAATGGAATAGACTTGAGGACCCGGACTGTGGGTCAAGCAACTATAGTTACTTGATATTCAATAAAGGCCTGAACAATATAGGCTGGAGAAAAAGACAGCATCTTCAACAAATGGTGCTGGACAAACTGTATACCCATATGCAGGAAACTGAAACTTGATCCACACATTTCACCATGCACTACACTCAACTCCAAACAGATCAAAGACCTCAATATAAGACCAGAAACTCGAATACTACTAGAAGAAAATTTAGGAACTACTTTCCATGATATAGGAATGTAAAAAGACTTCCTGAACAAAACCCCAGTAGCTCACAAACTTAAACCATCACTCAACCAAGGGGATCACATGCAGCTGAAGAGTTTCTTTACAGACAAGCATACAATAAGCAAAGCCAAGAGATTACCCACAGAATGGGAGAAAATATTTGTGGGTTATTCAACTGATAGAGGCCTAATCTCTAGAATCTACAAAGAACTCAAAAATCTAAACAGTAAGAAGTCAAACACCCCACTCACAAAATGGGGCAAAGAGCTGAACAGGCAGTTCACAAAGGAAGAAAAACAAATGGCAAATGCACACTTAAGAAAATGTTCATCATCCCTAATCATCAGGGAAATGCAAATTAAATCAACTATGAGATTCCACCTTACCCCAATAAGGATAGCAAACATCAAAAAATGAAATAAAAATAAATGCTGGCCGAGAAATTGCAGAAGACACTAGGAAGTGGAAAAACATCCCTTGTTCCTGTATTGGAAGAATCGATATTGTGAAAATGGCAATCTTACCAAAATCAATCTACACATTTAACGCAATCCCCATCAAAATTCCAAAGGCATTCTTCATGGAAATAGAAAAAAACATCCAAAAATTCATTTGGAATCACAAAAAAAACTCGAATATCTAAAATAATACTAAGCAACAAAAATAAGGCTGGTGGTATCACTATACCTGATTTTAACCTATACTACAGAGCCATAGTAACAAAAATAGCATGGTACTGGAACAAAAGCAGACTCGTAGATCAATGGAACAGAATAGAGGACCCAAATGTAACTCCAGGTACCTATAGCCACCTGATATTTGATAAAAATGCCAAAAATACTCATTGGAGAAAAGACAGTCTCTTCAGCAAATGGTGTTGGGAAAACTGGATATATATCTGTAGAAGGATGAAAATAGATTCTTCTCTCTGTCCATGCACAAGAATTAAGTCCAAATGGATTAAAGACCTTAACATCAGACCTGAAACACTGAAACTGCTAGAAGAAAAAGTAGGGGAAACCCTTTAACATATTGGTCTCGGCAAAGACTTTCTGAATACAGCCCCAATTGCTCAGGCAATAAAACCACAGATTAACCACTTGGACCTCATGAAATTACAAAGATTTTGCACAGCAAAGGACACGGTGAAGAAAGCAAAGAGGCAACCTACACAATGGGAAAAAATCTTCACCAGCTTATATCTGATAGAGGATTAATATCTAGGATATACAAAGAACTCAAGAAGTTAAATAATAAGGAATCAAACAAGTCAATCAAAAAATGGACTATGGAGCTAAATAGAGAATTCTCAAAGGAAGAAATATGAATGGCATATAAGCATCTAAAAAAATGTTCTACGTCACTAGTCATCAGGGAAATGCAGATTAAAACTACATTGAGATTCCATCTCACTCCTGTCAGATTGGCTACCATCATGAAAACAAATGATCATAAATGTTGGCAGGGATGTGGAAAAAGAGGAACCCTTCTACACTGTTGGTGGGGATGCAATCTGGTCCAGCCACTGTGGAAATCAGTGTGGAGGTTCCTAAAAGAGCTAAAGATTGATCTACCATATGACCCAGCTATAGCACTCCTAGGCATGTATCCTAAGGATTCGTCTCATTTCCTTAGAAGTACGTGCTCAACCATGTTTATTGCTGCTCAATTTATAATAGCTGGGAAATGTAACCAGCCTACATGTCCCTCAACTGATGAGTGGATAATGAAGATATGGCACATTTATACAATGGAGTTCTATTCAGCGGTAAAGAAAAATGAAGTTATGAAATTTTCAGAAAAGTGGATGGATCTGGAAAGGATTATACTAAGTGAGGTAACCCAGGCCCAGAAAGCCAAGCGCCACATGTTCTCCCTCATATGTGGATCTTAGCTACAGATGATTGGGCTCCTGTGTAAGAAGGAAATAACTCAGTAGCAGAGGCCAGTAAGTTAAAAAGGAGATAGAAAGGAAGGAAAGAAAGGGAGGAGGGCATTTTTTAGGTTGGTATTGTACATATGTAAGTAGAAAGATTGAGATGGGGAGGGGATATGATGAAGAATGGAATTTCAAAGGGGAAAGTGGTGGGGGGAGGGTACTATCATGGGATATTTTTTATAATCATGGAAAATATTAATAAAATTGAGAAAATAAAAAAAATAAATGCTGGTGAGGATGTGGAGAAGTAGGAACACTCATCCACTGGTGGTGGGAATGTAGGATCATACAACCACTTTGGAAAGCAATATGGAGACTTCTGAAAAAGCTGAGTATAGAGATACCAATAGACCCAGTTATTCTCTTACTGGGCATCTACCCTGAAACCTTCAACCCACAGGCTAGAGAGATTTGCTCAACCATGGTTGCAGTGCATGGTTGCAGTGGCTCAATTTGTAATAGCTAAGACCTGGAATCAACCCAGATGTCCATCACTAGAAGAATGGATAACTAATATGTGGTATATCTACACAATGGAATTCTATACAGCAGTAAGGAAAAACGACAGAATGAAATTTAAGGAAAGATGGTTGAACCTGGAACAGACCATTCTCAGTGAACTTACCCCATCACAGAAAAAAATTTGCCACATAGTCTCACTCATCTACAGCACCTAACCTGAATCTACCCAAGATACCTTATATATCCAGCAAGCATCTCGTGGACTAGACACTAGGATGGAAGGGGAGGGAGGGGAGGGCATCAAAGGGGTGGGAAACACAAATCTAGACCCAAATGGCAATGGTACCATAAAAGTCTACTTACTAAAAGACAGACCAAATGGCTGATCTTTCACCAGGCCCTTACAGGGAACACCAGAACCACAAGACACTGGAGAGGGTAGGATCACCACTAACCTTAATCTTCTACATCTTCCCTCCTTCCTTCTCCCTCTCCCTCTCTCTCTCTCTCTTTCTCTCTCTCTCTCTCTCTTCTCTCTAACTCTTCTATATTAGTTATCTTTTCCTCCTTTTCTTAGTGGGCACTGACCTGTAACTCCCAGTACCAGCATGGGGCTATCATCCACAATGAGCTTTTGATCAGAGAGACCTACAAGGTTTCCTAAAGACAGACAGATTTCTGTCAGAGTACTTGATGACCCACCAAAGGTTAGTGGTAAGACCCTACTGCTGAAGACACCTTATATGGTTGACATGCAAAATAGAATGGCATGGCTGGAAGTTGGAAGAGAGTCAGTCCCCAGGCAGTCAGGGCGTCTAGTGCCAGAAGGTGCTGCATGGGCGACTGGGGGAAAATGACCAATATCTGTCCAAGCAAGTCATGGTCTAACCTACGTAGCAGCAAGTAACTTGTTGTGATGCCAAAACAAGTGCAATAGTGACACCCAGCCATGTTGGGGAACCAACTGCTCTTAATTTGGCTAACTGATCCCCTCAGTGGTATGGGACCCATTGCTGGAGCTGGGATACAAGTCAGAACCATATCCAAACATAAGCCCACTCTCCAATATCAAGCTACCATCAATCATGGTACTACAAGGCTACAAGAGGGCCTACACCTATTAAATTCTCTATAAAAAAGTAAGGGTTATCTCATTTGTCTTGGTGCTAACTTACTCTCCATTGGAGAATCTACTTCTCTTTTTCAGATGGATGTAGATGCTAAGGAGAGAGCCACCCCACCATAGCTCCAAAGGGCCCCAGCTGAAACTAAGAAAAATTGGCAAAACAAGCAAGGGTGCTGTTTTCTCGATGAACCAGATACTGACTCCATTTTCTGAATACAAAACTAACTAATAAAGAAAAAAAGAAACTAAAAACTACTCTCTAATACTCTTGGACAGTGCTTCCTATTCTCTATAAATGCAGAGTTTCTGGTTCTTCAAAGATGGAATGTTTTCACAGGGCATTTAGAATTTCTCCAGCTTAAAGCATGTTTTCCCCTTTGACTCCAAATGGTTTTACATCACAAGCAAAGAAAGAAAATTCCATACTAGTCATCATGAGAAAGTGGGATTGCTACTACAGGGAAGAATAAGGAACAAAAATTTTAGGGGAGATACACTGCTATACCTATTCTCACATTTATAGTAGATGGCTAGCACAGCAAGCAGGCCTAAAGACTTAGAGAAAGAACAGCAAGAGAAACCAACGCTGTTATTTTGATTTGCTGTATACTGGAGCAAGTTTCTTCCAGATTGTTCTTTGGGCTTTTAACAGTTGCCTTTATAGAGACAATAATTTCTCATTTATTTTCCTACAACGTAAATACAATGGTAGATAAAGCTTGTCAGGCTCAACAGAACAATGAAAAGGATTAGAATGTTAGATTATTATTGCTGCAGAATTGCTCTCAAGACAAATTGAACTTCATTGCCAAAAATGAATTTTTTTTTCAAAGAAGTCCAATGGGTGTTAGCCATTGTAAACTACACAGCAATAGCATAATTGAAAGAAATCAAACAACATATTTTTATGCATGAAATTTAATAATGTCTTTACTTGACCTTCAGGAGGTTTGTGACAAGGTCCAAATGCACAATGCATCACTGCAGAGTCTAAATGATAAAAACTAAGATTAGTGTTTTTCCATGTAGAGATGAAGAGGTTAATTCTCTTGACCACCATTTTTCAAATTCAAGCTCCAACAATAAACTCAAAGGAATTGAAGATATTTGCAACAATTGTGTTACTCTGGAATCCCAATGTGCCCAACAATTTTACTGTCAGTATTAACCAGAGTTTCTTTGTCTACCTGATGTTTACCAGGGGGTGATGTCCACTCTCTGCTCATGCCATTAATTTCCCTGCCATTGTGGAGTGTCCCCTCGAGTCTGTCATCCAAAATAAACCCCCTTTCTCCCCCAAAGCTGCTCTTAGTTGTGTGATATCTTACCAGTAATGTGAACTTGCTTGCAACAGCAAAGTGGTACTGAGGAGTGGGATTGCCAAGGAGCTCCAAGAATCCACCTGTATTACTTCCCAGCACTGGATTACAAGTACATATTATCACACCTGGCATTTACATGAGTTCAAGACATCAAACTTATGTCCTCATGATTGCTAGGCAAGCATTTCCTGACTGTCTCCCCAGACCTTGTTCATGTACATCCTAGGTTACCCTGAAGGCACTTGTTGAAGATGGTGATCCTTAAATAGCTACAGAGAAAAAAAAATTGAAACTTGGAGTAGTTAAGTCATCTCATGAAGGAAAGGCATCTCTTTATGATGGATGTCTGATGATATAAATTATGTGAGTGGAAAATAAATCTCTACGACATTTGGTGTTTGTTTGTTGCCTCAGCTAGTGCTGTTTCAACTAGAAAAAAAGCATCAGAAGGGATATGAACATTTCAGAGAAGCATACCCCTAGAACATGCTAGAAAGTTGATAAATATATTTGGTCTCCTGATGAAATGCATAATGTGCAGTGAGCATTATTTTGCTCTATACAGATGGTACCTGACTAATGATGGTTTGAGTTATGATTTTTCAACTTTGTTATGGTGTAAAGTAATTATTTCAGTACTTAGAATTCTGTATTTTGCAATGATAAAATTGATATGTATTTAGTAACTTCAAATTTTGATCTTTTCACAAGCTGACACCATACAATCTAATGCTCCCTAGTGATGCTAGGCAGGGGCAGCAAGTCACAGCCCCCAGTTAGCCATAAGTTCTAAGGATAAACTGCAAATACTCTACAGCTCAGCTTCAAAAGTTGTGGGTCACAGTCCCATGTGGTATCAAGTATCTGAATATGGAAGTTGTCAAAAATTGGCTACAGTAACATGTTTCTGAACATTCAGTGACCAGAAATCAATCCAAAATCAAATATTTGGTGATGAGGTATTTCTGGCAGCACTCTCCTCTTAGCATCAGTAACCTCACTGCAGCTTGGTTATGAACATACACTTTGCACTGTACACGCCATCACAGCCAGCAACACAAATGACACTTCCTGAAAAAACCTTAGCTCAAAGTTGAGACTTTTATGTTAGGAATTGCAATGTTTTAAGATGAACAAAGTTTTATGCTCATATAAACACAATGGTTCCATTATGGGAAACAGACTTTTTTTTTTCTTTTTTCTTTATTAGTCAGTTCTGTATTCAGCAAATACAGTCAGTTTGGTACCATTATTAGGCTCATCCGTGACCTACCCCCTCCCCTTGGCCCCTCCTTGTTGAGGTATACGGGTCATGCATTGTGGAGTTAGCCCACAGTTATGGGTAAGCTAAATGTCTCTGCATATCACCAGATACCAGCACAAGGGGAAACAGACTTTTAATCTGTTCTTTGCCTCATCCATCTACATGCAACTATCAAATTAATAAATTTGGGGGTTACATTGTAGCAGTGTCTGCTTTTGAAAGTTGCTTTTTGAGTTATTGACATTTCTTTAACAAAAAGTCATTACATGAATTTTGGTTTGGGAGTAAAAAGGACAGGTTTTCAGCAATTTCTGAAATTGCTCTAAGTATACTTTTGTCTCTCACAGTATATATTATGTGAAATGGCATTCTCAGCATTAGTGATTATAAATCCACTATTTAAAATGTCAAGAATGTTCTATGTCTTGAAGAATCAAATTCAGCCAAATTTCAATTTTTATAAAATAATAAATTAGCACATCCATCTCATTAAAATATACATCTGCTTTCATATTTAATAAATGTTAAAATTATATGTATACTGAAAAATTGTTTTAGGATTTTTCTTTTTGATTTTTATCAGTAAAAGTATAACTTTTACATCTATTGATGTACACACTAATATGTATGTATATACACATACATATATACCTAGTAGAGAATGTATACCTATGAAGAGTTGCATAAATGTGTCTCTGGAAAAAAGAGGTCATGTGCAGCAAAAGTTTAACCATCCTCACTGTAAGGCTGGAGGGATTGCTTATCTGTTAAGGTGCTTGCCTGCAAAACCAAAAGACCCAGGTTTGCTTCCTCAGGACCCATATAAGCCAGATGCACAAGGTAACACCTGTGTTTGGAGTTCATTTGCAGTGGCTGAAGGCCCTAGAGTGACCATTCTCTATCTGCCTCTCTCTCTCTCTCTCTCTCTCTCTGTCTCAAATAAAAGAAAATCAATATAAAAAAGAATCCTCACTGTATAATATAAAATGCTATTATGCTATAATGTTTGTTGTTGACTAAGTGTATTAAATGCATTTTCAACTCATAAGATTTGATATTTGTTTGTGATAAGTCCAAATTGCAATGGGCTTTTAAGGATGCAACTTGATGGTGAGTCAAGGAGCTACTGTGTGGGGCTGGCATCCAAGAAAGAGCTAGAGAAATAAGTAACTTTTGTCAAAGAGTAGCTAGTTTCCAATTCATGGCCCCACAATTGCTACTAAATTCACCTCAGTGCATAGCTTGGTCCTTAGACTATATTATTAAAATCTTTTTCAGCTCCTAGGACTAGTATCACATTACCCAAGCTTTATTAAGCAGTGTAACATCCTGATGCCCATGGGTTAACTTACAATGATAAATATAACCAGCAAGCAAAGCAAATCACATACACTGTTCCCTGGAGACTTGATATATGTGAATCTTAATCATACTCAAGAGATTGCTTAGTTAGCATAGATTTCAAGAAGACATTATTTATAAAGTTTAAGCAGAAATACAAGAGTAAGGACCCTCAATTTGAATTTCAGTTCTTTATTTTTTGAGGAAGTCATTGTGGTGGTTTGAGGCAGAGTTTCACTCTAGTCCAGGCTGAACTGGAACTGGCTCTGGCTGGCCATGAATTTGTGGTGATCCTCCTACTTCAGCCCCTCCCTTCCCATTCAGATTCTGATGCCTCTCCTCTGGGATTCATATCCACTCACCAAATTTCTGGGAATTATCCATTCTCATGGATGTTAATTGCCAATTCTTACCACAGTTTCACAATCATTGATTAATCTGCCTTTCTCATTTGAGTTGTATTTTAGTGGCAGGGACAATGTGCTTTTATCTGTTTTCTTGGTGCCTAATAAGTGTTTGATATATTTTGGCTTAATGGAGAGTTAAAAGGAAGAAAGTGAGATAGAGAAGAGAGGAAAGAGAGCCTTCAAATTTCTTTAAACACAACCTTCTCTAGACACCTTTTAAGTGGATAATGCAGTTACCACATGCATTTGGACTCCTCCAGACATCTTTTAAACTCTCTCCTCTACTTGAAGTCTCTGATGTTAGTAAAGTCATTTTAAATCATTGCTTCATTTTTCTCATCTGTAAAAACAGTATTTACTAAGCCTACCTTGAAGGTCATGAACAATATTAGAGATGCTTTAAGGCCTCAAGTGAACAACAGGGGATCACTCAACTCAACTTGTTGAGCTATTATGAGAGTTATCTCGATTCTATTCATTTGTGGAATATCCAAGTAAGTTTTGTGAGTAAACATTGTAAAAATGTCTAGTGTTTCTTTTAATCACATATGCCACACAATCATAAAATGAGACCCACATTCTGCTCAATTTATGACTCCTTTGCCTTTAATATTTTATGTTAAATGGATCTCTTAAAAAAATCTATGGAAAAAAATAGCTGCATTAAATATGCCAAGGAAACAAATACATTACCATAGAACAACAAAAGTAAATCCAAATTAATGAGAAAAATGTGAGATCATAATAAATAAACCAGAATAGCATGTTAGGTTCCTGCAAGAGGAAGGGTGATGAATTCTGAGAGATACTCAGAACAAACTTATCTTCACTGTCCCTCAATGTCAGACCTTCAGGAAGTTAGTCATTGGCTCTCAGCTTCAGTTCCCCCACCCAGAACAAAATGCCACAATAATGCATTCATCAAAGAGCTAGAGGGATATTTATGTGAAAATTCATACTCCCATAATAATCAACTATCTCTAAATGGTTAAACTTTACTGTATGTTTCATCTAGAATTGGTCATAATAAATATTTGATAAATTATAGCTTTTTATTTCCTTGGAAATAATAATAGTTAACTTCTCTCATATTTAAAGATAATATGGAGGTGAATTGCATGTGTTTACTAGATGGGTGTCCAGGTGGCTCTTAAAATCATGTATCTGGGTATGTCTATAATGATGTTTCCAAAAGGCATTATCTTTAAAATCAGCAAACCGAGAAAAACTGTTTTGTTTTGTTTTTTTGTTTTTTTCTAGTCAATGTGAGTAGGCATCTTATCTTTTTACAGACACCTCCAATAGAACAAAATGTGGAAGAGGATAAATTGTTTCTCTTCTTAACCCTGGATGTCCAACTTCTCTTCTTTTGGACATTGGAGCTCCTGTCTCTGGGACCTTTAACCTTGGACTGAGTTGCTCTGTCCCTTTCCTATTATCCAGTCTGCAGATAGAAAAATCTGAGACTTTTCAGCCTCATATCTTCATGAGATAATTCCCATATTCTCTCTCTCTCTCTCTCTCTCTCTCTCTATATATATATATATATATATATATATATATATATATATATATATACACACACATATATATATGTGTGTGTGTGTGTGTGTGTGTGTGATTTGCTGCAGAACTCTAATACAGATACGTAAATTAAAATGATATGCTAGCCAGGTGTGGTGGCGCACACCTTTAATCCCAGCACTTGGGAGGCAGAGGTAGGTGGTTTGCTGTGAGTTAAAGGCCACTATGAGACTACATAGTGAATTCCAGGACAGCCTGGACTAGAGCAGGACCCTACATTGAATCCCCCCCACCAAAAAAAAAAAATAAGATTTGTTATCTGTACCCACTACATTAATAAGATATTAGCAAATAAAGTTTCTAACAAAAGCTTAGCCTCTACTTCAAACAAGGCTGAACTGACTTATAAAATTGATGTTTCTAGCAGTGTATTGAAAAGTGCCTTGATGGATGATTTTCTTTTGTTCTATAACTATAAAGCCTACATGAAGTTGTTAACACATTAGAACATGGAATTAGGATAACCTAAATCTGTGTTCCTGTGTCATGGTCCCCCATATTTGACTCTCGAAAAAGCTATTTGTTATCCCATTGAGATGAGGGTGGTGTTTTTCTTCATTGACAGTACGTTAATTTAATCATGCCTATCACTAATAGTATAGTTGAGAAAATGATCTTCTTCTAATTTTCCAAGAACAAGACAAATGCTTCCAATGCTTTAAACAACACAGGAAGCTAGGAGATATTGCTCAGTGGTTAAAGGCACTTGCCTCACAATCCTGCCAACCTGAGTTCAATTCTTATAACCCAGGCAAAAGTAAGGAATCAAGTGGCACATACATCTGTAATCCCAACAATGCCCATAGCAATGGGAAGTGTGAATCTTGATGCTCAGCTCATGGACCAGCTAGACTTGCTTCCCAGAGGCAAAACAACAAGAGAAACTATGTCCCAAAAAAGGTGAGAAGAGAAAACTCTGAGCCTGTTTTCTTTTTTCCTACATACATGTATCATGTTCCACACCTCTGCCTCTCCCTCTCTCTCTTCCTCTCTTCCTCATACACACACACACATTATATATTTATAATACCTACTACATGTATATATATATATGATATATATATCATACCTACTATGTATACACATATACTGCATATACTCTCCATCACACATACGATATACAATATATATGTGTATATATATATACTTATATATATGTGTGTGTGTATATGTATATATATATATATATATATGTATGTATTACTATATATATATATATATATATATATATATATATATATTTAAAGAAAAAAGTTATCCAGATTGAGAAGCATAGAATTGAAGAAATATTCTTTGTACCCAAAATTCTGTCCTCATTATTTATTATTAAGCATAAATATCCAGCTTTCCAAAGAAACTCTAGGATTATCTCTGAAATATGGAGGGCAGCTTAACTTCACATACAGTAACACATATAATCAATCTGTGCAGTATCTTATTAACGAAAACAGGATTTCCTTATGAAAACAAAATTTATTCATTGGAAATTAGTATTGAAGTCAAGAATTCAAATAAAAAGGTAAAAATAAAATAAATTGTAATCAACATTAACTTATGCACAATTGAAAAAATGTAAGTACTCTAAATATTTAGTAGATTGTAAAGATTTTTTTAAAAGGATTTGTTCATTGGACAAAATTCCTATCAATGATAAAATTAATTACTAAAATAACTTTATCTTATAGCAATGAACAAAAATGGAGGTCAAGGAACCAAAGGAAAGCTTTCATTTAATATTTACTCTAAATATATAACATATGTTGAGGTAAGTATTTAGATGAAATGTACAAATGATGTATATTGAATTTAATACACTATATACCTACTGTAGCAGACAGATTCAGGTTCGCTGAGATGAACTTCCAGACCAGGCACAGTTATGGAGGAAGGGATTTATTGAAGCTTACAGATCCAGGGGAAGTTCCATAATAGTAGAAAAAGCTGGCCTGCCTTCACAGGACCAAGCAGAGAGAGAGAAGCACAAGCCTAAAACCCACATAGCACAGCACACTTCAAGCACACTTCAGGAACTTCAGCTGGGCACTCTTTGCATATCTTAGATTGAAATCTGAAACCCACCACCACACCTTAAGATCCACACAATGGCACTACCTCCAGCCAGGTGGCTAAAGATGCAAACTACAAACAAATAAACAACTGAAATATATTGGGGGCCATCTATTCTATTCAAACCACCACACCTACCATCATTATAACTTTAACACAGTCCTTTATTCATGGTCAGGTATTATAATAGAGCTACAAAAAATGCTTGAATTTTTTGAAATGAGGAGGTAAACTGGTTTTTAACATTTTTTTATTGATATTGGTTTCTTAATAAAAGAAAATTAAGCCAGGCGTGGTGGCGCATGCCTTTAATCTCAGCACTCCGGAGGCAGAGGTAGGAGGATCACCATGAGTTCGAGGTCACCCTGAGAATACAGAGTGAATTCCAGGTTAGCCTAGACTAGAGTGAAACCCTAACTTGGAAAACCAAATAAAATAAAAAAAAAAGAAAATTATACCCTACTCTAAGAAGAAATTTGTAATAAAACACCAAAATTTCTAATCTGAAAGAATATGATTTAAGAGCTCTCTAGTTTTCAAAAAATACCTTGTAAGCAGACTTAAAATAAGTGATTTATGTTAAACATGCTTTTTGGTATTATTTTTAATGTGTATGTGCACACACATATGTATGCAGTTTCTTGCTACTGCAAATGTATTCCTGCCTAGCTTTAAATTAGTGACTGGTGTTATGGGGTCCGGTGTCACACAAGTAATACCATTGACTCGTGGAATGTGAAGCAAAATTTTATTGGGTAAAAAAAAGAAAGAAAAGAAAAAGAAAGTCTGGTATATCAGGTTTGTGGCCCAGAGGTTGTTGGGTTGGGGGCTGTAGCCCTGAGCTGTTTGGAGTGTCAGCTTTCATTGGAAATAGCCACATGTTAGACAAAAAACAAGATGGGAGTTAAATCATAAATCACAATTTACTTGTGACAGTTACAGCCATAAAAGTAAAAAAAATAAATAAATAAACTTGGTCAGTTGGAGGAAGTGCCACCTGGAGGGTGTCAGGTAGGGCTGTGACCAGGAGTCCCACTTATCTTAAGGAGTTTACTCAGTAATGCAGGCCTCAGGAAATGCTATTCATCCCAGAAGAGCCTCTTGTTTACCTGCCATTAGCAGAACCTCCTGTTTGTCTACCATCAGCAGAGTCTCCTACAAGGAAGTGATTTCTATATTTCTCTAGGATAAGTATAAAGAAATGTAGAGAAATAAAAATTTTGCTCTCTTTATATTGGGAAATTACATCCTGGGTCACAGTCTTTGCAAGCAAAAGTCTTTAACCATTGAGCCATCACCCCAGCACCTAATATTATTTTTTAATTGATATAGGCACACCAATTACAAGGCACTGAATGGATTCTGAGAATTAACAGTAGCCTCCCAGCTTCTACTGTTATTCTCCTCCAGTTGATTCTACTCAGCATCCAGAGTGATCTTCATTAAACATAAAACAAATTGTGCCATTTCTTTGACAAAATTTCCATAGTCTTTCTTGACAAATGTAAAATACTTCAGGCTCCTTACCATGTTCCATGTGCCCTACATAACTCATGTTCACCACTGTCTCCAGACTCCTCTCTTACTCTCTTCCCTCAGGCTTGCCATTTCTTTTACTTCCACATAAGAGCCTTTCCACTTGCTTTTCTGTTGCGTGTTTGTCCCAACCATGTTTTCTCAGAACTTGGTCCTCCTTATCTCTGTGTCTAAAGAGTAAAGATGTATGAATTAGGGCAGGAGAGATGGCTCAGCCATGAAGGCACTTGCCTGAAATGCCTAAAAATCCGGGTTCAATTCCCTAGTACTCATGTAAAGCCAGATACACAAAGTGGTGCATTCCATTTGGAATTTGTTTGCAGTGGCTAGAGACCCTGGAGCACCCACTCATTCTTCTTCCACCCCTCTCTTCCTCTTTGCAACTTTTTAAGTGGATGAATTCGGAGATCTCACATACTGTTGAATTGATGAATTGCCAACAGGACCTCTATTCAGCATTAGAGATCAGTCCCAGCATTCAGGGAAATGAAGATAGAATGGAGCCCAGGGACATAAATAGGAGAGTACAAAAACATCTGAAGAGTTTCTTTGGTCCTGAAGAGACTGGAGTGTTGATGAGGTCACTGCAATAAAGAAAAAAAAAAAAAAGACTTGCAAGAATAGTAAAAGTTTTCCACAAAAGAAATGTCTGAACTGGAAGAGGAACATGAGTAAGTTGGAGGAGCAATAGGACCATTTGTTCTATACACTGGGAACAGGACACATTGTGTGCCACTTCAGGACCCATAGGGGCTTGCTCTAGTCACTGATGCTCTGTGGGCTCAAGTAGGGTGCTGCCTCAGCAAGCAGAGGAGCACCTAGTCATATGATTTAAGAGGTGGGATATTTTAATTTATTTATTTATTCATTTATTTATTTATTTTGGAAAAGAAAGAGTGAGAAAGGCAGAGAGAGAGAGAGAGAGAGAGAGAGAGAGAGAGAGAGAGAGAATGGACATGCCAGAGGCTCTAGCCCCTGCAAATGAGCTCCAGATGCATGCACTCCCTTGGGCATATGCCTTTCATGGTACTACTAAATCAAATCCAGGTCCTTAGGGTTCACAAGCAAATCCCTTAACTGCTAAGCCACCTCTCCTGCCAAAGAGATAAGAATTTGACCAAGGGTATCACATATACAAGGTCAATTTCCAAATGATTTCTTGCTCTTCTGTCTTCATTTCTCTACAAATACCCATGATGGCCTCATATTTCACCTATCTAGGTTTTGCAAGAGAATGGGGGTGAATCCTAAGGATTCTGAATGAAGTAACAATAGGGTTTCTTTTCCCCTCTAATGTAATCTACAGTGTGTACAGATCACTCATTCACATTGCCCAGAAATAAGCACAAAAGAATCCTGATAAATCCCCATGAGGTCTAGACATTATGCTGAACACCCAGGGCACCAAGAACCAAAGAACAAAGTGGGCTGTAGATTTTTCAAGGCCCTGAACTGAACAACTACCAAGTACAGCTTCTTAGCTGTGTATGTGAGGCAAGGAGAGAGGGTTGTATAATATACAGGATTGGATATGCTTTATTATGTCCTTGCCCTGTGGACTAATACAAAAGTGAGGAGTAGATAGGGTGGTGTGGATAAGAAAATTAACCTCTCTCTCTGAGGGGGTTTGAATCTGTGGTTCTGAGGAGACTGGAGTCATGATGGAGTCATTGTAATTACAGAAACATAACTTGCAGACCTAGTATAAAATTCATGTGTTCTGAATGCTTGGTTCCCAGCTTATGGCAGTTTTGAAGGTGGATTCTTGCTACAGGAGGTGTGTCACTGAGAGTATAGTCAGACCTTGAGGTTTATTAGCTCTAAGCTTGCCAGTAGTCAGATCACTCTGCTGCTATTGTTTTCCAATTGCTATGGCAGAAGTAATATTCAGCCTCTGTTCATGTCATCTTGCCCCTGGTCATCATGGTGTTTCCCATGGAGGCTGTAATCAAAAATAAACGCTTTCCTCACATCAGCTGCTTTTCACCCAGTGCTTTGTCCCAGGAATGAGAAGGAAACAACAACAGAAAATTGGTACCAAGAAGTGAGATCTTTTTTGTGATGAATTTGACCTATGTGGTTTTTGGTCTTTTGGAATGTGTTCACAGGAGGAATATGAAAAGATTTGGTACTTTGTATTAGTGAAGACTTGCAGTGTTGTAGGCAGAGCTGGCTGGTCTATTCTGATGAGAGTTTCAAAATGTTAAATGTGAAAGAATTGTGAATGGTGAAGGTTTGGCTTATGCATTGTCAAAGGGAAAAGAGACAACTTTGTTAGAACTGGGCTTCTGGCAGAAATGCTGGCTACATTTTTTTCCATGTACTTAGCATTTGAGCAAAGTTGAAATTAAAATTAATGGACTGGTATGCTTGGCAGAAAATATAGAACATAAAAATATGAAAAATGTACAGTTTGTTACTGAAAGCAATTTAAACAAGTTATTAGTTATAGGCACAGAGACTAGTTTTAGACTTAAGCTGGAATTTGTTGTTTCTTATCACCATTAAAGGTTGACACTGGGACAATGATAAAGATGCCCTGAAGGTAAAAACCCAGTCCACAGAAGGAAGGCTTAAGCTAGTAAGAATGCAACTTATTTTGTAAGGAGGGGTTTTAAAGACTGGTGAAGGAGTATCCTATGTTTTAAGCTTTATTTACACCTAGACTTACAAATTTGACTATGCCATCCACCTAAACTGGTTTTAGAAGCATAATATAGGTGAGAAAGAGGATCATGAAATTCATATGGTTCATGAGCTTCTAAGATGCAGCAATATGAAGCAAGGTTGAAATCCTTGGAGCCCCAGTAAGACCTTTGTGTGCAGCCATGAAGAGGAATTGCAGGTGGCAATGAAGACCAAATGAATATGGAGATGCCAGGAGTGTGCATCAGCTGCTCAGAAGAGCTATTGTATTAGGATGGAGTTTTCCCTGGGCCATAATCAGCCCAGCTGTATGGGCAGAACTGGAACCATGCAGACTTACTTCCTCACTGATTACAGATATTTGACCTGGACTGCAGATGCTTAGTATTTGTCTCCTGGTAATTGATTTTGCATTGGTACAGTATCTCCTTGTTTGGCCTTCTTTTTACAATGGGAATGTTTGCTCTGTGCCATTATGTGTTAGAAGTGTATAACTGTGTTTTGATTTTACAGGGCTCACAGTTAAGAGACTGTCTTGAATCTCAGATGAAACTTTGGGCCTTTGAACAGTGTTAAAATTGTAAATATTGTGGGGACTTTTGAAGTTGAACTGAGTATAATTTTCATTATGAGATGGTTATGAGTCTATGGACCAGGGGCAGAATATGGTGGTTGTGAATGTAAATGTCCCCATACCCCTCAGGGGTTAATGGTTAAGTTTAATACTTAACCCTCAACTGTTGGAGTACTTAGCAGGCCTACACACCTGCTAGAGAAGGTGTGTTATCAGGGGAAGACACTGGAGTGGAATCCAGTCTTAAGGAGTGTTCTGAGCCAGCTTGAACTCTGGGGGTCCATTTAATTCTCCATTATGAATACTTAATAAAGTAAGCCAGCCTCTTCTGCCATGATGATGCTTCCCTGGAAACCGTAAGACTGAAATAAATCCTTTCCTCCTATAAGCTGCTTCTGGATAGTGATTGTCCCAGCAACATGACAGCAACTGAAATACTCTGCAACACCAAACAACATCTGGGAGGATTCTAGAATTCCAAAAACCTTGGTGCATGCTCTGATTACTGACATTCATTGGTCTCATCTGCATCTTTGCTTATCTGTACCCATAAGCAGAAACATCACAACACAGTGACAGCAGTCACCTGTGATAAGAAAGCACAGTGTTCCAGGTAATATTACATGGTCCTGACATAAATTATCTCTTTGATTGTTTGAATACTATTCTAAAGTTTTAATTGATAAATAATAAATTTATCATGCACTACAAGACATTTTTAAATGTTAATACAGTGTGAGCTTACCATTTTGAGATTAATTTACACTTGCATGCTTATCATTTTGTAACAAAACACTCAAAATCTACTCTCAGCAAGTTTTAAGAATTATTAACATTATTAACTATAGTTACCATGCTGAGTAATAATCTCTTATACATTTTTCTCCTAAGTAAACAATATACATCAAATCCTTCTACTACCAAGTTCCTAATAATCACCATTATATACCCTACATTTATAAGTTAACCTCATACAAATTCCACATTTAACTGAGATCCTAGCTTATTTTACTTAACATAATGTTATCTAGATTCATCTATATTGTCACAAACAATAGGATCCCCTTCCCTTTTAATGTTGAGTAGCATTTCATTATATTTATGTGTCAATTTTTTTAAATTTATTCACCCACTGATGGACAATTAGATTGGTTTTAGATCTTGGCTATTATGAATAGTAGCAAACATAGGAGTATAGCTTATTTCTACAGTTTCTCTGGATATATATACAAAAGTGAGATTGCTGCATATGCCCTTCTGTTTTGAAACATTTCTATATTGTTGCTAATAAGATATGAGAGCTTCCTTTACTCTTTATCCTTACTATCCTTTGTTGTCTTTAAAAAAAAAATAACTGTGGTAGTTTGATGTATATTCTCCATAGACTCAGGTATAACTGGGTCTCCAGTCCCAGGCTGGAGAAGGTGTTTGTCACTGGGGGCAGATTCTGGGGTCCAGTCCAAAGGTGTGTTTGGGGGCAGATCTGATTTCCAGCCCAAAGTTATGCAGACAGATCTGAGCTCTGGCAGGTTCCCTGCTGCTTGATGCCTATTAGTGCTTGTTGGTTTTGTTTTTTGCAGACTATTTGGTTGTTTCTCTCTGCTGGGATATGTGGAAGCAGTTTCTCCTACCAGTGATGGAAGGCCCCTTTTCCCTACCCCCACGAGATCTATAAGCCTGAAATAAATACTTTCCTCCACAAAACTGTGCCTGATTTAGATGTTCATCACAGCATTGTGAAGCTGTGTACAACATACACATTCTGAGTATAAGGTGACATTTCATTGTGGTTTCTCTGATAATTAGTGGTACTCAGCATTTTCCTTCTTGTTTATATTTTTATTAGCTTATATTAATGACACATAATGGGTTTCATTATGATCCTTTCCTACATGTATGTAATCTATCTTGGTCATTTCCATACACCACTGCTATGCTCCTTTGTCCTTCTCCCACTCTTTCCTATTCCCCTCCTACTTTCATGTCTTTTACCTTTTTTGATGAACCAATGAGTTTCTTACAATAGTATAGGCGAGGGGTTGTTTACAGAAGTATAAGCACATTACCAGGGACTTTTTTTCCTTCTCCAAGTAATATTGGCCTGTACATCAACCATCAAGGGAAGAGGGAAACTCGTATGTTCCTTCCTCCACCGTGACAGCATGTAGTATGTTCACAGGCACAGTCTTGTAAAGATCTTATGCAGGTAAGTAATTACAGCTGCTGTGAGTCCAAGAGTACAACAGCCACGCCATGCCTACTTTCATCTAGCATTTATTTTAGAGAGCAAAACAGAGAGACAATTGGCATGTCAGGCCCTCAGCCACTGAAATTGAAATCCAGAGGCGTGAGCCACCTAGTGGGCATGTGTGACCTTGGGCTTGCCTCACCTTGTGCATCGGGCTAAAGTGAGATCTGGAGAATCATACATGGGTCCTTAGGCTTCTCAGCCAAGCACCTTAACCACTAATTCATCTCTCCAGCCCTCCTATAACACTTTTAATCCTTCCATCCTTTCTTCAATAATGTTTTTAAATCTTGGATGAGGTAAGACAGCTGTCCCATTTATTGTAGAGCATTCAATAGACACCTATTCTCAGCAATTTGATCAATTATAAGTCTCTACAGTTAACATTACCCAGGGCAGAAAGACTTTTCCAACCAAATCAGAGAGCAACACTAATCTATGGGAATAAAAATTGTTATTAAGAAGGCAGTTTGATGAATCAAACAGCATCAGATTCTACAATTAGGGCTATGACCTCCCTAGCCATGGGCTTTTGACCAGGATTATAGTTCCAGACATGAATTCCCTCTTGTGGAGTGTAGTTTACCTTAACTACAGTCAGATAGTGGTTGGTTATTCCCACAATACTTTTTCTACTACTCCCCAGTAGGCACTTCTTACCTGGCTAGTTGGTAGTATCACACATAGAGTCCACATATGAGTAAGACTACTCATGACATCTCCACAAAGAGCCAGCATGATAACTTCCATCAGCACTATTAGGGCTAATGAGCTAATGAACTTTTAGCCCATTTCCAGCTTGATTTCCTTGTGCCTTACAAATGAGCTTGCAATACCTTCAGAAATAAGTCTTGCCATCTAGTTCTGGAGGTCAGCTGATGGCAGTGCTGATTAACTACATTATTTTGGGGATCTCATGGACATCCTTGAAATTTTCCTATACCAATTTGCTATTTGGCTAAATTTAGGAAATCTATATAAATACATTATGGATTTTTAAACCTGGTTATTTATTTTCTTACTGTTGAGTTGAGTTATTAAGACATTTTTAGATATTAACTTCTATAAATTATTGGTTGTTTCAATAGAGTCTCATTCTGGTCTTGAACTCACATCAATCCTCCTACCTCTGCCAAAATTAAGCTCCAAAGGTGTTAAAGAAGTAAAGACATAAACCTAAACCATGAAACAGAAAAAAAAATATGGGGGAAATCTTCTAAGACTTTGATTTAGGTAATTGTTCTTTTGGATAAGAACAATTACCTAAAAGTTCAAGCAACAATAAGATTACAAAAAATAAATAAATAAATAAACTTCCGCATAGCCATGGAATCAGACCAAACATTGACTCTTTTATCCTTACACAACCAAAAGAAATGGACATCACTAGTATTCTATTTATACAGATCACAAAACAGAAACATAGGCTAAGATGCTCAGATAATACAAATCAAATCATCTTAGCAGGGAAAGTATTCTACAGATGTGAGAGATGGCTAAGTTTGAGAGACCCAGACTGATAAGTGTTCACCATGGGTGGGAGAATTAAGGCAGTGAGCATGGAGACAGCAAAAGCAAGGCATGAAATGCACAGCTGGTAACTGACAGACAGGTATCAAATGACTGGAGTGTCAACTATGAGATTCGAATCTTCAGTTAAGCTACTTCAGGGGCAGTCCACATTTGCAGGCTACAAGAATAATGTTCTACTTCTATAACTCAAATTCTAAGGAACTGAGCTCGTATTTTTGGAATGTAAATTTAATGCAATAGTCCTGAGAATTAGTTTTCTGGAACATAGTAATTGGCAAAGGAGCATGGGATGATTGCTATTCTAAACAGGACTATCTGAGAATCAGTCCTGCAATTATAACTACTGCAGAAAAAAGATGCATACTCAAAGATACCTTGGCAAAAATTCAGATGATGGCATAGTACTAGTGAAAAGATAGAAGTTTAATTTCTGTTTTCTTCAGTCTGCATGAATAAGGCATATAATTACATAAAATCACCTTTACCCACTCACACGTATACCAAGAACATACATGGATGCACACATGTGTGTACACACACATCATCCAGACTCCTTCTGTGTCAATATTCAGAGCCACATATAGTAGAAGAGCATTAGAACAAAACATATTCAATCCACAAGGAATGAGTGTTGTCTCTGTCCTATACCCACCATCGTTTCATAATATTAGCTATATTCTTTTTTATTTTTTTATTTTTATTTATTTATTTGAGAGCAACAGACACAGAGAGAAAGAGGCAGATAGAGAGGATGGGTGTGCCAGGGCATCCACCCACTGAAAATGAACTCCAGATGCATGTGTCCCCTTGTGCATCTGGCTAAAATGGGTCCTGGAGAATCAAGCCTCAAACCAGGGTCCTTAGGCTTCACAGGCAAGCGCTTAACCACTAAGCCATCTCTCCAACCCTACCTATGTTGTTTATTTAGAACCTGATCCATTCTTCTTTATGGCCAAGGATTCAAATGTGGATTATGGTTCTGGCAACATCAAAAGGAACTGAGCTTTCCTGGGTTTCACGTCCCTCATCATGCATTTGGAATAATATGGCATAGGACAGGGATTGATTTAAAACTCTTACCTTCAGAAGAAGACTTTCTCTATCAGTTGTTTTACATATTGCTATGACCAAGTGCTTGACAAAAATAAATCAGATTAAGGGAGGAAAAGGTTTATTCTGGCTTATAGTTTCTAAGAGATACATTTCATTGCTGTGAGGACGACATGGCAGCTGGAGATAGAGGGTGGCTGGTCACATTGCATTCATAGTCAAGAAGCAGAGAGCAAGCAGAAAGTAGGGTGAGCAAAACCTCAAGGGCTGCCTCTAGTGACGTACTTCCTCCAACATAGTTCCACCTTCTAAGGGATTTACAAGTCTCCCAAACAGCACCACCAGCTAGTGACCAATTAATCAAATACATAAGCCTATGGGGACATTTCACAAGAAAATCACACCACTAAAGCTACTAAGAACCTAGAAACTACTGTAAATAAAGAGACGAGGTGAAATTTCCTAACTGGAAACAGCTGCCCCTAGGAAAGACTTTCCTCGCTTTCTGTATTTGTTCAAAGGAACAATCAGTGTTAGAGCATTTCTGAACCAAATCATTTGGCAAAGCTGCTAGATCATAACCTTAAGGTTTATAATGATGAAAAGCCCTCCCATGAGCTGCTTAAGCCTCTGTCTCCAAGCTAAGATGAAAGTATGTTGAGTGAGATCCCTTGAATGTAACATTAAGAACACGCCAGAACTCAAGTCATGCAAGTACCAGGTTCTTACACTTTGTACCCTGAGCACCTCACTCACCTTACTCTAGTTCTGGCCCATCTCATTTAGTAGGGTTTTGAAGACTCCCATCCATGAAACACATTTGTTATTGCAGTATCCCTTACTGCTTTGAGGGGACATTCTCCTAGGATACCATCTTCACCTACAGAATACTGCCTTTTCTCCAAAAGGCTCAACAAAGATACCAGCTATTGAAACCATATCTTATGAAATCCATTTGGGCTAGAAATATTTGCTGGATGTGTCATCTGCTATTATTATTATTATTGCTACTTTGTTTTCTTTTTGGTTTTGTTTAAATTTATTTTTGGATACTTCAGAGATTTCTGGGGCAAAAGCTAAACTTTCCATTTGTGGGCTCAGTAGGGAACATCAGTCACATTCATTATTCAGCAAGTTTTTCATCTCTTTTTCTATTATCACTCACATCTTATTTTCTCTGAAGCTACGTTTTTGGCTGTGCTACTCTTATATTTGAGGATACAATGTTCAAATATGATGTGACCAGAATATACAATATTAGACATGAAAATGAACCCCACCAAATACCCATTGTTCTGAATCATAATTTTTAATTAAGTGTTATTGCTTCTTCTAAGAGTGAACACTGTTCACCATTTCATAGGAATCATTTAGAACATAAGAGAAGACAAGATTGGAAGTCATGAATGAATGACAGAGGGAGAAAGAGAAAGAATGAGGCAGTAGAAAGTGCAGTGATCAGGGAGACAGAGACAGAGGGAGTCACAGAGGCACAAAAGTACAGAAATAGAGACAAAGTGTGCCAGGCATAGTGGCTCACACCTTTAATCCCAGCACTTGGGAGGCAGAAGTAGTAGGATTGAGGACAGTTCAAGGCCAGCCTGAGATTACATAGTGAATTCCAGGTCAGCCTTGACTAAAGTGAGACCCTATCTTGAAAAACCAAAAAACCAATTAAAAAAAAAGAAAAGAAAAGAAATAAAAGAAATAGAGACAAAATGAGTCCAAAACTGAGAGCAGGGAAGACAGAGTCATACAGAATCTGAGAGCATAAAATAAAGACAGAGAGACATAGAGAACCATAGGTAGTGAACAGATAGTGGAAGAGAAATGCTTGAAAGTGATAGAATTAAAGAGAGTCAGGAAAAAAATCAGATAAACATATAATTCAGAGGTAGAGACAAAAAGTTAGACAAGGGTTAAAGTTTCTGATGAGACATAGCTGCTAAGATTTCCATGGAGGGAAAAGACATGGCATTTCCCAAGTTTTTAAGCTATTACTATTTCAAAGACATTGTTCCTTCGCGAATATTTCATATGGAGTGGAAACTTTTGTTTTCTCTTGTCTTGATTCTTTTCCAATGTTCCACTTACATAAAAAGATGAATCTTAGGTGCTGTTAAATGGTCACCTTCTTTCATGTGCAATGTGCCGGAACAGGATGTTCCTCTGGAGGTTTCGTGTGGCACAGAGTTACTGCACCTGAGAATGGCATGGACAACCAGCTAGACCAAGTCACAGCCCAGCCAAAAGTGCAGAACACATTCACACTCCAAGTTTAGGAGTTTGCAACTTCATTTTAATCAGCTCACAAGTGTGAACTGTAAACAAATCCACCCCTGGTCCACACACAGCTCTACTCCCAGGCAGAGCATCTAGAAAAGCAGTTGCTCAAAATAGTAGACCCAATGTCTGGTAATGATGCCACACACTGTGAGTACTCGTTAATTTGTAGATTCTCAACAGACAGGCCTTATGGCGCCTATGAATGTCACAAGAGCAGTGGGATTTCATTATTTATATTGGCCTTTCTGTGCTTCAAAGTATCAGAGTATCAGAGTATGAATGGCATCTTTGTTCAGTCCCTCAAATTGTGATTTAATATCAGCAGCAGTCCAGCATCACCCTACCTCCATTTGTTTAGGTTTCATTTGGGGGGGGGGTTATTAATTAGTTTTGTACTCAGTGAATACAGTCAATTTGGTATCATTATTAGGCTCATCCGCGACCTACGCCCTCCCCTTGAACCCTCCTTGTTGAGGTATATGGGTCATGCATTCTGGAGTTGGCCCACAGTTATGGGTAGGATAAATGTCTCTGTATATCATGACCTAACATGTGGCTCTGACATTCTTTCGACCCCCTCTTCCGCAAAATTTCCCTGAGCCATGTTGGGTTCATTTTTGGTCTGCTTCAGTGACGGGGTGTTTGGGGGCCTCTGAGTCTCTTGCTCTCTGATTTGGTAGGAGTTGATTTTTCTCTGTGTTGATCTCCTTCACCCTTGTGCTGGTACCCGGCTCACCAGGAAACAGCACCCTTGCTTGTTTCACCAATTTTTCTTACTTTCAGCCCGGGCCCTTTTGAGGTATGATGGGGTGGCTCTCTCCTTACGATCTATATCTACCTGAAGAGAACCATATTATTCAAAGGAGAGTAAGTTAATACCAGACAAATGAGATAACCCTTACTTTTTGTATAGAGAATTTAATAGGTATAGGCCCTCTTGTAGCCCATGATTCGTGGTAGCTTGATAATGGAGAGTTGGCTTATGTTTGGATATGGTTCTGACTTGTTTACCATCTCCAGCTATGGGTCCCGTACCACTGAGGGGATCAGTTAGCCGAATCAAGAGCAGTTGCTTCCCCACCATGGCTGTGTGCCATTATTGCACTTGGGTGGGCATCACGACAGGTTATTTGCTGCTAAGTAAGTTAGACCATGAGTTGCTTGGACTGATATTGGTCACTTTCCACCAGTTACCCATGTAGCACCTTCTGGAACTAGACATGCTGACTGTCTAGGGAATGACTCTCTTCCAGCTTCCAGCCATGCCATTCCATTTAGCTTGACAACCACAAAAGGTGTCTTCAGCAGTGGAGTCTTATCAATAACCTTTGGTGGGTCATCAAGTACTCTGTACATGCTGGTACTGTGAGTGACAGGTCAGTGCCCACTAAGAAAAGGAAGAAAAAGATAACTAATATAATAAAGTTAGAGAGGAGAGAGAGAGAGAGAGAGAGAGAGAGAGAGAGAGAGAGGGAGAGAAGCTCTAGAAGATTAAGGTCAGTCTCCATCATACCCACTCCACTGTCTTGTACCTCAGATGTTACCTCTAAAGGCCTGGTGAAGGTTCAGCCATTTGGTCTGCCTTTTAGGAAGTAGAATTTTATGGTACCATTGCCTTTTGGGTCTAGATTTGTGTTTCCCACCCTCTCTGTTGCCCTCCCCTCCATCACCACCCCTCCTATTGACTAGTCCACAAGATGCTTAATGGGTATGTAAGGCATCTTGGGTAGATTCAGGTTAGGTGCTGTAGATGAATGAGACTATGTGGCAATTTTTTTTTTTTCTGTGATTGGGTAAATTCATTGAGAATGATCTGTTCCAGGTTTAACCATTTTTCCTCAAATTTCAATGTGTCATTTTTTTTAACTGCTGTATAGAATTCCATTGTGTACATATACCACATCTTAGTTACCCATTCTTCTAGTGATGGACATCTGGGTTGATTCCAGCTCTTAGCTATTATGAATTGAGCTGCTACAAATATGGTTGAGCAAATGTCTCTGGCCTGTGATTTGAAGATTTTAGGGTAGATGCCCAGTAAGGGAATAACTGTGTCTGTTGGTATCTCTATAGTCAGCTTTTTCAGGAGTCTCCTTGTTGCCTTTCACAGTGGTTGTACCATCTTACATTCCCACCAGCAGTGGATAAATGTTCCTATTTCTCCACATCCTCGCCAGCATTTATTTTCATTTGATTTTTTGATGTTTGCTATCCTTATTGGGGTAAGGTGGAATCTCATAGTTGATTTAATTTGCATTTCTCTGATGATTAGGGATGATGAACATTTTCTTAAGTGTGTGTTTGCCATTTGTTTGTGAGTGGGTTGTTTGATTTTTACTGTTTAGATTTTTGAGTTCTTTGCAGATTCTACAGATTAGGCCTCTGTCAGTTGGATAACCCGCAAATATTTTCTCCCATTCTGTGAATGATCTATTGGCTTTGCTTATTGTATGCTTGTCTGTAAAGAAACTCTTCAGCTTCATGTGATCCCATTGGTTCAGTAGCTGTTTAAGATTGTGATCTACTGGGGTTGGGTTCAGGAAGTCTTTTTACATTCCTATATCATGGAAAGTAGTTCCTAAATTTTCTTCTAGTAGTATTCGAGTTTCTGGTCTTATATTGAGGTCTTTGATCTGTTTGGAGTTGAGTGTAGTGCATGGTGAAATGTGTGGATCAAGTTTCAGTTTCCTGCATATGGGTATACAGTTTGTCCAGCACCATTTGTTGAAGATGCTGTCTTTTTCTCCAGCCTATATTGTTAGGGCCTTTGTCAAATATCAAGTAACTATAGTTGCTTGACCCACAGTCCGGGTCCTCAAGTCTATTCCATTGGTCTATACTCCTGTTTTTATCCCAGTACCATGCTGTTTTTATTACTATGGCTTTGTAATATAGCTTTAGATTATGTATGGTGATGCCTCCAGAGGTATTTCTTTTGCTGAGGATATGTTTGGATATGTGAGGCCTTCTGCCTTTCCATATGAAATTTGAGATCATTTTTTCTATTTCTGTGAAGAACACTGTAGGGATTTTAATTGAATTGCATTAAATCTGTATATTGCCTTTGGTAGGATGGTCATCTTCACAATGTTAATTCTGCCTATCCAGGTATATGGGAGGTCTTTCCATTTTCTCAAGTCCTCCTCAATTTCTTTTTGAGTGTTTTTATGTTTTCCTGGTATAGATCTTTCACTTCCTTGGTTAACACTATTCCAAGGTGTTTTTTTTTTTTTTTTTTTTTTTTTTGTTGTTGTTGTTGGTATTGAAAATGGGACTATGTCCCTTATTTCTTTCTCTATATCTTTGTCATTTGCATATCTAAAGGCTACTGATTTTTGTGCATTGATTTTGTATCCTGCTACTTTGCTATAGGAGTTAATCACCTTCAGGAGTTTTGCGATGGAGTCTCTCGGGTCTCTTTCATATACAATCATGCCATCAGCAAATAAAGCTAACTTAACTTCTTCCTTTCCAAATTGTATCCCTTTTATTTCCTTCTCCTGTCTAATTGCTTGAGCTATGACTTCCAGTACTATATTGAAAAGCAGAGGTGAGAGTGGACAACCCTGTCTTTTCCTGATCCTAATCGGAATTCCTCCAGTCTCTCTCCATTACGTATTATTTGGGCCTTAGGAGCTTTGCATATTGCCTTTATTAGGTTAAGATATGAACCAACCATGTCAATTCTCTCCAATGTTTTGATCATGAAGTGATGTTGTATCTTGTCAAAGGCCTTTTCTGCATCTATTGCAATGATCATGTGGTTTTTGTGTTTAACCTTGTTTATGTGGTGTATTACTTTGACAGATTTCCATGTGTTGAATCACTCCTGTGTTCCTGGGATGAATCCCACTTGGTCAAAGTGGATATGCTTTTGATGTGTTGTTGGATTCGGTTTGTGAGGATTTTGTGCAGGATCTTTGCATCTAAGTTCATCAGGGAAATAGGCTGGTAGTTTTCTTTTCTTGTTGCATCTCTGCTGGTTTTGGAATTAGGGTGATACTAGCTTCATAAAAGGAGTTGGGTAGCTTTCCCTGTTCTCCAATTGTGTGGCATAGTGGAAAAGAAGGTCTTTGAAAATGTTTACATTGTGCCACTAGATAATTAAAGCTAAAAATAAAAATAGATGAGGTATGTAGGGGCTGGTGAGTTTTTTTAGAAAGAGTGAGAGAGAACAAGAGAGAGAGAGACAGGGGAGAGACAGAGGTAATTGGAGTGCCAGGGCCCCAGTCACTGAAATCGAACTCCAGATGCTTGCACCACCTAGTAGGCATGTGTGACCTTGTGCTTGCCTTACCTTTGTGCATCTGGCTAACATGTCATCTGGAGAGTAGAACATCGGTCCTTAGGCTTCACAGGCAGGTGCCTTAAGCACTAATCCATCTCTCTTGGGCAGGTGATTTACAGTTGGTAGAACTCATACCTAGCATGTGCAATGCTGGAGTTTTATTCTTAGCATACAAAAAAGAAAGATAGAGGGTAGTTCCAACAGTTTTCAGTGTGTCAGTATTTGCTAAATGTAGAAGACCCTTTGGGCATTTAGGAGATCTTTACATATCTGATATCATAAGTTCCAATGAAATAAAATATTTTATGGTTGTACTAATACCAATGTACCTATTGATAGGTCACAACACTGTGGAATGTGCAATATTTTTGGAAAATGAGAAATTTAAACATTAAAAATTAAACTGTTAATAAGGATTGTTTTGGTGACTGGTAATCATAAGTATAGCCAGACAAAGTTTGTGATGAATGCAAAAAGGCCTTCTCCATTGCAGTCATGTTTCATCATTTCCTGCCAATTATCAACTAAATTTTATTTTATTTTGTATTGATAAAATTAATGTATGAACATACAATAATTTGACCATATTTCCGTCACTTTATTCTATGTTTTGCTCTCTGTGTCCTATACCCCACCCCTAAGGATCCTCCTCTTTCAAGGTAATCCTTCCAATGTTTTGTTATCACATTCCTTTTGCACTTATTCATCCTAAATGTAAAAATATCATTGGGCTCAGAACTGTGTTAGTCTAACAATCACAGGGTCATGAATAGCACCAGTCAATTTGAGTTGAGAAGACAGTACACTGCAGTATGCCTACCTATGCACCCTGTGGTTCTTGCCATCTTTCTGTCCCCTTTTCAGGAAAGTACTTCAAGCCTTAGAGGGCATGGAAGAAATCTCCTTCAGTGTAGAGCTCTTGATAGTCTCCTTTGTTTTTTGCTTTGATCAGTTTTGAGTCTCCTCAGTGTCTACCACCATTTCCATAGAGAAAGTTCTCTAGCTAACAATGAGAGAAGTATTCATATTCTTTCTGCAATTACTTTTGCAATGTTCCCTGATCCTTGGTGGGTATGACAGAAATGACTTGTGTAGTGCTAAACACTTGGCCTTCTCATCTTGTTGTCATTTTCATGAGTCTTGGCTCTCACTAGTATTTGTTGCCATTTGTAAAAATAAGGTTATGTAACCAAAAGTGAGACCATCATTAATCAAAGACATACACAATTAGAAGGCTGTGTGATGGCCATGATGTCTCTGTTTAGCCAAGGACAGTAGAACCTTCCCTTACAGGTCTATCAGCCTCCAAGCCATAGGATTTGACTAGATTCTCAGCACCAGGTGTGGAATACTTCCTACTAAGTGAGACCTCTTGTGCAGTCAGAGGGAATTTGGTTATCCCCATAACTTATGTGGCATTAGTGCACCATTGGTTACATCTTGCCTGCATGGTTGATTTGGTATATTGAATGACCCAGTTCTTGCTCACACTGGAGATGACTTTTTTCCCCACCAGCATGTACAGAGTATTTCAGCAAGATGGCAGCAATTTGGCAAGTAGATAGCTTTCATCTCAGTTCCGGCTTGATTTCTCAGAGTCCTGTGACCTCAACTTGTGGTATTTTCAGCAACAGGGTTTTACCATATACTTCCAAGAGGTAACTAAGTGCTTTTATAATGGCCTATACTGTTTGTGTGTATGTGGGCAGGGGGAGGAGGGGCTCATTGCCTCACTGAAACAGCACACCATGTGAGTGGAAGAAGGAAGAGTGATCTATCTCTGGAACGATGATGAATCTGCAATAATCCAGGACTTCAGAGTAAAGCTTTCTCTCAAACCATCAAGATACCTCTAACTAAGACATCTCTTTTGCTCTAGCTCTTATTTTCACATCATTAAATTAGCTAGAAAAGCAGGCTTCTATAATACTTATTAATATTTTCTTAATTTTTATTTTAAACCTTTTTTTGTTTTTTAAATTAATTTGTTTAAGTTAGCATACAAAGTAGTAAGTTTTGCTGTGACATTTTCACACATACATGACATTATACTTTGTTCTTATTCCTTCCTTTCTCCCACTGTCCACCATTATACTTCCTGCCCTCGTTTGCTCAGATCTATACAATAATTACATCACTTCATAAAGCACATTTACTCAGTGAAATTAAACTTTAAATGTCATACTTTATCTTTAGAAATCAAAGAGGCAAATATTAAAAACACATTTTACAAACTTCTAAAATTAGCATTTGAAATATAAAACTCAGGCCATCACACCAGCAGTTCAAAGGATCTCATCTGAACATCATGACATACTATACCATATAGAAATGCCCATATAGAAAATAAAACATTATTATTAACTCCAGTGGATTTTGGACTTTCCACCACTTAACTCTCTTAATAGGGAGAGTTATTTATGCTACTTATTTATTATCCACAAGGAAACCACCATATCAAAATAAATCATTCTCTAATTATGTATTCAATTTTTAACACATAAAAGGATGTTCCCTTCCTTACCAAGTGAAATATTACTGAAAATCCATCTTTAAAGCAATCTTTAGGAGATAACATGGGGAATATGGAAAACATGTGAATTAGAAGCTGAATGATTTCAATCAGAATCTCATCCTTCTTTCAATTATTCATTTATTTATTTTTAAAGAGAGAGAAAGACTATGTGCATATCAGGGGCTTTTGCCATTGCAAAGGAACTCCAGATGCATGATCTACTTTGTGCGTCTGGCTTTACATGGGTTATCAAAAATTGAACACAAGTTAGCAAGCCTTGTAGGCAAGCACTTTAACTGCTGGGCAATATCCCCACCCCGACAGACAATATTATTCTAAAAAATGAGTAGAAGACTGTCCTACCTCCAATGTCACTGTACTTAGGTCTACTCCCTCAGATATTATCATTATTTAAAATTGTGATAATTCTAATAAGAAAGGGATTATGCACTTGCAAATTAAAGCATTCATAATCAAATTAAATTCACTCCGCGTTCAACAAGTTGTTCAAGCTTATTTTGACCTAGAATAAAATAACATTAGCGACCATCAAGCTCACCAAACTTTTAACATATCCCCTATTTTTTTGTGGAATGTCCTTATTTCTCCATCAATTTGGATACATAGATTTGCAGGATAAAGTAATCTTGGTTGACAGTTATTATCTTTCAGAATTTGGAATACATCATTACAAGTCCTTCTAGCTTTTAAAGCTTGTATTGAGTAATCTGCAGTTGTTCTGATGGCTTTGCCTTTTATGTGACTTGCTTTTTCTCTGCAAGTACTTTCAATATAGTTTCTTTAGTTTGTGTCTAGTAGTTTAGTTATAACATGGTGAGGAAAGGTTCTTTCCAGATTTGTCTATTTGGTGTTCTAAAAGCTTCTTTTATCTTCATTGGCATTTCTTTCCCAATTTGGGGAAATTTTTCTTCTATGATTTTATTGAAAAAAAACCTACTAACCCTCTGGATTGAAATTCTTCTCCTCCTGTTATACCCTGAATTCTTATGTTTGATCATTTCATAGTGTCCCAGATATTTTGAAATTCCCATTCATTCCTTGTTATTAGCTTGTCTTTCTCTTTGTTGGACTGTATTAGGTCTGCCACCTGGTCTTTTGGTTTAGATATTCTGTTCTCTCCTTCATCCATTCTAGTGGTGAGACTTTCTACAGAGGGTTATTTTTGTTTGCTTGTTTGTTTTCTTTTCTAAATTTCACTGACTGTATTTTTCAGAGCTAGGATTTCAGCCTGGTTTTTCTTCAGTATTTCTATTTACTTACTTATGTCTTGTAGTGATCTACTTATTTCATCTAGCTGGTTTCCTGTGTTCTCTTTCAGTAGTTTGTTTTCTTCTTTAATTCCTTTGTTTTCTTCTTTGATTCCTTTCATTTCTTCTTTGATTTTCTTGAGTATCAATAACATCATTTTTTTTTTGAAATCTTTGTCAGGCATTTCATCTAAAAAAAGTCTCATTTTTGATCATTTCTGATGGATTTATAATTTTTGGTGGGACTGTATTTTTTTTTTTTTTTTTTGATTCTTTGAATTTCTTGTATTATAACGTAGTGTCTTTCACATTCTGAATTGATTTGGTGCTTGGTACTTATCTGCAGTGTTCTTAGATGTGTCAATCTACCTTCATATACTTTCAGGATATGAGTTTAAGGTGCCAGGTGTAACTCTTGTACCCCAATCTAGCTGCAGAAATGATCCTACGTGTTGAGTTTGCTTGCTAAGCAAGTATTCTAGTGGACTGCACGGAACAATTTACTGGTAAATTCTAAACTTCAACTGAGCAATATACACATTCAATAAAAACCAGCACAGAGTATGCGATTGTGGGGATTAAAACAAACTGATGTTCTTATAAAGCCAAAATCCCTAACGGTGTGTGTTGTTATACACCCTTACTCTTGTCAGCTTGGAGGTAGACATTTCTGTTCTGAATTGGGTTCTAGGCCAGCCTTGATCTGGATCAGACCCTGCCCCCAATAATGACAGAAGCAAAATACAAAGGCCCTACAAATATGAAAGCATCAAAGGCAGCAAAATTCAACCATGAAATACTGGTTATTTGAAAATGGTAAAGCCAACCAAGAATATATAACCCATATTCTTCCCTGAGAAGGAAATTGACTGCTGCTCCCACAACACATAACTCACAACCCCACGGAGAATACCTGCAACCCCACAGAGGAGGTTCCCCAGTGGAATGGGGGCAGGGATGAAGCAAAGCAAGGTATTAACACATGATGTATCCATACAAAATATGTTGTTAATAATAATGATGATGATAAATAAATAAATAAAAATTCTTGTAGCATTCAGCAGTGAATGTGTCTGGTCCTGGGCTTTCATTGGTTGGATTGCTTTATTTTTTTCCCAAGTCTTTCACATTTATTATTGAGTTGTTTTTCTTTGAGCTATCTCTATTTTTGTAATGTAGGCATTTAGAGCTGCAAACTTCTCTCTAAGACTGCTTTCCTTTTGTTTCATAGGTTTTGGAATATTGTGCTTTCATTTGCATTCAGACCTAGATATATTTTATTTCTTTATTTCTTCAATGACCTATTCAATAGAGTGTTGTTCAATGTCTGGGAGTTTACATGTTTCTGTTTTTGTTTTTTTTTATGTTGTTGTTGTTAATTTATACCTTTATTGAATTTTCTTTAGATGTAACAAGATGAGTTTTTTAATTTGTGGAGACTTATTTTTGTGTATAAATGTGTGGTCTATTTTCAATAGGTTTTCATGAGCTATTGAGAATAATTTGTATTCTGTAGAGTTTGGATATAAATTCTTGTATATATCTGTTAAGTCCAATAGCTCTTTCATATCATGTAACTTCACCATTTCTCTATTTTCTGTATAGATGACCTGTCTCTTGATGACAATGGGGTATTAAAGTTACACATTATTATTGTGTGGGGATTTATACCTATCTCTATGTATTGTAGATTTTGCTTTAAAAAATTCAATGAACCTGTGTTTGGTGCAAATGTGTTTAGGACTGTAAAAGCCACTGGGTGAATTGTTTCCTTGATCATTATGAAGGAGTCTTCCTTATCTCATCTGATCATTTTGACTCAAAATTTATTTTGTTGGATATTGTTGTATAGCCACAGCTACATTTCCCTGATTCCATTTGCTTGGATTATCTTTTTCCATATTTTTTAACCCTAAGGTGGTATCTATCTTTGAAAGCAAAAGAATGGATCATGTGTTTGATCCATCCTGTAAATTTGTGTCTTTTTGTTAGACATTGGCATCCTTTTATATTCAGGGATAATATTGAAGGTGCCAGTTATTCCCTGTCTTATTGAGAAAATAGAATTCTAACAGTTGTTGTTAATATTACCTTGAAAACCATGTTCCACAAAGTAAGCCAAGTGTACTGTGATTGTCAGGGTGTGTGGTTTCCATCTGGTTCTGAGCTTATTCAATGAGTTTTCCATATAACCCTGAAGTGAAACAATTGGACTGAGGTTGTAGCTTGTGGGTAGAGGGTTTGCCTAGCATGTGCACCATATAAACTACACATGGTGGTGCACACCTATAATTTTAGCACTCAGAAGGTAGAAACAAGAGAGCCAAATTTCTTGATCATCTTTGGCTACATACAGAGATTGATGACAACCTGGGACATAATACATGAGAACCTGTCTTGAGAAAATTAAAAGCAAAAAGAAAACAAAGAAGCAGATGCAAGGTGGCTTGATGTACAAAGTGCTTTTCCTGGAAATATGAACTCCAGAGTTCAGATCCACTGTATCCATGTAAAAGCTGGCCATGGTAGGTAGCATGCACTTGAAATTCTGTTACTAGAGAGATAGAGACATGGATCCTTGAGGTTTTCTGGCGAGATTGTTAATTGAATCAATAACCTCCAGATTCAGTCATACAACTTTTCTTAAAAAATGAGGAAGAGAGGGCTGGGGAGATGGCTTAGCGGTTTAAGCACTTACTTGTGAAGCCTAAGGATCCTGGTTCGAGGCTCGATTCCCCAGGACCCAAGTTAGCCAGATGCATAAGGGGGTACATGCATCTGGAGTTTGTTTGCAGTGGCTGAAGATCCTGCCATGCCCATTCTCTCTCCCTTTCTCCCTCTCTCTCTCTGCCTCTTTCTCTCTCTATCATTCATTCTCAAATAAATAAATAAAGATAATTAAAATTTTAAATAAAAAATCATGGGGCTTGAGAGATGGAGTGTGATTACAATGTTTAATGACCTGTGTTCAGTTCCCTAGTTCCTATGTAAATCCAGATGCACAAAGTGGTGCATGCATCTGGAGTCCATTTGTGGCAACTGAAGGCCCTAGAGCACCAATTTTGTCTGTCTCTCTTCTATGTTGCTCTGCTTGCAAATACATTTAAATTTTTTTTTTAAATAAGGCAGAGAGCAAGTAGTAGTTTGAATCTGATGACCCCCTCCATAAATTTATGTGGTAAATGCTTAGTCCCTAGCTGACTGCAATTTGGGAGGTAGAGCCTTACTAGAGGTGCTGTGTTTTTAGGAGTGGATTTAGGAGTGTTATAACTAGCATCTCCTTGATAGAATTGGCCTGATTCTCCTGCTGCTATTTTTCCATCTGGTATGGCAGAAGTGCTGTCTAGCCTCTGCTCATTCCATGTTTTTCCCGGCCATCATAAAGCTTCTTCCCAAGACAATAAATCAAAATAAAAACCTTCTTCTCATCACCTACTTTTGGTAGGGTTCTTTAACCAAGCATCATGAATGTGACTACAACAAAAAATTGGTAGCAGAGTAGTGGAGTCATAACTGCTAGAAACCTGAATGTGTGACTTGTGTTCTTTTGGACCTGCTTTGAAGAAAGAATGTGAAAGAATTTGAAACCTTGACATAAACACTGCCTTGCAGTGCTGTAAGCAGAGTATGATCAACCATTAGGTTGAGGATTGAAAAATATAAATGCAAGAAGAAGTATGTACTGTGAAAATTTAACTTATCATGGCCAGAAGGAGCATTGTTCATACTGGGCTACAATCAGTTTATGTGAAAGGCTGGCAGCATTCTTATTATGTCATGAGAACTTGATCAGGGTTGTTTAGGGGCCTATATCTTTAATAGGCTTGAGTTCTGGCTAAGCATACAAAATGGCTGAAGCTTAGTATATAACTATGATTTAGCACCCCTTATCTAGATGAGATTATTGCATGGCATGCACTCCCTATATAAGCACCCTGCAAGTAGAATAAAGTGCTTGGCTCAGCGCAGCTCAGCTCAGCTCATCCATTCCCAGCCTTGCATTTCAATTGGTGGCTGTGAATGTTTACTCTGTCCAACTTCTTCATGCTGGGCTTACCTCAGAAATCCCCCTGGAGCTCTCTGCTCCTGACATTGACTTTAGAAGAAATGGACTGGTATGAGCAGAAAGATATGGCACAGAAATAAATGAAAGTTTGGGTCTTAAGACCATAGTTCAGTGAGTTCAATTCAGCAGCAATTGTTGGAGAGAACACTTGAGTTGAAATTGGCATAGCTATTCTGTGTTAGAACATTAGAAAGAACGCTGACTCTTAAAAATAGGGAGGTTGAAGGTCAAATGATGAAAGAGTTTTCCTGGTCTTCAAAGATGGTTTTATCATCTCCTGTAGTAACAAATTTGGCATCCTACCTGGAATTATGGGTGTATAACAAATGCAGGTAAGAGGGGATCATTATATTTACAATGGTTTTTTTTTTTGTTGTTGTTGTTTTGTTAAATAGCCACTGGGCAATGTGAGGCAGAGTTGTTAGAGTCCCTGCATGGAGACCTGATGGAGCCACAAAGAATAACCATGGGTTTCAGTGGAAACCCCAGCTTTATAGGGATACCAGGATTGCAGGATGGCTGCTAAGGAAAGCTGTTGATGCAGGATCATGTTTTTCCCAGGCTGTGGGCATTCCACTTGACGGAATGTAATTGGAACCCCATACACTTTGTTGTCGGTCCCAGATGGACATAGAGTTGATGTTTACCCTACTTGTTTTAGATCTTTCACTGAGTTAATCTTTCCCTGCATTGAAATCTTTTGTTTGTAAATGTTTATTCTGTGCTATTATGTGGTTTTGGTTTTACAGGCTCACAGTTAAGAGACATTGGACTACATTTGAATAATATTAGCATTGCTAAATAAAAACTATAGTTGTTTTTAAATTTGGAATGAATGCATTCATTTTACATCATGGATTTATGTATGACAGGGGTAGAATATAGTAATCTGAATCAAGTCTATCATAAACTCATGGGTTGGGGATTGATGCCATGCTGGACGAGGTATGTTGTTAAAGGTGGTCTTAGGAGTACTATAGCCAGGTCCCCCTTGCTAGAGTTTAGCTTACTATCCTGTTTCTGTTTTCCACCTGCTGTAGCAGAAGTGATGTTAAGATCTCTTTATGTAATGCTTTAACTTGTCAACATGAAACTTCCCCTGTAGACTGTGAGCCAAAATAAATGCTTTCCTCCCATCAGATACTCTTGGTCAGGTGTTTTGTCCCAACAATGTGAAGATAACTATAATAGAATGACTGATTAAGGCACTTGATGGTGGTGGTGTCTAGTGTCCACAAGCTATGTACATACATAAATGCACAACCATGACCACGAAAAATAACTAGAAGAATCATATGATAGATCAACAATATTATTTTGCTACAAAACAGACTGTCTTAATATTGTGAGTGACATGAGTGAAAGTTGTATAGAACAGAAGACTAATGTGAATGATAAGGACAGCTGGTGACAGACCAAGGAGAAGTAACATGCTGCATCTGGCTTCTGTGACCTCGCTTAGTGGCTGGACAGTGGTGCTGCCATTTTAAATCAGACAGCCATTTTGAGTACATACAGAGCCCAGGCACAGCTCAGATGAGGAACTAGCTGACTAATGTGCTATTTTTGCTTCTGTATCCATGCTTGCTTAGCTATATCCCTCTTCCCCCTCAATTTCTTGGAAGCCTCCACCCAAGGACATTCCAGAGATACCTAGCCATGGAGGCCCTGGCCTCTTGAGATAGGTTCTGTAAACAGCTCATGCAAAAGATAGGTACTGCAAACAAGTTACTGGCCTAAGATAAGTAGGCTGGAGTTCCCGTGTGCTCTCTCTTACAACCAATCATTTTAAAACTCGCAATATGATGTAACCTCAGAGGTCTTTTCCCTTTATAAACCTCTTCCCTCTGAAGGTCAGGGCTCTCTCCCTCACTACCACTGTGCTGGACTGTGTGGACAGAGCCCAGACCTAGGCTTGCAATAAAGAAGCCTGCTGCTTTTACATTCGAGTGTCTCAGCTTCTGTGGCAGTTCCCTGGGTGACTCCTAGGTGACTGGGGGTCTTGGCTCCTGGTCAGAGGTCTTGGCACAACATCGTGGGGTCTCATCCATGATCCCCAGGGACCCCAACAAACCTGAGACCCCGAAGGTTTCTTCTCCGACCAGTTGGGTAAGTTTTCCACTTGAGCACTCTCTTTTTACTTTCACTCTGTTGGCTAGTTGCATCTGTTTTCTTATCAGGTCATATGTCCTGGTGGACGCACTGTAAGGACAGACCTAGACGAGACATCCTGCCCCCTCATCTGAGTGGGGGCTCTGTTCCAGAGGACAGAGAAAACCTGCTCAGGAGACCTGCTCCCATCTGTACCATGTTTGGCATTATTGAGCCATCCCCTAAGGACTCAGACTCTTCTGGCCACCACGGATCTGAATCTGACTCTGTAGTGCACACATCTATTTTGGGGGGCCCTGTGTGTCTGTGTAATACTTGTGTGCCTCGTCATTGCCCTAATCCTACAGACATTCCTCCCCTGACTCAATAACATGGGACAGATTCCTTCCTCCCCTTTAAGACATGCGCACTGGAAGGACATCAAAGCAGTTGCCCACAACAATGGGGTAAACATTAAAAAAGACAGATGGATTACATTTTGTTCCTCTGAATGGCCTATCTTCAATGTAGGATGGCCACCAGAGGGGACCTTTCACCTAAATACTATACTTGAGGTTGAAAAAATTGTTTTTCGCCCTAGGAGTGGACACCCTGATCAAATCCCTTATATTGTAACCTGGAGGAATCTGATAGAAGAGCCTCTTCACTGGGTGAAATATTTTCTCCCTTCCTAGCCCCCTCCTTTGCAGGTGCTGGAAGTGACACCCAAAAGAGACACCAAGCCCACTGCTGAAGCCTCAGCCCCAATTCTTGTGGGGGGCACTGAAGAAGCAGACATCCCCCCACCACATTCCTCCACCTCCTCTCCAACCTCTGGCAGAAGCACAGGCCCCAGCCACTCCTCCTCCCAACCCAGAGGGTCCAGCACAGGCCATGCGGAGCTGGAGGGCAGCCACCCCACAAATCCCAGATGTCTTCGTGGCTCTGCCGCTCCATCCAGCCAGACCCATTGGTCAACGATTTTACAGATTCTCTTTACTGCAGAGGGAAGAGAGAGAATCCAGACTGAAGCCCAGAAATTGGTTCCGGACACTGATGGGAATCCCACTAATAATCATGCTATCATTGATACCTTCTTCGCTTTGACTAGACCAGGCTGGGATTTCAACATGGCAGCAGGTAAGGAGAGAGCTGTTCAACTCTCTCCTGGGAGTGTCTTTCTCTGTTCACACACTCACCCACTCCCATTTGCATGGATGCCTTCGGGGTGAACCGCAGTGGCCCCCCAAGCAAAAATCCAAAAACCCACAGCTGGTGCCTGAATAGGGACCTTATGAGGTGGACAGGGTGGGTGAGTGCTCTCCCAGAGGGACTGGGAGACGTTGGCCCATGCGGCCTTGCCTCCATGTTTTTGAGGGCTGGCAGGTTTCTTTTCTCCTTTGTTTTTGGTTTTCCCCATCATGCGGGATCAGACATGATGAACTGACAACTGATGTCTCCTGGCCAAGGCCACTCTTCGGTATTGACTGAAGGCCAGCTGTCCTCTGCCTGGACCCTTACAGCCCGTTAGGTGTTGGCAAAAACCCTCTATCCATTTCTCTCTGACACACACACACACACACACACACACACACGTACGCACACACACACAAACTGGTAACACATCAACCTCTTAAAAGCCTCTACGGCAGGTCTCCGGCCTCTTAAACTTGTGGACAGGCTCATGCCTGGATCTTTGGGGAATCCCTCATGTGCTAATCAGCCCTTGGGAACATGGCCCTCTGGTCTTGGCATTTCTAATCTTTCTCTGTCATGGGTAACATTGCTTCCTGCCAATATATATATCTCAGATTCATGGAATAAGAGCTCTTCTGAAAGTTAAGGGAATTAGCTCTCCCAGAGGTAGGCAGGATCCCTTTGGGAAGAAGTCCTTCAGATCATTTCTGGATTTCTGGGCATCCATGTGGACTTGCATAGCTTATCTGGCTAGGAAATGAAAAGTTTAGGAAGAAAATTTCCCCTCACTCCCTTTAAGCAGCAAAACTACAAGCCAGCTTTGCAAGCACTCCAAAGAAGCTTGGGCCAGAGTCAGGTGGCAGACAGACAATGGTGGCTCTGCCCACACAGGTGCCAAGTCTCCACCTCCTCTCCCAGTGGCCCCCGGGTGGGCCCACTCCTTCTTCAGCTGCCTCCCAGTGGGCCACCTTCTTCAGAGACCTCCTGGTAGTCCTGGAGGGCCCCCTTTCCCCTCCAGGTAGTCAGAATCCTTGGCCTCCCATGAGTCTTCTTGGCCATTACCTTCCCATGTACTAGACCGGACCCCTGGTGAATCCAGGAGTAGGGCAAGGTGTATCCAAGCCCCACCCAGCCACAACAGCATACCAAAAAGTGGCAAGAAAGAAAAAAAAAGTTACATTTAACTACAGCCTATAAAGAACTGACGTTTTACATTAAAAAAAAATGTGTCAAGTTTGTTACGTGATATCATAAATATAATTACTGAATTTATGTTCTAGGTCAACTTCAACTTTCATAGAGGATTATTAAAAACAACAGAATTCTCTCTAAAGTGGTAACTTATAATTTGTGAGCTACTAATAAAAAAAAAATTGTAATGTACTTACTGACTTCTAGGCCAGCCTGCCTCAAGATAGCAACAATATTTGCCTTAGTTTAGTGTCTTATTGGTATTAATGACAATATTGTCTTTACACTACTCACTTGTTAGTGAGTAATAGGATTAATTAATTTGGTGTAGCTTTTCATAACAGCCTTATAAGAAAGGTGGTTAATAATGGGATGAGATGAATTGACTGAAGGAACTGAGAAGGAATTTTTCAATGTTGGGACATAGAATGCTCGTTAAAAATGCTTTTTGAGTGGTACTTAGATGAGAATGTTAAAGTATGTGGATAAAGATGTGTGTATGTAGGAAAGAATTTTCAGGCTAAACCTAAATGCCATGCCTAAAGTTAGAGATTTTTCAACTGTTTACAGACTCTTAAGGATACTCTAAAAGTTGTATATAGGGACATAGTCTTAATCTAAATTCATCTTACATTAGACACAGGTGATGCCTATGCTAGGTGGGTCACAAAGTCATAAATACAGATGTAATTGGAGGTTTAACCAGGTTAAACATAGACAAGAGTCTATCACCTTGTGTTTTGCAAATGGGTAAATTTGCTATGTAAAAACAAACAACTTCAGAATAGGATAAGGAAGGTCAGGATGCTTATCTCTCTGCTCTGTAATTTCATTTTGCTCTTGCTTTCCAACATATGCTACTTAAATTCATGGAAAGCTGGACTCTGGCAAAATGGATGGAACCCCCTTTATCTCAGACCCCATGAAGTTTAAGCCATGTGTCCCCCAGACTCTGACTAGAGACAAAATGGTCAATTGTCTCTGACAAGGATAAAGGAGTACAGCATATAACTGTGGTTCTTTTTAGTTCTTCTCTTTTGAACATCTAAAGCCACATCTGTTAGATAAATTTTCTCACTAGACAAAATGTCAAATAGGTAAACTGAGTCAAGGTATTTGATCAGGTTACAAACTCCTTACAAAAGACAAGCACCAGACTTACCTAATGTGTATATCAGGGTAAGGGCCCCTTCATTGAAACATTTAATTGGATTAAATCTAATGTTTACCTGATGGCAAGGTTTTAATCAGTGGAGAAACTGAGTCTTATGATAAGGCCTCACTCATTAACAGGTCACTGATGCTAATTTGTTATGATTTATGGGTTATAAAATTGGCTTTAAGACTCTCTCAGTAAAGTAAATCAGTTTCCTCTTTTCATCAAGGTTTTAACTAGTCTTAAGATAAAGACTAACATAGAAGTGGTTAATTTCCAAAGGTGAAGTACTCATACCTAAAGACATTGTGACTTTAAATATAGCTCCTGTCTTATTTGTGCTAATTCTATTGAATGGTCATAAAGAGGTTTAATCACTTAGATTTAAGTGATTTAATTTCAGTAATGATAACTTTCATCTTCCTGGGATATGTTGGGATAGCTTGCTTAAGCTTTATCAAATTTACGTCATGGTTAAAACATAAAATTGTTTTATGTTAATAAAAATTTCTGTGGTACATAAAATCAATAGCTATCAAATTTAAGCCAAAATCATGGGTTGTCAAATAATGGTTTTTTTTTTCTTTCAAAAAGATTTATCAAGGGTTATATTAGAATTTAGCTAGCTGTTTTGGCTAAAAAGAAATTCAAGCTCTGTGGTTATATTTCCAATGTTCTCTAGGTAATTTGTACCAACACAGGTATCTGAACTAATCAAAGATGTTTTCAAACACAGGTGCCAAGACTTTATACTGTCTTACTTGTCCTTTTCTGACAATTTCTAGGTTAAATGGGTTAGTCTGTAAATCATTTGGTACTGCTTTTAAGACTGATAGCAGGTTCTGCCTACATTTATAAATGTTAGATATTTAAAATGTGAGATATTTATAAATGTTAGATATTTAAAATGTGAGATATTTATAAATGTTAGATTTTTAAAATAAGAGTTGTGCCTGCTTTCTATATCTCATATATGGCTTATGCTGCCATAGTACAACTAAAATTTTAAAGATAGGACAAAATGATTTTAGAAGCCCTTGTGCCATTCTTTAACTAAGTCTATTTCAGTAATCAAATGTGCTCTATATGTACATACATCCAGGCTGGCTTAACTTCCTTTCTATGTGTGCCAATTACCTATGTAGAAGCCAAAGCCAGTTGGAATCATCAGAGCAAGAGGCGCAAATATTTTGGCCTGTGCTCCCTGGTCATGAGGCCACTGGAGATGATGGGACACTTCTACACTGTCCCCCTGGTAAGTCACCTGTCTTCCTGAGCAGGGTGGATATAGAGACCCAAACAAAATTGGTGTACAGTCTGAAATAGGAGAGTCATAATTGAGGATCAGTCAGTCCTCTGACTTCCCAAAGAAGGGAAAACTACTTGGTCAGCATGGCCCTGACTCAGCCTGACAGACAGAAGACACTAGTAAGCTATGGAGCTACTCCTGTGTCCCTAAAATCTCTTTGGAGTGCCATTAGTGACCTCCAGAACTAATCCTTAATTAAATTTGGCTATCTGCATGGTCTTAAACACTCAGAGAGAAATGTATAACCAAAGATAAAAAAATACCTTACATATATGAATGGCCTATTAAGTAACATAAGAGCTTTCCAAGAGGGGAAACAAACATTAAGACATCTTTTCCCCATAGTTTTAATTCTATAATTAAAAATATATATAGATAGATGTCCAAAGGGCTATTTTCAAACCTAAAATATGTAAATAATCTGGGAGACTGGGTGTCGCCATCACCGCGAGACCCTGGAACCCCATTGGAAGGGACCCTACACTGGAAGGGACCCAAAGTCTTCATCCTGACCACACCCACCGATGTGAAGATAGACAGAATTGCCACTTGGATTCATTACACCCATATCTGACTGGCAGATCCACTGGCTGAACCTGAGGACTATCAGCCACAATGGAAATGCAGTACCCGACTCAAGCTTCAACTCAAACGCTCCTGATCCTGTATGTATTGTGGTAGCTACTCCCCACCAAGTTTATAATCTGACCTGGATAATAACCAACACTGCAATGGGGGGAATTGCTTATTCCAAATTACATCTTGCCCCACGGGGAACCTGGTTTCCTGATTTGATCTTTGACCTCCACCAACTAGTGGGTAACTCATGGGGCTTGGGCAAATCAGGAAATTTCTTATTTCTACGTATGCCCAGGCACTTATGGAAAGCAAGAATCAAAGGGGGCTGTGGGGGACCTGAAGCCTTCTACTGTGCTGGCTGGCAATGTGTGTCTACCAGAAGGGTATATTGAAACCCACCTACTAAGGGGGACCTTATCACCGTGACACTGAACCAGGCCAGGGACCAAAATGGACCATGTTACCTCCCTCCCTAGAATGGAAATGAGACCTGTAATTTCATTTCTCTCAAGTTTACAGAAAAAGGAATACACGTGTCCTGGGATAATGGAAAGTCCTGGGGAATAAGACTGTATGTTACTGGGTATGATCCTGATTTCCTGTCCAGTTGGTGACAACATTTCCCAATGCAGGCCTAGTAGGGGAAAGAACAGGCATTGCAGCACTCACCCTTCAAGGAAAACATCAAGTGTAGACTTAGACATTCAGAGGCTGAAAATGTCCATTACTCACTTAGAGAAAAATGTAGATTCCTTAGCTGATTACAGAATAGATGGGGGTTGAACTTATTATTCCTCCAGCAAGGGGGACTATATGTGGCCTTAGGAAAGAATGTTGTTTTTATATCAACCATTCAGGTATAATTAGAGACTCAATGGTGAAGGTATGAGAGAATTTGGAAAAAAGAAAGAAAGAAAAGCTGATAGAGGATGGTTTGAGTCATGGTTCAGTTATTCCCCATGGTTAACAACTCTGCTGTCTGATTTAGCAGGGCCATTACTTTTATTTTTGTAACTAATCACAGTAGGACCTTGCATTATTAATAGATTAGTTGCTTCTGTTAGGTTTTAAGATCACAGTATATGCCATTAGACTCCACTCACTAACTCAATTGGGATTCAAGATTGGTTCCTCATGGTACATTGAGAGGGGGAAATGAGAGACCAAGGAGAAGTAACGTGCTGCATCTGGCTTCTGTGACCTCACTTAATGGCTGGACAGTGGTGCTGCCATTTTAAATCAGACAGCCATTTTGAGTAAATAAAGAGCCCAGGCCCAGCTGAGATGAGGAACTAGCTGACTAATGTGCTATTTTTGCTTCTGTATCCATGCTTGCTTAGCTATAGACCCCTCCCCCCTCGATTTCTGGAAAGCCTCCACCCAAGGACATTCCAGAGATACCTAGCCATGGAAGCCCTGGCCTCTTACAAAAGATAGGTTCTGCAAACAAGTTACTGATCTAAGATAAGCAGGCTGGAGTTCCCACGCATGCCCACTCTGAAATTCCCCCGTGCACCCTCTTGCAACCAATCATTTTAAAAGTTGCAATATGATGTAACCATGGTGGTCTTTTGCCTTTATAAACCCCTTCCCTCTGAGGGTTGGGGCTGTCTCCTTCTCTACCACTGTGCTGGACTGTGTGGACGGAGCCAAGGCCTAAGCTTGCAGTAAAGAAACCTGCTGCTTTTACATTCGAGTGTCTTGGCTTCTGTGGAAGTTCCCTGGGTGACTCCTGGGTGACCAGGGGTCTTGGCTCCTGGTCATGGGTCTTGGCACAAGACTGGGTTTTTATGAAAGTTTCCCTGGGTTTCTGAATAATAGAAACATGATAGGAGATAATTGTCAATGATGAGCAAATGAGTAGTCAAAGGCTCACATAAGATTAAGGGGTAGAAGGTCCCTCTCTCAAAATGACACTCTCAGAGGACAATTGTGGTGAGGAGTCAGAAAGTGATGCAACAATAGCCACCTGCAGGCTCCTTTTTCAGAAAAGCATGACTTCAAAGATCTGGGGAGAGTGACACCTTAAGATTAACTAAGGTCCCATGGTTTTCCTTTTCAGTAGTAATTAAAAATAACAACCCTCAAATAAGTTTAATAGTCATAGAAAGTAGTATTTAGAAGAAAGAGCATATGTGGACTTGATACCAACCTGGCAGCTATATTAGTACTGTGTAAATTCCTTGAGAATGAAGTCTTACATATCTGCTTTTTTATGTGGTAGAAAGTGTACAAATTTCATTTTTATTTAGGAATGCAACAGAGATTTGAGGCTTTCAATAGCTATTTTTGTGTTCTTATGAGAGGATTGGAAATAAATTGTGTGAATCACACTCAGCTCACTTTGGAATGAGCAAAGCAGTCTAGCATTCAGGCAGTTGCTCTAATGTGCTTCTGTTCCCTCAAAGGTAATTTTACTCTGCTCTTGTCTTGCTGGTTTCCTAGGCATGCAAGTCAATATACAACAAAATCTCAGGTGTACCAAACTCCTGGCATCTCAAAGAGAGAAAAAACATCAAGCTCAGTTATGCTCCCTCATTGGATACAGACTGTCTGAAAGCAATAGTATTAAGATAAGTTACTTGAGATACTTTGGTTGTCCTGTCATTCAGACACACTTAAGCACACATCAGGAGTGCACTGAATTCTGTATCTTCAAGACAGAATTAAAGTATATTGCACCACTGAAATGCCCCAGAGCTTTCCTGGAAAGACATTTTAAAATTGTTTTGTGTGTGTGCGTGTGTGTGTGTGTGTGTGTGTGTGCGCGCGCGCGTGTGTGTGTATGTGTGTTGCATTATCTATTTAGCTTATTTTGATTTTAAGAGAAATATGCTCATGACAACCTTTGTGAGACTTACATAATGAGGATGGAGGTCATGACACAATAATCAGATATCACAAGATTTTCACTTTTCTCCCTTTCTGTTGGAATACCACCTATAGAAGAAATAGCTATGATTTCTTAGCATGAAGGAAAGTTGTAATTTTCTTGATGTGCTGGTTAGAATATAAAATATGAAGCCATGCTGGAGGAAATGTGTCAATGAGGGCAGGCTTTGGGGTTTTATAGTTCAGTCTGGCTTGCTGTACTAAGTCCACTCTCTCTATTTTCCCTATGCTGTGAAGATAGGATAACCAGTTGTCTGATTCTACCTTGCTTTCTACACCACATGAAATTTCCCTTCAAAACTACAAGCTGGGGCTGGAGAGATGGCTTAGCGGTTAAGCGCTTGCCTGTGAAGCCTAAGGACCCCGGTTCGAGGCTCGATTCCCCAGGACCCACGTTAGCCAGATGCACAAGGGGGCGCACGCATCTGGAGTTCCGTTTGCAGTGGCTGGAAGCCCTGGCGCGCCCATTCCCTCTCTCTGTCTATCTGCCTCTTTGTCTGTGTCTGTCGCTCTCAAATAAATAAATAAAAAATGAAGAAAAAATTTAAAAAAAAAAACAAAAAACTACAAGCTGGAAATAAACCCATTCCTTCCACAAGCTGCTTCTGGTTGGGTGTTATGTCCTCACAGTGAAAAGTAACTGCTATAGAAAATGGGTACCAAGAAGTAGGGACATTTTGTGATAAAAATGACCATGTGAATTTTAGTGTTTTGGAACTGGTCTGCGGAAGGAAAATGGAAAGATTTTGAACTTTGAAGTAGAGAAAGTTTATAATGATATAAGCAGAGAATAATAGGCCGTTCTCATGAGGGTTCGAAAGACCAAAGTACAGAGAAGTGTGGACTGTGGGGCTTGGCTTATGAGGTTTCAAAAGATAACAAAAGGATTTTTATGAAGAACTGGGCTAGGAGTAGTTTGTTTAATATTCTGGGAAAGAGGCTGCCTGCATTCTTCTATGTCCTGAGAACTTGAACAAAATGAATTTCAAAGTAATGGGCTAGTGTGTTTGGTAGAGGAAATTACAGACATGTAGGTTATGAAAAATGTAAAGTTTGGCAATACAAAGGAAGAGATTTTAACAATTTTCAAGTCCCAGGCCCAAAGACTGCAGCTGCTTCTGATGTAATTAATTGTTGAATAGAAAAGCTGTTCTGAATTGGGACAATAGAAAATATTTCTTGAGTGTGACACTCATCATACTGAAGAATCAAGGTAGTTAGAGTCAATAGTCTTTTGTGTATTATTTATTTTAAATTCATTGTTTATTAGCATACAAATAATAAAGTTAGTCCATGGTATTTTTAAATGATTTTTTACTTCCCTCTCCCCCTTTCCTTCTCTTCCCTTCTTATTCCCTCTCCCAATGTAGTCTCTTTTCTGCTTTCATATGACATGTTTCCTTTTGTCATCTCCCCACTTTGCATCATCTCTTGTTTTCCTCTCATGGTCATATCCCACAGCATAGTGCATATTATCTTATTTACATACATACCAACTTTAGAAGCCACATATGAAAGAGAATGTGATTTTTTTACTTTCTGAGCTTGGATTACTTCTCTTAATGTAATGTTTTCCAATTTCACCCACTATTTGTGAAAAATGTCATAAATTCATATTTCTGTACAGCCAAATAAAACTATAGTCTATAGATGCATTCAGCATATACATATACAGATAATGTGGTAAAACTGGATATTCACTTTCCTAATAATGTAATTAGACTCATATCATTTACCTTGTGTGGAGATTAATTCAAAATGGATAAAAGAACATTTGAAAAGTCAGAAATACTGAAAATATTAGAATAAAAACATAGGCAATACAATGGAAACTATAGATGTAGAAAAGAACTTTCTGAAGAGGATTTCAATAGTACAGTAAATAGTTGCATGAACCTACAAATGGGACTGCATTAAATTAAAATGTTTTTCATAGCAAAGTAAATTATCAACAAAGTGAAGGGACATACTCATTTTTTTGAAAGAAGAAGGCTTGGAGAGAGAATACGGGAGGTCTCTGTTGTCCAGTGTGTGGATGAACTGTGGGAATGAACTATAGGTGTGAATAAAGTATAAGAAAGAAATATGAGAATGAACTGTGCATGGTGGCACATGTCTTTATTCCCAGCACTTAGAAAACAAGAGGTAGGAGGAGCATGAGGCCAGCCTAGGACTACAGTGAATTCCAGGTCAGCTTGGGCTAGAGTGAGACCCTACCTTGCAAAAAGAAAAAAAGAAAAAAAAGGAATATGGAAATGAAATATGGGGAAGAACTGCGAGACTATTTCTTATGGACCTTATAATTAACTTTTACAAGATTATTATTGTGAGATGCTAGATAGCTTACTTATAACTTGTTCTTAAGTTAATCTTATAGCTATGTAATCTATCCATTTAAATCCATATTACTAGGTTTCTTCTGCCTTGGTGTATAGTACCAATAACCAATATTAACAAGCAATGTTTAGACATGCTAATTTTAAACTATGTCTTTGTTCGATTTCCTCAGTGGTCTGGTTGAACTCTTGACTCAGAGCAGGTATACATGCATAAGAACTACTGGCCATAGCATTGAAGACAATAAAGTCAGTAACTAGTTACCTACAGAACTGTAAACTGTAGAAGACAATAGGTGGACTTAAGGTGATTACATTTGTGATTAGAGGGTACATGTGTTCGGGATCAGCAGAATCCAATGAGTCATACCCCCAAATCCTTTCTTTTAAGAAATGTTTAAGGATTATTCAAAGTCAAAGTTCTTTACCATTTGCTGATACAATTTACTACTTTTTCATATATTAGCAGTTTTTGTATTTTCAGTTAAAATGCCAATGAGTACCTGTATGCAGAAGAAGCTACAGTCACAGTATGATCAGAGTAGCAGCAGCAGCAGATGCATCAGGTTTACTTATGGCTTAAACTAAACTTCTCCTCCACTTCTTCTCTCCTAAGGATGTTGCTAGAGGCAGCTAGCCCACTTTTGTTGCTAAAGGTACCTTACCAACTCCTGAGTCAGTTCTCCTACTTCACAGGCTCTGTCCCAGAAGCAGTTTGCCTACTCCTGGATAAGAACATTTCATGAGTTATTCTATAAGTCCAGGCCCATGCCCCCAAATGCAGCACTGAAGGGTCAGCTAGCAGAGGCTAATGTAGCTGCAGTCCAGGGTTGGGCTTCATCCCACTTGATAGAGGAATTTAGCAATACTGTCCAGGTGGTTCTGGTTTTGGAGGAAAAGGAGACAGGCTGGGGACTGTAGGACCAGTGGCTGCTTGGGCTATGGGACTGGATGCAGACTGTCCAGCGGGAGTAGCTGAACTAAAAGTCTTTTGTGTCCCAGAGGGTTTAATAATGAATCTCAGATGTTTAAAATGAAACTAATAGATGTGATATTTGTCCTATTGTTTTCAAATTTTCTATGGCCTAATTTTTTGATATGTCTCTATTCCTTAATATTGAAATGGAAATGTTTACTCTATGCCATTATTTGTTGGAAGTATATAACTTCTGATTTTACAGGGCTTGAAGTTAAGAAATTGTCTTCTGTTTCAGATGATACTTTGGGCTTTTGAACAGTGTTGAGAATGGCAGAATGAGGATTTTTGTTGGACTGTGTGCATTTTGCATCCTGAAATGGCCAAGAGTCTATGGGGGTCTAGGATGGAATGTGGTAGTTTATATGTAAAATGTCCTCCATAGTCTCATGTATTTGAATGCTTAGTCCCCAGCTGGTGGTGTTTGGTAAAGTTGTAGAGCCTTTGGGAAGTGGAGATTTTGTTGGAGATGTTTCACTTGGGTTACGCCTCAGCATTTTATAGTCCAGACACGCTTTCTTCACTTGCTCTGACTTTCTGTCTAGTTCCACCTTGCTGATGTGAAGATATGATACCCAATTTTCTGCTTTTGTGATGCTTTTCCCACCACAGTTATGTAACTTCCTCTTGAATGTGTTAGCCAAAATAAACCCTTTGCTTCTATAGACTGCTTCTTGTTGCATTGTTTGTCCTAACAATGAGAGGGTAACTGCTACACTTGAGTAATCATAGGTTTATTTTTTATTTTATGGCGATTATAAATCCCATTTTTAATTTACCTGGCTTACTAAAAACAATAAAACTAAAGTTGTGATTAATCTGTAGTAGGTGTTAGTTAAATGTCAAGTCTCATCCAATACAAGCGAATTAGATTCCATCTTTTTCTGAGACAAATTGTTTACTCATTATAAAGCAAACCCCGATGTGTATGTGTTTGAACAACTGATTCCTTTACACCCTAACCTAACCCTGGGCTCTGGGATCCTACACCAAAGAGATCAGGTATCCATGCAAAAACAGAATCTTTGTTTTTAATTCCAAGTACCTCATTTTCTGGTTATTCTCTTGGGTATATTCATCTTTCTTTACAGTAGTTTGTAATATATAAACTCCACAGATACTTCAGTGTCACCAAGTCCAAATCCCATGTCTTTGTAATGTGAGAAGTGCTTTTGGGTTCACAGCTATTCCTTGTTACCATTAGCTTTGATAAAATTTGACTTTTTTAAAGTGCATGAAAACTATGCTATGCATATATGATATAAGCTGTACAGATCATCAAAAATTACTTCGATCTTATGTCTTCTGGATGCTTAATTTTATTGCTTCTGGAACATGCATGTCCTCACCAATCCAAAGTCTACTAGGTGCTTCTCAACTTATGATGGGATAAGGCTCTGTTGGGGACTATGGTTACAATGTAAGTTGAAATATCATTAAGTTAGAAATGTGTGTATGTTGAGCATAGTGGTGTATGTCTATTATCTCACCACTCAGATACAGAGGTGGCAGTTTTATTATGAGTTTGATGCCAACTTGAACTACATAGTGAGATCTAGGGTCAAGCTAGACTATATATAGTCTCTCTTTCTCTCTCTCACACACACTCTCAATATATATATTTAGAGATACATATATGTATATATATATATATATATATATACATATATATATATATGTGTGTGTGTATGTATATGTATATATTATATAGTGCCTATATATATAAAATATGACCAATTAGCCAACCAAGTAATCAATACACTTAACCGACCATACATCATAGCTCAGCAGTAGAGTACATCAGAGAACACTATTTCTCCTGTTGATTGTGTGGCTGATTAGAATGCTATTATTCCTTACCAGGGGTTCATACTGAACATTGTCAGTACAGGAGAAGAATCAATATTTAAAATTTTAAGTTCCATTTTTACTGAGTATATTTTTTTTAATTTTTAATTTTATATAATGAACAACTTCCATGATTGTACACAATATCCCATGGTAATTCCCTTCCTCCCCCCACTTTCCCCTTTGAAACTCCACTCTTCATCATATCCCCTTCCCCTCTCAATCAGTCTCTCTTTTATTTTGATGTCATTTTTTCGTCCTTTATGATGGTCTTATGTAGGTAGTGTCAGGCGCTATGAGGTCATAGATATCCAAGCCATTTTGTGTCTGGGGGAGCACGTTGTAAGGAGTCCTACCCTTCCTTTGGCTCTTACATTCTTTCTGCCACCTCTTTCACAATGGACCCTGAGCCTTGGAAGGTGTGATAGAGATATTGCAGTGCTGAGCACTCCTCTGACACTTCTTCTAAGGACTGTGATGCCTTCTGAGTTCTCCCAAGGTCAATGCCATCTAAAAAACAGAAAGTTCTATAACAAAAAAGTGAAAGTAGCAGTTTGGTTTCCACAATGATAGACTTGCCACTATTGCACCTGTTGGCTGCTGTGTCCACTGTTGAGTATCTTCACTCAGTCTCTTCCCCTGACCTCATTTAGGCCTTTTCACCCCCATTAATCTGTTCTTCTACTTATGTATGTGTTCTTTATACAAATAATCTTAAAGATGTATAATAATAAATTAAGCCATCTCAAGGGAGAAACCATCTGTATTTTAACTTAACTAGCAGAATATATTTTATTGTTATTATTATTATACTTTCACACTGATAGAAATCGATCATTATAATTTTTTATGAATTAGATTCATTTTGTCCTTTACCTTGTGTGCTAACTTTCTGGATTCCTACTTTTAATGTTTGAAATACTGACAGCTCTTGAGCTATCTTATATATTGCACAGAAAATTCATTCTGGTAATTTGCAAAATTTAATAAACACACATAGTTTATGCTTATTGGTGCTCACAAGATGCCACCTTATGAAGAAATAACAATTAGTAGTGATATCATCTCTTAATTTCAACATATATTAATTTAAACATTTCCACACAGTTTGTAGATGTTTTAAAGGACTCTAAGTTCCTGCATTATGAAAGTCATTATTAGTAAATGCAATACAAGCTTATGTCCTTTGATGATGAAACAACTATTTGTCTGGGATGAGGAGGGGGAGGAGGCTATGGAACCTGTAACAACTGGCTAGATGACATAGGACACTTAGGGCAAGTCTTTGAAGGTTATACCAAGCCCTTGTGATATACTTTGTTTCCTGGTGTTATATGATGTGTACAGATTTTAATGCTAACTATGTATTGAGTTGCTCTACCTTGCTTTTCACATATGCTAGTCTGAGAAAAATCTTTGAAGTTCTGAGACAAAAGCAATCTTTCTTCCCTTAATTTGTGTTTTTACCAGGTGTGGTGGTTTGATTCAGATGTCCCCTATAAACTTAGGTGTGCTGAATGCTAGGTTTACAGCCGATAGAGGTTTGTAAACTAATGCCTCCTGGAGGCATGTATTGTTGTGGGTGGGCTTATAGGTATTATAGCCAATTTCCCCTTGCCGGTGTTTGGCACACTCTCCTGTTGCTGTTGTCCACCTGATGTGGGGAGATAATGTCCACCCTCTGCTCATGCCATCATTTTCCCCTGCCATCATGGAGCTTCCCCTCAAGTCTGTAAGACAAAATAAACCTTCTTTTTTCAAAAGCTGCATTTGGTCAGGTGATTTCTGCCAGCAATGCAAACCTGACTGCCATGTCAGGTATTTTGGTAACTAATACAGTTATAGTTATCTTCTCTGTGACTTTTTGAAAAGTCATTCTCATTTAACTCCATCCTTTTCTTCTTTGATTTTCTCTAATCTCTTACTTGTTTCTCCCAAGAGAATTTAAAGAACTAAAGACTCAGAAATACTACCTCAGAGATTTTTACTGGAATAATTGAAAATGCCTGAATGTTTTGTTTTGTTTTTTTTTTTTTAGATGGTGTAGCCATAACTGGCCTGTAAATTTCCATGTAGATCAAGATGGGCTTGAAATTACAGTAATTCTCCTACATGTGCTTCAAAAGAGCTGGGATTACAGGTATGCCTCACCACATGCAGCTCTGGGCACAACAGATGGACCATGAGGATCTAAGATTCTAAAGGACATGAGGCGAAACAGACACTGTATTGTAGGAGTCAAAAGGGAAATTTACCTCTTTCCATCTGTATGGCCCTGAAAATGACAAGAATGCATGGGAGGTTGTATACTGTCTGTCTAAGCCAATGAGCACTCATAAGTACATATTGGAGAGTTAGTGCATTGTATTCAACTCTTCTAAAATAATGCTTTGTTCTGCCCCTTTATGTGTTACCATATAAGCTTCAAAGAGATTATTTAATTTAAGCAAAAGCACCGGAAGTTTTCTTCATCCCAATGAAATGGGGAAATTCAAGGGGTAAAAGTTCTATACTTCTATGATCATCTGTGAAAGGTAGGATACACTAAAGTTTTAAAGTAAGAAAAGTGCACACCAGTCTCTTTCCAAAATCAGATAGGAATAATGTATCTGTATAACAGGCTTGTGAAAATGTCTCTAAGAAAAGCCAAATGTTACATCCCTTTGCTGTCTATGACTTCATATGTTAAATTAAATAATCTCTATTGCTTTGGCATTTATTGCTACCAGATACCTATTTCTTATCTGTATAAAGTCCTTATTTGATTTGATCTGGTTCTAAATCAAGAAATTGATTCAGAAGGGTCTCTGCCTTTGGAAATGGTATTGAATGAAGACATTAGGCTAACATATAATGAAATTTCAAATTGCAAGCACTTGGGAGAAACTCTTCTTACAGCTACTTTTGCCATTTAGAGGGTTGGGTACATGAGACTTTATTCTAATAAAATGTATGATGTGTTTGCAGTTAGATACATAGTAAAATCAAGACACACTAGAAGATATTGACATTTAATGTGCAATATAACAGATGGATAGAAAAATGAATTTTTATCAATATCATCCATTAGCATCCTGCAGCAGGTCAGGAGAGAACAATGACCCAGAAGAAGTCAAGAAAAGTAATGCCTAACTGGGGTTTTCTTGTTTCTAACAGGTGACCCATATTCATAACCCCTAATTGGAGATGTATTTTCTTCTGGCTGCTTATATACATTTTCAACTATTTTTATTTTATTTTCTTTGAGTTTTGGGAGGTGGATGACAGAGGTGGTCTGGTTCATAGGATTTAGTTCCTAGAATTAGATGAAGTGAAAACAAAGAAAACCAGCTCAGCAGAGTGGAGCTGTGATAAGGTGATGGTGTTCTATGCAAAGGAGGAGAATTAATCTCCAGGTTTGGGGAAGCTGAGCAGTTCCATCACCAGCACTAACCTCAAGTAACCTTGGTGAGTTTGGCATCAATATTTAAAAACAAGTCTAATACAGATCCAGTTTTCAGTCTCAAGTCACCTTTATATCTTATCATACTTCCTGCCTTCTCTTTAATTGATCTCTGGAATTAAAAGCCCTTATTTTTGTAATGGGAAATGAGAAGAAAGGAGCTGTACATGGAATTTATTTAATTTTTCTTTACAAGTTAGGCGCAATAGTCCAGCCAGTGAGGACAGGATGCCAACTCATTAGGAAATTGTGGAGTTTTATTGCAAATGGACTGCTCTCTTGCTTTCCTAACTGCCAAAGGATAAGTTGTTTAAGATAAATCATTTATTATGTCTGTTGCTCAAATCTCTCATTTTCTTTCCTTTGGCTGATGATTATCATATTAGCCTTGGAGGTGGAGTTGGTGGAGGAGTTAACTTGGAATGCACTTATATTCATCAATGATTAGCACAGTTCTAGCCCATGGATGTATACTTGGATTAAAACCACACCGTACCAATCTTTATCAAAACCTTTGGGGAACATGTCTGAGAACAAAATGCCATAGTCACTTAGCTACATGAAGGAAGAGAAGAAGAAATGGCTTCGGGATGTTTTAATCAAATTATAAATCTAGAAAGAAACCTTAAAATGACCGAATTTAACCTAGGCTTGCATGGAATTAGGATTGGTTAATAAATGTTGTTCTTTAAAGTTCTAAGGATTATTTTCAAATTAAATATTATCTTCACAATTTGGGCATTAACAAATACAATGGAATGTGAATATATTTGATTCTAATTCATTCTGTATGTCATTGTTTCTGAGGATGCTTATAAAAACGACACCAACATCCTTTATAGATCAGGAATTTAAATTTCAGATATCACAAAGGATTGGATTTATGATTAGGGCCATTTATATGAATTGAACATCCAGTTAGAATGAGGTTCATCATTCTAAAGGAGTAAAGGAGGAACCTGATTGGTTGGTGGACTGAAGAGACCACAAGACATCTTGGATTAGACTAGATCAGACACAAATTCTAGTCTTGCCAGAGCAACTACCTACCAAATGAAAGGCTGCCTTGCTTCTAATCTGTATCAATCAGTTCTTTTTTGTAAATAAACAGCATTGCTTCATTATTTATTTATTTGAGAAAGAGAGAGAGAGAGGGAGGGAGAATGAGAGAGAGAGAGAATTGGGGCACCAGTGCTTCTAGTCACTGAAAACGAACTCCAGATGCATGCACCACCATGTGCATCTGGCTTATGTAGGTACTGGGGAACTGAACCTGGATCGGTACTCTTTGCAGGCAAGAGCATTAAGTGCTAAGCTATTTCTCCAGCCTGCTCACTGGTTTCCTTCTTAATCCTAAAATGGAATTAAGGTATTTATATGTGTTATCTATCTTACAGTGTTAAAGAAACACATAAACTACTTCAAATGTGAAGATTATGAAGGCAAAATGGAATAAAGTGAACAGAGGAAAAGAGAGAAGTGGTATCAAAGTATGATAATACAAAAAAAAAAATAAATAAATAAAGGTAGGACCCCACCTCAGCTGCTAATAAGATGCCTGTGAACCATGAGCCATGGTGCTGAAAGATGATAGAGACCTTACTTTCTACATCTTGTACTAAATGGGACAACTGACCAATATAGGCTACAGTGTACTTCTGGGGTCAAATCAATGTTTCTTGAATGAAAAGTGTCAACTCTTACCTATTTAGGATAGTGTCATTTTAGGTTGATGCTTAGCTTATCTTTTTTTGTTGTTCTTTGCTGTTTTTTTTTTTTTTTTTTTTTTTTTTTTTTTTTTTTTTTGGTTTTTCGTTTTTCAAGGTAGGGTGTCACTCTGGCTCAGGCTGACCTGGTATTCATTATGTAGTCTCAGGGCAGCCTTGAACTCACAGTCATCCTCCTACCTTTGCCTCTGAGTGCTGGGAATAAAGGCATGCACCACCACACCCAGCTAGTTATCTTATCTTCATTAAAGGTGAAGTCAGTGTAAGAAGCAAAGAGGTATGGGATATTTGTTTACACTTCTCTGATAAAAGAAGCTCTGGTTTATTATCAACTATAAGGGAGGAGAAGGGAAGAATCACCAAAATTAGCAATTGGAAGGGCAGGTTGAGGGAGATCTGCTAACACTTAATTTCTTTAGAGTCTGCCACTTTAGATCAGGCAATTGGGGCTATAAGAATAAAATATGTCTAAGGGCAGATTTTTGAGCAGGAAGCTTACCCTTGCTCATCAGAATGAAAGTATCAGTAGTGAAGGAGCAAATCTTATTATTATAAAGAGAAGTTCATAATTGAACTCTGAAACCTCTCAAGAATGTTTATAATCCTCTTATTCAAGGAAGTAGGATTCTTAATATTTATAACTAATCCTGATTCAGAACACCGAGATGAATATTGTATTCATTTGTATGGATAGGTTCCTTGAAAATAACTTAAGCAAAATCTTTGGGCAAACTTTGGGTGTGAAACTATCTGAACTCAGGAAGGAAAAGGTTTCCCTTCTTGTCCCTGCCATAGCCACACCATCTGTAGAACTGCTTTAAATATCAGGGGTTCAAAGCAACTTAAAGCAAGAGTTATCTTTAACTTTTCATGTTCCAAATAACCAAAAAAGCACTCAGCAAATGTTTGCTTCAGAAAGAACTTGTAAAGGCTAGGTAGTATCTACCACATAAATCAACAGAAGTGTCTCTAGCTTGCAAGTAGGCTGGGCTTGCAAGAAACAATTATTAAAGGCTTATAGATGCCTTATCTTCTAAACATCCTCTTTCTATAAATTCACTTCTCTCCACATGCTTATTGAAGCATCTTCAAAGAATTTTTCCTATAATGTGGAATTTCAAATCTTTTGTTCCTTTTCATATTCCCAGCTCTGTTTGATTCAAAGTTTTGTTTTTTTTTTTTTTTTCTTCATGGAAAGGGAAGAATCTTTTCCTCAGAGCTAATGGAGCATACTCTGCAATTAAAAACAAACACATTTCCACTGCACTCTCAGCCTGTGGGTGTTTTAAGAAGGGGAACATTTTTATTAATAATGTTAATGCAAAACTACGAAAGGTTTTGAAATGGTATCTCATGGACAGCAAGTTGTTTGCAGAGCTCAAATCTTTAGAAGTTGACAATAATGCCTTGCTTTTAAATCATGAAACTGACAGAGAGTTCCTGCTGAGTTGTATGAAGTATCATCTGGGCTTAGAGGAAATTCTTGGTCTAGGAAGTCAAGATGAAGAAAAGAAATTTGAAGCCCTTGAGAAAGATGGTTCATGGCCAAGAACCAGAGAATTGAATGTTGCCACTTTGGGAGGACTATTCCTGCCCTGCTATCCATATTAATTTATCCTTTGAACATATAAGAAAGAAATTCTACTTTACTTTCTCACTTTTGCCCAATCCATCTTTCGTTTCCAGCTTGTTTGTCATAGATAAGGTTGAGCAACAGATAGACCCAAACTGGAGATTTATTGGACTTCCATTGTCTAGGTCAGGATATTGCTTTATACTTTTTTACTTTCTGAGCATATTTGCATTGAGCAAGGCCCTAGCTTCTGGACTTCTGGTAAAGTAACACCTGCCCTGCTAGGCTACAGAAACAGGGTTTTTCTGTTCTGTAACTGTTCCATAAATAACTGTTGTTCCCAAATTATTCATAGAGGCTCTGTACATTCCCATTCTCCAGTACTTTACAACTGTATTTATATGTGTGAACTTTATAGGGAAATTAAGCAAAAAAGAAAAATCAGGTCATCACCTGTTCTGGAGGGTGGACACATTCAGAGTGACTGGTTCATAGCTCCCATTCCTATTTCATTTTCCATCTCATATTTTTCTGGTCCTGGTATCACTGTTGCTGATTATGGGCAGCTTAGACCCTGCTTCTGTGCTGCAAAATAAGGTCTTTTGATCAGCCTTCCTGATTAACTGGTTCCTGGATCCCCACATTCTCCCTGAGCCAAAGGGTGCACAGGCCACTTTGGGAGCTGGCCTCTTGCTTTTGGATCCCCAGCTTCCTAGCTTCTGGTTGTCCAACCCCTAGTTCCTCTGTGTTGAAGTGTAGGCAAAAGTGGAGTGAGTAGGCCTGAACTCCTAGGTCCCCAACTCCCAGGTCTCCAGGTAATCTCGATGCACTTACAACCTCCACAATCTGCACATCTGCAGCTATAACCCAATCCTACTCCAATGTGGTTCACATTTAATACAGATCATTTACAGAAGATGCTAAGAGGACAAGTTCATCCTTGATTCATCCTTAATAAAATGAGACTTTTACTCCAAGATAAATAGGGCACAACACAAAAAATAAAATGGAAGTCATAAAACTGAGAGATCTTGATGAAGGATGCCTAGTCCCGCAATGGAAGCATCCAGTGAAAACATAGATAAAACATAAATCAAATGCTAAATTGAAAACACAACAAACTATGTGACACTGACCAAGACAATTGATGAACTTGATGCAAATCAAAAAACCAACAATCACATATATAAAATTGAGCAGACTCATCTCTTAGAGCACACAGCTTTTGTCACTAGGCTTAACATAATTGAACAAAACCAGAGAGACCTCAAAATAGAGATAAATGAATTGAAAGTTAGTCAAAACATAGAGGATCTCAATAACCAGCTGAAGAAAATATGACCAAATGCAAGAATGAATTGGAGAAAGCACCAACAAAATCAGAACTCAAATTGAAGTTCTACCCCCAAAAAAGAGATGGACATGATTGAAAAAAGCATTATAGAAAACAAAAATCAAATAGAGCTTTTAGAAAGCTCTCTAGAACCACTCACTAATAGAGTCAGTAATATGGAGGACAGAACTTCTGAGCTGGAAGGCAAGACAGAAGAAACTGATTGAGAGTCAAATAACTTTGCTAACTTTGAAAACTCATGTGGAAAAAATATGAAGGAACTGTGGAATATCCTAAAATGACCAAAAGTCTTTATCATGGGTATACCAGAGAGGAAGAAATCCAGGCCAGAGGCATAGGGAACATATTCAACAAAATCATTGAAAAAAAAAATTTCCTAATCTCATAAAAGAGAGGCTAATCCAGTTAAAAGAAGGTCACAGAACACAAAACAAACTGAAAAGAAAGAAGAAATTGTCCAGGCCCATCATAGTCAAACCTCTTAAGAATGAAAACAAAGAGAGTGCAGCAAGAGAGAAACAATTCACTACATACAAAGGCAATCCCATCAGAATTACCTCAGGTTTCTCAATGTAAACCCCTGACGACAGAAGAACCTGGAGTGGAATACTTCAAAGTCTAAAAAACTATGAGTTCCAACCCAAACTACTGTACCCTGAAAACATATCTTTCATAATAGATGGTAAAAGGAAAACTTTCCATAAAAAAAGTCAGCTCTATGATTATATTAACACAAAGCCAAACCTACACAGAATATTTAAGGGAACACTCCTCACAGAGGAATCAAAGAACTGATATCAAGAGGCCACAAGAAGAAGACCACAAGAACTAGAGCAGGTCCCCCACATTTTACAAAACCAAACCTTAACAAGAAAATAGAAATATACACCAACACAATCACAGTTGGGGACTTGGGGACTTCAATACTCCAATATTATCAATAGACAAATCATCCAAGCAGAAAATCAATAGGGAAAACAGTGCTAAACAACACCATAGATCCACTAGACCTAACAGATATCTACAGAACTTTCCACTCCAATTCCACAGAACCTTATCCCAAATAGAACATATATTAGGACATAAATTCAGAACAATTAATGTAACTTTCTACATCATATCAGATCACAATGTTTTATAGCTAGAAATTAAGAACAAGAGATACATCAGGAACTTCATCAGGTCCTGGAGACTGAAGAGCACATTTTTAAAGAATGAATGGGTTGTGAATGAGATAAAAAAAAATCAATTATAAAATTTCTGGAGTTTAATGATTATATAAACACAACTTACCATACTTATGGGACACAATGAAGGCATTCCTAAGGGAAAAATTTAGAGTACTGCATTCCTTCATTAAGAGACAGAGAGGGCTGAAGGAATTGCTTAATGGTTACAACTTTTGCCTTCAAAGCCAAGGGACACGGGTTTAATTCCCCAAGACCCATGTTAGCCAGATACACAAAGGGGGCACATGCATCTGAAGTTTGTTGGCTGTGGCTGAGGCCCTGGCATGCCCATTCTCTCTTTTTCCCTTTATGTCTCTCTCTCTCCCTCTTTCTCTGTCCAATAAATAAATAAATAAAAATAAAATATTGAAAAAAGAGACAGAGAGATTCCAAATTAATAGCCTAGCAATCCACCTAAAGGCATTGGAAAAAGAATGAGACTCCAATCATAAGAGCTCCAGGTGGAAAGAAATAATCAATATCAGAACAAAAATTAATGAATTGAAAACTAAGAAACAATTAAGTAAATTGATGAAACAAAGAGCTAATTATTTTGAACATATAAACAAGATTGATAAACTCTTGGTCAATTTGCTAAAATAAAGAAAGAGTAGTCTCAAATTAAAAAAATCAGAATGGAAAGGGAGAGGTCACACCAGATACCAATGAAATTGGAAGAATCATCAGGACATACTTCCAAAATCTCTACTCCAGAAAAATTGGATAATATGGAAGAAATGGATGAATTCCTAGGCACATACCACCTACCAAAACTAAACACATAGCATGTCCTAAACAGTCTCCTATCACATCCATGGAGGTTGGAAATGTAATCAAAAACCTCCCCAAAATGAAAAGTTTGGGACTGGATCGCTTCTCAGCTAAATTCTATCAAACCTTCATTGAAGAACTGAAACCATTTTTTTTTTTTTCCCTCAAACTGCTGCACAGAATTGGAGAATAGAGAATGCTTCCCACTACTTTTTTTTTTTTTTTTTTTTTTTTTGGTTTTTCAAGGTAGAGTCTCACTCTAGCTCTGGCTAATCTAGAATTAACTCTGTATTCTCGGGGTGGCTTTGAACTCATGGCAATCCTCCTACCTCTGCCTCCCAAGTGCTGGGATTAAAGGCATGTGCCACAACACCCAGCTTGCTTCCCACTACTTTTATGAAGCTAGCATCACCCTAATACCAAAATGAGACAGAAATACAAGGAAAGAAAACTATAGGCCTATATACCTGATGTACTTAGATGGAAAGATCCTGAACAAAATCCTAACAAGGGCTGGAGAGATGGCTTAGTGGTACAGGCACTTGTCTGAGAAGCCTAAGGACCGATTTTGGACTCTCCAGATTCCAAATAAGCCAGACATACAAAGATAAGGCAAGTGCAAGGTCACTCTGGGGTTCAATTGCACTGGCTGAGGTCCTGGCTTGCTAATTTTCAGTCTTCCTATCTCTCTCTTTCTAAAATATAAAACTAAATAAATAAAACTTTTAAATAATCTCACCAACTGAATTCAACAACATATCAAAAGGATTATCCACCTTGATCAAGCAGGATTTATACCAGGGATGTAGGAATGGTTCAGAATACAATAAATTGTAAATGGAATACAACATGTAAATAAACTTAGTCACAAGAACCACATGATGATTTTAATAGATGCAGAGAAGGTCTTTGACAAAATACATCACTTCAAAATCAAAACACTAGAGAGAATAGACATGAACAGTTTATATTTCAACACAATAAAGGCTATATGTAAAGCATCTAAAGCCCAAATAATGCTTAATGGGGAAAGACTGTAAGAGTTCCTATTGAAATTGGGAATAAGACAGGGGTGCTCATTCTCACCACTGCTCTTCAACATATACTACAAGTCCTAGCTCAAGCAGTTAGACAGAAGAAATAAAAGGGATACAAAATGTAAAGGAAGAAGTAAAATTAGCCCTATTCATGGATGACATGATCCTATACATAATTGACCCAAAAGTCTCCATCTTAAAACTTTTCAAGGTGACAAATTCCCTCAGCAACGTGGCAGGATACCAAAACAATGCACAGAAATCAGTAGGCTTTCTATGTGCAAAGGAGAAATATACAGAAAAAAGTAATTAGTAAGGCTGTCCCATTTGTAGTAGCTACAAAAAATATCAAATACCTTTGAATAACACTAACCAAAGTTGTGAAAGACCTATATAATGAAAGATAGAAATACTCAAGAAAGAAACTGAGGGATTTGAGAAAATGGAATGGCCTCCCGTGCTCCCAGACAGGCAAAATTAATATTGTGAAAATGGGAATTCTACCAAAAGCAATATATAGATTTAGTAGAGTACCAATAAAAATTCCAACATCATTCTTCATAGAGCTAGAAAAACATGATCTCTAAATTCATATGGAATGGCAGCAAAATATCAAAACATATCTTCAGCATATAAAACACCTTACCTAATCTAAAACTATACCATAAGCCCATAGAAAAGCAGCATGGTACCAGCACAAAAACAGACATGTAGACTAATGGAACAGAACTGTATACCCAGCCCTTAGGTGAAGTAACTACAGCTACTTGATCTTTGAGAAAGGTGCCAATAATGTAAATTGGAGAAAAGACAGCATCTTCAACAAATGGTGCTGGACAAACTGGATAACCACATGTAGAAAAATTAAACTAGACCCTCTCATCTCTCAATATACACAAAAAACAACTCCAACTGAAGTAAAGAACTCAATATAAGACCTAAACATCTTCTGCTACTAGAAAAAAAAAATGGAAGGAACTCTCCACACTATAAGAGTGGGGAAGGACTTCCTGAAAACTGCCGCAGTAGCCCAGGAAATTAAACAATCTCTCCACCAATGGGATCTTATGAAACTAAAAATCTTTGGCATAGACAAACATACCATAAGCAGACCCTAGATTACCCACAAAATTGTAGAAATTTTTCATCAGGTATACCACTGACAGTGGCCTAATATCTAGAATCTACAAATCACCCCAAAAAACTAAACAATAAAAATATCAAACAACCCACTCAAAAAATGTGGTAGAAAACTGAATTAGGACTTCTCAGAGGAAGAAATACAAGTGGCTAACACACACTTAAGAAAATGTTCAACATCCCTAAACATCAGAGAAATGCAAATTAAAACAACCATGAGATTCCACCTTACTCCAGTAAGGATGGCGATCATTAATAGGCCAGTAATCTCAAAAGGAGATATAAAGGGAAGAGAAAGGGAGGGAGAGGGGGTCATAATATGATGGTATTGTATATATGTAAGTAGAAGAACTTATGATTAATGAGGGTGAAAGGCCTATGTGAGGTCAAAGGAAGAGATTGAGTAAAGGAAAGGTGGAGGTAGGGTTAAGCAACATCTAAGAGGATATAAATAAGTCATATGGTAACCTACATTTTTTGACAATGGTACACACAGGAGCCATAGATTGTTACTAGGAAATTTTCAGTGCCAGGGATGGGATATTGTCCAGTGAGTTGTTGGCCAGGGAGGTCCCTGATGCCCTGAAAACATTACAGGCCATTGCCAAGGCTCTTGGTTTCCAATGGTAAGACCCTATTGCTGAAGACTTCACATACTTGGGCTGCAAGGTCACTGAGAAACCCTGCTGAGGCTGAGCTGAAATTCTCCTCCATGTAGACCAGCTGACAGAAAGATGGAAAAAGCCACACTGCATGCAGTTCAATGTGAGAGAGAGAAATCACCAGTGAAGATACCCAAAAGTAAACACTACAAGACTTATAGTTGGGCAGCCAGGCCAAATGAGCCAATGGGTGCAATAGTGGCACATCTGTTATGGGGGAAACCAACTGCCTTCTAATTTGACTGGAGGCCTGCACCATGGGAGGGAATACATCCCTGATACTGAAAAACTACAACAGGGGTGGTCATGAACCCTGTGGGTGTAATGTCTGCTACTGTCTGGCTAAATGTATATACTATGCTCATCAAACTGCCCAGTAAGCACTTTTCTTAATGTTCATACCCATATATTAATACCACTATCACTTTTGGTTAGAAAACCTTCTCTTTTCAGATGGCAGCAACCTTGAGATGACTCAGAAGGCATCATGGTGCTGAGAAGTGACAGAGGAATGCTCAGTACTGAAATATATCTATCACAGCTTCCATGGATCAGGGTCTATTGTGGAAGACGTAGCAGAAAGAATATAAGAGCCAAAGGAAGGGTAGGACTCCTCACAGTGTGTTCCTCCAGATACAAAATGGCCTGGATATCCATGACCTCACAATGCCTGACTGTTGCAGTCAGGTTCACATTGCTGATAGAAATCACCCAACCAAGAGCAGCTTCTGGGAAAAAGAGGTTTATTTTGGCTTACAGGCTCAAGGGGAAGCTCCACGATGGCAGGAGAAAACGATGGCATGAGCAGAGGCTGGACATCACCCCATAGCCAACATAAGATGGACAATAGCAACAGGAGAGTGTGCCAAACACTTGCAAAGGAAAACTGGCTATAACACCCATAAGACTACCCCCAACAATACACTACCTCCAGGAAGCATTAATTCCCAAATCTCCATCAGCTAGGACTACATTGAGCTGTTGATTGGAGAGACCTATGAGATCCCCAAAGCAAGACAGGCTTCTTGCAAAGCACTTGATTACCTGCCTGATGTAAAAGGTAAGACCCTGTGGCTGAAGGCACCATATGCTGCCAACAAAGAACATGGAGAGACTTGGGTGGAATCCAGAAGAAAGCAAGTCCCCAGGCAGCTAGTCCATCCAGTGCTTGAAAGTTCTACATTATCTACTGAATGAAAGTGGCCAAAAATGGTGTGAGCAAGCAGGGGGTATAAGCTACTGAGTAACAGCCAGATTGACAAGAAGTACACACCAGTGCAATGGTGGCACATAGCCTTGGTGGGTAACCAATGACTTTCTGTTTGGTTAAGAGATCTGCTCAGTTAGAAAGAACCCAATATCTGGAACAAGGTTTGAATCCAATGCAGACAAAGATTATTCTCTCAAATGTCAAGCTCCCACTAGTGTTTGACTAAAAGAGGCTACACCCATCAAAATATCCCTAAATTAATAATGCTCATCCAACTCAACCTTTCCTGACTTCACTCTCCATTGGATATTCTGTTTTTCTTTTTCATAAGGTAGTGAGACCCAAAGATATAAACCACCCCTTCCATCTCAGCCAAGGCCCAGCTGATACCACAGAGGAATGGTGGAGATGGGCAAGATTGCTGCTTCCACAGTGAGCCTAAAAATGTGCTAGAGTGAAGGAGACAGATGCTGATACTCAACACATACAAAACAGAGATCCAAAGGCTCCTGAGAGCTCATCACTGAAGTAGACATAAAACATACCCACCCATGGCTCAGGGAATTTTGTGGAAGAGGGGATGGAAAGATTGTAAGCACCAGAGGTTGGTACATCATGACCACAGTGATTGCCTCCTCCCAATAACTGACAGCTGCTACCACATCACATAACCCACAGCCGCATACCATCAACCCCACTGAGAAAGGCTCCCTACAGAATGGGGGTAGGCGAGGAGGGGAAAGATGGTGCAAGATGAATCCATACAAAGTAAGTTCTTAGTAAAAAAAGTTAAAGATCAGGTAATTTCTCTCTCTCTCTCTCTTCTCTCTAACTCTTTTATACTAGTTATCTTTTTCTTCCCTTTCTTAGTGGGCACTGACCTGTAACTCCCAGAACCAGCATGGGGTTATCATCCAGAATGAGCTTTTGATCAGAAAGACCTACAAGGTTTCCTAAAAGAAAGACAGATTTCTGTCATAGTACTTGATAACCCACCAAAGGTTAGTGGTAAGACCCTACTGCTAAAGACACCTTATGTGGTCGACATGTAAAATGGAATGGCATGGCTGGAAGTTGGAAGAGAGTCAGTCCCCAGACAGTAAGCGCATCTAGTGCCAGAAGGTGCTACATGGGTGACTGGGGAAAAATGAACAATATCTGTGCAAACAACTCATGGTCTAACATACATAGCAGCAAATAACCTGTAGTGATGTTCACACAGGTGCAATAGTGGTGCACAGCCGTGGTGGGAAACCAACTGCTCTTGATTTGGCTAACTGATCCCCTCAGTGGAATGGGACCTGTAGATGGAGATGGGAATCAAGTCAGAACCATATCCAAACATGAGCCCACTCTCCATTATCAAGCTACCAACAATCATGGGCTACAAGAGGGCCTACACCTATTAAATTCTCTATAAAAAAAAATAAGGGTTATCCCATTTGTCTGGTGATAACTTTACTCTCTGTTGGAGAATCTGCTTCTCTTTTTCAGATAGACACAAATCCTAAGGAGAGAACCACCCTATCATACCTCAGAAGGGCCCCAGCTGAAACTAAGAATAAATGGCGAAACAAGCAAGGGGGCTGTTTCTTAGTGAACAGGGTACCAGCACAAGGGTGAAGGAGATCAACACAGAAAACAATCAACTCCTACCAAATCAGATATCCAGAGACCCAGAGGTCCCCCACAGCCCATCACTGAAGCAGACCAAAAATGAACCCAACATGGATCAGGGAAATTTTGCAGAAGAGGGGGTGGTAAGAATGTCAGAGCCACACATTTGGTCATGATACGCAGAGACATTTCTCCTACCTATAACTGTGGGCTAACTCCACAATGCATGACCCATATACCTAAACAAGGAGGGGCCAGGGGGAGGTGGTAGGACATGGATGAGCCTAACAATGGTACCAATTTGACTGTATTCACTGAGTACAAAACTAATTAATAAAAGTTTTAAAAAAAATCAGGTCATTGGATGGACCCTAATTCATCTAACTGTTTTTTTTAGTAAGTAGAGGACATTAGGACACAGATCATGTACTGAAATAAGGGGATAATCATCTTCAACCCTGCCTACCTTGATATTAGACTTCTAGTTTCCAGAATAGTAAATAAAATCATATTTGCAGTTTAAACAACCTATCTTATAGTATTTTGTCATAACCATCCTGGTAAACCATGATCTCTAGTTTTTCCTTACCTAAGGAGCCCTCCAGCAAGTTTTATCTGTTGAATGCTTTCCCAGATCTGAAGAAACGTTGTATTTTGTTTTATAGTGAAAACAAGATATTTGTTTGGGATCAAGGACATGCCTACTGTTTCAAGGAAACTGAGAAGCCTAGCAAAAGTCAGGACTGGGGCTTTAAAGAGCTTCTTCAAACCCTGCTAATCACAAACTACTGCAAACAACATCAGATCATGCAGAAATATCAGCTCAGATCTGAAATCCTATGCTAACAATAGATGTAAAAATTTACAAGATATAGCTTGACTTTGAGAGAAAGTGATAGTAGCATTAGGACAAGATAGTACAGAAAAAGGCCCAGCACAAGCTACCTCCTGAGCCCTACCCCATGCAATCCTGGGGTGAGTGATGTACCTTGACTATAAGGTCTCACAGTGAATGTCTTGGCCTGGTTCTCACACGACACTTAGGTTATTAACTTACTATACTGGAACGTTCCTTCCACCCAACAGGATGTCAAATAATGGCAGGCTACAATTGTGAATCAATTTTGAATTGAATTAATTTTGATTCAATATTGCATAGTTCTTAAGTCCTTAATGTTTGTAGTACAAAAATGATTCATGGAGAGAAGCAATGATAGGCCAAGGGCAGTTACACATTACTAGAGAGGAACAGTTTCACATTTTAAGAACTATTTTGGATCTAGAAGCTTCTTTGGAAGCAATAAAGTTGTACTATGTACACCAGTCTCTAAGAGATATTATTCAGAACATTCTTATTAGTAAGAAAACTTGAGCTCATTGAAAATCCAAAATGTATAAAAGTGGACTAAAGTTCTCCACTTCTGCAAAGAATGATAGGTAACAAACATGTTTTAAATATGTGACTCAGAAATATTTTCTAGGGTATTCTACATGTTTTTTTTTTTTCTTTTTATAAGAAATGGCCTTGCCAAGCGTGGTGGCACATGCCTTTAATCCCAGCACTCGGGAGGCAGAGGTAGGAGGATTGCCATGAGTTTGAGGCTACCCTGAGACTCCATAGTGAATTCCAGGTCAGCCTGGGCCAGAGTGAGACCCTACTTTGAAAAAACCAAAAAAAAAAAAAAAAAAAAAAGGCCTCTAATCACTAATTTGAAGAGTACAGATGAGAATATATGAGAAAATGTGATGATGGATGATGAAAGTGACCTTATGAGAAAGAGACCTACAGAATATAGCACATAATATTTAGCATAGGAGGCCAGCAAGGTGGAATAGCCCAGTTGAAGAAATCTGATTGATACCTTCAATAACAATCAAGGAACATAAAACTAAACTAAACTTAAAAACCTAAAAAACTAAAATATCCTAAATTCTCCCCAATAATCTGATCTCCTTGGTCAGGACTTGATTAATAACTTAAAGTTTCTCTACTTTCTGTGATATAAATTAAAATACCCTTTTCTTGTGTCTCAGAGAATATTGCTTAGACAGGGTAGATATATGCTTTTATCTTTTTCTTAATTGAAATTAATTATATTTTTAAAATTAAATTTTATTATTCTTTCTAGGTAGCATCACTAAGCTGACCTGGAATTCGCTATGTAGTCTCAGGCTGGTCTCAAACACACTGCAATCTTCCTACCTCTGTCTCCGGAGTTGTGGGATTAAAGGCATGTGCCACCATGTCTGGCTTATTATTATTTTTTTAAAGCGTATATTCTTATATCCCCTTGCTCCTACTCCCATTCTACTGAGGGCCTTCCTCAGTAGGATTGTTGTTATTCACTGTGGTTTATGGAAGACCTCAGTCAAGTCTCTGGGGAGGGAGGGCATGCCTCAAGCTAATTCTACCCACCCTGTAGCTCTTACAGACTTTCTGCCCTTCTTTCACAATGTCTAGAGCCTTGGTGGGCATGTTAGAAATCTGCTTCAGGGGCTTGGGGAGATGGACTAATGGTTAAGGCCCTTGCCTGCAAATCCTAAGGATTCAGGTTCAATTCTGCAGTACCCATGTAAGCCAGATGCACAAGGTGGCACATGCATATGGAATTCATTTGCAGTGGCTAGAGATCCTGGTATTCCCATTCTCTATTTGTCTCTTTCTTCCTCTCTCACAAATTAATAAATAAATAAATGAAAAAAAGAAATATGATTTAGTGTTGAATTCTCTTTAGCCTCTAAATTTCTGTCTTGATGAGATTTGAGTGACCACAGTGTCTCTTGCCATCTCCCTGGACCTGTTTCAGACTAGGTGTGACTGCAGTACTCATGTCGGAGTTTCCTCCATAATGACTCCTGGGCCCTGTCAGACATGGTAAATAGGTGACCTGTCTTATGGTAAACTATCTTTTCTTGATGTATTGATGTATCCTGGACATCCCCAGTACTCTCTTCCAGATGGCAGATAAAACATATTCTCCACCCCAAAATGAGAACAAGTTGAATTCCAGGTATAACAGTTATTTGAGAGAATTTTTGATGTATGTGCCCACCCTTCTTCTTCTTCTTAGCCAAAGGACTTCTTTCTAGTGTCTATGAGTTTCCTGTCCATGGGATTCTGACTTGGTTCCCAGTACCAGGTATGATTTCTACCACACCAAGTGGGTCTCATGTCCAGTCTGAGAAGCTGGTTACTCACATAGGCTGTGAGCCACTGTGGTGGTTTGATTCAGGTGTCCCCCATAAACTTAGGTATTCTGGATGCTAGGCTCCCAGCTGATGGGGACTTAGGAATTAAGTGTCCTGGAGGAAGTGTATTACTGGGGTTGAGCTTATGGGTTTTATATCCAGTTTCCCCATGCCAGTGTTTGGCACACTCTCCTGATGCTATGGTCCACCTTATGTTGGCCAGGGAGTGATGTCCACCCTTTGCTCATGTCATCATTTCCCCTGCCATCATGGAGCTTCCCCCTCAAGCCTGTAAGCCAAAATATACCTCTTTTTTTCCGCATAAGCTGTTCTTTGTTGGGTGATTTCTACCAGAAATGTGAACCTGACTGCAATAGCCACTATTGCACAAGTGTGTACTTCTAGTCCAACTGGTTGGTTTTATAAGTTGCATTATCTTCTGCATATTCATGCTGTTGATAATCATTATCTATAAGCAGCTCCCATAGCACTTTCCATAGCTATCCAGAAGGGAACTTATTTCCCTCCCAGTTCCAGTGTTGTCTCTCAGTGTTCTGTGAGTAGAAGAAGTGGTGTCTTCAGCAATAGGTCTTACATTTCATCTGCTGTTAGGTAACCAAATGCTTTGGCAATGACCAATGACCTTCATTATACTGGGGACATCAGGGATCTCCTTAACCAACTAATATGGGTACTAACCCAAGTATGGCCATGGGATTTATACAAGCTAAAGCCCATGGTTTTAAGTTTAAGCTTCCAACACCTTATTGAGGTTTATATCTTGTACAGTGCTGTCTTTGAGGAAGGGTTCTATGGTACTGATTCATGTTGTCATTAGTTTTGTGTAATCCTGTCCCTTCTTTCCCCTACCCCTTGAAGAAGACCTCTCTACCCCCTCTATCCTACGTTTCTTTCTTTCTTTCTTTCTTTCTTTCTTTCTTTCTTTCTTTCTTTCTTTCTTTCTTTTTCATTTCTTTTTTTCTATTCTTTGTTTCTATCCCTTGACTTCCTTCTTGGGTAGCCCCTCCTTCCCTTCCTCCCTATTTCTTTCTTTTATTTTCCTAGCTTTGTTCTAATTCTATATCAGTACTCCTGATGCTTACTATGTTCACCATTAACTCAAGATGTTCCATGTTAGGAAGCACATATGAGACAGAACATTTAGCATTTGTCTTTCTGAACCTGTATGACCTCATATAGTGTAATTTTTCTAAATCCACCGATTTTCCTATAAATTTCATCATTTAATTTTTACTTATTGCTGAATAGAATTCCATTGTGTATATGTGTGACATCTTCATTAACAATTCATCTATTGATAGATATGTGGGCTATTTCCAGTTCATAGCTATTGTGAATAGAGCATGATGAATATGATTGAGCAAGTGTATCTGTAGTAAATAATAGTGTTTGGGATATATACCCAAACAGGCATAGCTGAATCTAATGGTAGTTTCATTTTCAGCTTTTTGTGGAATCTGTGTACTGCTTTACAGAGTGGCTGTACAACTTTGCACTCCTACCAGAAATGGATGATCATTTCTCATTCCCCACACTCCCACAAGCATTTGCTGTCATATTTTTTCATGATTGCATTCTTATTGGAGTAAGATAGGATGCCAATGTCATTTTAACTTGCATTTACTTGGTGGCTAAAAGTGTTGGACATCTCTTTAGGTGTTACTTATCATTTGCATTTCTCTCTTTGAGAATTCTCTGTTCAATTCCCTGCCCCATTTTTTTTTTTTCAGTGGGTTGTTTGACTTTTTATTTGGGCTTTTGAGTTATTTGCAGATTCAAGATATTAAACCTTTGTTAGTTGTATGGCTGGTGAAGATTCTTTGTGTATTGACTCTGTTGATGGTTTGCTTATCTGTACAATAGCTTTTCGGTTTCATGAGATCTAATGGTTGAGAGCTTGTCTTTTTTGGGCTACTGAAGTCTTATTCAGAAAGATTTCCCATATGTTTATATCTTTTTAAATTTTTTTATTAATTAGTTTTGTATTCAGCAAATACAGTCAGTTTGGTACCATTATTAGGCTCATCCATGACTTACCCCCTCCCCTTGACCCCTCCTTGTTGAGGTATATGGGCCATGCATTTTGGAGTTAGCCCACAGTTATGGATAAGATAAATGTCTCTGCATATCATGACCCAACATGTGGCTCTGACTTTCTTTCCACCCCCTCTTCTGCAAAATTTCCCTGAGCTGATATGTGAGGGTGCAAGAGTATATGTTTATATCTTGGAATGTTCTCCCTATGTATTCTAATCATTTCAGAATTCATGGCTTATACTGAGTTCCTTAAGTTATTTGGAGTTGATTTTTGTGCAAGGTTAGAGAAGAGGATTCATATTCATCCTCTACATGTGATTATGCTGTTTCTTCAGTACCAGTTGATGCTGTATTTTCTCCAATTAGAATTTTTAAAAATATTTTTTGTTTATTTTTATTTATTTATTTGAGAGTGACAGACAGAAAGAGAAAGGGAGAGAGAGAGAGAGAGAGAGAGAGAGAGAGAGAGAGAGAGAGAGACAGAGAGACAGAGAGGGAGAGAGGGAGAGAATGGGCACATCAGGGCCTCGAGCCACTGCAAATGAACTCCAGATGCATGTGCCACCTTGAGCATCTTGCTTATGTGGGTAATTACTTGGGAATTGAGCCTTGAACTGGGGTCTGGGGGCTTCACGGGCAAGCACTTAACTGCTAAGCCATCTCTCCAGCCCCACAAGAAGCATTTTTGATTCCTTTGTCAAAGATTAGGTAGCTGTCGTTACTAGAACTTATGCCTGGATCTTCTATCATATTCTCTTTCATTGATCTATGTGTTAGCATTTATTACAGTACCATGCTGTTTTGTTACTATACCTTTAGAGTCCACATTGAAATCAGGTATGATTATACCACCAGAGGTCAGAGGTATTTCTTTTGCTGAGGACATTTTTTTTTGCCATCTGAAGCTTTTTATGCTTCAAAATAAATTGTATTTAAAAATGCACAAAATCCCCTCTGCCACTCTCCTTTGTCCTCCTCCTCAATATCCCTGTACTGAATAGCCTCTTCTTTCCTCACTCCTCCCTCTTCTATTTTAATGTCTGTTTTTCTATCTTCCATTATCCATGAAAATATTTATGTAGGTATTGTGCAAGTAAGTACAGATGCTCTGAGGTTATGAGTATAACCACCACTTTGTGTCTGGAAGGGAGAGTTCAATAGCTCCCCTTCTCATCCTTTGGCTGCTATATTCTTTCTACCACCTTTTTTGCTGTAGTCCCTGTGGCATTAGAAGGTATCTTATTTAATGCTGAACTCTTGTCTGTGACTTTTCCTTTTTAGATCTTTGACTACTTTTGAGTTTCCCTAGCAGACATTATCATCAGAAAAGAGAAACATCTCTAACCAAAAATAAGAATAGTACTAAAATAATGGCACATAAACATTTAGAATACCACTTACTGGTCATTATATATTCACGTGGCTAAGAAACAGTAGTAGCTTCCCTTGTGGGGCTTATTATTATCTTCCAAGTCATAGAGTTTTGATGATGTTTTTAGTATCAGGCATAAATTACCTCCTGTGGAGCTGGCCTCAAATACAATCTGAGAGCTATTGATTACCACCATAACAGACAAACTATTATTACATTCGTGGGCACAACTTACCTAGCTGTCTAGTTGTGTAGCTTACAAGGTCCACTGATAGTTAAGACTCCCCGTGACTTTTCTGCCCCAGTAGGCTACATAGCACTTTCCAGCACTATGATCACTGGTCAAAAGAGAAGAGTCTTCCAACTTTTTTGTCTTGAGTTTTGTTTCCTACCACTGAAGCTTGTGGGGTCTTCAGCAATAGGGTCTTACCACCTAGTGCTGGCAGGCAACATGAGCCTTGTTAAGTTTCCCTAATTGTGATTATTACTTCCAATTCTCTGAATGTTGCATGAAACATTTCCTCTGGGGAAATGAAAACACATTTATTCACCCCATTTAGGACACAGATGACAGACCAAAGCATGATTGCATGAAAACAACTTTTGATGAACCAATGGGCTTAATTTGAGTTATTTACAGAGGAGGGTGAGAAGTTACTTACAGGAGCATGAAAGACTCAAAGCTACACCATCAAAAAACCACCCTTGCTGGGTGTGGTAGTTCATGCCTTTAATCCCAGCACTGGGGAGGCAGAGGTAGGAGGATCACTGTGAGTTCAAGGCCACCCTGAGACTACATAGAGAATTCCAGGTCAGCATGAGCTAAAGTGAGATCCTACCTCAAAAAAACAAAAACAAACAAGAAAATAAACCACCCTAACATAGGTGACCACTCTCTGAAGCAGCATCTCTGGAACACACTGCACATTTGCAGGCAGCTGGCCTGGTCAGAGTTTCTCCTCAAGCACTTGTTAACCTTTATATAACCTGAGGGAAGGGCTTTGAAACCTTCTAAGATTAGGAAATTGCTAGGCAGCCTGGCCAAACTCTGCTTCTCAACAGTTGTTTACTGCTTCTGTTTGGGGAATGTTCAAGTGACCTTCTAATTTCAGTTCTGCCAGACTTATTGACTTCCTGATCCCCTTATCCCTCCTGGAAAAAACATATTTCAATTCAGAAAATTTTCTATACAACAGGACTAATTGATATAAGCCAGACATGTACCTGATCCCACCACATAGGATGTTCTCCTTCTACCCCTGGGCATCTGTCAACAGCCCATAGTCAGAGCATCTGAAGCCCTCCCTGTGTATATGAAGCCTTTCTACTCTGCTTGCCTTTGGATTTCTGTCACAATGCATGGAGCAGTGGACTACTCCCTTCTGTCACATGCTTTGAAAAAACATCCTTTGCTTCTCATTTAAATACTCTTCATTATTTCCCTCATGTTCCTACACCTTAACAGTGACTGCTATGTAGCCAGTGTTTTAATTATGAAAATGTTTGTGCTTATCTTTTGCCATATTTTGCTTTCTTCATATAAAATGTTGCACATCCTAATCAGTTTTTCATCTTTTCCCCATTTTTGAGAAGATCAGCAATAATTTTTATATCTTTTTGACTTCACTGGGGCCTACAGAGACAGGAAGTATGGAAAGTTTATAGCAATTTCTTTCACAGTCTCTGGAAAATTCCAGCACATAGGTTCAAATGGCTGTATCTGCCCTTGGGCTATATTGTATCAGATAATAATTTACTTCCCCTTCTTGTTAGAGAGAGGTACATAATATTCTTTACTCTGCAATGAGAATCATTCTAAAATTAAACTAGTATAGTTTTGCTTGTAAGTAACAGAATAAATTACAATCTGATAACATTTCCCCTTGAAATGTTTGTGATGCCAAATACTATCTTTAGTTTTGTCTCAGCCCAGATAAATGCAGAGAATAAGAAACTTTTACATTGAAATGTTGAAGTACCATTTTAAAAGACAATGATTAACATTACTTTATTTATAAATTTTCTTCACTATATAAAAGTTCCTTGGAACTTTGAGAGGCAATTATGTTTTTGTAAAACTTTCTTAAAAATCCCACTGGTAGCTGGGTGTGGTGGCACAAACCTTTAATCTCAGTACTTGGGAGACAGAGGTAGGAGGACCACCATGAGTTCGAGGCCACCCTGAGACTACATAATGAATTGCAGGTCAGCTTGGACTAGAGTGAGACCCTACCTGTAAAACAAGCAAAAAAAAAAAAAAAAAAAAAAAAAAAAAAGAAAAGAAAAAAAAAACACTGGGACAGGAACCCAATAGATAGCTTATTTATTCTTTGAGAATTAAAATCTGTAAATTTTTTTCTTATTACATTTTTTTCTGGATGATATTTTGAAAAGAAACTTCTTTGAAAATATAGTACATTCTAAAGCATATATCCCCCAGGTTTACATATGGTAACCTCAGCTAACTCCTACTCAATTTTTTTTTTAAATGCAAAGCCAATTCCTTTGGACTGTATTCCTAGAACCGCCACTACAAGGTGTAATCACCCTTGTGTTATAGCTAGAGTAACATTATTATACAATGCCCTTGTACATCCCCACTCTGCTTTCCTCTTCCCTCGCCTCCCATCCTCTCCCCACACTTGCTCTTTGTAAAGGTCAATGAGTGAAGCATGTGAATTAAATGTTATACACCTGCCCCAGGCAGCTGTGTTTCATTTACAAAATTGAAGGAACAAAAAGCTAGGAAAATATTTATTTAACACTATCCCAAGAGGATGATTGTGGCTAAAGGGGCTTCACTTTATACTTCTTACAGCAAGTTTAATAACAAACCTACATCAGCGCCATAAAATCACATGCACATGAACCTCTGAGCCAACAGAGCTCTCTCAGGAAGCTCATCTATCTGAAGCAAGTTCAAAATCAAAGGATGCCCAGACTTGACCAGAACCCATATACTTTTGCAAAAGTTGGCTGATCCACAGTTTAAGAATGTTGTGAGCCCCTACCATGGGGGAATGATATTAGTTCAATGGAGCCTCAGGTTTATGATGCAGAACAGTATCTCTTAGACCACGGGGCCAAAGAGAACAATAATATATTCTTTTATTGATATTTTTAAATAAAAAGGTTGTACTCTTTTTTATTAGCTATGAACATACTCCGTATGTAAACAACAAATGTTAGTACCATCTTTACCCTCTTCCCTGCCCCCCCCCCCAAAGGGACCCTCCTCATTCGGGAATGTCAGTTATCACCATGGAGATTATGGGTGTTTCATTGTGGGAATAACCTTGTATGGGGTTATGGGGAAGAAGCAATGTCTGTGTGGCTCTCACAATCTTTCTGCCCCTCTTCCATGAAATTCTCTGAGCCATGTTGGGTTCATTTTAGGTCTACTTCAGTGATGGGCTTTTAGGAGCCACTGTATCTCTGATTTTGGTATGATTTGAGTGTTCTCAGTGTCTACCTCCTTCACCCTTGTGCTGATATCAGGTTCACTGAGAAAGTAGCCATCTTGCTTATTTCCCTAATTCCTCTATGGTTTCAGCTGGGTCCCTGATGAAGAGCCATGGGCCATTTTTCTCCTGAGATCTTGCTTCCATCTGAAAAAGAGAAGCAGATTCTCCAGTGGAGAGTGAAGTCAGAACAGGTTAAATGGGATAACCATTATTAGAGAGAACTTAATGGATGTAGGCCCTCTTACAGCCCAAGATTGGTGGGAGCTTGATATTGGAGAGAGAACTCGTTATCTGAATATGATCCCAACATTTGTTTTTTAAATTTTTCAAAATTTTTTTTGTTTATTTATTTATTTGAGAGTGACAGAGAGAAGGAGGCAGAGAGAAAGAGAGAGAGAGAGAGAATGGGTGCGCCAGAGCGTCCAGCCTCTGTAAGTGAACTCCAGATGCATGTGCCCCCTTGTGCATCTGGCTAATGTGGGTCCTGGGGAATTGAGCTTCGAACCGGGGTCCTTAGGCTTCACAGGCAAGCGCTTAACCACTAAGCCATCTCTCCAGCCCGATCCCGACATTTTTCCCAGTTACAGATATGGGTCCCTTTCCACTGAGTGGATCTGTTAGCCAATCCAAGAGCAGTTGGTTACCCACCATGGCTGTGTACCACTATTGCACTTGTGTGAGTATCACATTAGATTGTTTGCTTCTGACCAGCTTAGACCTTGAATTTCTCAGACAGATGTTTGCCACTTTCCTCCTAGTAGCTCATGTAGCACCATGTAGCACTAGACAGGTAACTGTCTGGGGACTGGGTTCTCTTCCAGACTCCAACCAGGTCTCTTCATGTTCTGTACCAAGCCTTACCATTAACCTCTGTTGGGTAATCAAGTGCTCTGATAGAAGTCTGTCTTCTTTTTAGGAATGTTGTAGGTCTCTCTGATCAACAGTTCATTGTGGGTGTTAACTGCATCCTGGTACTGGGAGTTACAGTCCAATGGAAGGGAAAAGAAAGAAAATATAAAAAATGAAAGAAAATCAGTAGCAGGGGAAAATTAATGTTAGGCTTCATCTCACCCTCTCCAGGGCCCTTTGATTCATGTGTTCCCTCTAAGGTCCTTATGAGGGTTAAAACTTACAGTCTGTCTTACAGGATATAGGATTTTATGGTACCAGTTCCATTTGGGGTCAGTTTTGTGTTTCCCTCCCCTTACCCTCCTGCCACTCCCTACCCTCCCTATTGTCTGGCCTGTGAGATGCCTGTTAGGTATGACAGCATCTTGGGCTGATCCAGGTTAGGAGCTAAAGATGAGTGAGACCATGCTATGGTTGTCTTTCTGTGACTGGGTGAGTTTGCTGAGTATGATCTGTGCCCAGTTTGACCATTTTTCTACAAATTTCATTGTGCCACTTTTTTTTTTTCTTTTTTTCTAACTGCTTAGTAGAATTCCATCATATAGGCATACCACATCTTGGTTATCCATCCGTCCAATGATGGGCATCTGGCTTGATCCCAGTACTTAAATATTATGAATCAAGCAGCTATAAACATGTTTGAGCAAATGTATCTGAACTAAGGGGTGGTACTTTTAAGGTAAATGTCCAGCAAGGGAATAACTGGGTCTGTTGGTAACGCTATAGTCAACCTTTTTAGGAGTTTCCATATTGCTTTCCATAGTGGTTGTACCAGCTAACATTCCCACCAACAGTGTGTGAGGGTTCCTATTTCTCCACATCCTCACTAGCATTTGTGTTCATTTGATTTTTTAAAAATTGTTTTGCCCATTTTTATTTATTTATTTGAGAGCAACAGACAGAAAGAGGCAGAGAGAGAGAGAGAGAGAGAGAGAATGGGTGTGCCAGGGCCTCCAGTCACTGCAAACGAACTCCAGAGGCATGCACCCCCTTGTGCATCTGGCTAACATGGATCCTGGGGAACAGAGCCTCGAATAGGGGTCCTTAGGCTCCACAGGCAAGCGCTTAACTGGTAAGCCATCTCTCCAGCCCTCGTTTCATTTTTTAATGTTTGCTATTCTTACTGGGATAAGATGGAATCTCATAGTTGTTTTAATTTGCATTTCCATAATGGTTAGGGATGTTGAACATATTCTTAAGTGTTTGTTTGCCATTTGTACTTCTTACTCTGAGAACTCTCTATTCAGTTCTCTACTCCAGTTTGTGAGAGGATTGTTTGTTTGTTTGTTTGTTTTTCTGTTTAGGTTTTTTTGAGTTCTTTGTAGATTCTAGAAATTAGGCCTGTCAGTTCTATAGCCAGCAAAAAGTTTCTCTCATTTTGTGGGTAGTCTATTGTCTCTACTAATGGTATGTTTGTCTGTTAAAGAACTTTTCAGCTTCATGAGATCCCAATGATTGAGTGATGTTTTTAAATCCCTGAGCTACTCAAGATTTGTTAAGGACATCTTTTTCTACTCCTATATCATAGCAAGTTCCTCCTATTTTTTCTTCCAGTAGTAGCAATTTCCAATGTTATATTGAGGTCTTGGATCCATTTGGACTTGATTTTTGTTTGAGTGAGTTGTTTTTAAATCCTGAGCTACTCAAGATTTGTAAGGACATCTTTTTCTACTCCTATATCATAGCAAGTTCCTCCTATTTTTTCTTCCAGTAGTAGCAATTTCCAATGTTATATTGAGGTCTTGGATCCATTTGGACTTGATTTTTGTGCATGGCGAGATGTGTGGGCCTAGTTGTACTTATTTGCATATGGTTATCCAATTTGTCCAGAACCATTTGTTGAAGATGCTATCTTTTCTCCAGTCTATATTATTAGAGTCTTTGTCAAAGTTCAAGTAGCTGTAGTTTCTTGACCTAAAATCCAGATCTTCAATTTTGTTCCATTGGTGTATGTTCCTATTTTTATTCCAGCATCATGCTGTTTTTGTTACTATGGATTTGTAATATAGCTTTAGATTGGGTATGGTGATGCCTCCAGAGGTGTTTCTTTTGCTGAAGATATGCTTGGATATCTGAGGCCTTCTGCCATTCCATATGAATTTTGAGATCATTTTTTCTACCTCTGTGAAGAAAAAAGGTTGGGATTTTTATTGGTATTGCATTAAATCAGTATATACCATTGTAAATTGGCATTTTCACAATGTTAATTCTGCCTAATGTGTGTGCCCCCTTGTGCATCTGGCTAACATGGATCCTGGGGAACAGAGCCTCGAATAGGGGTCCTTAGCTCCACAGGCAAGCGCTTAACTGGTAAGCCATCTCTCCAGCCCTCGTTTCATTTTTTAGTGTTTGCTATCCTTACTGGGTTAAGGTGGAATTTCTTGGTTGTTTTAGTTTGCATTTCCGTGATGATTAAGGATGATGAACATTTTCTTAAGTGTGTGTTTGCCATTTGTATCTCTTCCTCTGAGAACTCCCTGTCCAGTTCTTTGTCCCATTTTGTGAGTGGGTTTCTTGACTATTTATTGTTTAGGTTTTTGGGTTATTTTTAGATTCTATAAATTAGGCCTCTGTCAGTTGTAAAGCCAACAATAATTTCCTCCCATTCTTTGGGTAACCTATTGTTTCTATTTATTGTATATTTGTCTGTGGAGAAACTTATCAGCTTCATGAGATCCTAATGGTGGAGTGATTGTTGAAGTTTCTGAGCTACTGGAGTTTTGTTCAGGAAGTCTTTTCCCATTCCTATATCATGCAAAGCTCTCCTATTTTTTCTTCCACTAGTAGCCATGTTTCCAGTCTTATTCTGAGGACTGTGATCCATTTGGACTTGATTTATTTTATTTTATTTTATTTTATTTTTTTTGTGCATGGTGACATGTGTGGATCGAGTTTCATTTTCCTACATATAGTTATTCAGTTTGTCCAGCACCATTTGTTGAAGATGCTGTTTTTTTTTTCTTTTTCCAGCCTACGTTGCTAGGGCCTTTGTCAAATATCAAGCAGCTGTAGTTACTTCACCCAGAGTCTGGGTCTTTGATTCTGTTCCATTGGTCTATAGTCCTGTTTTTATGCCAGTACCATGTTGTTTTTTGTTACTATGGCTTTTTAATACAGTTTTAATTCAGGTATGGTGATGCCTCTGTAGGTGGTTCTTTTGCTGAAGATATGCTTGGATATCTGAGGCCTTCTGCCATTCCATATGAATTTTGAGATCATTTTTTCTACCTCTGTGAAGAAAAAAGGTTGGGATTTTTATTGGTATTGCATTAAATCAGTATATTACCATTGGTAAGATTGGCATTTTCACAATGTTAATTCTGCCTAATGTGTGTGCCCCCTTGTGCATCTGGCTAAAGTGGGTCCTGGGGAATCGAGCCTTGAACCGGGGTCCTTAGGCTTCACAGGCAAGCCTAACTGCTAAGCCATCTCTTCAGCCCATTCCAAGGCTGTTTTTTTTTTTTTTTTTTTTTTTGCTATTGAAAATGGGACAATGTTGTTTATTTCTTTCTCTGTATCTTTGTCTTTTGCATGTAGAAAGGCTACTGGGTTTTGTGCATTGATTTTGTATTCTGCTACTTTCCTGAATGAGTTAATCACATTTAAGAGTTTTGAGATGGGGTTTCTTGGGCCTCTTACTTACAGAATCATCTTGTCTGTGAATAGGGCTAACTTAACTGCTTCCTTTCCAATTTATATCCCGTTTATTTTTTTTCTCCTATCTTATTGCTTGAGCTAGGACTTCTAGTACTATGATGATGAGCAGAGGTGAGAGTAGACGCCTTGTCTTTTTCCTGATTTCAATGGATATTCCTTCAGTTTCTCCCCATTAAGTATTATTTGGGCTTCAGGAACTTTATATATAGCTTTTATCATTCTTTTTCTTTGTTTTGAATTCATAGTTTCTGCTCTTATCCTTGATTATTTCTTTCTGTCTGGAGCTTTTGGGGTTATATTCTTCTTGTTTTCCCAATGCATTTAGGTGGCTAGTTAGATTATTGATTTCAGATGTCTCTGTCTTTGTTATGAAGTCATTTAGTGCTATGAATTTTCTCCTAAGGACTACCTTCATCGTGTCTCATAAGTTTGACATGATGTGTTATAATTGTCATTCAATTCTAGAAAATTTGCAATTTCATTTTTTATTTCATCCACTACCCATTTATTGTTTAAGTGTATTGTTTATATATAGCTTTTATCATTCTTTTTCTTTGTTTTCAATTCATAGTTTCTGTTCTTATCCTTGAAGCTGATGGAGTTCCTGGCACATCTCTTGTTAATTTCTAGCTTTACAGCATTGCAGTTTAACATCATGTAGGAAATTATGTGGATTTCCTGAATATAATGGAGGCAGGCTTTATGGCCCAACACATGATCTATTTTAGAGAAGGTTCCATGGGCTTCTGAGAAGAATGTATGTTCTCTAGATTTGGGTTAGAATTTTCTATACTTTTCTGTTAGGTTACTTAATCTATGGTGTTGTTGAGCTCTCTTACTTCCCTGTTAATTTTCTGTTCAGATGTTCTATCTGTTGCTGATAGTGGAGTATTGAAGTCCCCAACTATGATGGTGATGATGGTGTTGGTGTTTATTTCTGTTTTGTTGTCAAGTAGGGTTTTTTGTTTTGTTTTGTGAATTGTGGTACACCCATGTTTGGTGCATAAAGATTGATGATTGTGATATCCTCTTGTTGGATCAGTCCCTTGTTGAGTAAAAAGTGGCCTTCTTTGTCTTTTTGATTACTTTTGGTTTGAAATCTATTTTATCCCATATTAGTACAGCAATACCTGCTTATTTCTTATTTCCATTTGCTTGGGATATCATTTTCCACCCTTTCACCCTGAGTAGGTGTCTGCCTTTAGTGGTGAGGTGGGTTTCTTGAAGACAGCAGATTGAGGGGTCTATTTCTCTGATTCACCCTGTTAATTTGTGTCTCTCGGTGGGTGAATTAAGGCTATGAATTAAAGTTAGGGTAATAACCGTGAGGTTTGATTTAATCCCTGCCATATTGTTGTGCTTTATGTGGTTTAGTATTTTCTCGGACATTGCAGTTTTTTGAGCCTTTTCTGGTTTTGATTATTGTGGTCTGCTTCTTGTAGGCTCTTGAGGTTGGTTATTTGATTCTTCTGGGTGGAGAATTACCTGAAGTATTCCCTGTAGGTTTGTCTTTGTGTTCATATAGTTGTAGAACTGACTTTTATCATAGAAAGTTTTTCTTTCACCATCTATTATGAAGGATACTTTTGCTTTTTACTATAGTTTGGGTTGGATACAATAGGTTCTGAGACTTTGCAGTGTTCCATTTCAGACCCTTCTGTCTTTCAGGGTTTCCATTGAGAAGTCTGAGGTAATTCTGATGGGGTTACCTTTGTATGCCATGTGTTGTTTCTCTCTTACTGCTTTTAGGACTTTCTCTTTGTTTTCATTATTTAGAGAATTTTTCCTTTGGTCCAGTCCGCTTGGAGTGCTGTTAGTTTCTTTTGTCTTGATGGAACTCTCTTTTGAGAGGGTGGAAAAGTTGTCTTTGATAATTTTGTTGCATAAGTTCTCCATGTCTTTGGTCTTATTTTTTTCCCCTTCTGGTATACCCATGATCCAAATGCTGGGATGTTTAAGGGCATAGTACAGTACCCTTATGTTCAGGGCACAAAAAGTTTTGAACTTGTTCAAGTTTTTGGACTCATTAACTGTTTCTTCTGTCTTGTCTTCCAGTTCTGAGGTTCTGTCCTCCACATGACTGACTCAGTTCCTGAGGTCTTTTAGTGAAGTTTGGACTTGTTCAACTTGTTCAAATTTTTCTACTGTCTTTTTCTGTATAGTATCCATTCCTCTGTTAAATTCCCTTTTCAGGTCACTTTTTAATTTTCTTAATACTTCTTGAAATTAATCCTTGCTTCTATTTATGTCTTCATTGAGCTTAGCCAGCTCATTTTCACAGCCCTCTTTTGTTGTTGTTGTTGTTGTTTTTTTCTTTTAGGTCCAACCTAGTTAGGACAGAATTCACACAATTTTTGGTCTTTTGTTGATTTTCTGCAAGTTATACCAATTACTTGGTGAGGGTCACATACTTTTGTCTTCATTTTGGAGTTCTGATGCTGTTGTCTCTTCTATGTTTTTAAACTTTTTAATTTTTTTTTTATTTTTTAAGTTTTATTTATTTTAGAGTGGGGGAGAGAGAGAGAGAGAGAGACAGAGAGAGAGAGAGAGAGAGAGAGAGAGAGAATGTCAGGGCCTCCAGCCATTGTAAATGAACCCCAGATGCATGTGCCACCTTGTGCATCTGGCTTATGTGGGTCCTCGGGAATCATACCAGGGTCCTTTGGCTTTGCAAACAAACACCTTAACCAATAAGCCATCCTTCTAGCCCTCTTCTATGTCTTGATTAGAGACTTTCATTGTGGGACTAGGCAACCTTGTTAGGGTTCCTTCCATTTGATGTTTCGTGTTGTTCCTTTTGAGTTTTGTGTTGTCTGCCCATCACAATGTGGGAATCTTATTTAATTCAGGAGGAAGCTGTAGTTTAACCTTAAAGTGTCTTCAGTAATTGCTCCCTTTTATGTTTCACTAGATTAGGCTTTTGATGGCAAGGGGCCCTGTCCACTCAGGTGGGAGGAGTCAGTGTGGCTCTGGTGGGGACCTGGAGACCCAGTAGTGGGCGCTTTGGTGGGTTATGTGGTGGGGTGATAGGATGGTGCCATCCAGCAGCACAGATGGGTGGGGAGGAGGGGATAGCATGGTATGGCATCAAGGTGTGGCACAGGAATGGGACACTGTGGTTTGGATGGTGTGGTCAGGCAGCATGGCAGGGTTGAGGGGGGGGGATGGGATGGCATGATCCAGTAGCAGAGGAAGGAAGGAAAGACTCCAGAGAGAGGAATAAATAAGAGCCAGTAAGCGTGGGGAAAAGTGAGAGGTGCCTGGCCTGTATCTGTAGGGCCTGCAAGTAGCACAGTAATGAACCTGGTTCACAGTACAGGTGGCTGGGTCAGCTGCTTGAGGAGCTTGGGGGACTGCTGGGCTACCTGAGAGTGTGGGAATCAGCAGATTCCTTACTTTGCTCCTTGTGACCTCCCACTGGAGGTCTACTAGGACATGCTGACCCTAAAAACCCACAGATCTTGTCTGTTACTACCCCAGGAAGTGAACCATGGTTAGGCAGATGCCATCTTGATCAGAAGTACAAAAAGGTTGTACTCTTATATGCCTTCTCCCCTGCCCAATTCTGCTGAGGGTCTTCCTCATTGGAAGGAGTATTCTCTAATCTGTCTGGTTTCAATTCTCTTCCAGGCAAAAACCAAACAACCACAATAACCAATCAGGAACTTAAACTCATCATCTCCAACCCTCCTTAATTTTGTGAACTCTCTGGTTTAATTTTCTGAGATATTGGTGACTTCTGTTGAGTAGCAATAAGTAATATAGAAAAGAGGGATATCTTTTTGGAAGCTCAGTGGGATCAAACCAGAATGAATTAGTGATAACTAAAGTGTTTGACCCCTGAGGAAGACAAACTAAGAGAAACTAAAAAAGGCTTGACATCAAAATTTATCTCTGATTTTGCATTTGAATTTTATTAATTCTTCCATTTTTATTGACATCACAGGAGAATGAATCCTGCCCAAATATACGGGTATAAAGTCATCCCATAGTCCAGTTATTTCTAATAAAAATAAGTTATGTAATGAATGAAAATTAACTATTAGTATACTCTCACCCTTGACCTATTTTGAACGTGATCGCTTATCATGTTTCCGGTGCCCAGCCCATCCAGGTCATCAAATATTTGTAAGCTTAAAATAGACCCATAACTCAATTTACTTAGATTATTTTGTGATAGAAATTATTGGTTAAACATTTTATTTCTATAGCATTTTCATATATCTGTATATATGTATATTTCATATATATATATATATATATATATATATATATAATCAGATCTACATTTATTTATACATGTGAGTGCTATAATGTACTGATTCCTGAGTGATATGGGGTCCTTTTTAACCCTCAAAAGATCTTGGAGTAGATGAAAGTAGTAGATTAGGCTCAGATGAATTATCCTTTACACAAGAGTTAAACGAGGTCACGTGGGGCAGAAAGAGACAGAATTAACACTTGGTGATGCACTGGTAAGTACTATTGAAAGGAATGCCTAAGATCTCTTGGAAGTATTTAAGAGTGAGAAGTTGAGTCTCTGGCAGGAACTAAAGTAGAAGTAGGTGTGAAGGCCCAAATGTGTGCTATGCCTTCTCTTGTAGAATATAATACTCTGGTCAATGATTTATTTCTTTATAATGTGTCTATCCCAACATATGCACTGCCCTAGGATTTTTACTAACTCAGGAAATTCAGGCATTTAAAATTTATTCGGTTTAAGTCATTGCTTTTTTGAATATTGAAAAACTATCCTAATAGCAATTCTGCATCATCCTCTGGAGTTCTGTCAGTGTGCTAGGAATACCCCAATTCCACACACTTACCCTCTTACCGTCTAAATTTGCAATGACTTTTTGTCAAGTATGTTTGAAATGAAATCTTGGGAATATTTCCCCACTTTGTGGTTGTTCATGTTGGCTGAGACTTATAGCTACTGGGGGAAATGGTCCACCTCATTTGGACCCTTTTCTTTTTGAAAAATGTGTTAAAGTTTACTATATATGGAAAGAGGGAGAGAAAGATAGAGAAAGAATTGGCATATCAGGGCCTCTAGCCGTTGCTAACAAATTCCAGATGCATGTGCCACGTTGTTCATCTAGCTTACTTGGGTCCTGGGATGTCAAACCTGGGTCCTTTGGCTTCACAGGCAAGCACCTTAACTGCTGAGCCATTTCTTCAGCCCTGGACCCTTTTTCTAACTTGAAAACAATTATTTAGGACAACAGAAAGAATGCTGACTCATGAAAGTAGGAGTTCTGAAGATTTCCTGCTCTTCAGATTGGTTTTCTGTATTCCCTACCTGTCAGATTAACAAATTTGATAGCCCACCAGGTACTATGGGACTATAACAAATGTCATAAAGAAAAGGTTATTAATTTTCATTGCCATTTGTTTTGTAGAAATGGCAATTAGGTGATGTGATGCAGGGTTGTTAGGAGTCCCTGTTTAGAGGCCCAACAGAGCCATGAGAATGAACGATGGGTTGCAGTTGAGACCCTAGGAATTTTGAGATGTCAGAATTACGTGATGCCTGTGAAGGAGAACTACCATGTCAGGATGGGATTTTCCTCAGGCCTCAGGAGGGGTGGAATTGGAACCTCAGAGAATTTGTTGTTGGCTACTGATGTCAGACTTAGGGCTACAGAATTTAACATTTGCCCTATTTATTTTAGATCTTGCATTGGTTCAATCTTTACTTACAATTACATAATTTGCAATGTGAAAGTCTATGGCATTATGTGTTCTTGGTTTTACAGGTTCACAATTAAGAGACCTTGGTGGATGGGGATGTTTGAAAAGTCTTGGAATTGATGAAAAAATAACTATGGTTTTTAACTATTTTTAAGCTATTAATAACTTTTAAAGTTGGACTGAATGAACTGTACTTTACATCATGTATGGTCATCAGTTCATGAAGGCCAGGCTGGAATGTGGTGATTGGTATCAGATGTGCCCCACAAACTGATGTATTTTGAATGCTTGATCCCCAGTAGATGGCAATTTAGGAAAAGGAGCCTTGCTGGAGGAGATGTGCTATTGGGAAGAGGGTTAGGGGTATTATAAGCTACTACCCTTTGCTAGAGCTTTTCTCATGCTCCTGCTGCTATTTTCTACCTGCCATATCAAGTAGGTGATGTCCAGTCTCTGCTTTACCATTTTCCCCCCGTCATCATGAAACTATCCCTCAAGACTACAAGCCAAAATAGAAGAATTTTGAACAAACTTTTCTCTTATCATCTGCTTTTGGTAGGGTCTTTATCCCAGCAATGAGAAGATAACTGCATTTTTATGTAAAAATAAATAAACATAGCCATCTTACTATACAAATTTGTTCATCTTTAGTAAATGGTAAAAAAAATAAGAATAAAAAATAATTGTTTTAAAAGAAATTTGTGATTTGTTTCCAACAAATATTTGGTATGTGTACCTATTTTTAATATCTACTTACCTAAGGTCATGTGAAAATGTCTCAGGTAAAAAGAGGTTGTAAGAGATGGGAACCACATGCTGTCTTCCATAATCCACGGAGTTATTGTGAGTTAATGGTGGCTGGAGGAGTGGGAAACATTTTTTCCAGTAATATAGACACTGAGAATATTTAAGAGCACCAGTAAATAATTCCTCATCTGTGCTCATGCAGACATCTCAAATTAAACTCAATGAGACAAACCCACAGTTGATAAAAATAAGACATTAAAACAGAAGAGGAAATAATAGGGAAGAGGAAGGGCTTCAGTGTAAGGACAACAGGGATGGCATGTTAAGAGAAGATGATAGGCATGATTTAAGACCAAAACATATTATGTAGATATATAAAATTGTCAAAAATAAGATAAATAGAAAAGGGATTATAAGAAGAAAACGTCTAAGAAATCCTTATCTAAAAAGTTAGAAATATGCTTTTCACAAAGCTTGCTTCTTTTATATCAATCATAAATTACTCCTGCCTTCCTGGAAATAGTCTGTGAAAAACTCTGATTTCAGTAAGACAAGGTCAAATTTATAGGAAAATGTGGTGTTGAAGTGGTCAGTTATGAGATGGACTTTACCCTTAGTTGCTGGAACTTTAATTCTGACTAATAGTGTGACTTATCCATCTTAGTAGTTTGCTAGATTCCCTGCAGATGTGTCTTGTTTCAGTTTCCTGAATAATTTCTGGTGATTTATTTGCTGACATGTATAACCACTGGCTTGTTTTATGCCTCATGAATGATTTATCCATGGCATATTGCTGTCATTATGCAGAGGTGACAGAGTTGTTTTATATTATTTTTGGTTTTTTTTTCTGTTAATAGGTACACAGTAGAGAATAAGGAAAGAGATCTCAGAGATAATGGATCTGTGACTACATCTAGGACTTTGTAGCCTATAAGCTCATTGTCTTTATCCATAAGGAGAAATCTTATTAATTTCTTCCTGAACTTCTAATAGACACTGTGGTACAAATCTTGCTATGGTTTGAATACAGTTTGAAATTGTCTATTAAGGGTTCATGCTTTGGACACTTGGTGTCATGATGTGAGAGATGGCAAAATCTTTAAAAGGCTTAGTGCCAGGTAATTAGATCATTGGGCTGATGCTATTGAAAGAAATTAATGGTGGTTTCATGGGGTGAATTAGGTTGTATTGGAGAAAGTTGTAATAAAAAGAACAAGACAGGGCTGGAGAGATGGCTTAGTGGTTAAGTGCTTGCCTGTGAAGCCTAAGGAACCCGGTTCAAGGCTCGATCCCCAGGACCCACGTTAGCCAAATGCACAAGGGGCCGCACGCATCTAGAGTTCGCTTGCAGTGGCTGGAGGCCCTGGCGCGCCCATTCTCTCTCTCTATCTGCCTCTCTCTCTCTCTCTCTCTCTCTGTCACTTTCAAATAAATAAATAAAAATGAACAATTTTTTTTTAAAAGAAGACAGGACCATCCGTGCTCCCTGGATCACTTTTTTGATGGCATCTACAATAATTTCCTCACCTGAGGAAAAGAAATCAATGGATCTGACCAGTCTTAGACTGTTACCTACAAAACTATGAGTTAAATAAACTTCTTTTTAAAATAAATTACCAGATCTTAAATATGTTGTTATAGAGATGGAAAATGGACTTACAGGAAAGTTAAATATGGGAGATTCCTTGATGCCAAACCAATTTTCTTTTTTCAGTTTATGGCTGTGACTTCCTCATAGCAATTTTCATTTAGACTCTAATTCAGCCAGACCTACTTCTAAGCACTTAATGTGCATTGGGTCATTTATTGCACATATGAATTCTATAACATAGGTGATATTAATTTTCTTGTTTTGTGGATATAAAAACTGGGGAATGGAGTTTAATTGTCTTAATGCCATATAACAGGGAAACAGCTCAACTAGGTCTGAACCAAATCTAAGCATTCCTCTGTGCTACATGCAAGGTGGGAAGCAACTTAGATTCATGAATGCCAAATGTTTGCTTTACTTCCTTCTTGATAGGTAATTCCACAGTGCCTCATTGCTATATGCACTGGCTTTCATTTAGTCTTCAGTTGCATACAAAGCTTGTTCATACATATATCACACACTGGTTATTATAATGAATGCACTGAAAATGTATTATTTTGCTGTTGGTACAAACATGCAGACTTGAAATTCTGCATTTGTTTTATAGTTCTACACCAAAAACTATCAAACACTTTGCTGCTAAAAATGGCAGATTGATTGAGCACAACTCAACTGGATTCTCTGCCCTGCAATCATTGGCCTCAGATGTTTGCATGTATAAACTTGGCTGGGGTAATATATGCTTGTAACCTCACACAGGTTGATGGCTTAACGGAATTCTTTGGGTCTGTCTCACTGATGGCCTAAGATTCTCAGTGATCACAGTTGGAAGTTACCATCAGCTCCCAGAGATACCTGCAGAGTTTTTCCTTGTGGCCCTCTCTAGATGCTGTTCACAACATGGCTATTTGCATTTTCAAGGCAGCCAGGACAATTTACCCTAACCCACTTCTGCTAAATCATAATCTCCTAGAACAAACTTAATCATAGGAATGATATCCATCATTTTCTCATGCTGCACTTATACCCAAAGGGAGGAGGCGTACAAAGACACAGCTCACTCAGGATCATTTTAGGCTCCCTGCTACATGTGGCTTTACTAAGCTCCCAGATCTTTCTCTACTGGCTAATGTACTCAGAATTCCAAATGATACTCACATTATTATTTGCATCATAATAATGGAATTCAAGAAAAGGAAGTGATAAGATTACAATGGCCAGTGTCTTCAAGGAATGAAGCCTAAAATATTCTCCATTAGATGGACATACCAGTCATGGTCATCTAGTTGCCTCGTATTCTTATCCATATATGCTTTTTATCCTTTCAATGAGTCATTTCTATTTGCCTCATATTTTGTGTCATTTGAGGTAAATTGAAATTCTGCCAATTGCATGATGTGTGACCTTGGACTAGTGTCTGAAAGTAACTAAATGGCTGCTTATAAATGGAACCCATAACACCCACCTCAGTGAATTGATGGGTGCTAAACTCCCAACACATGTTAGGTGCTTTATCAATGTCAAACTTCTCATCTTTCCATTTATCATCTTGATGCAAAACACTCCACTATGGGTTCATTTGTTATTCAAATCCAGAATTTTTCATTTCCTGAGGTACAAGTTTTCACAAGGATAATCACATTCTAATAATTTTCCTCCAACTCTCTACTTGAGACTTCCTAAATCTCCTGGGAAATATGGTTGCTAATAGCTAGTTCTTTTTAGAGATAGCCTCTTCCATTGCACTTTCCCTAACTTAATCCTCAGAGGGTAACCTAGACACTTGGGAGAGTAATATAACTCTCATTCCTTTCTGATGAGTCAATTTGCTTGATTTTTGTATGTTTTGATGGACAATTCATTTTGTTCATTTACTTCTGGATTCACTCTTTAGATTCATGAAAGGACTGGCCCCCAAAAAGGCTGTTCTTTGCTTATCCTGAATAGTTTTGATGATTCCATACATTCGTTCTTTTACAGTAAATAAGTTGCCATCTTTAATACTTAGGGACATACCGCCTACTGACTTCTAGAACCAGCCTAAAGATATGGGATATACAGAGGTCAAGAGAAATGTCCTGTACTTTATTCTTTTCAGGTAATGCCTACATCAAGGTACATGGATAGGATTTCAGATGGTCCAATGTTAATCCATCATTATAAGTAAAGCAACCTTAGTTAATTCTTGAGTAATTATTATTAGTAGGGACTTAAGCAAGAAACTTGTTCAGAACCTGGAAGCAGTTTCAGGGCCATTTGAGAATGGAGTTCAGGGTTCTAGAATAAAACATGTGGTATAGAAGGGAATATGTTGGCAGGACATCCACATGCCTACATGGGTATAGCAGTTACCTTATTTTTGCTGGGACAAAACACCTGGTTAGAACAAGCTTATGGAGGGAAAGATCTTCTTTCCTGCTTTCAGTCTTGAGGATGAGGTTCATCACGGAGAAGAAAGCATGATAGATGCAGACAGCTTGGTGTCACGTCTTCACATCAGCATGGAGAAAATAGTCAGCAAGAGAACCCAGTTGGAATGGACTGTAAACCTCCAAGGCCCACCCCTAGTGACATACTTCCTCCAGCAAGGTTTTGCCTCCTAAAGACTCTACAACCTTCTCAAATAGCACCACCAGCAAGGAGTTAAGAGTTCAAGTACATGAGGCTGTGAGAGACTATTTGATATTAAAGCCACCACAATGTATTTCTGATTGTACTAGGATCATTCACTTGAATTATTTACCTTCCTGGTATTTTTCTTTCTGAGTAGTTAAGAACTGGCTCAAGGCAGCATCTTAGGAAACTTACAATATTACTCTGTTGATGAATATGCCAGTAATCTCACTAGCCCACATGACCCAAGGCCTTGAAGTAAATGGAGACACTTTTCCTCAGGCCATACTTTGGGTGAAGATCTGCTCTCTGAGCACTTGTTCCGTGGAACACCCTACTCCCCTCCTGTGTTTGGGAATCATAGCCAAATATTAAAGTTGGAACTTTTTACTGTGTAAATTATTATTCTGCTGTTACATTCTCAGCCCCTTTGTTAAAATAATATATTCAACTTATATCATTTATACAGAACATGAAACAGTTATCCAGACATATTCACTCTCATTCAAGGAGTTTCACTTTCCAACTCAACTGAAATCTTTTCTTTTGGGTACATTTTTGAATTGTATTTTTAATATTTAAAACAACTTTTAAAGCATTACATTTCCTACTAACATATATTCTCCTCTGATTTCCCTACTGCTTTTAAGAATTTGAAAGCTATGTTCTATTCTAAAATATAATTTTTTTTGTTCTTCTAGCAATATTTAAAATCTATCCCCCCTCTTTCATGGTATATTCATCAAGTTGTATTTTCTCAAAATGTTAAAATTTGCTTAAAATATATTTTTATAATATTTTCTTTATTAGAGAGTGGGAGAGAAAGAGAGAGAGAGAAAATGAATGGGTGTACCAGGGTCTTCAGCCACTTCAAATTAACTCCGGATGTATGTGCCACCTTATGCATCTGGTTTTACATGGATAATGGGGAATTGAACTCAGGCCATTAGGCTTTTAAGCCAAGCACCTTAACCACTGACCAATCTCTCTAGCCCTGAAAGTTCATTTTTGAGAAGTTTATTGTATTGGCTAAGCCTGAAATTTTGGACTTTTAGAAAATATGCATGGCTTACACAGACACACTGACTCTACATCAATCATTTCTTCTCTCAGATCTTATGGTTCCTCCTAGTTCTGATTATTTAATGCTCCTCTCTCCCCTTAAGCATCCTTTTTATCTTGGTTCATTCTACTTTTATAGTACAGTTTAAATTCAACTTCACCTATCATTTCCTTTTCTAGCCCCAGGGGTGAGCCCTCCCATGTATCACAGAATTTACTGTACCTGCATAATAGAAGAACATAAAACCTTGCACCGTGGATAGCTGGCCTCAAGCTTGTTTCCTCAAATGAACTGTAAATTTACTGAAGGCAGAAGCTGAGGCTTATTCACCATGTTACCTCTAAGCGTACAATGGGGTTTTATTGGCTGATTAGATGCATCCCACCATATAAATGAGGACACTGAAAATCAATGTTTAAGTGTGTTTCCATGAGCACATTTTTCTCAGACGTCAAGGAAGGACCTAAATCCACATTTTCCTGTTCTAGAACAAGATTTTCTGCAGTGTGCTGTCTATGTTGCTTACTGTCATGCAATGAACAATCACATGATTTAGTGTCTTAAAGTAAACATTTATTTTGCTTACAACTTTGGGATGTACTTCACATGGCATTTTCAGGGCAGTTAAAACTGGATAATCCACTTTCAAAATGGTCCAAAATAGTACCTCACTCCATTACATGCATGCCATCCTCCAGAGCTTATCAAACCCCAGGAGTGAGTCTACCCATTGCAGACAACTTTCAAGAAATACCTCACTTACAAGTACTAGTTAAAGGCTGTATTCAAACCTAGCACACTATCAGCTCTGCTGCATATACCATCCAATGAAGTCACATGATCTATTAAAATGTAAATTATTATACCTCTTACTCAATAGCAGGATATACCTCATGTCTCAGAGCAGAGAGAAAAATCTAAGTGAAGTTGGTACAGTTACTCCTGTGCTTAAATAGCCTTCCTAAGGCTTGCTAAAAAATATCCAACGTCCTGTTCTTTTATTTAAAGTGAGGTGTCAGAGAGTCACATCTACAAGCTACATGACCATTCCAGGAGCCCAGGGAAGAAAATCAGAACAAAAGACTGTGGAGATGACTTCTCTTATTCTTCATTTTTCAAAGACATGAAGACTGGGAATACAATAAGTTTGTTTACACTTATTCATTTTTCTAGAACTGCCATAACAAAAATACTAGACTTAAATGACACAGACTTATTTTTGGCAGTTCATGAGTTGAAGATAAAATGTCTCCAAGGTAGATGGGACTATCTCATTGCCTTGGAGGTAGCCATTTTCTTTCTGTATCTTCACATGGCCTTCCCCTATGTGCATCTCAATGTCTTCTTCAGTCATATTACATTAGTGTCCACATTTTATGATAATTTTTACATGCCATATATTCAAATTTAGTCACCTTGTGTAGCTCCAACATATAACTTTGTGTGGGAAAGTAATTCAGTTCATAAGACCTTAGCCATTCAAGATTAAAGCTATGTCATGAAACTCAGAATTTTTTAAATAAAATAAGGTCCCTCAGCTCTTAGCTGAAAAGTGCTTCTACCAGCCAGCTTCCCAGATGTATCTGGAGGCATTGCTTGCCCTGTATTCTTCTATTAGCAGTCTCCTAACCATCTAGTAGTGCATTTGGTCCCTGCTAGCATCACGAGTGGGTCATAGGTCATAGCATATCAGCATTTCTGTAGGCAGTGGACAGGGTGATGCTGTACACCCACAGTGCACTTTATGTTCCTAGCAGCATCTGATACTGCCCTTTTTCATAGAAGAAGATAATGAGGCTCAGAGGAGTTGCAAGACTAACTGTGCCCTTTTCATATACTCAAATGAGATAGAGAAAGTGGGTTTCGTTCCTATCTTTCCTTACTCCTCAAGGCTCCATCCTCTGCATAGAAGAAGCTCTGGAGACTGCTTTGCCCTCATCATCATAACTCTCATTTCCAAACTTGCACAGAGGTAGGAAAGACCAGAGACTTACCTTTACTAAAGTGGCAATGACTGATGGACATTTCAAATGCTGGTTATTCCCCTTTCTCATCAGTCCTCCTACATTCTTACCCACTGCTGTAGTTAACCTTTGTATTGGCAGCTGATGGGAGGAAAATGTTAATTTTGGCATGTAGTCTTAATGGGAAGTTTTAGCACGGCAAACAAAAGATGATAGAGCAGAAACTGGATTACACATCCTGCTATAGTAGCTGGAAGGAAGTAGCAAGAGAGAGCTGATATCTGGTATGGGGAAAGCTGAGCCTTAAGGCTCCAAAGCCCACCCCAGTATCACACCTCCTCCAGCAAGTCTCCACTTCCAAATTTGACATCAGCTAGGGACTGAGCATTCAAAATGGATGAGTTTATGAGAAACATCTGACTCAAACCACCACTTACACTGAGGCCATTTTCTATTGCACCCTCTCCTCTGGCTTGTAGTTGTCTCATTTGCATCACAGACTGTAAATTATAAAGACCAGGCCAGTTGTTATTATCTTCTTTTACCTGTGGGATGCAGGCCAGGAAAGATTGTTGCTTAATTTAGGTGACAAAATTGAAATCCAGGAGGCCAAATCCAGTATCTTTATGTAGGTCATTATCTAATTAAATTAATGAAACTCTGGATGTACCTTTCTATTCTAATGTTTTCTGCATATGACTATATACTTTTGTTAATCTAGGGTAATTTTCAAGAAGAAAGCTTTAATTATATTGTACCATATTCAAAATGCACCATATTCAAAGATATTTTTGGCTCATTCCTGGCTTTTTGTATGTGTATATGGTATGATTTTATATATGCTTGTTTATATGCTTATTTGTAGGGGTGCAGGTATATCTGCAGGTGTGCATAGGTGTGAACATGTTCATGTGGAGACCAAAGGTTGAGGTTGGATATTTTCTTAAATCATTCTCCACATTGCTTTTAAAAATTATTCAAAAAATTATTCATTTATTTACTTATGAGAAAGATAGAAACACAGAGAAAGAGGATGACACAGAGAGGGTGAGTATGGGCACACCACGGCCTCCTGCCACTACAAACAAACTACAGATACATGTGCCACTTTGTGCATTTGGCTTTACATGGTTGCTAAAGAATAAAACCTAGAATGTTAGGTTTTGCAAGCAAGCACCTTTAAGAGTTAAGCAATATCTCCAGTCCCCCTACCTTATTTTTTGAAAAAAAAAATCTCTCATTGAACCTGGAGCACTAGCATGGCTAAGCTATCAAGCTAGATCCTTCATCTCTACTTCCAAGCTATGTTTGGGAAGCCTGTGTGAGAGATGCCAGTGTGTTTTGAAGTCTACAGTAGGAGTAGAGTACATGATGGGAAGTTGGAGGGCTGGAAAGTGCATTGAAAACATAGTTGGAACTTTAGTAGGCATCACTGTGAAGAAGTGAAGAATAAACTAGGATAATTACACTAAATCGTTCCTTCATTCGTCCATCCATCTATCAAGATCATGAAGTATCCATTGGGGGACTGGAGTGGTTTATGGAAGGATAAATAATGACTTAGTCCCTTGAAAATTATTTGAATTGTGGTTATTATCCTTGGTTAAGTCACTTTCCCTCTCATGGACTCTTTCTTCAACTATAAATTGAAAACACTTCCTATCTTGGCTTACTGCAAGTTTGTTTATTTGTGTTTTGTGCGTATGCCTGGCTAGGAATTGAACCTGATATAAAATTCAATATTATGTATCCCTTCTAGAGACAAGGGAAGGCACTGATTAAAGGGAAATGGCACTGTTACTGTTTTGGAAGGTATAGTAGTTACCTTCTTATTGCTAGGACAAAATGATAATCTTAAGAAGATTATGGAAAGAGTTTATTTCAGTTTACAGTCTTGAAGGGAAGTTTCATTATGATAGGGAATGAATGGCAAGAACAGACAGCTGGGGTCACATTTTGTCTCACCAGTTGGGAGGAAACAGCATGCGTGAGCTGGCTAGCACTAGCAGTCTTCAGGCCTGCTGTCAGTGGCCCATGTCCTCCATCAAGTCTTCATCTCCTAAGGGCTCTACCATCTAAAGATTGTGAGGCTTATTCACAAATACATGAGGCTATGGGGCATATTTGACATTCAAACCAATTCAGAGGGCCCAATCTGATTTAGTTGCAAGTGACCCCAACTTTGATCTTTATATAAGGAATATTTTCATTTGCCACATCTTTATGACTATGAGGCCTGAAAACCCTGTTTATTGTTCAAACTTCAACATCAACTTTCCATATTTAAAAAAAGTTAAAACTTATTTGCATGTGAGTGTGTTTATGTGCATGCCAGGGTCTCTGGCTACTGCAAATAAATCCCTGTCTGGCTATACATGGGTGGCAGGGAAATTGAACCCAGGCAGGCAGGCTTTGCAAGAAAGCTCCCTTAATTAAGGAGCTATCTTCCCAGAATCAGCTGCCATTCTTTTCAAAGAGTACACAAAAATTCCTTACATCATGAACAAAACAGACTTTTTTATGTCCCTGGACAAAGTCCTCACCAGAATCCATTTTGAAAGTAAATCCAGAATACTATGTTTCTTTGGGATGTTTCTCAGAAGACTGTGCAACTAGGGCTTGGGTTTAAATCACAGATTGAAATGAAAGTGAAACAGGAAAGGGAGAAAGCTAAGAAGGTTACCCTAGTGAATACAGTATCACTGTGAGCAACTGAGACTCAGTATGGGGAAGAGCCCCATAGAATATGCCCTAATGATAGGGGACCTGCATAACGTGGACCTCGGCACTTACCATCCACATCCATTCTTTATTAGTTGATCATTTCCTAGTCACATCAAACCTCTGGAATGTGCAACCTGCCTGACTATGAATTAATCACATCTTCATGGAAATGAAAATCCTCAAGAACCCAAGTGGAGTCTGGCAGGATTTTAGGATGAGATGTAATCAGCATGGAAGGCAAGTCCACCTACAAGTAGTCATAGGTGAACAGAGTTGGGCCAAGAGTATTTGAAAAGGAGCATCAACAGTGCCCTCACGACATCCAAGAACAACTGAGAACTCAATCTCTTCCCCTGACATCACTTGGGCCTTTTCACCCCCGTTAATCTATTCTTACATATTTATAATACTTACATATATACAATACCAATCTAATAAGTACCCCACCCTTCCTTTCTCTTCCCTTTATACCTCTTTGTAGCTTACTGGCCTCTGCTACTGAGTTGTTTCCTTCTCACACAGAAGCCCAATCATCTGTAGCTAGGATCCATATATGAGAGAGAACATGTGGCACTTGGCTTTCTGGGCCTGGGTTACCTCATTTAGTATAATCTTTCCAGATCCAACCATTTTCCTGCAAATTTCATAACTTCATTTTTCTTTACCGCTGAGTAGAACTCCATTGTATAAATGTGCCATATCTTCACTATCCACTCATCAGTTGAGGGACATCTAGGCTGGTTCCACTTCCCAGCTATTATGAATTGAGTGGCAATAAATGTGGTTGAGCATGTACTTCTAAGGAAATGGGATGAGTCCTTAGGATATATACCTAGGAGTGCTATAGCTGGATCATATGGTAGATCAATTTTTATCTGTCTTAGGAACCTCCACACTGATTTCCACAATGGCTGGACCAGATTGTATTCCCAACAACAGTGTAGAAGGGTTCCTCTTTTTCCACATCCTCGCCAGAATTTATGATCAGTTTTTTTTCATGACGGTAGCGAATCTGACAGGAGTGAGATGGAATCTCAATTTAGTTTTAATCTGCATTTCCCTGATGACTAGGAATATAGGACATTGTTTTAGATGTTTATATGCCATCTGTATTTCTTCCAATGAGAACTCTCTATTTAACTCCATATCCCATTTTTCAACTGGCTTGTTTGATTTGTTATTATTTAACTTTTTGAGTTCTTTGTATATCCTAGATACTAATCCTCTATCAGATATATAGCTGGCGAAGATTTTTTCCCATTAAGTAGGTTGCCTCTTTGATTTATTCACAGTGTCCTTTCCAGTACAAAATCTTTGTAATTTCATGAGGTTCCAGTGTTAATCTGTGGTTCTATTGCCTGAGCAATTGGGGTTATATTCAGATAGTCTTTGCCAAAACCCATATGTTGATGGGTTTCCCCTACTTTTTCCTCTTGCAATTTCAGAGTTTTATGTCTAATGTTAAGGTCTTTAATCCACTTTCACTTAATTCTTGTGCATGGAGAGAGAGAAGAATCTATTTTCATCCTTCTACAGATACATATCCACTTTTCCCAGGACCGTTTGCTGAAGAGGCTGTCTTTTCTCCAATGAGTATGTTTGGCATTTTTATTGAATATCAGGTGGCTATACCTACCTGGACTTGCATCTGGGTCCTCTATTCTGTTCCATTGATCTACAGGTCTGCTTTTGTGCCAGTACCATGCTGTTTCTGTTACTATGTCTCTGTAGTATAGGTTAAAATCAGGTATGGTGATACCACCAGCCTTATTTTTGTTTTTCAGTATTATTTTAGATATTCAAGGTATTTTTTGTGATTCCAAATGAATTTTTGGATTGTTTCTTTCTATTTCTATGAAGAATGCCATTGGAATTTTGATGGGGATTGCATTAAATGTGTAGATTGCTTTTGGTATGCTTGCCATTTTCACAATATTGATTTTTCCAATCCAGGAAAAAGAGATGTTTTGAAATTTCCTAGTGTCTTCTACAATTTCTCGCTTGAGTGTTTCATACTTTTCATTGTAGAGCTCCTTTACTTCCTTGGTTAGGTTTATTCCAAGGTACTTTATTTTCCTTGATGCAATTGTGAATGGGAGTGATTCTCTGATTTCATCCTCTGTGTGTTTGTTGTTAGCATATAGGAAGGCTACTGGTTTCTGTGTATTATTTTGTATCCTGCTACATGGCTATAGGATTTATCAGCTCTAACAGTTTGCTTGTAGAGTCTTTAGGGTCCTTTATACACAGAATCATGTCAACTGCAAATAATGATAACTTGATTTCTTCCTTTCCAATTTGTATCCCTTTTATGTGTGTCTCTTGCCTTATTGCTATGGCAAGACTTCCAGTACTATATTAAATAAAAGTGGGGATAGTGGACACCCTTGTCTTATTCCTGATTTTAGTGGAAAAGCTTCCAGTTTTTCACCATTTAGTAATATATTGGCTGTAGGCTTGTCATAAATAGCCTTTATTATATTGAGATATGTTCCTTCTATTCCCAGTCTCTCTAGGACTTTTATCATGAAGGGATGTTGGATTTTGTCAAATGCTTTCTCTGTGCCTAATGAGATGACCATGTGATTTTTGTCCTTCAACCAATTTATATAATGTATTACATTTATCGATTTGCATATGTTGAAGCATCCCTGCATCTCTGGGATAAAGCCTACTTGGTCAGGGTGCATGATCTTTCTGATATATTCTTGTATTGTGTTTGCCAATATTTTGTTGAGAATTTTTGCATCTATGTTCATGAGGGAGATTGGTCTTTAATTTTCTTTTTTGTTCTATCTTTGCCTGGTTTTCATATCAGGGTGATGCTGGCTTCATAGAAGGAGTGTGGTAGGATTCCTTCTTTTCAATTTGATGGAAAAGCTTAAGAAGCAATGGTGTTAGTTCTTCCCTGAAGGTCTGCTAAAAATCAGCAGTGAATCCATCTTGGCCTGGCCATTTTTTAGTTGGGAGACTTTTGATAACTTCTTCAATCTCCATGCTTGTTATAGGTCTATTTATGTGATTAATCTCATCTTGATTTAATATAGGTAGGTCATATAAATCAAGGAAATCATCCATTTCTTTTCGATTTTCATATTCTGTGGGGTATATACTTTTATAGTATGTCCCTATGATCTTTTGAATTTCTCTGGCATGTGTTGTGGTGTTTCCATTTTCATATCTAATTTTATTGATTTGTGTCTCTTCTCTCTTTCTTTTGGTCAGATTTGCTAAGGGTTTATCAATTTTTCTTTATCCTTTCAAAGAACAAACTCTTTGTTTGATTGATTCTTTGGATTTTTTGGTTTCTATTCCATTAATTTCTGCCCTAATCTTTATTATTTCTTCCCATCTACTGACTTTTGGTTTGCCTTGTTCTTCTTTTCCAAGGCTTTAAGGCAAAGCACTAGAACATTTACGTGTGGCCTTTCTAATTTCTTAACATTGGCACTTAAAACTATAAATTTACCTCTTAGGACTGCCTTCATTTTGTCCCAGAGATTTTGGTATGTTGTGTTCTCATTATCATTTGACTCTATAAATTTTTTTATTCCCTTCTTGATTTCTTCATTGACCCATTCATCATTTAGTAGTGTGTTGTTTAATTTCCATGATTTTGTGTATGCTCTATAGCCTTTTTTGCTATTGATTTGTAGTTTGATTCCATTGTGGTCAAATAGAATGCAAGGAATTATTTCAATTTTCCTGTATTTGTTAAGTTTCCTTTGTGTCCTAATATATGGTCTATTTTAGACAATGTTCCATGTGCTGCTGAAAAGAATGTGTATTCTGCAGCATTTGGATGAAATGTCCTGTAGATATCTGTTAGGTCCATTCTTTCTATGACCTCATTTAGTCCTGATGCCTCTCTGTTTATTTTTTCCTGGGATGACCTGTCAATTGATGAGAGTGGGGTGTTGAAGTCCCCCACTACCATTGTGTTTGGTGTTTTCTGTGACCTTAGTTTTAATAGCATTTGTTTGATGAATTTGGGGGCCCGCATGTTAGATGCATATATGTTTAGGATTGTAATGTCCTCCTGTTGTAGGGTGCCTTTAAGCAATATAAAGTGGCCTTCCTTATCTTTCTTAACTAATGTTGGACTGAAGTCTACCTTGTCAGATATTAGGATAGCAACCTCTGCTTGTTTTCTAGGTCCATTTGCTTGGAACACCCTTTTCCAACCTTTCACCCTAAGAGGGTGTCCATCCTTTGTAGAAAGGTGGGTTTCTTGGAGGCAACAGATTGAAGGATCCTGTTTTTAACCCAGTCTGCAAACCTATGTCTTTTGGTTGGGGCATTGGGCCATTGATATTGAGAGATATTATTGAAAGGTGTGTACTTGTTTTTGTGTATGAGGTTTATTATGCAGTTTCATCTGTGTCTTGGATACAAGGAATTGCTAAGAAAAGCTAACATATAATTAAAGCAGCATTATTAACACTTGTGTTTCAAATGTCTTTGCTCTCCATCTTTCCTTAGTCTTGAGATCATTATTCTATGTTAGAATACATCTTCTTTATTAGTCATCCTCCATATGTTTGAGAAAGAAGGTAAACATTAAGTAAAATGCATTGTTAATTCACAAGCATTAGGACATAGGCACAGCATACTTTGAATAACAATGGTGATGGTAACAGGGAGATGTACAGGAGGCCAATATCTGGAAAGCTTTCTGGAAATGGTGGGGAAGTCTGCCCCAGACGCCTGTGTGTTGTTAAATCCAGAGAATGGATGAAATGATAGAGAAAACTGGGGTGGTTGGGTGTGATCTATGAAAAGTAACAGGTAGATAAAGGAGAGATCCTTTTGATTCAATCACTTAGCATTTATACTTTGAAACACATTTGAAAGGTGAATGCAAATTAAGGCTAACTACTGTGCTCAGAAATAAGAACCATGTGTAAATAGGCTATGTTCCCAGAGATTTGCTGTTGATTTTATTGCCTAATTGTTCATGCCCCCCCCCCCCCCGAATCCTGAAATTGACAGTCACATGGTAGTCTATCCCAGGGATTTTCTACCTGGATTTCAAGGATAACTATGATACTGACGGATGGACTTTACAAAATGTTTCTTTTTGATATTGTATGTCAAATATGCATTTTCTTGCATCTGAAGTTCTCTTCAAATAGTAAAAAGATTATGTGATGTGGCATCTTCCTTCTTTCCCAAGTTTAAGTTTCATTAGAGTACATCTTTTCATTTATGAATGTGAAGGCCTCTGAGGAGAAGTTGACTTTACAAAGGTTGACCCCCCAACACACACGCACACACACACACACACACACACACACACACACACACACCCTGCTGCAAGCTGATGTCACAGCTGAGATCTGAATCAGACCTCTTTCCAAGAGTACGTTTTTGCTATAGAAGTGCAAAACTGCTCAAAGGTCTGACAGCTGGTGCCTCTTAGTAAGCTCTTATGTGAATCTAGACACTTATAGTGGTTTGAAGATTGTCTGAGCCTCCAGGCAACCCAAAGGCCACTAGAATCCACAAGCTTCTTTGGAGAACACCTTTACTGTAGGTACTTGGAGAACTCAGTAGTTCCCAGAGAAGCAACCTCTATTTTCACACGGTGGCTCAGGAACAAAATGTTTTCTGTACTTTGCAAACCCTTATTCACTGCATAGGAAAGGATTTCTGGGATGTTAGGGAAAGCTAGAGCATCATGACTAGGATGGCTGGGTTGCACAGACTGAAATGAATGTTCCTCCCTGTTTTATAGGCATCATTTGGCTATGTTCAACAATGATCATTTCTTTTTGCTCTCTGTATGTATGATGTGTGTACATGTTTATGTATGTTCACACATTTCCTGTGTGTGGATATAGATGTACATATGCTACAGGATATATGTTGGCATCCTCATGTGTCAGTCCTCAACTACCACCTTGTTAGAGGCAGAATCTTCTGTTCACCATGTGATCTCCAGACTAGCTGGACTGTAAGCTTTTGGTTTCTCTTGTTTCCACTATAGTTGTACTAGGAACTTTCTGAATTTATGTAGGTTCTGAGCTCAAGGTCTCATGCTTGAGTAAATTTATCCACTGATCTATCTTCCAAGCTCCAGGAAACACAAATTTTAACATAAACTTCTGCCAAAAAGAGTAACTTCCTTGTCTTTCATGAAGAAGAGGACTTCCAGGTCTCTGTACAAGCTGTACTTTGGTTGACTAATTTCTTGGGTGCAGTGACACTGGGCATAAGAAAAAGGAGCAATATTCAGGTTAGACAGAACTGTAGAGTTTCTATAGAATATTAAAATGTCAGTTTGGAGAAATGGATCCATGGTTAAAGTCACTTACCTATAAAGCCTTATGCCCTGGGTTTTGTTGCCCAGTACCCACATAAAGTGGCCCATGTGTTTGGAGTTAACTTGCAGTGGCAAGAATCCCAGGTACACCCCACTTCTCTATCTGTCTTAAATAAAAAAATATTAAAAAAATAAAATATCAATGGAAACTGTTTTTGTTTGAAATAAATGTTCCCCATAAACTCATGTGTTCTGAGTGCTTGGTCCCCAGTTGATGGAAATTTGGGGATTGGAGTCTTTCTTTAAGATGTGTGTTTTGGAGGGTGGGCTTACAGATGTTATAGCCAGTTCCCTCCTGTTAATGTTTGGCACACTTTCCTGCCGCTATTGTCCACCTAATTTGGCCAAGAAGTTATGTCCAGCCTCTGATCATGACACAATTTTCCCTGCTATCGTGGGTTTTCCCTACAAGTCTGTAAGCTTAAATAAATCATTTTTCCCCATAAACTGCTTTTGGTTAGATTCTTTGTACCAGCAAGGAGACCAAATGCAGGAAGAGGAGAATGTTGTGCCCTCATTCATTTTTTTTTTTCAACACGATCTCACAATTAGAAAAATCCAGAGGCATTGTTTGAGTTTAATTTGTGTATGTAACATGGAGAATGATGAAGTACCCTCAGTGGTTCTTCAGTTTCTATTTGCACTTGTGCCCCTGGGAATATGAATATGACAAATGAAGAGAGGCTTAGGAATGTTGTTAATATCCTTGCATAACTTGGTTTGTTAAGAAGGTGTGATGATTTCTAACCAAAAATCTGTGCTCATCAATGTGCACTTGGGGCTGACAGTTTAAGAACCATATGCTCAATTAAACACTGACTAAAATTCTGTTCTGACCCTGATTAAAGGTAGTAATTTAACAATGAGTCATGGTGCTACAGTTATGCAGAGTTTATGGTATTGTGAAGAGAACAGAAATATAGTGGGCGCTACCATGTAGTATAACAGCTTCTGTGATAGAGATTCAAACTGGCAATTATGGCATCATCAGAGCAGGATGCCAGGGAGGGGCCTGGACTACCACTAGATGAACCAGCAAAGCCTTCTTCAAGAAATGATTGAAGCTAAAAGATAAGAAGAGAAGTGGAAGCACATGGGTAGAAAGGGCTTGGTAAGCACAGACATGGAGGTGGGAGCCAACAATAACATTAAAACAGAATTAAACAGTTTATTTTGGCTCATATACCAGTCTAATATAAGTTGGAATGTTTAATTTTATATGTCAATTTGACTGAGCAATGACATGTCACATAATCCAGTAAAATATTATTACTTAGTATGTCTGTAATAGTGATTTTTAGATAAAGTTAGCACTTAAATTAATAGGCTGAATAAAGTAAGTGGTCCTATCTATAAATAAATCATCTATTATCTGCCTCTCATTATTTCCTGATGGTAGTCTTTTCTCTGTAGAACCCTGATGAATATGTGACTGTTCTTGGCCAGTATGTAGTTTTATGTTGTAAATAAACCTTGTTGTTCTATGCTCCCCTTAGCATATTCACCTTGCAGCAGCCACAGAGAGCAGGGTAAGCAGAACACTTCACTTACTCTTTATCCTGAAAGTGGCAAGCATGAATCCTGTATTCATTTTGTTGGCAAGAATTAGTCAAATGACCCTTAATGTGAAGGTGGTATTTCTAGGAAGTAGAGCAATGACGGAGAGCTGCTTCCCAATTACTGTGGGAAGCCATAGAAGGGAAAGTAAGATATTTCTGAGTGAAAGCTAGTTGGAAAACTTAGAATTATTTAGTTAGAACAATCCATTTTAAAAATAGTATTTATGATACTTGCTTACAAAGTAAGAAGTTTAATTCAAATAATTAAATTTATTTATTTTTAATGTGTGTAAATAAGGGTATGAAAGTGGATATAGGCTATGAAGTCAGGTAAGAAAATATGAAATGGGAGCAAATGGTACTGAGAAAAGGTGGGATAGGCAAGAGGACTCTTATAACAAGAAAGAGGAAGTAACCTCATGGTGGGGCAAGAACATGGTAAAGGGAAGGAATAGGAGAATGGGGGCAGAAAATTAAAGGACAATTGATTTAAAAAATGCCATAATGAAAGATAACTATTGCATATTAATAAATTTTTTAATTAAAAATATATTCCTAGGACTTCCAGTCAAGATGGTGACTGCCTAATTGTGCCACACTTCCCCCAGGAAAGAAAGGCAAGGCATTAAGGGTTCACTGGGTCTTTTGGGGGAGAGAAATGTCCAATAGATCACCAGTGGGTGTGCACAGAGGGGACAAAAAGGGAATAGCTGATTCTCTCACTCACTCAAGGGATATCACAATCATAAATCTTTATGTACCATACACAGGGGTACCAGAGTTCATAAAACAAAACTTACTTGACAATTAAACAGAAATAGCCACTAACACCATCATAGTTGAGGACTTGAATACACCATTATCAGTAATAGACAGATCATCCAAACAGAAAATCAACAGGGAAGTAAGAGAGCTCAACAAAACCATAGATCACTTAGACCTAGTGGACATCTATAGAACATTCCATCCCAAATCCACAGACTACACATTCTTCTCAGCAGCCCATGGAACATTCTCTAAAATAGATCATATACTGGGTCATAAAGCCTACCTCCATATATTTAGGAAGATTGACATATTTCCCTCCATGATATAAGATCACAATGCTATATTGTTAGAAATTAACAACAAAAGACCTTCCAAGAATCCCATCAACTCCTGGAAACTGAACAGCACACTTTTAAACAATAAATGGATAGTGGCCAAAATAAAAAATGAAATTGCAAAATTTCTAGAAATGAATGATGATGAGAACACATGGTACCAAAACTTATGGGACACAGTGAAGGCAGACCTCAGGGCAAATTCATAGCACTAAATGCCTTCATAACAAAGACAGAGAGATCCCAAATCAATAAACTAACCATCCACCTAAAGGCCCTGAAAAAGCAAGAAGAATCCAACCCAAAGAGCTCCAGGTGTAAAGAATTAATGAAGATCAGAGCAGAATTTAATGAATTGGAAACTAATAAAACAATTAAGAAAATTGATAAAACAAAGAGCTGATTCTTTGAAAAAATAAACAAGATTGACAACCCCCTGGCCAATTTGATCAAGCAAAAAAAAAAAGAGATGCTTCAAATTAATAAATTTTGAAATGAAAAGGGAGAGATCACAATAGACATAAGTGAAATTTGGAGAATCATCAGGACTTATTTCAAAAACCTCTACTCCACAAAATTGGATAATATGGAGGAAATAGATGAATTCCTGGACACATACAATCTACCACAGTTAAACTCAGAGTAGATTAATCTCCTAAACAAACCTATCACACTCATTGAGATTGAAAAAGTAAAAAAAAAAAAAAAAAAAAAAAAAAAAAAAAAAAAAAAAAAACCTCCCCCAAAGGAAGAGTCCAGGACCAGATGGCTTCTCAGCAGAATTCTATCAAATCTTCATGGAAAAATTCAAACCAATCTTTCTCAAACTGTGTCAAGAAAGTAGAGAAAAGGGAAAAGTCCACATCTTCTTCTATGAAGCTATTATCACCCTAATTCAAAAACCAGGTACAGAGGCCACAAGAAAAGAAAATAACAGGCCTATTTCCCTGATGAACTTAGATGCAAATATCCTGAGCAAAATCTTTGCAAACTGAATCCAACAACACATCAAAAGCATTATCTGCCTTGATCAAGTGGGATTCATCCAACGAACACAGGGATGATTCAACATATGGAAATCTGTCAATGAAATACACCACAAAGCCAAGGTTAAACACAAAAAACACATGATCATTTTGATGAATACAGAAAAGGCCTTTGATAAAATACAACATCACTTCATGATCAAAATTTTGGAGAGAATTGGCATGGTCGGTTCATATGTTAACATAATAAGGGCAATATACAAAGCTCCTAAGGCCCAAATAATACTTAATGGAGAGAGGCTGGAGGAATTCCCATTGAGATCAGGAACAAGACAGGGGTGTCCACTCTCACCTCTGCTCTTCAGTATAGTACTGGAAGTGCTAGCTCAAGCAATAAGATAGGAGAAAGAAATAAAAGGGATACAATTTGGAAAGGAAGAAGTTAAGTTAGCTCTATTTGCTGATGACATGATTCTATATGTAAGAGACCTGAGAGATTCCATCCCCAAGCTCTTGAAGGTGATTAACTCCTATAGCGAAGTAGCAGGATACAAATTCAATACACAAAAATCAGTAGCCTTTTTATATGCAAATGACAAAGATACAGAGAAAGAAGTAAGTGACATTATCCCATTTTGAATAGCAACAACAACAACAACAACAAAACAACCTTGGAATAATGTGAGCCAAGGAAGTGAAAGCTCTATACAATGAAAACATAAAATCACTCAAAAAAGAAATTGAGGAGTACTGAGAAAATGGAAAGACCTCCCATGCTACTGGGTAGGCAGAATTAACATTGTGAAGTTGACACTGCTACCAAAGGCAATGTAGAGTTAATGCGATTCACATTAAAATTCTAACATTGTTCTTCACAGAGATAGGAAAAAAAAAAAAAAAAAAGATCTCAAAACTCTGGAGGCATCACCATACCTGATCTAAAGCTAGATTACAAAGCCATAGTAATAAAAACAGCATGGTACTTGCATAAAAACAATAGAATAGACTTATGGGATAGAATTGAGTACATGGACTTTGGGTCAAGCAACTATAGCTACTTGATATTTGACAAAGGCCCTAATAATATAGGCTGGAAAAAAGACAGCATCTTCAACAAATGGTGCTGGACAAACTGGATAACCATATGCAGGAACTGAAACTTGATCCACACATCTCACCATGCACAACACTCAAGTCCAAATGGATCAAAGGCCTCAATATAAGACCAGAAACTTGGCTATGACTGGAAGAAAATATAGGAGGGTCTTTCCATGATATAGGAATGAAAAAAGACTTCCTAAACAAAACTACAGTAGCACAGGATCTTAAATAATCACGTAACCTGTAGGATTACATGAAGCTGAAGAGTTTCTTCACAGCAAGCATACAATAAGCAAACCCAATAGATTACCCTAAGAATGGGAGAAAATATTTGCTGAATATCCAACTGACAGAGGGCTAATCTCTAGAATCTAAAAAAGAACTCAAAAACCTAAACAATAAAAAGTCAAACAACACACTCACAAAATGGGGCAAAGAGCTGAACAGGCAGTTCACAGAGGAAGAAATACAAATGGCAAACATACACTTAAGAAAATGTTCATCATCCCTAATCATCAGAGAAATGCAAATTAAAACAACAATGAGATTCCACCTTGCTCCAGTAAGGATAGCAAACATCAAAACATCAAATGAAAGTAAATGTTGGTGAGGATGTGGAGATTTAGGAACCCTCATCCATTGTTGTTGGGAATGTAAGATGGTACAACCTCTTTGAAAAGAAATATGGAGACTCCTAAAAAGCTGACTATAGAGTTACCAACAGACCTAGTTATTCCCTTACTAGGCATGTACCCTAAAACCTTCAAGCCTCAGTCCAGAGAGATTTGCTCAACCATGTTTATAGTGGCTCAATTTGTAATAGCTAAGAGCTGGAATCAACCCTGATGTCCATCACTAGAAGAATGGATAACTAAGTTGTGGTATATCTACACAATGGAACTCTACGCAGCAGTAAGAAAAAAATGACACAATGACATTTGAAGTAAAATGGTTGAAGCTGGAACAGAACATTCTTAGTGAACTTACCCAATGACAGAAAGAAAATTGCCACATAGTCTCACTCATCTACAGCACCTAACCTGAATCTACCCAAGATGCTTACATACCCTAGCAAGCATTTTGAGGACCAGACAGTAGGGTGGGTGGCAAAAGAGGGGAGGGCAAGGAAGTGGGTGGGGGACACAAATCTGGACCCAAACAGCAATGGTACCATGAAAGTCTACATCCTAAATGACAGACAAAATGGTTGAACCTTCACCAGGCCCTTAGAGGGAACACCTGAGTCACAAGGCAGTGGAGAAAATATGATGAAGACTGACCTTAATCTTCTACTGCTTCTCTCTCTCTCTCCCTCTTCTCTCTAAGTCTTTGATATTACTTATATTTTTCTTCCTTCTCTTCATGGGCACTGACATGTAACTCCTATTACCTAGAGGTGGCTATCATCTACAATGAGCTTTTCTTTTTTTTTTTTTTTTTTAATAAGAGAGACTTATAAGGCTTCCTAAAACAATGACAGGTTTCTGTCAGAGTACTTGATGACCCTCCAAATGCTAGTGGTAAGTACTCCTGAAGACACCATATGAGGTTGACACATAACATGGAGTGACATGGCTGGAAGCTGGAAGAGAGCCAGACCCCAGACAGTCAGTGGGTCTAGTGCCAGAAGGTGCTACATGGGTGACTGGGGGAAACTGACCAATATTTGTCCATGTAACTCATGGTCTAACATACTTAGCAGCAAATAACCTGTCCTGATGCTCACACAAGTGCAATAGTGGCACACAGACATGGTGGGAAACCAACTGCTCTTGATTTGGCTGACTTATCTGCTCAGTGGAAGAGAACCCATAGATAGAGCTGAGATGCAAGTCAGAACCAAATCCAAAAATGAGTCTGCTCTCCGTTATCAAGCTACCTCCAATCGTGGGCTACAAGAGGACCTACACCTATTAAATTATCTCTAAAAAAATAATGGTTATCCCTTTTATCTGGTGCTAACTTTACTCTCTGGTGGAGAATCTGATTCTCTTTTTCAGATAGGCACAGATCCTAAGGAGAGAACTACCCCATCATACCTCAGAAGGGCTCCAGCTGAAACAAAAAATAATTGGCAAAACAAGCAAGGGTGCTGTTTTCTTGGTGTACCTGGTACCAGAACAAGGGTGAAGGAGATCTATAGAGAGAACAATGAACTCCTAGCAAATCATATATCCAGAGACACAGAGGCTCCCAAGACCTCATCACTGAAGCAGATCTAAAAATGAACCTGATATGACTCAAGGAAATTTACTGTAGAGGGGCTGGAAAGAATTTCATAGGCACATGTTGGGTCATGATACACAGAGACATTTCCTCCTACCCATGTCTGAGGGCTAACCCCACAATGCATGACCCATATACCTCAATTAGGAGGGGCTAGGGGGAAGGGGGAGGACAGAGTGGAGGCTGACAATGGTACCAACTTGACTGTATTCACTGAGTACAAAACTAATTTTTAAAAAAGACACTAAGACTGAGTATATTCTTTAGTATTTTATAACTCTGACAAAACATGTCTAACATGAAAAACTTAAAGGAGTAAAGGATTTATTTTGGCTTACAGATTCAGGGGTTCCAATCTGTCTTATTGGAGAGACAATCCAACAACAGAGGAAAAAGGAAATATAGGAAGAGGCTAGGGTAAGACACAGCATCCCAAGAACATACCTCCTTTAATGTAGTTTCTATAACTAACTCAACCTCCTGCCTTTCAGCACCTCCCAAAAATGAATAAATATGAACAAATATGAATAATATTATGAACCCACAAAGGATCAATTTATTTATGAATCTTGAGTACTCACAATCTACAGTTTCCAGAAACACTCTCACAGAAATACTTAGAAGTTATTTCTGGGTATGATGGTGGCAGAATAGCCCCAGCAAAGCAGCCTAGGGGGATAAATAAGTAGAAAAATAGCAAAATACATACTTCTACCTGAAAGTGAAGGCCTATAAAGAATTATAAACCATGGCAGAGAAACCAGAACTTCTAGCAAGCAGGAAACACAAAAGTGACTCCCACCACAGCACTGGTAATTCCAATGCTTGCACATGCCTGGCCTGCTACAGTGCAGAGCAGCAGGAGGAGAAGTCAAGTAAAGGAATTTTACAATCACATCCACCTCATCACAGAGTCAAGAAACCCTAAGTTGAAGACAGCAGGGACCAGCTGAGCACCTGCTGAAGGAGATCACAGACTGAGCCAGCTGAGCAGATCTGGTACAACTCCAGGCACCCTTCACAGCCTCCCTTCCACCAGTGTTCTGAACCACCAGAGAATTTGTCCACTCCTTCAGCCACACAGCATCCAGAACAGCCATTCAGAACACTAGATCCATCAATCCAAGCAGCCTAACCACAGTGCAACAGAGAGGGAGCAAGGTGCACATGCAGTATTGGTGAGATTCGAAGTCATTCCAAAAGGTAATGGGGCCTACTTGTACAAATACAGGCTTGTAGGACTATATTGAAAGTGCTAATCTCACCCATAATGTAAGCACAGGTTATGTGTTAGATTTTATTGATATATTCTGGGTTTGGTTTACCATTATCAAATAAGCTCTATTTTTCTGTTGACTATTATTGCCTTTGACTTTCTTGACATATAGGGCATTTGTCTTTTTCTTCTATCATTATTTGGGGCAGGGTCTCAATTGGCCCTGGGATTACATGGAATCCATTCCAGACCAGAAATCTCAGCCTCCCAGTTGACTGGATTAAGGGTGTGGGGCAACCTGAGACACTTTGACTTTATTAGATGATCTGTTTGTTTTAATCCCCACTCTTGCATAAATACTCTGTGCTGATTTTGATTGAATATGTATATTTCTCTATTGAATTTTAGAATTTGACAGTAATTTTCCCCACCCATCCTGCTAGGATACTTGAATAGCAGGCAAACTCAACACCTAGGATCACTTCTGCTTTTACTCTGTGAGTATAAGAGCCACACTTGGAATTTGAAACTCCTACTCTGAAGACATATAAAGTTAGATTTACATGGCTGAGAAGACTGCAGATGATTAGAAAACTCAAGCATCAAATTAACTCAAGATGCAAAAATCTCTGCATTATAATACAAGAAACATGAAAAATCAAGACAATACAATCCCACCAAAAATTATAAATCCATCAAAAATTGGGCCTATGACCCACTAGCACCTCCTCTGCCCTGCATGTGACTGATGACAGGTAAGATCTCAGATTGACTGAGACAACCTAAGACAGGCCATGGAGTGGGTCCTCAGCAAGCTAAACACATGGTACCCAGTGATGGGTAAGATCCCCAGAGGGGGACAACCTAAGACAGGGGCCATGATGACTGACACTCTTACAAAAACAAAAGGGGGAGATGTTGGGCCTTGAGAGGCCCGGACGTGAGGCCTAGTGGAACTTCCTGAGCCTAGCTAAAGTTTGGCAACCTGTCTCTGGCCAGCTATGACTCAGCAGGGCGCCAAATTGCCTCTGGCCTGCTACTTCTGCAAAACGTTAGAGTTCCCGCACATGCTTAGAACCAATCATTTCAAAAGTCACGGTATACTATTGGCCCTTATCTCTCCCCCCATTATATAGGCAACTGCCTGTAACAATAAAGTGAGATCCTGCTTCAACAAGACTCCTGACTCAGTGTGGTTTTTCTGCGGTGACTAGGAGAGGTTCTGAGTCGTCACACTCACCATCCCACTCAGCCCCAGTAGGAGACCAGCAGGAACGGCTCTCCAACAGCCCTACCTGCCAGAGGACCTGGCTAAACAGGACCTCCACTGAAGCTGTTTTAGATAAAATTCCTGACAAAGATCCCAAGAAATTGATTATATGTATGCTAAAAGAAATCAAAGGAATAAACGAAGAAAGCAAACTCCTGAAAGAATCCCAAAATAACACAGGAATCCAACTTAATGTAATAAGGAGGTCAATGTAAGACATGAATAAGGAAATAGAACTCATGAAAAAATATGAATCAGTAACACTAGAGATGAAAAGCAGCTTAGGTCAAATAGAAAACTCTGTATAAAGTCTAACCAGTGGAATGGATCAAAGAGAGGACAAAATATCTAAACTAGAAGACCAGGTGTCAGATGTAATATAGTCCAACAAATAAAAAGACAAACTAATAGGAAGGCATGAATGGGAATTTCAAGACATTCAGGACACTGTGAAGAGATCAACCGAAAGAATTCAGGGGATAGTAGAAGGGGAAGAATTCTACTAAAAGGCATGGTAGGTATATTACAGACCCATAGTAACAAAACTATCATGGTACTGGCACAAAAACAGACACATAGATCAAAGGAATACAATATAGGACCCAGATGCAAGTTTGGGCAGCTATAGGCTACCTATTTTTTGATAAAAATGCCAAAAATACTCATTGAAGGACAAACAGCCTCTTCAACAAATGGTGCTTGGAAAACTGGATATCCATATGTAGAAGGATGAAAATAGATCCTTATCTCTCTCCATGCACAACAATCAAGTCCAGATGGATCAAAGACCTTAATATTGGACCTGAAACTTTGAAACTGCCAGAGGAAAATGTAGGAGTAACACTTCAACTCATTGTCATAGGCAAGGACTTTATGAATATAACCCAAGTTGCTTAGGAAATAAAACCACTAATCAACCCCTGGGACCTCATGAAATTAAAAAGCTTTTGTACAGCAAAGGACACTGTGAACAGAGCAAAGAGGCAACCTACAGAATGAGAGAAAATCTTTGCCAGCTATACAGCTGAAAGAGGATTAATACCCAGCATATACAAAGCTATGATCTATGGAACTAAATAGAGAGTTCTCAAAAGAAGAAATAAAGATGGCCTATAAACATAAGAAATGTTATACATCTTTAGCCATCAGGGTAATGCAAATTGAAACTACTTTGTGATTCCATCTCACTCCTGTCAGACTGGCTATCATCAAGAATACAAGTGACAATATGTGCTGGCAAGTTTGCAGGAAAGGGGGAACCCTTGTACACTGTTGGTGGGAATGTAAACTGGTACAGCCATTGTGGAATTCAGTATGGCGGTCCCTGAGACAGCTAAAAATAGATTTACTATATGACCCAGCTATACCACCCCTAGGCATATATCTTAAGGATTCATCTCACTACCTTAGAGATACTTGCACATCCACACTTATTGCTGCTCTATTCACAATAGTTAGGAAGTGGGTCCAGCCTAGATGTCCCTAAATTGATGAATGGATGATGAAGATGTGGTAAACTTATACAATGGAGTTCTATTTAGTGGCAAAGAAAATTGAAATTATGAAATTTTCAGGGAAATGAATGGACCTCGAAAGGATTGTTCTTAGTGATGTAACTCAGGCCCAGAAACCCAAGTGTGGCATGTTCTCTCTCATATGTGGATCCCAGCTACAAATTTTTGCACTTATATATGAATTGGAATAAACCTCAGTAGCAGAGGTCAATAAGCTAGAAAGGGCCTATAAGGGAGGGAGGGAAGGGCTGACTTAAGGAGATGGTACTATATATATGTAAGGAGATGAACAGATTACTGGGGATGGAATGGCCTAAGCGAGTTCAGGGGTAGAAATTGAGTTAAGGAAGTGTGAGGGGAGGGTTAATAAAAATCCAAGTGAGTATGAATAAGCTATATGGAGACCTACTTTTTTGGATAATTGTGCATCCACAAGCCATAGATTGTTAGTAGAAAAATTTGAGTACCAGGGATGGGATACCTTCCAGTGAATTATTGGCCATGTAGGTTCCTGATGTCCCCAAAATATTACAGGTCATTACCATGGCTCTTGGTTTCCCACCAGAAATAAATATTAAGACCCTGTTGCTGAAGGCTCCACATGCTTGGGCCACAAGGTCACTGAGAAAACAATCTGGAGCTGATATGAAAACCTCCTCCTCATAGACCAGCTGAGAGAAAGCTGGAAAAAGCTACATTGCATGTAGCTCCATGGAAGAGAGAGAAATCATCAGTGGATATAAAGAACAGTGGACACTGCAAGCCTTAAGTTTGGCCAGCCAGGCCAAATGATCCAATGAGTTCAATAGTGGCTTGCCTGTTATGGGGGAAACCAAATGCCCTCTAACTAGACTGGAGACCCACTCCATGGGAGGGAATGCATGCCTGGTACTATAAACCTATGACAAGGGACATTATGAGACCTAGGGGTTTAACACCTGCTTGTGCCTGGCTACATATTCATATTATGCTCACCAAACTGTTCAGTAAGCACTTCTCTTAATGTTCATATACATATATTAATGCTACTACACTTTTGTTTACAGAAGCTTCACTTTTCAGATGGCAGTGACCTCTATGATTACTCATAAGGCACCATAGTCCTGAGAAGTTGTGACAGAGGAGTGTTCAGCACTGAAACATCTATATCAAACCTTCCAATGCTCAGTTTCCATTGCAGAAGAGGTGGCAGAAAGAATGTAAGAGCCAAAGTTAGGGTAGGACTCCTTCAATGCACTCTTCCAGACACAAAATTGCCTGAATATCCATGACTTTGCAGTGCCTGGCTCTGCCTACACAAGACTCTCATAATAGGAGTAAAAGATGATGACATCAAAACAAAAGAGAGATTCATTGACAGGGGGAGGGGATATGATAGAGAGTGGAGATGCAAGGGGTAAAGCGGGGGGGGGGGAATTATCATGGTTTATTGTCTCTAATTATGGAAGTTGCAATAAAAAATTAAAGGAGAAAAAGAAACACTTAGAAGTGTAATTTACTCACCTTTCATGTATTGAATTCAATGAAGCTGGCAGTCAAGATTAACTGTCACAGAGGGGAAAGGTTCAATACAAGGAATCATTTTAGGTTTCCTTGACCTTATTTCAATTGAGTAATGATATCCCCGAGTTCAAATAAAATCACTGGAAATTATTTCTAGGGCTTGTTGAAAATAGAGATAATAGCATTCATTGTTACAATGAGCACAGTATGGTGGATTTATTAGGTAATGCATTTTCTGTCAGAGACTTGAGTTACAGTTCATCTTGATCCATTGATATTCCTAACAGAATCACTGACTGTGCTTTCCTGAGGCATGTTGCTTAGTTCTTTGTTCCTTCAGTGAACAGTTCTTGAGTGGGTCAGGACTAAGATAAAAAGGTGATTTAGACTAATGAGAGGCTTGGGGGATCTTCTCGGATAGTGAAGAGGCCAACAGTCCATATAACTCCTTCCACAGCACTATGGAAAGATGAGAACTCACAATAGTGATCACAAAGCATGAAATATTTATGAACTGACTTTTGTAGAAAAAATGTTTGCCAACTGCTAGACTAGTGGAAACTACATTGTTCTAAATCAGCTTAGAATCTTTACCCATTTTTTTTCTTTTAATTTCACTAAACTGTTACTCCATGGATTTCTCACTTCTGATGCTGCCATTTTTAGATGACATTCTTTGATTTCTGATCATGTAAATCAATCCTGGTTTCCATGTTAGATGCTTTTGTTGACCCACATGTCTTTATTTCACAGTTTAGACCAATTGTTGCAATGATTCAATTTCTTTGTGCTTATTTGATCAGTATCAGCTTTCCTTACTAATGTATCCCTGAATTATATGCTGGGCATTATTCATAATATTTTACATATATTCACTAATTTAGTCCTTGCAACAACACTATGTGGTAGGTATCTTATTCCTTTGCTTTTATTAGTGAGGCTAGGGATATTCATTAACTATCCAGCCCAAGGTCACTTAAAAATAACTGATGAAGTCATTGTTCAAACATAGATAATTTGGTCACAGGGCCCACAAGTATACCAGCACTTGGCACAAGTTGGGCTCTAAAACGTTTTTTTGCTAATTTTTTGAATTACTCAGTATTGCAGCTCAGCAATAATCTAAAGAAATGGGTGAAGTCCCATGCAGACAAAAATGGCTGAACATAGATTGTTATATTTAAGATAGGATTAAGGGAAATTCATTATCTTAACTTGACTCAAAAGGGAGCAAACCTCTTTTCTACTTTCATCTGTGGTAGCCAAGGCCTGGCCCCCTTGTATTCCCTGTATACCATCTCTTGTGTAGGATTCTGCTTTTCTGACCTGCATATTTGCAATCACATATGCTCATTGTAACTCTGTTTCTTAACTCCCTTCTTCCTTGCCCAGACTGAATTAACCTTCAGGAAGTGTAAGAACAGCCAGGCCTACCTGGAATGAACCTGAGTGTTAAACCTCAAGAGATACACCATCACTGAGTTCAAAAGATCCTTGGACTTTCTGGTATAGCAATTTCGTGAAGTTAACACAGTGTGCACATGAGAGTGTCCCATGTTTTATTTTTTAATCAAGCATAATAGCATCAATGATTGCTTAAATGGCTCAATATCAGCCCTTTTCATCAAGTAACTTCCACATAATGTTTGCCAGTTTCAAAATATATGAGCTACCAAGATTCTCTGGTACCGGTTTTCTTGTTTTGAATATCATACTTTGAGCTTCGTACTAGCAGACAATGACTAGGTATCTATGATTTCAGTTAACCTCTGTCAATCATGTTAAAAATATTAAATGCAAACAAACAATTTATAAATTTTAAATTTCAGACACTCTGATTCTGAGTACCCATGGTAAAATCTTCTGCCACCCTGTTCTGTATCACCCTGGATGGGAATCTTTGTCCAGTATACTCATGCTCTATATACTGTCTACCCACTAATGCCTTAGTAATTGTTTTTGTTGTCGGATGCTCTGTTTTGGGATCACCATGTTTTTGTTTAAGTATCCCTATTTTAATTAATAATACCTTACAACATACAAGTAGCGATGCTGGCAATTCATATGGGGTTAGAGAAAGTGTACCCTGTAAGTTAAAAGGTGAAAACATGATAAGACTGATAGAAAAGAAGACAAAAGCAAGATAGCATATTTGCAAGTACTTTCTCCATCAAGAAAGCATATTATTATAATTATTAGTATTTTATTGTTAGTTATTAATTATACGTAGTATATGTGCTTGACAACTTTGCTGTCACTGTAACAAATTCTCTGAGATAATAAACTTACAAAGAGGAACAGTTTATTTTGGTTCATACTTTTTGAAGCTTTAATCCATGGTTGCCTCTGCTGTTTTGGGACCTATGGTGAGGTAGCATATCATGGTGAAGATAAGTGACAGAAAAAAAAAAAAAAAACCCTCCCACAGTGGCTGGGGAACACAAAAAGAAAGAAAGTATGCAGTCTCAATATCACCTTCAAGAATATAACCCCATAGCCTAACTTCCTCCCACTACCTTTTACAGTTTCTCTGCCTCCTCATAGTTACACTGGCTAGTGAACACTTCTTGAATATTGAGCCTTAAACTAAACCATAACAGTATGTAAAGAAAAATAAATAGTATATATAAAATTTAGCATTATCTGTCTTTGGTTTTAGTTATACAGTAGGAGTGGAGCATGTCCTGTATGTATTAGGGGACATGTACCCTCTGTTGTGATTCAGGATTGGCACTTCCAATATCTAGTTCCTGCGTGATCAGGAGATAGGAGTGGCCTCAAATGTTTGCTTTACATTATTCATGGTTTCTCACATACAAACTAATGGTAGAAGTTTATTATGATTTTAGACTGAGCATGGTCTGTAAGACAAGAAAGAAAATCCTGGCTGCTTGGGGTCTGTGAAACAAAAGAGAAAGACCTGGGTACTCAGGGTGGCAACATTTCCCTTCTGGTTTCCTGCTTTTCAAAGAAGTGTGACTTTTAGCCAAAGTATTTTATTTGCCTATAGAGAAACCTGGTTTGACCGTTAGCATCTCCCATTTTCTGAGCTCCTAATTTTTACAACTTTGAGACAGCAGTTGCAGAGACATGACTTTTGATAATTCACTTCCCATATGGAATAAAGTTGGTTAAAGAACAGTGTTCCTGGAATATCTTAAAAAGCCTGCTTTCTGTCTGTATTTACCATGGCTGTGGAGATCATGATCTTTATAGTACCTCTCATATATTTTGTGGACTCAATATTAGGCATGAAAATGTGAGGTGTAACTGTCTCAAATATAAGAATGGGAAAGTGAAGTTCACGTAGCCACAAAACTCATTGGATGCACAAGGTGGTACATGTGTCTTGAGTTCGTTTGCACTGGCTGGAGGCCCTGAAGTGCCTATTTTCTCATTCTCTCTATCTGCCTCTTTCTCTTTCTCTCTCAAAATAAATAAATAAAATATATTTTTTTAAAAACACCCTCATCTTTCTGTCTTTTGCAGGTATCTAGATTAGAAGCCAGTAATTTATTATACATTAGCTCAAAAATCATAATGCTAAGTACAACTTTACCCCATTATTTTTGTATTTGAAATTGGAACTTCTCAGAGGCTTGGCTACAATATATTTTGAATGTATTTGTTCAGGCTTGTACATCAACATTTTAACAGTTCAAAATAAAGCATTCTGTTACCTAATTTTCCATGCATAGTGATTAATATGTGTGAGTTATAAGTATAAACATAGTACACTTTTGAGGCATTATTATTACATTACATATAGGTTTTTTAAATGATTATTTAAGTAGGCATTGTGACAGTTTTCTCCATTTAGCTGGTAAAACATGATTTCTAGTATGTCTATGAGGATGCTTGAGGAAGAGATTAACATTTGAATCACTACTTGCAGAAAATCAGCCCTCATGATGAGGTAGGGCATCACCAATCCATGGAGAACCACAATAGGACAAGATGAAGAAGACCAACCTTACGCTTCTTGAACTGGGAAGTCTGTCTTATTTTGCTCTTAGACACTGAGAATTTGATTCTTGAACATTAAGACTCTGAGACTTACAAGACTTTCTCCATACTCTCAAATTGAATGATAACACATGCATTACTGAGTCTCTCTAGCATAACACATTGTGAATTTCTCACACTCTATAATTATGTTATTGATTTCATAAATATGTTATTTGTTATACTACTTGAGAAAAAATGGATAATTCAACTATCATTATTATTTATTCTAAGTAATCACAAATAAAGGATAACTAAGAAAATAGGCTATTGAAAACACAGGAAAAAATTTAAACAAATTTCTACATTTCCATTTCCCTGTAGGACAAACTGAATGGAGGTTTCCAGTCATCATTTATACATTTCTGTCGTTCTAGTAACTTGTCACTTACATATGCCTTGTATATGTTGAACACCTTTCATCCATAAAATCAATCTAAATGAAGGCAGGAATAGTGTCTGATTTGTTCAAAGCTCTAGCATGGAATTTGTGCTTAAAAACTGATTGAATACATTTACTATGGAATCTACTCCTCTGAAAGGCTATAAGGATGGAGTTTGAATTTCAACTACTGTGATTAAAACTGCAGCATCTTCAAAACCCTCTCAAAACTTAACAGTCTGTAGAGAATCTTTCCAAATATTTAATGTGCAAATACCACCATGCTCAGCATAAATTACCAAACTTGGAAAATAATATTTGAAAAATTCACTTACTGGCAGTCTGACAGATCAGAATATGTCTACCACTAGAAAATTATCACTCACTGTTGCCAAGAAAAAGCAACAATCTATTCGTATTTCATGCAATCAGAAGTCACACTAAAACCAGTCAAAAGACAGAGGGAGCAGCAGAAAGACACGGCCAAACATGTTTATTGTGGCTTACTTGGGAAGGAGCAGAAAGGGCAGGAAAAAGCAGTGCAGAACATGAGGTGCCTTGAATAATTTCAGCAGGCTCTAGGCTATAGGTTCTACTCTAGTTTCTGGAGGTGATTAAAATGGTAGGATAGTGGCCCATGGTGTGAGACCACTATAGAGAAAGCAAATGGAAAAAGTGGGATTGCCTCATCTTCACAAGAAAGTTGTCCTCCTGAGTAAACTGCTCATTATCTCTAGGAATTACCAGGCCTTAGGAAATACTTTCCCCTCTTTTCTCTCTTCAATTAATTATTATTTTTGTTTATTTTTGTTCTTTTCTGATTCTTGCTTCAGTTGTAGCCTTTCACTGACTTGTAGAAATGCCTGTGTTTTCATCCTTATACTTTTACCACCTGAGGGGAAGAATGCTTTCTTTACTTTGAAGGACAGTGATTGATGTGTCCTGGGATATCATTCCACTTTGTACGTTAATTCTAATCATCTAAAGTGTGATACATCCTCATTTTCTCATTGCAGGTCAAATGCCCACTTGGGGAGGTGGGTGAACTCTGTGTAGGATGTATTACATGAAGTAAGGGAATGTATGCTAGACTTAACATAAGGTGTCTACTAGAGGAAGATTTAATCAAGTCCAAAGACTGATTTTTAGCTTTTTACTCTCATATAACCTCAGATGATGTAATGCTCAGTCTGTATTTCATGCTATCAGGTTTAACAATAGCTAATCTTAGGAACATTCTAGAAACCATAAAATGGTGGAAGAATAAAATCAATGTACAAAGTAAAACTTTAGGAAAAATCAGCATAATTTGAATTGATTATTGAATTCTTTTTTGAATAAACAACAAAGGAAAGAGTATAATATTTGTGACCTTCTCATTGCTGGGAAAACATCTAGACCAAAAAGCAGGTTATGAGGGAAAGGTTTATTTTGGCTTACAGTCTTGAATGGAAGTTTCATCATACTGAATAAAATCATGGCAGAGTAAACAATTAGCTCACATCTTCATATATAGTCACCTAGGAGCAATCTGAGTGATCAAGCTCTAAACAACATGGGGTGAATAATAAACTTCAAGGCCCACCTGGGTGAAACCCATCCCTAGTAAGGTTCTACCTCCAGAAGGCTCTGCCAGATGGAGACTGAGCAGAAGGCTTAATCACAAATGCTTGAGGGTATGGGGGACATTTTACATTCTAGCCACAAAAAGGGGGGTGATTAAGAAGTCTGCAGGTATAAATGCACCAACATTCTCTGGATAATGGGTTTGGAAGAAACCATGCTAATCCCTACAGAGTCATAAAATGCCTTAATAAGAAGAAACAGGTCTTTGCAACCTTCATTTCAAAAACTTGTTGGGTATAGGACAGGGTAAATGTGGTTTTCCTTTCTCACTATAGGTAGACTCTTCAACCTCCTTATTTCTTGAATTTAGCACCTATGGGAAATAATAAGCAAAAAGACCAATCTTTGTCTGATTTGGCATAAAAGAGTTATCACTTTAACAATGCAAAAAGATGCAACAACAAACAAACTGTTCTATCCTTTCCTGTCTCACTCAAATAAAAGTGATCACATCTGATGGTTTCCTGTTCCACATACTTACAAGCCTGTGAATCACTTTGGTAAGTTAAGCTGACATTTTTAATTTTTTTTAAATTTTTTATTAACAACTACCATGATTATAAAAAATATCCCATGGTGATACCATCGCTCCCCCCACTTACCCCTTTGAAACTCCACTCTCCATCATACACCCTCCCCATCTCAATCAGTCTCTCTTTTACTTTTGATGTCTTGATCTTTTCCTCCTCTTATGATGGTCTTATGAATGTAGTATCAAGCACTGTGAGGCCATGGATATCCAGGCCATTTTGTGTCTGGAGGGAGCATGTTGTATGGAGTCCTGCCTTTCCTTTGGCTTTTACATTCTTTCCGCCACTTCTTCCGCATTAGACCCTGAGCCTTGGAAGGTGTGATACAGACATTGCAGTACTGAGCACTGCGGTCATTTCTTTCAATCACCATGATACCTGCTAAGTCTTCCCAAGGTCACTGCCATCTGAAAAGAGAAGATTCTCAACCAAAAGTGAGAGTAGCATTAATATAAGGGTGTGAACATTAACAGAAGTGCTGACTGGGCAGTTTGATAAGCATAGTATATACATTTGGCCAGACAACAGCAGATGTTACACCCCTAGGGCTCATGACTACCCCTGTTTTAAGTTTTCAGTATCAGGGATGTATTCCCTTCCTATGGAGCATGCCTCCAGTCCAATTAGAGGGCTGTTGGTTTCCCCCATAACAGACTTGCCACAATTGCACCTGTTGGATCATTTGGCCTGGCTGGCCAATTATAAGGCTTGCAGTGTCCACTGATGATTATCTTCACTGGTAATTTCCCTTTCTACCATTGAACTGCATGCAGAATGGCTTCTTCCAGCTTTCTGTCAGCTGTCTACATGGAGGAGGTTATCATCACAGTTCCAGCAGGATTTCTCAGTGGCCTTGCAGCCCAAGTATATGGAGTCTTCAGCAATAGGGTCTTACCATCTATTCCTCATGGGAAACCAAGGGCCTCGGCAATGGCCTATAATGTTTTGGAGGCATCAGGGATCTCCCTGTCCAACAACTCACTGGAAGATATCCCATCCCTGACACTGAAAATTTTCTAGCAACAATCTATGGCTCCTGAGTGTTCCATTGTCCAAAAAAGTAGGATTACATATGTTTTATTTATATCCTCTTAGATTTTGATTAGCTGTCCCTTCACCTTTCCTTTACTCAGTCTCTCCCCAAACCTCATTTTGGGTCTTTTCACCCCCATTAATCTATTCTTCTACTTACATATATACAATACCATCCTATTAAGTACCCCCTCCCTTCCTTTCTCTTCCCTTTCTATCTCTTTTCTAGCTTACTGGCCTGAACTACTGAGTTTTTTCCTTCTCACACAGGTGCCCAGTCATCTGTAGCTAGGATCCACATATGAGAACAAACGTGGTGCTTGGCTTTCTGGGCCTGGGTTACGTCACTTAGTATAATCCTTTCCAGATCCATCCATTTTCCTGCAAATTTCATAACTTCATTTTTCTTTACTGCTGAGTAGAACTCCATTGTATAAAAGTGCCATATCTTCATTATCCACTCATCAGTTGAGGGACATCTAGGCTGGTTCCATTTCCCAGCTATTATGAACTAAGCTGCAATAAATATGGTTGAGCATGTACTTGTAAGGAAATGGGATGAGTCCTTAGGATATATGCCTAAGAGTTCTATAACTGGGTCATATGGTAGATCAATTTTTAGCTGTCTTAGGAACCTCCACATTGATTGCCACAATGGCTGGACCAGATTGTATTCCCACCAACAGTGTAGAAGGGTTCCTCTTTTTCCACATCCTCGCCAGCATTTGTGGTCATTTGTTTTCATGATGGTAACCAATCTGATAGGAATGAGATGGAATCTCAATGTAGTTTTAATCTGCATTTTTCTGATGACTAGGGATGTAGAACTTTTTTTTTTAGATGCTTATACGCCATCTGAATTTCTTCTTTTGAGAACTCTCTATTTAGTTCCATAGCCCATTTTTAATTGGCTTGTTTGTTTTCTTATTATTTAACTTTTTGAGTTCTTTGTATATCCTAGATATTAATCCTCTATCAGATGTATAGCTGGCAAAGATTTTTTCCCATTCTGTAGGTTGCCTCTTTGCTTTATTCATAGTGTCTTTTGCTGTAAAAAAATCTTTGTAATTTCATGAGGTCCCAGTGTTAATCTGTGGCTTTATTGCCTGAGCAATTGGGGTTATATTCAGAAAGTCTTTGCCAAGACCAATATGTTAAAGGGTTTCCCCTACTTTTTCCTCTAGCAGTTTCAGAGTTTCAGGTCTGATGTTAAGGTCTTTAATCCATTTGGACTTAATTCTTGTGCATGGAGAGAGAGAAGAATCTATTTTCATCTTTCTACAGATAAATATCCAGTTTCCCCTGAACCATTTGCTGAAGAGGCTGTCTTTTCTCCAATGAATAGTTTTGGCATTTTTATCGAATATCAGGTGGCTATAGCTACCTGGACTTGCATCTGGGTCCTCTACTCTGTTCCATTGATCTACACATCTGTATTTGTGGCAGTACCATGCTGGTTTTGTTACTATGTCTCTGTAGTATATGTTAATATCAGTTATGATGATACCACCAGCCTCATTTTTATTGCTCAGTATTATTTTAGATATTCAAAGTTTCTTCTGATTCCAAATGAATTTTTGGATTGTTTTTCTATTTCCTTCAAGAATGCCACTGGAATTTTGATGGGGACTGCATTAAATGTGTAGATTGCTTTTGGTAAGATTGCCATTTAAACAATATTGATTTTTCCCATCCAGGAACAAGGGAGGTTTTTCCACTTCATAGTGTCCTCTGCAATTTCTCACTTGAGTGTTTTATAGCTTTCATTGTAGAGATCCTTTACTTCCTTGGTTAGGTTCATTCCAAGGTACTTTATTTCCTTTGTTGCAATTGTGAATGGGAGTGATTCTCTGATTTCATTCTCTGTGTGTTTGTTGTTAGCATATAGGAATGCTACTGATTTCTGTGTATTTATTTTGCATCCTGCTACATGGCTATAGGTGTTTATCAGCTCTAACACTTTGCTGGTAGAGTCTTTAGGATCCAGTTTTTCCCCATTTAGTAATATGTTGGCTGTGGGCTTGTCATAAATAGCCTTTATTATATTGGGATATGATCCTTCTATTCCTAGTCTCTGTAGGACTTTTATCATGTAGGGATGTTGGATTTTATCAAATGCTTTTTCTGAGTCTAATGAGATGATCATATGATATTTGTCCTTCAGTCCATTTATATAATGTATTACATTTATCAATTTGCATATGTTGAACCATCCCTGCATCTCTGGGATAAAGCCTACTTGGTCAGGGTGAATGATCTTTCTGATATATTCTTGTATTCTGTTTGTCAATGTTTTGTTGAGAATTTTTGCATCTATGTTCATGAGGGAGATTGGTCTGTAACTTTCTTTTTTTGTTCTATCTTTGCCTGGTTTTGTTAGCAGCGTGATGCTGGCTTCGTAGAAGGAGTTTGGTAGGATTCCTTCTTTTTCTATTTTATGGAAAAGCTTAAGAAGCAATGGCATTACTTCTTCCCTGAAGGTCTGGTAAAATTCAGTAGTGAATCCATCTGGGCCTGGACTTTTTTTGTTTGGGAGATTTTTGGTAACTGCTCAGATCTCCATACTTGCTATAGGTCTATTTAAGTGATTAATCCCATCTTGATTTAATTTAGATAGGTCATATAAATCAAGGAAATCATCCATTTCTTTCAGATTTTCATACTTAGTGGAGTATATGTTTTTATAATATGTCCCTATGATTTTTTGAATTTCTCTGGTGTCTGTTGTGATGTTGCCTTTTCCATCTCTAATTTTATTAATTTCTGTCTCTTCTCTCTTTTGGTCAGATTTGCTAAGGGTTTCTCAATCTTGTTTATCCTTTCAAAGAACCAACTCTTTGTTTCATTGATTCTTTGGATTGTTTTTTCATTGTTTCTATTTCATTAATTTCTGCCCTAATCTGTATTATTTCTTTCTGTCTACTGATCTTTGGTTTGCCTTGTTCTTCTTTTTCCAAGGCTTTAAGGTGAAGCATTAGGTCATTTACTTGTGACCTTTCTAATTTCTTAATATAGGCACTTAAAGCTATAAATTTATCTCTTAGAACTACCTTCATTGTGTCCCAGAGATTTTCGTATGTTGTGTTCGCTGTTCTCATTATTGTTTGACTCTATGAATTTTTTGATTTCCTTCTTGATTTATTCATTGACCCATTCATCATTTAGCAATGTATTGTTTAGTTTCCATGACTTTTTGCATGGTCTATAGCTTTTCTTGCTATTGATTTGTAGTTTGATTCCATTGTGGTCAGATAGAATGCAAGGAATTATTTCAATTTTCCTCTTTTTGTTAAGATTTGCTTTGTGTCCTAATATATGGTCTATTTTAGAGAATGTTCCATGTGCTGCTGAAAAGAATGTATATTCTGCACCATTTGAATGAAATGTCGTGTATACATCTGTTAGGTCCATTCCTTCTATGCTCTAATTTAGTCCACATGCCTCTCTGTTTATTTTTTCCTGGGATGACCTGTCAATTGATGAAAGTGGGGTGTTGAAGTCCCCCACTACCACTGTGTTTGGTGTTATCTATGACCTTAGTTCTAATAGTGTTTGTTTGATGAATTTGGGAGTCCCCATATTAGATGTATATATGTTTAGGATTGTAATGTCATCCTGTTGGAGTGTGCCCTTAATCAATATAAAGTGACCTTCCTTATCTTTCTTAACTAATGTTGCACTGATGTCCACCTGTCAGATATTAGGATAGCAACCCTTGCTTGTTTTCTAGGCTCATTTGTTTGAAACACTGTTTTCCAACCTTTCACCCTAAGATAATATCCATCCTTTGTAGAAAGGTGAGTGTCTTGGAGACAACAAATTGTAGGATCCTGCTTTTTAACCCAGTCTGCAAACCTATGTCATTTGGTTGGGGCATTGAGGCCATTGACATTAAGAGATATTATTGAAAGGTGTGTATTTATGTTTGCCATTTTTTTTTTTTTTGTAGTTCCCATTCTACCTTTGCTATCTTGTGTTAACTAGTATTTGAGTATTGTTTGTTTTTTCCAGGTTCCTTATATGTGTGCTTTTCCTTTTCTTTGGCCTGGAGGATTCTTTCAAGTAATTTATGTAGAACTTGTTTTGTCTTCAAATACTCCTTTAGCCTGCTTTTGTCATGGAATGTCCTTATTTCTCCATCTATTTGAATGGACAGCTTTGCAGGATAAAGTAACCTTGGTTGACAGTTGTTATCTTTCAGAACTTGGAACACATCACTCCAAGCCCTTCTGGCTTTTAAAGTTTGTGTTGAGTAATCTGCTGTAATCCTGATGGGCTTGCCTTTGTAATTTGATTTTTCTCTCTAACTGCTTTCAATATTTTTTCTTTGGATTGTGTGTTTGGTAGTTTGATTATAATATGGCAATGAGAGATTCTTTCCAGGTTTTGTCTGGCTGGGGTTCGAAAGGCTTCCTGTATCTGCATGGGCACTTCTTTCTGAATTTGGGGGAAGTTTTCTTCTATGATTTTGTTGAAGACACCTACTATGCCTTTGGAGTGAAATTCTTCTCCTTCTACTATGCCCTGAATTCTTATGTTTGATCTTTTCATAGTGTCCCGAATATCCTGAAATTTCCATTCATACTCTTCTATTAGTTTGTCTTTCTCTTTGTTGGAGTGTATTAGGTCTGCCACCTGGTCTTCTAGCTTAGATATTCTGTGCTCTCCTTCATCCATTCTACTGGTCAGATTTTCTACAGCGTTTTTTTTTTATTTCATTAACTGTGTTCTTCATTGCTAGTAATTCTGACTGAGTTTACTTTATTATTTCTAGCATTTCCTCTAACTCGTTCTCACTGGAGGTCATTTCTGATGCATTAATACTTTTTGGTGGATTTATATTGTCTTAAGTTTTAGTGTTTCTTGTGTTATAATGTATATATTTTTGCATCTTGGGTTAAGTTAATGCTTGGATTTTCTTGCTAGCTGGGTATTCTTAGCTGTATCAATTGATCTGATGTTATAAAACTTCAGGGTAGGAGCTTAAGGTGTCAGATGTGGCTCTTAAGACTCTCAGAGTATCTACAAAGGTGTTCCTAGGGGTTGGGTTTGCCTGCTATGGGAGTATTTAAGTAGGCTGAGTGGAACAAAATACAGATAGATTCCAAAATATAACTAAACAATGTACACATTCAGTGAAAGACAGCACCGAGTATTTATGCAAGAGTAGGTATTATAACATTCTGATCTTCTGTCACCAAAGAGGTTAAGATATCTGGTCTGTTGAGTGTTCCAAGTCAGCTTGTGACCAAGTGAGACCCTTCCCTGGTGATGTTATTGCAAGTAAATAATTATTATAAATAAATAATTACTACAAATAATTTATTAATTTTTATTTTCTTTTCATATTTCATTATGAATAAATAAATGAAATTCCATCATGAATAAATAAATAATTATCATAAGTAAATAATTATAATTTATTATTTTTATTTTTATTTTCATATTTAATTATGAATAAATAAATAAGCAAAATTTCATTATGAATAAATAAATAATTATTATAAGTAAATAATTATAATTTATTAATTTTATTTTTTCTTTTCGTATTTCATTATGTATAGAAACATAATTGATTAACATATGTTGATTTTGTGTTTTGAAAATATGCTGAAATAATTAACTAATTCTAATGGTTTTGTGGTGGAATCTTTAGAATTTTTGGCATATAAAATCATATCATCAGGAATAAAGATTATTTTACTTTTTCCTTCCAATTGGAATGTTTTTTCTTTCTTTTTCTTGCTAAATTTGTCTATATACAACTTCCAGTATTTCACTGAAATGAATTAGTGAGAGCGGACATTTTTATTAAAAGAAAATCAGTGTTTTTAAAGATAAGTCAGATTTATTTTTATTTATTTATTTGAGAGTGACGGGGCAGGGGGGGAGAAAATGGGGGCCCCAGGGCCTCCAGCCACTGCAAACGAACTCCAGACATGTGCGCCCCCTTGTGCATCTGGCTAACGTGGGTCCTGGGGAATCGAGCCTCAAACTCGGGTCCTTAGGCTTCACAGGCAAGCGCTTATCTGCTAAGCCACCTCTCCATCCCAGAAAACCAGTTTTTAATTATTAAGCTATTTTAGATACTGTGAATAGATCAAACATAAGAATTCAGAGCAATTTTCAGTGCCAGGCATGGGATACCTTCCAGTGAGTTATTGGCGAGGGAGGTCCCTGATGCCCTTAGAACATTATAGGCCATTGCTAAGGCCCTTGGTTTCCCACAAGGCATAGATGGTAAGACCCTATTGCTGAAGACTCAACATACTTGGGCTGCAAGGCCACTGAGAAATCCTGCTGGAATTGAGCTGATAACCTCCTCCATGTAGACCAGCTGACAGAAAGCTGGAAGAAGCCATTCTGCATGCAGCTCAATGGGAGAAAGAGAAATCACCAGTGAAGCTACTCAACAGTGAACACTGCAAGCCTCATATTTAGCCAGCCAAGCCAAATGAGCCAAATGGTGCAATAGTGGCACATCTATCATGGTGGAAACCAACTGCCCTCTAATTGGACTGGAGGCCCGCTCCATGGGAGGGAATACATCCCTGATACTGAAAACCTACAACAGGGGTGGTCATGAACCCTATGGGTGTAATGTCTGCTGCTGTCTGGCATATATATATATATGTGTGTGTGTGTGTGTGTGTGTGTGTGTGTGTGTGTGTGTGTATACTATGCTTATCAAACTGTCCAGTAAGAACTTCTCTTAATGTTCATACCCTTATATTACTGCTACTCTCACTTTTGGTACAGAATCTTCTCTTTTCAGATGGCAGTGACCTTGGGATGACTCAGAAGGTATCATGATGTTGGAAAGAAGTGACTGTAGTGCTCAGTACTGCAATATCTCTATCACACCTTCCAAGGCACAAGGTTTAATGTGGAAGAGGTGGTGGAAAGAATGTAAAAGCCAAAGAAAGGGTAGTGCTCCTTACGTGTTCGCTCCAGACACAAAATGGCCTGTATATCCATGACCTCACAGTGCCTGACACTACCTACACAAGACCATCATAAGAGGAGGAAAAGATCATGACATGAAAATAAAAGAGACACTGATTGAGAAGGGGAGGGTATATGATAGAGAATGGAGTTTCAAAGGGGAAAGTGGGGGGAGGGAGGGTATTACCATGAGATATTTTTTATAATCATGTAAGTTGTTAATAAAAATTTGAAAAAAAAATATCCAGTAAAGAAAAAAAAAAAAAAAAAGAATTCAGGGCATAGTACAGGGAGAAGAATTTCACTCCAAAGGCCTAGTAATTGTTTTGAGCAAAAACACAGAAGAAAAATTTTCCCAATTTGGGAAAATGATGCCAATACAGATATAGGAACCCTCTAGAATGCCAAACAGACAATATCAGTAAAGAACATCTCATCGTCATATTATAATTAAACTACAAAATACACAAACCAAAGAAAATATAATGAAAGCAGTTAGAAAAATAATCAAGTCACATATAAAGGCAAGCCCATCAGGATCACAGACAATTACTCAACACAAAGTTTAAAAGCCAGAAGGGCTTGGAATAATGTCTTCCATGTTCTGAAAGATAAAAACTATCAAGCGAGATTACCAGCAAAGAGAAATAAGGATATTAATTAACAAAAGCAGTCTAAAGGAATACATGGACACTAAAGCAGCTCTACAGATAAACTTAAAAGAATCCTCCATGCATAAGAGAAAGAAAAAGTACATACATGAGGAAACAGGAAAAAAAAATAAACCATACTCAAACAATAGTTATTACAAGAGAGTAAAGAAAAACAAGACGAACTTCCAAACCAAGAATGGCAAGAAAAAAATGCATAACTTTCAATGATAACTCTTAATATCAATGGCCTAATGCCTCAAACAAAACACACAGGTTTGCAGACTGGGTTAAAGAGTAGCATCCTTCTATTTGTTGCCTCAGACAAACTCACCTTTCCATATAAAATGGACTCTATCTTATGGTATAAGGATGGAAAATGGTATTTCAAGTAAGTTGGCCTCGGAAAAGCAGATGTTCCTATTCTAATATCCCAGGGTAGACTTCAAACCAACATTAGTTAGGAAAGATAAAGAAGGTCACTTTATATTGACTAAAGGAATATTCCAACAGGAGAACATTACAATTCTAAATATATATGCACCCAACATGGGGGCTCTCCATTTCATCATAGAAGAACTACTATACTTAAGGTTACAGATAACACCAAACACAATTGTAATGGGTGACTTCAATACCCACTCTCTTCAATTGACAGGTCATCCCAGCAAAAATATAAACAGAGAATTATGTGGATTAAATGTGGTCACAGAATATATGTTTCTAAGAGATATCTACAGAACATTTCATCCAAATGCTACAAAATACACATTCTTTTCAGCATCATATTGAAAATTCTTTAAAATACACCATGTATTAGGAAATAAAGCAAACCTTAACAAACACAGGAAAAGTGAAATAATTCCTGCACTCTGTTTGATCACAACAGAATTACACAACAAATCAACAGCAAGAAAAGTTATAGAGTATACAAAAAATCATGGAAACAAAATAATACACTACTAAATGGTCCATGATGAAATCAACAGGGAAATTAAAAGAATCACAGAAAGAAATGGTAATGAGATCACAACATACCAGTGCCTTTGGGCACAATTAAAGGAGCCTTAAAGATGGAAATTTGTAGCTTTAAATGACTATATTAAGAAATTTGAAAGGTCACAAGTAAACAACTTAATGCTTCATTTTAAGGCCTTGGAAAAAGAAGAACAAGGCAACCAAAATCAGTAGATGGGACGATATAATAAAAATTAGTGCAGAAATTAATGAAATAGACCCCTCCAAAATACAAAGAATCAATGAAATAAAGAGTTGGTTCTTCAAAGGATAAACAAGATTGATAAATCCTTCGCAAATCTGATCAAAAGAAAGAAGAGACACAAATTCATAAAATTAGTGTTAAAGAGGCACCATCACAACAGATACCAGAGAAATTCAGAAAGTCCATGACCTTGCATTGCCTGTCAGTACCTACACAAGACACGCAGAAGGAAAAGATGATAAAATCAAAATAAAAGAGACTAGTTGAGAGGGAAAGGGGATATGATGTAGTTAGCAAAGGGGGAAGTGAGGGGATTATGATCGTTTGTTATCTATAATTGTAGAAGTTTTCAATACAAAATTAAAAAGTATCTTGGGAAAGTAGAAAGAATATAGAAGTACTACTTGTTCATCTTGAAGTTTCAGAATCTTACACAGAATCTAAAGTGGACATGCTGCATTAATTTATCATGCCCAACCCTATAATTTTTTCAGTGTGTATCTACAAGGTGGAATAAGGAGACACCAGGAAAGCAAAATTCACTTGCTCATGACAAAATGTTTGTAGACAAATGAGAAGAAAACCTGAGTGACCATGTGACTTCTTTGTAACACATTCCTCTTCATCATCATCACTCAAAGAGAAACTTCCATCCTTCTGAAGTGCTTTAAAGACCCATGTAAAATTGTTTTATTTTATCCTAAATCTATTTCCGTCAGTCATTGGTTAGGGAACTTCATGAGGCCTCTTAAACAGTACAGTTTGCCACTGTTGGTGGTTACCTATCACAATTAGATGGCAAGTCCATATTGTTCAAGTCACCAAACATTCTGATTGCAAGACACAAATAAGTCAAGTTGGAACTAGGTTGGTACCTTCTACTGTTGCTTTGGTAAATGGAAATGATGTGTTTGTCAAATTGCCTTCCTAATAAATATGTTTATGCCCATAGATTAATGCTACTGTCATCATTAGTCAGAGAAGCTTAGTTTTGAAGTGGGTAGATTTAACTGCAGATAATCAACACTGACAAGAAGTGTGAAAAATAAATGATGGTTGAATGTTCAACCATAAGTAGAATATCTATATCACTTCCTCCAAGGGTCAGGGAGCAACCAGGAAGGAGGAGCAGAAAGAATTGAGGAAGGGAGGGAATGGTGTGGCACTCTAACTTCTGTACATGTCATGGATGACATACTCTTGAATCAAAACAACTGTGATCATCTGCATAAGATATTCACAAGATTGGACCCTTGAAGTGTCTTTCTTAGAGGTAGGAAAACTAATAAGAGACTCCACTCTTCCATTAGGATATATATGTGGTTCATTGATGATGATGAAGGAAAAGACATTTTCTTCAGTCTTGAAGCTACTGGTAAGGTTCTCATGACCATATAAACAACCCATCATGCTGTAAGCAACTCCAGCGAGACTTACTGTGTCATACAAAATGGCATGGAAGTAGAAAGAGGACTAGTGGGAAAGAAGAAAGCAAGAAGCAGGAATGGAAAGAGGACGAGAAAGGGTAAGGTGGTGAATATACTCTAAATACATTATTGGTTACTTACAATTATTAAAATGTCATTATGTACAATTAAAACAGGCCATTAAAAAGTGAAAAAATGGATATAGGACAGAACTCATAAAAGAAAAAAAAATACTTGAATACAGGGATAATTTTCCAGGAGACAGAGTTATATAAAGATAAAATGAGCAGAGTTTTGGAATTTGCTCATTCCTCTATTTCTGCAAGGATTCAAGAAAAGTGGCAACTGTGGGAAACTCTTAAGTTTTCCCAGTGTAGCTCAGTAAGTGTCTAGGAGGAATTTGAGATACATGGTGTTTTAGTGAGTCTGAAATAATTTTGGATTAAAATGTCAATCCATCATAGAGGCATTAATCCTTCTTTCTTCATATTCCTCCAAGGAAGTCTTCAATGATAAATTCCCATGTGCTCAGAATTTATAGAAATCCAAGAAAATTCTCAGATGCTACCACTATGACATTGAGCTAGTGGAAAATACAAGCAGTGAATTCTTGAAAACCTTGTAAATTACAACATCACATAAGACTGTTAACCAAGGATGGTAGAACTTAAGAACTTGGGAATATTAGCTAGCTTTATTGTCATCTGACGGCTTTTCTTCTAAGTACACTGGGTGATACCAAATAACCACATTATTTCCCATACACAATGAAAAAAATTATCAAAATTCATCACAAATTTTGGGTTACTTATATAACTGCTCAATGATTTAAAGAGATAGATTTGGGCTGGAGAGATGGCTTAATGGTTAAAGAACTTGTCTGCAAAGCCAAAGGACCCAGATTCGATTCTCCAGGACCCATGTAAGTCAGAGGTACAAGATGATGCATGTGTCTGGAGTTCATTTGCAGGACTAGAGGCCCTGACATGCCTATTCTCTCTCTCTCTCTCTCCTTCAAATAAATTGATAAAAATAAAATATTTAAATAGGAGATTTAACTTTCTTGAGTCTCTAACTTTCATCTGTATGATTTGATCTCAGAAGGGTGACATAAAGATGTAACAAGATGGTACATAATATATCCAGTCCAGAGCCTGAGGTTTGGGTTCACCATATCCCATCTCCCAATAGCCAACTCCCAATGCTTAAAATTATTTTTTTCTTATTGGTAAGTTGTATCTTCTTCCTTAACCTCTACTTCTACCAAAGCATCCTGGATGTACCATTTATTTTTATCACAATGATATAGGCTTTACAGTTTTGCCTCAAGTTCACATAAAGATCTTCTATGTTAATGGGTTACAAACATTTGACCATACCTGAGAATAAATAGTGAAACTGTTGTATTTCTAGTCATAACAGGCACTTGATAAATATAAATGAGTACTACATTCTATTATGGAGGTGAATACTAGTTAGTGGTACAAGTGTATGTCTCATACATTGAATTTTTGTAATTTAAGAACAGATGTGCAATACATTATAGAATATCAATCATTCTGTTACTAAGGTCTTCTTTGGACAAGTCCAGTTTATTAAATTTCTTTAGTTTCATATAACAATATAAAATTGCCACTTATTGAAGGGGAAAATGTCATGCTTGAGTAGGATTTAGATTTTATGCCTGAGATAAAAGTGCAATTATTGACAATATTGTTTCTAGTCAACAGACCAGTGAATGATGTGTGAATAAGGTCTGTTCCTCCTTATCTTCAGGATTGATACAGTGTCCTTAGGGTTTGATCTTTGAAGATTAAACGACAATATTTTCATTCAGATATTTATTCATTTTAGAAAGAAACGGAATAAAACAAAATCACCTATTCTAATGTCCTTGAATCTAGAGAGAGAAACCCAAGTTCATGTTCACATCTTTAACTTTCTCCTAGTGCAATCCAATAATTACAGTTGAGACTGATGAAGTTTTAATGAGTTATACAGCTCAGTGATCACCTGGTATTACCTATATTTTAGTTGAAGAAACTGAGAGGTAAATGGTTGTACAAAGTCATATGGAGATGTTCTTGAATATTTTGGAACAACTATTATAAGATTTGTCTGGACTATCACATATTCTCACTTCTTTTATTCAATCACCAATTCATCCACAAGTGTTAGGGGCACTTTTGGAGCTAAGCACACAGGGAATACAGATGAATACAGCAGAGAAAGAGCATCTTTCTTCTGAAGAGGTTACCATCTTAGGAGACAAAATCTCTTAGGAGAAAATAAAAGGAAAATCCAAGAGATCACAAATGTTCTGTGTTCTTCCCTTAACCCCCATGCAGGCAACTTTCCTCTGAGTTTCAGAAGTCCTTGCTCCTATCTCTGTTTTTGCCTTTATCTCACAGAATGGCAGATGTTAATTTAATCTTTTACACTTGGTTTTAAATGCTGGCCACATTGCAAGTCTATGTCTTACATTTTTCAACCCATAAACAACACAATTTGAAGTTACCAAAAATATAAAATGGCTTTAAGTCCAGAACATTTCAGAATAAAGAAACATTAGTCAATGTATTGCAGTCCAATAGGCTCCCTACTCTAGAATTTCTTCTGCCCTTTCTTTCTTAACTTTGCAATAATATTTTAATTAAAAATCTGAAAAAATTCTACTTCCTAAAAGGCAGACCAAATGGCTCAACCTTCACCAGGCCCTTAGAGGGAACACTTGAACCACAAGACACTGGAGAGGATATGATGAAGACTAACCTTAATCTTCTACAGCTTCCCTCCCTCCCTCCTTCTCCCTCTCCCTCTCTCTCTCTCTGTCTCTATCTCTAGCTCTCTCTCTCTTCTCTCTAACTCTTGTATATTAGTTATCTTTTTCTTCCTTTTCTTAGTGGGCACTGACCTGTAACTCCCAGTACCAGCATGGGGCTATCATCCACAATGAGCTTTTGATCAGAGAGACCTACAAGGTTTCCTAAAAGAAAGAAAGATTTTTGTCACAGTACTTGATGACCCACCAAAGGTTAGTGGTAAGACACTACTGCTGAAGACACCTTATGTGGTCGACACGTAAAATGGAATGGCATGGCTGGAAGCTGGAAGAGAGTCAGTCCCCAGACAGTCAGCATATCTAGTGCCAGAAGGTGCTACATGGGAGACTGGGAGAAAATGACGAATATCTGTCCAAGCAACTCATGGACTCACCTACTTAGCAGCAAATAACCTGTCGTGATGCTCACACAAGTGCAATAGTGGCACACAGTCATGGTGGGAAACCAACTGCTCTCAATTCGGCCAACTGATCCCCTCAGTGGTACGGGACCCATAGCTGGAGCTTGGAAACAAGTCAGAACCATATCCAAACATAAGCCTGCTCTCCACTAGCAAGCAACCACCAATCATGGGCTACAAGAAGGCCTACACCTATTAAATTCTCTATAAAAAGTAAGGCTTATCTCATTTGTCTGTTGCTAACTCCCTCTCCATTGGAGAATGTGCTTCTCTTTTTCAGATAGATGTAGATCCTAAGGAGAGAGCCACCCCATCATACCTCAATAGGGCCCCAGCTGGAACTAAGAAAAATTGGCAAAACTAGCAAGGGTATTGTTTTCCTGGTGAACCATGTACTAGCACAAGGGTGAAGGAGATCAACACAGAGAAAAATCAACTCCTACTAAATCAGAGAGCCAGAGACCCAGAGGCCCCCAACAACTCATCACTGAAGCAGACCAAAAATGAACCTAACATGGCTCATGGAAATTTTGTGGAAGAGGGGGAAGAAAGAATGTCAGAGCTACATGTTGGGTCATGATATGCAGAGACATTTATCCTACCCATAACTGTGGGCTAACTCCACAATGCATGACCCACATACCTCAACAAGGAGGGGCCAAGGGGAGGGGGTAGGTCATGGATGAGCGTAATAATGGTACAAAACTGTATTGGCTGAATACAAAACTAATTAATAAAAAATAAAAATTTATAAAAGATTAACAATTAAAAAATAAATAAAAACATTGACCATATATAATAAGCTCAGGAATGTTCAACATTTATAGAAAGAAGCTGCATTTTTACTCAAATCTAGCCTATCAGCTTGACTGATTCATTAATGAAACTTGTATATTTGGAAAGAAAATCCTGTGAGAAAATGGAAAATGAAGTCATTCTTTCTGGTTAGTGAGAGTTGTACTTGAGGTGAAGCAGGCCTACCCACTTCTCAGGAATGGCCTGTGAGGGACCATAGAAGAGCAAGGACACTGTTAGTGACACTGACAGTGACCCTGCCTTCCCTAGGTAACAATAGTCATGAGGTAAAATCTCCAGACCAACTTTATAGTGTTTGGATAAAATATTAGTATTGATATACTTTATTTTTCTCTTCTTTTTACTTTTTTTATAATTAGAAACTTCCACGATTGTTAACAATATCCCATGTAAATTCCTTTCCTCCCCCCACCTTCCCCTTTGAAACTCCACTCTCCATCATATCCCCTCCCTCTCTCAATCAGTCTTTCTTTTATTTTGATGTCATGATCTTTTCCTCCTATTATGATGGTCTTGTGTAGGTATATCAGCCACTGTGAGGTCATGGATAGCCAGGCCATTTTGTTTCTGGAGGAGCACGTTGCAAGGAGTCCTACCCTTCCTTCTAGACAATAGGATGGTTGGGGAGGGAGGGGAGAGCAAGGGAGGGGATGGGAATCACAAATCTAGACCCAAACAGCAATGCTACCATAAAATTCTACATCCTAAAAGGCAGACCAAATGGCTGAACCTTCACCAGGCCCTTAGAGGGAACACCTGAGCCACAACACACTGGAGAGGGTAGGATCAAGACTAACCTTAATCTTCTACAGCTTCTCTCTCTCTCTCTCTCTCTAGCTATGTATCTCTCACTCTCTCTCTTCTCTATAACTCTTGTATATTAGTTATCTTTTTCTTCCTTTTCTTAGTGGGCACTGACCTGTAACTCCCAGTACCAGAAAGTACCAGAATGTGGCTATCATCCACAATGAGCTTTTGATCAGAGAGACCTACAAGGTTTCCTAAAAGAAAGACAGATTTCTGTCATAATACTTGATGACCCACCAAAGGTTAGTGATAAGACCCTACTGCTGAAGACACCTTATGTGGTTGACATGTAAAATGGAATGGCATGGCTGGAAGCTGGAAGAGAGTCAGTCCCCAGACAGTCAGCACGTCTACTGCCAGAAGGTACTACATGGGCAACTGGGGGAAAATGACCAATATCTATCTGGCTGTTACATTCTTTCCTCAACCTCTTCCGCCAGGGACCCTGAGCCTTGGAAGTTGTGATAGTTATATTGCACTCCTGAGCACTCCTCTGTCACTTCTTCTCAGCAGCATGATGCCTTCTGAATCATCCTAAGGTCACTGCCATTTGAAAAGAGAAAGTTCTCTAACAAAAAAGTGAGAGTAGCATTAATATATGGGTATGAACATTAAGAGAAGTGCTTACTGGGCAGTTTGATGAGCACAGTATATACATTTAGCCAGACAGCAACTGACGTTACATCCCTAGGGCTAATCACTACACATGTGCTAGGTTTGCAATATCAGGGATATATTCCTTCCCTTGGTGTGGGCCTCCATATTAAATTTATTTCGGCTAGAGTCAATGTGTTGGTTTGATTCAGATGACCCCCATAAACTTATGTGTTATGAATTTGGAAACTGGAGCCTCCTGGATACAGTGTATTGTTGGGGGTGGGCTTATACATGTTATAACCAGCTTCCCATTGCCAGTGTTTAGCACACACTCCTGCTACTCTCTTGATGTTGGCCCAGAGGTGATATCCACTCTGATCATGCCATTGTTTTCCCTTGCCATTGTGGAGTTTTTCCTTCAGTCTGGAAGCCAAAATAAGCCCTTCCCCCCAATAGACTGCTTTGGATTGGGTTCTTTGTTTAGCAACTTGAAACTAACTTCAACAGTCAGAGGTATGAGTCTTAGTTTCATTCTTCTTTATGTGGATATACATATTTCCTTGCATCAGTTGTTACAAAGATAAATGTTTTCCAAGATGTGTTTTTGATACATTAGTCATGAATAGGTGGCGTTAGGTGAGACAGTTTATGTCTGAGTCCTTTTTATTCCATTCATCTCCATATGTCTCTTTTTTTGTGTAGTAACACACCATGCCATGCTTTTTTTTGGAATTATAGCTCTGTAGTATAATTTGAGATCAGAAAGCATGATATTCCCAGCATTGCTTTTTATACTTAGGAGTGCTTTGGATATTTGTATTTCTATATAACTTATAGGGTTGTTTTTTCTGGTTCTATGGAAAATATTATACTTTTGATGGGTATGTTGTGAATCTGTAGATCACTTTTGGAAAAATAGCATTTAAAATGTTATTTCTGCCAATTTGAGAATGTTGTAGGTCTTTGCATCTTCAGTTGTCTTAGATTATTTCTTCAGTGTCATAATGTTGTCATTGTAACTTTTTCACCTCTGTGGTTAAGTTCATTCCTAAGCATTTTGCTAAAACTTTTATCAGGTCTAAGAGTTTTATGGTGTTTTTAGGGTCTTTTATGTATAGCATCATGTCATCTACAGCTAGGCATACTCTGACTTTTCCCTTTCCTACTTGTATCCCTTGTCTTTATTTCTCTTGTTTTACTGCTACACCTAAAATCTGGAGGACTATATTTAAAAAGAATAGTGAGATAGGCAACCTTGTTTCTTTCCTAATTTTAGAGGAAATTATTTCAATTTTCATCAGTTAGAATAATGTTGGCTGTGGTGGTTTGAATGGCAATGTATGTCCCCCATAGCCTCAGGGATTTTGATTAAGGTTAAGCTTCCTACTTAAGTCTCCAGAGGAGGTATCACTGTGGACAGATCTTGTAGTCCAGCCCTAAAGTGTATTAAGAGCAGAAAGACACCACCAAATACTATGAGTATCAGCCAACTTCTTCCACCATTAAGGGTGTTTCTCAGCAATGGATTCTGTAAGCCAGAAATAAAATTTTCTCCTGTAAACTACCTCTAGCTAGGTGTTTGTCCCAGCAACAAAAAGTAACCGCAACAAGACAGTTGGTATCAAGAAGTGGGACTGTTTTGATGAATCTGACCATGTGAGTTTTGGTCTTTTGGAACTTCGTGCTATAGGAATGTGGAAGGATTTGGTACTTTGGACTAGAGAAACCTTGTAGTACTGTAAGCAGTGCTTGATGGGATATTATACTGAGAGTTTGAAAAGGTTAAATACAGAGAGAATTGTGAACTGTGGAGGCACAGTTTATAAACTTTACAGTGGGAAACTTTGTTGGAACTGGGCTACTGCTGAAAAGGCTGGCTGTGTTCTTCTGTCCATGTCCTAACACTTTCCTCAAGGCTGAACCTAAAAGTAATGGACTCGCTTGTTAGCAGAAGGTATAACACAGATATGAAAAATGTACAGTTAATCACAGGAAAATTTCAAACAAGTTTAAAGTTAGTGGCACAGAGACTGGTTTTAAGTTACAGATGCTGCAATAGTTAAGTTAGTTAATTAAGAGTGGGCCAATTGCTTTGCACTGGAACTGGAGAGTTCTAGAGTTCTCCATCAGTTCAGTGAATGACAGATAGGGTGTTTCACAAGTTGATCAACCAGCTCACCTCAACTCAGGGCTACAAAGCTCGAATGTGACTTTCAAGTGCTAACATTGGATCCTGGCCACCATTGCCAGAACCAAGTATCATGTAGCCTTTACTTTTCTATCTGTCACTGTCCAGCCCTTCTGCTTTCCCAGATATGTTACTTGTGTTGAGGCCAGTGCAGGTTTAATATAGGCTGCCTGACTGGTGATTGCTCCTGGTTCCGGGGCCCAGGGTAGCTTAATTTTTAGGTAATAGCTTCCCTATGAAGATGGCATTTGACCATTACCCTCGAGGTAATAAATGAGACTCCTTTACACTTTTGATTTATGTGCTGGAGGAATCAGTCTCTCCCCAAAACTCTTAAGCATATTGGAGGTTTATTAGGGCTGTTGGTTGGTTGTAGAGTTAGGACTGCCAGTGTTCTTTTCTACCAGACTAACTGGTTTATCTTTTGGATGAGGCTTCTGTTTCCTTTATCCTTCCCAGCCACCTCACTCCCTAAGGAACAGGACAGCTGAAGCTGTTTGGTTTGGCATGTCTGACTTCTTTTTGGTGTATCACCTATCTTTTTCCTTGACACCTTTTCAGCTGTTTGGCCACTGCCTTTTTGAAGCTGTGAAGGCATTCCTGTCTATTTAGAATAGATGCTATTCTTTCTTATTCTGACTCTTCTTAATTTGTTCACAACAATGCATCTTGTCTGCCATCTTACTTGGAAACTTCAATATTGATCTTGGGAACAGATTAGTTTAACCTGTTAATTTTGCCAGTAGCCAAGATAACAAGCATAAAAGGAGCTCCAAAATTTGGTTCCCAGAAAGAGACAGAAGCTGGTACTCAGGGTTGCAACAGGAAACATTGGAGTCTCATCAAACAAAATTTTCCAGGCTAGAGGGATGGCTTAGCAGTTAAGGCATTTGGCTACAAAGCCAAAGGACCTAGGTTTGAATCCCCAGGATTAGCCAGATGTACAAGGGGGTGCACATGTCTGGAGTTCATTTGCAGTGGTTGGAGGCACTGGCATGCCCATTCTCTCTCTCTTTCCTTCTTTCTCTGTCAAATAAATAAAATATTAAAAAATAATAACAATTTTTCCATCAGCATCCACAAGTGGAGAAAGGTAATGACCATATGAGAGGGGCAGTGACAGGCACAGTGATTTTGCTAAAGAGGGTATAGATGTAATGAAGGCACCCTGTGATACATACTCACCTCTTTTTCTACTGGAGGTTAGTGTGCTGAGAGATATAAGAGTTAAGGAAGAAAGCAAGCAAGCAAGAAAAGCTGACTGGACAGGTAGAAGGAGAGAGTGATCATTCCTCAGAATATTCCAACCATAAGAATTTTACATCAAAGTTCATCAGGGATATATAGGTGTATAGTTTTCATTTGTTGTCTCTCTGTCTGGCTTTGATGCTAGGATGTTGCTACCTTCATAGGAGATAGGAAACATTCCCTGTTTTTTGAATCTGTGAAATCCCTTGAGGAAAAGTGGTTTCAGTGCTCTGATAAAGGTTTGGTAGAACTTGACTGGGAATCCATCAGGTCCTAGACTTTTCTATTTTGGGAGGTTTTTGATTACATTTTCAATATCAGTGGATGTAACAGGTTTGCTTAGGAGATTAATCTGCTCTGAGTTCAGTTTTGGTAGGTGGTATGTGTCTAGGAATTCATCTACTTCTTCCAGGTTATTCAACTTTTTATAGTAGTGGTTTTGAAAATATGTCCTGATAATTCTTCCAATTTCATTGATGTCTGTTGTGACCTCTCTGCTTCATTTCTAATTTTGTTAATCTGAGACATTTTGTTGTCTTATCAAATTAGCCATGGGTTTATCAATCTTGTTATATTTTCAAAGAATAAGCTCTTTGTTTTGTCAATTTTCTTAATTGTTTTCTTAGTTCCCAGTTCATTGTCTTCTGCTCTAATCCAAATTATTTCTTTCTTCACCATCTGTGGTTCTTAAACTAGAGAAGTCTGAGTTGCAGGCATACCTGATGAGCAAACTCCAAGGACAGATCAGAGGGATCGAAGCCTTTGGGGAGAGGGCGATGAGAGGGCAGGGAAAGATATACACAAAACCAAATACAAAATGAATTGGTGCTATAGAAAACTTCCTGCTGGAAAGCAGAATAAAATATATAACCCTCAATAAGAGCATGGGAGGATCACCTGGTAAGAAGGACCATGGAGAGGATGTGATGAAGTCTAACCTTAAAATATTTGGCTTGCAACTGGTTTGTAACTACAAGTAACAGGAATTGATTACAACCCACATTAAGATGTTCATCAAAGAGACATATGAGGTCCTCAAAATAAGACAGGCTCCTGTCAAAGCACTTGATTATACCCACTTAAGGTGAAAGGTAAGGGCCTATTGCTGAAGACACCACATTTTGCCATCACAGAATATTGAGAGATCTGGCTGAATCTGGAAGAAAGCCAGCTCCCGAATGATTAGCCTAAATAATGCTGAAAAGTGCTACATGAACTTCTGGGGGAAAATGGCCAACAATATGATCAAATAGTAGACCATGGTATAGGAAAGCAATCAGCCCGACAAGATGACACACTTATGCAAAAGTGGCACACAGCACAGGTGTGTAACCAGTGGCTCTCTGATTGTCTAAGAGATCCACTCTGTGGAAGGAAACCTATAGCTGGAATTGGGAACCAAGTCAGAATCCTATGGTGACCAAGATTATGGATTACAATGAGTAGCTCCTGCTAGTCTTTGGCCAGAAGTGAGGCTACACCCATTAATATATCTCTAAATGCTTATTCCCTTTAACCTATCCTGATCTCACTCTCCATTGGAGAATCTGTTTTTGCTTTTTCAGAAAGCAGTGAGAACTGAGTACAACCAAAATCTATTAAAAAGACAAGATAGATAGTTGACTCCTTGTCAACAGATGACCCGTCTGTAGCATAGTAGCTAGGACCCAGGTGAAACTACAGAGGAAATGACAAGATGAACAGCAGTGCTGCTTTCAAGGGGAGCCTAACAACCTGGGCCAGGGTGGTGGAGAGAGACACTGAGGATACTCATAATGCACCACAGCAAAAATCCATAAGCTGCTGAGCTCAACGCTAAAGCAGACTTAAAGCATACCCAACAAGGCTCAGGAAATTTTATGGGAGAAGGGGCAGAAAGAATGTGAGAGCCACAGGGTGGGAGGAAATATCCAGAGGCAGCACCCCCACCAATGACTGCCTGCTGCTCTCATAACTCATAACCTACAAGTCCATGGTGAATATCAGCAATCCCACTAATGAGGGTCCTCAGTGGAATGGGGGCAGAGAGGAGAGAAATGATGGTGCCAACAGATGATGTATTCATACAGTTTGTAATTAATAAAAAAGAATATTCCAACTATACAATGGTGCCATTGATTAAATCAAAACATCTATTAACAAACTTGTCACACCTCCCTGTATTCCAATCTGTGTTCTGGACAACAGGGTTAAAGAAAGCTACATTACTCTGCCTACCTTTATCTTATGCCATGTCCTTCAAGAAAGGAACTTTTGCCTATCACTGAAAAGAAAGGACACTCCTTTAAGGTTGACAACCCACATGTTATAGCTCTGTGTCTTTCATGTGCAATTTATTTTATTTTTAAAATATTTTATTAATTTATTTTCCAGCAGAGGGAAAGATGAGAGAGAGAGTGTGAGCACGGGCATACCAGGGCCTCCAGCCACTACAGACAAACTCCAGATGCATGTGCCACTTTGTTCATTCCATTACATGGGTACTGGGGAAATCTACCTGGGTCAGTTGGCTTTGCAGGCAAGTTCTTTAACTGCTGAGCCATCTCTCCAGCCCTTATGTGCAGTTTATTATCACTAACTACAGAACTTACTATTCAACCTAGACCCTCTTAAAAGTGAAATTGGTGCTATTAATAACTACATGTAGACAATGGATTTAAACTTGGACTGTCCTAAGAAAAATGAATAACCTTTGACAAGTGTTCTCAAACATTAAATGCCTTTGGGCCCATTCTTTGAGCTCAAGGCAAAACTTGAGACAGTCATTGAGCTAGCCAGCCGTTGATAGCTGATGACATTTTACCTTGTTGAATTTTGTACTTGTAAGAATACCTTATTATTATGTATTGCTAGTTTGTTATTCTGTAGAAGCCCAGAGAAAATGGACATTTGTGATGCTAAGCATCCTCTTGCCTCTCAGAATATGGCAGATCTAGCTCAGGAGGAGCAAAATAGGAGCTGATAGAGAGGTGTTTCCTAGCATTCTTGGAACTTCTGGAGCTTGTACACTGAGCCACTTAAGAATGTCTTCAGGAAAAAAAAAAATATCAACTCCAAAAGAAGCTGGACATGGAAGGGGAGAGGAAGTGGATATTCCTACAAGAGACAGACATAAGAAGGCAGGGGAAACACTTCTCTCTCTTTACAATGGTTCCTTTTGCACAACTTCAGAAAGTTCTTTGTCAACCCAGTGTTCAACTTGGTGCTGTCTGTCAGAAAAATCCTGACAAAGGCAGGGAAGGCAGATAGAAATGAAGTCAGAATACTATTGTTGATAGCCAGCAATATTTTCCAGAATTTTCTACATTCAGAGTGAAAAGGGAGATAAGAAAAAATTTTTACACTGAATAATTTTCTTCCCCATCACATCACTTTTCCCTAGTAGCAAGAACAAAAATGACCAATATCTGTCCAAGCAACTCATGGTCTACCCTACTAAGCAGCAAATAACTTGTAGTGAATATTTAAATTTTTTAAATTTGTTGATCCTTTCTATATAGAAGAATTTAATCAGAAAATTCAAAACCATATTGTGAGATTTCAGTTCATGATGGGATTAAGTCAGTGTGAAAAACAAGTGTACCATCCATCCCTAGAGCAGAAATCCTTACTCTTTCTGTCTTGTTTAGCCAGATACCATTAGTTTAAACCTTTTCTCTATCAACATAAATGAGAAATTGTGGTTACTAAACAGAACTTCTGAATGATTTTTTCTTAGCCTTGAGCATTTCCAACAGTGACTGAAAGAGATGTGTCAGAGTTTCAAGAGGCTACTTATGACTTGGCACTCCAGGAAGCAAAACCTTTCTGTCTTTTCAAAGAGCTGCTTGTCTGCTGGAGTGTACTCAGTGGATTACATTTTCTTCCCCAAAAGGATCTAGGTTGCTTATATATGTGGGAGGTGTGGGAGGTGTGGAAGCTGCTCTTATTCTCATGTCCTTATTCCTTGATTGCCTTTCCTCCTCCTCTGCTTGCTCAAATTCTTGATCTTGCAGTTGTATGATGCTCTGTATTTTTTCTGTACTGTGTGCATCAGTGTCATGTTATATTTTACACATGTTGTGTGAAATGCATGCTGTGTGTTATGAATGTTTCATGTGTATCTTCACAAGTCTGTTTTTTTTTTTCTGTCACTTTTGGCCTACCAAAGACAAGGTAGGTAGTAGCATATGACCAATTTGCACATATGGATAGGTGACCAGTCAGCTGAGTTCAGAGAAGGGGTCAATATCTGAGTTAGGAGGAGGTCATTGCCTTCAGAGTCTCTGATGAATTATGGTTTACAACAGATTGCAAAATAAGTACAAAAATTTGGAAAGACATCTTTGAAGCATACTAAGCAGGAGGTGTGACATTCAGAATTGGATACACAGTGGAGATTCAGAGTCTTGGGGATAAGAATATGCTAGACAGATTATGTAGGCTATTTTGCCCATTCCTGAGTAAGCATGCTTGGAAGAATTTCAGAATGCAGAACCAAGTGACATAATAACTCAATCACACTAATTCAACTAATTTGTTATCTGTGAAGGGAAATCACATATGTGATCTGATGTTAGTTGTACAACCACCCTCTGGCATTCGAATCTTCACAACCATCATCATTATCTTTTTCATCATCATTATTTAACAGAATGTTAGGAAAGTTTAAAGCTCAGAGTGGATAATTTGTCAACAGTCATATTCAAAGGTCAACTAATGGTGAGAAAACAAGCATAAATCTAGGACTGTAGACTTGAAATGTTTTATATTTGTTAACCATGGTGCATACAGGTATAGTCTTTGTTCTCTCTCTTGGAAGAGGCCTGACTTAAGCACTGTTGGTGAAATTCAGTCTGATGCTTCACATGGAGATGCTTTGCTGTGTGCAAAGTTACTTAATAGACCTAGAGAATATTGCTATCTGTAAGATTTAATTTCCTTTGTCTCTGTAATTGTGAGGCTTATCTCATGAAGATGATATTTTATGCTATTGATGAAAATCTGATCAAATCAGTAAGCTGAGCCTGTATCAGCTGTCAATGAATATGGGCTCTACTCCTGCATAGGAGGTTCTGGCTGTTTGCAGTACTGCCCTCAGATCATAAATGTCAGGATTTCAGTGTGGAAAAAAATAGGATCTAAGGGCCAAGATCTTCTACAGTTGTGAAATGCAACTTGCCTAGGGTCACACAGTCAATGGAAAATCCATTCTTGTAAAGCATCTGTGATGCTTTTGTGGAAAACTTTAGTCTCTATTTAAAAGTCTTTTCTCTCTAATTCATGTATTTAAAGAAAGGAAAAGAAGATGCCTACTCAGCCTTCTTGTTTAAATCCCTAGTTTTCATGTGTGGACCACATCCAGAATCCGTGAGGGGTGGTGGGGAAGGACCCATCTTGTCATATACAAGGTATGTTTGAAGATACAAAAGATAAAGATAATCTGGAACATACCGTTTTGGGAGAGGATGTTACCTAAAGGTGCATGTGTTTTGTTGGTATCATCAGGATGGTGTCAAGTGTAATGGCTATGGCTATATCTTGGAGAGTCATTATAGTAATAACTTTAAGAATACTTCAACATTTTACAGTTACCTAGAGGTATGTGATACAACATCTTTGTTATTAACTATTGTGAAAACACCATGAAGCAGTTCTTGGTATTGACTTTACAGAGACAGGCTGGAATAAGTGAGGTTAAATGAGTTCATATAGCATCAAAAAGCAAAAGGATTCAAACCAAGGTTATTCAAATGAAAATGTTTTGTGCCAATGCATTAGATAGCATATAATATATATCATATTGACATAAAGAAAATGGGAAGTTTTTCTTTGGAGTGGCAGATGTTTTGTAAATTTATTTTTATTAAATATGGACATATTTAGTATGTAAACAACACTTGTTAGTACCATCCTTTCCCACTTCCCTGCTCCTATTCTAAAGAGGCCTTCCTCATTGGGGATGCAGGTCAACCCCCTGGGGATTGTGGGTCATGCATCATGGGGGCATCATTCAATTATGGGTGAGAGGCAATGTCTCTGTGCAAAATGTCCCAACATGTAGCTGTAATAATTTTTCTACCTCCTCTTCCACAAAATTCCCTGCTCCATGTTGGGTGCATTTTAAGTCTACTTCAGTGATGACCTCTTAGGAGCCTCTGGATCTCTGCTTTGGTAGGTATTGAGTATCCTAAGTGTCTATCTTCTTCACCCTTGTGCTAATATCAGATTCTCTAAGAAAACAGCACTCTTGCTCATTTCCCCAATTCTTCTGTGGTTTCAGTGGGGACTGGGGTGGAGTGTAACATGTAGGATAGTGCCTCAAATTAAAGAATGAAGAAAGGAGTGAATCTGTGAGATCTCTGGGTCATCTTATGTAAGCTGTCTTTATTCCTAACATCAGGTTTGCCATGATTATTTTAAAAATCTGTCATTCCAGACGAGTGCTGGAAGGCCCTATGTGAGCAACTGGGGTTAGTGGCCAAGATTTGTCAGAGCAACTCAAAGTCTAAGTGAGTCAGAAGCAAAATATAAAGTGATACTCACACAAGTGCAATAGTGGCACATAGCCATGGTGAGTAACCAACTGCTATTGGATTGGCTATGTGCCAGTATTGCACTTGTGTGAGCATCATTCTTTCATTTGAGGCACTATCCTACATGTTAGATGTTTTAAGCAAGTAAAATATAGCCCCAACATATAGTTGATATTTATTTAACTTTGATTTGTTCATAGGAAACTATAATGTCCTTCACCCTTATCTGATGCTTTTGCTTTGAATATGGGTAATCTGAGAATATGGTGACTGGGGAGTGATGAGAGTTGACAGTGACTCCTGTTAAGATTCTTGGATATACAGCAGTAGGATGAACATTGGGTATCTGTAAATAAAGAACTTAATGATACAAAATCACATGGGGGTGTGAGATGAGACATGCATATCTGGGAGCAAAGAGAAGATTTTCCATGAACAGAATCCCAACTACTTTGCTTGCATAGGATCCACAAAGAAGGAATGAAATGGAAAAAAAAATTCTGTTGTGATTTGAATTTAAAATGACTCCCTTAGGCTTATATATTTGAACACTTGGTCTGCCATGGTGGTGCTATTTGGGAAGGATGTGGAACCTTTAGGAGGTGAAGCCTTACTAAAGGAAGTGGATCACTAAGGGCAGGTCTTGAGGCTTTAGAGCCAAGCCTCATTTCCTGCTTCTTTCTCTCTGCTTCCTGACCAAAGGCAATGTAACCAGCTCTGCTTCCTGTTTCTGCTGCCATGCCCCCATGCCAGGATGAAATGTATCCCTTCATAACTATAAGTCAGCTTAAGCTTTTCTCTTTCTTAAGTTGCTTGTGGTCAGGTATTTGGTAAAATAACAAAAAAGCAATTAATATGATCTCAATTTTCCAGAGGCTGAGACATTGCAAGCCACTTAGCCTTTAAATACAATCTGAGCATTACAGGATAGTGCATAAATTCATATACTTCCTGTTCACTCCTTTCTAATATAACATTAAATTGAGTTTATATTTCTAGTAAATACTGAGATTCCTCAAAATATTGCAGTTCTGCTTCTTCAGGGATTATTATAAGAGTTACCAGAGAAATGCCAAGTTAAAATGTCTGAAAAAATACCTTACAATCAGTTCACATATACTGCCATTTCCTCTGTAGCTATAACCTGCAGTGATTTAGAATGTGAAACTCTTCCAGTCTGTGACCTAGAATTAAATTCCCACAGAGCAGTTTCCTGATGATGCATAAATGAGCATTTAATAAGGATGAGAATGTGTCATTCTGTTTTAACCTATTGGGAATTGTGGACTGTTTGGAAATGCAGCATAAGCTAGATCATTCTGATAAATCCACAGAGAAGGGAGGAACATTTGGATCCTCATTACTGAGACATTCCAAAACTAGATGTGTGACATCATGGTATGCACAGAACACCATAAATAGAATAGTTACAAAAATGAAAACTATAGCAACAAAAGCAGTACCAGCAAACATAATGTTAGCCACATTCTCAATCCTTTGAGTATAAGTCACTGAGAGGGCTGTCTTAGCTTTTCTAAGCATTCACTGCTATGTAAAATCAGGGCATCGTTCATATCATTTCTCCACAGCTTGTCTTTAGGGTGAAAGAACAAGAGCTTTTATAGCACATTCCACTGGCTGGGTTTATGATGTTCTGCCTTACTCTCTGCCCTGGAGTGAAGCTGACTATAAAATAGAACCAGCCTTATCTTGGGCAGCCATGCAACAGTGGTGTCTGGAGGTGAGTGTTGAAATATGTCTTCGGGCTTTGGGAAATGTTTCCAATTCAACATTGTGTGATCATACAAAGATTTTTGATAACATCCTTCAGGAGTCAGTGAACATGAGCATGAAAGCAAAGTAAAACTCCTTGAATCTAGATATTTTTTTAAACTGACCAACAAACAAGCAAACATCAAGAAAATATTTTGTATAATCATTAGGGATAATAACTATAATTACATGTGTATAATATATAATAATTACCATATCCCTACATATTCATATGCATTAGTGTTCAGCAAAAAAAAGGTTTTTTAATCAGTTCATCATTAACCATCTAGGAAATCTTAGACAAATGACTTGTCTTCTTTTATATTTCCTAACTTTATGCAATCAAAATAGTGAACCTATCAACTTGTTGCCCACTGAAGTATCTTTTAATTCTGAGTCTCATCTAATCATGGTAACATAACAATGGATAATATTTCAGTCTTTAAGATCCATGTTAACCTGATTAATGCCTACTACCTTCCTTTATTAGTATGAGCTTTCAGTTTCAAGTAATGGAGTCAAAGCTGGCTTGTAACTACCTTCATTCAAGTAGTGGGATCAAAGCTGGGCTTGTAACTACCTTTAGTCAAGTAGTGGAAGCATAGCTGGCCTTGTGATTACCTAGCCAAGTAGTAGACTCGCGGCTGGGCATGTGACTAGCTTTTGTCAATAGAACAGCAGAAGAGCTGTGCCAGATAGAAGTCTCAAAAGGTTTTGCCATTTCCTTTTGTGTTCTTGGAAAACTCGTGGCACATTATGGGCAAGTCCAGGCCAGTGATGCAGGGGAGAAAGCTCTGTGGCATTAGAACTTCCATGCCAGTAGTTCTCAAGTCTCAGGTCAAGTCATCAGACTTGAGTGTGTAAGGAAGGAAACTGTTTGGTTTGTGGACCCAGAAGGAACACTGTGGTATTTTGAATTTATGTCCCTGAGTATACTCAGGAGTTTATTAAAGCTTGTAATTTGGATTTCCAGCTGCCTGGTGGAGGAGGTGTCACTGTGGACAGATTCTGAAGTTCAGCCCTGAAGTGTTACTGGAGGTAGATCTGAATTCCAGCCTAAGTTATACAGTGTGTTTGAGCTCTGCCTAGGGGTTCCCAGAGTGTGCTTACTTGTGGTGTTCATGGTAGTTTTTCTCTCTGCGTGGATTTGGTAAAGAGGGCCAGCTTCTCCCACCATTATGGAACTTCCCCTGGATCTGTAAGCTTCAAGTAAATCTGTTCCTCCCATAAACTGTGTCTTCTTTGGAGATTCATCCTGACAGTGTGGAACTGACTTAAGACAGAAATTGTTACCAGAGAATTGGCTGCAATAAATCTGACCATGTGGATTTTGACCTTCTGGATTTTTTGTTGTTGGAAGAATGGGAATGGACTTGGTACTTGCAATTGAAGATGTCTTCCAGAGTGGTAAGCCCAGTTTTATGAACTATTTTTGGAGAGTTTGAAAGTATTAAGTGCAGAGATAAATGTGTTTGGTGGCTTTGCTTATAAATTTTCAAGGGGAAAGGAAAGACTGCAGAGAACTTTGTTGGAACTGTGCTACTGGCATAAGAACTTGCTGCATTCTGCTTCCCAGGCCCAGAGATTTTGGTCAAGATTATATTTTTAATGGACCGAGGTGCTTGGCTAAAATATGGAACTGAGAATTTTGAGACTTAAAGTTGGAAAAACTCAAGTTTAAATTTATAGGCATAGTCTTATGTTACTGAAGCTGCAATCCTAAGGAAGACGATCCAACTGCTTTACATTGAAACAATGGAATGAATGCCTGATAGAAACTCAAACTCTTGAAAGAAGATGACTAAAAGAAAGAGCATGCTCTTCAAGGTCATGATTTATTTGTCCCTGAATTTACACCATAGCTGTGTCCTGAACACCTGATATTGGTTCTGAGAAGTATGAAAAGTCCATGGAGTGTGTCATGAAGTACACAGGGTTCCAGAAGCTGCTGATGAGATGCAGCAAGGGAGACAATACACAACGACTCTGATAAAGAGGCAAGTGAAGCCATCAGAAGATGCACTGTGGTTTTCATGGAGACCTGAAGATGTTTGGATATACTAGAATTGTTCAAGGGCTACTATGAGTACTGTTATCTTGGGACTGAAGTTTCCTTGGCTACTCAGTGCAGCTGGAATGGAGAAATTGGAAAATTTCTCTGGATTTCCAATAATACTTGGCGTAACCAACAGCTGACTTATAGTTCATGAACCAAACCAGATGAGACCTGCTGAGTCTTGTCCAGATCAGGACTATTAAGGCAAGAATTAACAACTCATGAGCAATAGTACATGTTAGTGGATTTAAGCCACTGAGATTTTTTTTATTTTTTTATTATTTATTTATTTGAGAGTGACAGACAGAGAAAGAGGGGGAGAGAGAGAGAGAAAAAGAGAGAGAATGGGTGCACCAGGGCTTCCAGCCACTGCAAATGAACTCCAGACACGTGCGCCCCCTTGTGCATCTGGCTAACGTGGGTCCTGAGGAATCGAGACTCAAACTGGGGTCCTTAGGCTTCACAGGCAAGCACTTTACCTCTAAGCTGTCTCTCCAGCCTGCCACTGAGATTTTCACTGTTTCTAATGCAGTAGTAAAAGCTAATTTATACATGCTGAAAGAATTAACTAGCTTCATTCTTACAACAAATTATAAAGAAATCATCATTGTCATCATATTTATTATTTATTTAACAGTGGAAGACAGCAGATAATAGGAAGCAAGATTTGCTAAGATTCTATTTATATAAATGTTATTTTTATTAACATCTAAAACTCAAGGAAGAATAAGGCTTGCATGCAATTTGGATGCAAAGTATACAATGGTGTGTGTGTGTGTGTGTGTGTGTGTGTGCATGTGTGCACACATGTGTGAAAGGTGTTTTGGTATGTACATAGGTGCACATGTTTGCATGTGCATGTTGAGACCAGAAGGTAACTTGGGTGTTGTCCCTTTATAATCCTGTCCACTATGTTTGAGATAGGGTCAAAATATGAGTAACACAGAGAACCATTTTCCTTGTTTTTACAAAGTCCTCATAATCATCCTTGAAGTCCTCAAAGTTATAAACACTATATCTGGGTTTGATGTATTGGCTAGAACATTTACTGAAAACTGTTTTCTAGAAATTGCTTGTGATATTAGGGGCATAGATCCATGTGATTCTTAGCTTAGATGCTGTTCCTTCCATGCAGTGTGGGTAATAACCACTCCCCATTCCATCATCCCAATTGGCATGCCTTCCTAGTGACTTAGAGTAAGATTTAGGGTCATTTTAAGGTAATTAACTTCATTATTTCACAATATTTATTAACTAAATATCTTCTGAAATTAAATAATAAGTGCCTATATGGGTTACCTAAAGACAACTTGAGAAATTTCTATTTTCAGTATAAGGAATCCTAAATAATTAGGTCTATTATATGAATATCTGAAAATTTCCATCTCATACCTTTAAACTCTCACTCCCTGTAGCAGATGGCCTCAGGTTTGCTGAGGTGAACGTTCAGACCAGGCACAGTTATGGAGGAAGGGATATTTATTGAAGCTTACAGATCCAGGGGAAGTTCCATAATGATAAAGGAACCTGGCCTGCCTTCACAGGCCCAAGCAGAAAGTAAGAGAGAGAGAGATGCACAAGCCTAAAAGCCAAAAGCTACTCAGCACTCCTCAGGAACTCTAGCTATGCACACTTTGCATATCTTTAGACTGAAATCTTAAACTCACCACCACACCTTAAGATCTGCCCAGTGACACCACCTCCAGCCAGGAGGTATAAACTAATAAAATACTGAATATATTTATATTTGGGGGCATCTATTCAAACTATCACACTCCCCAATGTCATGATTGCATTTTTCTTCTTTCTTCCTACTAATATGGAGAAAATGTCTACCTAGGTCTAAGATGGGCATATTGGATCCCTTCTTCTGAGCTTTGGAATGCTTATTTTATAATTTATCATGTTAATACTCCATCCATCAATCTGTCCCTCTTTACTTTGCCCTCTTTAGTCTATAAACATAATCAAGTCTCTCCCATTCTTAAAATAAAGTGTTAAAAATTCTCCTTTTTACCATTTTAATTGCAACACTGGGGTATGAGAAAGGAACATGCAATTGTCTAGATGATCTGTAGTTCTTAACAGTGATGAAAGACATTACCAGCAACTTCAAGAAGATGAAGTCTATATATACTTACCTTTTCATTATAGAATTTATTCATAAAAGTCTTACTCATTAAATATGAAACACTTTTGTTTTTAAAGCAAGCAAAAGTACTCGAAGCATCTTTAGAAACCATCAGATGGCTTGCTCCGATCTAGTCACACAGGCCATGGTCCCAAGTGTGTATGTCAGCATATATCTGGGAGAACCAAGACTTATCAAAATGCCAAGAAGAAAAGAAATCCAACCACTTAAAGCTGGATGAATGATTTCTACCATGTCCTCCTGGGCTCAGGAACATTGCAGAGGCAGTTGAAGAAATAATATGAGTGCTGCTCTCACTGCTTGCTAGAGAACTCTCTTTATGGAGATAATGGTAGACACAGAAGACCCAATTCTGAAAGTAGTAAAGAGTTATAAATGTTAGAAGTCCCTAAATATACTCAACAATTATCAGGCACACTTTTAAGGACCTGGAACATTTTAACTCAATCCTCACACTAGGCATGAAGTCAGTTACCATGATTCATGTATCATTACAGGTGACACAAAGATTTAGTCAGTCTCCAAAGGACCCTCAGCAAGTTGGTGAGACCTATGTTCATGATTTTATTATTTTATTTATTTATTTAAGAGAGAGAGAGATAATAGGTGCTTCAGGTCTTCCAGCTACTACAAACGAACTCCAGATACATGTGCCACCTTGTGCATCTGGCTTACATGGGTCGTGGGGAATTGAACCTCAGTCCTTTGGCTTTTCAGGCAAGTGTCTTAACCACTAAGCCATATCTCCAGCCCTGCGTCCACGATTTTATTTTATTTTATTTTATTTTTTGTTTTTGTTTTTCGAGGTAGAGTCTCACTTTAGCCCAGGCTGACCTGGAATTCACTATGGAGTCTCAGGGTGGCCTCGAACTCATGGCAATCCTCCTACCTCTGCCTCCCGAGTGCTGGGATTAAAGGCATGCGCCACCATGCCCGGCTTGTGTCCATGATTTTAAGTCACCACATCACATAAACTCTCAAAGGCAGCAGTAGCATCAGTAAAGAGCATCAGGAAAGAGGAAAATGTGGGAGAAAGTATGTATTAGATTACAAAAAGTTGTGGAGAAATGACACATCACTTCAAAGGAGGCCATTCTAAACTAAATGGTTCCTGTTAGGTGGACATGTGCATAAATTATGAGGCAGAAGATGGAAAATTAACATAAGTTGACAGAGCTTGTTACCGCATAGTGAGGACATGGTCTGCTGTGAAATACTCTGCGCTGCATTGAATCAACTCCAAGAGGCTTTCCAGGGTCTTTCAACCTGATGTTAAACTGCCTGTGATTTGGACTGTCTTTCTTTACTCCCATGGACTTATAACTTTGTAACCTGTTTATTTAAAATTGGCTCTAGTTTGCAGTTGAATTGTGCTATATCTCCCTGTTATACCTACTATAGTCCTGGCTATTCACTTTCCAGCTCAGACTTCCAGCACCATGGCAAAGGGTAACAGGACTCCCTTTAGCTAGAAGGAGACAAGAATGCCACTAGATTTTCTTTTGCATCTGACAGAATGAGAATTGCTGACCTGAGTGTGCCTGAAGATTATGTCTTGCTCTAACGATGAACAATTTTTCCAGTATGCAAATAGTCTTATAATTTAATTTAATGGTAGTTATGACAGTATGCAATAAATACCATGAAAAAGGATAGTAGTTCTGGGTATGTTGGCTCATTAAAATGAATGCTTGCTCGATTCTGTAGCAAGCTTTGCAAACATGGTGCTAACTCATGTGAATTGCCATGACAAATGTGCTTTAAGACCAATAAAGCATGTCCTGATTCATTAATAAATAGATCAAACATTGCCTGTTGGCTTCTCTGAAAAATCAAGAAGAGTTTGCTAGAAAAGAAATTGCTACTTGAATCCTAACAGTCTTCAGGGCTTTCTGATTAGCATGTGTGATTTGGTGGCTCTCTTCTTTGACATTGTGCACCTGTGATATTAGCCTTGTAGCTTTGATCTTGAAAGCTCTGAAAGGTCTCAATGTCAATGCATGATGTGGAATCTTTGTATTTATGCATAATCCTCATGCTCCTTTTGCCTCAAAATTTAATTTGTGGGGTTCATAAAGGAGCTGCCAGATTAAACCTAACATAGGTGAGTGGCAATGGAGCCAGTCCAAATGGAAAACAAATGTATCTCCAGTGTCAGAAACACCCACAAGCCACAGGCATAAATATGCAATAAAGCTGCACTAAGGAAAAGCAGCTCATGCTTTATAATGGATTTATGTCTTACACAGCATCTCAGATTCCAGGCAGAGTGCAGACAGTAGCTGTTGGGGTTTTGCTATAAAGAATAACCTCCTGGGTTACATAGGGAAAACATGTTTTGGGGTTATAGGAATGACTTTGAAAGTGAATGGAATATGTTGAAATATACCTTTATTGGTCTTTTTGCTCCCAAGATTTGCTATTTCATTTTACTTTAAAAAACAGAGAGTTGAAAGATTTTTTTCAACAGAGCCATATGGTTCTGAAGTGCTGCAGGTCTCTAGATAACAGCTATCTGTAGAAGGTGTCTCACCTTTTATACTTATGTGATTTGCAAAATGAACTTATTACATTGTATCCAAAATGAATGTTGTCTCATATTTGGGGAGCTTTATGAATTTTAATGAACAAGCTCATGAGAATTATTTGATTGGCTCCACATAATAATAAATAACTAGGTAAATATAGTTCTCAGTTTTTAGGTGAGAAAAATGAGATTAAGGATACCTATGGAAACTATTCAACATATTAAAGCAAATAGATGGCTGAGAAATATAAATATCCCTTTATTCCCACCACTCATTGGAAGTAGACTTTTGCAAGCAGAAGTTGTCCACATTCATATTAACATGTATCATTTTGTCTTTCCAGAAGACAGCTAGATGCATGCTAATAAAAGTCAACAATTACCCATAGTTGACCCCTACTTGGTGTAGATTTATCATGTGTCTGGGAGGATGAAGAGAGCTATAGGACTGAGTTAATCAGTCAAGTATTTCACTGAGTGCTTACTTTGTACCAGCCATGTAGAATTGGTCTTTTAATATATTTGGAGAAGTTAAACTTCTATGTAAATATTCACCCATATCTTTCCTCATTTTAATTAGTGAGATTTCTATGACTGTAGTGAAATTCAAGCCAGGCTACATATGAAATAAAGAGAGGTTTATTGTGGCTCATGATCATGGAAGCTCAATGCTGAGGTTGGGTGGCCTTGTCAGTTTGGACCTTTGTGAGTGTGGCACATCATGGTTCAGACATAAGCAGAGAAAGACTGAGGGTTCAAGAGTTTCCTCACAATCCTCTTAGTAGGAACACCCCTAATGATCTACACACCTCACATTAAGCTCCTTATATTAAAGGTTCTAGGATCCACCATTCTTACCACCTTGAGGATCAAATCTTTATTTTTTTATTTTTATTTTTTCAATTTAAAATTTTTATTTTATTTGGTTTATTAGAGAGAGCAAGACAGACAGAATGGGGAAGTCAGGACCTTCAGCCACCACAAACAAACTCCAAACGCATGTGTCATCTTGTGCATCTGGCTTACATGGGTCCTGGGGAATCAATCCTGGGTCTTTTGGATTTGAAGACAAGTGCCTTAACCACTAAGCAATCCCTCCATCCCCCACAGTTTATTTTTTCTTTTTCTTTTTTTACAGTCAGTTTGGTATCATTATTAGGCTCATCCGTGACCTACCCCCTCCCCTTGGCCCCTCCTCATTGAGGTATACGGGTCATGCATTGTGGAGTTAGCCCACAGTTATGGGTAAGCTAAATGACTCTGCATATCATGACCCAACATGTGACTCTGACATTCTTTCCATCCCCTCTTCTTTCTGCCCCCTCTTCTGCAAAATTCCCCTGAGCCATGTTGGGTTCATTTTTGGTCTGCTTCAGTGATGAGGTGTTGGGGGCCTCTGAGACTCTGGCTCTCTGATTTGGTAGGAGTTGATTTTTCTCTGTGCTGATCTCCTTCCCCCTTGTGCTGGTATCTGGTTCATCAGGAAAACAGCACCCTTGCTTGTTTCTCCAATTTTTCTTAGTTTCAGCCAGGGCCCTTTTGAGGTATGATGGGGTGGCTCTCTCCTTAGGATCTACATCTATCTGAAAAAGAGAAGCATATTCTCCAATGGAGAGTAAGTTAGCATCAGGACAACTGAGATAACCCCTTTTTTTTTGTACAGAATTTAATAGGTGTAGGCCCTCTTGTAGCCCACAATTGATGGTAGCTTGATATTGGAGAGTGGACTTATGTTTGGATATGGTTCTGACTTGTTTCCCAGCCCCAGCTATGGGTCCCATACCAGTGAGGGGATCAGTTAGCCAAATTGAGAGCAGTTGGTTCCCCACCATGGCTGTGTGCCACCACTGCACTTGTGTGGGCATCACAACAAGTTATTTGCTGCTAAGTAGGTTAGACCATGCGTTGCTTCGACAGATATTGGTCATTTTCCCTCAGTCGCCCATGTAGCACCTTCTGGCACTAGACACGCTGACTGTTTGGGGACTACACTCAAGTCCAAATGGATCAAAGATCTCAATATAAGACAAAAAACTCATATACTACTGGAGGAAAATTTAGGAAGTACTTTCCAAGATATAGGAATGGAAAAAGACTTCCTGAACAAAACCCCAGTAGCTCATGAACTTAAACCGTCACTCAACCAATGGGATCACATGAAGCTGAAGAGTTTCTTTACAGACAAGCAAACAATAAGCAAAGCCAATAGATCACACACAGAATGGGAGAAAATATTTGCGGGTTATCCAATGGATAGAGGCCTAATCTCTAGAATGTACAAAGAACTCAAAAATATAAACAGTAAGAAGTCAAACACCCCACTCACAAAATGGGGCAAAGAGCTGAACAGGCAGTTTACAGAGGAAGAAATAGAAATGGCAAACATATACTTAAGAAAATGTTCATCGTACCTAATCATCAGAGAAATGCAAATTAAAACAACTATGAGATTCCCCCTTACCCCAATAAGGATAGCAAACATCAAAAAATCAAATGAAAATAAATGCTGGTGAGGATGTGGAGAAGTAGGAACACTCATCCACTGTTGGTGGGAATGTAGGATGGTACAACCACTTTGGGAAGCAATATGGAGACTTCTGAAAAAGCTGAGTATAGAGATACCAACAGACCCAGTTATTCCCTTACTGGGCATCTACCCTAAAACCTTCAAACCATAGGCTAGAGAGATTTGCTCAACCATGTTTATAGAGGATCAAATCTTTATAAAGGAACATTTAAAAAACCACTCATTAAAACTATGTGTTGTAGTTTCCTTCCTGTTGCTTGAACAAAGCACCCAATCAAAAGCAGATGAAGAGAGGAAAGAGTTTATTTTAAGTTACATTATGGTGCTATAAGATTATATATATTAAAATATAAAAAAAGGGGAAAAATGATTGTTACAGTTACTTTCTCATCACAGAGACAAAACACCCAACTAGAAGTAACTTCCAGGGTTGATTTGGCTTACAGGCTTGAGAGTAAGTTTCCTCATCGCAGGAAATGCATGCCAGAGCAGACAGCCAGGGCGTCACATCTTGTCACAGCAGCAAGGAGAGGTCAGTAAGAATGAGTTTACTAGTGCTGGATGCCCAGTGGGCTTGACTAATAAACTTTATGGTCTTCTCCCAATGGCACATTTCCTCTAGAAAGGCTGTACCTTGCAAAGACTCTACCAGCTGTGGACCAAGTATTCAAAATACATGAGCCTATGGAAGACATGTTACAATGAAACCACCACAATAAACCTCCAACCAAACAAGTACATCTGGGTGTAACATATTCAAATTAAGAAGGATTTTTTTTTTAAAAAAAAAAAAGCATGTTGGCTCCATTCACACTTTCCCCATCCTAATAGGAGTCAACTACTCACTCAGGAATGTGATGCCCGAATGTCTTAGTAAATTGCACCACTTTTCTGGCATGTTTTATCCCATACACGTCAAGCCAGTGAGTAAATCTGCTCTATCCTAGACTGCTTAAAGTTTTCTTTTTCTTCTTGAGATACACAACTGTATCAAAAGGAAAAAAAAAAAAAGATTTTCACAATCACTGTGTAATCATTTTAAAATGAAAGCTTCTTGCTACTCCAAGGAATGGCATACCTATCAGCCTATACTAGTCCATCTATTGCAGCAAGCTAAGTTAAAAAATACTTTATCAAGATTTATTGGCATTTATTTTATTTTCTCTTTCATTAGATTTATACTTTAATTTTCCTATTTCAATTTATTATCATGAGACTACATAAAATATCTTTATGAACAAAGAGTAAGCCCACACTGAGAATGCAATATTATAACAATAAAATATTTACCAAATATCCAAAAGACAAATAGAAGAAGCAATGTTTACTAAGAGCTTAATAAGTGTCAGACATGAGGCACATGTTCATTATTAATTTACCTTTAAAACCATGGGTTAAGGTAAGCAGCAATGCTGTTTTATAGTGTGGTAGTATGAATCTGTGGAAAGTATGAAAACTATGCAAGACTTCTGAAGTAGGCACTAGCAGGGGAGAGATCGGACCATTTAAAACCAGGCTGTCTCAATTCTATCATTATTATTTGCAGTATTAATTATCCACGATAATGCGTTTCATTATGACATGTTTATCCCCCATTATCCTGTCCTGCACTTTTTGCACTTTCATTGATCCCCTCCTTCTCACCAACTAGTCCGTCATCTATATTCTCATTTCAGTTTTTTTTTTTTGTTGTTGTTGTTTTCTGGTGACCTTATGAATTTAATTAGGGTTTCTTAGAACACCATGGAAAGGGATTATTTACAGGAGCATGGACAACTTAACAGTTGTGAATTGCCTTCTCTGTAATGTACCTCAAGTACGACCATAAACGGATTGACTATACCCAAAACAGTCATAGCATTATTGCATCAGGCTGTTGGAGGAGGAATGTCCTAATAATCTTTTTTTTAAAAAATATTATTATTTATTTATTTGAGACAGAGAGAAAGGTGCAGAGAGAGAGAGAGGGAGAGGGAGAGAATAGGTATGCTAGGGCCTCCAGCCACTGCAAAGAACTCCAGACACATGAGCCACCTTGTACCTCTGCCTTAGGTGAGTCCTGTGGACTCTAACCTGAGTCTCTTAGCTTTGTAGGCAAGTGCCTTAATGGCTAAGCCATCTTTCCAACTGTCCTCAGTAATCTAAATTCAGATGAAGACCTGGCATGCTATGCTACTAACCTACCAGACAACATGTGCCAATACTTTTAAAAGGATTGTGCATCCATCAAGGTTCACTTTTTAATGAAAAAGATGCTTCAATTTCTCTTTCCATTTTAATCTTTCCTCCAAAGTAATGAAGCATCCAGAGGTTGATTAAAGTACATTAGATCTAAAATGAAACTACTAACTGCTTTGTATCTAGAAAACTATAAAAAGGAGTGGCTGAAATGTAACAACTGATAAGCCCATTGGCATGGCCATTTTGAAGGACAAATAGAACAAAATAAAATTTTGTGTACAGGTGCAACATATCTGTGTTAAAATTAACAGGTGATAGTATAATGTCAAGTTTGAGCTATGGATATAGATGGGATATTGTGTAGTTATAATGGTAAAGAAAATATTAAGAACAACAGGTGATAGTATAATGTCAAGTTTGGGCTATGGATATAGATGGGATATTGTGTAGTTATAATGGTAAAGAACATATTAAGAAGAAAATGTATGCAGATGAAGCCAATTGTATATGTTAAAAAGACTACCGGTGTGTGTGAATGCTTTGTACCCTTGGAAAAGTCAGATTTAAGGAGAATGATATGGACCTGTTACGTACCAGTAGATTCTGGACGTTACGTGGCTTCTCTTAGCTGATTTGACAAGCTTCCAGAGAGTGAGTTCTCTTCTTGTTTTTGGAATTTTAGGTTTTCTGTTAGTCAGAGTTTTCTAAAGGAGCAGAACCAATAGATTGATTATATTAATATTACATTATGCTTATATAATAAAGGGGTTTTATTAGATTGGCTCACAGGATATGAGCCAAGCAGTCCATCAATGGTTGTCTCCAGGTTGGAGAGTCTGAGAACCTGGTAGCTACTCAGTCCTCCAGGCTTAATGCCTTAGCAGTTCTAATTTGCTGCTGAGGATCCTGTGGTGATCTTCAGTCCACACTAAAAGGAAGAAGTAACTGGGTTCCAGTGTTAGCAAAGGATGACAGCAGCAGGGCAGATACATTTGTCAGCACCAGCAACAGTGAAGGCAAGCAGGGATAAAAGGGCCACTTTCCTGTAATCTCTTTGCATATAGGCTGCCATGATAAAGCCTATCTATTTTGGGAAAGGACGTCCACCCTCACTTAATTCTTCCTGAAAATGTTCTACAGACCTGCCAACGAAGTTTTTCCCCTCCTTGATTCTTATTCTATTCAAATTTACCGAGATTTTACTGTAAGAGATTCCTTAGGGTGTTATTTCTGGACTTCACTTTTCAGGTACCAAGGCTTGCTAGGGATACTATAACAAAGTACCACCAACTTGGTTTGGGATTTAATTAGTAGAAATTTGTCTTCAGCACTGGAGTTTGTATATCCAAAACCAAAGTGTTTATTTGATAGACTAACTTGGGATGCTCTGAGAGAGAGACTGTTCAGTACTCTCCTCTAGCCTTGGATGCTGTGGGCTAACCTGGTGTTCACAGTTTAGAGTTATTACTCCAATATTTGCCTTCATGTTCATCTGCTCTCAGCTCAGTGCACAAGTGTCACTTTGTCCTCTCATAGACTTCTCCAAATTTTTGTGTTTAAATTTCTCTCCATTTAAAAGCACCAAATCTATTCAGTTGTCTCACATTCATGGCCTCATAATGATTAGATTAAATATGAAAAGTCCTATTTCAAGTGAAGGTGCTACTGTCTGAGGGTGGGGACACCATTCAACTTATGATAACAGGGTAGGTATATATAGTATAGTAGAATAGGTGTGCTTGGTATGCTGGAGAAGGGAGACTTGCTATGCTACAATAGGTACATATGATGTTGCAGTCAGCTCCCTGTTGGTGGCAGAAAACACCTGAACAAGAGCACCGTGTGGGAGAGAAGGCTTTATTTTGGCTTCATCACTTCCAGGCCAACATCAGGTGGATAAGAATAGTAGGAGAGTGTACCAAACACTGTCAAGGGGAAGCTAGTTATAACACCCATAAGTCCATCTCCAACAATATACTATCTTCAAGAGATTCCAGTACCCAAATTGCCACCAGCTGTGGACCGAGCATTCAGAACACATAAATTTATGGGAGACACCTGAATCTGAATTAAAGCACCACATTCTTCCCCTGGCCCCATAAACCAATAACTATCCATGATCTAAAATGCAATGCATTCTTGGGCTGGAGAGATGGCTTAGTGGTTAAGCGCTTGCCTGTGAAGCCTAAGGACCCTGGTTTGAGGCTTGATTCCCCAGGATGCACGTTAGCCAGATGCACAAGGGGGCGCATGTGTCTGCAGTTCATTTGCAGTGGCTGGAAAGCCTGGTGTGCCCATTCTCTCTCTCTCTCTCTCTCTCTCTGTCATTCTCAAATAAATAAAAATGAACAAAAAAATGCAATGCATTCTGTCAAACTTTAAAAGTCCCATAGTTTTTTAAAAAAATATTTTGTTGTTTATTTTATTTATTTGAGAAAGACAGACAGAGAAAGAGGCAGAGAGAGGGAGAGAGAATAGGCAATCCAGGGCTTCCAGCCACTTCAAACGTACTCCAGACATGTGAGCCCCCTTGTGCATCTGGCTAACGTGGGTCCTGGAGAATCAAGCCTCGAACTGGGGTCCTTAGGCTTCACAGGCAAGCACTTAACACTAAAGCATCTCTCCAGACCAAAAGTCCATAGTGTTTAACGAATCCTAATAATGTTCAAACACCCCCATAGTCCAAGGTCTTTGTTTTTTAATTGTTTTATTGACAACTTCTATACTTACAGACAATAAACCATGATAATTCCCCGTCCCCACTTTCCCCTTCAAAACTCCACTCTCCATCATATAGCCTCCATCTCTCCATTAGGCTTTCTTTTATTTTGATGTCATTATCTTTTTCTCCTATTATCAGGATTTTGTGAAGGTATTGATAGGCACTGTGAGGTCATGGATATCAAGACCAATTTCCGTCTGAACAGTTGCATTGTAAGGAGTGGTATCCTTCCTTATTTTCTTCCTTTGGCTCTTACATTATTTCTACCACCTCTTCTGCAATAGACCCTGACCCTTGAAGGATGTGATAGAGATGTTTCATTGCTGGACACTCCTCTGTCACTTCTAAGCACTATGTTGTCTTTTAGGTCATCCCAGTGGTCTCTGCTATCTGAAAAGAGAAGCTTCTCTAATCAAAAGTGAGAGTAGCATTAATATATGAATATGAACATTAAGGGTAGTGCTTTCAGGGCAGTGTGGTGAGAATAATATATGAATTTAGCCAGACAAGAGCAGGCTTTATATCCCTAAAGCTTATGACCTCCCTTGCCATATAGGCCTTTGATTAGGTTTCCAGTACCAGGCATGTATTCTCTCCCTTAGAGTGGGTCTCCAGTACAATTAGACAGCAACTGGTTTCCCCCAGAGAAGATATGCTACTATTACACCAATTCAGCCACTTTGCCTGTCTGGCCAAACTTGAGGCTTCCAGTGTCCACTGTTTTCACTGCTGATGACTTCTGTCTCCCATAGAGTGGAATACAGTGCAGCTTTTTCCAGCTTTCAATTGGTTGGGCTACAGGGAGAAGGTTTTCAGCTCAGCAACAGCTTTATTTCTCAGTGACCTTGCTGCCCAGGCATGTGAAGCCTTTGGTAGTAGGGTCTTACCATCTGTTACTCATGGGAAACCAAGGGCTTTGGCAATAGCTTGCTATGTTATGGAGGGAAAGGAGTCCTCCCTGGCCAACAACTCACTGGAAGGTATCCCATCCCTGTCACTGAAAATTTTCTTGTAGCAATCTATGGCTTCTTGATGTGCCATTATCCAAAAATTCAGGCTTTCATATATCTCATTCAGAATATCTTGAATTTTGATTGACCCTTTCCCTACCCTTCTCTTACTAAGTCTCTTCCCCTAGCATCAGTTAGGCCATTCCACTCCTTGTAATCTGTTCTTCTACTTACATATATACTATATAATCCCTAAAGTCCTTCCCTATTCTCCCTCCCTTATAGCCTTTTCCTAGATTACTAGCCTCTACTACCAATTTTTGGTTCAAGCTCATACACAAGTCTAAACATTTGTAGCTAGGATCCACATGTGAGAGAGAACATGAGATGTTAGATTTCTGAGCCTGGATTGCCTCACTTAGTATAATCCTTTCCAGATCCATCCATTTCCCTGAAAATTTCATATTTTGATTTTTCTTTACCACTGAATAGACTTCCATTGTGTAAATGTACCACATCTTTATTATTCATTCATCTGTTGAGGGACATCTAGGCTGGTTCCATTTCCTAGATATTGTGGATAGAGAAGCAATAAACATGGTTGCATAAGTGTATGTAAGGTAATGAAAAGTGTCATTAGGATATATAGCTAGGAATGCTATAGCTGGATCATATGGTAAATCTAGTTTTATCTATGTCAAGAAACTCAACACTGATTTCCACAATGGCTGTACCAGACTGCATTCTAACCAACAGTGTAGGAGGGTTCCCTTTTTTACGCATCTTTGCCAACATTTATTGTCATTTTCTTTCTTGATGATAGCCATTCTGACAGGAGTGTGATGGAATCTCAAAGTAGTTTTAATTTGCATTTCCCTAATAGATAAGGATGTAGAATACATTTTTAGATATTTATAAGCCATCTGTATTTCTTCCACTGAAAACTGTCTATTTAGTTCCATAGCCCATTTTTTATTTTTATTTATTTATTTGAGAGACAGAAAGAGGAAGAGAGAGAGAGAGAGAGAGAGAGAGAGAGAGAGAGAGAGAGAGAGAGAGAAAGGGCACACCAGGGCTTCCAGTCACTACAAACCAACCGGATACATGCACCACCTTGTGCATTTGGCTTATGTGGGTCCTGGGGAATTGAACCGAGGTGCTTTGGCTTTTCAGGCAAACACCTTAACTGCTTAGCCATCTCTCTAGTCCCCTAAAGCCCATTTTTAATTGGGCTCTTTGATTTCTTATTGTTTCACTTTTTAAAAAATTCTTTGTATGTTCTAGATACTAATCCTCTGTCAGATGTATAGCTGTCAAAGATTTTCTCCCATTCTGTAAGTTGTTTCCTTGCTCTGTTCAGAGTATCCTTTGGTGTACAAAAGCTTTGTAATTTCATGAGATCCCAGTGGTTGACTAGTGGTTTTATTTCCTGAGCAACTGGTGTTATATTTAGAAAATCATTGCCTATGCAAATATTTGAAAGGTTTCTCCTATCTTTCCCTCTAGCAGTTTAAGAGTTTCAGGTCTGATATTAAGGTTCCTGATCCATTTGGACTTGATTATTATGCATGGAGAAAGACACAGATCTATTTTCATCTGTCTATATTTAGATATCCAATTTTCCCAACACCAGTTCTTCAAGAGGCTGTCTTTGCTCCAATGAATATTTTTGGCATTTTTGTCAAAAGATGGCTGTAGATGCCTGGATTAACATCTGGGTCCTTTATTCTGTTCCATTTATCTATGCACCTTTTGCCAGTGTCATTCTATTTTTGTAACTATGGCTTTGTAATATAGCTTAAAATTGCATATGGTGATACCACCAAACTTACTTTTGTTGCTCAAAATTGTTTTGGCTATTTGAGGTGTTTTGTGCTTTCAAATGAATTTTAGGATTTTTTTTATCTATATCTGTGAGGAATGCCATTGGAATTTTAATGGGGATAACATTAAATGTGTAGATTGCTTTTGGTAAGATTGACATTTTCAGAATATTGATTCTTCCAATCCAGGAACATGTAATGGCTTTCCATTTCCTAGTGTCTTCTGCAATTTCTCAGTTGAGTGTTTTAAAGTTCTCACTGTAGAGATCCTTCATTTCCTTTGTTAGATTTATTCCAAAGCACCTTATTAGTTTTTGAGGCAATTATAAATGGGAGAGATTCCCTGATTTCATCCTCCATATGCTTGTTGTTAGTATATAAGAAAGAAACTGATTTCTGTGTGTTTGTTTTGTACCCTGCTACATTGATAAAATTGTTTCTCAGCTCTAACAGTTTGCTGATAGAGTCTTTATGGCACTTTATGTATAGAATCATATCATCTGTAAATGATAATAATTTGATGTCTTCCTTTCCAATTTCTATCCCTTTTATGAGTGCCTTTTGCTTATTGCTACAGCTAGGACTTTCAATACTATATTAAATAAAAGTGGGGACAGTGGACACCCATGTGTTCTTCCTGAATGTAGTGGAAGAGCTTCAGGTTTTTCCCTATTTAGTAGCATGTTGTCTATACTTTTGTCATAAATAGCTCTTATTATGTTGAGATGTGTTCCTTCTATTCACAGTTTCTGTAGGACTTTTACAATGAAGGGATGTTGGATTATGTAAAAATGCCTTTTCTGTATCTACTGAGATGACCATGTGATTTTTTTGTCCTTCAGTCCATTTGTATAGTGTATTACATTGACCAATTTGTATATGTTGAACCATCCCTTGATCTCTGGGATTAAAGCCTACTTGGTTGGGTGAATAATCTATCTGATATATTACTATATTCTGTTTGCCAAGTATATTGTTGAGAATTTTTGCATTTATGTTCATGAGGGAGATTGGTTGGTATTTTTCTTTTTTTGTTTTGTCTTTGTCTGGTTTTTGTGTCAGGGTAAGGCTGGCTTTGTAGAAGGAGTTTGGTAGAATTCCTTATTTTTCTGTTTTATGGAAAAGTTTGAAAAGCAGTGGTGTTAGTTCTTCCATGAAGGTCTGGAAAATTCACCAGTGAATCCAACTGGGCCAGGACTTGTTTTAGTAGGGAGACTTTTTATAACTGCTTGGATCTCTATACTTGTTATAGGTCTGTTTAAATGCTTTATCTCATCTTGGTCTAAATTTTTGTAGAATTTATGAATCAAGGAAATCATCCATTTCATTCAGATTTTCAAACCTAAAGGTACATATATTCTTAAAGTATATCCTCATGATTTTCTGAATTTTTTTTGTGTCTGCTGTAATGGTGCCTTTTTCATCTCTAATTTTATTAATTTTTGTCTCTTCTCTCTTTCTTCTGGTCAGGTTTACTAAGCATTTATCAATCTTGTTTCATTGATTTTTTGGATTTTTTTTGTTTCTATTTCATTAATTTCTGCCCTAATCTTTATTATTTCTTCCCATCTACTGATTTTTAATTTGCCTTGTTCTCCTTTTTCCAAGACCTTAAAGTGAAACATTAAATTTATTACTTGTGAACTCTCTAATTTCTTAATATATGCACTTAGAGCTATACATTTTCCTCATAGGACTGCCTTCATTGTGTCCCAAAGGTTTTGGTATGTTGTGTTCTCATCATTATTTGATTCTATAAATTTACTGATTCCCTTTTATATTTCTTCAATGACACATTTATCATTCAATAGTGTACTGTTTAATCTCCATGAATTTCTATATGCACTGTATTTTTTCTTGTTTCTGATTTGTAGTTTAATCACATTGTAGTCAGATAGAATAAAAGGGACTATTTCAAATTTTCTTTATTTGTTAAGATATGATTTGTGTCCTACTATATGGTTATTTTGGAGACTGTTCCATGTGCTTCTGAGAAAAATGTGTATTCTTCAGCATTTGGATGGAATGTTCTGTAGATATCTGTTAGGTCCATTTGTTCCATGACATCACTTAATCCCGATGTTTCTCTGTTTACTTTTTTGCCAGTATGACCTGTCAATTAATGAGAATGGGGTATTGAAGCTACCCACTACAATCATGTTTGATATTATCTGTGACCTTAAGTCTAATAGTGTTTGATGAATCTGGGAGCCCCCATGTTGGGTGCATATATGTTTAGGATTGTAATGACCTCCATTTGGAGTGTTACTTCAATCAGTATAAAATGACCTTCTCCATCTTTCCTCACTAATGTTAGTTTGAAGTCTACCCTGTCAGGTGTTAGGATAGCAACCCCTGCTTGTTTCCTAGGCCCATTTGCTTGAAATACTATTTTCCATCCTTTCACTCAAAGACAGTGTCTATCTTTTATTGAGAGATGAGTTTTCTGTAGGCAACAAACAGCAGGATCCTGCCTTTTAATCCAGTCTGGAAGCCTGAGTCTTTTGGTTGGGGTATTGAGGCCATTTATATTTAGAGTTATTATTGAAAGATATGTGTTTATTCTCACCATTTTTATTGTTTTGCAGTGCTTCCTGTTTCTTTTTGCTCTCTTGTTTTAACTGTTATTTGAGTATGGTTTATTTTTTTCCCAGTTCCTCATGTGTGTGCTTTGCTTTCTCTTCAGTGTGAAGGATTCCTTCAAGTATTTTCTGTAGAGCTATATTAGTTGTCCTAAATTCATTTAGCCTGTTTTTGTTGTGGAATGTCCTTATTTCTCCTTCAGTTTGGATAGACAGCTTTGCAGGAGTAAGTATTCTTGATATATAGGTGTTGTCTTTCACAACCTGGAATGCATCATTCCAAGCCCTTCTGGCTTTTAAAATTTGTGTTGAGTAATAAGTTGTGATCCTGCTGGGATTGCGTTTATAGGTGTCTTGCTTTTTCTCTCTAACTGCTTTCAACATATTTTCTTTGGCTTATGTTTTTAGTAGTTTAATTATAACATAACACAGAAAAGTTCTTTTCAGGTTTTGTCTGTTTGGTGTTTTAAAAGCTTCTTGTATCTGCATTGGCATTTCTTTCGCAATTTGGGGGAAATTTTCTTCTATGATTTTGTTGGAAATTCCTACTAAGTCTGTGGATTGAAATTCTTCTCCTTCTACTATACACTGAATTCTTATTTTTGATCTTTTCAGAATGTCCCGGATATCTTGAAATTCCCATTTATATCTTCCTACTAGAAAGTCTTTCCCTTTGTTGGACTGTATTAGATATGCCGCCTGGTCTTCTAGTTTAGATATTATGTTCTCTCCTTCATTTATTCTACTGGTGAGACTTTCCCCAGAGGGTTTTTTTTTTTTTTTTTTTAATCTGACTGACTGTTTTGTTATTTATTTTTTTAAGTTTGTCTGTAATCTTTATTCAGGAAAATAGCAAGTTGGTCATGAACTTGAACATGTTTCATGATATACAATTATTTATAGATTAAGACTTTGGCATTCCAGATATTAAAATTTTAATGATTTTAATGATTAAAATACAGTGAACTCAGCTGGGCGTGGTGGCACATGCCTTTAAGCTAAGCACTTGGGAGGCAAAGGTAGGGGGATCACCATGAGTTCAAGGCCACCCTGAGACTACATAGTGAATTCCAGGTAGCCTGAGCTAGAGTGAGACCCTACCTCGAAAAAAAAAATAGTGAACTCACATTCATTTTTATGTTGTCTTCATAATTTTTTGTTAGTGGACTTGAATTTGAAGATGAAATGCATATAATCATTCAATCAAAATTGTCTTTTTAAAGCTATCTGTATTTTCTTTTCAGATATCTGGGTTAAAGGGCTGGAAAGGAATGCATGATGGTACATGTAGAAGCTAACCAAAAAACTTTATTTGGAACAGTTGCCAAGAAAGCAGCCTTTTATGATAATTGAGAAAGCAAGGGAAATAAGAGTTAATAGCTACTCTTTAAGAAATAATTTTAACATGACATATTTCACAGAAAATCCTTTAAAAGGGGGGGCAGTAATACTTTAACAATGGACAGAGATGAAAATAATTCTTAGTAAGAATAACTAGATTTCAGACTAGAATACTTACTAGATGTAAATAAATCGTCAAGTGTGCATAACATATATTAAGTACATCAGCAATTGAGCAACAGTGCCAATCCTTTACTTTTTTATGTTCTGAAATTGAAAAGAGCAATATGCTTGACGCTGCCACTAAAAATGCCTCTTAAACTGTAGCGCTAATGCACCTTGACTTATCTGTCAGATTATATTTGGTTTCTAACTCCCCTGTTCAATTCTACTCATGACATATAAAGACCTATGACAACTATAAACTCTCTTTGGAAAATATGGCTACTCTTTCCATTTTTGACTTCAAGTTGAACCCATGTATAGTATAGCTTTCTGACTGAAGGTGTCATTTCCTGACACTTGGCAGCAAAGAACATATTAAATGAACTCAGGCAATGCTAGTATGCACACAAAATATTTTATACATATTTTTCCACAAAAATATATATCAATTTTTAATGTGACTAATTTATTATTGGGCAAATGTCAAAATGCTGAACCTTAAATTTAAGTTGTTACACCAAAACTAAAAGTACAGTAATTTAAGAAAACCATTCCTTGGTTTGTACCATAAAATTTATATATGAAGCAGGTATAAAAACTTTTTCACCAAAAGCAAGTGTCAAATAATGTCAAAGAATATTACAGCCCAAAGAAAGCAGCCAAAAAATAAAATGCTATGAAAATTTTAACCCCACCACACCTAAGGTTCAGTGCTCTACATTTAAAAACTCTATTAAAACAAACTAAGACTAGCAACTTATGAAATAACATTTACTAAATGTGTAGTACACAAGTATAGGGCTTGAACATTGAAAAACAAGAACCAAATTTTATTGTAGCTACAGAAAATTCATATTTAAAAAAGATTTGTAATTTTATATGCAAACATTTTTATACAACCTACATGTATACTGAAATGAACACTAACAAAAAAACAGTGCTAACTTTGAAATGAGTCTAAAAAACGACAGAAAATACTGGTTTCAAAAGTCACACCCCATCTTGACACTAACAATTCCTTCTAGTTTACTAAGCCTTTAAATGTGATACTAGTAAAAATGATAGTTTTAAACCAAATCAAATACAACAAACCAAGAAAATTCACTAATATTTAAAGCTGTAGCCTCAAACAATTTGTGATTTAAATTTTCTTATTGTTTGTAGTTTAGTTTTCTTTCAAAGACCCTATAAACATTAGTTGGTATTTCTAAGGCTTTTCTTTGTTATAATGAGTTAACAGTAAAATCACTTAAAACACTGTTCTAACAGTCCCCTTGCTCTATTTCTTGGCTCTTCAAATTGCTGGTGCTATTTACTGTTTCAGAAAATACTGGTTTCTGCTTATAATGCAGCTGATCTGACCTGAAACACAGACAAAGCAGTAGACTGTAACTCTGAAGCCTCCCTCTTTTTCTCAGAATCCTTCATAGTATTTTTCCTGAATGTATGAAAACCCAAAAGAACTTTTAAATTGAACTTTCTGTTATTCAGTGTAAAAAGGTTTGGGATCAAAACTGTTAGGCCTACCTCTTACAAAAATACTAGGCACCTCTGGTGAATCAGAAGGATTTCTGTTCTCAAGCTTATCAATGTGAAATCAACTCTACACATGAGAATAAACTTCAAGCGAAACCTGTTTCATAATGTAAGAAGTGTGAAGTAACACTCATACAATCAGGTACGACTCATGCCACGTAGGTTCTAAAGCAAATAGGAAAGATGAGCCACTCAAACATAGAAGGTAAAGTAATGGTTTAAAGCTTACAACAAATAAAAACAATATGAGAACCGTACAGTGAATATCTTGGGTTTGACACACTCCTATCTTGTCAGCAATGAGAGCTGAGTCAGTTTCTATGCTGAATATTCATGGATACTACCATTTCTCTGTGAAATATACATCTCCCACAACTGAGTCCACTGGTAGCACTGGATGTCCTGGAAGCTCATTTTAATGGGCTGTACTGGCCAAGAGTAGATCTCACTGGTCTCAATGGTGATGGGTTGAGATAACCTATATTTTGATGATAGTCCATCATCTGTTCTGAGAGTTTCATACCAACTGTTGGTTTCACAGCTTCAAGTCTTTTCAAGAAAGCCAAATTCTTTCAATCCTCTGTTGTTCCATCTGTCAGTTGGGAGCACTATGGTATAACTTAGGAGGATGACTAGTCAGTCTTCTGGGATTTGAACTTTTGTTTCCTGGTTTTTGGGCCTTTCTTGACAGTTCCTTCAAAAGCCTCTGATTTTTCCGATCAATCTGTCTCACCTCTTTTCTTGTAAAAGAGCAGTTTTTCTTAGGTACTACTGGAGACTGCTGAAGTGATGCTCTTGTGGTCCTTTTTTATCTAACTGCAGAAAAGCTTTCAAAAGATGATTAAATTCCATTGTGTCATGTAGGAATTTTGTTTGGATCTGTGGTCTAAATTTGACTCTACAACTGATGACTTAGGAGCAACATTTGGCCCATGCTTTTCTTTCCCCTTTTTTGGTTGATTTCAAAGATTTTGAATCATTTCTTAAAACCTCAGTATCTTCACATACATCCCAACTCACATTTTTGGCCTTTTAGCTTTTACTACTTTTTGGTCATAGGAAGTTCCCAGTTCAAAAGATAGCACAGGGCACATGTCTGGAGTTGACAAAGGAGTTACATCCATCACAGTGTCTTCATATTCTTCAGTATAGACACCAGTTTTTGGTTTAGCTCTGGGAGGTTGAGTTTCTGTTGATTTTATTCCTAACTTATATTTCTGTTTTGGTAATAAAAAGCTTACCCTACATTTTTGTTTCCTTGGTGAACATAATCAGCTTTAGGGATGTCAGTGCCCTATCTGAACAGTATGAACATGAACTTAAAGATGAGGAAAAAAAAGAGGAAGAGGAGGAAGAGGAACTGATTTAGAATACTTTTTACTTACGCTTTTTTTAAAAAGTTATTAGATAGCTTCGGGGACTTAGACCTCACATGGTGCTTTCTACTAACATCACTGCTTTCCTCCCCATAAGTATGGTAAACTTCCTCATATTCTTTCACACTCTTAGGAAACCTATTTGGAATGTGCAAGTGCATTTTCTGTCCTATGGCAGAATCACATGTGTTTTTTTTTGACCTTGAAGAATTTCTGGTTTGAGCAGTACTCTCTAAAGAGTGTTCCTTTGAAGGAATTTTTGATTTTTCTTTCATTTCCTTTCTCAGTAAGATAATTTTTCTTTGCTCACTTTCCAAATTTATTTACATTTTCTTCATCCTTATCTATTCTCTCTTTAAGCTCATCATTTTGTATCCCAAATTTTAAGTTTAAAATTTCAGCATCCCTGTCTATTGTCTCTTTTAGGTCATCATTTTGTGTGTCAAAAAATAAGTTGCTTTAACATTTCCTTGCTTCTTCAAAGTCACTGTCAACAAAAGGATGGTCCACTTCGCCTTCTGATATGTCTCCAAACTGATCCATGATAGCAAAAGTACACAAAGACTTATTTGACTATGAGGAAACTTTTGAGAAATGAGGACAACTGTAATTCCTGTCTTCAAAACAAGGTTTCTTGCCATGAAAAAAAAAAAAAAGTTGACACTGAGATGGCTTGGCACAAATAAATCATCCCTTTCATCTGTTCCCCTTCATATTTTCTTTCTCATAACGTATAGCATTTTCAGGTCCTCCTTGATAATTTTCCTCCTACTGGTTCTTTCTACAACTCATGAGGTGGTCTTTTGCTCAGTATATAGGAAATGTTTTAGTTTAAGTTTATACTCAGTTAACAGGAGTTTCTGGGGGCCGAGGAGGCAACCACTGACTGACTATGTTTTTCAGTTCCAGTATTTCTGCCTAGTTTTTCTTCAGTATTTCTATTTCCTTACCCATGTCTTGTAATGACCTCCTTATTTCATTAAGCTGGTTTCCTGTGTTCTCTTGAAATTTCTGCAGGAGTTGTTTTCTTTAATTCCTTTGTTTTCTTCTTTGATTCCTTTGATTTCTTCTTTGATTTATATGAGTATGGATAAAAATCATTTTTTTAAAAATCTTTATCAGGAATTTCATCCAAAACAGTTTCATTGGGGGCCATTTCTGATGGATTAATAATTTTTTGTGGGATTCTATGATCTTGATTCTTTGTGTTTCTTATATTATAATGTTGAAATTTTTGCATCCTGAATTGATTTGATGCTTGGGTTTTCTAATAATCTGTGGTCTTTTTTGATTTGAAAATCCAACTTTATCTACCTTCAGAGTAGGAGTTTTAAGATGTCAAGTGTAGCTCTTGTACTCCAATCCAAGCACATATGTAATTCTAGGTTTCAGTTTGCCTGCTATTCAAGTATTCCACTGGGCTGGGTGGTGCAATTTACTGGCAAATTCTAAGATTCAACTGAGCAATATACACATTCAATAAAAACCAGAACAGGCCGGGTCTGGTGGTGCATGCCTTTAATCCCAGCACTCGGGAGGCAGAGGTAGGAGGATTGCCATGAGTTCGAGGCCACCCTTAGACTCCATAGTGAATTCCAGGTCAGCACGGGTCAGAGTGAGACCATACATCAAAAGGTCAGAAAAAAAAGCACAGAGTATGCAAGTGTGGGGATTGAAACAAACAAATAATTTTATAAAGCCAAAATCCCTAAGGGTGTACGTTGCTCTACACCCTTAATCCTGTCAGCTGGGAAGTTGAGATTTCTGTTCTGAGATTGGTTCCAGGTCAGCGTGGGTCTGAATCAGACCCTGCCCCCAATAATGACAGAAGAAAAAGACAAAGGCCCTATGAATCTGAAAGCATCAAAGGCAACAATAGTCAGCCCCCAAATACAGCTTAGTTGTGAATGGTAAGGCCAACCAAGAATATGTATCCCATAACTTGCCCTGGCATAGAGAGATTAGCACTTCCTGTGCATGCCTATGTACCTGGTTTTTCTGTCAGTTGGCTTTGTTACCTTTTGGGGTGGCTTCAAATCTCACCAATGCTGAGTGCCCACCTCACTCCATCTGTGTTGTGCTTTGAATCTGGTGTTCTGATCAGCTGTGTTGGATGCCCTGCCACCAGGAGCTGAATGTGCTCTCTGGAGGGTCATGGTGCTGTCTGTTGGGGATGGGAAAATGCAGGAAGCCTGGAGTTGTATTGGAACTGTTCAGCTGGTCCTACCTGTGTCCCCTTCAGCAGCTCCCCTGCTGTCTCCCCTTCAGGTTTCTTGACTTTGCAAGGAGGCTGATAAAGTTGGAAAATCCTCTTATTTGGTCTCTCCTCCTGCAGCTCAATGCTGCATGGGTCCACATGGATCAGGTCTGGGTCTGCAAGATCCTTGGTGGGATTCTGACTGATTTCTTCTTTTCTGAGAGATCTTAGTCTCTCCTGCTTCTGCACTGTGGCTGATAAAACCTATACACCTTCACTTTCCAGACAAAGAGTGTATTTTACTGTGTTTTTGCTCAAATCCTTCTCTAGACTGGATTGGTGTGACTCCTATGCAGCCATCTTACCCAGAAATCCCCATTCCAACATTTTTTAACTGAGTCATGATATGAAAATAAATGGCACAGAATAAACATTCAAATTGCAAGATAGCATGCAGCATAGCAAATAAATTTTGAACCATTGCAAGTTTCAAAACAAATAGGGCAAATATCAAATTCAGCAGCTTCAAGCCTGACAATCCAAATCAGTGACAAGTCTCAAAATATTATAATTATAACCACTGATGAGTCTGGGGAGTTCCAATTCTGCCCCTCCAGCTAGGATACTCACATTTCCATAAAACCTCATCTGGCACCAGCAGCTCTCCTTGGCAGCCATCCCATAGTTCTGGCATCTCCATTGAGTCTCAACTGCAACCCATGGTTTGTCTTCATGGCTCCATTGGGTCTCCACGCAAGTAGTCCAACAAGCCTGCTTCACACTGCCCATCATCATTTCCAAAAAACAAAACTGTGTTGCGAATTCAATAACCCTCTTTTATCCTGCATTTGTTATATACCATAATAATAGGTGGGCTACCAACTTGTAAGACTAGGAGGTAATAATGCAGGCTTTGAAGAACAGAGCATTCCCTCAGCATTGAGGCCCCTTCAAAAGAGTCTGCATTTTTCCTGTTGTCCCAATGTAGAATCATTAGCCCACTGTCAATGATCATAATCTCTCAAACAATTGCAGTTGAACAGGAAGCAGTTTCTGTGCTATATACCTCTGCTCATACCAGTCCATTTCTATACAATGAAACCCTGGATAAGTTCTCTGTATGCAAGCATAACAGCAACCCTCTCACATAAACTGTTTCAAGTCAATTCCTGGCAAAGCTCTTAACCACCCTCATAAGCCAAACCTCACAGTCCATAGTCCTTACTGCTTTTAGTTCTTTCAATTCTGACCAGAATAGTCCATCAAATGGTACTTATAGCACTGCAAAGCATCCCTTAGGCCAAGGTTTCAAATCCTCCAACAATCCTCCCTCAAATCAATTTCAAATGACCAAAGCCACAATCAGGTTTCTTCCCTCAATTGCTCTACTTCTCAGTACCAATTTTACTGTTGCAGCCACCTTTGCATTGCTGGCAGAAAACACCAAACCAAAATCAGCTTGTGGAAATAAAGGGTTTATTTTGGCTTTGACTTGAAGGGAAGTTCCATGATATAAGGGAAAAGTGATGGCATGAGCAGAGGGTGGACATCACCTCCTGGCCAACATAAGGTAGACAAAAGCAGCAGAAGAGGGTGCCAAAACCCTGGAAAGGGGAAGTGCCCTATAACACTCATAAACCCAGACACTAAAAAGTAAAAGCTAATGAGTAAGCAAACAAGCCCAATTTACCATGGCAAGGTGTGGGCATCATGAAGAATCCTCCTCATTTGATACTCATTCCCTGATTCCACCATGAATCTTCAGTCCTCCTGGGGAAAGAGCTAGGCCCTTGGGATCACCACATACTTACAAGTAGTAAGGTCCTACTAAGGGTATAGGCCAGTTTAGTTCACAAGAAGACTTTATTCACCAGAGAACATGATATATAAAATGACCAAAAAAAAGGGGGGGGGGATAAATACTGTAAGAAATGAAATGCTACGTGAATTAATTACAAAATAGGAACACAGGGGCTAGAAAGTTGGAATCAAATGGCAAAAGAATATTGCAGAAACACCCTGGGTGTCGAGGAAGAAGAGAAGCCACAGAAACAAAGAGAAGTTTCTGCAGGAAGTCATTTGCCATGACCTCTAGCTTGTGTCCCTTGAGATTCCTTCTACAACCTAGAAAAGAGAAGAGCTCAAATTTCATATGATATGCCATGGGAAAAAGGCATTTCCAGGAACCTCATTTCCAACAACCATCTCCAATGATCTTAGTATATTTTCTCAAGTTCATGTATCAGAAGCAATACCCAACAGAGCATTGGGAGGTAGGAACTAATGAGAGATGATTAGATCACAAGAGTGAAACCCTCCTGAACAGATCATCATCACTATGGAAAGTACTTACAAGAGTGAGATTTCACTTTTTTCTTTCTTTTTTTTTTTTTAAATTTGGCCATGTGAGAATGCAATTTTCATCCCTATTTTCCTTTTCACCTTCTGTCATGTAAGATTGAAACAACAGGGGTTTTAGCTACTAGGTATCAGCCCTTTAATTTAAGATTTCTCAGCGTCCAGAATGGTGCAAAGTAATCTTCCCACAAGGCAATAGAATAGTCTGATAGGAACAATAAGCTGAGCTCATTTGTAAATGGAAAAACTACAGTGAAAGAGAGAAAAAAAAGTCTAGGAGACATAGGAGTATACTTGTGGACAGAAAACTTGGTGTTATGAAGAAGAGTACTTATTGCCTGATTCTTTTGTGGAAATGGAGGAAACCAGACATATGGATTGAACAAATGGCGACATTGAAACAGCATTTAATTCCCATTGCTAAAGTACAATGAAATCAATGAAATTGCAGGTGACAAAGATATGTATAGCAATTCAATAGAGATTTAACCATAATTTCAGAAACAAGTCAGAGCCTTGATGGACATAAATCACACCTTACATTCGTGTGCCTATATTTGACTTCACATCTGGGGATGGCACTTAACCATTTACCATCTGCCTTAAACTAAAACTGAACATCATAATGACTCTTTGGCCAACATATAAAGTACAGTTGCCAAGGAGATATCATGGCACAAGAATTTAAGAGATGGGTAAAAGGAGACTCCTGAAAAAGCTGACTGTAGTGATAACTACAGACCCAGTTATTCCCTTACTGGGCATCTACCGTAAAACCTTCAAACCACAGGCCAGGCAGATTTGCTCAACCATGTTTGTAGTGGCCCAATTCATAATAGCTAAGAGCTGGAACCAACCCAGATGTCCATCACTAGAAAAATGGATAAATAAGATGTGGTCTATCTACACAATGGAATTCTATACAGCAGTAAGGAAAAATGACACAATGAAATTTGAGGAAAAATGGTTGAACCTGGAACAGATCATTCTCAGTGAACTTACCCAATCACAGAAAAAAAAAAAAAAAAATCACCACATAGTCTCATTCATCTACAGCACCTAACCTGAATCTACCCAAGATACCTTACATACCCAGCAAGCATCTCATGAACTAGACACTAGGATGGATGGGGAGGGAGGGGAAGGCATGGAAGGGGTGGGAAACACAAATCTAGACCCAAAGGGCAATGGTACCATAAAATTCTACTTCCTAAAAGGCAGACCAAATGGCTGAACCTTCACCAGGCCCTTACAGGGAACACCTGAACCACAAGACACTGGAGAGGGTAGGATCAAGACTAACCTTAATCTTCTACATCTTCCCTTCCTCCCTCTCCCTCTCCCTCTCCCTTCATCCATCCCTCTCCACCCCCCCCCACTCTCTCTAACTCTTGTATATTAGTTATCTTTTTCCTCATTTTCTTAGTGGACACTGACCTGTAACTCCCAGTACCAGCATGGGGCTATCATCCACAATGAGCTTTTGATCAGAGAGACCTACAAGGTTTCCTAAAAGATAGACAGATTTCTGTCAGAGTACTTGATGACCCACCAAAGGTTAGTGGTAAGACACTACTGCTGAAGACACCTTATGTGTTTGACAGGCAAAATGGAATGGCATGGCTGGAAGTTGGAAGAGAGTCAGTCCCCAGGCAGTCAGCACATCTAGTGCCAGAAGGTGCTACATGGGCGACTGGGGGAAAATGACCAATATCTATCCAATCAACTCATGGTCTAACCTACTTAGCAGCAGATAACCTGCTGTGATGCCCACACAAGTTTGATAGTGGCACACAGCCATGGTGGGAACCAACTGCTCTTAATTTGGCTAACTGATCCCCTCAGTGGTATGGGACCCATAGCTGGAGCTGGGAAACAAGTCAGACCATATCCAAACATAAGCTCACTCTCCAATATCAATCTACCATCAATCATAGGAGACAAGAGGGCCTACACCTATTAAATTCTCTATAAAAAATTAAGGGTTATCTCATTTGTCCTGGTGCTAACTTACTCTTCATTGGAGAATCTGCTTCTCTTTTTCAGACTGATGTAGATCCTAAGGAGAGAGCCACCCCATCATACCTCCAAAGGGCCCTGGCTGAAACTAAGAAAAATTGGCGAAACAAGCAAGGGTGCTGTTTTCCTGATGAACCAGATACCAGCACAAGGGGGAAGGAGATCAACACAGAGAAAAATCAACTCATACCAAGTCAGGGAGCCAGAGCCTCAGAGGTCCCCAACACCTCATCACTGAGGCAGACCAAAAATGAACCCAACATTGCTCAGGGAAATTTTGCGAAAGAGTGGGTGGAAAGAATGTCAGAGCCAATTGTTGGGTCATGATATGCAGAGACATTTATCTTACCCATAACTGTGGGCTAACTCCACAATGCATGACCCATATACCTCAACAAGGAGGGACCAAAGGGAGGGGGTAGGTCATGGATGAGCCTAATAATGGTACCAAACTGACTGTATTTGCTGAATACAAAACTAATTAATAAAAAAAGAAAAGAGAAAAAAAATGCCAAAGATTTGTGACAATATAAACAGATTCTAGTACATTGAAGTTGGCTGGCATTGCTTTCCAGAAAAATGACTGCACTAGAGACTTGGAATCACTTTATATGATACATGCTTAGAATTAGCATGGAGTTCCTTTTTTAAAACTAATTTTAATGTATTGTAAAGTGTTTGGATACATAAGCTTTAGAGACCCACCTGTGTTTGACTCCCCATAACTGGTATTAAAGGTGAGTGACACCATACCACGGATTTTACTTGTGTGCTTGCTTGACAAGCCCTTATCCACTAAGCCATCTCTCCTGCCCCATGAATCTGGTTCTTCAGAGAATATATCACTTTTTGGCTCAATCGAAATTGACCAATGACTACTATTAGATTTTACCAGCAGACTCTTCTAGGAATAAAATAGTTTAGGGTTGTTTAGGTTGGGTTTTCTTAAGAAAATTTTAAAATAAAACTAACCTAAAATTCTTAAAGATCAACATTCCATGAGTCTTTCATATCAAGAAATATAACAATGGGTATTGCCTACAGATTTGTGGCAAAGCCTGTTATTTTGCTGAACTGTCATCAGTGCTTGCATTATTCCCAAGGAAGGAACTTTTATTGTGACTGCTCTCTACAGAGCTTTTCATCGACAATTCCTGGAAACTACTGAGGCATCCACAAACTGCCACAGAATGATGATGTTTGCATCACTACTCCCTTCTGAGCTCACAGTGACACAGGGAAACAAAGGAACAACAAGGAAATAGAAGATAGATACTACTGGGTATTGAGGACAACTTAAAATTGTAATTTCAGTTGTTTTAATCATAGACCCATAAAAAAATTTATTTAATTTCATAGATACCTCAAACAAAAGCTTACTTAACAGCCCTCATCAGTACAGCCATTATGAAATACAGCCAAGTACTACCATGAAAGTGTGCCATCCGGAGTGAAGGTTGAGCTAGGCTATTTTTTTTATGTGGATTGTTGTTTCAGCTGGAATGTCACCAAAAGGATGAATTTGGAATTCTATCATCTAAATATTTTTCTTTGTTTCCTTCTAAGTTGTGAAATTTAGTGGTCACATTTTTACTCTAGCTCCCAGTGGAGTTTAAATAATGAAAGAAACAATATCTACGACTTTAGAAAATGAAGTTTGTTGGGAGAAAAGAGAGAGTATTCAGAAACATCTACAATTATGTCAGGAACTGGACACAGGGAAATGAAATTCTAAACCTCCAGTGTGTTCTAGTGGTTAAGGTGCTTGACTGCAAGGCATAATGACCCAGGCTTAATTCCCTACTATCCACATAAATCCAGATGCACAAAGTGGCACATGCGTCTAGAGATTGTTTGTAGTGGCTAGGAGGCCTCATGTACCCACTATCCATCTCTCCCCCTCTCTCCTTTGGAAACAAATGAAATATTTTTAAAAGTAAAAAAAGAAAGGGCTTCTGGTTAAGATGGAAGATTAGGTACCATGCCAAAGAAGCCAAAGGGTGAAAAACAAAGGAAAAACAGCAAATATACACTTTTACTAAAAAGTGAGGTGTATACGAAATTGAAATAGCAGCAGAGAAGTAGGAGAGATCCAGAGCATCCAGAGCCCACATAGGCTGGCAGAGCAGCACCGGCAGGTCCACGGGACTGCAGCAGCAGAGCACCAGCCAGCCACCAGGCTCAGCTTGACACACGAGAAAAGCCAGATGAGGGGATTTTCCACTCACACCTGAGCTCTCTGGAAACTCAAGAAAAGTGAAGGGAGAACAACAGTGAACAACGGAGGAGCAGATCACAAGGTAGAAGAACAACAATGGCAGCCTCCCCTCCCTCACCACCAGTGACCAATCCAGCAAACAGAGCAGCGGTTCAGCAACCCAGCCACACCTACTTGTGCCCACAGTGGTATTCAAGCAGGAGTGCAGCATAACTGAGACCAAAATCATCCCAGAAGGTAACTGGGATTACACGAGGGAAGGGTCTCACCTGGTCACAAGCTGACTTGGAACCCTCAACAGAACAGAAATCTTAACCTCCATGTTGTCAGGATTAAGGGAGTGGGTGAGGCACCACACAGCATAAGGAACAGACAGAGGATCTGGTTGTCATAATACCTACTCTTGGATAAATACTCTGTGCTCTTTTTCATTAAAAGTGTACATTACTTAGTTAAATCCTACAAACTATCATGGAAATTAATCAACACACTACTAAATGATGAGTGGGTCAATGAAGAAATCAAGAAGGGAATCAAAAAATTTATAGAGTCAAACGATAATGAGAACACAACATACAAAATCTCTGCGACACAATGAAGGCAGTCCTAACAGGCAAATTTATAGCTTTAAGTACCTATATTAAGAAATTAGAAAGGTTGCAAGTAAACGACCTAATGTTTCACCTTAAAGCCTTGGAAAAAGAAGAACAGGGTAAGCCAAAAATCAGTAGACGGGAAGAAATAATAAAGATTAGGGCAGAAATTAATGAAATATAAAGCAGAAAATAATCAAACAGAGTTGGTTATCTAAAAGGATAAACAAGATTGATAAGCCCTTAGCAAATCTGACCAAAAGAAAGAGAGAAGAGACACAAATTAATAAAATTAGAGATAAGAAAGGTAACATCACAGCAGATGCCAGAGAACTTAAAAAAATCATAGGGACATACTGCAAAAGCATATACTCCACAAAGTATGAAAATCTGAAAGAAATGGATGATTTATATGACCTACCTAAATTAAATCAAGATGAGATTAATCCCTAAAATAGACTTAAAACAAGCATGGAGATCCTAGCAGTTCTCAAAAATCTCCCAACTAAAAAAAGCCCAGGCCTAGGTGGATTCACTGATGAATTTTACCAGACATTCAGGAAAGAAGTAACGCCATTGCTTCTTAAGCTTTTCCATAAAATAGAAAAAGAAGGAATCCTACCAAACTCATTCGATGAAGCCAGCATCACGCTGATACCAAAACCAGGCAAAGATAGAACAAAAAAAAAAAAAAAAAAAAGAAAATTACAGACCAATCTCCCTCATGAATATAGATACAAAAATTCTCACTATAAGACACTCAAGCAAAAAATTGCAAAAGACACTGGGAAATGGGAAAATATTCCTTGTTCCTGGATTGGAAGAATCAATATTGTGAAAATGTTAATCTACACATTTAATGCAATCCCCATCAAAGTTCCAATGGTATTCTTCACAGACACCAAAAAAAACAATCCAAAAATTCATTTGGAATCACAAAGAACCTCGCATGTCTAAAATAATACTGAGCAACAAAAATAAGGCTGGTGGTATCACCATACTGATTTTAACCCATACTACAGAGCCATAGTAACAAAAATAGCATGGTACTGGCACAAAAGCAGACATGTAGATCAATGGAACAGAATAGAGGACCCAGATGTAAGCCCAGGTAGCAATAGCCACTTGATATTTGATAAAAATGCCAAAAATACTGATTGGAGAAAAGACAGCCTCTTCAGCAAATGGTGGTTGGGAAAACTGGATATGTATCTATAGAAGGATGAAAATAGGTTCTTCTCTCTCTCCATGCACAAGAATTAAGTCCAAATGGATTAAAGACCTTAACATTAGACCTGAAACTGAAACTGCTAGAGGAAAAAGTAGGGAAAAACCTTCAACATATTGGTCTTGGCAAAAACTTTCTAAATATAATCCCAATTACTCAGGCAATAAAACCACAGATTAACCACTGGGACCTCATGAAATTACAAAGATTTTATACTGGAAAGAACACTGTGAATAAAGCAAAGAGGCAACCTACAGAATGGGAAAAAATCTTTGCCAACAATATATCTGTTAGATGATTAATATCTAGAATATACAAAGCACTCAAAAAAGTTAAATAATAAGAAATCAAACAAGCCAATTAAAAAATGGGCTATGACCCCATCATACCTCAAAAGGGCCCCGGCTGAAACCAAGAAAACTTGGAGAAACAAGCAAGGGGGCTGTTTTCCTGATGAACCGGACACCAGCACAAGGGGGAAGGAGATCAGCATAGAGAAAAATCAACTCCTACCAAATCAGAGAGCCAGAGCCTCAGAGGCCCTCAACACCTCATCACTGAAGCAGACCAAAAATGAACCCAACATGGCTCAGGGAAATTTTGCGGAAGAGGGGGCGGAAAGAATGTCAGAGTCACATGTTGGGTCATGATATGCAGAGACATTTAGCTTACCCATAACTGTGGGCTAACTCCACAATGCATGACCCGTATACCTCAACAAGGAGGGGCCACGGGGAGGGGGTAGGTCACGGATGAGCCTAATAATGGTACCAAACTGACTGTATTTGCTGAATACAGAACTGACTAATAAAAAAAAAAATGGGCTATGGAGTTAAACAGAGAGTTCTCAAAAGAAGAAATGCGGATGGCATACAAGCATCTACAAAAATGTTCTACATCCCTCATCATCAGGGAAATGCAGATTAAAATTACATTAAGAATCCTTCTCCCTCCTGTGAGATTGGCTACCATCATGAAAACAAATGATCACAAATGCTGGCGGGGATGTGGAGAAAGAGGAACCCTTCTACACTGCTGGTGGGAATGCAATCTGGTCCAGCCATTGTGGAAATCAGTGTGGAGGTTCCTAAGACAGCTAAAAATAGATCTACCATATGACCCAGCTATAGCACTCCTAGGCATATATCCTAAGGAGTCATCTCACTACCTTAGAGATACTTGCTCAACCATGTTTATTACCACTCAATTCATAATAGCTGGGAAATGGAACCAGCTTAGATGCCCCTCATCTGATGGGTGGATAATGAAGATGTGGCACATTATACAATGGAGTTCTACTCAGCGGTAAAGAAAAATGAAGTTATGAACTTTGCAGGAAAATGGATGGATCTGGAAAGGATTATACTAAGTGAGGTAACCCAGGCACAGAAATCCAAGTGCTGCATGTTCTCTCTCATAAGTGGATCCTAGCTACAGATGATTGGGCTCCTGTGTGAGAAGGAAAAATCTCAGTACTAGATGCCAGTAAGCTAGAAAAGAGATATAAAGGGAAGAGAAAGGAAGGGAGGAAGGTACTTAATAGGTTGGTATTATATATATGTAAGTAGAAGAATAGATTAACGGGGGTGAACAGGCCCAGAGTGAGGTCAGGGGAAGAGATTGAGTAAAGGAAAGGTGGAGAGAGGGCTAATCAAAATCTAAGAGGATATAAATAAATCATATGGAATCCTCCGGTTTTGGACAATGGAACACTCAGGAGCCATAGATCATTGCTAGAAAATTTTCAGTGCCAGGGATGGGATACCTTCCTGTGAATTGTTGGCCAGGGAGGTCCCTGATGCCCCCAAAACATTATAAGCCATTGCTGAGGCCCTTGGTTTCCCACAAGGTAAGATGGTAAGACCCTATTGCTGAAGACTCCACATACTGGGGCTGCCAGGCCACTGAGAAATCCTGCTGGAATTGAGCTGATAACCCCCTCCATGTAGACCAGCTGACAGAAAGCTGGAAGAAGCCATTCTACATGCAGTTCAATGGGCAAAACAGATACCACCAGTGAAGGTACTCAACAGTGGACACTGCAAGCCTTATAATTTGCCATCCAGGCTAAATGAGCCAATGGGTGCTTAGTGGCACATCTATCATGGTGGAAACCAACTGCCCTCTAATTGGACTGGAGGCCCACTCCATGGGATGGAATACATCTCTGATACTGGAAACTTAAAACAGGGGTAGTCATGAGCCCTAGGATTGTGACATCTGCTGATGTCTGGATAAATGTATATACTATGCTTATCAAACTTCCCAGTAAGCACTTCTCTTAATATTCATACCCTTATAGTAATGCTAGTGTCACTTTGGGTAGAGAATCTTCTTTTTTCAGGTGGCAGTGACTTTGGGACGTCTCAGAAGGTATCATAGTGGTGTAAAGAAGTGACTGGAGTTCTGAGTAATATCTCGATCACAGCTTCCAAGGGTCAGGGTCTAATGCAGAAGGGGTGGTGGAAAGAATGTAAGAGCCAAAGGAAGGGTAGGACTCCTTACAATGTGCTCCCTCCAGACATAAAATGGCCTGGATATCCATGACCTCATAGTTCCTGACACTACCTGCACAAGATCATCATAAGAGGAGGAAAAGATCATGACAGCAAAATAAAAGAGAGACTGATTGAGATGGGGAGGGGATATGATGGAGAATGGAATTTCAAAGGGGAAAGTGGGGGGAGAGAGTATTACCATGGGATATGTTTTATAATTATGGAAGATGTTAATAAAAATTGAGGAAAAAATAATAATAAAGGAAAAAATAGGTAAGTAGCCACCTTGTATTAGTGAGTACGTACTTAATAGAATATAGGATGCATGATTGAGGACAATGGACATCACTTCCGAAAATTAACACAAGATAGCAAATAACACTAAAGAATAGAGGCATGAAAGGTTGATTCTAGGGAAGATTGCTCAGTAGTTAAGGTTGCTTTCTTGCAAAGCCAGCCTACCCAGGCTCAGTTCTTCAGTACTCATGTAAACCTTTATGCAAAAAGCAGCACAAGTTTCTTATTCCGTTTACAGTATGGAGACCCTGGTGTCCTCCCACACAAGCAAATAAATAAAATTTATAAAACTCTTTATTGTATGGATATTAGAAAATAAACCTTAAAATCATTGATGTAATATTTACATTAGAGGCTTGCTGTATCTTGTGTCAAAACTGTCATAAGTGCAGATTCAAGGTTTTAGTGGGATGATGTACGTAAGACACAAAAATATATAAAATGTGTCCTATGGAACTCAAGAATACAGAACTTCAAAATAAACAGTTGTATCTCAACTATTTTAAAGCATGATGTCTGGTTGGAAGTTCCAAGTTGAATTATCAGTGCATAGGTATAGAGCTAGGAATTGTGGGGACAGAACAGGTCCCTTCTCCCTACTAAACTCTCTTCTCTTTACTGCTGATGTATAGCAGCTTCCAACTCTTGATTTGCATTTACTTATAGGAAATTTTTAGTTCTCCTGTGTCAAAAATGCTAAAATGGCTAGGTATAAGCTTTGATTGACTATTTGCTCAAATTACCCACAGTATAGCCAAATGTTGGACCACCTAATAAAGGAAATCTTCCTGTTAACAGTAAACTTGTGGTGAAAAACAATACCTTCTAGAAAAAGAATGTGAGTGCTTTGTCATGTCATTGATCATGATTTTCCCCTTCATTGACTTACTATTGTCAGTACACACTTTGCATCATACCTCCAGACAAATATGTGTGTGCACCAGGTTTTAAATGCATGTGCTCAGTGAGGACCTTGAATCAAGAAGCTTGTCTGTGTTTATCATGTCTGTGTTAATCATTATGTTTTATGGCTATGTGGAATAAGACCTGGCACTATACAGTTCCCAAAATGAATATGACTGGATAAATAGCTGTTTATATTATTTTATTATGTTTAACTATTTCCCTATATTTTATTTTATTTTATTTATAGGTAATTTTTGAAATCATAAAGGAATTCTGAGTTAAGCATCACTAAAATTAAGGTGCAGGAGAAAATCAGAAATAGAATAATACTATAACTTGGTAGCCAAATTAACTTGAATGTCTTTCTCCCAGAATTACACAGAAATGTCCACCTCATAATTACCCAATGGGATACTCTAACCCTCTACTATAAAGGGCTTGTCTGATTCTTCTCAATTTCTTCTCACTTTATCACCTTGCTGATAAACCATTTCTTCTTCCTCATGTCTTCATGTTCTGACTAATATATATATATATTTTTTGGTTTTTCGAGGTAGGGTTTCACTCTAGCCCAGGCTGACCTGGAATTCACAATGGAGTCTCAGGGTGGCCTCGAACTCATGGCGATCCTCCTACCTCTGCCTTCCGAGTGCTGGGATTAAAGGCGTGCGTCACCACGCCCGGCTTATGTTCTGACTAATATTATCTGCCATTTAAATGGGCTGAGGATGTCCAAACATTATTTAGGGGTATCTGTGAAGATGTTTCTAAAAAATTTAAAATTTGAGTCAATAGAAAGGATAATGTGAATGATCCTCTCCAATTTGGATATCTACTGTCCAATTTCTATAATCACCTGAATAGCGAAAAAGAAAAAAAAAAACAGGTAGAGAAAGAAATAATTAGACCATGTGTCTGTTAGCTGGAATATCTACTCTGTCCTATCTGAGACATAGGCAATCAGAGGTCTTGAACTTGTAGGCTCAGACTGAATTACTATATATTCTTTCCTAGTTATCTATCTTAAAGAAAGCAAATCATGGGTAATTCTCAGTATCCATAGCCTGGTGAACTAATTCTTGTAATATACCCTTTCATCTATCTCCCATCAATGTAATCTATCTAACCCTATCATATATATTGTATATGATATTGTCATATGTGTATCATATATATAACTATCTATAATATCAGTCATCTGAGATTGTTTTTCTAGAGAACAATGACTAATATACATAGGATGCAGTTAAAGCAAGAAAATAAATGGGCAATTTGTCTAGCATAAGACCTTTCTTTTGAAAACTAAGACAGAAATTTTTTAATTACAGATACATAGAAATGGAGAGAGAAAATAAAGAGAAAATCTGTAGGAATCAAGAAGACCTAAGAAGAAAAATCCAAGTAATGATATAATTACAGTTCAAGGGAGCTGGCATTAAGAGCAAGCCACTTTCCTTTTACCCACTTGTTTAATCAACTTCTTACATCTCCACATTAGCTTTGGGTTCCTTATCTTTCTTTGTTTTATGAATAAGTTAAATTTAAAAATTCTAATAAAACTGACAAAATATAAAATATATCTGTCAGTAACAGGCCAAACATCTTTTACCCCTAAGTAGCTATATATACTGAAGAGGTTCAAAGTCATCATGGTGATAGAAGTCAATGGCTATCATTGGGACTCTATCCTGTTTATATAAAAATGCTAAACCCACTGTATTTATTTATTTATCCAACTAAATTAAGAGAATGGGGCTGAAGAGATGGCTTACCAGTTAAAGCACTTGCCTGCAAAGCCTAAGGACTCATGTTCAACTCTCCAGGTCTCAGGCAAGCCAGATGCACAGTGACACAAGTGCCAAAGGTCAGACAAACACACGATAGGGTGCATATGTCTTGAGTTTTATTGCAGTGGCTTGAGACTCTGGAATGTCAATTCTCTCTCTCATTCTCCTTCTCTTTCTCTCACCCTCCCACATTAAAAAAAGGCAGTCTGCTGGACTAGCCTAAAAAAAATAAATGTGAGCTGGAGAGATGGCTTAGCTGTTAAGGCATTTGCTTGCAAAGCCAAAGAATCCCGGTTCGATTCCCTAGGACCCACGTAAGCCATATGCACAAGGGGGGGGGGAAGCATCTGGAGTATGTTTGCAGTGGCTGGAGGCCCTGATGTGCCCATCCTCTCTCTCTCTCTATCTCTCCGTCCCTCTTTCTCTCTTAAATAAACAAATAAATAAAATATAATTTAAAAAAAAATTAAATGTGCTTCTTACATTTGAAAAGACATTACATTGAAAAGACCTTCAACTACACAAGATAAGACCATGACAACGTGGGTTAGGATTAACTGCCATGAGTTACCTGAGGAATATATGAAAATATTGGAGGGAACTAAAGAGTAATTCTTTTTACAAATATTTTGTACCCACTGCAAATTGTATATAAATATAAGCATTGGAATTTATGGTATATTCAAAAAACCCTATTATTTTCTGAACTGAAAACAATTAAATTTTTCTCTGAATGATGAAACTTCATACATAATTCTCAGTAAAGAATGTGAAGAAACATCCAAAACAGTATTTTTCCATAGTTCAGTCTTAAATTATAAGAGGAAAAATGAAGGTTTAACTTAGCAAGAAATGAAAATAACTTTAAGTTAGCAATAATAGTATCAGAGGGTATAAAAGCACTGCTTTACAATTTTCTTCATAGTGTTTTTTTCTTTTTTTCTTTATTAATTAGTTTTGTATTCAGCAAATACAGTCAGTTTGGTACCATTATTAGGCTCATCCATGACCTACCCCACCCCCTTGGCCCCTCCTTGTTGAGGTATATGGGTCATGCATTGTAGAGTTAGCCCACAGTTATGGGTAAGATAAACGTCTCTGCATATCATGACCCAACATGTGGCTCTGACATTCTTTCTGTGCCCTCTTACACAAAATTTCCATGAGCCATGTTGGGTTCATTTTTGGTCTGCTTCAGTGATGAGGTGTTGGGGGCCTCTGAGGCTCTGGCTCTCTTATTTGGTAGGAGTTGATTTTTCTCTGTGTTGATCTTCCCCCTTCTGCTGGTATCCGATTCATCAGGAAAACAGCACCCTTGCTTGTTTCGCCAATTTTTCTTAGTTTCAGCCAGGGCCCTTTGGAGGTATTATGGGGTGGCTCTCTCCTTAGGATCTACATCAGTCTGAAAAAGAGAAGCAGATTCTCCAACTGAGAGTAAGTTAGCATCAGGACAACTGAGATAACCCGTACTTTTTAATAAAGAATTTAATAGGTGTTGGCCCTCTTGTAGCCCATGATTGATGGTAGTTTGATATTGGAGAGTGGGCTTATGTTTGGATATGGTTCTGACTTGTTTCTCACCTCCAGCTATGGGTCCCACACCACTGAGGGGATCAGTTAGCCAAACTGAGAGCAGTTGGTTCCCCACCATGGCTGTGTGCCACTATCGCACTTGTATCGGCATCACAACAAGTTATTTGCTGCTAAGTAGGTTAGACCATGAGTTGATTGGACAGATATTGGTCATTTTCCCCCAGTCGCCCATGTAGCACCTTCTGGCACTAGATGTGCTGACTGCCTGGGGACTGACTCTCTTCCAACTTCCAGCCATGCCATTCCATTTTGCATGTCAAACACATAAGGTGTCTTCAGCAGTAGGGTCTTACCACTAACCTTTGGTGGGTCATCAAGTACTCTGACAGAAATCTGTCTATCTTTTAGGAAACCTTGTAGGTCTCTCTGATCAAAAGCTCATTGTGGATGATAGCCCCATGCTGGTACTGGGAGTTACAGGTCAGTGTCCACTAAGAAAATGAGGAAAAAGATAACTAATATACAAGAGTTAGAGAGAGTGGGGGGGGGTGGAGAGGGATGGATAAAGGGAGAGGGAGAGGGAGAGGGAGGAAGGGAAGATGTAGAAGATTAAGGTTAGTCTTGATCCTACCCTCTCCAGTGTCTTGTGGTTCAGGTGTTCCCTGTAAGGGCCTGGTGAAGGTTCAGCCATTTGGTCTGCCTTTTACGAAGTAGAATTTTATGGTACCATTGCCCTTTGGGTCTAGATTTGTGTTTCCCACCCCTTCCATGCCCTCCCCTCCCTCCCCATCCATCCTAGTGTCTAGTTCACGAGATGCTTGCTGGGTATGTAAGGTATCTTGGGTAGATTCAGGTTAGGTGCTGTAGATGAGTGAGACTATGTGGTGATTTTTTTTCTGTGATTGGGTAAGTTCACTGCGAATGATCTGTTCCAGGTTCAACCATTTTTCCTCAAATTTCATTGTGTCATTTTTCCTTACTGCTGTATAGAATTCCATTGTGTAGATATACCACATCTTATTTATCCATTCTTCTAGTGATGAACATCTGAGTTGATTCCAGCTCTTAGCTATTATGAATTGGGCTGCTACAAACATGATTGAGCAAATCTGTCTGGCCTGTGGTTTGAAGGTTTTACGGTAGATGCCCAGTAAGGGAATAACTGGGTCTGTTGGTATCTCTATAGTCAGCTTTCTCAGAAGTCTCCATATTGCTTCCCAAAGTGGTTGTACCATCCTACATTCCCACCAACAGTGGATGAGTGTTCCTACTTCTCCCCATCCTCGCCAGCATTCATTTTCATTTGATTTTTTTGATGTTTGCTATCCTTATTGGGGTAAGGTGGAATCTCATAGTTGTTTTAATTTGCATTTCTCTGATGATTAGGGATGATGAACATTTTCTTAAATGTGTGTTTGCCATTTCTATTTCTTCCTCTGTGAACTGCGTGTTCAGCTCTTTGCCCTATTTTGTGAGTGGTGTGTTTGACTTCTTACTGTTTAGATTTTTGAGTTCTTTGTAGATTCTAGAGATTAGGCCTCTATCAGTTGGATAACCTGCAAATATTTTCTCCCATTCTGTGAGTGCTCTATTGGCTTTGCTTATTGTATGCTTGTCTGTAAAGAAACTCTTCAGCTTCATGTGATACCATTGGTTGAGTGACTAAGATCGTGAGCTACTAGGGTTTTGTTCAGGAAGTCTTTTTCCATTCCTATATCATGGAAAGTACTTCCTAAATTTTCCTCCAGTAGTACTCAAGTTTCTGGTCTTATATTGAGTTCATAGTTTTAACAAAATTGCAACACATGTAAATTAATTAACTCTCAAAATTTTAAAAATATTTTTATTATTTTATTTATTTTAAGACATTTGATTATTTATTATATTTAGTTGGGATACAGAGATTTAGTTATCATTCATTTTGGCATTTTCAAATACAATTTGTTTTTATTGACTTTCATCTCAGTACTACTAGCCTGTCTCCCTTTTTTCCTTCCAAATTTCCTCTCCCTCCTTCTGTTTACATGTCACATGTATCCTTTTGCCCTTTCATGTCCCCTCTTCCAGTTAATCTCTTTATACTTACTTTTGGTTACAGTTCTATCCATATTTACCACTCAACCCCTTTCTATATACATACTTCACAGCCATTACAAACTCAAACACACATATCATGCTGTTTTGGTCTTCCTGAATTTGCATCAGTTTACTTAGTATTATTCTTTCCAGATGCATCCATTTTCCCACACATTACAATTTTCAGCACTGTTGAATAGAATTCTGTCGTATATTTTTGCCACATTTTCTTTATTCATTCTGTCAGTAGGTATATTGTCTGACTCAGGAGCCTGTAGTGTCTTGTGGAAAAACCTACAGGTAATAATTCAACAGATCTCTAGAGGGCACTCTACAAACCAGATGCAGTCATGTGGTAAGCACTTCTCTTTAAGGATGGTGTGAGGGGATTAAATACTTTTGGAGAAACTTATATCTGACTTACTTTTTCAAATGATAAACAATTGCTGATCACCAGTCATAGTTTGGAATGTTTCAGATCTCTGTTGGAGTTATTTTCCACCTGCAGTGCCAAATGCCTGGAGCTACTTGTGTGCTTGCTCAGCTTGGTAGCCAGTACAAGCCTAATGTTCAGCCTAGTAGAAGGCACTAATTTGAATTCATGTCTCATATTCCAAATGATGCTTAGAAAATGTTACTATATAGGATGAATCTGAAAATAATAAAACATATTTGATATTTTTTGTAGCTTATAATGATGAGCAGGTACTTCAATGAACATTATCTTAATGAACCCTCAAAATATTAATGACTCAGTTTTATTATCACTTACACTGATAGGGTAACTAATTCTAAGGAACTCAAGGTAATAAAGCACACATTCAAATTTAGTTCTTTGATTTCAATCTCAATGACCTTTTCATTAGATCATTGCAAATTTTCCTTGCACAGATAATGAAGTAAAATGTCAATAATGTTTTAGCATGTTTTCATCAATGGATAAATGCATGGAATCTGTATGATGGTGTAGCATCAGTCATGAGGTCAGCTAACAAGTCGTAGGAAGCTGGTTGATATGGAAAGGGATCTAAGTGGAATTTGTGGTATCTGCTCCTAAAGAGTCTCTGTAGTAGACAGCTCTCAATGCTGAGATGGACATCCATATCAGAGTATATGGGAGGAACATTTCCAGGGGAAGTTCCACAGTGGAAATTGCATTAAGTACAACTTTAAAGGCCCCCTAAACTTTACCAACTTCAAAACTGTTTCTTAGCTGTGAGTCCTATAAAATAAAAAAAAAAATTACATACTCTCCATATATAATATCACAGAGTATTTCCATTGCTATAAGGCATAACAAGGATATATTGTTCCAATGCAAAATCAATAACCATCAAGTAAACGTCAAATATCTGCACTTCAATTCCAACATTCACAACCTGTGGTGAAAGTCTCTGGATTTTACAATTTCCATCTCTACTGGACTGAGTGACTGGGGAAACCTTCCACCCCAAGCCAATAGTACTCCATTGTAACCTTTGCAAAGTCCTGGTATATCCAAACATCTTCAGATCTCCACTGTAAACCACTGTCCATCTTTAGCTCCATACATTGGCCTTTTTGGCCTTTAAAACAAGAATACACTGTTTCCTGTGCCATGTCTTGGAATAACATGCCCTTTCTTGCATTTTTCATGTTTATAAAATGAATCCTAGGTATGCAGTTATATAGCCATTTGTTAATTCAATGAGGAAATAGCTCATGCACTTGATAAGCTTGAAAGAGTTTGCATTTCTACCACTCAGTTTTTCCAGGGTGGAATTTACCTCAGGCATCCACTGTTTTAATGTAAAGTAGTTTGGCCATTCTTTTTGTTATTGTTGTTGTTCTTAAAATATTTTATTGAGAGAGGAAAAGATGGAGAGAGGGAGAGAGAGAGAGAGAGAGAGAGAGAGAGAGAGAGAGAGAGAGATTGAGAGAGAATGGGCTTGGGCAGAAGAAAGCAGACAGGTCTTATTCCAGTAGCCCAGTTACAAAAATGTTCTCTGTTATCTTTCCTTTCCCTTTGAAAGTTCATAAGCCAATACAATTCTCTCTGCATTTAGCATTTTCAAACTCTCACCAGAATATCACATAAAATTTGGCACATAAGTTCCAAAAGGCCAAAATGCACATGGTCAGATTCATCACACAGCAGTATCCTACTCTTCTGGTACCAAATTTGTATAGTAGACAGTTCCATGATGCTGAGATGAACATTCAACACAGACACAGTTTTGGGGAAGAAGGGATTTATTTTAAGCTTACAGATCCAGTGGAAGTTCCATCAATGGTAGAAGAAGCTTGATCCCATTTGTAAATCCAAACAGACAGGGAACACCACCATCCATCAAACTCCAAAAAGCAGCAAGCAAGTATGAAAGAACTGGCTGCAAGCAGTCTCCCCCCCACCCCCGACTAGCTCAAACTGCTTGCTTATAACTTTGGGTTAGAGTTCACATCTGCCCTGAGTAACACCTTATGGCTGAACTCTAGGATCCACCCAAAGTGACCCCTCCTTCAGCCAGGAGGCTGGAGATCCAAGTTGCAAGTTTAATTTTAATACCTAAGTCTGTGGGGAACATACATTGCACACATTCAAACCAAAGCACCACACTTTCTATATCTGTACCAAATTATCAAATGACACACATGACAGGAGTAAAGATATGACTCAGAATGGATACTCATTTTCTTAGAGTTTCACAATGAAAATAAAAAAAAAGGAAGAAGAGAGAGAGAGAGAGAGAGAGAGAGAGAGAGAGAGAGAGAGACAGAGACAGAGAGAAAGAGAATTGCCAGAATGATACCAGTCAGCCACAGCATGAATGAAGCTTGAAGTTTAAGGTAGGAAAATGCCCTGGCCAGTGGGGAGTTAAACAAGGACCCGAGGGGAAAATAACCTGGATGAGAGACAAGAGACACAAAGAAGGAGACCAAGTCTAGAGTCTGATCAAGGTCTCAAATTTATTCAGGCAAGCACAAGCTTATATACAGAAAATAAAACTTTCTAAACAGTGCTTATGTGCCTAAAGTCTGCTCCACAAATGCCTCTGTGTCTCAAGACTGTTTGCCGAGGCCATACGATAAGGCCTCTGTGCCCGGAGGTCCCAAAACAGCTGCAGTTCTCATGGTCAAAGAGCAGCCACACCTCCCAACATCTCCTCCCTTCTTTTATACAAAAGAGGGGGAGACCAGCTATTCAGCAGTGGACTTTAACCAACTGGGGGAGTATTGACCTGACTCCTCCCATGGGCTGTCATTTTTTCGTCCCACAATCTTGGCCCTTGGTACCTTTTGGGGAGAGGAGGCAGGGCCTATATGATCATAATAAGTGTGGTACCAACCTCCATGCAAGTCAGGTTTTTCTCTCAGGGAATTCAGAAGCGGTCAGAAAGGGACCTTCCCTTGTGATGCTTTGCCTCACACCCATGTTGGTGCCCATATCATACTCACTTTATTGTGAGCCGATATGCATAGGTCTGAATCCTGTGCAGCTCCTAAAGGAGGGGAGTCAAGGACGTATTCTATAGTGCATAGCTTGGACCTCTGCGCAAACATTCACAATAGACTTCATTAGACACTTGAAGAGAACAGGCAATAGGCATAAGAGAAGCAGAAGGCAAAACTCCCACAGCTGCAAAGCTACCTATCCAGAACTTAGTCCCAACCAGGCAACACAGACTTAATTGCAGCAAGTAAATCATTAGCAGCCTTAGAGGCATCAAAATCAAGATGACTGTTTTGTATCCAAATAGAAATTCTGCTTGTTTGAACCTGGTTTATCTTTTTTGTACCTTGTACATACTCTTGTACATGCTTTACAGTAATGTTTCTTTCCTTTATTTCAAAACATCCCACTATGCTAGTCCTAGAAAAGCATAGTGGAATACCTAGACCACTCCCTGAATATGAACTCATAATTATTTGATGTAATTCTATATTTTTACTAGATGGCGTACTTAGCAACCAAGTGTTATTGACTAGAACTATGATTTTTTTTTCCCCAAGTCACTAGATGTAATATAGGAGGATCAGGCACATAGGTCCAGTAAAGTTCACTGTAAGCAAGATGTAGATGACTCCATATTATCAGGATCAGCAGTGTCCTCTTGTTTGATCCCGTGGCCTGCATGCCACACCAAATGTTCTGGCAACCATCTGGCTCCATTTTATTTCTGTGAAGAAATACAAACAGATCCTCATCCCCATATTAATACAGGGTCAGGTCCACTCCATTTGTTAGTCAATGGATCTTTCCACATGGCTTTGGCAAAGGTAATTTTTGTATTTGTGTGCCAAAAGCGATCAGCAGCTGAATTTCCCTGAGTATCAAGGGTTAAAAAGTTTAGGACAAACAAGGCATGTTGAAGGATATTTCTTGGAGAGCCTTGCCCCGCTTGCATCGTGGGCACAGAGAGGATGGGAGCAGCCGCTCAGCCTTAGGGGCCATGCATTCTCTGGAAAAATGACCTGGATGTTTGCAATTAAAACAGGTTCTGAGCTTGTCCCCTTGGGTAAAATCTTTAAGGGCCACTCCTATGGCTAATCCAATGCTGCAAGATGTAGGGTCTATATCAGCACAGAGTGTGATCAAGTCAGAAATATTTTTGCCACAGCGATGGGGGCATATAGCCGCTTGGCAGGAGGAGTTAGCATTCTCAAAGGCAAGATGTCTAACAGATTCATTATCTGTTTCCTCCTTTCCCATGAGGCGTTCAGCGGCCTCTGTAAGGCGGCTGATAAAATCACTATAAGGCTCTTGTGGACCCTGTCTGAGTTTAGCAAGGGAGGTGAAAGCTGACCCTTTAGAGGGAAGGCTCTTCCAGGCTTTGAGAGCTGCATGTTGAATTTGTGTAAGCAATCCTGGAGGAAATTTGGTTTGTTTTTCATTTGTATCATAGGGACTGTTGCCCAAAAGTTTATCTAGCGTCCAGGATTTGGAGGAACCACCAGTGGCCAAATTACAGTGGGCAGCATCCTGGCACCTTTCAGTGTAATCAGTTTTCCATAGAAGAAAGTCACCCATAGTTAAAGTAGCTTTAGCTAACATAACCCAATCATTAACAGTAAGTCTTCGCTTAGAGATTCTAACAGTGAGATAGTGAAAGGAGTAATAGGACGATAGGAAGTAACTGCATTTTTTAACTCTTTTATATGTTTAAATTTAAGGTGGCGATATTGCTGGGCTTTAATAAGTAAAGTTTCATCCCCTTCCTCATTCTCAGTGCTTTCTGACCGAGCAGGTTCCTTTGTTTCAGATTCTCCCTCCCCCTCTTCTGGGCTATCTGGATCCTGCGGCTCAGCCTCATTAGATTTTCCTTACTTTTGGTTTTAGTTTTCTGAACAGGGCGAGTGGAGGGGGAGCGTATTTGTAAATCAAGGTCGCGTAACTGCTTGAGCAGGTGTGACTTTTCCTTTTTGGCTTAGAGGAGCGTTTTAAGAGATTGTGCCTCCTGGAAAAGTTTAGTAATGGCTTGTCTAGTTATTTCTTCTAGATCAGAGGGAGCGTCAAGCACCGGGCAGAAGAAGGGGGTGCTATGTTATAGGGTGGTGACCGTGTACCCAAAAGTGTAAGGGGGGCAATCAGAGTTATGATATTTAGTAGCTTCATCCTGCAATTTAGCCTCTTCCTCAGGGGAAAATGAGTCATCATGAGGATTGGTGGTTTTTAAGTCAGACAGAACTGGATAGGTAGATTGTGGGAGAGGGTTACTAGATGAGGGATCATCAGCATTTTCTGGCATAGGAATGATAATAGAGGGACAATTAGAGCCAGGGGAGAAGGGGCGGGTTGTTGGCCTGCCCGCAGCGCTGTGAGAGCCAGGGCAGGTGGGGTAGGGATTTTATGGGACTTCATTCTTATGGAGGGAGGTCTGACTGCTGGTGAACTTATTTTTAAGGAAATTCTCACTATCTGTAACTACTTTTGAAACATCAGAGTGATAGTGGCATACCTGTAATATATCACTTATGAGATTCCAATAAGAAAATGCCTGCACTGGAACCTTTTCAAGACCAAAAGAGCAGTAGTAATGATTTGGACAGTCACCAACACGGTGCCACTGCTTCTCATCTATAGTTCCTTCCTGGGGGAACCAGGGACAGACATCTTCCAAAAGGACAAAGAATTTCACCAAATCTTTTTTCTTAACCCATGTTCCTCATGTCTTGAGAGAAGCTTTAAGCCCTTCAACAAACAATTCATGCTTACTTAATGCCTGTCCCATAATTGCGTTGCTTTTCTTACCTTTCCGGATCTGTATCACAGGCGGGCACTCCCGCGGTGATCTGCATGCAGACCTTCACTCACCAATGAGGTGGCAATCCAATGGGGGGGGGGGGGCAGCCGTCCACTTGAGCGACATCCAGGTCACACTTCGTACCTCGAGCCCCATGTTGGGTGCCATATGCCCCGTCCAGCGGGGAGTTAAACAAGGACCTGAGGGGAAAATAACCTGGATGAGAGACAAGAGACACAAGGAAGGAGACCAAGTCTAGAGTCTGACCAAGGTCTCAAATTTATTCAGGCAAGCACAAGCTTATATACAGAAAATAAAACTTTCTAAACAGTGCCTGCATGCCTAAAGTCTGCTCCACAAATGCCTCTGTGTCTGAAGACTGTTTGCCATGGCCATACGATAAGGCCTCTGTGCCCGGAGATCCAAAAACAGCTGCAGTTCTCATGGTCAAAGGGCAGCTACAGCTCCCAACAGGAAAACACAGGAAAGAGGTGGCAAAGGTAGTGTACAGAAAGAGATTTGATGTGGAGATGGACCTGACCCTAGTTGAACTGATCTAACTTCAAAGGTATTATTCCATTCATATGAACTTAATGAAAGAGTTCTGAAGTCTTGACACATACCATTCAAATAAGATGGGAGGAGAAATAAGAGGGAGAAATTTTGTTTTAAAATTGACCCATTTTTTTATTAGTTTTGTGCTCAGCAAATACAGTCAATTTGGTACCATTGTTAGGCTTATCCATGTCCTACCCCCTCCTCCTGGCCCCTTCTTGTTGAGGTATATGGGTCATGCATTCTGGAGTTAGCCCACAGTTATGGTGTAGGAGAAATGTCTCTACATTTCATGACCCAACGTGTGGGTATGACATTCTTTCTGCCCCCTCTTCCACAAAATTTCCATGAGCCATGTTGGGTTCATTTTTGGTCTGCTTCATTGATGAGGTGTTGGAGGCCTCTGGGGCTCTAGAAAACTGATTTGTTAGGAGTTGATTTTTCTCTGTGTTGATCTCCTTCACCCTTGTGCTGGTACCTGGTTCACCAAGAAAACAGCACCTTTGCTTGTTTTGCCAATTGTTCTTAGTTTCATCCGGGGCCCTTTTGAGGTATGATGGGGTGGCTTTCTCCTTAGGATCTACATCTATCTGAAAAAGAGAAGGATATTCTCCAACAGAGAGTAAAGTTAGCACCCAACAAATGAGATAGCCCTTACATTTTTATAGAGAATTTAATAGGTGTAGGCCTTCTTGTAGCCCATGACTGTTGGTAGCTTGATAATGGAGAGTGGGCTTATGTTTGGATATGGTTCTGACTTGTTTACCACCTCCAGTTATGGGTCTCGTGGCACTGAGGGGATCAGTTAGCCAAGTCAAGAGTAGCTGGTTTCCCACCATGTCTGTGTACCACTATTGCACCTGTGTGCACATCACAACAGGTTATTTGCTGATAAGTAGGTTAGACCGTGAGTTGCTTGGACAGATATTGGTCGTTTTTCCCCACTCACATGTAGCACCTTCTGGCGCTAGATGCGCTGACTGTCTGGGGACTGACTCTGTTCTAGCTTTCAGCCATGCCATTCCATTTTATGTGTCAGCCACATAAGGTGTCTTCAGCAGTAAGGTCTTACCACTAACCTTTGATAGGTCATCAAGTACTCTGACAGAAATCTGTCTTTCTTTTAGGAAACCTTGTAGGTCTCTCTGATCAAAAGCTCATTGTGGATGATAGCCACATACTGGTACTGGGAATTACAGGTCAGTGCCCACTAAGAAAAGGAAGAAAAAGATAACTAATATACATGAGTTAGAGAGAGAGAGAGAGAGAGAGAGAGAGAGAGAGAGGCTGTAGAAGATTAAGGTCAGTCTTCATCATATCCTCTCCAGTGTCTTGTGGCTCAGGTGTTCCCTCTAAGGGCCTGGTGAAGGTTCAGACATTTTGTCTGCCCTTTTGGATGTATAATTTTATGGTACCATTGCCATTTGAGTCTAGATTTGTGTTTCCCACCCCCTCCCCTGCCCTCCCCTCCCTCCTCACTCATCCTATTGACCCATTTTATTTCTACTCAATAGTAGATACCTAAAAGTTATCCTAAAAATCACTAATTAGAGAAACATGAGCTTTGATAAAAGCAAATTGTGGTGGTTTGAATTAGGTATCTCCCATAAACTCATGTGTTTTGAATGCTGGGTTCCCAGATGATAGAAATTTGGCTGGTGGAGCCTTGCTGGAGAATATGTATTATTAGGGGAGGGCATAGAAGTGTTACAGCCAGCTCCACCTTGCCAGTGATTGGCTTGCATTTGTGCTCCGATATTCCACCTGCTGTGACAGAAGTGATGTCCACCTCTGCTCATACCATGTTTTCCTGCCACCATGGAGCTTCTTCTGATGTCTGTAAGCCAAAATAAATAACTTCCCTCCCATCAGCTAATTTTGGTTGGGTGCTTTGTTTGGCAACAACCAGAAGGTAACTGAAACACATATCTCCAAATTCAGATGTAAACAAAGAAGGGTGGGAATGCTTACTAATGTTGCTTAGACAAGCAGCAAAAAGAACTGTGTGTGTGTGTGTGTGTGTGTGTGTATGTGTGTGTGTGTGTATGTGTGTTTATAAAAAAAATAATATTAGAAGGAATCAGCTCCTGCAATTATACTGGCTTGCTCAGAAGAGCTCATTATTTGTGTTAGTCTGAGACCAAAGACAGGACAATGAGATAATTCAACAGAGAAAGGATTTTGTCATTCTGCCTTTTTATTCCAGTCTGTTCTGCAATGGACTGGACTATGTCCAGCCACAATAGAGAAATTTGCCTTAGTTAAGTCTTTAGATTCAAATGATAACCTCATTCTGAAATATTCTCACAGATACACCCAGATATAATGTTTAACCAACTATCTGGACATTTATAGCCTAGTCAAATTGGCATATAAAATAAACTATCATATTCTATTTATAGATAAAACTCTGAGGGTTGACAGGAATATTAAGGGATGAAATTAATTACGTATGATTTTTTTCAGACTTGTAATTATAATTGTTTTTAGTTGCTTTAATTTTTGTAGGAGATGGCTTCTGAGGATGAGGCATTCTGAGAAGTATAAGGGATTGCATCAGCATGAAAAGTGAATTGAAGCTCACATTTTTGAGACAAGGGTATCTCTTTAGGATGACTGGGGAAAGTCAGAACTTTCTGTATGCAATAGTCTATACAATATATGATTCAAAATCCTAACCACACAGTTATCTCTTTATATTACTTTCTCAAAGAAGAAGGAATTTGGTTTCATTCAACTGTATATTCAATAGTTAATTATTTGTTATTTGGCATCTGCCTAATTCCACAAACTGCTCCAGGCATTGACATGGAATAAAGAGAAGTTTGTGACCACAGGGAGCTTCCATTCTCATAGTTTTCAGCTGAGTGGCAGGCAATGTTTACCTTTGTACTTCTTGATAGGTGTCTCACGGTGCTTGGGTTAGATAGCCAGGTAATGTAGATGTGATAATTTTCATTTGCCTTATATCTGAGTGGGAAAATGTAGGATTCTCATATATTTGTTGGCTTTGAATGTTTTGTTGGGAAAGCTGAGATATGTGGCCTTTCTTACTGAGTCACACAAAGGGCAGAGGGAACATTTGAGGGGGAATTCTGACTCCTGAACCCTGCCACAGATGAGTGTGGTTCACTCCAGGGATGACTCCCACTACCAATTTCTGATTTTTAAAAAACCAGTGTCCATAAACCTGTTATCACTGTAACCTGGTTGTGCTTCCCCAAAATGACTGCCTCCAGAGCTTCTATTGGAGTATTGGTAAACTCTTCTGAGTTTTTTGTTTTGTGTTTGTTTTTTGATGTCTGTGTCTTTCTCAATAGACCACTGCATCCTTGATAGCTTTGCTATAAAGCACACCTGGCACATTTGCAAAGTCCTAAAGAATAATTGTCAAATGAACCCAGGTAGTGCTCAAGATGATCTAAGTAATGCATGCATGAACAATCTGTGTCTTTGTAAGTCCATGTTTGCTATAGTACTTTGGGAAAGATGTAACTGAAATGAATAGATAAGTGACTTTTTAAACCTGTTTTACTTTGAGTTGGCACACAGAAATTCAAGTATCATTCATTATGGCATTTTCAGGTACAATATGTTTTATAAATTCCTGTGTCCCTGTCCTACTTGCCTTCTCCCACTCATCCCCCAAATTGTATCACATGTATTTTTTTTTTGCCCTTCACTCCATCCTGTTTTAGCCTATTTCTTTTTTATATAAATATATTTTTATTTATTTATTTGAGAGAAAGAGTGATAGAGACAGACAGAGAAAGATAGATAGATGACAGATTTGATAGATAGATAGATAGATAGATAGATAGATAGATAGACAGACAGACAGGTAGATAGATAGATAGATAGATAGATAGATAGATAATGAATGGGCACACCACAGCCTCTAGGCATAGTAAACAAACTCCAGGCTCATGCGCTGCCTTGTGCATCTGGCTTATGTGGATCCTGGGGAATCAAACCTGGGTTCTTTGGCTTGCAGGCAAGTGCCTTAACAGCTAAGCCATCTCACCAGCCCTCAGACTATTTCTTTATATTCATTTTGGTTAGGATTGTATCTATCTAAGTTTTATATATACATATGTGTGTGTGTACATAAATGTACACACTAATGTATTCATTTGTACACATATATCTGAAGTTATACTCTAACACCTGCATATCAGACAACATGGTATTTTGTTCTTCCAAAGTTTAAATCACTTCACTTGATATGATTCTTTACAAATCCATCCATTTTCCTGTAAATTAAATATTTTCCTGTTTTCATACTGTATATTCCATTGTTTACACATATGACATTTTCTTCATCCAGTCATCTGTCATTGAACATCTTGGCTGGATACAATTCTCAACTATTGAAAATAAAGCAGCAATAAATATGAATGTGCAAGTATCTTTGTAGTAGAGCATGGAGTCCTTAGAGTACATATACCCAGGAATGGTATAGCCAGGTCAAGTGAAAGGTCTACTTCTAAGTGTTGAGATACACCCATGATGATTTCCATACCAGTACCATTTTGTGCTCTCACCAAAACTAGATGAGACTTCTTCTTCCCCTGCGTCTTTACCAGCACTTGTTGTCTATTTTCTTCATGATCACCATTCTGACTAGGGTATCTCAAAGTTGTTTTCATTTGAAATTTTCCTGCTTTCTAGGAATGTTGAATGTATGGATTTTGTGTTTTGTGAATGTCACAATTTATTATAAACTCAAAACTAGACCAAGCATGGTGGCATACACCTTTAATCTCAGCACTCAGAAGGCAGAGGTAGGAGGATTTCCCAGAGTTCAAGGCCACCCTTAGACTACATCATGAATTCCAGGTCAGCATGGGCTAGAGTGAGACCATACCTTGAAAAGTCAAATAAATAAATAAAATATAAATTATGCTAAGAGGAAGTCATTGGTGGCTCACACTTATAATCACAGCAATCAGAAGGCTGAGGTAGAAGAATTGCCCTATTTTGAGTCCAGCCTGGGCTACAGAGTGAATTCTTTGATATTATAGCAGAAGTTTTGGGTTCCTTGCTCTGGTAGTTTTAAAGTATGTCCCCCATAGACTCCAGTGTTTAATTAAAGCTTGTAACTTGGGTCTCAAGCTGCCTGGATAGAGAAGGTGTCACTTGGAATAGATCCTGGGATCCAGCCCAAAGGTGTTTGGGGGTGGGTGGGTTTCGGACCAAAGGTGCAGGAGAGTGTGTGACTCTAGCTGGTAAGTGCTTGCTGTTTTTGGTATTTGAAATTAGCTTCATGTTGCTGGCAGAAAACACCCAAAACAAGAGTAGTATGTAGGAGGAGAGCATTTATTTATGCTTACAGACACAAGCAGAAGCTCCATGATGGCAGGGTAAAATGATGGCATGAGCAGAGGGTGGACATCACCTCTTGGCCAACATCAGATGGACAATAGCAGCAGGAGAGTGTTCCAAACACTAGTAAGGTGAAGCTGGCTGTAACAACCATAAGCTCATCCCCCAAATGCACCAACTGCCTCCAAGAGGCTCTGATTCTCATATTGCCACCAGCTGGAGACCTTGCATTCAGAGTATATAAGCTTATGGGGACACCGGAATTAAACCACCAAAGTCATCCTTGGCTACATAGTAAATTTGGGGCCAGCCTGGGACACTTGAAAATCTCTCTCTCTCGCTCTCTCTCTCTCTCTCTCTCTCTCTCTCTCTATATATATATATATATATATATATATATATGTGTGTGTGTGTGTGTGTATGTGTGTGTGTGTGTGTCTTTGTGTGTGTCTTTGTGTGTGTGTGTCTGTGTGTGTGCATAAAATCATTATATATATGTATACGATATATATATATATATATATATATATATATATATATATATATATTGAAATATATATATATTTCTTGCAGGTATGAGGCCCTGGGTAAAGTCTCAACACTAAAACAAAAAAAAATAATAATTCTATAGCCTAATAAGCTTATTATGCTAGGCATGGTTGTTTACTCCTATAATCCTAGGATTATAAGTTTTAGGGAGGGCTTATGAATCCAAACTTTAGGGCATTTATCTGATTTTAGCAAAGAATTAATAAAACATACTCTGAGCAGGATAAATTATAAATTATGAAATTAATTGTAGGGGGATTAAGAATTAGGGAAGGGACTAGCTTAAAGCATCAAGCCAGAGGAACATTCTCCTCTTTGCCCAGGGGGAAGAGGAAAGGGGAGAGGGAAGATGGAGAGAGTCTCCATCAGTGATAAATTTTCGGGGGTAAGAAGGCTCAGGAGGAGGAACACACACCTACGTGTGGAAGGAAAATCCTAAGAACCAAAGGATCGCCTTCACATAAAAGACCATGGAGGATTAAGAACTAATGAAGGACTCAGAAATCAAAGAAAAATTGTACATGTAACAAAGCAAAAACAAAACAAAACAAAACAAAACAAAAAATACAGAGCAGGAAAGTGCCTGAATTAGAAGCCATGCTGGAAAGGGGGAAGAGCTTAGCAAAGCAGGAATCAGGAGAGTCCTGTGCCAGGAGAAAACAGGTTAGAGAGCCAAGCTAGAAAGTCTTTTTTAATGTGTTCTTGAATTTGGTTTACAAGAACCTTGAGAATTTTTGCATCTATGTAAATCAGGGAAGTTGGTCTGTAGTTTTCCTCTTTTGGTTGTGTTCTTATCTGGTTTACAGATCAGGGAAATAATACCTTTGTAGAATGAAATCAGAAGTGTTGCTTGTGAAAAACCCTGAGAAGAGTTGGTGCTATATTTTATAAACCAGAAAGTTTGATAGACTTCAACAGTGGACCCATCTGGTCCTGGGCTTTTCTTTGAGGAGACGGTTTTGATTATAGCTTCAATCTCATCATTGAAATAGGTCTGTTTATGTTATTGATGTCTTTTCCTTTTAAATTTGGGAGGTTATATGCCTTTATAACATTGTACATTTCTTCTAGGTTTTCCAGTGTTTTGGAATATAAATTTTCAAGATATTCTCTAATGATGTTTTTTCCATTGGTATCAGTTGTTAGCAATTCCCCTTTGTCTCCAATTTTTTTTTTTCACTTTGGGTTTTCTCTCCTTTTTGTTAGTTTAGCTAATTGTTTATCAATCATTTATTTTCTCAGAAAAAATATCTTCATTTGATTAATTCTGTATATTGTTCTTTGAGTGTCTATTTCATCACTTTTTTTCCTGATTTTTATTGTTTCTTTCTGTCTACTGGTTTGGGATTGGCTTTGTTGTTTTTCTAGAGCCTTAAACTGGATTGCTAGGTTGTGTATTTGCAATCTATTTCCTTTCTATGCATGCATACAGCTTTAAAAATCTCTCTTAGGACGTCCTTGGCTATATCTTGGAGAGCCTGGTATGTTGTACTGTCAGTTTTATTTGTTTATAAGAATTTTTAAATTTTCTCTTTGATTCTTTAAGAACAAATTTTTACTCCAAAATATGCTCCACAGTCTCCAAGAATTTATGTAATTTCTATAATGTTTCTTTGTTGATTTCTGCTTCTATTAAGCCATGACCTGATATAAAGCTTTACCTCAAATTTTTGTACTTGTTGAGGATTTTTTTTTCTTTTTCTGGCCAAGTATGTCATCAGTTTAAGAGAAGTTTTTGAGCTGCTGAAAAGAATGTGTATTTCATATACATAACATGGAATTCTCTATACAGGCCTGTTAGGTCCAGTTGATTAATGATGTATGTGGTCTAATTGTTAAGTTTCTCTGCTGATTTTTAGGCCAGATGACCTATCTAAGTGTGAGAATGGGTTTTTGAAGTTTCCACTATTATGGTGTTTTCACTTATGTAATCCTTTCTATCATTCAGTGTTTCTTTCATGAAGTTAGGAACTCCAGTATTTGGTACAGAAATACTTACCACTGTAATATCTTTTTGATGCATTGTTCAGAATAAAGACTATTTACATTTAGAGTCATCATAGAGAGAGGTTTGCTGTTCCCTGGTATTCTGTTGAGTAATGTTCTAGTGGTTGGGACTGTGGTATTTCTTTTCCTTTTTCACCAAGAGTATGCTTATGTGCTGTGTTAGGCAATGTTGATTCCCATTTCCTCTTTGTTTATCAGTTTCTTTCATGGAGTATATCCTATCTTGCATTTTCACAGATGGGGCTATTTTTCTTCCCTTCTGTAAAATTCCTTTCACAATTTCTTGCAGAGCTGACCTGGTTGATATAAATTGCCTAGTATTTGCATTGGAGCACCTTTGTTTCTTCATCAGTTTTGAGAGACACTTCTTGAGGGTAGTACTCTCAGTGGTTAGTTGTTTATATTCAGAGCATAGAATATTACATTCCAATCCTTTATGGCTTTTAGGCTTACTCATGACAGGTTTGAGATGATTCTGATGTTCTCGACTTTGTATATGAGTGGAATTGTTCCCTTGAAACTTTTGGCATTGTTTACAATGAGTTTTTGACATTGTTACTATGATATTTCTTACAGAGGATCTCTTGTCAACTCTGTTTGGAATTCTAGAGTCATCTTTTATGTGAATATCAACTTCTTTCTCTAGATTTGGGAAATTTTCTCTTATGAAATGGGTGATCAGTTCCTTGGTATTTATCTCAGTTCACTCCTTCTGTTTGAGGTTTAGTTTCTTTAATTTGTCCTAGAGTTCTTGGAAATATTGGTCAGGTTCTTTATTTTTTCTATGTGTGAATCTATGTGTAATGTGGTCTCAATTTTGTTCACCATCTCTGAGATCTTTTCTTCTGAATGACTTTTCCTGTCAGAATTGCTTTCTGAGGTGTTTCAGGTTGGATAATGACTATGTGGTATATATACACAATGGGATTCTACTCAGCAGTAAGGAAGCATGATACAACAATACATGTAGGAAAATGGATGGACTTAAAACAGATAATAGACTCTGAGAAGCACAGAAATACAAACACCACATGATCTCCCTCATCGTTGGTTCCTAACCTGAAACACCTTAAGTTGAAGGCATACCTTATCAGCAACTTCAGAGTATGAAAATAGGGATGGAATTTTGTCAGGGAAGGGCAATGGGAGGATGGGGGAGGTACAGGCAAAACTAAATCCAAAATAAATCCATTCCATACAAATTTTTCTCTTGCATAGAAGACTTAATGATACAACCCTCAACAGGGGTATGCAGGTATTGTCAGGAAAGAGGAGCCCTGGAGAGGGTGGGATGAAGTCTAACACTAAAACATTTGACCCTGGCTTGTAACTCTGAGTACCAGAAATCAGATACAATCCACATTGAACTGTTGATTGGAGAGACCTTTGAGGTCCCCAAAACAAACCAGGCTTCTGCCAAAGTACTTGATTATCCTCCTGAGGTAAAAGGCAAGACCGTATCACTGAAGACACCACACATTGCTAACATAGAACATTGAGAGGTTTGGATGGAATCTGGAAGGAAGCCAGTCCCAAGATGGTCTACACATATAGTGCTGGAAAGCAGTACATGAGCTGCTGTGGGAAAATGGCCAACAACCTTGTGTGCTAATAGGGACCTTACTATACCAAATCAAACAGCCTGATAAGATGTACATGCCTGTACAATAGTGGTGCCCAGTCTAGATGGGTAAGCTTTGGCTTTCTGATTGGCTAAGAGATCCACTTAGTGGAATGAAACCCTTAACTGAAACTGGGAAGGGAGTCAGAATCCTATGGAGACTAAAATCATGGACTCCCACTAGTATTTAGCCAAAAGAATAGCTACCCCCACCTAAATCTCTTTTAATTAATAATGCTTATCCCATTGAACCTATGCTGACCTCACTGTCCTTTGGAGAGTGTTTTTCTTTTTCAGAAGTCAGCTGCAATGAGGAGTTAAACCACCCCTCATACATCATCCAGGGCCCAGGCAAAACCACAGAGGAAACGGCAGGATGAGCCAGAGTGTTGCCTCAATAGTGAGCCTGTCAACCAGCACCAGGGTCATGGAGATGGACAGGGAGGCCACTCCGAACACACCAAAGCAGAAACTCAGAACCTGCTAGGAGCATAACACTACAGTAGACTTAAAACACACCTGTCACAGCTAAGGGAATCTTGCAGAAGAGGGACGTGGAAAGAATTTAAGAGTCATAGAGTGGAAAGGAATGTCCAGATGCACTGCCCCCTCCCTTACAATGACTGACCCCTTAAAATTGACCTGGATTTTCTGACTTGTGACTCTGCAGAGGATAAGAACACAGTCTATATTTAATGGTAAGAAGCAGAAATGCTGCAGAGTAATAAAGATCATATGCACATAAATACGATGCTTTGTTTAACCATAAAACCTGAAGTTGGTTAGTCATTACATTGTAATTGAACCTGGTCTTAACAAGCAGTTTACATATGCCATATCAGCTTTGTCTCTCCTAAAAATATCTCATTACCATCCACTGGAAGAGTTAAATATAAATATTTTTATAGCCTTTATTTGTAAAAGATAAGGCTTAATGTTTCTAATTCTTAGACAATATTTCCTGGCATTTGTGTTTATCTTGCAGTTTACTTTCAAGCACTATTTTGGGGAAAAGACAAAATCTAAAGTTTTGTTCAATTATCATGAGTGAATGCTGGGATGTGGGGAGTCATTTAGTCCTCTGGCCTTAGATAATAGCTTTGCTTGACAGGATTTAGTATAGTTATGTTTTTAACTCTTGGGTTTTTTTTATAAAACCTCCCTTCTTATGTCTACTTCTTTGTTCTATGTATTGTTTATCACAGTAAATTCCAGTGCAACTTACTTACATGGATTTTGGTTGCAATAAAGGGCTGTTTGGTTGAAGGTTTTCCAACATCAAATATTTACTATGTAGAAAAGTAACAGGCCTGTAGTCACACTCCTGATGACCTTTTGTATGGGCTGAAATAAAGGACTGTGACAGATGAAAACAGCAGTGATGAACTTTATGCACATTCCTCTGTCAGCCTGGTGACTCATGCATGGGCAGTCTATGCTGTCACGTAGGTCCCCACACTGAAAAGGACCTTTGCTTCATTTCGTGCTTCTCCGCTTTTATCTTTAAATTTGTACCATTAAAAAAAAAAAAACCCGACTTCCGGTCAAGATGGCGGCATAGGAACCACGCCTAAGCAGCCTAGGGGAGAAAAAGCCAAAGAAAACCCAGCAAAATACACAAGGGAGGTGTATAAGAGATTAAAACAGCAGCGGAGAAGTAGGAGATATCCAGAGCCCACACGGGCAGGCCGAAGCAGCTCCGGCAGCGGCAGCTCAGGACCCGGTAGCGGCAGCTCGGGATCCGGGAGCGGCAGCTCGGGACCCGGTAGCGGTGACTTGGGCTCCGGCAGCGGCACCTTGCGACCCAGTAGCGGCGATTCGGACTCTGGCAGCGGCAGCGGCAGCACGGGCACCACCGGCAGCTGCATCTCGGGCTCCGGCAGTGGCGACTCGGGATCCAACAGCGGCGGCTCAGACCCCGGCAGCAGAAGCGGTGGTGGAAGCCGGAAGCGGCGGTGGAAGCCATGACTCCAGTCCCAAAAACACCATCAGCTGCTCCGGTACCGGCCACAGCGGCTTCAGGGCAGCGAATCCAGCAGCGGAGGCTCCAGCGGCTTCAGCGGCAGAGGCGGATCCCGCAGCGGCAGCACCAGCGGATCAGAGGCGGAGGACCCAGCAGCGGCAGCTCCAGCGGATCAGCGGGGGCAGACCCAGCAGCGGCAGCTCCAGTGGCGGATCCAGCAGCAGTGGTCCCAGCAGTGGCAGCTCCAGCGGCAGCAGCGGGGATCCAGCATCAGGGGTGCCAATCTGCAGGGCCACAGTTGCCAGGCTTGGTTTGCCCCACAGGAAAAGCCAGTACCCAGTTCCAGAAAGCAGAACAGCGGCCCAACATCCCAGCCAGCAACTTGACTGAGACCAAAAGCATCCAAAGAGGTAACTGGGATTGAACCAGGGAAGGGTCTCACCTGGTCACAAGCTGACTTGGATCCCTCAACAGACCAGAAATCTTAACTTCTTTGTTGATAGAGGATCTGGTTTTTATAATACCTAATCTTGCATAAATGCTCGGTGCTGTTCTTGACTGAATGTGTATAGGGTTTAGTTAAATTTTAGAATATACCTGTATTTTATTCCACTCAACCTATTTGAATACTCCCATAGCAGGCAAACTTAACCCCTAGGACCACGTGTCTAGATACTCTGAGAGTGGTAAGAGCCACACCTAACATCTTAATCTCCTACATAGAAGATATACAATATCAGATCAATAGATACAGCAAAGGATACCCAGCTAACTGGAAAATCTAAGCAGTAACTTAATCCAAGATGCAAAACTATATACATTATAACACAAGAAACACCAAAAACCAAGGCAATATAAATCCATCAAAAAGCATCAATGCTTCAGAAATGACCTCTAGTGAAAACGAGTTAGAGAAAATGCCTGAGAAAGATTTCAAAAGAATGATTGTAAATATGTTCAATGAACTCAAAGAAGAAATCAAAGGAATCAGAGAAGATACAGGATACCAATTTAACGAAATAAAGAAATCAATACAAGACATAAATAAGGAAATAGAAATAATGAAGAAAAACCAGTCAGAATTACTAGCAATGAAGAACACAGTTAATGAAATAAAAAACTCTGTAGAAAATCTCACCAGTAGAATGGATGAAGGAGAGGACAGAATATCTAAGCTAGAAGACCAGGTGGCAGATCTAATACAATCCAACAAAGAGAAAGACAAACTAATAGAAAAGTATGAATGGGAATTTCAAGATATTCGGGACACTATGAAAAGATCAAATATAAGAATTCAGGGTATAGTAGAAGGAGAAGAATTTCAATCCAAAGGTATAGTAGGCATCTTCAACAAAATCATAGAAGAAAACTTCCCCCAAATTGGGAAAGAGGTGCCAATGCAGATACAGGAAGCATTTAGAACACCGGCCAGACAAAACCTGGAAAGAACCTCTCCTCGCCATATTATAATCAAACTACCAAACACACAATCCAAAGAAAAAATATTGAAAGCAGTTAGAGAGAAAAATCAAGTTACCTACAAAGGCAAGCCCATCAGGATCACAGCAGATTACTCAACACAAACTTTCAAAGCCAGAAGGGCTTGGAGTGATGTATTCCAAACTCTGAAAGATAACAACTGTCAACCAAGGCTACTTTATCCTGCAAAACTATCCATTCAAATAGATGGAGAAATAAGGACATTCCATGACAAAAGCAGGCTAAAGGAGTATTTGAAGACAAAACCAGCTCTACACAAAATACTTGAAAGAATCCTCCATGCCGAAGAGAAAGAAAAACACACATATAAGGAACCTGGAAAACAACAAACAACACTCAAATACTAGTTAATATAAGAGAGCAAAGGTAGAACCAGAACCACAAAAAAAAAAAAAAAAAGGCAAGCATAAATACACATCTTTCAATAATATCTCTTAATATCAATGGCCTCAATGCTCCAACCAAAAGACATAGATTTGCAGACTGGGTTAAAAAGCAGGACCCTACAATTTGTTGTCTCCAAGAAACTCACCTTTCTACAAAGGATGGACATTATCTTAGGGTGAAAGGTTGGAAAACGGTGTTTCAAGCAAATGGACCCAGAAAGCAAGCAGGGGTTGCTATCCTAATAGCTGACAAGGCAGACTTCACTCCAACATTAGTCAAGAAAGATAAGGAAGGTCACTTTATATTGATTAAGGGCACACTCCAACAGGAGGACATTACAATCCTAAACATATATGCACCTAACATGGGGGCTCCCAAATTCATCAAACAAACACTGTTAGAACTAAGGTCACAGATAACACCAAACACAGTGGTAGTTGGTGACTTTAACACCCCACTCTCATCAATTGACAGGTCATCCCGGGAAAAAATAAACAGAGAGGCATCTGGACTAAACGTGGTCATAGAAGGAATGGACCTAACAGACATATACAGGACATTTCATCCAAATGCTGCAGAATATACATTCTTTTCAGCAGCACATGGATCATTCTCTAAAATAGACCATATATTAGGACACAAAGCAAATCTTAACAAATTCAGGAAAATTGAAATAATTCCTTGCATTCTATCTGACCACAATGGAATCAAACTACAAATCAATAGCAAGAAAGGATATAGAGCATACACAAATTCATGGAAACTAAACAATACATTACTAAATGATGAATGGGTCAATGAAGAAATCAAGAAGGAAATCAAAAAATTCATAGAGTCAAACAATAATGAGAACACAACATACCAAAATCTCTGGGACACAATGAAGGCAGTTCTAAGAGGTAAATTTATAGCTTTAAGTGCGTATATTAAGAAATTAGAAAGGTCGCAAATAAATGACCTAATGCTTCACCTTAAAGCCTTGGAAAAAGAAGAACAAGGCAAACCAAAAATCAGTAGATGGGAAGAAATAATAAAGATTAGGGCAGAAATTAATGAAATAGAAACCAAAAAAACAATACAAAGAATTAATGAAACAAAGAGCTGGTTCTTTGAAAGGATAAACAAGATTGATAAACCCTTAGCAAATCTGACCAAAAGAAAGAGAGAAGAGACACAAATTAATAAAATTAGAGATGAAAAAGGTAACATCACGACAGATGCCAGAGAAATTCAAAAAATCATAGGGACATATTATAAAAACATATACTCCACAAAGTATGAAAATCTGAAAGAAATGGATGATTTCCTTGATTTATATGACCTACCTAAATTAAATCAAGATGAGATTAATCACTTAAATAGACCTATAACAAGCATGGAGATCCTAACAGTTATCAAAAATCTCCCAACTAAAAAAAGCCCAGGCCCAGATGGATTCACTGCTGAATTTTACCAGACCTTCAGGGAAGAGCTAACACCATCGCTTCTTAAACTTTTCCATGAAATAGAAAAAGAAGGAATTCTACCAAACTCCTTCTATGAAGCCAGCATCACTCTGATACCAAAACCAGGCAAAGATAGAACAAAAAAGGAAAATTACAGACCAATCTCCCTCATGAACATAGAGGCAAAAATTCTCAACAAAATATTGGCAAACAGAATACAAGAATACATTAGAAAGATCATTCACCCTGACCAAGTAGGCTTTATCCCAGAGATGCAGGGATGGTTCAACATACGCAAATCTATAAATGTTATACATTATCTAAATGGGCTGAAGGACAAAAATCACATGATCATCTCATTAGACGCAGAGAAAGCATTCGACAAAATCCAACATCCCTTCATGATAAAAGTCCTACAGAGACTGGGAATAGAAGGAACATATCTCAATATAATAAAGGCTATTTATGATAAGCCTACAGCCAACATATTACTAAATGGGGAAAAACTGGATGCTTTTCCACTAAAATCAGGAACAAGACAAGGGTGTCCACTGTCCCCACTTTTATTTAATATAGCTCTGGAAGTCTTAGCCATAGCAATAAGGCAAGAGACATGCATAAAAGGGATACAAATTGGAAAGGAAGAGGTCAAGTTATCATTATTTGCAGATGACATGATTCTATATATAAAGGACCCTAAAGACTCTACTAGCAAACTGTTAGAGCTGATAAAAACCTACAGTCATGTAGCAGGATACAAAATAAATACACAGAAATCAGTAGCCTTCATATATGCTAACAACAAACACACAGAGGATGAGATCAGAGAATCACTCCCACTCACAATTGCATCAAAAAAAATAAAGTACCTTGGAATAAACCTTACTAAGGAAGTAAAGAATCTATACAATGAGAACTTTAAAACACTCAAGCGAGAAATTGCAGAAGACACTAGGAAGTGGAAAAACATCCCTTGTTCCTGGATTGGAAGAATCAATATTGTGAAAATGGCAATCTTACCAAAAGCAATCTACACATTTAACGCAATCCCCATCAAAATTCCAAAGGCATTCTTCACGGAAATAGAAAAAACAATCCAAAAATTCATTTGGAATCACAAAAAACCTCGAATATCTAAAATAATACTAAGCAACAAAAATAAGGCTGGTGGTATCACCATACCTGATTTTAACCTATACTACAGAGCCATAGTAACAAAAACAGCATGGTACTGGCACAAAAGCAGACTCGTAGATCAATGGAACAGAATAGAGGACCCAAATGTAACCCCATGTAGTTATAGCCACCTGATATTTGATAAAAATGCCAAAAATATTCATTGGAGAAAAGACAGCCTCTTCAGCAAATGGTGTTGGGAAAACTGGATATATATCTGTAGAAGGATGAAAATAGATTCTTCTCTTTCTCCGTGCACAAGAATTAAGTCCAAATGGATTAAGGACCTTAACATCAGACCTGAAACTCTGAAACTGCTAGAGGAAAAAGTAGGGGAAACCCTTCAACATATTGGTCTTGGCAAAGACTTTCTGAATACAACCCCAATTGCTCAGGCAATAAAACCACAGATTAACCACTGGGACCTCATGAAAATACAAAGATTTTGCACTGCAAAGGACACGGTGAAGAAAGCAAAGAGGCAACCTACAGAATGGGAAAATATCTTCACCAGCTATATATCTGATAGAGGATTAATATCTAAGATATACAAAGAACTCAAGAAGTTAAATAATAAGGAATCAAACAAACCAATCAAAAAATGGGAAATGGAGCTAAATAGAGAATTCTCAAAGGAAGAAATACGAATGGCATATACGCATCTAAAAAAATGTTCTACATCCCTAGTCATCAGGGAAATGCAGATTAAGACTACATTGAGATTCCATCTCACTCCTGTCAGATTGGCTACCATCATGAAAACAAATGATCATAAATGTTGGCGGGGATGTGGAAAAAGAGGAACCCTTCTACATTGTTGGTGGGAATGCAATCTGGTCCAGCCATTGTGGAAATCAGTGTGGAGGTTCCTAAAACAGCTAAAGATTGATCTACCATATGACCCAGCTATAGCTCTCCTAGGCATATATCCTAAGGACTCATCTCATTACCTTAGAGATACTTGCTCAACCATGTTTATTGCTGCTCAATTTATAATAGCTGGGAAATGGAACCAGCCTAGATGTCCCTCAACTGATGAGTGGATAATGAAGATATGGCACATTTATACAATGGAGTTTTACTCAGCAGTAAAGAGAAATGAAGTTATGAAATTTGCAGAAAAGTGGATGGATCTGGAAAGAATTATACTAAGTGAGGTAACCCAGGCCCAGAAAGCCAAGCGCCACATGTTCTCCCTCATATGTGGATCTTAGCTAGAGATGATTGGGCTTCTGTGTGAGAAGGAAAAAACTCAGTAGCAGAGGCCAGTAAGTTAAAAAAGGAGATAGAAAGGGAAGAGAAAGAAAGGGAGGAGGGCTTTTATTAGGTTGGTATTGTATATATGTAAGTAGAAAGATTGAGATGGGGAGGGGATATGATGGAGAATGGAATTTCAAAGGGGAAAGGGGGGAGGGTAATACCATGGGATTTTTTTTGTTATCATGGAAAATATTAATAAAAATGGAGAAAAAAAAAAAACCCTCATGAAGCCAAGCCCATATGGTATAGTACTACATATATGATAGGTCCAAATCCCTATCTGTTTTCTTCTCCTACTCCTCACAGCTAGTGGAACAACCTCTGAAAATCTTTCTTGTTCTTTTCCTGGTTACATTGACTTAACTTCTTTGTGTTCCCATGACAACCCATTCAGCCTTCTTGAATTGCAATGGTAGTTCTGCCTGTGCATATAAGAGGTGGGAGTGTCTTTCTGTTGAAGCTTGACCTCTAGGACAGGAATCAGTTCTGAATTTATCGCTGTCATCATTGGGAATAGTGTCGGGTAGGGTTCCTTGGATGTATGACATGAGAAAAGACTTGTCAACATCACACTGCTCCAAGGATGTGCAGCTGCCTCTTGCCCTTGGTACATTGCTGCTCTGCTCCACTATTTGTACACAAAGAACCATTACTCCTTTTTAAATACCCAACTAACCAAATGGTCTTTGTTGCCTTCAGAGTGAAAGGGATAGGGAATCACTTCTTCCTTTTTGGCATCCTCAGCATGTACCCCATCACTGTATTTGAAAATGTTTATTTTCCCACCTCACTTTAAATACCTTGACCTTCATATTTTATTCATCTTTATATAACAAGATTTTTCACAGTATCTGATACACACACGAAATGAATAAAGCAATGAAACATGTAAAGGAAGAAAAAGAGAAAAAGGCAAATTATTTCCTTGTATTCTAAGAGAACACTGATCAATGTAAACTCCAAATAGGCCATTCAGCTTTATTAGTCAGTGTTCCATGAATTGCTTAAGTGCTTTTCCTTATGACCTAGGACCTAGAATAAGAATTGGGCTCCTCTAAGGTAGTTGATTAACAAAAATATGAGTTGTCTGGTTATATTAATTTTATGAGTCCAGCTAACTTAGAACCCTCAGCCTTTCCTGAGTAAGAAAGAGCAATCTTAAACACAAAGACAAACATGTAGCTTTTAAAAGTCCTTAAGGCTTTTATGCTAATAGCAATATTTCTCATATATGAATGCCAGGTCTTAATGTTCATGGGGCTTTCATTTTTATGATCGATGAAAGCAGGTAATTAGTGTTCCTGTCTTGTTCTTTCCTTTTGTCAGATCTGATGGTGGTTCTTCCACCAAATGAGCCAATTTTTACATCCCAGGAAAGTAATCAAATACAATGATCTCTTTAGTTTCTGGTCTTGTTTTGAGATTATATTTATTACTTTCTCTCTCTCTCTCTTCATATATATATATATATGATTTGTGTATTGTTTTATTGTTTTATCATATTGTTTTTCCACATATATTTTTCTGTTTCAAGCGTCAGTGAACCTCAGAAGTGGACTTGAATCTCACACAGGAACACACTATATCCTTGCTGATTCATGGGTTCTTGCTGCATATGATTTATTTCATTTAAACTTGGCTCATCCTCTATAAAAAGGAATTTGGTCAGCTTCAGGCATGCTAGATTCTACTCCGAAGTTTAGATTCTAAAACCTAAGTTTTATCATTGATCATGATAGGTGATGGGTAAAAATTGAAGTCCTAATTATCATTTCAGACTAACAAGTGAGAAGCTCTGAGTCTTGAAATCTCTATCTAGGCAGACTTTTTTCCATAGCCATATCCAAAAGCCAAACCTCATGCCTCTTTAGTGATGGTCTCCCTGATGTATAAGCATGATTTATAAAGAAAATGGTGTGCTTATCTCCATGTAGGGATCGCACTATTAATGTTTTTGTACTTCAGATCTTAAATTCTCTTTAGGGATGATAGGAGATAGAAACTGTCTAAACAGCTTTAAGGAGATGGACCCTGAAGTGAATAGCCTTCTCCTGGCTAAGGGCAGAAATTGTCTTTGGATCTGTAGAAATTCTAGGTCATTACACTTTACTACAGGTCAGAAACATGAAAAGGATGTGACCCTTCCTTTTTGCTGCCCCCTTAGTGAGTCCATCCACTCCCTTCCTAGATAATTCCAAAATTCCTGACTTGCTAAACCAACAACCTATTTATTGGGCTCATTAAAACAAACAAACAAACAAACAAAAAAAAAAAACAGCAAACTTTGTCTTCCTTGTGTCCACTCCCCATAAAAAACTCAGAACTATGTTTCAAGGTGAACTTCTCAAACCCCTTCTGGCCTGTCTGGTCAAGAGCTCAGCCTTGCTTCCTTCTCTTGTGTTCTAGGCTTAAGCCCCCCTTTTCTTCCTTCTAAAGTTTTAAGCTATAATAAAATCTCCCTGAATCTTATCCTCTGGTCTGTGGATTTCATACTTTGATTTCATAGGGCAAGGATCTGAGAATATCCCCAAATTATTAGTGCATTGGTATACAAAGAAACCAAAATTAATGTACAATTTTTGATGCATTGGCCTGAATGTCAGAGCTTAAGAGTTCTGACTCCGGCCATTCTATGGCAGGAGGCATGATCTGTTCCCTCCCTGACTCTCCAGTTTCTTCTGTGAAACTGTCCTCCACATGTTAACTGGGCACATTTGAAACTTAGTAAATGGTAGACTTGATAAATTTCTGTGGGAGACATGTATTAGAACTTTTGTTTTCATTTTCTACCTACTTGTAAAGCCAATAGCAAAATGTAAATGCTGTGTGTAGAGCGCTAACTGAATTTTGTCAGGAGATATTTTGTGTTTGCTCTGTGGAATATTAATCTGAATTTTAAATGCTAATAACTAATGCTAGTCTGTAAGAAATTCAGATTCTTTTTTTTTTTTTTTTTTTTTTTTTTTGGTTTTTCAAGGTAGGGTCTCACTCTAGCCCAGGCTGACCTGGAATTCACTATGGAGTCTCAGGGTGGCCTCGAACTCACTGCGATCCTCCTACCTCTGCCTCCCGAGTGCTGGGATTAAAGGCGTGTGCCACCACGCCCGGCTCAGAAATTCAGATTCTGACTGTGCTGGTTTGTGTGTGTAGCAATGCTGCAGAACATAGATTCGAGTGATGTGCACAGGCAGGGCCTCCTGCCGGCAGAACTTCATGTGGGACTGCACAGCGGGATATACTGCGGAGTCCACAGACACAGCAAGGCTGTGACCCATGCTACATGTCAAATAGCATCAGGATAATAGCACAGAGACCCCATGCCTCAACCAGGTACACAGGCTGGGACCCTGCAACCATGACTTACTAGACAGATCTAGTCTATAGAACAAAGCATAGACTAGAGATCACCTGAGGTAAAGAATCAAGAAAATCTCTAGTAAAATCTTGGAGACTCAACCTATGAGGGTGTTGGGAGCCTCTGTTCATGTAGACATGAGAAATTATCAGATTTCCCTGACTCCAGGACTATTGATGATGATTTGTGTGTGGAAAGGCTAAGATAAAACAGTCAAATTACAGAAAGAAGTCAACCACTGGGGGGTGTTAATGAAGGGTCACAATGGTATACAGTGGCTCAAATTCATATAGACTCTTCTTCGTCATCATCATTACCAAGGATACAAGGTGTTATAGACCACATTGGTAATGGGCGACTAAATCCAAAGGTCCATTCTACCTTGTTGCCACAGCAAGGAGAAATTAAGGATGTTCTGAGGAATGATCTGGGGCACAAGACAAAAGGTATTTGGAAGACATTTCATTATCTTTTGGATAGGTAGTCACATCTGTGACAAAGATTCCCGTAGACTGTACCCTTACTCATTGAGATCTCTGATTCAAAGACCTTGAAAAAGAAGTGTCTGATATTGGTCTACACTCAAGCCTGGCCCAAATAGAAACTAGAGGATACAGAGAAAGGGCTTCCAGAGAAAACTATTAATTTAAATATAATTTTACAATTAGGTCTATTATGTAAAAAATATAGGAAAGTAAGGGCTGAAGAGATTGCTCAGTGGTTAAGGCACTTGCTTGTGAAGCCTAACGACCCAGGTTCAGTTCTCCAGGAACCACATAAAACCAGATGCATAAAGTGGCACATGCATCTGGAGTTTGTTTGCAGAGGCTAGAGGCCCTCCTCCAACAGGAAATCCAAAATTTATGTAGAGAGCAAAATACATATTCAGCTCTCCTAGCTGTCTCCATATCATGGCAAGCTACTATATAGCCTCATACAGGTACAGCTACCTCTAAAACAGACAAAAAAACAAAACAAAACAAAAAAATCTCTGCCCTCTTGTCTTCCTTACCCAAGGACATAAAACATGAAAAAAAAAAAAAAAACTGCTAAGGCTCCCAATCCTCCATATTACATATATTCTTCTTTACATATGTCCTACCGTTACAGGAGACAGATACTAAAACAAGATCAAGTAGAGCATCACCCACAAAGCACAAGCTCAGAGAACAAGTTGGGTCCTAAAGTCTGTCAGGTAAAACTGAAAGCTAGCCACCTAGGGATGGGTGGGCTTGCCAAATAGTTAAAAAACACTTGCTTGTGATTGCTTCTAGTACATTGTAATGAAAATTATACTAATTGTAGCCAGGCGTGGTGGCGCACCACATGCCTTTAATCCCAGCACTGGGGAGGCAGAGGTAGGAGGATTGCTGTGAGTTCAAGGCCACCCTGAGACTACATAGTTAATTCCAGGTCAGCCTGGGCCAGAGTGACACCCTACCTCAAAAAAATTATACTAATTGTGATATGCTGTTTAAATTCATGGTAAGCTTGACTCTGAGAAATGTGTTGGCCACCCTAACTCAGATCACAAACATGTATAAAACCATGTGTCACCCACACCTTGTCCTTAGGCATATTGGCCAATTGCCTTGGACGAGAAGGGGGAGAATGACAAGCAGCATATAGTTTTAGTTCTCTCTCAATTTCTTTCTTGTCTAATATCACTAAAACCTTGTTAGAATATAGTTCTCAGACTTTTGTGAGACAGAGAATATCTAACTAGGATTCACAACAAGCTAAAAATTTATGTTATATGAAACAGTAATCTTACTTTGTTATATCATAAATATAATTCAGATTTTTCATTGCTAATAAAATGTATTTATATAATTTTAGGTCTGCTTCAGTGATGAGGTCTTGGGAGCCTCTGTGTCTCTGAATATCTGGTTTGGTAGGAGTTGAGTATTCTCTGTGTCTATCTCCTTCAATCTTGTCCTGGTACCAGATTCACCAAGAAAGCAGCACGCTTATTCATTTCCCCAGTTACTCTTAGTTTCAGTGGGGGCCCTTTTGAAGTGTGATGGGCTGGTTCTCTCCTTAGAATCTGCATCCATCTGAAAAAGAGATACAAATTCTCCAATGGAGAGTAAAGTTAGTGCCAGATAAATGGTATAACCTTTGTTTTTTTTTTTTTTTTTTAGAGAGAATTTAATAGGTTTAGGGCCTCTTGTATCCCACAATTGGTGGGAGCATGATAATGGAGAGTGGGCTCATTTTCGGATATGGTTCTGACTTGATTCCCAGCTCCAGCTATGGTTTTTCTACTGAGCAGATCATGAAATTTGTGGAAAGGGGCAGAATGAATGTTAGAACCACATGCTGGGTCATTATGCACAAAGACACTGCATCTTACCCATAACTGATAGCTAACCCCACAATGCATGACCCAAATTCCCCAACGAGGAGAGTCCCTGTGGAGGGTGGAGGACAGAGAGGAGGCTAACGATGGTACCAACATAATTGTATACACTGTGTACATGACTAATAAAAATATTAAATAAAAAATGTATTGGTAAAGATTCTCTCCAGAACAGTTATCAACATTTACCTCTATTTATAAGTACATTCTTTTATAATATATTTCATAGGATTTATTAAAAAAGGAATGTCCTAAATCAATATGCCATAGTCTACAAATCAATTCACTGATGTTGTTTTGCTCATAATAAGTTTAATCAAGTTGGTGATGTTTCTATCTCAAGCTTTTAACTACTAGGAAAACGAAGTCTAAATACTGTCAAAATTTACTTATTATTTACTCATTTTTCTTTTGTAAAACTAACAGGCCTAATACATTATGGGTGTTTACAAAATACCATCAAGATTTATTTATTAGTTACTGATTTGTATTTTTAAAACTGACAGGCCTAACACTTCATGGGTGTACAACAGCCAGGTTGTTCCTCAAAGTATTGTTGTCCCTGCCTATAGATGGCTGGCCTCAAATTCTGGATTTTTCTTTTCTTCTTTTTAAGCAATTCTTTACTGTCCTGTTCTATCATATCTCTCAGAACTTTGTGTGTCTCAAGAATGTCCAGAGTTGTTTGAGGGTCTAAAACAGGTGGAGCTGAAGAATGGTATCATCCCATCAGCAGGACAGATTTCCTTATCTCCTAGAGGGTCTGTTGCCTGATGTAAGGAAAATCAAGGTGATGTCAATGTCCCATCTCACATAGGAGAGAGTGGGTCTCAATGGAGCCTTGACATAAAATAATCATCCTGATGTGATACCTCCTCTGTACAGGTACACAGAAGGATGTTATTTACATATTGGAGGATCTGAACTTGAATATGAAACAGATAACAATGGTTTTTGTCATTTACAATAAACTTTTTCAGTTTAGCTTTCACAACCCTGTCACATTGTTCTATCAACAAACTTAAATCAAGATTAAATCCAGTAAAATGTATACAGTCACATAGATATATTTAAATATATTTACTTATTTGAGAGAGAGAGTGGGCATGACAGGGCCTCCAGCCACTGCAAATGAACTCCAGAAGCATGCTCCCCCTGGTGCATCTGACTTACATGGGTCCTGGAGAATCAAGCTGGTCCTTTGGCTTTGCAGACAAATGCTTTAACTGCTAAATCATCTCTCCAGCCCCTACATAGATGTATTTATTTATTTTTCCTCAATTTTTATTAACATTTTCCATGATTATAAAAATCATCCCATGGTACTACCCTTCCCCCCCTTTCCACTTTGGAATTCCATTCTCCATCATATATCCCCTCCGCATCTCAGTCAGTCTGTCTTTTATTTTGATGTCATGATATTTTCCTCCTCTAATGATGGTTGTGTGCAGGTAGTGTCAGGAACTATGAGGTCATGGATATCCAGGCCATTGTATGTCTGGAGGGAGCACATTGTAAGGAGTCCTACCCTTCTTTGGCTCTTACATTCTTTCCACCACCCCTTCTGCATTAGACCCTGACCCTTGGAAGCTGTGATCAAGATATTACTCAGAACTCCAGTCACTTCTTTACATCACTATGATACCTTCTGAGTCGTCCCAAAGTATCTACCACCTGAAAACAGAAGATTCTCTACCCAAAGTGACACTAGCATTAATATAAGGGTATGAATATTAAGAGAAGTGCTTACTGGGCAGTTTGATAAGCATAGTATATACATTTATCCAGACATCAGCAGATGTTACACCCCTGGGGCTCATGACTACCAATGTTTTAAGTTTTCAGTATCAGGGATGCATTCCCTCCCATGGAGTGGGCCTCCAGTCCAATTGGAGGGCAGGTGGTTTCCACCATGATAGACATGCCACTATTGCACCCATTGGCTTATTTGGCCTGGCTGGCCAGTTGTAAGGCTCGCAGTGCCCACTGTTGAGTATCTTCACTGGTGGTATCTCTTTCTCCCATTGAACTGCATGTAGAATGGCTTCTTCCAGCATTTTGCTGGATGGTCTACATGGAGGAGGTTATCAGCTCAGTTCCAGCAGGATTTCTCAGTGGCCTTGCAGCCCCAGTATGTGGAGTCTTCAGCAATAGGGTCTTACCATCTTATCTGGTGGGAAACCAAGGGCTTCAGCAATGGCCTATAATGTTTGTGAGCATCAGGGACCTCCCTGGCCAACAACTTACTGGAAGGTATCCCATCCCTGGCGCTGAAAATTTTCTAGCAATGATCTATGGCTCCTGAGTGTTCCATTGTCCAAAACCAGAGGATTCCATATGATTTATTTATATCCTCTTAGATTTTGATTAGCCCTTCCTTCACCTTACCTTTACTCAATCTCTTCCCCTGACCTCACTCTGGGCCTTTTTGCCCCCATTAATCTATTCTTCTACTTACATATATACAATACCAACCTATTAAGTACCTTCATCCCTTCCTCTCTCTTACCCTTATATCTCTTTTTTAGCTTACTGGCATCTGCTACTGAGATTTTTCCTTCTCACACAGAAGCCCAATAATCTGTAGCTAGGATCCACATATGAGAGACAACATGTGGTGCTTGGCTTTCTGGGCCTGGGTTACCTCACTTAGTATAATCCTTTCCAGATCCATCCATTTTCCTGCAAATTTCATAACTGGATTTTTCTTCACTGCTGAGTAGAACTCCATTGTATAAATGTGCCATATCTTCATTATCCACTCATCAGTTGAAGGACATCTAGGCTGGTTCCGTTTCCCAGCTACTATGAATTGAGTGGCAATAAATATGGTTGAGCACCTACTTCTAAGGAAATGAGATGAGTCCTTAGGATATATGCCTAGGAGTGCTATATCTGGGTCATATGGTAGATCAATCTTTAGCTGTTTTGGGAACCTGCACACTGATTTCCACAATGGCTAGACCAGATTGCATTCCCACCAACAGTGTAGAAGGGATCCTCTTTTTCCACATTCCTGCTAGCATTTATGACCATTTGTTTTCATGATGGTAGTCAATCTGACAGGCATGAGAAGGAATCTCAATGTAGTTTTAATCTTCATTTCCCTGATGATGAGGGATGTAGAACATTTTTTAGACATTTAAACACCATCCATATTTCTTCTTTTGAGAACTCTCTATTTAGTTCCATAGCCCATTTATAATAAGCTTGTTTGATTTCTTATTATTTAACTTTTTGAGTTCTTTGTATATCCTTCATATTAATCCCCTGTCAGATATATAGTTGGCAAAGATTTTTTCCCATTCTGTAGGGTGCCTCTTTGCTTTATTCACAATGTCCTTTGCAGTACAAAATCTTTGTAATTTCATGAGGTCCCAGTGGTTAATCTGTGGTTTTGTTGCCTGAGCAATTGGGGTTAGATTCATAAAATCTTTGCCAATACCAATATGTTGAAGGGTTTCCCGTACATTTTCCTTTAGCAGTTTGAGAGTGTCTGGTCTGATGTTAAGGTCTTTAATCCATTTCAACTTAATTCTTGTGCATGCAGAGAGAGAAGAATCTATTTTCATTCTTCTACAGATACATAACAGGTTTTCCCAACACCATTTGCAGAAGAGGCTGTCTTTTCTTCAATGAGTATTTTTGGCATTTTTATAGAATATCAGGTGGCTGTAGCTACCTGGACTTACATCTGGGTCCTCTACTCTGTTCCATTCATCTACATGTCTGCTTTTGTGCCAGTACCATGCTGTTTTTATTACTATGTCTCTGTAGTATAAGTTAAAATCATGTATGGTGATAACACCAGCCTTATTTTTGTTGCTCAGTATTACTTTAGATATTTGAGGTTTTTTTCTGATTCCAAATGAATTTTTGGAATTGTTTTTTCTATTTCCATGAAGAATGCCATTGGAATTTTGATAGGGGTGCATTATATGCTTTTGGTAAGATTGGCATTTTCACAATATTGATTCATCCAATCCAGGAACAATGGATATTTTTCCATTTCCTAGTGTCTTCTGCAATTTCTCGCTTGAGTGTTTTGTAGTTTTCATTGTATAGCCTCTTAACTTCCTTGGTTAGGTTTATTCCAATGTACTGTATTTTCTTTGATGCAGTTGTGAATGGGAGTGATTCTCTGATTTCATCCTCTGTGTGTTTGTTGTTCACATATAGGAAGGCTACTGATTTCTGTGTATTTATTTTGTATCCTACTACATGGCTGCAGGTGTTATCAGCTCTAGCAGTTTGCTGGTAGAGTCTTTAGGTCCTTTATATATAGAATCATGTCATCTACAAATATGATAACTTCATCTCTTCCTTTCCAATTTGTATCCCTTTTATGTGTGTCTCTTGCCTTATTGCTATGGAAAAGACTTCCAGTACTATATTAAATAAAAGTGGGGACAGTGGGCACCTTTGTCTTGTTCCTCATTTTAGTGGAACAGCTTCCAGTTCTTCTCCATTTAGTAATATGTTGGCTGTAGGCTTGTCATAAATAGTCTTTATTATATTGAGATATGTTCCTTCTATTCCCAGTCTCTCTAGGACTTTTATCACGAAGGGATGTTGGATTTTGTCAAATGCTTTCTCTGCATCTAATGAGATGATCATGTGATTTTTGTCCTTCAGTCCATTTATATAATGTATTACACTTATCGATTTGCATGTGTTGAACCATCCCTGCATCTCTGGGATAAAGCCTACTTGGTCAGGGTGAATGATCTTTCTGATATATTCTTGTATTCTGTTTGCCAATATTTTATTGAGAATTTTTCATCTATGTTCATGAGGGAGATTGGTCTGTAATTTTCTTTTTTTGTTCTATCTTTGCCTAGTTTTGGTATCAGGGTGATGCTGGCTTCATAGAAGGAGTTTGGTAGGATTCCTTCTTTTTCTATTTTATGGAAAAGCTTAAGAAGCAATGGTGTTGCTTCTTCCCTGAAGGTCTGATAAAATTCAGTAGTGATTCCATCTGGGCCTGGGCTTTTTTTAGTTGGGAGATTTTTCATAACTGCTTGGATCTCCATGCTTGTTATAGGTCTATTTAAGTGATTAATCTCATCTTGATTTAATTTAGGTAGGTCAGATAAATCAAGGAAACCATCCATTTCTTTCAGATTTTCATGCTTTGTGGAGTATATGCTTTTATAGTATATCCCTATGATTTTTGAATTTCTCTGGCATGTGTACTGATGTTACCTTTTCATCTCTAATTTTATTAATTTGTGTTTCTTCTCTCTTTCTTTTGGTCAGATTTGCTAAGGGTTTATCAATCTTGTTTATCCTTTCAAAGAACCAACTCTTTTTTTGATTGATTCTTTGGATTTTTTTTTTTTTTTTGGTTTCTATTTCATTAATTTCTGCCCTAATCTTTATTATTTCTTTTCATCTACTGATTTGTAGTTTGCCCTGTTGTTCTTTTTCCAAAGCTTTAAGGTGAAGCATTAGGTCATTTAGTGCGACCCTTCTAATTTCTTAATATAGGCAGTTAAAGCTATAAATTTACCTGTTACGTCTGCCTTCATTGCGTCACAGAGATTTTGTATGTTGTGTTCTCATTTTCATTGGACTCTGTAAAGTTTTTGATTTCCTTCTTGATTTCTTCATTGACCCATTCATCATTTAGTAGTGTGTTGTTTAATGTCCATGATTTAGTGTATGCTCTATAGCCTTTCTTGCTATTGATTTGTAGTTTGATTCAATTGTGGTCAGATAGAATGTAAGGGATTATTTCAATTTTCTTGTATTTGTTAATATTTTATTTGTGTCCTGATATATGGTCTATTTTAGACAATGTTCCATGTGCTGCTGAAAAGAATATATTTTTGCATCCTGGTTTATTTAATGATTGGATTTTCTAGTTAGCTGGGTATTATTAGAAGTATCAATCATTCTGATGTTATATATCTTCAAGGTAGGAGATTAAGGGAGTAGGTGTGGCTCTGAAGACTCTCAGAGTATCTACAAAAGTGACCCTAGGTGTTGGGTTTTCCTGCTATGAGAGTATCCAAGGAGGCTGAGTGTAACTAAATACAGATAGTTTCTAAAATTTAACTAAATAATGTATACTTTCAATGAAAAACAGCACACAGTATTTATCCAAGAGTAGGTATTATGATAACCAGATCCTCTGTCTGTCCCTTAGGCTATGTGGTGCCTCACCCACTCCCTTAATCCTGACAACAAGGAGGTTAAGATTTCTGGTCTGTAGAGGGTTCCTAGTCAGCTTATGACCAGATGAGACCCTTCCCTAATGTATAAACAGCTACTATAAATCAAGAAGCAACAAATAAAAATCCAAAAATACAGCTTATTTAAGAATGGCAAATCTGACCATCCATCAGATTTAACATATAATTTATCCTAATACGGAAGGTGCAATAAGCACTTCTGGTTCAGGCCTATATACCAGGTTTATTAGGTGGGTACTGACCTGGTTTAATCCCAGTTACCTTTTGGGATGAATTTGGTCTCTGCTCCTGCTTGAATCCTGCTGTGAGTTCAATTAGGTGTGACCGGGTCGCTGGACAGCTGCTCTGTTCACTGAAGTTGGGCACTGGCGGTGGGGGAGGGGAGGCTGCCGATGCTGCTCTAGTTCTCTCGCTGTTCCACTTGTTCTTCTATCTTGTGATCTGCTCCTCCGTTGTTCACTGCTGTTCTCCCTTCACGTTTCTTGAGTTTGCGGAGAATACTTGTGTGAGTGGAAAATTCCCTCACCTGGATTTTCCTGCAGCTCAAGCCAATCCTGGTGGCTGGCCAGCACGCCACTGGCATGTTCCCATGCTGCATTCCCGTGGACCTGTCGGAGCCACTTCTGCTGGCCTTTGTGTGCTCTGGATGCTCTGGATCTCTCCTACTTCTCTGCTGCCATTTCAATTTCCTATACACCTCACTTTTTAGTAAAAGTGTGTATTTTGCTGGGTTTATTTATTTAGTTTTTTGTCTTTCCCCCCCTAGGCTGCTTTGGTGTGGTACGTGTGCCGCCATCTTAACCAGAAGACCCCATAGATGTATTTAAAGGTGATGCTAAGTTACTAAAGACAAGCTTCTAGGTTTTCAAAGAAGCGCTTAAATGAGCAAGGTAAGGGGGTCTCCTGTCGTTGTCCTCTGATCTTTGTACACATGTATGGGGTGCACATATTTTCCCACAAGTGTGCATTCACTGCACATATACATCAACCCACATCAGCTACCCACATACACATGCGAAAAACAAACATATGAACAACCAAAAAAAAAAAAAGAGAGAGAGAGAAAACTAATGAGCTGAAATGTCTAAGCCCTTGTATTGTACAATGTGGATACACAGATAGAAAGAATCAAAACCACAGCTTCAGTCTTACAACCTGCAGTATTAGTCAGCTTTACTTTACAGTGAAAAAAATGCCTGACCAAAAAAAAAAAAAAAAACTTCAAATAAGGATTTATTTTACTTTACAGTGAAAAAAAAAAATGCCTGACCAAAAAAGACAAAAAAAAAACTTCAAATAAGGATGTATTTTGACTGATGAGCTCAGAGGTTTCAGACCCCTTTATTTTTAGGTTGTGGAGCCCTGACATAAAATCATCGTAGAAGAACATCATTAAAGAAGGGTGTAATAAATCCAAATTGTTCACCTCATGGTGCCCAGGAAGCATAGGGAGTAGTAGCAATGGGCCATAGACAACATGTGTCCCTTAGTAGCATGCTCCAGTGATCCACATTTTCCAATGAACAGTTTACTCACCTACCAATGATCTACTCAAAAATTCCATTCATCCATGGTATAGACATTCATTATAATGATTTCATCATGATAGAAATCACAAGAACTACTCATGATCTAATCACCTTTTAAAATGCCTTCCTAGCCATATTCAGAAGTATGATTTGTTAATTGCCCAGGCATCTTTTAATGCACTCAAGTCATCAATCAAGTTTAACTATCACAGTGACCCTTATTCATAGTTTATATACAAATGCTGATTCTTGACTATGGAGTATCTCTATACTTTGGCTATAGAGAGTATCTGTGAATGCTTTGTAAAATAGCTGCATTTCATGCAGCTCTTCCTGGTGAGTCTGACAACCACTCTTACCATGGCCAAAGAAGATTGTACAGACTTACATGGTGTAGGTTAATCTTTCAACATGGCCTTTTGATTGAATAAAGACAAAAGGCTAATGTGACTAGTCTGAGGCTGCTGCCAGTGTCATACAACATATTTCTTTACTTTAAACTCTTCCCAGAACTAGAAGTAGTTTGGAAAATAATAAGTATGGGATAGCAAATATATAAACTATCTGCATAATTATTATCACTGTCAAGAGCAATATGGTGTATCTAAATGGATACACTATCATTTATAAACCAGGGAGAGTGGCAGATTTGTTAATAGCCATATCTCCACAAATGCATAAGTAATATATGTGTGGCTCTATGTTATAACTATAACTTCAGCAAGTTTTTCATACTCATTGTCATGTGAAGGGCCACCAGTGTATATGTGTCCCCTGGTTGATCCAAGTGTTTTGTGGTACATGCATGTTTATAATTATAAATAGAAATGAATTCTATGGCTCATGAAAACATGGCAGGGAAATAGGGGTCAAATATAGACACTAGTGGTGTAAAAAATTTTCAGGTTGAAATGGGCTTATCTGCATTTATTTTACCAAGAGAGCTATTTGAACAAATCTCAGGAAAAGGGGAAGGAAGGGTCCTGGGAAGCTGCTCATGCAGGGCTGTAGCACGAGGCTTCCCCAACAGACACACTTATGCCAGGAAAACGCAGAACCATCACTCACTTTCCCCAAAACTGCATTGGTTGGTACTACTGAGTCCATCATCCAGGTGAGGAATCCTGACTTGAGAGAACTGAGAATCCTACTTAGTGCTCTTCAGCTTATAAGCATGTTTAGGTTAAAACAGCCTTATTCTTTCCCATGATACATTTTAGTAGGACTTTTAGAAAATCTGTCGTAGGAGTTGGGGACCTGGGGTACTACTGACACTGAAAGGTCAGGGTGTACTCATTTTATTTTAAAAATTCAGATGCAAAAACTCATTCTTAAAGGATGCCAATTTATTCCATTAATGATCCCTTATATTCTCTGCTTGCTAGAAAGTATTAACTGTTTAGTAGCAGTCATTTTAACAAGCCCATAACATTGCCATTACATGAATTATACATGGCTTATAAAATGATTATTTAGTCAGTGGAAAATTAAATTCGTCAGTGTTTTCCAAATCTGAGCTAGGGCATTCATCAGAAAAACTGTTAAACTTTTAATCAACTGTACTGTGGCTGATTTAGCTATCAGCTTAAATTGCTCTTTCTCTGTCATTCCTCTTGTTGCAGCATATAATGTTGAATTACCAGCTCTTTGAAGCTAATTGAATTTTTTTTCTTGCAAAGATTTAAAACAATGGCATGCTATACAGCCTTGAATTAAAAAAGAATAAAACCTATATGAATTACACAGAGACATTTCACATATAATGAATTGGTAATTGAGTGATTAAAGGATATTTTTTTCTGATCCTTTTCTCCTTGTCCCACTCCCTTAGATAGGAACCTACCTCTCTCTGAGATCCTATTAACAACCAACAAGCCCTAATACTAAAAATAAGACTTGGCACAATGTGAAAGATGTTACATGCTATGACAAAAACACTGTGCACAAGAGTGACTGAGACTATGGAGGAGGAGATAGGCCTGCTACCTGACACTTCTCGTGGATGTGGAGTGATTGAAATACCTCTTTCTTTTATATCTATTCATTTTTTAAAGTGTACTTGAAGTTTGGATGTTGACATACCACATTTTCATTTTGGAAAATTAATTTATCTATTGATACAGATTCCTAGACATGTACTGTGTTCATTTGAACCATCACAGGTACATACTGGCAAAGGAGAGAGGCAAAGCTCAGAAGAAACTTTTGTGCCCATATCTCTGTGTCTTAAGAAGTTATATATGGGAATCTCCACATTTGGTATCCATCCTTGCACAGACATGGCCACCACAGTCCCAGATGCCATCAGCCGGTAAACTGTAAACCAAAATAAATCCCATACCTTCCATAAGCTGCTTCTAGTCTGGTTCTTCCTTCCAACAATGAGAAAGTCGCTAATCCATGCCACCTGCCCAGACACGCCACACCCAGAGAGAGGTGGTGGGCTTTCATCATCTTGTCAGGGGCTAATGCCATTAGCCTCTCCATGGTTTCCCAGCATGTACATGCATTCTGAGAGCCATTCTGAATTTTGAGGAAAAAATGTAATTCAGATTACTGAATCCTCCTTGGAAACATTTCCTATCCCACCAGTGGTCACTTCAACATCTTAATAAAAGCCACACCTCACTAGGCATTAGGTAGTACCTGCTTGGCAAGGCCCTGACTGCTCCTGGGGCTCCTTTCTATACCAAGCCCTCCTCATTCACCATGGGTATGGTCTTAGCAGTCTTGTATCTGAATCTGGAAGGTTCAGTATGAGTTCCTTCCCACTTCAGCCATGAAGGTCATCAAGGTCACTTGGCTGGCTTTCTCATCCTGGTCTCGGTTCATATTGCCTCTGGGAAGTGTAAGTCTCCACAGAGCTGCCTCTACACCTTGTTCTGTGTTTCTACCTCTATCATTATCTGCTTTAAGCATATTTGTATATTATTGCCCATCTTCTACCAGAAGTACTACACCCTTGAGGGAGTTGACTCTGCCTCCCCTATGGAATAGTGTAACCCCAGAACTTGGTGTAATGTATGGAGATTAGAAGCTTCCCATAAATATTGGCTCAATTGATAAAGGTTGAAAGTGTAGAACAAATTGATCTCTCTCCACAGAGAGATAGGTCTGAGATGAAGTCTCAGTTTTTTGATTTGTAAGTAGGAATAACTACCACCATCCATATAATGTGTGTTGGGAGACAGTAAGTAGGAGCACGGTCAGCACGGTATGGCATAAGGAGTGAGTTCTGTAAATGCATCTGGTTTGCCTACCATCAGTCACTCCTTCATTTACAAATGAAGAGCAGTAAGAACTCAGCTAGGTGGGGAAGAGTCTCATACCTACCCAGGAATCATAAACTTCCTTCCAGGGTCCAGAGGATGGAACAAGACAGGTTATGTTTACTTATAAAAGTTAACCTGAGAGTTAATAATTATCTGATTGAAGACCATCTCACTGAGGGCTTCTGTCCAGGATTATGAGGTCACATGTATCTAGCATCAATTTTCTAGTGTCTAACCTGCTGGTATCTGAGTGGTGAAATCCTCAAAACTAGATATGTGGAGTACAGAGGATATTATGTGTGTGGCAAACATATGGCAGAGGCTGTATTTCTCTCACTGAAAGAAACTAGTCCAAACATGTAAGATACACATATTCTCGCTCCTATAAATACACAGATTGGATGATGCTGTGGCAACATTTTGTTAAGTACCTGAATCTGACAGACTGGCTGGAAGCATTTTATCAGAGGAACAGATGGCTGGGTCCCTCCTGGTCTGAAGGTATTTCAGGCTATTATGTGGTTATTCTATAAAAAACCCTACCAGGAAGCAATGGAAGGTAAGCAATAAGCTGCATGTTTTCACTTTACAAAAGAAAACACTAGAAATCACAATTTTTCAAACTTTGGCTAGCCTAAAAATGATTCTATCATTGACCCTAAGGAGGAGAAAGGGTCTGAAAAAATCATCACAACCATTTGCCAGTTTTCTAGGTGAAAACTCACTTGATTAGGTTCAGCTTGAATTTAAGAGTTCTTCAGAGGATGGCATCACATTTAGTCATGATATTTGTGGTTCTTTTCAAAAATTGTGTGGATTCTCTGAACTTGGAATCTTTCTTTAAGCTGTTCTGCCCACACTTTATCCCCTGTTCTGGAATTGTTCCTATTTTTATTTAGGAGTTCAAAAAACTCAAAGTTAGCACCTCCAAATGTGCTATTCTACCTTTGCTTGAAGACTTATTCAGGGATACAATGATAACCTGCTGGCAATTACCCCTACAACAGTTTATAGAGGTGGATGAGGGCAAAGAAGGAGCATCAGGCCACAAAACACTTTAAAAGATTTTATTTATTTATTTGAGACAGAGAGAGGGAGACAGAAAATGGGCACGCCAGGGCCTCTAGACACTGCAAACAAACTCCAGATGCACATGTGTATCTGGCTTGTGTGGGACATGGAGAATCAAACCTGGGTCCCTAGGCATCAAAGAAAAGCACCTTAACCACTAAGCCTTCTCTCCTGCCCACAGAAACACTTTTGTTTCAATATCTGTGTCATAAAAAGCTATATATGAAAATCTTCATGTTTGATATCCATTTGTACTGCAGCACAGACCTGGAAACCACAGGCCCTTATGCCATCAGTCTGTGGGGCTCTACAGCATTCCAGTCCTGTTCTGTTCTGGGTTTTTCTTGGGCATGGTTTACCATTAGCAGAAACAGCTTTACCTAGCACTGTTAGGTAAGATTACTGGCTTTGGTACCACTTCTATTGTGAAGCATATGTTTAATTATTTATATTTTACAAATGATGTTTGAAGTCTAAGATCCTAGAAGTGCAACCAAGGTCACACAGAGTGTTATCATGGGTAAGATAGTTCCTGTGACCTTGGTTATCTATTGCCTTACCACTCTATTACACTGGAGAAAAAAAAAATCTTATCACTCATTTCTATGCTGTGTAATACATTTAAGCCCTCATTCCAGGAACTAAAGAACTATCATTCACTTTCTAAACCAGAAGACAAAACTAGCTAGTGCAGGCTGGAGAGATGACTTAGTGATTAAGGCACTTGCCTGCAAAGCCTAAGGGCCTGGGTTCAATTCCCCAGTACCCACATAAAGCCAGATGCACAAGATGGTGCATGAGTCAGGAGTTCATTTGCAGTGGCTAAAGACCCTGGCATGCCCATTGTCTCTCTCTCTCTTTCTCAAATAAATAAGTAAATAAATAAATTATATATATATTAATATTTTAATTAATTAATTAATTAATTAATTTGAGAGAGAAAGAGAAAGACAGAGAGAGGGAGAATGGGCCTGCCAGGGCCTTCAGCCACTGCAAGTGAACTCCAGATGCATGTGCCACCTTGTACATATGGCTTACCTGGGTCTTGGGGAATCAAACTGAGTTCCTTTGACTTTGCAGGCAAGTGCCTTAACTTCTTGGCCATCTCTCCAGCCCTAAATAATATATATACATATAACTTAACTAATGAACCAGTAAGAAATAACTGTCATTCATCCATCTATCCATCTATCCTTTATGGGTCATTTTATTATAATTATGAAGGATGTCATTACATACTTGACCAAGCCAGAAACCATTCATCACTCTTAAAATGTCTCTGTCATTATATCTATATGAAAATATTTGATTCTTCAGCTCTCTGAACCAGTTTCCTCCTGCAAAGTAGGGTAATTTACTACCCAGGAGGGTACCTGGGATGCTGAAAGTACTTGCTGTGGATTTTTGGGCTTATCCCTGGATCTGTGGTCAATCCAATGATCCCTTCATCATCAGTATAGAATAAAAGCAAGATGAGGGCTCTTCCTACACTTATCACAGCCCCTATTTCAATGCAGAACTTGTTGGCCTCCCAGTTTCCCATGGTTGCATCTGGAGAAATGTCGTGCTGTGTTGGTCCCATGTGCTGATGTATACTCAGAACCTACAGTGGTATGAAGTCACTGTAAAAGAGATGCTTGCTGTTTGTTGAATGCCTTTGTTAGTGAACGGAAATTGAAAGTAATTTTTTTCAGAACTCGTTTTTTACCCACTTTTAATTTTATAAAATGGTTTTTGTTCTTTAGATATTGAAATAGCTTAATTTATTTAATAATGTGTGAAACTGAATTGTTTTGCATTTTGGAGGACCACATATATTTATTTCTAAATTGTTTTTGATGATTTATTCTTCAAATTTTAAAGATTCTTTAAGGGCTGGGGAGATAGCTCATTGTTTAAAGGTTCTTGCTTGCAAGACTGCTGCCCTGAATTTGATTTCCCAGTACCCATGTAAGACCAGTACAAAGTGGCATATGCATCTATAATCTCAATGCACTTGTGGCCTTGGCAGGCGGTGTCAGCTAGACTGGCACATACCCAGCAGAAAAATCAACAAAGGAGAGTCTGTCTTGAGCAAGCTGACAGGGGAAGACAAACCCTCTGTTGTTGTAACGAGGCCTCCACACATGTGCCTTGACATGCATGCATATGCACATACACACACACACACACACACACACACACACACACTCACAAACTCCATACACATGTACATATACATACATACACACATAATAAAAAGAAATCTTTATACTTATAATCTTAAACTGTTTTTATTTTTGCTTATTAAGATGTCTTTTCTCTGTTTTGATGCTGTCTTTTGATTTTGGGCCTTGATGCATTTTCTGTAGTCAACATTTTAAATATTTTCTGTATTACCTTTGTTTTTGAGTAATAGCACAGGAAGTGTTTCATTTTCCTCAATTGAAACAGAATTCAATACATATAATTACATAGGCACGTAAACTATTAGAAGTTTGTTCTTGTTTATGTTGTGGGGTATGAATTTAACTTCATCTTTTTTTTTTTTCCAAATAAATACTCACTTTTTCCGGAGTCATTCTTCACCTTGGTCAGATGTTTACCCTGATTATTGTGTCTGCTGCTGCTGCAAGGTGTTTATTATTAATGAAATTTGAGGCCTTAAGAGTTCAGTCTCAGTTTTACTCAAACAATACAGTTTATGTATGCCAAAGAGAAAGCAGCTTACTTTTGGACTTGTCAAAGGAAATAGCCATAGCATACTGCCACTCTACTTCAACCTAGAATTCTATGACTTCAACTTAGAGTCATGGTGATGGGTATTTGTTTTTAAATATTTTATTTTTATTTATGTATTTATTTGACAGAGAACAAGGGAGGGAGAATGGGCATGCCAATGCCTTCAGTAACTTCAAATGAACTCCAGATACGTGTGCACCCTTGTGCATCTGGCTAACATTGGTCCTGGGGGATTGACCATGGGCCCTTTGGCTTTTCAGGCAAATGCCTTAACCACTAAGCCATCCCTCCAGCCCGTGATGGGTATTTTAAATAACTCTTTGCAGACAGTCCCTCCTTTTCATAGTAGAGGTTAAAATCAGCACTCTTTACCAGGATCAAATACTCTTTCTGTATGTAGGTGGATATTTATCTCTCCCCACATCAATTCTGATCTATAGATAGAGACTATGGGAGATCATATATATATATGTATGTACAGTGACATACATTTTAGTGGTAGTACTTTAAATCTTTGCTCATAGCTATCTGAAATTATAAAAGTATTGTTAGTGTATTATACTTAAATAATTTCACGTTCAATATTGGAGTAGTTAGGATAACAGAATACTAGATATTAAATACCTATTTGTCAATTGCATTTAAATAAGAAAATTCATGTGCATGGAAATATAACCCCATTGTCGATCAGTTATTTGTGGGTGCTTACTATGGATCCAGTATTGCACCAGATTATTTCACTTGTATACTTAACTCAATCCTTCTCATACTCTGTGAAAAGATATTACCATGTGGAATAATGTTTCAATAATCTGCAAAAGATAACATGACTACTAAGTAGAGCTGAGTCTATGGGGCACATTTTATATTCAAACCATCACATCTCTTGCTAACAAGATAAAATACTACGCATTTGTCTAGATAATTTTACTGTCATCAAACCTGTTCCCATATTTGATGGCAGCCATGATACAGGGAAAATGAGTTGGGCTTGAAACCAGACATTCTAGTTTCATTCCCAACTGAATAACTTACTGGTTATTTGACTTTAGCAGTGTTTTACCTTCCCTAAATCTGTAAATGTGAGCATTTGAATGGGACTCACACAATGAAATGTATCATCTGAGGCTCTGTGACATTTTTCATTTTTATCACTTTTCTTTCCACTAATGTGAATGCATCCACATTTACACAATGCTCTATTTGAAATGTGGGCAGAGAAAAACAACTGATAGTCTTTTTCTCAACAAATAGCTGAAAATGGACTTAAGGGTAATGGTGTGAATATGGTCAATCCTTCTGCAATTTCTAGTACATAATAATGTGAAAGTCCTCTTCTAGGTCGTACAAAGTGGCTGAATTGCTGGCTAGAATTAATATGCTATGTGTATAAGGATCAGAGAATATTAGAGAAAAATCTCTTCCAAATTAAGATTTACTGTGAATATTAAACCATCCCCTGAATTTCAAGATTTAGTACATGAAAGAGATTATAAGTTCTCTAATAAGTAGTTGTTTATATATTAATTAATTTAAGGATACTACTTTATTCATATGGTATGTGAAATGAAAAGTAATATTAATTAATTTCATCTTCTTTGCTTTTAAATGCAATTGTTAAACAAACTCAAAATTGCCTATCTGATTTGCATTATATTTGTTGGCCCTTGGTAGACTGATCTTTGCTGTTTCCAGATCACTTGTTTATACTACTTCTTTCCCCACATCTGACCTGCCTTTGTTGGCCCTTAGGGCTTGTTGTTGCTTGCAACCCACAGTTCTGATCATTCTAATTCATCATATATGTTCTCAAATTTTGGTCCATGACATGGAAAGGGGAAGGCATTTCCTCCTAAGGCCTTCCTTTGTTCCTGTGCCCATCTATCTAGGCAACCAGCTGTGCATATTGTAGGAGCTCACCTTGTTGGTCATAAAGGCATCAGTTTGTCTTTCACTTAAAAATTTATAACAGGGGCTGGAGATGATTCATTGGATAAAGTGCTCTGGCTAGGATGAGGACTTGAGGTCAGACCTCCAGCACCCATATTAATGCCAGGCATGATAGTACAGGGAGCACAGAGGCGGGAGGGTCCTGGGGCTTGCTGGCTAGCTAGTTAGTCTAGTTGAGTCAGTAAGCTCCAGGTTCAGTGTAAGATACGGTGTCAAAAAATTAGGTGGATGGGCTGGAGAGGTGTCTTGGAGGTTGAGATGCTGTCTACAAAGCCAAAGGACCCAGGTTTGATTCCCCAGGACCCATGTAAGCCAGGTACACAAGGTGGCACATACATCTGGAGTTTGTTTGCAGCCGCTGGAGGCCCTGGCACATCCATTCTCATTCTCTCTCTCTCTCTCTCTCTCTCTGCCTCTTTCTCCATCTCTCTTTCTCTTTCAAATAAATAAAATAAAATAAAATAAAATATTTTTTACAATTAGGTGGAGATTGGCTCAGGAAGACTCAGCAATGACTTTTGGTTTCTACAAGCGCAAACACATGCATGTGTACACATTTCACACACTGTGCACCCACACATAGGCATACATGCACACCATGTACACACAAACAGGGTAAAAAAGAAATGGAGAACTACTGTAGCCATTTCTTTCAGAGTAAAGAAAATGTTCTGCTCTACCTTGATTGTGTGTGTATATGTGTTTATAGTTAGTAATGTTTAAAGCTGTATAATTTAAAATTCAACATGATAAAGTAGTCTGTCTGGGTCACTTTTACCATCTTTAAAATAACCACACAACGTGTCTTAGTATGTCTATGTCTTGTATTTTTATTACTGAATACCCCAAAATAGGTAACTGATAAAGAATAAAATCTAAGTCTTGACACAATTTTAGAGACTGAAAAGTCCAAAATCAAAAATCTGCACCGGGCATGGGACCACCTTGATTCTCTGAAGGATCCTGAAGTAGGTGGCACAGAGCATCAAATGGTGAGGGTGCATGAAAGACACAGAAAAAAATGGCTTTCACAAAATGACCCAGTTTGGGGCTTGAAATATTGCTTAGCAGTTAAGGCACTTGCCAGCAAAACCAACGGACTCAGGTTTGATCCCCCAGTACCCATGTAAACCAAATGCACAAGGTGGCACATGCATCTGGAGTTCATTTGCAGTGGCTAGAGGCCCTGGCATGCCCATTTTCTCTGTGTTTCTCTCTTTCCACCTTCCCCCATTTGTCTCTCCTCTCCCACATGAATAAATAGATATGTTTTTAAGTGACCCAATTTGGTGATAAGCCCTTAGGACATTGTTATCTCTTAAGTTCTCTACCTAGTCCTACCTCATAATAAATAACAGTGGGCATAAAGTTTAACATGAGTTTGTGGTGGCTTTCAAACTATATCAGTACTCCATATCTACTTTCCCAAGAAAGCCTAGAGAATAGACAAAAACTAGGGGAAAAATAATAAAATATATCTAGGAAGAAATTTTAAAATGATGCTTAGATGGTATCCTCAACCCATCCACTCATATCAGAAAAAAAGAACTAAAGGGCTGAAGACATGGCTTAGCTGTTAACGTGCATGCCTGTGAAGCCTAAGGACCCAGGTTCAATTCTCCAGGTCCCACGTAAGACAGATTCTAATGGTGGCACATGCATCTGGAGTTTTCTTGCAGTGCCTAGAGGCCCTGGTGTGCCCATTCTCTTCCTCTCTTTCTCTCTCTCTCTCTCTCTCTCTCTCTCTCTCTCTCTCCCTCTCTCTCTCACTCACTCAAACAAATAAATGAAAATAAAACCTTGAATAAAAAAGGAAGTAAAAACAGGTAACTGTTGGGGTTAAATCACCTAAACACAGGGTGCTCTCAGAAGCATAATACATATTTGAGAACTTCAGGCACAGCCACTGTAAGGGGAGTTGAAGACGTAAAAACATGCTGCCTATCTCATTGAAGGAGAGGTAGAGGGATGACAGGCAGTTAGGGAGAGGAATTTGAGCCATGGGGAGATAACAGTGACCTTATTCTGTCTTGGTCCCAGAATACCCCAGTGTGGGAGGGGTGTGGAAAAGCGCCATGAGAAAAGATGCTCCTTGTAGTGGTTTGATTCAAGTATCTCCAATAAACATAGGTTTTATGAATGCTAGGTTCCCAACTGATGGCAATTTGAGAAATGACACCTCCTGAATGCAGTATATTGTTGGGGGTGGTATTACGGGTGTGACAGCCAGCTTCCTCTTGCCAGTGTTTGGCACACTCTCCTTTTGATGTTGTCCATCAGGTGTTGGTCAGGAGGTGATGCCCACCCTCTGCTCATATCATCATTTTTCCTGACATCATGAAGCTTCCCCTCTAGTCTGTAAGCCAAAATAAAACCTTTTTTCCCCACAAGGTGTTCTTGTTTGGGTGTTTTCTGACAGCAATGAGAATCTGACTGCAATACTGACCCTTCCTCATAGCCCACCGCTAAAGCTACTAGTTGGGCCAGTGTTTTTGAGTTCATGCACTGAGGCAGTGTGAGGGAAAGAGGATGTAAAACCAGAAGTCCATTTCCATGCTAGTGGACAGAAGCGATGCATCCAATCCACTACTGAATAAGAATGGATGAAGAGATGAGACCCTATAGAGGTATACATAATGTAGCTGGGGAAGGGGGTTTAACCCTAGATATAGGCCTGTGGTCAGCAAATCAGTGGCCATCCTGCTCAACAGCCTTTCCCTATACTGAAAGGAGCTTTTGCTGACTTTCATTTTATTTTTATTTTTATTTTTTGAGTAAAATCTGTGTGTTGGAGTGTGCAGAAGAATCAAAATACTCCACAGCCAAGGTTCCCACATGATCTTAGTGGCCTGTACAGGGAACCAATGAGAGGATCAAATTTGCTCCAGTTTACAGGTAGGCCTAAGTTTCAGTTTCCTGGAGAGGTAGGCAAAACTTCTGGGAAAAACCATGAACAAAGGGCTGTTAATCAACAGGGACCCTGACATGTGGAAGGGAAGTTAGCCGCCCAGGGGCCTGACTCAGTTCCTGCAATACCTCTGGACTATCACCAAAAAAAGGACTTGCCCAAGATAGAAGGCTCCATGGCTGAGTCAGTTTCTGCAAAGTCTCTAAATCATGTCTAAACATGTCCAAAGATGGTAAAATCTGGGCCACAGCCAATCAAAGGTGTACAAAGGTAGCTGCAGCTTGCTTAGCCAATCACATTAGAAGGATACAAAAGCTTCCTAAAATTCCCCTAGCTGTGCTTAAAAGGGACCTGCATGCTCCTCTCAGGTTCACCATTTTGGATGAATGGCTGGCCCCTGCATGCTGGCTGACTCTACAGAATAAACGTTCTTTGCTTTTATATACTATTGGATTCCGGGGTCTTTCTTCAGTGACTCTTGGACTCTTACCCTTGGGGGCTCATCCAGGATCACTGGAGACCCCTCAGACTCTATAGTGGAGTGCTTCTAGGGGAGCAAGTTTCTAGGCAGGTTCTCTGCCTGTTGATGAGTTGGGGCCCCCTTCTGTACTGTGTGTCTTTGTTCTGCTCTGTTCCTTATTTTTTCAGTAGATCTGGTATCCAGACACAATATGGAGGCCTGTGAAAGACTGGTGGACATGCCAATTATTACCTCCAGACCAGGGGGTTCCAGGGACACTCTGGACCCCCATCTGTTGGAGCCAAAAAGCTCCAGTATACTCCGGTTTTGATAGATACTGACAGATTGCCCCAGTCTGGCAGAGCCTGTTTATGGGATAGGCCACCGTCAGCATTGTTTTGGATTCTTTTCCACTCTCCAGGAGGTTTGTTTTTGTGCCTGTGTGTTTCTGTCATGTTCATCCTTTCCTACGTTCTTGTGAGACACCATGTGACAGGTGGTGAGTTCCACCCTGCTGTACCTAGTCCAGTCACGTTTCAAGGATTTCTGATGCCTGGCATACAATCTGGGTTTAACAGTATGGCTGGGAAAGCTGACCATCTTTTTCAGGAATGAATGGCCAACTTTCAATGTGGGATGGCCAGAGGGAGGCACCTTCCACCTTCCCACCATTTACGAAGTTAAAGGTATTGTGTATGGAAATCCTGGACATCCTGACCAGGTCCCATACATCACTGGCAATATCTGGTGAAGAGCCTCCCCCCCCCCCCCCCTTGGCTGAGACCCTTTTTTGCCACTGAATTCAGTGATCCTGTCAGTTAAGGAGTTGGGGCCGCCTAAGGACTGCAAGCCAGCAGTCCTACCCCCTCCGTTCCTGAGGAGGACCTCTTCCCACCTCCCTATATACCTACTCCTGCTCCAGAATTTGTACCACAAGTGGTCTCTGCAAATCCTTGCCCAGAAGAAGATAGAGGGAATATGATAAGTCCTCCCCATACACAGGCCCAGACCATGAGACAGACAGACTCCACCACAATTGTGTTGCCTTTATGAGCAACTGGCACCCCCAATCAGGAGGGCCAACAGTATATGGCCCACATCCCTTACACCACTAGTGACCTATATGACTGGAAATTGCACAATCCCAAGTTCTCAGAGAAACCCTCCACCCTTCTAGACCCATTAGACACTACAATGATTACCCACCAAACCACGTGGGACGATTGCCAACAGCTTTTGCAGGTGCTCTTTATGACATAGGAAAGAGAACAGGTGCTAGCCACAGCCCAAAAGTCAGTTCCAGGGCAAAACAGCCAGCCTATGGTGGTCCAGGTTGACACTGATGGAGCTTTTCCCTTGATTTGCCCAAACTGAGACCCTAATGACCCCGCAGGTAAGGAGAGACTGAAGGTCTACTGCCAGATTCTAATGGGTGGTGTATCAGACAGCTTCAGTTTAACTGAGATGAACTTCCAGACCAGGAACAGTTATGGAGGAAGGGATATTTATTGAAGCTTACAGATCCAGGGGAAGTTCCATAAATGGCAGAAGAAGCTGGCCTGCCTTCACAGGACCAAGCAGAGAGAGAGAAACACAGCCAAAAAGCCAAAAGCCTAAAGCCACAGCACACTTCAGGAACTCCAGCTAGGCACACTTTGCATATCCTCAGACTGAAATCTGAAACCCACCACCACACCAAAAGATCCACACAATGGCACTGACTCCAGCCAGGGGGCAGCAGATGCAAACTACAAACAAACAACTGAATGTATTGGGGGCCATTTATTCTATTCAAACCACCACATTCCACCCCTGGCCCCCAATAGATTTATAACCATCACACATTGAAAATTGTACTCAGTTCAGTTTCAAAGGTCCCCAGAGTCTTGACCAATTTAAGATATTAAGACCTGTAAAATCTAACAAGTTATTAAACATTTCTAACATATAAAGGCACAGAGTAAACATTTTCAACTGGATAAGGCATAGAAGGAGAGACTAAAACAATGCAAACTCAACCACCATCAAACAAACATCAAACTTCTGCAGTTCAAGTTCAACATAACCAGAGACTGACAGTCTCCAGATTTTTCCAATTCCGCCCCTCCAGCTGGGCAGAGTAGCAGGGAACACTTCCATCTCAGGCCAACAGTGCACTCTATGGTAGCACTTGCATAGTCCTGGTATATACAAAGCATCTTCAGGTCTTCATGCAAACCACAGTCCATCTTCCAGAGGCCCTTTCAGCCTATCAGGGCATCATGCCCTGCCTCATGCCACATCTCAGCAGCAGCTCCTGGGACCGTGTGCAATTCATGACCACTCCTCCCATTTTCATGATTCTGAAACCAATACCAGGTGTGCAGGACACAGCCATATTCTTAATTCACAGACAAAATAAATCATAACCTTGAAAAGCAGGTTCCTTCTTCAGTCAACTCTTTCCAAAAGTGTTTGCATTTCTATGATAGTCTTTCCTCAGGCATCCTTTCCATGGTAAAGCAATTGGACCATCTTCCTTTAAGATTGCTAATGTGTTTGACAATAGCAGATTCAGTAACCTAAAACCAGTCTCTGTGACAGTAAATTTAACTTGAGGTTTTCCAGCTTAAAATCTTAAATCTCTCAGTCCAATATTTTTAGCCGAGCACATCAGTCCACTACAAACTTAACCTTGATCAAACTCCCTGGGCCTGGGCAGCAGGACGCAGCCAGCCCTTATGCCAGTAGCCCAGTTCCAACAAAGTTCTCTGCAGTCTTTCCTTCCCCTTAGAAAGCTCATAAGTCAAGACTTGAAGTTCAATATTGTCTGCACTTAGAATTCTCAAACTCTCATCAGAATAGTTCATAAAACTTAGCCTCCCACTCTAGAAGGCATCTTCATTTGCAAGCACCAAGTCCATGCCTATTCCTCCAAAACAAAGATTCCAAAAGATCATCATCCACATAGTCAGGTTCACCTCAGCCCACTCCTCAGTACCAAGTTCTGTAGCAGACAGCTTCAGGCTCACTGAGATGAACTTCCAGACCAGGCACAGTTATGGAGGAAGGGATATTTATTGAAGCTGACAGATCCAGAGGATGTTCCATAAATGGCAGAATAAGCTGGCCTGCCTTCACAGGCCCAAGCAGAGAAAGAGAGAAGCACAAGCCAAAAAGCCAAAAGCCAAAAGCCACAGCACACTTCAGGAACTTCAGCTAGGCACACTTTGCATATCTTTAGACTGCAATCTGAAACCTACCTCCACACCTTAAGATCCACACAATGGCACTGACTCCAGCCAGGTGGCTGCAGATGCAAACTGCAAACATCTATTCTATTCAAACCACCACAGGTGGTCTCCAGGAGGCCATCAGAAGGCCTACACATTTGTTTAAAGTGGGCCAGGTCGTTCAAGGTAAGGAAGAAAGCCCAGGGGCCTTACTAGAGAAACTGTTGGAGGCCTATAGGACTTACATGCCCCTCTCCCTGAAGCGAAGGAAAATCAGTCTGCTGTGAACATGACTTTTGTCAACCAGGTCATGCCAGACATCCGCAGAAAGCTCCAACAACTGGATGGATTTGCAGGTAAGCAAATGGCAGAGCTCGTAACCATGGCAGGAAAGGTCTGCAACAATAGGAAGACTCCAAAAGCTAGACAAGCAAAAGGACTCATCAGAGGACTACTGACAGCTACAGGGAGATAAAGATCTGATTCCTGAGAATTAAGAGATATAGCCTATGGAAGTGGGAAAGACAAACAAACCCCTCAAAAAAGGGAGGGACAACCCCATCTCCCAAAAGGCCAGTGTGCTTTCTGCAAAGAAATAGGACACTGGAAGAATGATTGCCCCAAAACGCAGAGAGAGATAGGACAAAATGTTTTGGAGATGGAAGAACTGAGTGACTGAGGACATCGGGGCTCACATCCCCTCCATTATCCCTGGGTAACCCTAAAGGAAGAGGGGATACTGGTAGAGTTCCTAGTCAACACAGGGGTGCAACACTCAATCCTAAAACAACCTATGGGACCCCTGTCTAACAAGAAAACATGGGTCCAGTGAGCCACTGGAAGAAAAACAATATCCATGGACTACCCAAAGAAAGGTGGACTTGGGAATGGGATGGGTAAACAATTCATCTATGGTCATTCCCAAGTGCCTGTACCCACTTCTTGGATGAGACCTCCTGACCAAATGGGCCCACAAATCCATTTTAGCCCCAAGGAAGTACAGATATTTAATGAAAATGGTCCCATATACATTCTGACTGTGTCTCTAGAGGAAGAATAAAAACTCTATGTCCCACTCCTTCTGACTTCCAACAAGGAACCATACTTGGAAAAATTATGGGAGGAAATTCCAGGAGTATGGGCAGAAAGAAATCAGATGGGGTTAGCTAAATATCAGGTCACCATTTTGGTACAGTTAAAAGCTGATGCCAGTCTGGCCTAAGTCCACCAGTACTCCATGTCTCAGGAAGTGGAAGTGGGGATAACACCTCACATAAATCAACTCTGGAAACAAGAGATATTAGTTCCTTGCCAGTATGCCTGGAATGCCCCTCTTCTACGGGTAAGAAAATCCTACTCCAACAACTACCAACCTGTGCAGGATTTAAGGGAAGTTAATAAAAGAGCAGAAGACACTCTTCCTACAGTGCCCAATCCATATACCCTGCTGAGCAGCTTGCCACCTGAGTGGGATGTCTATATGGTGTTGGATCTTAAAGACATATTCTTCAGCCTGCCACTGGCTCTAGCTAGCTAACTCTGTTTGCCTTTGAGTGGAACGTGGGAGCATGGTTTCAATGGAAAGTTGACCTGGACTAGGCTACTACAAGGGTTTAAGAACTCACCCACCATCTTTGTCAAGGCACTCCATGAAGACCTGGGTGAGTACCAGCAGGCACACCCCCAAATAGCCCTCCTGCAGTATGTTGATGACCTCCTTATAACTGCCCCAGACAAAGAAACCCGTCCTTTGGTGACTGGCGCCTTGCTCAGAGAATTTGGCCAGATGGGATATCAAGTGTCTGCAAAAAAAGTCACAGTTCTGCCAAAGGGAGGTAATGTACCTAGGGTACTTACTCGGGGGTGGGGGGTCGCTTGCTGTCTCAAGCCCAGAACAAGATGGTCCTCAGTATCCCCACTCCCAGAACTCGAGGACATGTTCATGAATTCTTGGGCTCAGTGGGATTCTGTACTCTGGGTGCCAGGATTCACAGAAATTGCTAAGCCTCTCTATGAGGCCACAAGGGGGAATGCCTTGGACTGGACTCCATAAATGGACAGATCCTTCCACTGGCTCAAGGAGGCACTCCTTAAGGCCCCAGCATTGGCCTTACCAGACATCTACAAGCCTTTCCACCTGTAGGTGGATGAAGACGAAGACATATCTAAGAGGATGTTGACTCAAACTCTAAGCTCTTGGAAAAGACCACTAGCTTATCTGTCCAAAAAGCTGGACCCAGTAGCTCAAGGATGGACAGCCTGCCTACACATTGTGGAGGCCACAGCATTGCTGGTTAAGGATGCAGATAAGATTACGATGGAACAGGGATTGATCATAATTACCCCACATGCCATCAAAGAGATTCTCAAGAATTCCCCCAGATCAATGGATCTCTAATAACCGACTGATGCATTATCAGTCTCTGCTTCTTAACCCACTCCACATCTGATACCACCCTACCTCAGTCCTCAATCTGGCCATTTTACTGCCAGGCCCAGACCAGGACATTACACATGACTGCTAAATAGTGTTGAACCAAGTCCAAAACGTGAGGCTGGACCTGACAGATATCCTCTGGCTGAATGAAGAGGTGGGCTACTTCAGATGGAAGCAGTTACATGCAAGATGGAGTCAGGTATGTGGGCGCTGTGGTAGTAACTCTTGATTCTGTAGTATGGGCCTCTGCTCTATAACCTGGGACATTGGCCCTTCTCAGGCCCTTAAAATGGCCAAAATTGCAAGCATCTTCACAGTTGATACACCTTTGCCACAGCTCATGTCCATGGGCTCATCTATAAGGAAAGGGGGGCAGCTCATTGCGGAAGGAAAAACTAGCAAAAGTCAAGATGAGATCCTAGACCTATTAGAGGCAATATGGCTGCCCCTCAAGATAGCCATCGTCCATTGTTCTGGCCAACAAAATGGAGAAGATAAAAGAGTAAAAGGAAACAGACTGGCCGATAAGGCCACAAAAGAGGCTGCACTACACTCCACAGCCATGACCTTGGTGGCTATGGTTCCACCAGGGCTCCCTTCAACCCCTCATTACAGCTCAAAAAATAAGGAAGACTTAACAAAATGCCAAGGATGCTTTCGAAAAGAAGGATGGCTCCATACAGCTGAGAGCTGAATAATTCTCCCTTCAGAATTTGCTAAACAGCTCATTCGTCAGATTCATCAAAATACCCATCTGGGTCTTAGAAAACTTATTATGCTGCTGAGAAATGCTAACTACAAAATTTTTCACCTGGGGCCCTTAGTGAATGAGATCATTTCCCACTGCCCTACCTGTAAGGCAATAAATCCCTTGATGGTAGGACAAAAGGCCTTGGGAAACCAGCTATGTGGACAGAGACCAGGTGCAAACTGGGAAATAGATTACTCCAAAGTCAAACTGGGTTTATATGGATAAAAAGTACCTTTTAATGCTTGTAGACACCTTTTCAGGCTGGGTTGAGGCATTCCTCAACAAGAAAGAGACTGCCACCATAGTGGCTATGAAGCTGCTAGAAGAAATTATCCTCAGGTATGGACTGCCTTCATTGTTGGGATCTGATAATGGACCTGCCTTCATATCTCAGTTAACATAGTCACTTATTAAGATTGTGGGGGCAGACTGGAAATTTCATTGTGCCTACCATCCCCAGAGTTGAGGCCAGGTAGAGAGAATGATTTGGACCTTAAAGGAGACCTTAACTAAATTAACACTAGAAATTGGTGGTGATTGGGTAGCCCTCCTTCCTTATGCCCTATATAAGGCTAGAAACACCCCATATACTCTAGGCCTAATTTCCTTTGAGATACTATATGGGAGGTCACCTCCCTTTCTGTCTAACCTTCAACATGAGATCCTTGCAGAATTTGAACATAAGAAGCTAGTGGAATCCCTAAAAGCTCTCCATAAGGTCCAAAACCAGATTTGGCCAGATATATGCCAAATCTTTGAGTCATCTCCCCCTCCTAAACCCCATTGCTTTGAAACAGGTGATTAGGTTTGGATTAAGAGACACAATCACAAGATTCTCCAGCCACGCTGAAAAGGCCTTCACATGGTAATATTAACCACACCCACAGCTGTGAAGGTTGATGGAGTCAGAACCTGGATACATCACTCCCACATCAAACCTGTGGGGCAAGAGACCACTCAACAGTTTCAACACCAATAGGAGAGGCCTCCTGATGACTCAACTCCAGAAGGATGGAAGATTCAGCCCCACTCACTGGACCCACTAAAGCTAAGACTTTACAAATCCTGATCTTGATCTTTGCTATGGGTTTGGCCGTCACTGGACCTAACCTTCATGAGCCACATAACCTCACATGGGTGGTTACTAACATGGCTACAGGGATGATTGTTAATTCCACATCTCACTCAGCCCATATTGGAACTTATTTTCCTGACATAACATTTGACTTGTACACATTGACTGAAGGGGATTGGGATACCTATGCTGAACCTATGCTGAACACCCTTTCTATGTCTTCCCAGGGGGTGCAGGAGTTCCAAATCTCAGAAAACCACAGGTAGGGAGGCGGAATCATTCTTTTGTGCAAGTTGGGGCTGCAAGTCAAGAAGAACAATCTCTTAGGACCCCCTAGTTGAGGATAACCACATTATAGTTAAATGGAGCCCAGGGTCAGACTCACCAGGATGGGGATATGGACTGCAGCCCAAACTCAAACAGTCTTGATGGATCATGTGCTTTTAGTACCTATAACCCAATCACTATTAAGTTTACCCCAAAAGGTAAAAGAAGCCACCAACTGGGAAGCAGGAAACATGGGGACTATGGCTCTATAAACCAAACAGTGATTTTGGGATATTATTCACTATTCAGCTCCTAACTCAAAAGATCAAATTCAAGTGTGAGGTGCTACTAGGCCCCAACCTGGTCCTATTAATCAACAGTGACCCTGACATGTGCCCAGGGAAGATAGCCTCTCTACTATGACCACAATACCTCTGTATCATGACCACAAAAAGGACTTGCCCAAGATAGCGGGCTCCAGGGCTGAGTCAATTCCTGCAAAGTCTCTAAAATATGTCTAAACATGTCCAAGGATGGTAAAATCTGGGCCACAGCCAGTCAAAGGTGTACAAATGTAACTGCTGTTGCTTAGCCAATCGCATTAGAAGATGACCTAACCCTCCTAAAGGCCCCTAGCTGTGCTTAAAAGGAGCCTGCATGCTCCTCTCAAGGTGACCATTTTGTATGAATGGTTGACCCCCACATGCTGGCTGATTCTACAGAATAAAACACTCTTTGCTTTTACATGTTTTTTGAGCCTGGGGTCTTTCATCTGAGATTCTTGGACCCTTATACCAAAGGCCACTGATTCAAGTTTCATATAATGGAGCATAAAACTGCAAAGGAAACATGAAAAGTGACTGTTGAGTCTAGCATCATGGAGGCTTTCCAGAGCAGGAAGACCCTCCCACCACACAAAGCACTGGTGAATTCCCAGCTGGTTTAATTCTTCCCTTTTCAGTGGCATAGAGAAGAGTAGGGATGAGTACTTGGGGTTTCAAGCAACAGTGAGTTTCATATTGCATAAGTCAGCCCACCTTAGAAGGATACTGATGTGAGGATTATACCACCCCACCAAGAGCCAAGAAGTGCCTCCTGACAGACTCTAAAGGAAACCCCATGTGAAACCATGAATGGAGACTCTTCTGTCCTGGGCAGGAATGAAGTATGGGTTCTTTAGAGAACTATGTAGACACACAATCTTCCAAGAGGCTGATTTCCATTCAGCCTTCTTGTATCCTCTCCTCCTTTACTTTGCTCCTTTTGTTTCTGTAGAGACTGGGTATAAGTCCCTCCCAGCCTTGAGAACTATAGCTCCTTTTGGTTCCATCTGGGGCCCAATTTTGCTTCACTATCTCTTTTGACTAGTAAACCTAGAGAAAGATCCCCTCATGGGAGGCGATTGTTCACATCTAAGCTAACCACCTCCTGAGGCTATAGCATGAATTCTATTGCAAAACTATTTTCCCAAGGGCATGTGTGGGCTACAATTACATTTTAGTTCTCATTAAGCCAGACAGTTTGGGTTGGTCTCTGACATAACCAGGTAGAAAGAAATGGATGCTTTTGCTTAAACAACTTGCACTACTAGGAGTGACTAAGCATTTTATAGATCAGATCCAAACAGTGATAGTGGTTTTTCTTTAAGTTTTTTTTTTTTATTTTTGTTCATTTATTTATTTTTTTGAGAGTGACAGAGAGAGAGAGAGAAAGGCAGGTAGAGAGAGAGAAAATGGGCACGCCAGGGCCTCCAGCCACTGCAAACGAACTTCAGACGTGTGTGCCCCCTTGTGCATCTGGCTTACGTGGGTCTTGGGGAATTGAGCCTTGAACAGAGGTCCTTAGGCTTCACAGGCAAGTGCTTAACCGCTAAGCCATCTCTCCAGCCCAGTGATAGTGTTTTTTGAGGAATGGAGGCTTCAGCGGTTTGGGGGATACAAAATAATTACTAAGGTCCTATACCTAGGGGATGTGCAAACATAACCATTAGAAAGCCTAGGTTAAGGGCTGGAGAGATGGTTTAGTGGTTAAGGCACTTGCCTGCAAAGCCTAAGGGCCAATGTTACACTCTCCATATCCCACATTAGCCAGATGCATAAAGGTGAAGCAAGTGCAAGGTCGCACATGTCCACTAGGTGGCGCAAGACATATGGCATTTGATTGTATTGGCTGAGGCCCTGGGGCCCTCATTCTCTCTCTCTCTCTCTCTCTCTGTCTCTCTCTCTCTCTCTCTCTAAAAATAGAACATTAAAAAGAAAATGAAAATGAAAGCGAAGGTTAAGATGGGGAGAGGCAGTGAAAAACAGGGATGTTAGGCCATAGGTAAGTATGGAAATCCCACTACCTGGGTTTTGTTCTTCTTGGTAATGACCAAGACCACACTTGTCCATTCTCTAGGGGTGACTGAAGCTGCCCCTCCAATCTTTGATCTTCTGATGGGTAGAAACAACAATCACCCTAGGTCCCTGTTTATTTCTTCTGATTCCCTACAGATGGGCTTGTCAGCACCCAAGATCCCCAGGAAGCCTCCACTCAACTGTTTTCTAAAAAACTGGAACAATCTAGATCTTCAAACTCTTAGGAAAATGTCCCAAATTTTTTCTTCTGTGTTTAATGAAATAAATTAATTTATTTAAAGGAAAGAAGAAGGCTGGGCGTGGTGGCACATGCCTTTAATCCTAGTACCTGGGAGGCAGAGGTAGGAGGATTGCCATGAGTTCGAGGCCACCCTGGGACTACATAGTGAGTTCCAGGTCAGCCTGGGCTACCTTGAGACCCTACTTTGAAAAAAAAGCAAAAAGAAAGAAGAGTTATAAATAAGTATAGAGGGAATGAGTGCACCAGGTTCTATAGCCACTGCAACTGAACTTCAGATGCTTGTGCCACCTTGTGCATTAGACTTTACATGAGTACTGGGGGATTGAACTGAAATGTGGTGTTAAGGGTTCAGGAAAGCCCTTGAACCCCAAACCCTGGGTTTGTGTTTGCATTTAACCAAGGAATTAGGCAAATAAAACTGAGAATGATAATTATTTAATTATTATATTTATTGAGGAATGTAGAAAATCGAGGGAAGGGAATGAATACACCTATGTGGTCTGAAAGCCCCACATTGTGTGCATAGTAAAACCATAGAGAAGACAGAAAAGAAAGTACCAAAGACTCCTGCCATGTGGAGGGAATAAGTGAGTAAAGAGCCCATGTAGAAAATGTCAGTTAGGGGTTTCGTTGCTTCTCTTGGCACAGCCAGGCCAAGATAAGGAGAAACTCACCAGAAGCTAGAGGTTCATGAGTGGTCAGACAGCCCAGAAAGTTTTCCCCCAGAAATGTATTTATAACATTATGGTGGTGGATCCGACCTTCTAGCTCAAGTGAACCAGAAAGACACTTGATGGTCTGGGCTAGGAGATGTCTCAGGAAGAGGCTAGCCATAAGACAAAGTTCTGAGGGATGAATTTGAACAACAAGGTTTGGATTAGATTCAAGTTTTAGGAAAGACCTCCCTCGCAGGAAGTATGTGGTAAGACAGATCCCCTTTAGGAAAGACATAAGGAGTCAAATCATCCTTTGATATCTAGCAAAGTGGAGACTGCATGGATAGGCCCAAAGATATTCTTGCTTCTTACTTTCAGGGCCCCACTGCCTAACAAAGCTACCTGCACCCTCTCAGAACCTGGGTCCTTTGGCTTTGCCAGTAAGCACTTTAATCATTAAGCCATCTCTCTAGCTCCAATTTCCCAATTTTCTTTTGTAATGAGGCCTAGCCTCAGTATCACTTATAAGACTGATTCTTGGACTCCTTAGAGGAGTCTAAATTACAACACTGTCCTCCAAGTAGACATGTTCTGGAAAAAAAAAAAAAAAAAAAAAGAGGGGAGGCAGAGAGAAGTTATCCAAGAACTTTTGTTCTATCTCAGGAACCACCCTGAGCTGGCTAAGTAATGTGGTTGGACCCACCTATGTTAGTTATCATGTGTACAGATCCCTCTAAACAGAAAAAATAAAGACAACTTAATCCAGTTTCTAACCTCTTGGCAGAGATTCGGACAACTGCCCCGTAGTCCTGACTAATCTTGGTCCTAATTGTAGGCCAGGCTCCTACTCCTTATGTGAACTTTGCTTCCATACCCTCAGAGGCAAGAGGCCCTCAGGGACAGAGAGATAAGAAGAGGAAAAGCTCTCTTCTTTCTCTAGAGACACTGGGCATGTTGCTCACTCAGGTTTTACCCAGTGGATATTTTGTCCACAGCCTTTTGTCTTGTTGAAGCTCAAAGAAATAAAACAAGACTTATTGTGTTTCACTGATAATCCTAAATAGTATATTCAAATCTTTCAACAGTTAAGCAGTTTCTATTACCTAGGCTGTAGAAAATTCATGCTGTTGCTACGTCAGACGTTAACTTTTCCACAGAAACAGAAGATGATAAATTCTGCAATAGATAGGAAATGATAACTGCCTGCCCCAGTCTACTAACCCAGAAGGCAAAATGTGCTATACTAACAGGATCTCAAGCAGCACCACTACATGACCCCAAATAGGATTTGGGAGAGGAAAGTTGCCTCTGGGCAAAGAATCATTTCCTATATTGCATTAATGAAGGACTTAAAAGACCAAGATTAGGCTTCTTAATTATGCTCAACTGGCCTCAGTCTGAGAAAGAAGAAAAAATACTGTAAACTTTATTCAGATATTTAATAAAACAATCAAGAGATATACTAATGTAATAGAAAAGAAGCTAAAAGTTGAACTGATTCACTGAGTTACTATAAGAGTTAGTTACTGAGGAGCTAAAACTTATCTTTGTCAGCAGATGGAAAAAATCCCAAAGAAGGAACTGTCCAGAAAGAGCCCAAAGGGATCATAAGAAGGAAAGACAGTTTAGGCTAAAACAATGTGAAATATGGTTCATTGTTAGGGTGGCCTGACTACAGAAATAATTGATATGCAAATTGCCACATCTTGTTTGTTCACTTGCCCCTCCCCTTTGCTATGAAAACTGTAAAATGAAAGTAAAATCTCAGCTCAGGATCAAAGATTCTTTGGATGGCTACCTCAAGCTTTTGGGCCCCTTGGGTAATAAACACCTCTACTTTCACTCATACTGACATTGGAGTGATCATTCAAGAAAATTTCTACATCTCTGAAGGCCCCAGTGAGATTTTCCTTCTTCACAACCCCAGTTGGTCAGGAGGGACTGCTGCTCCTGGGCTTCACAGCCTGCCAAAGGTCCCTGGAACTGGGATGTGTGCACCCTTGCCATGATTGCAGTGACCCCTTCCAGGTGGTCCAAGGAGACTGTAAAGTCCCAGACTAGAGCTCTTAAGTGGAATGAGACGAAGCTGAGTCAGACGTCTAGACAAGGTAAGAATTCCCGGGGAAAACTGAAAATCGAGATTAGGAATAGTAAAGTCTGGAAGAGTGGGCATGGACTTATCCTTGCAAGAGGAGGAATCCCCAAGCCTCCATACTGCTGTGAAGTGATGGCCTGGTTTTCATCAGGTGTCAGGCTGACCAATGGTATTTGGTCTTAGTAACTAGCTGGATAAAACTGATGGTGCTCGCTCTCTGTAACAAGCTTGATCAGGGTTATGAATGGGATTAAATAAGAAAAAAAAATAAATTCTGAATGAATGAATGAATGAATTGTGCGGGGAAGATGGTCATCTGGTGCCTGTATAAAAATTGCATGTGATATGAATGTGTGTACAAGTACGCATGTGGCTCACAGCCCCAAGGCTGCAGAATGGCTTTGTCTTTGTCTGTTGTGCAGCACTAACACAGTAGGAAATTCATTGTGGGGGAAATCCTCCATCAAACCCACTGTCCTAGACTGCATGCTCAAAAACAAACCAAACTTCAGAAGGGAATATTCAGGAGATTATAATACTAAAATGACACCTGAAAAATTAAAGACCTCCGTAAATTAGGAAGGCCAGCTTTTAATGTTAAATGGTCCCCAGAATAAACACTGAATATAACTTAGGTTATAGATGGTGAAAAAAAATCAAGATTTTCCTATTCCTAAAAGTTATAAAATTGCAAGATCAGGGAGCTGCCCTGTGGGCCAGAAAGAAATTCAAAATTCTCCCAGGGTAAAATACAACAAAAACAAAAACAAAAACAAAACAAACAAACAAACAAAAAAAAAAAAACAAAAAGCAAACATGTTCAACTAGAGTCAGAAACTTCAAGGCCAGAGATCACCCCCACACACATGCTTCCTAACACACTCTCCAAAATGTGGTACTGGCTGGCAGAACTTAAAACTGGCAAAACCCAAGGCCACAGAAAAAGGGAGTAAAGGAAGATAATGTTGCCTGGGCTACTGGGAAATTCCACCACTCTGGGGCTGGACACTGAGTTAGAAATTAAATGATAGAAAAGACAAACAAAGATAAAAGTCTCACTGCAAGGTTTTACAAATGCTTCTGAGGTAAAGTCACTCAAGCCCTAAACCCAACCATATACCTACCAGAGGAGGAGGGAAAACCCCTCCACACTTGCAGAGAAGGGTTATGCTGTCTTGCTGTGTTCCTCAGGGACAAAAAGTGAATCATGAATAGTTAAATTTTCGGGCCAGTCCCAGACAAATGCTAGAAACCTGGGGAAACTTGCCTGTGTTGATCTCACATGCTGCAGCTGGAAGAGCTCCCCAAGGCAAGGACAAAATGGGGACTGCACATGAGCAGGCACCTGCAATTGCAGTGTGTCACTTAGTGTTTCCCCTTCAGGGCTTGACCTATGTGATGGTCCTGGAATAGGAATGGGAACCTGATACACAAGTCTCACTGGATGGGGAAACAAGGCACAAGCCTCTCTGGGCTTATGCCAGCCCAGGTAAATCCCTGGTGGCTCTACTTTCTTGGCTCCCTTGTCTTGCAGAGCCAGGGAGGATCTCCAGGCACAGGGAATCTCAGGGTCCTGGTCCCAACATGATGATGGGTGAGTCCCAAATTGCTGTGGACAGATGGGTATTTCTTATAAGATATGTGTAACTATTTTAATTTCACTTTTTCTCTCTATGCTTCTATGGAACTGCTAACAGATATTTGTGTTTAGATTGAAAAATACTCAATACTAAGTTTGTCAGAAAATTTCTAAAACTTCCAATAATGTTGTAATCTGCTTTCGTGTTTTTAAAATAGGTGTTTCAGAAAGCTGATAAAAAGAGGTCCCCAAAATTAACAAATGAGCAAATCTTTATTATTCTGAGTAAATAATGTAAGTCAAGTCTGGTCTTTTTTTCCATAAAAGATTATTTCAAAGAGCCTTTTAAGCCAAAAGAACAAAAGCAATTAAGTGGTTACATTAACAGGTTCTATAATAAGTACAATAAAAGTCTTGCTGGTAATTATATTAAGATTAACTAGACAAAAGGATAAACTGAAGAATAAACTTTAAATGATCGATATTAAGTGTTTGATGAAGATTGTCACAAAATGGTTACATAGATTGTAAGGAAAAGGAATGTAGATGAAGGTATGAGTAATATTAAACAGAAAGCTTAAAGACAAAGTTGATTAACTAAGTCTTCAAGTCTTTGATCAGATTACAGACTTAATGGTATTCAGGTTGTAAATTTAAAACTTTAAGTTACTGATGTTAATCTGATCATCATAACAGTTATAAGTTATAAGTTGTAAAAGCCTGGCTTTAAAGTTCTCAACCAACTTTGCTATATTCCTCTACTTGTCAACCTTTTACTTTTAATAAGGTTATTATATCTTAAAAACAACAATAACAGTGTAAACTTAAGATGGCTCCTGTCTTGTTCATGCTGTTTTACTTGGTGTTTAATCACTGAGATTATTGTCTAAGTCTTATAAAAGGTGATTTAGTCATTGTGACTTTGTTCTTAGGGAAACTGAAGAAATTCCGCCTGTCCTAGGAAAGCCTGAAATATACAAACAATGTTAGTATAGTTTGCCTAGGTTTTGTATATTTTATCAGTTGTAAATGTTGCCTTATGTTAAACTAAAAAAATTGCTCAATGATTAAAGGTATTTGATGAAGCTATCACTTTATGTCTATCATAAATTCTGTAATGTATGTTAAAATCAGACTAATTCCGCTCAACAATGACCAAGCTTGTCTTTATTCTTAAGCTATGTATAACCAGTCTCAGTCAAGGTTTTACTTAGGTAATTATCTCATTTCTTTTATCTTAACTTCATTGCTTATAGACATAGTGATTATATTGATACTTAAGTCATAGTCCCTGCTCTAGAAAAATGACCTTAAACACTGCTGTTCTACTTCCAGTTTATGGGATAATTGGTATAGAGACTAGCCAAAGATGTTTTCAAACACAGATGCCACATTTTTATACTGCCCTGTCTTTTCCTCACAGGTCCCTAAAGCCTTTCATAAAGAACCATAAATAATGTCTAAAATATAATACATAGTTAATTTTTGCTGCCTACATGGTCTTAAATACCCAGTAAGAGAATATAACTACAAAGATATTATAATATAAACCAAGTACTGGCTTACAGTACTAAAGTAGTAACTTCATGTCATCTGCCTCTGCCTGGCCCTTACTAGTCAGCCACTGTTTGCCTTTAAATCAAAGACCCCCAAATTTTTCTCACTGATTATGTTTACTGACAGTTATTGATTTGTATTAGTCTGAACTCTACTTGACATGTCTTATTAAAGGAGGTACATCACTAAGGACAAATCTCAGAGCCAAACCCTAAAGTACATTTGGGGCAAATCTAGAGCCCAGACCTGAGATATATGATCAATTTAGAGTTTTGGTTGTTTTCACTTGCTAATATTTGTAGTGCTGGTTGTTTGATGGCATCTCTGTGCTCAGATTTACAGAGGTAAGACAGATTCACCTGCCACTGATGATGCTTTCTTAAAATTTGTAACACAGGGGACCCACATGCCCTTGCAAAATTTGGCCCATACCAATCAGTCAAGTGATATAAACTCATCACATTAGAATCAAGAAGACAGTATCCTTAGCCAAGTATAACAGCTTTTTGGCATTGTCCTTTTCCTTGGACCCAGGTTGAAATAAAAAGTCATAGCTCTTGGCATATTGGGCCAGCCTCTAGAATATTATTTCACTCAGCCACTTGCCTGTTCATGGGTTAAACTCCACATCTATTTTTACTTTTTCATAGTGACAGAGTCCCAAGCCCCTTTGCTGGGTTGAGATCTCTTATCAAATGAAGGCTAGCATTCTATTTCCACTGGAAAGAGATTGCTGTCTACCCTTGATAAAGAATTAAATAAAACCTATTGTTTTAACAGATAGAGAAACAGTAGGGAGTACCCTAATTGCCTTCCCTGTTCAAATGAAGCTTAAAGATCTTTCCTACTTTCTTAAACAAGGACAGTACCTTCTAAGGCCAGAAATAAGAGAAGGGTTCATTTCAATCATCCATGACTTAAAGAGACAGGGTCTCTGAAAGGAAGGACCCAGTCCTTTATGACACTGAAATCCTGAGGGTCAAAAGTGGCCAAATAAGTAGAAATTAGTTAAGTTCTTCAACTGATTAATGAAATTGCAATTCCCCTACACGTGATTGAATCCAATCTTTGTACTGTTTGGCACACATTCCAGTAGGAACTTAAGTATGTCTTAATTTTAACCCAGCTGTTTATCTCTCAGAAGAGGGAGGACCCTTTAATTCCTGTGAAAAAGTCCTGTTAGAACTTTAGGCATCCAGGCCAGGGGCCTTATGGGTCAGCTGCTAGAACACGCTGGATTTAGTTATACACAGACAGAAACTTATTTGTCCAAAATGAGACAAGAAAAGCTGGATATGCAATGGTAACTGAGTATGACCTGCTTGAATCTAGACCCCTTCCTGCCAATACCAGTACACAACTAGCAGTACTAACAGCACTAACTAGGGTAGCAAAGTTTAGTCTGGGACAAAGGGTCAGTTATGTACAAATATTTCCAAATATATTTTCCTGATATTGCATGCCCATGCCACCATCTGGAGATAAAGAGGTCTCCTCATGGCCTCAGGTTTTTCCATTAAACATGCTGAAGAAGTCCCAGAGTTCTTAGATGTGGTGCTTGCTACTACTGAGGTGGCAGTCATGCATTGCTGTGGACATCAAAAGGGAGAAGACCCAGTGTCTCAGGGAGATAGAAGATCAGCACTGCTGCCAAACAGGTGGTGTTAAAAGAAGAATGGATATTGCTTCTATTCTGGGAGGATGCTCTAAGCCTTGCTGAGAGACCCACTTATTCAGATGATGAGATAAAGAGGCTCAAAGGGAAGCTTGCATTTTAGGCCATCAAGGCTGGTAGGTTACTTCAGATGGTCAACCGTGGCTACCAGATTCTTTCAATGAAAGCTTTTAAAAACTCTCCACCAAATGTATCACCTGGGAAGAAAAAAAAGATCCATATCATTAGCTGAAAGGATGTTCTCAGAAAAGAATACCAGAGGAACCATTAAACACGTGGTTGTGAAATTTGAGGTTTGTCAGAGGGTCAACCTCAATATTTGGCATTGGCCTCTCCTTGGGACCCAGAGACAGGAAATATATCCTAGGAAATACTGGCAATTGGATTTTACCAATATGCCTCAGAGTCCTAAATCCTGGCCCCTCTTATTGTGGGTAGATAATATTCATAGGATGGGTAGAAGCATTTCCATGTAAGTCTGAAATAACAAGGAAGTAGTTAAAAGGGCTGCTTACTGAAATCATCACCCACTGCAGGATACACAAAAGCCTCCCAAGTCTCCACAGTGAAATGAGTAAGAATTTAAAGCTGAAGTCACTCAGAGAGTATCTAAGGCACTGGGATTACAACTCAACCTCCATTGTGCCTGACATCTACCACCTTCTGGACAGGTTGAGAAATTAAGTGTGTTGTTTAAGAGACATCTCACTGAGCTCTAACAAGAAACTCTGGCCTCCTCACCTAGTAGATCAAGAGCTCCTAGGGAACCTACATTGTAAGAACAGCTGCATAGGTCCTGAGAGAGGGCCTTAGGCTTCAGTGGTGTAAAAGAGAAGTAATGACTATTTTTCCCCAGGGAAAAGTGCTCAACTTTCACTCCTGGCTCTTTTTGCTGCTTCTAACCCTTACTATGGGACTCTACTGCTTGCATCCCTGTGATTAGAATGCCATTGAAAGGTCAACACTCTTAATCATAATGGTTATGGCTACTTTTGGCTTTTGCTCTTCTGGTTATAATCACCTTTACTCCCTTGGCCCTTGTTCACTATCTGTGGGTACCAAATCTGAGCCTATTATCACAATTAATAAGTCATACTTTGGGTATGCACTAGTACTCAAGCAGTGGGAAGAGACGTCCGTTTACTGGTTTTGCCCCTTTCAACTAAGCAGATCAAGCGGATCTGTAAAGCTTCCCACGCAGCCACTGAGAGAGGTACTAGAGGAAGAATCTCTCTCCTACCCCTTTCTGTTTGAAAGAGGTGGATGTCTTTGCCTTTTGTTTTGTTAATATTGGAGATGGAACTCACTCGGGGATCCTTAATATATCCTTCTTCAGTAATACCTTGGTCTTTAATCAGACTGGGAGTCATTTACCCTGGCAGCATGGGAAATCTTTCCTCTGGGGAGACATGAACACATGTTTTCATTCCAAATAGGGCACAGATGACAGACAAAAGGATGATTATACGGAAACCAGTTTTGGGGAACCAATGAGTTTACTGGAGTTACTTACAGAGCAAGTGGTGGGGTTGATTAAAGGAGCATGGATGACTCAAAGGCAGCTGTATCACAGAAAAGCCCACTCACAGAAGCTGTGTACCCAGAGCACACTGCATGCTCACAGAAGCTGTGTACCCAGAGCACAATACACAGTACACACTCGCAGAAGATGCCCAGAGCACATTCACAAAATGTGTACATGGAACATACTACAAAACACACTCACAGAATCTGTGTACCTCATGCATACTGCTCACTCAGAAGCTATGTTCCTGGAGTGCACTACACACCCTGCAGACAGTTCAGCTGGTTGGAGAGTCTCCATCCCTCTGCAATGCTTTCAGGAAACTCAGTTGGAGAGTGTCATCTTCAATGAGTTGTTTTCACTCTATATAGGCTTAAGGCAGAGTCTTGCAAACTTTTCCCAGAATTGCTGACTTCTGGAGCATCAGGAACTTCCTTCCTGCTCCCTGCAACACTCACAAAGAGTGTTTCAGTTTATGTAATTAACATAACTTTGGGGAGTAGTTGAGTGACCTTTAAGTTTTAGGTCTCCCTGACTTGACTTCCTGAATCAGAGAATTCTTCCTCCCTTCAGTTCTGAAGAACCTGCTGCACAGCACCTGGAAATCTCTTTCTTCTGATCTTTCCACCATCTTCCTTCCAACTTATTCTCATCTAGAAAAGTCATTCCTTATACTATAATGGTATAACTCTATCAATGGTTCCGATACAAAGCAGCCTTGAGGCACCTTTACTATATCTACCAATGCTCTTATGGTCCATGATATCATAGGATTCGTCTTCTGCAATGTACTGTGTTCTCCCAGACAAAGTATAAGTCCATCTCCATTATTTCAGGTGTTTAGATCAGAGCTATATGATACTTATTCCCTTGGCACAGGTGCTATATGATGAGTAGGATCTGTGGTATAGGCTACCTCTAAACTATTCACACTCATGTTCTTATATAAACACCAAAATGCACTCATTAGAAAACTCACTACTAAAACCCTCCTCTTTGTTAAATAATTAAAAGGTATCTTTTTAAATTTTCATTTATTTTTTTGCAAGCAGAGAGATAGAAGACAGAGATACAGAGACAGTATGAGCACCAGGGCTTCTAACAACTACGAAAGAACTCCAGATGCATGTGCCACTTTGTGCATATGGATTTACTTGGGTAATGGGAATTCTAACCAAGGCCATTAGGCTTTACAAGAAAGTGCCTTAACTACTGAGCCATTTCTCCAGCCCCCAAAAGATATAACTCTTAATAAAAGAGGAGCGGGAATAATCTGGGAAGAAGTACTCTGTAGACTGCGGAAGCTTAACCTTAAAATCATGTCTTACTGGCAATTCCCAGTACCAGAACTGGGTCAACCCCCACAGGGAGCTATTATTTAAGGATGCCCATGCTGCCCCAAAACAATACAGGCCATGACAAAGCATGTGATTACTCACCAGATCTAAATGTAAGGTCTTGTTGTTGAAGACACTACAAGTTGTACTCACAGGATATCCACAGATCATGCTAGACCTGAGTCTCATAGTGCTGGAATTTGCTATGCAAGCTGCTGAAGGATAATGGTCACCAATGGCATGAACAAGCAGGGGATTCTGCAAGTTAAAACAATCAAATCAACCAGCCAGGCAAAATATACACACATGTGCAATAGTAGCACACAGGCAATTGGGGTAATAAACTACTCTCTGATTGGATATGAAGCCTGCTTAGTAGGAGGGAATTTATACCTAATTTTGAGATCCAAGACAGAGGTCTATGGCTTAGACAGTAATAGATTCTAGAGGAAAGATCCCACTTTTTTTTTTTAACTAAAATGAGAAGGTATGCCCATCGTAAAGTCTTCTAAATGTCTATGTTTATCCCCTTTGATTCAAGCTATTCTCACTCTTCATTCACTTCATTAAATAGTCTGTTTTTCACAAATGGCAGTGAATACCAGAGAGACCTGAGACCCATCAGGATGATCAGAAAATAGCTAACTGCCTAGCACCAGATAAGTCATCTCTAATCTCAGAAGGACATCCAATCTGTGGATTCTGCTGGGCCCCAGGACATATTACAGAGAAAATGGAGTGCTGCTGTCATGACTAGCCCAATAACTTCCTCCAGGAAGAGGGCAGTAAACACTGAAGAAAGTCAAAACTTATCACAGAAGAAAGGATGAAGCTGTTGAGATCTTAAAGCTAAAGGAGACTTAAAACACAAGCTCTATGGCTCAAGGAACATTGTGGAACAGGAGGCAGAAGTATTGTAAGAGCCACAGGGTCCTAAGGCAGTGCCTCCACCCCCAAAAAAGTGAGTGAATGGTGCATTCAAGACTCCACAGTGAATACCCAAAACCACACTGAGCAGAATACTCAGTGGAAGGGGGTGGGGGAAACAGAACAGTATAATCTGATGGGAATATGACCAATATGCACTATGTTCATCTACGTTCATAAAGTAAAATTCATAATTATTGAAAGCTTAATAAATAAATAAACATCCAAAGTTGCAACACACACACAATGCAAACCCATTGCTGAGATAAATCTCAAGGGGACAGGATTTAGAATCCTATGCAGAAATCACCTGTACTTTGTTCTCCCTAGGGTTTGGAAAGGATGTTACGCTTTCATAGCTACCCTTCTGGATGTAAATTTTTTTCCCCACTCAGAAATTGCTACATCTCCTAGAGATCCCTAACTTGGGCTCCTTCCTGGAAATTTCCCTTACCTCTCTCAGTCGTTACAAGCATGGCTGGGTTACCCCCACCAATTGAGGAGGTCATGCCCACCATGATACCACCCTTAGAAATCCTGGGATGGGCCACTTGATTGCTGCAGTGTTCTTTAGGTTTGTGGAAATACTCCTTTTAGAAGGAGCAGTCCTTAATCTTACTGCCATAGTCCATCAATCATGGAAAGAAACTGTAGAGCCTATCGAAGCACAAAAAATTGCCTTTAACTTACAAAGAAGAAGATGGTTAGACCTCCTAGTGTGGCTCAGGAAGGATTGAGTGTTCATTAATGAGACCTGTTTCTTATATGTGAAATCATCAGGAATAGTTGAAGTAAACTTAGATAAACTTAAACCAAATATCAACAAAATAGAGACATAAAAAGAAGGAACAGTAAGAGACATTGGTTTAATAGTTTCTTCTCAGAAGGATATCCAATCTATTCTGCCATTCCTGGGGCCTATCATAATGATGGCAACAGTTCTTTTAGTTTTAGTTCCTGTATTATTTTTAATTTTTTTAATCTATTTATTAATATTAATATTATTATTATTGGTTTTACAAGGTAGGGTCTCACTCTAACCTAGGCTGACCTGGAATTCATTCACTCTGTAGTCTCAGGGTGGCCTTGAACTCATAGCCATCCTCGTACCTCTGCCTCCCAAGTGCTGGGATTAAAGGCGTGGGCCACCACACCCGACTATCTATTTATTTTTATTTGAGGCAGAGAGAAAGGGAGAGAAAGAGAGAAAGAGTGAGAGAGAATGGGTGCACCAGGGCCTCTAGCCACTGCACATGAACTCCAGACACATGTGCCACCTTGTACATCTGGTTTACTGGGACCCAAGATAATCAAACCTGGGTCATTAGGCTTTGGAAGCAAGCACCTTAACCATTAAGCCATCTCGCCAGCTCAAGGTCCTGTATTTTTTTTTTTTTTATTTTTGAGGTAGGGTCTCACTCTGGTCCAGGCTGACCTGGAATTAACTATGTAGCCTCAGAGTGGCCTCTAACTCACTGCAATCCTCCTACCTCTGCCTCCCAAGTGCTGGGATTAAAGGCATGCGCCACCTCGCCTGCCTGAAGGTCCTATATTCTTAATCTTGTTATACAATTTGTTTCTTTTCCTTTCTAAACAATCAAGATGCAAATGGTTCTTTGAATGGGGCCCTACATGCACAAACTGCCTAACTTCTATCAGGGACCTGTGGATCACCCTAACAGTGCTGATTTGGTCTGAAAACCTCTGGACATAGGCAGCCCACTACCATTATTGACTCCCCTTTCCCGCCAAAAAGCAGCCAGAGGTCATAATCCTATAGTCCCAACAACAGATGGATGGCCTTCTGAGAGGGGAAAATGAGGGAGAATACAGAGGTATGGCAGGCACTTGAGGAGAGAAATTTGAGCTATGGGAAGATAATAATGACCTTATCCTGTATTGGACCCAGAGGAGGAGTAGGCTAGGAAAATCCCCCAGAGAAAAGATGCTTCCCCTCCCTCATAGCCCGCAGCCAAGGTCACTAGTTGAGCCAGTGCTTCTGTGTTCATGTTCTGAGGCAGGAGGAGGGAGGTGTGTGGCTGGAGGTGGTGGGGAGGTTGGGGGTGGGGGTTTGGAGGGGTGAGGGGTGGAGGGGTGCGGGGGAATCCAACCCGAAGCCCACTTTTGTACTCATCGACAAAGTCAGGTAGCCAATTCACTATGAACTGCGAATGCGTGGGCAGACTAACGCATATAGAGAGAGACATGATGCAGGCTGGGGAAGGGGCTATGATCTAGATACAAGCTGGTGGTCACATAGATCAGTGGTCATCCTGTTCTGGGATCCTTCCCCATCCCCAAGGGAGCTTTTACTTATTTTCACTTTTGCTCCAATAAAACCTGCTTGCTTTATTATGCCTCGTGTTCTCTATTTCTTTTTGTGTTGAGAAGATCCATAAAACTCCCAACCTCCCACAAAATCATTGGGGGGAAACAAATGCTCCAGTGGTCCTCTGGCCAGAATAACATCCTCCCATAGAATAACCAACACGCAGTCTACATCTTTAAAGCTCCAGAGAAGCCTTAATGTAGTTATTACAAACATCTTCCCAAGTGTTTCTCAGAAAGTACCCCAAAACACCACCCAGCAGCGATTTTGCATAAGAACCTTTCTGAAGTTAAGAAAGTTCAGGGAGGCACACAGAATGCTCCAATAAGATAAAACATAGAAATCTGGGTTTTGTTTCTCATTCTGGCTAGAAGATACGTGTTACATGGAAATTCATGGAATCCAGAGCCACTGCCCAGGGTCCCACTTGAATAACCAGGTGGGTTTCTGAAACAGTGATTCTGGAAAGTTGGGCAGACTCCTTTTCAATTTAAACAGTGATGTTGCTACTATGGTCCTCACAAAGTATCAGGATGTTAAATGGAGATCTTAATTATTCAAAAGAGAATAGGAAGGAAGAAAAAACTCTGACCTTACTGGGGATAACTTTAAATTCCAGTGGTTTGATATATGGTTTTAAATCTTAGGATGGAATGAAAGTGATATGTATAAGGCAACCTTACATTCAAATTTGAATTCTGATCTTTTCCCCAGAATAACAAACCATACTCTGTCAGTGCTGGGCAGTGTCTGTGAGCTGCAGCTCCCAGTGAGTTAAGCTATCTCAAGGGTGAACAACAGGCACCCCACAGTGCACAATGTTGCCATAGTATTCCAAAAGTCATGCAAGATATTCTACACTTTGGTATAAATTAGCTTCTTATTAGATGTCTGGGTCCAATATCTCTGCCTAAGTGTGTGAGCATGTTTAAAGGTGGCCAAACTAGGCCATGGCATTTAGTAGGATAAGGATATTACATTGACTTTTGGCTTATGTTTTCAAATTATAATAAGCTAACTGGAATTTATAAGCCACGTAAGCATCTTTTTTTCTGTTTTGATTTTTTAATATAGGCTCTCACTTTAGCCCAGGCTGGCCTGGAATTCACTATGTAGTCTCAGCCTGGCCTAGAACTCATAGTGATCCTCCTGCCTCAGCCTTCTGAGTGCTGGGATTAAAGGAGTGTGCCACCATACCCGGCTACTTAAGCCTATTCTAAAGAGGGTCATGGGAGTGAATCTATAAATGGCAGTCTTAAAATTTAAGTGAAAGGACAAAAATGCAAATATACACATAAAAACACAATCATAATAGTGTCATTCCATGGCACTTTAAGATGAACTAACTGTCCAACAAGAGGTTGGGGCACAAAGAGTGCCATAGGCATTCATCAGAATACTACTTAGCAGTGAAAACAAGATACTCTTGAGAAATATAACTTGGGAGAATTTCAAAAACCTTGAATTTGCACAAAATAAGCCCAAAATAAAATGGCATAATATGTATGATTCCAGTTACATAAAGTTCCAGAGTAAGCATAACAATATGGTGACATATCTGAGACTTGAAATTGCCTTTATGGGAGGAAGATTGACTGGAAAGAGGTAGGAAGGAGCTCTTCTGGAATATTAAAAATATGCTTTACTATTATGGGGGATAGCACAAATGTTTATATGTGTTAAATCTAATGTACACATTCTATATCTTATCACATATTACTTGTGCCTCTTTTGATAAAAGGGATAAGATTATTTTCCAAATTTAAACATTACTTTTTCATTCACAGCCACTGGCAAACTGTGGATATAATTGAACTCCAAAAATCAGTCATATAGTCTCTCTTCTCCATGGATTTAGAAAAAAATACCTCTCACTATCTTCTCCAATGTTAAATGATGAAAAGTTGCCTGAAAAAACACTATTTCTTTTTATATATATGAAGTTTTCAGTTTGTGTGTATGCATATGCATATACAAACATATATATATACACACATACATACGTTTTTATCATATGAACCTCACATTAACATCTACAGAGACCTCCAAAACAATACAGTCTGTTGCCATTGCTTTGGCTGCCCACCAGAACTGAATGGTAAGACCCTATTGATGAAGACATCACATCCTTCGGCTTTAGGACACAGAAATATAGCTGGAACTGAAATGAAAACAGACATTCTTTTCTAACTAACGAAAGGGTTTGCTAAACATCTAACTTAAAATATAGAGATAACTTTTCTGTCATATCAGATAACTAATTTCAGAGACTCTTTATTTATATTTGACCTATAATGGTTCCCTAGTAACAAGTAAGTAAAAACTGAAAAAGAATCTAAAGTTAAAAAAACCCTAGAATTGTCCCACTTTTAAGGGACAGCAACTGAAAATAAAATTATCCACTAAAAAGTACATTTAAATAAATGACAACACAGTTTTAAATAGAGACAAACTGGTTTCACCACATACTTTCTCTGTAACTAGCAGATAGGTGGGTCAGCAAAGTTTACTGTATCCTTTGGTGCATATCTGATAAATCATCATATTCAAACAAGGCATGTGATGGCTAAGTAGTTCAGTATGTAGGATATTCACACATTACTCTCTCACATTCTTGGTGAAACTTTGAATCCTGAGGAATGAGAAAACGTATCTGGATGTGAAAGTAGCCTCATAGATTCTAAAGAGGATGATTTCCTCATTGTGCTAACTGATAACAGTAGGTGGCAGTTTGCTGACTTGGTAATTGGTTCTTTTCTCTTTGATTTGAAGTCACTGGATTATGAGATGATAGTAATGGTGATGGTGATAATGGTGGTAATTTTCGTGTCATTTAAGAGAATATTAGTCACTGTGAATGATTTGAGTAATGAACTTACTGCACAAAACAATTTAATATTGAAACTGTAATATGGGCTAAACTGCATTTTTGGTTCAAAATATTTTATAATACCAAAGCTCTACTCTGCCTACTTTATAATCCTATTCAGTTTTGGCTTTCCCAGTGACTGGACAAGTACGTTTCTACTAATGGAATGTTTCTGTTTGCCATCACATGATCCATATATACTTATTCTAAGATCAACTTTCTAGCTGTATGAAGAGTAAACTACTAATTATAATACTGGTAAACAAATTATTATCTTTAAAATCTTTTTATTGACAACCTCTGTACATATGGATAGATAACATGATCCCACCATCCACCATGATTCCATCACCCGATCTTTCCCCTCCCAAATGCCCCCTCAACTGAATCCCTTCTTCTTTCTACACAGTTTCTCTTTTATTTTGATGTCATCGTATTTCCTCCTATTATTCAGGTCTTTTGTAGGTGCATCAGCCTCTGTGAGGTTATGAGTGTGATGGCCACTTTGTGCCTGAAGGATAGTATTGCAAACCTCTTCTCCCTTCCTTTGGCTCTTACATTACTTCTACTACATCTTCTGCAATGATTTCTGAGCCTTGGAGGGTGTGCTAGAGATGTCTCAGTGTTGAAGAATCCACTGCCACATATTCCCAGTACACTGCTAAGTTTTGACTCTCTCCAATGTTCAGCATCATCTGAAAAGAGTAACTAAAAGTGAAAACAGCACTAATATGTAGACATAAACATTAGTATTTAGTAGGAAGTTTGATAAACAAAATAAGTCCATTTATCCAGACAACATTAGTAGCCTCCCTGCCCTAGAACTTGTGACCTCCTCAGTCATAAGCTTTTGTTTTCTTTTAGTTTTTTAGAGAACGAGAGAGAAAGAGAGAGAGGAAGAAGAAGGAGGAGGAAGGGGAGGAGGAGGAAGAGGAGGAGACAGCTAGAGAGAGAGAGAGAGAAGAATGGGTGTATCAGAGCTTCTAGCTATTGCAAATGAACTCCAGATGCATGTACCACCTTGTGCATCTGGCTTTCGTGGGTACTGGGGAATCAACCTGGGTCCTTAGGCTTTGCAGGCAGCTACCTTAACCACTAAGCTATCTCCCCAGCCCAGTAATAAGCCTTTGATTAGGTTTTCGGTCCCAGGCATGAAATATAGTTGGCCTCAAATCAAATCGCAGGGCAGTTGGTTTCTACCATAACAGACTTGACACTGTCACACCAATTGACACATTTTGTGTAGCTGGACAGCCATAAAACTTTTAGGGGCTACTTTGGTTAACATTGCTGATGCATTTTCTCCCAAACAGGCTGCATAGGTCTTTCCAGCATAGTGACAGCTAGTCAACATGAAGGAGGTTTACAACTCAGCTCTAGGTAGATCTCTTTTTTTTTAATATTTGTATTTTTAATATTTGTTTGAGGCACTCAGAGAGATAGAGAAGTAGGCAGGGGTAGAGAATGGGTATGCCAGGGTCTCCTGCATACAAACTCTGCAAACAAACTCAAGACATGTAAATCAGTTTGTGCAACTGGCTTTACATGGATAATCAAACCCAGGCTGTCAGGCTTTGCAAGCAAGCAAACAGCTTTAAAAGCTGAGCCATCCTCCAGCCCTTCTAGCTGGATTTCTCAGTGACCTGTAGCCCAAGTATGTGGTATCTTCAGCAATAGGTTTTTATCATCTAGTTCTGGTGGGCAAGCAAATGCTTTGGAAATAACCTGTAATATTTGGTGGAAATCAGGAGCCTTCCTGAACCAGCACTGAAATTTTCTTGTAACAGTCTATGGCTTCTGGGTACAGCATTATTTATTACCACAAGGTACTTCTGTATAAACACTTTTTTGTTTTTAAGCCTATATTTTCTTAGATAGAAAAGAAGTAGATTTCCATAGAGCATATTTCATAATTCCAATTATTATCTTTCTATATATGTTACTTTGAAGCAAGCTCCTTTAACCTCAGAGCCACTTCTCTAGCCCTACATTTTATTTTTATTGTTCAACATGAAGAAAGTATATCAGTTGCACAGTGTGTATGCATATATATATATATATATATATATATGTATATATATATATATATATATATATATGCATATATATATATATAGGCACAAACCAATTATTTATTGCTAATAAATTCATTGCTGATAAATAAGTCTGTATACTAGATGTAAACAGATATAGATATGGATGATAATGTTGTAAAAACTATAAAATTCATCATGCACAACTGAATTTGCTGACATGCATGCCTTATTGATAATTGTTTTTCAAAAGTTCAAGAGGCTGTAGTGAAAGTTTTTATTTTAGAGGCAATCATTCAAAGAATTAACTGACCTTGCTGTTCTGTGTATCAAGCCAAAAAAAAAAAAAATAAACAGTGAAAATGTATATTAGTGGTTTACAAGTGACTCAGAGCAGGATGCTCAGCTATTAGGAAAACATTGATTGGGCTAGAGGAAATGAGTTGGCTGTAGCATTAGATCCACGTTAAGGCCCAGGATTGTGAGGTCAGGGAAGGATGCCAAAGTGGACTGCATTTCCTGGCAGAAATTCAAGCTCATCGCTAATGGCTTGCTCTTATTCTGAACTCAGGTTTTTAAGCTTTGTAAAACCCTTACTTGATATTCAGTATGTTTCATTAAACCTTTCTATCTTTCAAGATTCATGATATCAATATAAAGTTTTTCTCTTGGACAATAGTCTGAAAACTCACATTTTTAGATAAAAATTCCTTCATGCTTTTATACTGACTATCCTTTTAAATTTAAATTAGATGATGACATTATTTGAAGGAATATCTCTCATTCTGGAAAATAAGCAAGTTTGCCAAGAGTGTTACTCAGAAGGAGATGCTAATGGTTCAAAAATATCAAAGCCATTAGCCATTTCCAACCAGATTGCTTTAAATAAGGTGTACTGAGAAGAACTTGACTTCAATGTGACCTTACCTAATTCACTCAAACTTTCTGTGGTTCAATTGCTGAGGCTACAAAAAAATTGGAATGATAATATCAAGATGCTGGGGAGAGTCATCAGATTAGACAAATGTCTTGGATTCCTAAGGCATAGCTGATATCCAGGGTTTGTCCCCAGAATTATCTCCTGTGTTCTATAATATGTGCTTTTCTCCTTATCCTCCTGGCTTTAAAACCCCATGCATAATTCTTTTCAGGAATTATATTGTTCTATTTGATTGATTGTTGCTCAGTTACAGATGACAAGGTAAATATATAATCAAGTCAGTCTATTTTAACTCAATACATGAAGAACTGATAAAAAATTGTTGAAAGCAGGTTATTAGTTTCACAATGTTTCATAATTTTCTAATATAAAAAGAATATTATGGCTTTCATGACATATTTTCCCCAGTCATAAATTCCTGAATGGTGTTTTCCTGTCAAAACTTTAGATCTGACAAATGATTGCTAGCTCCTAGACATTTTTAAGCACTGTACTTGTCTGGTTTAAATAGGTTTGAGGTCTCATGCACTGTACCTCATTTAACAGACTGGAAAATGGAATACTGGAAACAAAAACTCAAAGACACTCAAGCAACAAGTACATAGAGTCTCCTCACTTCTAGCCACTGACATTTGTGTACCTAAATTATCAATTGTCCAGTGTATGTATGCTTGGCATATATTTGAAAGAATTATTAAAAATATAGATTTCTTAGGGTCTTCAGAAATGGCTTAGCTGTTAAGATGAATGCCTGTGAAGCCTAAGAATCCATGTTTGATTCTCCAGGTACCTCGTAAACCAGATGCACATGGTGGCACATCTGTCCGGAGTTCATTTGCAATGGCTAGAAGCCCTGACATGCCCATTCTCTCTCTCTCTCTCTCTCTCTCCCTCTCTCCGTCTCTAATAAATAAATAAAGGTATAGATTCCTGAGACCCATATAGATACTATCCTAATACTATTATTTATTTATTGCATGTTAGAAAAGTGTAGTGATTGAATGAGCGGCTTGGCTATTAAATTTATTGAGGCCTGAGGGAGAAGACCAAGTTTCTATGAAGAACCGGTAGGGAACTTTCTTGTTAGATAAGGATGTGGTATAATAACTTTGTGGTATTGCAGTTCTGCATAGTTAAGTATGGGTGAATAACATAATTGACAATGCAATAAAGTGTTTATACATCTACAGCAGGTGCTTCTGTAAGTACCTTTGGGCCACAAACCAAGTCTTATTTCTATTAGCCAGTGAATGGCTATGGGAGCCATACATAAGACAGTCAGTCATTCCAAAAGTTTCTCACCCTCAACATATTGGTATTTGGGCTAGTTATTTTTAGTGAGTGATTAATTTGCACCTTATACATCTAATCTCTAACTAAAAGAAGCAATGCTTTGGTAATTATGAAAATTTTAGCAAATGTCTTCATACTTTTTCAGATCCCCTACGGAATAAGTTACCCTCATTTGAGAATCACTGTTATAGTTTGAATGCAAAGTGCCCACCACAGACTTCTGCATTTGAGTACTTCCTGTCTAGCTGGTGGTACTGTGTGAGAAGTTGTGAGCCTTCAGAAGATAAAACCTTGCAGGTAGAAGGGAATCAGTACGGGTGGAGTGGGCCATGGATTTTATAGCCTGGCTCCACTTACCCTTTGTTCTCTGCTCCCTAACTCAGGCTGCAATTTGATGCCCCCCCTCCCTGCCTTTTGTTCCTTGCCTTGGTGTAGTACAACCCCTTGAAATTCAAGCTGAAGTAAACCCTTTCCTTTCATAAGTTGATCCTGGTCAGGAGTTTGAGTGAGTGAGGTGAGGAGTGATGAGAAAGTAATTAATACAGAAAATTGGTATCTGCAAGTGGGGTTGTTCATACAATAAACCTGGGAATACGGTTTGTAAGACTTTGGACAGTACTCTGAAAGAATTTAGAACTTTGTACTAGCAAAGCCTTACAATGTTGTAAGCAGAGTTTAAGGAGTCATTCTGGTGGGAGGTTCAAAGACCAGAATGTTAAAAGACACACAGATGGGAACAAGGACTCTATCAGGAAGTGCGGTAGAGGCACTTCATGTTCTATGTATGTGAGCACAGAATCTGGCTGCATTCTGCTCATGTCCTGAGAATTTGCATAAAGCTGAATTTAAAAGTAATGGACTGATTTGTTTGATGGAGAAATTATCAAGGCAGAATAGAATTGAGTCTGTGGTATTCTGTTAATGGCTCTCAGATATGCTGTGAGAAATCAAAAAAACACAGCAATAAGTAATAAAATATGTGAGGTTCGGCAAGGAAAGAAATGTGAGTGAACTTGAAATTTTCCATGAATGTGTTGGAGATAAGAAAGCTCTAATAGCTAATGAGATATGTGCTGAAGAGAAGCCTACAGTTCTATACTTGAGGAATAGGAAAGGTCCTATGAGGTCAAGATTCTACCTATTGAAGGCTTTAGCCCGTGAAAATGCAAATTCATTTGAAAAGTAAAGGCTTATTGAGGTAAGGCAAAATTCTTAAAGTATTCCCTTCTCTTAGAAACAGCTACCTAGGGTATTGTTTTTATTAGTTCAGCAAGGAAGACATAAATAGGCCAGTATAGTTGAAGTCCCTAGAGGCCAGACTCCAACTCAAGCTGACACTAGAACTTGACAGCACTAATTTTATAAGTATGAAAAATGCAAGATTAAGGGGATCATGGAGTATTTAACCACAGTTCTACAGAGTCACTGAGGCCTGGCAGTGTATAGAGGAGTCGAAGTCCCTGCCAGAAGCACCGAGGCAATTATGTGAAGCTGTGAAAATGAAGCCTCCATGGCAGTGGAAACTAGAATGTTGGAGAGGCTAGGACCATGGGATGTCTGCCAAGGAAAGCAATGGTCTTGGAGCAGATAAGGTCTAAGACAGAGGTGATGTTGACTATAGGCAGTAGAGTTATAGGTATGGGGCTACAGAAGCTTTTTGGAGGCCAAAATGTACATACTAGACATCAAGCTATAGGATTTGATGTTTTCTCTGATGGGTTTTGGTCTTGCTGTGTTCCAATCTTTTCGTGACATATACCTATTCCTCTTTTATGGAATGCGATTGTACCACTACATGTTACTTTTATTTTACATGGTGTCTTAGTTAAGAGATTTCCCTGAGTTTCAGAAGAGATTTTTGGCCTCTTGAGCATTTATTGAGACTACTAAAATCTACTCAGACCTTTGAAATTGAATGCATTTTATGTCATAAATTTATGATCTTGGGGTATACAAACAACCCAACCAAATAGAGAAGATCAGAGTTGCAGGCTGATAACCACAATTGAGAGAAACTATGGTGGCTCATGGAACAAGTTAAGGAATATGCCCCAAAATGAAGGAAAGTAGGGCTAAATAGCTATGGCCCCCTGGAAAGATAGCAGGCATTGATTACAACTGAAGCATTTTGAACTCAGTGCAAGGAGTGAGTGGAGGGAAAAGTGAGTAAGTAGAGGCCAAGGAAAAAAAATGGATAAGCATTGTTTGGAAGGGAAGGAAGTTGTTGGCAAAGGGTGAAGAAGAAGAAAAGGGAGAGAAATTAAGGGAATGATGCTATAACTGGTTATAAGACAGCAAAGGTACACACAGCTGTGTAACTGTGTTGAAGATAACGTACTACACATAACAAATACAGGGGGAAACTGGGCAGAACCCTGGTTTTGTTGCTTTAATGCACTGAAGAAAATAGGGAAGCAGAGTAAATTTACTTGTCTTAATGGGACTTCCTGTAGAAATGCCTAAAAGAAGAAACTTTTCCTTTGAGGCCTTTACCAGAAAGAAAGATGACCCTTGTTAGAATTTCAGGTGTGCTATGAAATGTTGTTTAACAGTAGACTCTTGGAAACAATGCCAAACCCTCTGATTTGTATTGGTGGCAGATTCTCAAGGTATAAATACTTTCCCAAGTGCAATTTCAAGCTGCCATCACAAAGCTCTAGTTAAGAATTTGGGAAGAGGAACATTCAACTGCCACTAGTGCTCAGGCTGTCTCACCTGACCTCCTATGAACCAATCCTTCTGCAATGTCATTTTCCCAACTTGTATGCCTCGATTAAGCATTTGGACAGAACTTAAGCTTTCAAATTAAAAGCTTTTTAAGTGTCCCACTGATTCAAGTTTTTATCCTTGTGTCATTCCATCTATAACTCTGTTTATAATGTTCAGCAGCAGAAAGTCACCTTGATATGGGAAGAACAAGTGTGGACCACCAGAGCCTTTTAGTTCTAAAGAAATAAACTGGCAGAAGAAAATAGCCTAAATACATATAGCATGTGGGTGGAATTAAAACTGGCAAGGGTTTTAGAGGAAACTTAGGTTCCATGCATTTGGGCAAACCAAAGAGACCAGGGGGTTCTGTGTGGTTAGCGCACTGGGAGCCTCCGTGTGTAGGTAGAGATAATGTCCAGTTAACAAGCTGTAACTCTCACAAAGACATAAAAGAAACAATGATTTCTGCCTCTTGATAGTGGAAGAAAAGGAAAAGTAGAAGTATGCAGGAGTTCTCAGGTTCCGTACCTCTGAAGTTACACAATAAGGCTGTGCACTCTAAGAGCTTCTCTGGTTAAAGAAATCTATCTTGGATATAACAGCCTAACGTTCCCTTGCATTTTTCTTTCTTGTCTATTAGAGAGGTGCCAGTAAAACCTTCAGTGCATACCTGTTTTATCACTTTGAAATCCAAGGGACCATACTTATGTTGTCTGATTATCTACTTTTCAAAATTTTTGGAAGATATTTTTAAATAATAAATTTTCATCCCATCATAATATACTGAAATAGCAACAGTGAGTAATAGATAAATAAAAACACCTTGATGGACATTCATATAATTTTATCATTTTCTCCTAGAGTTTTCTACTATATCATTTTCTCTGCATATTACTTAGAATGAAATGTTGCTACTTCAAATCCTCATTATGAAAACAACATTATGAGTAGTTAATGATGAGAAAAACATGTCATTAGCATATTCCCTTCTTACTTATTCTGTCCCCAATGCTCTCAATTAAAGATTTTTATACAGACAAGGAATCAGAATACTTAATTCTTTAAATTGAGATCACAAGGTTTGTGGGTTGAGAAGTTCTCAGGTAAATGAGATCAGACCTTTTGTTTGTTTAATAACTGAATAATGCATAGTTATCTCAGTAGGCCCATGTAGGTTTAATGATGTTTTACTCAGAGTTCATTGATAAGTCCTTGCAGAGGGCAAAATAATGGACTTTTCCTAAAGGTTGCTAAGGTATCTGAAACTTCTCCATAATTGCCCCAATTTGGGTTTGGCTTTGTCTTAATAGCGCAGGCATTTTCCTAAACATTTATGGTTTCATTCTGCCATCATTATTCTCCTACAATTCTCAGTTAGTTTTTATTATTGACAAGATCACTACCAGTTCTCACTGGTATGCATGCAGAATTCTAGGGTAATAAAACTTTCATCTTATTGCACCTTAAATTACCTTCTGCAGAGGGTAATAATGGTAAGGATCCTTGGCATATTTAAAACTCAAGTGTTATGGCTAAGGAGATGGCTCCCTGATCAAAGGCATTTGCTTGCAAAGCTGGTCAGCCCGGATTTGATTCCCTAGTTCTTGCATATAGTCCAATGTATCACAAAGTGATACATGCTTCTTCAGTTCATTGCAGTGGCAATAGACCCTGGCATATCCATGTTCTCTCTTCTGTGCTCACTAATTAATTAACTGATTTATTATAAATAATTAAAACCCAAGTGTTATATGGTTTTTTCAAAAACATTAACTAGGCATATAATCATCTTCCTGGGAAGGAAGTAGAAGAGGGTTTGATCCAAGTTGATGTAACAAGGGAGTTTTAGGCATGAGGAATGATGTTGAGAAGTTAGCCCTTGTTTATTTGTTTTGACAGTGTCTCATTATAGAACAAATGCTTACCTTCTTATTACTGCGCACTCCAGGATGATTTTGAACTCACAGTCTTACTGCTTCTGACTCCTGGGTTCTGGGATTATAGGCTCTGCCTTTTTGTTGTCTTTTTCACTGCTGTTATAGAATACCTGAAATGCTTACTTGGCTCTCAGTGTGAAGAGACAGAACATCTTGTTGGAAAAGTCATAGTGGCAGGAGATTGAGGCAGCTGGTCAGACTATGTCTATAGTTAGGAAGCAGAGAGAGAAAGAGAGATGATTTTTTGTTCATTCTGTGACCACAGCTAATGAGATGGTATGACCCACCTTCAGGGTAGGTCTTCCCTCTTCGATTAGTCCTTTCTGGAAACACCCTCATAGAGACCTGAGGTGTGTTTCCATGGTGATACTATACCCCATCACATTTACATCATCAATCAGCCACTTTAAAACTCCTTTCCTAATATTGTATTTTGTTATTCTAAACCCTCCCCATTTTTTTTAAATCTGAGGAGATCTGTTATTGATGCTGGTTGTGTCATTTACAGGATAAAACTCAGCACAGAGAATCCCATGTTTCAATTATTATACACTTCTGTGAAATGAAACTGGAGCTATTTCTTTTGTGTCCTCTTATATAAGACTGAGTCTTTCTTTGCCTATTAGTACTGGATAGTGGATCCTATTTTGATGGTTCAACATACCCCAAGGACCTGTACAACCCAGGTGACAAGTATCCTGTTAGGTTATAAAAACTAGAATAATACATTAAAGCAGACAAGATTGTGGAAGATGGTTTCATGGGTAATGGAGCTTAGGCATTTGCTGGCAATACAGCAAAAACTATCCTCTTTTGGTTGAGGTACTCACATCCAACATTTACTTCCACAAGCCTTCATATTTATAATATTCTATAAAACACTCATTGTTTTATCCCTGAAAATTCCAGGAGTTATTTCAAGTTATGTGTGTTTGGGATGAATAGGGTATTTTGGAGATGTTGATGGTTCTGGTGATATTAAAGATATTATCTTCTACATGATAAAAGCTTCAGTGTTTTTCATGCTATCACAATTTGTTAAAAGTAAAGATTAAATTTGAATGCTATTGAAATCTGTCAAGTTTTCTAACCCTGAATCCAAGATCTGTTCCATATAACCCTGCTGGTACATATATGTTGGGTTCAAGGAATGTTGGTTGAACTGAATTGAAAGAAATTTTCAGGGCAAGGGGAAATTTGGACCTGCCTTACTAAAAAGGATAATTTTCTCAAGTCCACATTCTCAGCATTCTGTTCTGCCTCTGAATGCATTTGATAAGAGATTTGATTTGGGCATGTTTTAGCAGACAAGTTAAGTTAATATTTATTTTAGGATAGTAAGATTAGTTAAAATAGGTATTGAATGGATTATATATTCTCTGACTGAATGGAGGTCATTACGAAAACATGCAACTGCCAGAAATTTCCAAGTGATTTTCACAGTGAGGCCTGGAGGCAATTTCTCAGTACTCGGTTTCCTACTTACTGAATTCACTTTGGGTGTGGTACACTGGGAAAATTAGGTTGCCAAATAAAAGGGAACCTTTTAAAAGAAAGAGAGAGAGCTATATAGTATAGAAAAGGCAATTCAAAAGACTGGTTGTAGATAATATAGACAATGAGGATGGGAAAGTTTTAGATTATATTTTCTCGAGTTGATATGAGTAAGAAATAAAAAAGAGGGACATGAAACAAGGAGAAACAATTCAACCAGGAAAGCAGGCCTTTTCATGGGTAGTCATTAGAATTTGGAATACAGGAAATTAAGAAACTCGGTTGTCATTCAGAATAGTGGAGACCCTGGACATTTCTTTCTAGAGAAGCAAAATGGAAGTTGTAGTATATTGAAAGTAAAATAGCCCCCAGAGGCTCATGGGCTTGAATACTTAAACCCCAGTTGATGGCACTGTTTGGAAAGGTGGTAGAGTCTATTTTAGAAGTGGAACCTTGCTGGAGGAAATGTGTCACTGGTGGCAGACCTTGAGGACTTATATAGCCCTGCCACAGTTTGTATTCTGGCTTTCTACTTTCTCTTCTGATTTGAACATGTGTTGTTGCGTGGCTGCTCTTGCTATGAACCTACCATGATGGTTCATTTCCTAACAACTTTAATGAGAAAGCAACTGATATAGAAAATTGGTACCAAAAAGTGGAGTATCACTATCATAAATACTGTTCATGTGTATTTTAATCTTTTGGATCTGGTTCGCAAGAGGTATATGACATAATTTGATATGTTAGACTAGAAGCAGAACTTATTGGGCAATTCCAGTGAGTTTTTAAAAGACCAAAATGCATAAATTAATGTGGACTGTGTAGATTTAGCTTATTAGGCTTCACCAGAGAAAAGAATAGAGAATAAAAAATATGGACTTTATTAGGAACTGAGCTAGAGGCAGTACACATGATATTCTGGAAAAGAGGCTTAATGTGTTCTGCTAGTGTCCTGTGATTTTCAGCAAAGTTGAATTTCAAAGTTGAGGACTGGTATATTTGTCAGAAGAAAATACAAAGCAGAAAGATATGAAAAATATAAATTTTTGTGCAAGAGGAAATGTGAACAAGCTTAAAGTCCCAGGCCCAGAGACAGTAGCCACTTCAACTGCAATTATTTAAGAGATTACAACCATTGAGGATAGGCCAGTTTCTCTACAGTGGGACAAAAAGAAAGATGTTCTGAAGGTAAGACATAACCCAGTGAATATTCAAACTAGTAATAATGCCAATTCCATAGAAAGAAAAGTACCTGAAGGAAGGATGCTGAAGGAGTTCCCTATTCCTCAAGGTCAGGCTTTATGCTAACTTGGTAGAGAGACTTGGAAAGTCGATGAGATGGCACTGACTTTAGAAGCAGAAAAGAATTGTAAGAAATAGAGCTTTATGGATTTGAACTGGTTCCATAGACTTGCTTAGGTTAAGCAATATGGGATAGGGTTGATGTCCCTGTAAGAATACCCTCTGAGGCTATTGTGTGAAGATGGAAGCTTAATTGTAGGTTGCAAGAGACCCCAGGATGTCACAGATGCCAGGACTGTGGGAATGCCTGCTATGAAAATCTTCAGGCTTTGGACAGAGGGCTGCTGGCAACACAGGAGGCAAGGTGGAGCTATCCCAGCCTTTGCAGCCCAAATGATTTCATCACAAGGCTTAAAGACTGGCCATAGAGCTACAAGATTTGATAAGCATCTGCTGGTTTTTCTGTATTCATCCAGTCTTTCCTATGACCCTGTTTTTCACTCTTGAAATGGGAATGTTGACTCTATGTTGGAAGTATGCTGCTTACATTTTGATTTTACAGGGATCATAGTTATTAATATGAGTCTCAGAGGAGATTTTGGAATATATTTTTCACAGTTTTATAAGTGCATACAATGCATTTTGGTCTTCTCACTTACCCTTGTTCTTCTTCTTCCCTCCCATTAAAACTCTTCTTCATGCTAGAGCTTCATCCTACTTCCATGTTTTGTTTATTTCATTTTTTGATCCACATGTGTAAATTAGGATTGCTTGTATATATAAGGGGTTATTTAATGGAAAATGAGCAATCCTCCAGTAGCTACCCACTAAAAGGCATCACTTACCCTCTCCCAGGAATTATCTGTTTCCACTATTTATTCTGGAACATGTGGAGTATTATGGACCTCACCTTCATCTATAATAAGATATTGACAGGCTGAACTGTGTACAGGAAACCCCATCTTTTAGTGAGTCTAGTAGTGTAATAGATTCCTGATATCCAAAAGATTGTTGGGACTGGTAAAAGAATATGGGGATATTTTAGATTGGACTGAATGCATTTTGCATCATGAGATGACCATGAGTTTATCTAGGGGCAGACTATGGTGGTTGGAATGTAAATGTCCTCTGCAGTCTCATGTTCTGGAATACTTCAATCTCCCATTGGTGTTACTGCTTAGGAAGGTCAGTCATGGAGTCTTTCAGAGGTGGAGCCTTTATGCAGGAAACATGTCAGAAGTGTTACAGCCTTGAGGTCAAATTAACACCTTGAGTTGTTACAGCCCAGTACTACTAGGTGTTTCATGCTCAATATTTCCTCCCAACTGATATGAAGATATAACATGCCTGTTTGTCCCTATCATGCTTTCCCGTCATGATGAAACCTCACCTCAAAACTGTAACATAAAGACAAACAAATCCTTTTCCTTCCATAAGTTTCTATTAGGGCATTTTGTTCTAGCAATAAGAAAGTTACTGCTATAGCATTTAATACTGAGTAATAACAATAGCTAACAGATTATCATTGTTCATTCTAACATGCTATTCTGCAAGCTGTGTGAAGTGATTTGCATAATTAGCATATTAAAATTTCACAGCAGCTCTATGTGCTAGATAAAATCATGTAAAATATACAGTTGAAAAACATTCTGAATGTTTGATTTTTTTGGTTTGGCTGAAATTCATAAACATAAGTGCAGAACAAGAATGCAAACTTAGACCTAGCTGATGTCAACTGATCTCATGGTCATCATATATGACTATATTCCATAGAATGTAGCAGATCACCTGATTTCATGGTTATCATGTATGAAAGTACTTCACAGTGTATGTGTTTTTTGCCAAAAAGAAGGAAAGGGTTTCTTTATTTCAGCTTAGCATCTCATACAAGAAAGATGGAGGTAAAGAAATAGAATTTGGGGTAATTTTAGGTTTCCAAAATCTTTTTAGACGAGTCTTAATATTATGTGGAATAAACATGTGACCCTCCACAGATGATGGAACTGGTATTGAGGATCTTTTTGTTAAGGGTTAATGGACTTAGAGAGAAAGTAAAGGGAACAAGCGTTACCCAAGTTTTCTGGTGAGATAGCTATTGAAAACCAAGACAAAAAATTAAAGTATTGGGAGTCAAATTTTACTCATTCAACAGATTTTTATTGCTGAATGCATATCATTTGTCAGACAATGTGTCACATACCAGAATACAGTGTGGACAGTTGGCAAGTAAGTCATAATACAGAAGGAGCAGAAGCATTGCTATGCAAATTCCAGCCTTGTCAGTGACTAGGTATGTTTGGTGCATTTTTTTTTTGGGGGGGGGGATACGGTCTCATTCTAGCTCAAGTTGACCTGGAATTCACTACATAGTCTCAGAGTGGCCTCGAACTCAAGGCAATCCTCTTACCTCTGCCTCCTGAGTGTTGGGATTAAAGGCATGCACCACCATGCCTGGCTCTGGTGCATACTTTTTAAATCCTATGTGCCTATGCTTCTTCATCTTATATGAACATAATGAAGCTCAGCTCTGAGAGCGCCAGTTAGGACAAATAAGATAGTGCATGTGAGATGTCTGGCTCACAGGAAACACCCATTTAAATAGTAATTGTGGATTTAACTCCCCTTAGCAGGCCTGCGCCTGAGTGAATTGGTCTTAATGGGATTGGTGGAGGGGATGAGGAGAAGATAGGTGGAAGTAGGATTAATCAAAAGGAAAGATGTTATGAATAAGCTATATGGAAACCTACTTCTTTGATAGCTAATAATATATTTGTTGAAAAAGAGCTTGTTCAGAAGTATCCTGTGAAGGTAGATAATGCTGTGCCCAGAAGTCATACATTGTTACTTGGGAAAACTTCAGTGCCAGGAGTGGGTTATCTGTGATATCTTCCAGCAAGTTATTGGAAATGGATGTCCCTGATGCCCTCAAAACATTTCAGGCTATTGCCAAAGCTCTTGGTTGTCCACCAGAACTAGATGGTAGGATCCTATTGCTGAAGACTCCACATGCTTGGACTGCAAGTCACTAAGAAATCAAGCTGGAGCAGAGTCAATAGGGAGCCTCCTCCCTATTGACTAGTTGTCACAATGCTGGAAAACACTATGTAGCCTGTTGTGGGAGGAAATTCATCATGTTCTTAACCAGAAGTGGACCCTGCAGGCTCTATGGTTGGCAAACTAGGCCAAATATACCAACTGATGCAATGGTGGCATGTATGTTATGGAGGAAACCAACTGATCTCTCATTGGACTTGAAGCCCACTCCATGGGAGGGAATTCCTGCATAGTACTGAAAACCCACTATTATTGTCCATCTAAATGCATATATTATGTCCACCAAATTGCCCTATAAATACATATATTTGTGCTCATATAATAATGCTACTCTCACTTTTGGTTAGAGAAGCTTCCCTTTTGAGATGGTAGTGAATGCTGGAGAGACTCAAAACTCACCAACTCACCAAAGTGCTGAAAACAATTGACAATGAGCACTAAATGAGACATCTCTATCATATTCTCTGAGGCTCAGAGACCATTTCAAAAACTGTGACAAAGAATGTAACAGCCAAAGGAAGGGAAGAAGTGCTTAAAAATCTGTCTTCCAGACACAAATGCCCATGGTATTTGTGACCTCACAGTGGCTGATGCTACCTACACAAGACCTGAATAATAGGAGTTTTTAAAAATGATGACATCAAAACAAAAGAAAGTCCATTTGGAAAGAAGAAGGGATTCAGGGGAGCAGCTCATTAGGATTGGGGAAGAGAGAGTAGGGGGATTATGATCATGGTATATTGCCTATATGTTTGGTATTGTCAATAAAATGTTTAAAAAAAGAAGGAAGAAAGAAAGTATAAAAAGAAAAAGACAGAAGGAAAGACAAGAAGCCAGTGCTGAATTTTCTTCACAGTGTGGTAAGGTATTATCTTTTTCCCTATATCCTTCTGCATATGATGTAAAAGCTAAATATTTAATTTAGTATAAGATAAGTGGGAACAGATTTCCAGGGAATTAACAATATCATTCTTTTATCTCCTCACCCCATCCCTTCCTCTCCACATGGTGTTGTGGGTGTCATGATTGTGTGAATTCAACTGGACCACAAAATACCCAGATATGGGAGCATTTTCTGTTGAAACTAACATTTGAATCTGTGGATGAGTAACACAGATCTCTCTCAGTGTGAGTTGGGACCCACATGATCAGTTTAAAAACTGAATGGAACAAGCAGATTGGTCCTCTGGAAGTGAGAGTGTACACATTCCTTTGCATGGCCACCTTGAGCTGGGACATCATCTTTTATTTACCATTGGATTTAGAGTGACTTGTACCAGTACTCAGAAAGAAGACAGAAAAATGTCTGCCTCTCTTGGTGACTAACCTAGTGTTCCTCCTATACATTTCTTCTGCTTTCCCTCACTCATATGTGCCACTTCGTGATTAAACGGGAAGTAAACACAGATCAGAAGTCTTTTACATAAAATAGAATTAAATCTAGATTTGGCAGCCATGACTTTACTTGGATGGGCATAAAAATATAGGCCCTACCAATATCCAAGATAAGGGGAATATTCTATTTACTTAGTCATTGCTGTATACCAAACATGCTCACATGTATTATCACTTAATCCTCAAAAAATTCTCTTCTTATCTCCATTTTTCGTAAAGAACACTGAGGCTCAGGAAGAAATTAAAGTCACAGTGATGAAAAGTTATAGGAATACATCTGCCTGAGCTTAGAGCTCACATTCTTATCATAATGACAAATTCTTCATGATGATAAACTTACTCCTAAAGCTGGTCAAGAAAAGCATAGGTTGCACTACCAAGTTCCTTTACAAAACTCTATTAAGTCAGAGCTTAATGGGTCCTGAAGTAGTGTAACATAACTAAGTTTAAGCTGGATTTTTCTCTTTGTATAAGCATCTTCATATGCTCAGCTGGTACACACACATGTGGGAAGATGCCAGGACCTGGCAGGCCATGCTTGTCTTACAGCCAAGCACACCTGCCTCCTATAGTCTGCCAATCCTTTTACTACTGTTTTTTGGCAGGATGATTATCTCCCTTCAGACCCCATGCCTACATTCTGTATTCCCTTTTCAAAAGAAAGCATCTCTCCCTCCCCTCTCCATTCTACATCTTTTTTTTTTTTTTTCTGTCTTGTCCTCCTTGTGTCTTTGTTAAATATAATAAAAGAAAACCTAAGACTATTTAATTTTTTTCCTGAAACCTATACAACAAGATTCACTTTATTAATTCACTTGTTTCCCTCTGTGGCTTTTTCTTCCTGCAGGATTTCATCAGGTAACTTTTACTGGTATTTGTCCTGATGTTCTGTTGTTTTCCATTCTAATAGGATTTCTCTTGAACATGATTTTAATTTGGTGGATACTACTGTTTTTTTGTTTTGTTTTGTTTTGTTTTGTTTTGTTTTGTTTTGTCCTGTAAGCCACTCCTATTGCTACAACACATTTTAGTCAATTTTAGTAACATAATATGTTCCCACAGTTCCTCTAATCACTCAGTTTTGTTATCTCAGGATCTTGGAGAAGTCAAAAATCCATTTGACTTCCCAGTCTATAGTATTTTCACATACACTTATTGTTGCAGTTAGGTTCACACTGCAGGCAGAAATCACCCAAGCAAGAGCAGCTTTTTGGGAAAAGGGGGTTTATTTTGGTTTACAGACTTGAGGGGAAGCTCCATGATGGCAGGGGAAAACAATGGAATTAGCAGAGGGTGGACGTCACCCCCTGGCCAACATAAGGTAGACAACAGCAACAGGATAGTGTGCCAAACACTAGCAAGGGGGAGATGGCTATAATACCCCTAAACCTGCTCCCAATAATACACTGCCTTTAGGAGGTATTAATTCTAAATTCTCCATCAGAACACCTAAGTTTACGGGGGACACCTGAATCAAACCACCACATGCTGCCCCTGGACTCCATAAACTGATAATCATATGTGACAAATGCATTCATCCAACTTTAAAAGTCCCCATAGCTTTTAATCAATCCCAATGATGTTCAAACATCCTCATAACCCAAGGTGTTTTAACTGAGCCATAATACCAAAAATACCCCCAAAATTCATAATGGCACAGAATAAACATTCAAACTGCAAAAGATGGCATTGGGCATAGCAAAGAAATATTCAGCCAATACAAGATTTAAATAGGGCAACCATCAAACTCTGTAGCACCAAGTCCAACATCTCTAGTCAGTGTTAAATCTCCAAGTCTGAAAATTTTAACCAACAATAAGTCTCTGGAGTTCCAATTCTGCCCCTCCAGCTAGGCTACGCACAGTCCTGGAAAACATTATCTGGGCTTGCAGCTCTCCTTAGCAGCCATCTCATGGTACTGGCATCTCCACTGGGTCTCTACTGCAACCCATGGTCCATCCCCATGGCTCTATCGGGTCTCCATGCAGGCATCTAGCAAACCTGCTTCACACTGCCCACAGCCATTTCCAAAACACAAGACCATGTTGCAAATTCAATGACCCTCTCTTTCCTGTACTTCTTATACTCCATAATACCAGGTAGCATGCCAATTTGTTACCCATGGGGATCTAAAGCAGACTTTGAAGAACAGGATACTCTTTCAGCTTTCAGATCCCTTCAAAAGACTGCATTCTTTCCATTGCCCCAATGCAGGTCACCTGGCCCAATCTCAAAGGTTGTAATCCCTCATACAGTTGCAGCTGAACAAGCAGCAGTTTTGACCCAAAGATTTCTTTCTGTGCCATATCCCTCACTCACACCAGTCCATTTCTATGCAATGCAATCCTTTACAATTTCTCAGGACATGGGCATAGCAGTGAGTCTCTCATACAAACTACTCCAGTCCAGTCCAGGAAAAGCTCTTTCTCATCCTCACAAGCCAAACCTTACAGTCCATAATTCTTACTGCATTCAGATCTTTCAACTCTGATCAGAATAGGCCATCAAGCTGTACTCATAGCACTGCAAGGCATCTCTTAGGCAAAGTTTTCAAATTCTTCCACATTCCTCTTGGAAATGAGCTTCAAAAGACAAAAGACACACAGTCAGGTTTCTTGCAGCAATGACCCCACTCCTGCTACCAATTTTACTATTGCAGTCATATTTGCATTGCTGGAAGAAATCACCTAATCAAGAGCATCTTGTGGGAACATACGTTTATTTTGGCTTATAGACTCAAGGGGAAGCTCCATAATAGCAGGGGAAAACAATGACATTTGCAGAGTATGGACATCACCTCCTGGGCAACATGAGATGGACAATAACAGCAGAAGATTGTGCTAAACACTGGCAAGGGGAAAATGGCCATAATACCATAAGAATGCCCCCCAAAACACACTGCCTCCAAGAGGTGTTAATTCCCAAATCTCCATCAGCTGGGAACCTAGCATTCAGAACACCTAAGTTTATGGGGACACCAGAATCAAACCACCACACTTACAAAAGTATTACAATATGGATTTTCAAAAAAAAAAATTTAAGTTATTTGTCTATTTTGAGAGAGAAAGAGAGAGAGAAAGAGTGAGAGAGGGATAAAAAGAATGGGTGTTCCAGGGCATCCATCCACTGCAAACAAACTCCAGATGCATTTGCCCCCTTGTGCATCTGGCTTACGTGCGTACTGGGGAATAGAACCTGGGTCCTTAGGCTTTACAGAGGAAGCTAAGACATCTTGCCAGTCCATAACATGGATTAAAAAAAAAAAACTGTTGGGAATTTTCATATAGGTACATATCAAAAGTTGGTTATATTCCCATTAGGTTATCCTGTCATGCTCTCTCCCCCTCCCAGCCATTCCACTGTGGAGCCTTCTCAGTGGGATTATCTGCAATCACTCTGGGGTCACAAATGGAACAATTAGTTCTTGTAAAGTGGACAATGCCACACAGTATGCCTGCCAACACTGTGGTTCTTACACTCCTCCTGCCCCCTCTCCCTCAATGTTCCCCGAGCCTTGGAAGGACATGTTATAGGTTTTGTTTAGTGTTGAGCTCTCAGAGGCATCTAATTTTCTGCTTTTGATACAGTATCTGTGCAGAGTTCAGAAAAGTCCTTGAAATCTAAACCCTAAGTTCATGTTTGTATTTAACATAAGAATTGGGCAAACAAAACTGAGGAGGATAATTATTAAATTATTATATGTATTTAGGAAAGTGCAAAACTAAGGGAAGAAAAATTGATCCACTCCTGTGGTCTGAGAGCCCATGAAGTGGGCCTAGAAGTAATGTGAAAAGAGATTTGGAGAGAAAGTACAGACAGCTCCTGCCATGTGGAGGGTAGGAAGAGGTACATAGAGGTCAAGGGTGTTCTCCCTTCCTTTAGGCCCAACTAGGCCAAGAGGAGGGGAGCTTACCAGAACCTGGAGGTTTAGGATTGATGAACAGGCTGCCAAGACAGTTTGTCCTCTTGTTTCTTCTCAGGTAAGCCAAAGTGACAGCTGATTGGTCTGGGCTAGAGGCTAGATTGGGAAGAGACTAGCCATATTATCAAGTTTGGGTGCTAAACTTGACCAACCACAATGTCAGGATCAGATTTCAATTCTAGGAAAGGGGACCTCCCTTCCAGGGCAGGCCTCTGATTGTTCTAGGGAACTCCTTGAGGCTAAGAGATAAGGAGAAGTCGGATTCTTTTATGTCAAAATGGAGACTGCAAGAAGAGGTCCAAAGACATTCCTACTTTTTAGTTTCAGGGCCCAGTCACTTCAACTGCCTCAAGCTTTCTCTTATTGTTATACTGATTGGTTTAGAATATCCTCCATATTTGTCACATCACCATCTGTAAAAAGCAGATGCTCCAACAAAGAGTGACAACAGCATTTTTCAAAGGGAGAAAAGTATACAATTAGAAGATTTTTAGATCAGCATGATGATTTTTAGATCATCATTTAGCCAACAATGCAAGTGCTGTGCCGCCCCCCAGGATCTAGTAAATTTTGTTACTTATAGGATCCACTTCTTATTCACATTGTTGGTGACTTTTCCAACAGCTCATGTAACTCCATGGTTTTAGGATAAAGCCTTCTCCACACATGTAGGATACTTCTGTTCTCTCTCTCCATTCTATATCTTTTTTCTGTCTCTTCCTCCTTGTGTTACTGTCTGTTAAATATAATAAAAGAAAACCCAAGACTGTTCAAAAATATTTTTTTCTTTCATTTTAACTTAAGAAACTTTCATCTTTGAATTAGCTAACAAAGAGGTGAGGTTCTATAGTACTCACTCATGCCATCTTCAGTTTTGTCTTTCCCCCCTTCCTCCCTTATACCTGTGCCCCCAGACACTCCTACCCTCTGTATTCTGTCCTACCACTTGCCTGTCTACTATCACCTTCTGTAATAATCCCCACTTCTCCACTCTCCAAGCCTCATTCTAGTTTCCTCACTAGTGAATGTGATGCTTACGACAACTAATAAACAAAACAAACTATTCCTCGTTAAGATGCACATACAGAAGAGAACATTCAGCACTAGTTTTCTGAGCCTGGATAACCTCCCTTAGTATAATTTTTCCAGGTTAATCCATTTTCCGTCAAATTTCAAAATTACATTTTCCCTTATTATTGAATAGAACCCCTCTGTGAATATGTCCACATCTTTATCCATTTATCGGTTGATGAGCTTCTGGGTTAATTCAAATTCCAGTTATTGTAACCACAGCAGCAACAAACATGGACACATGGCAAATGTCTGGTGGTAAATAGTGGAGTCTTTAGGGTACCTACCCAGGAGTGGTAAAGCTGGATCAAATGATAGATCTAATTTTAGATTTTTGAGAAGTCTCTGTACCGATTTCCTTAGTTGCTACACAAGTATGCACTCACACCAACAGTGGACAATGGGATCCTCTTTCCTCACACCCTTGTCAGCATTTGTTGTCACCTGTTTTTTGATGGAAGCCATTCTGATTGCAGTAAAATAGATTCCCAAGGTAGCTTTACTTCGCACTTCCCTGATGGCTAAGAATGTTGAACATATATATATATTTTTTTACATTTATTCAACATTTGAATTTCTTTCTTTGGGAACTCTATGTTCACATATCTGCCCCATTTCCTAAGTGGGTTGATTGCATTTTTATAAATGTTTTAATTTTAATTAATTTATTTATTGAGAGAGAGAGAGGTGGGGGAGAGAATGGGCACATCAAGACCTCTAGCCACTGCAAATGAACTCCAGATGCATGTCCCACCATGTGTATCTGGCTTACACAGGTCTGGGAAATCAAACCTGAGTCCATAATATTCACAGGCAAGTGTCTTAACTGGTAAGCCCTCTCTCCAGCCCTGATTGAGTTTTTATTACTTAGTTTTTGAGTTCTTCATATATTCTATATAATAAACCTCTGTTGCATTGATATGGACTAGAAGGAAAGTAGCTTTCACCTAGTAGGTATTTGCAAGGGACTGGCTCACAGAAAGATGGAGACTACCTTGCCTGCCCTGGCAGAGCTAGAACTCAAATCTGATTCAGTTTATCCAAGATGGCTTCAAACAACAATTTCAGCTTCAGCTTCTTGCTTCTTCCTCACCTTTTTAATGACCTTGCATCTGTGGGTTGGCTCTTCCTGAATCAGTCTCTTGAGCCCACCAATCAATGAGGTCCTTCCTTTACATACTTTAATCTGGTTGTGAGATTCAGTCTAATTGGATGGCTGAGCTAGGTATGTGAACTCATAACATTCTCAGCTAACATATCCCCCTTCTGTATGTGAGGGGAACTCTTGATTTCCCCACCCTCTGCATTTCTTTTGTTTGAGTGCTCTTTGTTTGCTTTCTTTCTTAACTCTCCCTAAAATAAATCTCATAATTCATTATTTTCCCTTCTCTGAGTCTGTATACTCAGTTCTTTCCCAACATAAATAAGAAACCAAGACTTGGGCTGGAGAGATGGCTTAGCAGTTAAGCGCTTGCCTGTGAAGCCTAAGGACCCCGGTTCGAAGCTCGATTCCCCAGGACCCACGTTAGCCAGATGCACAAGTGGGCGCACATATCTGGAGTTTGTTTGCAGTGGTTGGAGGCCCTGGAGAGCCCATTCCCCCCCCCTGCCTCTTTCTCTCTGTCTGTCCCTCTCAAGTAAATAAATAAAAATAAACACAAAATTTTATAAAAAAGAAACTGAGACTTGATAGCTGCTGGCAAGAGGGTCCTTTTTTATTTTATTTTTTGTTTATATTTATTCATTTATTTCAGAGAGGGCAAGAAAAGAGGGAGGGAGGGGGGAGAGAGGGAGAGAGGGAGAGAGAGAGAGAGAGAGAAGAGAAGAGAGAGAGAGAGAGAGAGAGAGAGAGAGAATGGGCATACCAGGGTTTCTTTCTACTACAAATGAACTCCAAACAAATGTGCCCTTTGTGCATTCTGCTTTATGTGGGTACTGGGGACTTTTTGGCAGCTCCATGGAGGGACTTTATAAGACTATAAGATGTAAGTTAAGTTTTTTCTTTCTATGATCATACAGCCCAAAACTTATAAAAGACTTGGGAAAATGCAAGGCAAACTGAAAGGAACTTGAGAGCAGGCTGCCTGGGGGCTTTAAAAATGGCAATCACAGGTTCCTGCTTTAAGATCAACTAGTCTGGCTGTAGGCTTCTACCAATTAAAATGCTAATTTTCTTTTCAAGTGTGCTAGATGCTTGAGCTAGTGGTGAGATAAAAATGAAACAATTTGATACACACAGCTAGGTGGTTGGCTGGACCTATATTAAGAAAAAAGTTGTTATTTTCAAGTTGCTATAGTGTTACTGCCCAAGCTGCAAAGAAATTTTCTGGGTAGCAAGAAGAAGCGACCACCTGGATGAGCCTCCTTGCAAGAGGCCAGCCTGCCACCTTATGTTGCTAGATCTTGGCCCAGACAACACTGGGCTGCTGCAGAAATAATCATAGGTAGCTGGTTGACACACCAGCCCTGCCTCTAAGATTTATTTTTATTAAATGGACACTTTCTTTGGAGACATCATGTGTTAATACCCTCATTTTCGTCCTCTCTGCCCCCATTCTGCTGAGGGCCTTCCTCAGTGAGATTGCTGACATTCACCATTAGGCTGTGGGTTATGAGTTGTGAGAGCTGCAGTCAGTCACTGTAAGCAAGTGTGTGTGGGGGGGAATGCCTCTGCATAGTCCCTCCTACCCTGTAGCTCTTAAAATCTTTCAGCCCCCTCTTCCACAAAATTCACTGAACATTGGTGGGTGTGTTTTAAGTCTGCTCTAGTGTTGCACTCTCAATAGCTTCTGGATTTCTGCTTTTGTACATTTTGAGTATCTTTAGTATCTGTCTCCATCACCCTGGCCCTGGTTGTCAGGCTCACTGTTAAAGTTTTAAATTATTACACTCTTGCTCACCTCGCCAATTCCTCTGTGGTTTCACCTGGGCCCTGGCTGATGTGGGAGGGGTGGTTTCTCCCCTAGGTTCTCGTTGCCTTCTGAAAAAGAAAAACAGATTCTCCAACATCAAATGAGATCAGCATAGGTTAAATGAGATAAGCATTGCTAATCAAGAGACATTTTGATGGGTGTAGCCTCTCTTTTGGTCAAAGACTAGTGGGAACTTCTCAATGGAGTCCGTGGTCTTGGTCTCCATAAGATTCTGACTCATTTCTCAGTCCCAGCTATGGGTTCTTTTCCACTGAGCAGATCTCTTAGCCAATCAGACAGCCATTGGTTACCCACTTAGATCAGTGCCACTATTGCACAGGTGTGTCCATCTTGTCAGGCTAGTTGTTTTTGTATAGCAGTGCCCTCTGCTAGCACAGAAAGTTGTTAAACATTCCCCCCTACCCCCAAGCAGCTCATATAGTGCTTTCCAGCACTATATGAGCAGACTTTCTGGGAACAGGTTTCCTTCCAGATTCCAGCTGGAACTCATGTGGTGTCTTTAGCAATAGGGCCTTGTCCTTTACTTCAGGGGGATAGTCAAGTGCTTTGACAGAAATCTGTCTTATTTTGGGGACCTCATAGGTCTGTCCAATCAATGTGGGTTGTAACTGATTTCTGGTACTGAGAGTTGCAAGCCAGAATCAAATATTTTAGGGTTAGGCTTCATCCCACCCTCTCCAGGGCTGTTCTTACCAGACAATCCCTGCATGCATTGAGGGTTATATCTTTTAGTCTGCTACCCAGGACAAAGTTTGTTATGGTACCAATTCATTTTGGATTTAGTTTTGTATGTATCTACCCTATCCTCCCATTCACCTCCCTCCAAGCACTTCAATCTCTATTATCTATTCCTCAAGTTGCCTGTTAGGTATGACTGCATCTCCAGCTGTTCCAGGTTAGGAACCACAGATGAGAAAGAACATGTAGCATTTGACTTTCTGTGCTTCTGTGAGTTCGCTTTGTGTGGTCTGTTCCAAGTCTGTCCACTTTCCTATGAATTTCAATATATCATTTTTCCCTACTGCTGAGTAGAATTCCATTGTGCAAATGTACCAAATCTTCATTATCCATTTATCAAATGATGGGCATCTGGGTTGATTCCGGTTCTTAGCTATTGTGAATTGCATAGCTACAAACATGGTTGAACAAATATTTCTGCTGTGAAGAGTGGAGCCTTTAGGGTAGATGCCCAAAAGATGTATAGCTGGATCAGCTAGTATCTCTATCTTCACTTTTTAAAAGAGTCTCCAGGATTTTTTGTTTTGTTTTGTTTTTCTTTTTTAAAGGTAGAGTCTCATTCTTGACTAGGCTGAACTGGAACTCATGCTGCAGTCTCAGGCAGGCCTTGAACTAGTGCCAGTCCTACTTCCTCTGCCCCTTGAGGGCTGTAATTAAAGGAGCGCACCACCATTCCTAGTTCTGCCTTTAGGATTGTTATAGGGGGAAAACTTCTTATAATGAGTAGTAGTTGCTGCTAAAATGATTTGATTGCCTACTTTTCTTCCCAGGCAATAAAAGCTGATTTTGGCTCAGATACTGCAGATATGCTAATTATGGGGACTCTAACTTTTCTCTCTTTACAGCATTTGGCTTTGAAAGATCTGCTGCTTTAAAATTGCTGTGGTCTGCCTAACTCCTGGAAAAAAAAATGTAGATTTTACATTGCTGTCCCTTAGTTCCCAGAGGCTTATCACTATGACAGCATCTTGGTACATGAGACATTATGAGGATCACATGGTCTATGGCCAGGTGACATAGCCAGTGTGGTGATGAGCATGTGACTAGCCAATATGGCAGTAACCACATGGCTTAAACTCACATTGGGATAGAACCTAAATGCCACACTTGCCCTAAGGGATATGCTTAAGGGCAGATTAAATTCAGAGGCAAATGACCAGCACTCCTCTCACATCAGGAAAAAAAAGACAAGAAAATCAGTAAACTGAGCTATTATTTTTCTTCTGGGTTGTTTGAACCTTCTTTCTTTCCATGGAAACCAACTTTGGAAGAGTCATGTTGGTTAGTTCACATGGCTCCTGTTGTTGGGCTCACTTCTGACTGCACTTTGCTCTCAACATCTCAAGCCAGAGTGGGTGGGGCCTAATTTTTGCCTCAGCCAGAAATTGGGGATAGGACTACTCAAGAGGGAGGCCTCAGACTCCTCTACCACCATATTTGCTCACCCATGTATGTTCACAAAAGCAACTACTATAATATAGCACAGTCTGAAGATGGGTCTGACAATATTCATTTTTGTTTTATCTCTATGCTGGTCAAAATGCACCCTTCAGTTAAAGGTTGTGATAAGAGACAGAAGCTAGTTAGGCAGTCAGGGTAACAGGATTCCAATAGTGAATTGTATTTTCCCCTTGACTAAAAGTAGGAAATGCCACTAGGTCTACTTTTGATGCTTTCCTTATCTCCTTTCTTCCCTGAAAAGTTACACCCTCCAAAATAGAATTCTAGATTAAGCTTGCAGTGATCATAGATAATAGAAACTCTGATCCCTACAAAAGACTTCTGGAAATATCACCTCATTTTACAAAAACTCAGTCTTTCTCCACAGAAACTATGAAATCTGTTCCTTGTCATATAGCAACCTTTTAATCTGGTCTGTGGCATGTCACAATCTGTTCTGTTTTCCACGAAACCCTAAGCAAAATTCACCAAAGGAGTTCTCTTCCTTCCTGGACACTGCCTCTTGTCTGTATAGGCAAGTCTTTCCTTCCTATCAAGCTCTAATACACTTCTTCTAAAATCTATATTTCATCCTCCTGTGGTCTGTAAGTCTCATTTGTAGGACTTATAAGGCAAGAGCCTGAGAAGACCACTGTCTCAATGAAAGTTCTCTGTGACCATGAGTTCCTGTGCTTTTCTCCCTAAGTCACAGCCCACCTAAGATAAGGCTCTATTGCTTGCAAAGACACCCAGTGTGTCATTTCTATTATCCTATGCTATATCTGCCAGAGTTCTGAAATTCTTACAATGCTCTTAATTGCTTTTTTTTTTCTTTTTGGTATAAAATATATTTTATTAAGTAGAAACTTTGTGTGGACACACCATGTGTTGGTACCATCATTTCCTTTTCCCCTTGTCCCCATTCCATTGAAGGCCCTCCTCAGTGGGGTTGCTGATATTCACCATGGGGTTGTGGGTTATGAGTTGTGATAATAGCAGTCAGTCATTGTAAGTGGAGAAACAATGCCTCTGGATATCCTCTCCCACCTAATGGCTCTTACAATCTTTCTGCCTCCTCTTTCACAAAATTCCCAGAGCCTTGGTGTGTGTGTTTTCAGTCTACTCTAGTGTTGAGCTCTCAGCAGCTCCTGTATTTCTACTTTGGTGCATTTGGAATTTCCTCAGTGTCTTTCCATCACCCTGACACAGGTTGTCAAGCTCACCATGGAAGCAGCACTCCTGCTCATGTTGCCATTTCCTCTGTGGTTTCACCAAGGACATAGATGACATAGGCGGGGTAGTCCATCTCCTGTCAGAGAGTCAGCCATCTTTTCTTCTCCTTTTGATAGAGTTTGGTTGCCCTTGGTTCTCACTGCCTTTGGAAAAAGAAAGATTCTCCAATGAAGAGTGAGGTCAGCATAGGTTAAAAGGGATAACCATTGTTAATTAATTTAAAAATAATTCTGATCCATGTAGCCTTTCTTTTGGTGAAAGACTAGTGGGAACTTCTTGTTGGAATCCATAACCTTGGTTTCCTTAGGATTCTGACTTGATTCCCAGTTCCACATACAGGTTTCTTTCCACTAAGCAGACCTCTCAGACAATCAGAGAGCCATTACTTACCCACCTAGGCTGGGTGTCACTCTTGCACAGGTGTGTTTGTCTTGTAAGGCTAATTGCTTTCATGTAGCAGTGTCCCCTGCTTGCTCACCACATTTTTGGCCACTTTCCCCAGCAACTCATATAACACTATCTAACACTGTACTGGCTAGCCATCTGGGAACTGGCTTCCTTCAAGATTCCAGCCAGATCTCTCAGTATTCCATGTGAGCATCATGTGTTCTCTTCAGCAATAATGTTTACCTGAAGTGGATAATTAAGTTCTTTGTCAGAAGCCTGTCTTGTTTTGGGGATCCTGTATGTCTCTCTGACCAACAGCTCAGTGTGGGTTGTAGCCATTTTCTGGTACTGGGAGTTATAAGCCAGAGCCAAATGTTTTAGGGTAAGGCTTTAACCCAGACTCTTCAGAGCCCTTCTTTCTAGATGATCCCACATATTCCTATTAAGGGTAATATCTTTTAGTCTATTGTCCAGAGGAAGGTCTTTTTTTGATACCAATTCATTTTGAATTTAGATTTGTGTACATATCTCCCCTACTCTCCCATTCCTCTCCCCACAAACTCTTCCATCCCTATTATGTATCCCCAGAGTTGTCTGTCAAGAATGCCTGCAACTTAAGCTGTTCCAGGTTAGGAATCACATGAAAGGAAGAACATGTGGTATTTGTCTTTCTGTGCTTGAGCGAGTTCACTTAGTTTGATCTGTTCCAAGTCCATCTGTTTTCTTTCAAATTTCATGAAATTATTTTTCCTTACTGCTGAGTAGAATCTCATTGTTTATACGTACTACATCTGCATTATACATTCATCAATCCCAACTTGTTCTGAGTATTTTTAAATTTTATTTTTATTGACAACTTCCATACTTCAGACAATAAACCATGATAATTCTGTCCCCCCCCCATTTTCCCCTTCACAAATCCACTTTCCATCATATCCCCTCCCTCTTTCCATTAGTCTCTCTTTAATTTTGACACCATCCTCTTTTCCTCCTATTGTGAGGGTCTTGTGAAAGTAGTGCTAGGCACTATGATGTCATGGATATAAACGCCAATTTCTCTCTGGGTGATTGCATTGTAAGCTGTCTTACTCTTCCTTTAGCCCTTACATTCATTCTGCTCCCTCTTCTGCAATGGACTCTTAACCTTGGCGGGTGTGATAGAGATGTTTCAGTGCTGAACACTCCTCCATCACTACTTCTCAGCACTATGGTGCTTTCTGGGTCATCCCAGTAGTCACCACCATCTGAAAAGAGAAGCTTGTCTAACCAAAAGTGAGACCCAGACTCTCTCTCAAAAATGAACCAAAATTAATCATCATCATCATAATAATAATAATAATTTAACTTTAAAAAAAATAATGGGCTAGGGGGATGGCTCAAAGCTTCTTTTCTGCAAAGACTAACAACCTAGATTTGATTCCCCAGTAGCCAGATGCACAAACTGTCACCTGCATCTGGAGTTCATTTGCAGTGGTTGGAGGTCATGGCACACCCATCACCCATTCTCAATCTTTCTCTCTCTCTCTCTCTCTCTCTCTCTCTCTGTGTGTCTGCACATGAATAAATACAAATATTTAAAAATAATTTAATATTCAAGGAATATATCTCCTGCTCCAGGATATAGTCACATGCTAAAATAATTGCATTTGTTGATCTTGAGCTCTGATGCTCATGGAAACCAAAGATTAAATTGTTTCTGTTTCCAGCCTTCCCTGTATAATTGATATGCACACAGTCATATTGATCAATAGGACATGCCAAGATTTTATGCTCTCTTAATTTCTTTCTTTCTGACAATGATGACTTTTAGGTATTTACTAGATTGTTATCATATTAACTTGTATTTATTGGTAAAAAAAAAAAAAGATGTTTTCAGGGTTATTAACATGATCTGCCTGTACTTAGAGCTGTTAGGTGTTTTAAAAGATTAGACAGCCAGCTTTTGTGTTCTAGATATGGCTTACAATGTTACCAGATAGGTGTCAGGCAGAATGACTTGAAGATCAATTAATATTTAGGTTCCTGCTCCAAAGTCTACTTCTTTTTTCTTTTCTTTTCTTTTTCTTTTTTAACTCTAGATGCTTGTGTCACTTTGCATCTGACTTCTGGCTTTATGTGAGTACTGGGTAATTGAACCCAGGCTGGGAGGCTTTGCACACAAGCCCCTTTAACACTGAGCCATTTCCCCAGTCCTTCATAGTCATTTTCTTAAATATATTTATTTATTTTTATTTATTTTATTTATTTGATACAGAGAGGGGGAGAGAGAGAGAGAGAGAGAGAGAGAGAGAGAGAATGGACAAGCCAGGGCCTCCAACCACTGCAAACGAACTCCAGATGTGTGTGCCCTTTGTGCATCTGGCTAACGCGGGTCCTGAGGAATCAAACCTAGGTCCTTTGGCTTTTCAGGCAAGTGCTTTAACCTGTAAGCCATTCCTCTAGCCCCCAAGTCTACTTCTCTTGATCATATGCTTAAGGCTCACTGTACTAAGTGCTTACATTAACATATGCCTCCTTCTAATAGGGCAAGACCCTCTCTTACTGTCTTAACAACAATCAAAATGTTCTTAACTGTTTATATTTTATAAATATTACCTCAAATTCAAAAGAGTGGAACAAATTAAAGGACCTACACACAGATGAATGTCGCAGTTATCTTTGCATTGTTGGGGCAACATACTCAAAGCAGCTGATGAAAGACTCAAGGGTAAGTGACATGATCACAGGGCAAAGGATGGCATGAGCAGAGGCTGGGCATTACCTTTACCACAGCACTGTAGCATGAGGGTGAGCCAAACACTGGCAAGAGGAAGCTAGCTATAATGCCCATAAGCACAACCCAGCAATATACTTCCTCCAGCAAGGCTCCAAATTACAATTTGCCACCTGCTGGGAACCAAGCATTCAGAACACATGTATTTATGGGGTACACCAAACTCAATCATAGATGAAGATGAGACATTCAGTTTGGCTCTCAAGATGTGTAAAATCATTTTCATCATGGGCCTTTAGATGAACTCCTGTCTGGAGAGCACTTTCAGCCATGCTCTATTCAGCTTGAAGAAGTTAGAGCTGTTTTTGCTCCATCTCCCTAACAGAAGTTAAGAGTTTCATCTCCGGAGGTGATAATGACATGGGTTAGAGGCAATGCAGCTTTCTTCTATTAGGTAGTTGGTAAGGGGCAGGTTTTTCTCTGGCAAAACCAGAACTCAAGTCTGATTCAGGATTGTCCAAGATAACTACCAACAACAAATCCAGCATCATCTTTCTTCTTTATCAACTTTTTCTGGACTTAGCATCTGTGAGTTGGCCCTTCCTGAGTCAGCCTCTTCAGCCACTAACCAGTGAGGACCCTCTTCTACACACCTGAGTCTGAGTCTCATTCTAATTGGATTCCTGATTCATGTAATTGGACCTGTGCCATGTGGATGAACTCTCTTACCTTTCTCAGCCTATTCTCTCTCTCCCTATGTGAGGGAGACCTTCTTGGACTCCCCTTATTCCTGGATTGGAAGGTGGATAATTTCATTTGTTTGGGAGCTTTTCTGCTTTGCTTTCCCTCTTAACTCTCCCTCAAATAAAACACACAGTTAATAACTTACCCTCCTCTGCGTATGTGTTTAAATTCTATGCTAATGTAGATAAGGGCCCTACTTGTTGGGGAATATGGGTTGTGCATTGTGGGGTTAGTCATCAGTTGTGGGTAAGAGGCAATGTCTCTGTGCATAATGATCCAATGTGTGGCTCTAACATTCTTTATGCCCCCTCTTCTGCAAATTTCCCTGAGCCATGTTGGGTTCATTTTAGGTCTGCTTCAGTGAAGAGGTCTTGGGAGCCTCTGTGTCTCTGGATATCTGGTTTGGTAGGAGTTTAATGTTCTCTGTGTCTATCTCCTTCACCCTTGTGCTGGAACCAGGTTCACCAAGGAAGCAGCACTCTTTCTCATTTCCCCAATTACTCTTCATTTCACCTGAGCCCCTTTAAGGTGTGACAGGCTGGTTCTTTCCATAGAATCTTCATCCATCTGAAAAATAAGCAAATGCTCAAATGGGGAGTGAAGTTATCGCCAGATTAATGGGATAAATATTGTTTTTTTTTTTTTATAGAGAATTTAAGAGGTGTAGGCCCTCTTGTAGCCCAAGATTGGTGGGAGCTTGATAGTGGAGAGTGGGCTCATTTTTGGATATGGTTCTTACTGGATTACCAGCTCCAGCTATGAGATCCATTCCACTGAGCAGATCAATTAGCCAAATCAAGAGCAATTGGTTTCCCACTATGGCTGTGTGCCACTATTGCACTTGTGTGAGCATCAAATCAGGTTGTTTGCTGCTGAGTAGCTTAGACCACGAGTTGCTTAGACAGATGTTGGTCATTTTCCCCCAGTTGCTCATGTTGCACCTTCTGGCACTAGATGAGCTAACCATCTGGGGACTGCCTCTCTTCCAGATTCCAGCCAGGATACTTCATGTTACATACTAATAGAATATGGTGTCTTCAGCAGTAGGTATTACCACTAACTTTTGGTGGGTCATCAAGTACTCTGACAGAAATCTGTCTTCTTTTGGGAAACCTTGTAGGTAGCTCTGATCAATAGCTCATTGTGGATATTAGCCACATGCTGGCACTGGAAGTTACAGGTCAGTGCCAAAGAACAGAAGGAAGAAAAAGATAAGTAATATGGAAGAGATAAAGAGAAGAGGGGGAGAGAGAGAGAGAGAGAGAGAGAGATTGAGAAACAGGAGATTAAGGTCAGTTTTTATCACTCTCTTCAGGGCCTTGTGATTCAGGTATTCCTTCTAAGGGTCTGATGAAGGTTCAACCATTTAGTCTGTGTTTTAGGATGTAGAATTATATGGTACCATTGCCATTTGGACCTAGTTTTGTGTACCCCAGCCTCACCCTTAACCTCCCCTCCCACCTCACTTACCCTATTGTCCTATCCTCTCGAGATGCTTATTAGGTATGTCAGCCTCTTGGGTAGATTCAGGTTGGGAGCTGTAGATGAGCTAAACTATACAATGAATAACTTTCTGTAATTGGGTGAGTTAACTAAGAATGATATGTTCCAGGTTCGACCACTTTTCTTCAAATTTCATTGTGTCTTTTTTCCTTACTGCTGTGTAGAATTCCATTATATAGATATACCACACCTTCATTATCCATTCATCTAATGATGGTCATCTGGGTTGATTCTAGCTCTTAGCTATTATGAATTGAGTAACTATAAATATGGTTGCGCAAATCTCTCTGAACTGAGGCATGGAGCTTTTAGGATAAATGCCCAGTAAGGGAGTAACAGGATGTGTTGGTAACTCTATAGTCAACCTCTTTAGGAGTCTCCACATTGCTTTCCAAAGTGATTGTACCATCTTACATTCCAACCAACAGTAGATGAGGGTTCCTATTTCTCCACATCCTCACCAGCATTTATATTTATTTGATTTTTTAATGCTTGCTATCCTTACTGGGGTAAGGTGTAATCTTATAGTTGTTTTAATTTGCATTTCCCTGATGATTAGGGATGATGAACATTCTCTTAAGTGTATGTTTGTCATTTGTAGTTTTTCCTCTGAGAACTGCCTGTCCAGTTCTTTGCCCATTTTATGAGTGGGTTGTTTGATTCTTTATTGTTTAGGCTTTTGAGTTCTTTGTAGATTCTAGAAATTAAGCCTCTGTCAGTTGGATAGGCAGAAAATATTTTCTTCATTCTGTAGGCAATCTATTGGCTCTGCTTATTGTATGTTTGTTTTTGAAGAAACTTTTCAGCTTCATGAGATCCCAATGGTTGAGTGATTGTTTAGGATCCTGTGCTACTGTTGTTTTCATCAGGAAGTCTTTTCCCATTCCTATATCACAGAAAGTTCCTCCTATTTTTTCTTCCAGTAGTAACTGAGTTTCTGGTATTATATTCAGGTCTTTGATCCACTTGGACTTGATTGTTGTACATGGTGAGATGTTTGGATCAAGTTTCAATTTAATGCATATGGATATTCAGTTTGTCCAGCACTATTTGTTGAAGATGCTTTTTTTTTTTTGGCCTATATTGTTAGGGCCTTTATCCAATATCAAGTAGCTGTAGTTAACTGACCCAAAGTCTAGGTAGATTCTGTTCCATTGGTCTATACTCCTATTTTTATGCCAGCACTATACTGTTTTTATTACTATGGCTTTGTAATATAGTTTTAGATCATGTATGGTGATGCCTCCAAAGGTGTTTTTTGTTCTTTTTTTTTTTTTTTTTGCTGAGGATATGCTTGGATATCCGAGGCCTTCTGCCTTTCCATATGAATTTTGAGATCAGTTTTTATATCTCTGTGAAGAACAATGTTGGGATTTTGATTGGTATTGCATTAAATGTATATATTGCTTTTGGGAAGATTACCATTTTCATAATGTTAATTCTGCTTATTCAGGATCATGGTAGGTCTTTCCCCTTTCTCAAGTCCTCCTCAATTTCTTTTTTGAGTGTTTTTATGTTTTAATTTTATAGGTCTTTCACATCCATGGTTAATGTTATTTCATGGTATTTTTGTTGTTGCTGATATTGAAAATGGGACAATGTTACTTATTTCTTTCTGTGTATCTTTGTCTTTTGCATATAGAAAGGCTACTGATTTTTGTGCATTGATTTTGTACCCTGCTACTTTGCTGAAGGATGTGGAGAGCCGAGAGAGTGTGATCGCCATTACAAGATGGCGCTGACATCCGGCCTCGGTCCTGATGAACAAGTAGAATAGCGCATGTGCAAGTGGTGAAAGCGCGCCAAGTCACTGCCCAGCCCGGGGCGTCATATGGGGTAATGAGCGCGCAGCCAATCAGCAGAGTACACGCCGCCTAGGGGCTATATAAGCGGCGCCATTTCGGGGCTCTGGGTCTTCCTCTTTTCATCTGTTAACTGCAATAAACGCTTGCTGCAGAAGGATCCTGGTGCCCGTGTGCGTTCTTGCTGGCGAGACGACTACGCGGGCTACAGCTGGTGCCGAAAAACCCGGGACGCCGGGTGCCTGTCATCGCCGGCGCCGAGGAGACCCCCCATTCACGGGGAAGGATTCAGAACTGCAGGACTAAGGTAGGTTCTGAGAGGCATGTTTGGTCTTGACTTGTCTCATCTCTCACCCAAATTGGCAGGAGCAATTTTTGCTCTCCCTATTGTGATGGTGGCTCTCGTTCTCTTCTTTTTGAACATGGGAGCCTCACATTTGGAGCTACAAGACAGCATGTCAGAAACAGAACGGGATAAAAGGTTAGGGGCCCTTGAGGAAAAAGAAAAAGACGTCTCTAAGAAAAAAGGCCTTTCCGCGGACACTAAGTCCACAGAAAGAAAAGACAAGGGAAAAGACGCCCTGGGAGAGAAACATGAGAGGGAAAAGAGAAGTCCAAAAAGGAGGCCTCTTTATCTGATAAAAGAATTGGAGGCTTTAGGAATTGATAGCTCAGAGTCTGAGGATCTTAGTCCCTCCGAGGAGGAAGAATTAGATGGGGAAGTGGCTCGCTATGGGGAGGAGAGATATTATTTTGATGAGCAGCCGCTACCGCAAAATCGAAAACAAAAGAAGATAGGAGATAAGAACCGCGCGGCTTTTCAATCTGCCGCCCCTGCCATTCCCAGTGCTCCTCCGCCTTATGCCGGCAAGCATTGTTCAGATTCCTTCCTTTCAGAGGGGGACAGAAGGAGGTTCTTACAAGCCTTCCCGGTGTTTGAGGCTGCGGATGGAGGCCGCGTCCATGCGCCGGTAGAGTATGCCCTCATTAAGCTTTCTAAGGGGAAGGAAAGACTGCAGAGGACTTTGTTGGAACTGGGCTACTGGCACAAGGGCTGGCTGCGTCCTGCTGCCCGGGCCCAGAGAGTTTGATCAAGGTTAAATTTGTAATGGACTGATGTGCTTGGCTAGAGATATTGGACTGAGAGATTTAAGATTTTAAGCTGGAAAACCTCAAGCAAGTTAAAATTACAGGCACTGAGACTGGTTTTAGGTTAGTGAACCTGCTATTGTCAAACACATTAGCAATCTTAAGGAAGATGTTCCAACTGCTTTACATTCAAACAATGGAAAGGACGCCTGAGGAAAGGCTATCATAGAAATGCAAACACTTTTGGAAAGAGTTGACTGGAGGAGGAACCTGCTTTTCAAGGCTATTGAACTTGAACTGCAGAAGTTTGATGTTTGTTTGATGGTGGTTGAGTTTGCATTGTTTTAGTCTCTCCTTGCTTTAATCCCAGAGGAATTCGCCCATTACAAATTTGGCAGATGGATGTTACTCACGTCCCATCTTTTGGCAAATTACAATATTTACATGTTTCCACTGATACTTGTTCTGGAGTTATGTTTGCTTCCCCATTAACCGGGGAGAAAGCAGCCCATGTTATTCAACACTGCCTCGAGGCGTGGAGTGCCTGGGGGAAGCCCAAAACTCTTAAAACTGACAATGGACCAGCTTATACTTCTCAAAAATTTGGACAGTTCTGTCACCAGATGGGAGTGACCCATTTGACAGGTCTCCCGTATAATCCTCAAGGACAGGGTATTATAGAACGGGCTCATCGCACTCTAAAGTCTTATTTAATAAAACAAAAAGGGGGAGTCAAGGAGGCTCTGCCCTCAGTCCCACGAGTGACTATATCCATAGCACTCTTTACTCTTAATTTTTTAAATTTGGACAGTCAGGGCCATTCGGCGGCTGACCATCATTGCTCAGAGCCTAACAGGCCACAGGAGATGGTTAAGTGGAAAGATGTTTTGACTGGTCAATGGAGAGGCCCGGATCCTATTTTAATAAGATCCAGGGGAGCTGTTTGTGTTTTTCCACAGGAAGAAGACAATCCATTCTGGCTACCAGAACGCCTAACACGTAGACTTGTGATACCTGACGAATCATCGAGATCCTGTGCGGGAGCCGAAGAAGTGGACAAGATCCATTATGAAGACCCTATTCTACTAGAGTTGACCCCTCCCTAGCTGTGGGCCTGACATCCTGGATTTCTTCAGCCTTCTCTTTCTTTAAGGAATGGGTGGGAGTGGCGCTGTTTGGTGCAGCCCTATGTTGTGGCTTAGTGTTCCTGCTTTGGTTGTTCTGCAAGCTCAGAGCTCAACAGCAACGTGACAAGGTCGTTATTGCGCAAGCACTTGTGGCTATGGAACAGGGATCATCTCCTGAAATTTGGTTAATTAATTAGACTGAGACCCTCAGTCGATGCACCTCAGGGGTTTAGCCCATTGCACTGAGTCGATGAGAGATCTAAGTCTAATCAGCCCTTGCCTAAGTGGCTGCAGCACCAAAATATGAGATTGACAGCCCTTGCACCCCCAGGAACAATATTCCATTGCACGGGGATGGGTGTCAACTCCCCTTTTTGCCTCTCCCTTGGCCTTTGCACTCAGAGGACTTGTCTCCATTGCGCCTGATAAGGTGAGGGAGTGAGCTCTTGATCGCTTATTCCCCAAGGAAGGAATTTGCTTGATCGAGCATAGGGTTGTTTGGTGCCGCGCTGGTTGGGCTATGAGGCAGTTGTCATCTTATTAAAACAAAAAGGGGGAGATGTGGAGAGCTGAGAGAGTGTGATCGCCATTACAAGATGGCGCTGACATCCGGCCTCGGTCCTGATGAACAAGTAGAATAGCGCATGTGCAAGTGGTGAAAGCGCGCCAAGTCACTGCCCAGCCCGGGGCGTCATATGGGGTAATGAGCGCGCAGCCAATCAGCAGAGTACACGCCGCCTAGGGGCTATATAAGCGGCGCCATTTCGGGGCTCTGGGTCTTCCTCTTTTCATCTGTTAACTGCAATAAACGCTTGCTGCAGAAGGATCCTGGTGCCCGTGTGCGTTCTTGCTGGCAAGACGACTACGCGGGCTACAGAAGGAGTTATTCACCTTTAAGAGTTGTGAGATGGAGGCTCTCTTGTCTCTTATGTATAGAATCATGTCGTCTGTGAATAGAGCTAACCTAACTTCTTCCTTTCGAATTTGTATTTCTTTTATTTCCTGTCTCATTGCTTGAGCTAGGACTTCTAGTACTATATTGAAGAGCAGAGGTGAGATTGGACATCGCTGTCTTTTTTTTCCTGTTTTTAAAATTTTTTTGTTCATTTTTATTTATTTGAGAGCGACAGACAGAGAGAAAGAGGTAGAGAGAGAGAGAGAGAGAGAATGGGTGCACCAGGGCTTCCAGCCACTGCAAATGAACTCCAGATGTGTGTGCTCCCTTGTGCATCTGGCTAACGTGGGTGCTGGGGAATTGAGCCTCGAGCCGGGGTCCTTAGGCTTCACAGGCAAGTGCTTCACCACTAAGCCATCTCTCCAGCCCGACATCTCTGTCTTATTCCTGATCTCAATGGGAATTCCTTCAGTCTCTCTCCATTGAGTATTATTTGGGCTTTAAGAGCTTTATATATAGCCTTTATTATGCTGAGATACAAACATCCATGCCAGTTCTCTGCAGTGTTTTGATCATGAAATGATGTTGTATTTTTTCAAGGGCCTTTTCTTCATCTATTGAAATGATCATGTGGTTTTTGTTTTTAAGTTTATTTATGTGGTATATTACATTGACAGATTTCAGTGTGTTGTGCCACCCCTGCATTCCTGGGATGAATGCCACTTGATCAAGGTAGATAATACTTTTCATTTATTGTTGGATTCAGTTCATGAGTATTTTGTTCAGGATCTTTGCGTCTAAGTTCATCAGGGAACTAGGTCTATAGTTTTATTTTTTTTTTAATTTTTAATTTTTTTGTGGCATCTCTGCCTGGTTTTGGTATTAAGATGATACTAGCTTCATAGAAGGAGTTGGGGAGCTTTCCCTGCTCTCTGATTGTGTGGTATAGTTGGTTTGAGTTCTTCCATGAAGGTTTGATAGAATTCTGCTGAGAAGCCATCTGGTCCTGGACTCTTTTTGGGGGGGAGGTTTTTAATTACCTTTTCAATCTCAATGAGTATGATAGGCTTGTTTAGGAGATTAATCTGCTCTGAGTTTAGCATTGATATGTGGTATATGTCCAAGAATTCATCCATTTCCTCCATATTAACCAGTTTTGTGGAGTAGAGGTTTTTGAAATATGTCCTGATGATTCTCCCAATTTCACTTATGTCTGTTGTGATCTCTCCTTTTTCATTCCTAATTTTGTTAATTTGAAGTATCCATTCTTTTCACTTGGTCAAATTGGCCAGGAGTTTGTCAATCTTGTTAATTTTTTCATAAAACAAGCTCTTTGTTTCATCAATTTTCTTAATTGTTTTCTTAGTTTCCAATTCAGTATTTCTTAAGTTTTTTTTACATGTACACTGTAGAGGTGTTTTATTTCCTTGGTTAGGAATATTTAAAGATAATTTTGTGGGTATTGTAAATAAAATTGTTTCCCTAATTTCTTTCTCAGTACATTTGTCATTGGTATATATGAAGGGTACTTGTTAATGTATGCTAATTTTATATCCTACCACTTTTCTGAAAGTTACTATCAGTTTTAGTAGTTTTTTGGTGGAATCTTCTGAATTTCTTAAGTAGAGAATCATATATTCTGCAAATAAGGCTAGTATAACTTCTTCCTTTTCAATTTGTATTTCCTTTATTTCTTTCTCTTGTCATATCACTCAAGGCAAGTCTTCAAGTACTATATTAAATAGTAGTGGGGAGAGTATACAACCCTGTCTTTTACCAGGAATTTTTTTTAAACTGTGATAGTGTATTGTGGCTATACTTTAATTTTTTTTTTTGTTATGGACATACTCAGTATGTAAATAGTGCATGTTGGTACCATCCTTGTCCTCATCCCTGTCCCCTCCTCATTGGGGATGTTGGTTATCACCATGGGGATTGTTGGTCATGCATTGTGGGGGAAGCCATCAGTTATGGGGAAGATTACCAGGAATTTTTAAATGTTATATTCCAGCAACAATTTTATTATTTTCATATATACATATATTAACATATGTTTATATATACATATATGCATATCCATGTAATATATGTGCATAATACTTGTACATAAGAAAGGTATTCATGGGGCTGGGCAGATGGTCAAGGCACTTGACTGCAACACCAATGGACCCAGGTTCAATTCCCAGTGACCCACATAAGCCAGATGCACAAGATTGTGTATCTGGAGTTCTTTACAGTGACTAGAGGCCCTCACACACCCATTCTCTCTCTTTCTCTCAAATAAATAAATAGGTGGAATTCCTGATGTTTTCATACATTGAGACCCATCAGTAGGAAATCCTGGCTTTGTTAGTATGTTTGGGCTGGAGAGTAAGGTGATTGTTTTCATAGTTGGAGTCCATGAACAAATACGAAGTTGAGACCCAAGATGCAAGAATTGGGAAGAAGTAGAAGAGATCTGAAATCCCAAGAGAGCAGGACATGGGGCTTCATTAACTTAGGATAATTTAAATTTTTGTTGTTGTTGTTCATTTTTATTTATTTATTTATTTGAGAGTGACAGAGAGAGGAAGAGGCAGATAGAGAGAGAGAGAGAGAGAGAGAGAGTGAGAGAATGGGTGTGCTAGGGCTTCCAGCCACTGCAAACAAACTCCAGACACATGCGCCCCCTTGTGCATCTGGCTAACGTGGGTCCTGGAGAATTGAGCCTTGAACCGGGGTCCTTAGGCTTCACAGGCAAGCACTTAACCACTAAGCCATCTCTCCAGCCCTAACTTAGGACAATTTATACTGAGCAAAGGGCATTTAAAGTGAAACCACAATAAAAATCAGGATACATGACAACTTTTAGAGAATATAGGATAAATAAAAGTAAAAGTTATATAAATAATTTCATTTCATCTCATATTTAATATTACCATTGTGGCTTGATATAATTCTTAGAATGAATAAAAACTGGATTGAGTAGATTTCATTATTTTGGACTTATATGAACAATTTTTTATAAACATATGAAATCAATATAAAATATTTCTTTTTCAAACTAATTTTCAGATTATGATTGTAATTAATGGTTCTGTTTTCAAAAATATTGAATGCTCTGCTTTTTTATTGTAATGTGGTTTCTTAGTCTTTGAAGAGTTAGATGATCCCCTTTTGAAATACATTCTGATTCCATTCATAATTCCTCTCTTCAGTTGTTTATTGCGGCCACTTTCAATGGTTTCATACTTCTGAACTAGCTCATTTTCCCTTCAAAATCAGTCTCTTCAGCTCCTTTACAATCATTTTGCATTGCACTGTCCAAGCGAGGTATCTCAGATTGACAGGTATATTTGTCACATTAAAGTCACTCAAACAACAAGATGCCAATATAGTCAGTGTCGATGCTAACATTACTAGAGAAATACATGTGATGAGTAACTCACTGGATGCTCAACAAGTCTCTTAATAGCTTTTTCTTACTATTTGGATTTCTGTAAAGAAATAGTGCAACTATGAACAAAGAATATAAACAATCTAATAAAATATCACACTTTAGGTTAAAAGGTTTGGATAAGGCTGTCTTAATGAATTTGAAGCAAGATATTTGGTTTTATTTGGGATTCAGTGATAGAGAAAATATAGCAGAAAGTAGTTGGGGTTAATGGTTTATTCCACCATGCCTACCTAAGTCCCACTTGCTGGGGCTGATGCAAATGGAAACTTTAGCATAATTATGATGTGCAGGTGAAGCCTCCCTCAACACAAGCCTGCAATCCAAAATACTCCAGAACTAAACACTTTGAGCAAAGACATGATATACATATTCTATCTGATCACATATAAAAGTTTGTCAGAGTTGAAATGCAGGCATGCTATAAATAGTGTATATCTTCAGGCTATGTATTTAAGGTGAGTATGTCCCATCTCATTAGGTGTATGTTAATATTTAAAAAATTTGAAATCCAAAATGCTTCTTTCTGGCCTTAAGTATTTCAGAAAATATCTATCTAGTTTGCCATTGATTAAGTTACCCAAGAAAATGCTCTAGGTGGAGATTAGCCATCTCATTAGAACTTTACATTGAGCATCCTTCATGTGTAGAAGTCATAGAAAAGAGATAACATATGAGTTTGAGCAGGTGCTTCCTCTTTAAGTAAAGCAGTTCCTAAAATGGTGAGCCAGTTAAAGCTGCATGTGGGTTACTCAGATATTTTCTTAGACAAAAAAAGAGCAGCTATTGTTAATACCAGGATCCCCAGGTTATTCTTCTCTAAGTCAGATTCTTGTTTTATATAGTATATCTGATCCAGGATTACCAAGCACTGCTGCAAATATTAGACTTCCAATTTTTATAATGTACCTTCATGTGTGCCCAGTTATCCTCCTAGCAATATGATAAGAAAGTGGAGCTGCAGTGTCATGCAGATTGTGGCGGGTGGGAGTGGGGTAGGGAAGGAGAAATTTGATGAGGAAGCTATATGAAACTGTATCATAGATAGTCTATGCTTGAAACATTTTTTTTTTAATTCTCCTTCTACTCAGAGAAAGGGAAGGCAGAGAAGTAAACCATTTTCATTCTGATTCCATAGCTAGTAAGTGATATATCCAGGAATGAAATTTAAGCCCTTTTAACTCTCAATCCTAGGTTATCCTGCTAAATCACATGGTCAACCCCAGAGAATGGCATTCATCAGAAGAGGAGATTATTTCTGGGGCTCAGGGAGTACTGCAATGTCAGCTCTTAGGGATAAAGACTCAATTTCTCTTTTCCTTTTAAATGCATGCCATTGTGCAGATTGATGACAGGAAGCATTGGAAACCAAGGGATTAGCTAGGCATAATTATCAAGGCTTTGGTCTGGTTCTTTTTGGTTCTGCTAATATCATTGATAATTGGATCAGTCTCTGGATAGAATAGACAATAAAGACAATTTTCTTAGCAGAGCAGTCTTATGTTCTATTGCTAAATATAAATGTTAAAGAAAAACCACTTTTGTTTCATTTGTGAATTCAGTGCCTGCCACACCAGAGCTTTAATAGAAATCCAAGGAGAATTTTATTTGTAGGTGTAAATAGAATCTTCACAAAAGTAAGACATGGATGTTGTAGTGTCAAGTTCTGTTTTCTGGAAACTTTTTTTGGACATAGAATGTAACTTTTTAAGATTTTTATTACATTATTTAGTTGAGAGAGAGACACACACAGAGAAAGGGGCCAACAGACAGAGTAGGTATGGGCACATCAGGGCTTCTTGCCACTGCATACAAATTCCAGACACACATGCTGCTTTGTACATCTGGCTTTACATGCGTATTAGGAAATTAAACCCAGTCTATCACGCTTTGCAAGCAAGTGCCTTTAACCACTGAGCTATCTCTCTAGCCCCAGAATATAACATTGATACCTTGTAAGTTAGGTGAGGCTATGTGAATATTCCTGGCCAGTGGATTATGAGCAAAGGTGATAAGGGACAAGTGACTAACATTCAGTTACTAACGTGAAACCTTCTACTTAGTTTCATCTGTCCAGTGTACTGACTGGCAATGTTTTACCTTAACTGGTCTTATCTCTTATTAGTTCTAAAATCTGAGTAGCTTGAGTTATAAAGTCCCTACTTACCTATTGTTCCTGCTCATCTATAGTGGGCATGTAGCATGAGTAAGATATATGTGTTTTTATTTTAAGAATTGATATTTTGGAATCACTTCTTCTTATAACCTATACTAATCTCTTAACAGATACAGGAGTGGTTAGGGAATACAATCAGTAAGACATTGATATTCTTTTCCATACTATTTTATAGTTTTCTTTGTGCATTTATTGTAATAATGCTTGTTTGTTTGCTTGTTTGTTTGTTTGTTTGGTTGGTTTTTCGAAGTAGGGTCTCATTCTAGCCCAGGCTGACCTGGATTTTACTATGTAGTTTCAGGGTGGCCTTGAACTCACAGAGATCCTTCTACCTCTGCCTCCCGAGTGCTGGGATTAAAGGCGTGCGCCACCACACCTGGCTGTAATAATGCTTGTTAAATACAAAAAAAAAAAAAAAATCACTCCTGGTAAATAAAGAGCAGCCTTTTTATTTTCTTTCTTTATAACTATATTTTGGCTATTATGTTCACTAAAGATCCACATAGTAAGGGCTTGGTCCTCAGCTTTGTGCTATGTAAAGCATTGAAACTTTTAAGAGGTGAAGCTTAGTGGGATGCCTTTGGGTCATTGATGGTGTTCCCTTGAAAGGATGTAGTTTTTCTTCTTTTCACTAACACACATAATAAACTTTGTCTATAATAGATGGATGCCATACACCCTGATCTTGTGAAACCAGATAATTCAAAGTCATTTTCAGAATTATCTTTTTATTTCTAATGCAATCATATTTTAAACTATGCATATTAGTGGCCAGAAATCATTCATTAGTCATGAAAATCACATTTAAATTGTCTTTGTGCCTGTGGTTCTGTGGTGTCTTTACTGGATTGGTCTCAACAGTGCAGTAATAAGGCAAACTTGAAATATCATGTACACCACAAGACATGTATATGTTTGTGTTATATCTGGGTATGGTTATTGTGCGTATTTATATCTCAGTGGATGTTTATGGATCTTTATGTTATCTTACATCTTATACACTTTCATTTTATATGTGAGATTGCTGATATCTACCCAGTGTTAACTAATTCAAACAGACTATTCAGCCAAGTGAATGGAAAATTCTGTTACCCAGTATAAATGGACCAAGAAAATTGCAGACTGTGTAAGACTATGATTGTATTAAAGCGACTTCTGCTTGCATTGATAAGAACAAAAGAAACTTATTTATTTTTCTATGAAAAGTTTTAAAATATATGCCTGAAAAAAATTTCCCAATATGTGTAGAACTCACTTACATTATCTTGTCTTGTATTTCATATTATCTCCTTAGATGTGGTTATGTAAGGGGTACTATTATATATTGTATGTGCCAATGTGTGTGGACTACATTATGGTATCCAGTCTACCTTAGTCCATTGTTTACTCTCCAAATTGAAGTCATCAGACAAAGACATATAGCTTCATTACCATGATGGAAAGGCAAAGAATCAGGGACACTAAGCCAGAGTCCCATAGAGTTTACCAGTGTGGTATTCTTGAAAGAATATATATCTAAAGCTATGTACTGCTGTCATGAAGTCAGAGGATCACACACTTGTGGCAATGGGGCTCTGTTCAAAAGAGCAATGTATTTCCATTATTGTCAGCTCTAGAGCTCTGGAGAGAGATAACTTCTTTTTCATAATAAATCCAAATATAGCTTTGTTTAAATATTTTTTATTTTGACTCATTCACTTTGTTCATGTTTAGTCATTGTTCTACTTTTTTTAATTTTATTTTTCTATTATTGGCAACTTCCATGATTATAGACAAAAAAAAACATGAAAATTCCCTCCCCCTCTCAATCAGACTCTCTTTTATCTGATTTTATCATCTTTTCCTCTTATTAAAATGGTCTTGTGTAGGTAGTGCCACGCACTGTGAGGTCATGGCTATACATGCCATTTTGTGTCTGGAAGAGTGTATTGTAAGGAGACCTACCCTTCCTTTAGCTCTTAAATTCTTTCTTCCACCTCTCCCACAATGGACTCTGAGCCTTGGAAGATGTTTTAGAGATGTTTCAGTACTGAGCACTCCCCTATCACTTCTTCTCAGCACTATGGTACCTTTAGAGTAATCCCAGAAGTCACCACCACCTAAAAGAGAAGCATCTTTAAGCTGGATGTGGCAGCTCATGACTTTAATCCAGCACGTAGGAGGCAGAAGTAGGAGGATTGCCAAGAGTTCGAGGCCACCCTGACACTACATAGTGAATTCCAGGTCAGCCTTGGCTAGAGTGAGGCCCTACCTTGAAAAACTTAAAAAAAAAAAAAAAAAAAGGAAGAGATCATCAAGTTTCTGTCAAAGGACAAACAGACCAAGAAGTGAAGCTTCTCTCATCCTGTACATAGTGGCCTTGGGGGTCAGTCACACAGATCGTTGAAATAAAATAAGTATTTATCTGTTAAGAGAGAGAGAGAGAGAGAGAGAGAGAGAAAAGCTTCTCTGACCAAATGTGAGAGTAGTACTAATATATGGATATGAACATATGAACATTAACAGAAGTGCTTCCTGGGCAGTTTGGTGAGCATAATATATGCATTTAGCCAGACACCAGCAGGCATTACACCTTTAGGACTCATGACCTCCCCCTTTATAGGATTTTAGTATCAGGCATGTATTCTGTCCTTTGGAGCAGGCCTCCAGTCCAATTAAAGGGAGGTTAGTTTCTCCATAATAGTCATGCGACTATTGCACCCGTTGTCTCATTTGGCCCGGCTGGCCAAACTTAAGGCTTTTAGCATTTTCTGTTATCTCCACTAGCGACTGCTCTCCCTCCCATGGAGCTGCATGTGATGTAGCTTTTTCCAGCTTTCTGTCAGCTGATCTACATGGAGGAGATTTTCAGCTCAGCTACAGCAAGTTTTCTCAGTGACCTTGCAGCCCAAGCATATGGAGTCATTGTTTTTCTTAAACCATCTTACTATGTATCAGTATCTCTCATCACAGAGTAGTTAAAGCACAAACTTATGATGGTTACAGAAAACCATTAGAGGTGTGTAGGAAAAGTTCTTTCTCTGTCCACAAGCATAAAGTATACCAGGCTAAAAGAAAGTATCAAATCCCTTTTCCCGTAAAATTCTTCAGGTTTTTGAATATGGGTAACATACCTGATTTTTTTTCTTCTCTATTTGAACTATCTTTAGAAACATCTAACACTTGGACAATTATTCTACAAATGTAAAATTATGCACCTTCATTTATACCGTTGCTATATTATTGGTCATCTTGAACTATACATACCATTATTTGTTCCAGAAAGAGCAAAATACTTAGTTCTATTGCAATTGATTCTGATCTCATCATTTTCTTGCTGCAAAAATTTCTAAAAGAATTGTGAAAAACGCTGTTGGTTATTTTTAATGCACACTACTAAGACTTGCATATTAATATAATAAGCCTGGGGATATTATTTGTGAGTATTTGATTTTGGATTTGAGGTAGAATTAATTAAGTATATAATCTCTGCTATGAGCTGGGTATGATAGCACATGCCTGGAATCTCAGCACATAAGACACACACAGAGTCAGGAGTCTGAGGCCCGCCAGCCAGGTGAGGTCAAGGCCAGACAGGTTATTTTCAGGATGGCCATCCATGGCTATGTAATTAGATTATTTTTTTAAAAGGCAATGTATAGTAAATTAATATTCTATGTTATTACTAATTATAGAAACTGTGCTGTTCAAATGTACCACTTATTGTCAATTTGGTTTTTGTTTCTGATGGAAAAATGAAATCAATATATAGTCTTCATGTACAAATATTAATGAATAACTGATAATTCAGTATTTATTTTGCCATATTTATAAGCATGAAAAAACTTGATATTCTGGCTTTGTGCTCACATACTGCTTTGAAAATACAAAATCATGAGATGTATGATTTATGCCCAATAGTTATAAATTTAGAAAAGTTTATATAAAGCAACAACAACAACAAAAAATCCTCAGGTAGACCAAATCAAAGAAAGTAGCCAATAAATACAAAGTCAAACATTGCATTTTTATCATAACATCTCAGAAATTAAAAGACACAAGAATTTTCCAGCTTTTCAATGTCAGGTTGGGACTGTTGAAGCATCCAGCCTTGTAGAATGAGCAGCTACCAGGTTCATCCATGCTCAAGATTGTAGACAGATATTGGTGGACTGACCTGCCCTTATCCTCAAGGAAGGTAATAAATCTCCTTTATAATACACATTCATTATACTGGTTCTGTTCCTCTGGAGAACCCTGAGTAATACAGATGTTAGTACCAGGAGTGTTTCCAAAGATCAGAATTGTGAGCATGAATTTCTCTAGTGGGCTTGGTTTCCACCTCTAGTGCTACTAGACTTTCCTGGTACTACTAAAAAGAGCACTGATAATCATGCTGTGAGCTATTTAATCAATTTATTTTTAAATGTTCTAAATAATCATTTGACATAGATGTATTTCATGATCCTGATTGACCCCTGTGAGGAGTATCAATGCAAAAGACACAGCTCTCACCTGGAAAACGGTAAGTGATAGTTTCTTCTGAAGCCAACTATGAGTGACCATGGCGTGGGAACAATGATTTAGGTCACCTCAAATTTCATGCTCCAATGTAGTAACAATGTTATGAAGGTTTTATACTTTCAGAATAGAAGAAAGTCATAAATCAAGGCACTTTAAAAATATTTTTAAAACCAGGTGTAGTGGTGCATGCCTTTAAACCTAGCATTCAGGAAGCAGAGCTAGAAGGATTACTGTGAGTTTGAGGCCATGCTGAGACTGCATAGTGAATTCCAGGTCAGCCTGGGCTAGATCGAGACCCTACACTGAAAAAATTATTTATTAATATTTATTTACTTATTTATTTATTTGAGAAGAATGAAAGAGAGGGGGAGAGAGAGAGAGAGAGAGAAAGAGAGAGAGAGAGAATGGGCACACAGAGTCTCTAGCCATTGTGAATGAACTCTAGATACATGTGCCACCTTGTGCATCTTGCATCTGAATTTATATGGGTACTGGGAAATTGAACCTGGACCCTTAGGCTTTTCAGGCACATACCTTAACCACTAAGCCATATCTCCAGCCCCAAGGCACTTTTTAAGTACATGGGCAAAAGAATCAGGTAGGAAGCTTTTAGCAAAGGGAGGGAGGAGGTATCTGTGCTTTAGGCTTCAGATGCTTTCTGATGACATTCTTAGCCTTTGGGTTGGTGGAAGCTGGTGGTACAATTGCACATTCCAAAAAGTTCTCACCTTGTGATCTCATAGTTGCCAGGATGTTAGGACAGACACAGAGATGGACAATAAATTACTATTAATGAGCTAAGATTAACCTAAGATGATCTGACTCTGATCCTATAACATTCTGTCCCTCTGTGATCATAAGAGTGTTATCAGTCCAGTTGGCTTTGTTTGAAGGCGATGGAGCACTATAGTTCAGGAGCAAGAAATTCAGTGACTCTGTATATAAAATGTTTGAATGTGGAAAATTAAGAAATATGATGCTTCTGGCAACTGTGGATAAAATAACAAGGGGAAAGAATAACACCAGAGACATAATTTCCCTGCTCAAGGAACACAGATGATCGTAAGGTCATTTATTATACCCTGGAAGACTCTTTCCTCCAGTGGCTCAAGCTATAGAAAACCAAATGATAGGCTGACTTACAATGCAAGTTCAAATTCTAGCCTCTCATGCTGCCAGCGGCTGCAGTGAGGACACTTATTGAAAAGAATAGGAGCCTGTAACTTCAGATGGAGATGTGTTGGAAGACCCTGGTGAATCTGGGTGCATTGAATGGATAGATTTATTTTGCCTGAGTAATAAGCCTTTCCACATTTAGCAACAGCTATATCACACCTCACCTCATGTAGTATTGCCCTTCTGTCTTTTCCTGAAGGACTTAATCCTCATTGTCTGTGGACCCAGCAATGACATTCCCTAGGGGATATGCAAAGCAAAACAATGCTAACACCTTCCAGCTGCCATCCACCTTCATGTCTAGACCTATAATCAAACTAAGCAGGCCCTAGGGGTGAAGTATAAAGTGTTACCCATGAAGAGGTATGATACAGTCTTAAAGAACTTCCTGACTTTCACTTAAGCAGAATCCTGGGAAATATCCATGGAATTGGATTTTAAGAGTGGGAGGTGATAGAGGAAGGAATATAAAATTATATGAGGCTGAATTTCTGCATATGGACTCCTTGAACAGAAATTTTAGATTTGATAATGCAACTTGCACAGTTAGTAAAAAAATGCAAAGATATAATTTGATTGATTGGCTCATGTATGGGTCAAAAGATGGCCTACTATAAATGAAATGGAGCTGTCTGATATCCCTTGGCTTATTGTTGATGGAGGGATTAAAAGCCTCAGGAAAATTAGAATGGTGGATTGGAATTTTCTTATAAAACCTTATCCTCCACAATGGGATGGTCCTGAACATGTTGCAGTCAGGTTCACATTGCTGGAAGAAAACACCTGACCAAGAACACTTTGAGGAAAAAAGAAAAGGTATATTTTGGTTTATAGACTCGAGGGGAATCTACATGATGGCAGGGGAAAATGATGGCATGAGCAGGTGGTGGACATCACCTCCAAGGCAACATCAGATGGACAATAGCAATAGGAGAGTTTTCCAAACACTGGCAAGGGGAAACTGGCTATCATACCATATGCCTACCCCCAACAATATACTGTATCCAGTACATGTTAATTCCCAAATCTCCATGAGCTGGGAACCTAGAATTCCATTTGAACCTAAGTTTCGGGGAGACACCTGAATCAAACAGCCACATGTGGTCTTCACTAAGACTGTGAGAAACAGATTTGTGAGGGGAGCAGTAGCATACTTAAGAGCTCAATTAGTGCTCTTCTATGTATGGCAAGCCTTACAGTGGGAGCTGTGCTTATTGAATTAGATGGTTTATATGCAATGGGTGCAACTGGATCCCAAAGAAAAAGTGTCAAGTGAATCATAGAATAAGGTGAGATTATTTACTTGTAGAACAGCATAGCCAAAATAATATTCTTAATGGTATGACCTTTGTAGACCTTTGGTCTTGGCTGATTAGTTATGGTGTTCCAAATAATGAAATAGATAGGAAACCTACTAAGTTCTTGCCCAATCTGTATAAGCATAAAATTTTCAGAACAAAAGAATAAAAAGCTACTTTGAATCATAACAAAAGAGAATCATGGACCCTTAACCAATTTCCAGAGTTGAATCACTTTATCAACCCAGAGCTCCTTGAATGAAGGGGTCTCCAGATTCCCTTGAAGAAGGACTACAATTCCAAAAAGTCTTATTGTTATGCTTTCTTCCATTCTACTCCAAAGGAACTTATGACCTTTTACTAGGGTAACTGTATAGTGGGGGAAAGGAAATAATCAAAATGTTTTTTGGAAGGGGGCTACTTGACACTGGATTTGAATTGACATTCATATAGGAACACCCCACACAGTATCATGACCTTCTAGTTAAAATAGTTGCTAATGTGTGTAGAGAGATTGCTTAGTGGTTAAGGAGCATGCCAGCAAAGGAAAGGACCCAGGTTCAATTCACCAGTATCCACATAAAGCCAGGTGCACAAGGTGGATCACACATCTAAAGCTTGCTTGTAGTGGTTAGGTGCCCTGGTGAGGCCATTCTCGCTGCCTCTTTCTCTCTCTATTTCAAATAAATAGATATTTTTAAATAGGTACTAATAGAGATCATGTGATCAAGGAAATTTAGCCAAAGTTCAACTCATAGTGAGTCCAGTGGGTTTCCAAAAAAATGCATGATTGGGATAGATATACTTAAATGTTGGCAGAATTCCTACATTAGTGCTCAGACCTGTGAAGTGAGGGCTATTTTGGTTGGAAAGGCCAAAAGGAAGCTCTTAGATCTGCCTCAACCAGGGAAAATAGTAAACCAAAAATAATAGTGTAACCCTGGAGGGATTGCAGAGACTAATGCTGCCATAAAGAACTTGAAAGATGCAGGGATGTCACCACATCTTCCTTTAACTCTTCTGTTTGGCCTTTTCAGAAAACAAATAGATTGTGGAGATTGACAGTTGCATATCAGAAACTTACTCAAGAAGTGACTCCAAGTGAGCTACTGTACCAGATGTGTTTTCCTTATTTGAGCTGATTAACAAACATATCTCTTGGTACCTGGGGTGCAGCTATTGATCCTTCTGCTAAGAAAGCAACACAATGCCTATGTGACCTATTTGGATTCCTCACTTGGACATGCTATTCCAGTCTCATATACCAATTAATCCAAAACACCACTAGTTTGTGGCTAGAGAGATTGCTTAATGGTTTAGGTGCTTGCCTGTGAAAACTGCAGATCCAGGTTTGATTGCCCAGTACCCACATAAGCCAGATGCAGAAGGTGGCACACGTGTCTGGAGTTTGTTTGCAGTGGCTGGAAACCCTGGTACACCCATTCTCTCCCTCTCTCTGCTTCTTTTTTTGTCTCTATTTCTCTCTAAAAATAAGTAAATAAATATTTAAAAATAAGAAAAAGAAAACTACTAGTTTTGAGTGGGGCCCAGACCAGGAGAAGGCTCTTCAAAAAGTCCAGACTCTTCTGCCACTTGGCTATGTGATTCAGCAGACTTGATGGTACTTGAGGTGTCAGTGGTGGATAAAAATGCTGTCTGGAGTCTTTCACAGTCTCCCATAACTGAGTCACAGCAGAGACCCTTGAAATTTTAAAGCAGGGCCCTGTAATCATCTGCAAACAAGTATTCTCCCTTGAGAGAGTGCTCCTGGCTTGCTGTTGGGCTTTGGTTGAAACTGAACATTTGACAATGGTCAATGAAGTTACATGAAACCTAAGCTGGGTGTTATGTGAACCACAAAGCCATAAAGTTGGACATGCACAGCAGCAGTCCATCATCAAATTGAAGTTGTATATACATGATATAGCTTCAGAGGATTCTGAAAGCACAAGTTACACAAAGAAGTTGCCCAAATCCCTGTGGCTCCAATTCCAGTTACAATGTCTTCTGTCCCCAAACATGTTCTCATAGCCTCAACATATGTCCCCCATAGTGATTAGCTGAGAAGAAGACTAGGGAGAATGGTTCTGCATACTGTGCAGGCATTTTCTGGAAGTGCTGCAGCATTACAGATCCTTTTTGTCTCAATCCTGAAGGACAGTGATGAGTGGAGTCTTCACAATGGGCATATCTGCAGGAAGCAACATGATAGTGCATTTGTCATGGAAGGAAAAATGGCCAGATGTGTGGTTATATACTGAGTCATGGACTGTGGCCAATGGTTTGGCTGGATGGTCCAGAATATTGAAGTAGCACAAGTGGAAAAATTGTTGAAAAGTCATTTGGGGAAGGTATATGTGGATAGATATCTGGCAGGATATATAGATACTTATGTCCCACATGAATTCTGATCCAAAGGAAACATCAAAAGATGTGACTTTAAGTAGATAAGACAATCTACTTACTGACTGTAAGTACATAAGACAATCAGTTGATTCTGTAGATAGCAATCAGCCTCTTTCTCAAACTATCCCTGTTATTTCCTAATAAGTCCATGAACAAAGTGGCCATAATGGGTAGGGATAGAAGTTATACATGAGCTCAACAACTTGGATTTCCACTCACCAGCACTGACCTAATTACAAGTGTTTTTTAGTGTCAAATTTGCAAACAGTAGAGACCAACACTGAGCTTCTAATATGGCATCATTTACTGAGGTAATCAGCCAGTAACCTGATGGCAGGTTGACTACTTGAACCACTTCTATCATGAAAAGGGAAACATTTTTCCTTAATGGGATATGTCATTATTCCAGCAAGGAATTTTTAATTCTGTGTATGTTTTTGTCTTTCCTGCATGCAGTTCTTCTGCCAAAACTACCATTTATAAACTTACAGAATGAATGCCTTGTCTACCATCTTGGTATTCCACACAGCATTGTTTCTAACCAAGAAACTCGCTTCACTGCTAAAGAACTGTGGCAATGAGCTCATGTCCTGCCCCATGGCCTTACCATTTTCTCCATCATCCTAATTGAGCTATCTTGATAGAATAGTCAAATAACCTTTTAAAGAAATAAGTATTGTGCCAAGTAAGTAACAGTGACCTGGATGGCTGGAGTAAGATTCTCCAGAAGGTTGTATATCCTCTGAATCAGCATCCAATATATGGAACTGTTGTTCCTGATGCCAGCATTCATAGGCCTAGGAATCAAGGTGTGGGTATGAGATTGGTAGCACTTGACATCACTCCAAGTGACTCACAGGCAAATTTTTGCTTCATTTCCATGTGACCTTATGCTATGTTGGCCTAAAGTTCTTGGTTCCAGGGGAGGAGTGTTTCTGTTAGAAGACATGAAAATCTTTCCATTGAATTGGAAGCAAAGTCTTCATTCTGGCCTTTTTTTTGTGTTCTTGATGTCCTTCAACCAACAGCTTAGGAAAGTAGTCCTAGTGTGTAGTGCTTTAAATGAGATGCCTCCCCACCCACACACAGTATCATCAAGTATTTTGAATGTTTGGTCTCCAGATAGTGGCGACTTGGGAGGTGGATTCTTACTAGAGGAGATGTCTCACTGGGGGCAGATCTTGAGGTTTATTAATCCAGCTCCTAGCCCAGCTCTCAGACTCCTTCCAGTCAGCTTTATGACTGCTTTCTGCTCATGCTATGCATTTCCTAAATTATGTGTTTTATGTGTTGGCAGTATTTAACTTGTGTCTTGATTTTGCATGTTCAAAGTTAAGAGACTGTCTTTAATCTCAGATGAGACTTTGGACTTTTGAGCAGTGTTGGGAATGGTAAAGACTTATGAACACTTTAAAGTTGGAATGAGTACATTTTGCATCATAAACTGGTTGTGAATTCATAAGGGCCAGGGGTGGAATGTAGTGGTTTGAATGTGATATCTCCCATAGCTTCATGAATTTTGAATACTTGGTCCCCATCTGATAGCAATTTGGGAAGTGGAGCCTTGCTCGAAGTGATGTGTCATTGGAGGTTGACCTTGAGACTTATTAGTCCACCTGCAAATTCAGTACTCATACTGCTTCCACTCAGATGTATGACAGTTGTCTGCTCATGCTGTGCTTTCCCTACCATGAGGAAACTTCTTCTCAGAACTAAAAACTGAGAAAAACAAACAAACAACAACAAGCAAACAAACAACAAATAAAAAACCTTTGTATATGCTGCCTCTTGTCAGGTGTTTTGTCCCAAGAACTAAATGCTCACTACAACACATTGCTAGCAGGGGTGCCTGCTGCATACTACTAGGTGAAAATTGTACTACTCCTACATAGTGGAAGAATATATCCAAAGTGCAGGAGATCCTTTAGGGACCAGTACAAAAAGAAGTGTCTTAGTGGTATAATAAATTTCAATGGGAAACTATAAACTGAATTAAGGCATACTGATAAATGTCCCAGGTCATTCAGGAATGTTATTGGTCACTCCCCAGGTAAAGAACTAAGACCTGCTGAGGAGCTTGCTGAAGGTGGGGAAAATACTGAATGGGTAGAAGAAGGAAGTAGTTATAAATACCAGCTAAGATCAAATGAGTAGTTGTAGAAATGATGGTTATTATTGTCATGAGTGTTTTTGTTCTATTTTTGTAGGAGTGTTTTTGTATCGGCACACAAATATTAAGGTGCCTTTGTTTTTCTTTTCTCAATTTCTATGTAATTAACGTCAATTGTGATAATATTAGTAGTTTAGTGTTGTTAAATTTATATTGGATATTGTGACTAGATGTTTGAAGGAAAATATATTTTATATGCTATTCGCTATTCTAATGCATAGAAAAGAACCTAATCCCTCCATCTCCATTTCAGAAACTTGAACCTGAAGCCTTTTAAAACCAATAGCCCAAGATTTGTCTTATTGCACATAATTTTAAAATTACATGCTATGATTTTTTCCATGCTTTTCAAGAACTATATAGGTAGCATTATGAAATAAAGAAGTGACCCTGACTGAGATATTTTAAGAAACTTTGAATCTTTAATAAGGACCATAGTTTCTACTAGAAGAAATAATACTAAGTACAACCTGAACAGGGAAACCAACATCTGCAGAGACCTAGAGTCATGAACAAAAGGGTGGCTTGTGGAACACTGAGAATGAGTATTTCTCTTTTTTCAAATTTTTTTGTTTATTTATTTGAGAGTGATAGGCAGAGGAGAAAGGCAGATATAGACAGAGAGAGAGAAAGAGAGAATTGGGGGTGCCAGGGCCTACAGCTGCTGCAAACGAACTCCAGATGTGTGCGCTCCCTTGTGCATCTGGCTAACATGGGTCCTGGGGAATGGAGACTCGAACTGGGGTCCTTAGGCTTCACAGGCAAGCACTTAACTTCTAAGCCATCTCTCCAGCTTGAGAATTAGTATTTCTTGATGATAGTTGGTGATAAGAGATTCTGGGAATATATGAGGAGGACAACTAACTTATTGCAATCAACATTCACATACACATGAGGCAGAAGCTACAGTAGGAGAAAGAATGATCTCCTGCATGTCATTCAAATAATAAATTATGGATTTAAGAAGAATTTTCAGAACAAAAGTAATGTAAAATCAGTGATCAACACTTCAAAATATGAGACCAGGATTAGTTAATTCTTGTGTGTGTATGTATGAGTGCATGCATGTATGTGGGCATGTGAGTGGAGGCCAATGGACAGTCTTGGGTATTGTTTCTCAGGCAGTATACACATCTTGAGCACACCAAGTAGGCTAGATTGGCTGGCCATCAAACCCCAACACTGGATTTATAAGTGTGTACCACCACACCAGGCTATTTTAAAGTGGCTGTGTGGATTGAACTCAGATCCTCATGCTTTCCTGGCATGCACTTTACTTACTGACCTGTCTTCCCACTCCCTAAACATTCTTTAATTAGCTCCTGAAGGAGATGTGTTGTTGGGGACAGACATAGAGGTCTCATAGCCAGCTCTCTCTTGCTAGAGTTTAGTTCACTCTCTTACTACTGAATGCCTCCTGCCAAGGCAGAAGTGATGTCCAGCCTCTGGATCCCATACTTTCTCCTGCCATCACAGAGATTCCCCTCAAGACTGGAAGCCAAAATAAGTCATATCGCCGATCATCTGCTTTTGGTTGGGTACTTTGTCCCAGCCACGGGAAGGTAACTACAACAAAGACCAAGGACAGTAGCATAGATCATGCCAATTCTGTTACAACTTACCTCGCTTGTCCTAGTGTCCACCCCCCTTTGCTCACTCCTGTTTATCCATACACAAACTTTACTGTTACCTCAAGCTCAATCCATTGAAACAAGTTTAAAGGTGTTTCATTTTATTATGGTTTGGATCACAAGTTGCACAACTACAAAACAGGAAGCAAGTAGACACTAAAAAAGATTATTTAACTCAGTAAATGGGTAACATTGAGACTCTAAGTTCGTATTAATGTGTGGAGAGTAACATAATATGCTATTCTGGGTTGTTTGTGATTATGCTACTATTAATAGAAATTCATTTACTAATAGTCTTTTATAATTGCATGTCATTTGAAAACATTACAGATTATTTCAACAAATATTTAAAATTTATTTTACCTTCCTAATAGGTCTGTGAGATTAGTATCCTGCATAAAATGCTCTAGTTTCATAAATAAAGAAATCTGAAACTCAGTAAGAGATTTGATTCCCCAAATTTAGGGCTTATTTTCTACTATATACTTTATTTTTATTAAATCCTAATTTATGGTATGCTATTCATATTTTAGCTTCAAATTTTGCTTGTCATTTTATCATTGGAATTATGTCCCCTCTTTAGTGTTGGGAAAAGAGGGCTGATCTTAAATTTGGAACATTTGTATAATGAAACCTGTATAAATAAGAAACCAAACTGCCCAGTAAGCACTTTTCTTAATATTTATACCCTTATATTAATGCTACTCTCACTTTGGGTAGAGAATCTTCTCTTTTCAGATGGCAGTGACCTTGGGATGACTCAGAAGGTATCATAGTGCTGGAAACAAGTGACTGGAGTGCTGAGTAACATCTCCATCACACCTTCCAAGGCTCAGGGGTCTAATGTGGAAGAGCTGGCGGAAAGAATGTAAGAGACAAAGCAAGGGTAGGACTCCTTACAACGTCCTCCCTCCAGACATAAAATGGCCTGGGTATCCATGACCTCATAGTACCTGACACTACCTACACAAGACCATCATAAGAGGAGGAAAAGATCATGACATCAAAATGGAAGAGAGACTGATTGAGATGTGGAGGGGATATGATGGAGAATGGAATTTCAAAGGGGAAAGTGGAGGGAGGGAGGGTAGCACCATGGGATATTTTTTATAATCATAGAAAATGTTAATAAAAATTAAGAAAAAAAAACATTTACCTCTCAAGATCATATACACTTTCATTGAAGAAACATTTAGTAACTGTCTGTGAGGTGCCTGGAATTGTGACAATGAGATTGCTGAGTTGAATCAGACAAAGGATATCTTCATCTTTAAGAGCTCAATGGGACAAGACAAGGAAACTATCACCTTACTGTTACAGAAGTAAGCACAGAGGTGTATCAGAAGAGACACACAGGGACCATGGTTTAAAAGAGATTGGTATAAACTGACAGTGAATGTCTTCTTAAATTTTTCATGCTTAGCCCTCAACTTACCTTTCCCTAGCACCAACTCTGGTGGCACAAATTCTAGTTCTTCTTATTTAATTAACAAAAGGTATACAAATGATATAAATGTAGTAGTATTGAAAAAAGCCAGCGTAAAGAAGAGGAGGTTGGAATGCACATTCAATAATGTGTTCACAGATAAACTTACTTGTACTCACAGCTTCCTGTTCTCTCACCCAGCCATTGACTTTTTGTCCTGCCATTCCCCTGAGTGGAGTTCCTTCCTTGTGGCTGACTGACATGTTCATACTTAAATATCCACTGTTTATTTTTTTTCTGTGACTTTCCTTTGACAAGGGCAATTAGCAAGGGAATATTAATTTGTCCTGAGTTCACTCAGTTGTAATCAGTCTCCCTTTTTACACAATAGGTAAAAGCCACTGTTCTATAGATGTCAAGTCCCTAATATTTAGCACTGTCTCTGTAAATCAGTTAGCATGAGGAGCTTAAATAGTCAGAGCATCTTTCTTGACTTTAAAGCCTAGTTAATATTGACTATGATAACTAAAGATACATTCCTGTTTCAGGAGATGTAGTCACTGAGTTAATATTTCAAGTGAATTACAGGGTATCTCTTCTACTTCTATTAGTTGGTACTCTGACCATGTATTCTGGCTTTGGACAAAATGACATTATGTGATGACTGGTGGTTTAAATAACATGCTATATCATGTACCATAACATTTTTATTTGAGGATTCCTTGTTCTCAATAATGCAAACAATAAGATTTAAATAGTAACCTTGACTTCAGGAAAGGAGACATGAGCTGCATAATCCAATTATGTCAAATGCTTAAAATGCTTATGGATGAAGAATTAAATTGACAAGACTAGCAAATCGAATGAACAAAGGGCTCATTTTACTTACTATGTCAAATAATAAGTTCCTTAGATGAAAAAAAGATGTTATATGGGATGTTTCTTGGGGACTTTAAGAAGTAATTAGATATAAATGAAGTCATGAGCATCAGGCCTTTGTGATGGGATCTGTGCTCTCATAAGAGATGTGAGAGAACTTGCTTCCTTTGCCGTGTGAAAATATTAAAAGACAGCCATGTGTGAACTAGAAAGCAGGCCCTCAACTATGACAGTCTACTGATAGCTGACACGTTGGTCATGGACTTCTTATCCTCTACAACTGTAAGATGAGTTGGGCCTGGTGGCACACACCTAATCCTAGCATTTGGGAGAGGGGGACAGTAGGAGTTCAAGGCCACTTTCAACTAAATAATGAATTCAAGACCAGCCTGGGTTACATGAGACACTATCTCAAAACTAAATAAAACTAGAAGGCATTGATGTTTGTTATGGCCTCTACTTGATTGGCCAGTTCTCTCAGGAAAAGGTGTTATATCCAATGTTGAATATTAATATCTACTGTTGTCAAGATGAATGATAGATACTGCTGTCCTTGGATTAACTTGGTGATGATAAATTCATGTTTTTGTGCTCATGGGTATACTTCTTCCATGCAGCCAAAGCTACATTATTATAAAGCTATATTATTATGTAGAATAAGCACCACTGAGCTTGAGGCTAGAGCCAACATCCACAGGATGAATTATCTTGTCTTGGTGAACATTTCTATAGTATGGATGCCCTCTGCAGGCATTTCTATAGTTCATAGAAATAGCACAAAGGTATGTGTGAGAGAAACCAGATGTGTTTCTTATAACTTTGCTGAGAATTTCTATTAATCGTTCATTTCATATACCTTTGCATTACATTCTTCTTATTCTCCTTATTACCTTCGTCATTCTGACCTTGACTGGAGACTTGTGACAAATGGTTCAGATACATATGACCTCAAAGCACCCTGTGATGATATTGTGTATTCATTCATCTTGTGACATGAGTCTCCTTAAATCTGCTGAATTCAGAGGGATAGCTTTGGGTCATACAACTTGGGAATGCAGAGCCATTAAAATTCGGGGAGTGTAGCTTTTTCAAATAGAAGTCAATGGAGAGTGACAAAGGCTAACGCCAACTAAAACACTGGAGGATCCTTGATTGTTATTCAGTTTAAAATCTAGAATTGGTACAGAGAACCTAAGAAAGCCAATTGATTGGTAAAACCATCACAAGTATGTTATAAATATCAGTTAAAAAACATATTTATTTATTTGACAGAGAGAAAGAAGCAGATGACTGAGAGAGAGGGACAGAGTGTATAGGTGCACCAGCTACTCTATGCTACTCCAAATGAACTCCAGACTCATATACCACCTTGTGCATCTGGCTTATGTGAATATGGGAATTGAACCTAGGTCCATAGGCTCCACAGGCAAGTGCTTTTCCCACTGAGCCATCCCTTCAGCCCTATAAATATCCTTTTGATAATTTCATAAACATCTTTAAAATCCAGATTTTTGAGACTGTTGTGTTCAGATCATGCATACCTGTACTCTCTTACAATCCTAACAGTTTTATTGGGCTTTTCTGGATAGATTCACAGCTATGGAAACCAGGCAAAACTGGGCTTAGGCTCAAACACATTTGTTGCTATGTCTAATGGATCTGATGAATAAAACCTACTTCCTGAGTTACATTTGTCATATCTTCTATTTATGTCCTTTCAATCTACACATATATTCTATCCTATTCCAAAGTCTATTCTACTACAATTGTCCGGATACTGTTGAATCTGTGAATAAGTTTGAACTTTTAGTTACCTCATCATTGTACTTAGTCTTACTTAATATAAACATACATGTGAGTCATGGTCTCCTTCTATACCCTGAATTCTTATGTTTTATCTTTTTATAGTGTCCTGGATATCTTGAAATTCCCATTCATACCTTCTTGTTAGCTTGTCTTCTTTTTGTTGTATTAGTTCTGCCACCTGGTCTTCTACTTTAGATATTCTGTTCTCTCCTTCACCATTCTACTGGTGAAACTATCCTCAGAGATTTTTTTTTTATTTTTATTTTTATTTTTTTTTATTTGACTGACTTTTTCACAGCTAGGATTTCAGCCTGGTTTTTCTACAGTATTTCTATTTCCTTACTCATGTCTTGTAATGACCTCTTATTTTATTAAGCTGGTTTCCTGTGTTCTCTTTCAGAAGTTTTTCTTCTTTAATTCCTTTGTTTTCTTCTTTGATTCCCTTCATTTCTTCTTTGATTTCTTTGAGTATAGGTAAAATCATTTTTTTTTTTGAAATCTTTGTCAGACATTTCATCTAAAACAGACTCATTGGTGATGATTTCATTTCTGATGGATTTATAATTTTTGGTGGGACTGTATTGTCTTGATTCTTTGTGTTTCTTATATTATAATGTAGCTACTTGTGCATTATGAGTGGATTTGATGCTTGAGTTTTCTATTAATCTGCAGTGTTCTTAGATATGGCGATCCATCTTCATATACTTTCAAGATATGAGTGTAAGGTGCAGGTGTAGCTCTTGTACCCAAATCCAACCACAGAAGTAATCCTAGGTGTTGAGTTTACTTGCTAAGCAAGTATTCTAGTGGGCTGGTTGGAACAATTTACTGGCAAATTCTAAACTTCAGCTGAGCAATATACACATTCGAGAAAAACCAACACAGAGTACGAAATTGTGGGGATTAAAACAAACAGTCTTATAAAGCCAAAAGTCCTAAGAGTATGTGTTGTTCTACACCCTTAATCTTGTCAGCTGGGAAGTAGAAATTTCTGTTCTGAATTAGATTCCAGGTCAACCTAGATCTGAATCAGACCCTGCCCCCAGTAATGACAGAAGCAAAAGACAAAGGCCCTATAAATCTAAAAGCATCAAAGGCAACAATTCAACCCCCAAATACAGATTATTTGAAAATGGCAAAGCCAACCAAGGATATATAACCTATAACCTACCTTGACATGGAGAGAGAGACTAGTTCTTCCAATGCAGGCCTATGTACCTGTTTTTATTTTAGTTTTGTTTTGATTGTCAGTTGGCCTTGTTACTTTTGGGGGTGGCTTCCAATCTCACCAATGCTGAGTGCCCACCTCAATCCCTCTGTGTTGTACTGTGGAGCTGGAGTTCTGACCAGCTGTGCTGGATGCGCTGCCAATAGGAGCTGAGCATCAGGAGTTTATGGTTCTGATAGTTGAAGGATGGGAGACTGCAGAAAGCCTGGAGCTGCTCACACAGTCCTGCCTTTATCCCTTGGCATGCCTGGTGGGGCCATTACTGCAGATTGCATGGATCCACAGGCCGCAAGTGCCTCAGTGGGATTCTGGCTATTTTCCTCCTCTCTGGTGGATCTTGGTCTCTCCTGCTTCTCTGCTGAGTCTACAAATAGCCTATACTCCTTCACTTTTCAGAAAAGAGTGCATATTGCTGTAGTATTGCTTAAATCCCTCCCTAGGGCAGTTTGGCTTAGCTCCTATGCTGCCATCTTACCCGGAAGTCTATAGTAGTATTCTTAATAAAGTACATTGATATCTCACTGTGGTTTTGGTTTGCAGTTCTCTGATAATTATTTGTGATTAGTATTTTTTACTAAACCTCTTTGCCATTTCTACATCATCTTTTGAGAAAACTCTGTTGATGTCTGGTACCTAATTTTAAAATTTGATTTGTTAACTTATTTGGAGTTCTTTGTACATTTCAGATAGTAACTTCTTGTCAGAAGCATAATGTGTACATATTTTATTCCACTATATGTTTTTATTTTCTGGCTGTTGATTTTTACCTTTGCTAAGCAGAAACTATTTTACATTTTATGTTATCCTATTGTCTGTTTTGCTTTCATTTCATGGTTTTAGTGGCTTAGTCTAAAAGTTTCTTATCCATTCCATTGTTGTGAATCTGCTTTCTTCCACTAGTTTCTCAATTTCAGGCTTTTATTAAAGTCTTTAATACATTCTTAGCTGAGGTTTAAACTTTAAAAAGCATTTTATTTATTCATTTGAGAGAGAAAGAAACAGGCAGATAGAAAGAAAATGGGCACACAAGGGCCTCCAGCCACTGTAAGTGAACTCTAGATGCATGTACCACCTTTCACATCTGGCTTATGTGGGTACTATGGAATCAAACTTGCATCTTACGTTTCTCAGTCAAGTGCTTTAACCACTAAGCTGTCTATCCAGCCCATAGCTGAGTTTTATAACTGGGGGAGATAGCAGTTTGATTTCGTTTATCTGAAGGTGGATATCCATTCTCCATAGTACCACTTATTGTAAAGATTATTCCTTCTCCGATGTATGTTTTTTGCATATTTGTTAAAAATCACTTTTTTTTTTCCCAAATGAGTAGGGAATTCTTATTTGCAATTGCATAATAAGAGGCCTATAGATACTGGCACTTTAACAAAGTTGTATGTGTTTAACAAACTAGAATCAAGGATTTGTTTCAATCATTTAAACATTATAAAATATCTATCTCTACCAAAAAATCATGTAGGTATAAATTTTTTCATATGGGTCAGCTAAAATACATTTAAACTTATAATAAAACGTAATGAATTTTATATTTTTATAAAGTGGCTTAAAAAGAAATTTAAAAATCAGATTAAACAATAAATGAAGATCGGAATAGTTTCTTCAGTTATGAATGATCAGCATAAAGATTAGACAACAAAACCACTGACAGGCAGGAAACAAAGATTCATTTTATAAACCATATATAATACATACATGATACTATAATTTTATGTCTAATGGATTAGTGCAATTAAAATAAAATCATAATATAAGTTGTTGGAGGGGATATAAAATTCACAATACCCCTCATTTATTCATAGCAGATAAGTAAGATGGTAGAATCATTTTAGAAAATATTTTTAAATTATTTTTAAGGTTAAATAATGACTGACATACTTTATGCTTGAGGAAAGGTATATATAAAATTATATAAGAAACATTCATATATTATTAAAAATGCAAAAATGTTTTTACTGGTGCCTGAGGGATTATTATGATCACAGGAGATTTTATGTGTATAATTACTTATAGATTATTACCTATGGGTCAAAGCTATAACCACAATATAGGCATTTTGCAATGTTAAACAAAAAAAGTTACATGAATATATCCTAAATTAAAGTTCACAGGGTTATATAGAATTTAACATTCAGAGTAATATTCAGAAGGATAGTAAGTGCTAATAATACTTTCCAGTTTTTCACTTGTGATCTCAATTGAATCTTATATTGCACATGGAAGGTTGTCCTTGCCTGTTACATTCAGTTAGGCTAAGGAATGTTTTCCATGCCTCTTTATATATAGTATACAATTCAAACCCAGTTCCATGGAACTACAACACATTTCTTGCATTTTCTTCTATGTCTTCCCAATATGTTAAATTTGGATAACCTTACACAATTTCTGGGAACAAGAAATACTACTATTACATTCCTGTGTCTCTGTTCAAAGATGTAAGATACATACATTTTTTTTCTTCCATTTGGACTTCACTATTGAATGTGCTATAGTTGCACTGAGCAGACTTGTTACATGGCTATGATATTTCATGGAGGAGGAGTGTATTAAACCTTCGTAACTCAAGTATTGTGAGGCTTTTTATTTTCCATTTATAGCAGTTTGAACAGAAACTTTCATTTTGCATAAATTTCCAGTGCTTTTGGCTGTTAGCCTTTGAAGTGGTTTGAATTAGATACTCCTCATAAACTATAGTGTTCTGAATGTTTGGCCTCCAGCTGGTGACAATTTGGGAGGTAAAACCCTACTGAATGAGGTATGCTTTTGGGGGCAGGCTTTAGGGAGCCATAGCCAGCTCCTCCTTGCTAGTTTGGTTTACTCTCCTGCTGTTGCTTTATTCTTGCTGTGGCAGAGGTGATGTGCAGCCCTTCATCATGCATGCTGTCCTGCCATCATGGAGCTTTCTGTTGGGACTATAAGCCAAAATTTAAAACTTTCCTTCCTTCAACTGTTTTTGGTGGATTGCTTTATCCCAACAATGAGAAACTAACTACAATAGCCATGCCAATGGGGATATTTCAACATTTTCCAATATGATAAAGTTTTTCTCTGTATCTTGATGAGTTTTGGAAAACAACTAAATAGTCAATTGTTCAAAATAATTAAACTCTACATGATAATGTTATAAAACACAACTTGATATGAAATGTTATATCCCGGATGAGAGAAGTATTTTCAGAGTTAATCTTTCTATTATCTCTTGCACTGGAGCATGAACATGTTGATATATACAGACCCTCATTCAGAGAAACAGGAGTTAACATGTTCTCAGTCAACAGACTTCATTTTCATCAATCAGTAGAACTTAATACCAGGTATCTGGTCCCTTGAGTAGCAAGATGTGCTCTTCCAAAACTCTGTAATGGATATTTTTTTTAATTTGGAAGAAATAATCATGACACCAGAACCATCAAATCCCAATTTATTATTTCAATAGAATGTGGGTGTGTTGGTATTAAGAATGTGTGAGCCAACCCCAGCCTCCAATTGTTATGGCTGATGTGTTGATTCTGGAGTAGAGAGATGTTCCACTTAGCTTAAAATTTGTATGTATGTTTTGGAGTTTCTTAAGTCATCAACTGTAGAGAGCTGCGAAGTGCCACGCCTTAAAGAGGGTGCTGGCTTCCGCCTTCCACCTCCCCGATGGTGAGTGCTCTCTGTGGTAAACAACTCCATATATGGCTAAGGCTGAGAATCTGGCTTGCTTCCTCGTATGTGGACCTATCTGCATTCATCACGTGATGTACTGGGGTTGGCTACCCAAGGGCCTTACATACGATGGGCTGGCTTTCTCTGGGGTCAGTCAGAAGATTGTTCAAGGTTCCTGAATAAACTGCATAAAGAAGAGTCAGAGCGTTGCGTCTTCCTTGCTGGTCGAGGTGGTCGAGACAAGTGGTGGCCTGTACGGGGACCCTTTTGAAAAACTCAGAACTTTTTGCAGTCAGGGCAGCGCGCTGGTAAGTTCCCAAGTAAGGTGGGAATCCGCGACAAAAGCGGGTAGTTTGCTCTACTCTGTAGATAGAGAGAGAGTGGAAAGAGTTCGCGGAGCAGCGAACCAGAAGTAAAAGTTTAAAAGGAAACTTGTTAGTTTAACTATGGGCGCTTCTCAGTTGCACCCAATTTTTTTGGCTCTGAGTGAGCTGCTTCGTTCTAAGAATTTACAAATTAAAAAAGGTACCTTAGAGAGATTTTTAGAGGAGTGCGATACCATTACACCATGGTTCTCAGTCTCTGGGAGTCTTACGGTCCCTTCATGGGAAAAGTTAGGGAGAGATCTAGATTTCGCTTTTGAACAGGGAACACTCAAGGGTGGCGTGAAGCCTGTTTGGAAGTTGGTAAGGAGCTGCCTTGAGGATCAACGATGCAGTGAGGCGATAGAGAATGGACAGGCTGCTCTAGAGATGTTGCAGGAAGAAAGATCAGAACAGGCAAGTAGTGAGGAGGGAACCAAGACTAGAAACAACTTGTACCCCGATCTCACAGAATTAGAAGACTCAGAGTCTACAGATTCTGAGGAAGAGCTGCAGGCTCTCATAGAGCAGATGGAGAGGACAAGAATAAGAAAGAGAGAGAAAAGGAGAGAGAAAGATGACCCCGGGGGGAGAGAGTGCTGTGAGCCCCCTTCGTGCCCAGTGATGCCGTCCGCACCCCCTTCGTATGTGGAGGAAAGGAATGGCAGTTCAGGGCATTCCTTTTGTCCAGGAATCTGGAAGACAGTGAGGACAGAGTTACGCTTGGCCTACCCAGTGTTTCAAGATCCACAGGGAAATAGATATGAAGAGCCACTAGGTTTTAAGGTGATTAAATCTTTGGCCTAATCTGTAAGAACATATGGAATTACAGCCTCTTTTACTGTGGCACAAGTGGAGGCCCTGAATAGACACTGCATGACCCCTAGTGATTGGAGTGGACTATCTCGGGCATGCCTAAGCCCAGGACAGTACTTGGATTGGAGAGCCTTCTTAATTGAGTATGCCAATGAGCAGGCCGCGGCTAATCAGGCGGCTGGAAATCCAGCATGGGACAGAGACATGCTGCTTGGACAGGGGCGCTTTGCCAATCAGCAGACAGGATACCCAGAGAAAGTTTTTGAACAGATTAATCGGATTGCTATAAAGGCATGGAAATCCCTACCTAATAAAGGGGAAGTGAGTGGCAATCTTACTAAGATCATACAGGGCCCCATGGAGCCATTCTCAGACTTTGTTGCTTGTATGGTTGAAGCGGCAGGAAGAGTGTTTGGTGATCCTGATACAGCTATGCCTTTGATTAAACAACTTGTTTATGAGCAGTGTACTAAGGAGTGTAGAACAGCCATTACACCGTATAACAATAAGGGTTTAGAGGCGTGGATGAAAGTTTGCCGAGAGCTAGGGGGACCTTTGACAATAGAATTGATAACGGAGAACATTTTAAGGAACATCCAGTAATATTTCCCAAGGTAACATCGTCTAAGCCTATTCCTATGGCCCCATTAGTGTTTATACATGGTTCTAAAACAGGCTGTGGAGCCTATATGATAGAAAAGCAGGAACCTGTGTTGCGTCAATTTCAATCTGGCTCCCCTCAAATTGTAGAATTAAAGATAGTAGTAGAAGTTTTTGAAGCTTGTCCCTTTGCTTTTAATTTGATCTCTGATTCAGCTTATGTTGTTAATGCTGTTAGAGTTTTGGAAGTGGCGGGACCTATAAAGAGTGCCAGTCCGGTTTGCCTTTTATTCCAGCAGTTACAAAATTTAATTTGGCAAAAAAAAAAAAAAAAAAAAAACTCGCTTTTTTGTGCAGCATATTAGAGCTCATACAGGCCTGCCAGGGCCTCTAAGTAAAGGGAATGATACAGTTGATCAATGGACTAGGATGGAATGTATATTTTTGAGCTCTACCTTAGAAAAGGCAAGGGACTTTCATACGACTTTTCATGTAAATGCTAGAGCATTGCAACAAAAATTTCATCTTTCTCGAGCAGATGCTCGACAGGTGATTCTGGATTGTCCTCAATGTGTGATTCATCAACATCCACCCAGCATGGGAGTGAATCCAACAGGTTTGCTCCCTCTGAAAATTTGGCAAATGGATGTAACACACATATCAGAATTTGGAAGCTTAAAATATGTGCATGTGTCTGTTGATACCTGTTCAGGTGTAATATACGCCACGCCTTTAACTGGAGAAAAGGCACGCAATGTCATAACTCATTGCCTAGAAGCTTGGGCTGCGTGGGGCAAGCCCCAGCAGTTAAAAACTGACAATGGACCAGCCTATACAGCTCAAACCTTTACCTCCTTTTGTCATCAAATGGAAGTACAGCTCCTTCATGGGCTGCCATATAATCCTCAAGGACAAGGCATTGTGGAGCGTGCTCATCGCACATTGAAAGAATGTCTTTTAAAACAAAAAGGGGGAATAGGCCATGGCCGCACCCCAAAGGAGAGACTTTCCCTAGCCTCATTTACTATTAATTTTTTAAATTTGGATGCTCAAGGCCGTTCTGCGGCTGATAGACATCAAGATTATCATGGCCCTGCAAAAGGGATGGTCAAGTGGAAGGACATTCTAACAGGCCTTTGGCGCGGGCCTGATCCCGTGCTGACATGGGCACGAGGTTCTGCATGTGTTTTTCTTTCTTTTTTTTTTTTTTTCTGTATTCATTCAGCCTGTGATTTAATTTTTTTTTATTTTTATTTTTATTTTTATTTTATTTTTCTCCATTTTTATTAATATTTTCCATCTGTATGTGTTTTTCCACAGGATCAGCAAGATCCAGTGTGGGTGCAGGAACAGGTAGATACTCTCTGGAAAATAGCTCAGCTGGGCTGTGAGTGGAAAATGCAAGGACTGTGTGTCACATCTGTTCAGTATACTAATTATACAAGAGCTACAAATTTGTCTAGGACCCTGTCCAGTTATCTCTTACAGAATTGGTCCCTTGAATTTGAAGACATCCTGAAAGAGCTGAGATTGGCTGTGATTCACGTTAATTCCACTAGAGTCGATCTCTCCCTCGCTTCTGGACTGTCATCCTGGCTAACTTCCGCGATGAATCATCTGAAGGAATGGGCGGGCATAGGAGCGTTAGCAGGTCTTTTGGTGCTGGCCTCCCTGGTCTTCATGTGGTGTTTGTGTAGAATGAGAGCCACACAAAAGCACGATGCAGCCATGATTATTCAAGCCTTCACAGCCATAGAAGCTGGACAGTCTCCCCAGGCTTGGTTAGCCACTCTGAAAACCAATTAAGCGCTCAGGATGCGAGGCTAAGCACTGCACTCCGAGTCAGCTTTTAGCGACTCAGAGAAGAGTATGTTCGTTTGCATGCGGGTTGATACCCCAGATCCCGCCTCAGAAAAAATGGTATCGGACGGGTCTGGTACTCATGGGATGGGTAACATCTTATGAAGATCAGATAGTTGTCCTTTGGAATTTCAGAGATCGAACCTCTACTCTTGCCTGTGGCGTTCATTTAAAACAAAAAGGGGGAACTGTAGAGAGCTGTGAAGTGCCGCGCCTTAAAGAGGGCACTGGCTTCTGCCTTCCACCTCCCCGATGGTGAGTGCTCTCTGTGGTAAACAACTCCATATATGGCTAAGGCTGAGAATCTGGCTTGCTTCCTCGTATGTGGACCTATCTGCATTCATCACGTGATGTACTGGGGTTGGCTACCCAAGGGCCTTATATACGATGGGCTGGCTTTACCCGGGGTCAGTCAGAAGATTGTTCAAGGTTCCTGAATAAACTGCATAAAGAAGAGTCAGAGCGTTGCATCTTCCTTGCTGGTCGAGGTGGTCGCGACAATCAACAGAACAAATTGTTTGCAGATGCAAACCTACATAGAAGGGGTATTACTCCTGAGGTCCAAATCTATACAGAGAAATAAGCTGTATCTTTGATTCCTAAATACTAACCAATTTTTTCAATCTAATTTTCTCATCTCACAAAAAAAGATATCCAAGGAAATTCTCAAACACTCAGAGGTGGTATGTGGCAGAATTAGTTCTTTGGGCTCAGAGCACAGTACTTCTTCAATTTCATCCAAGCAGTTGCAAAGACTACATATTTAGCTTCTTTTAGCCTTTTTTGTTATTCCACCTCCTGAATAATGTTCCAATAGAAGAAAATTATCTAAAAATATAATTGACATAGTCAGGATTATATTCTTTGTTTACCAGCCCACTCATTCTATAGTACTTTTTGCATACTTCAGTGAGTTCTTGCCTTTAGCTCACATACATGTTCACTTTTCTTTTCCCTTAAGTTAATTCTTCAACAGCATTTCTTTGACTTTCAGAACACAAGGATTCCTATTTCTTTGTTACTCTTTAACTTCTTACCACTGCTTTTACTTTTGTTGAGTTTTAGTTTGATTTGTTTTGGTTTTGTTCATTTGCTTGTTTGCTTCTTCTTGGATTTAAGAGTTAGGTGACAGGTAATTCAATCCTTCAGTAGTGCTTTCATATTAATCCTACCAGCCCTATTTCTTTCTAAGTATTCTCTAAGCATATTCCATTTGCCACAGACAGGTGTAGGTGTATCATTAACTCTCACAATTTCTAGTGTTTAAATGTGCTTAATGTTTTATGCACTTATCCATTTTTCTGTTATAAAATATGTACCTTCAAGACAGAAACAGGATCTGATTTCTTCACCATTGTTTCTTTGCAAAGTTCGTAGTCCATATGTATGTGTTCTCTGAATGAAATAGTTAATTTCCTTCCTATAATGGAGGTGGTTCAGACAATTTGAAAGCTATGAAGTCTTCCTTATTTTTTTCTTGAAGTACAGAGTATATCTGAACATATTCTGAAATTCTCTCCTTTTTTTCTTTCTATACCATAAATGCCTAAGCTTCACATTCCAAATGTGGTTATTTAGAGCAAGGATGCTAGGTTAGATATGCGATGAAATGCTTTGGACTCTGGATTCAGAGGTGGGTGTAGAACATTAATTTCAGCAGGCTGTAGATAACCCTGAGGGGTGGCATCTGTTGCAGTCAGGTTTGTATTGCTGGTAGAAATCACCCAACCAAGAGCAGTTTGTGGGGGGGGGAGGTTTATTTTGGGCTACAAGTTCGAGGGGGAAGCTCCATGATGGTAGAGAAAAATGATGACATGAGCAGAGGGAGTAGAGGATGGACATCACCTCCTGGCCAACATAAGGTGGACCCTAGCAATAGGAGAGTGTGCCAAACACTGGCAAGGGGAAACTGGTTATAATATCCATAAGCCCACCCCCAACAATACACCAACTTCCAATTGCCATCAGCTGGGGAACCTAGCATTCAGAACATCTAAATTTATGGGGGGCACTTGAATCAAACCACCACAGCATCCTAGGGCTATGCTGGCTTAGAAGTAAGGAAAACCATCTAGAGGGTTCATTGACTTATGAAGGAGAAAATAGGGCTGCTATCAGTTGACCAATGGGATCAAATCGCTGAGAGATTCATAAGCCTTGACATCTAGAGCTCATAGCATCTTAGGAGTGTCAGGGAAAATTCTTAAGGCTCTGGAAGCCATTGTTAGTCCTTCAGTCCTGTTAATGACTCTCTCAAAGACATTTGTCCATCTGTAGGCCATATGTTTTCTGTTTGCATGCTATGATTTAGTCATAGTGCTAATACCTAGAATAAATAAAGAATTGAAAATAGTTAAACAACCATCCCCTCAAAATGCAAGTCAATAAATGGGCTACTGAAATAAACAGATATTTCTTAAAACAAAATACACAAATGGTCAGTAAGTGTTTTATTTTTCTTTTCTTTAATAAAAACTGTTCAACATCGTTAGTCTTCAGGGGAAATGTAAATTAAAGGAACTTTGTAATTCCATCTCACCCCAGTCAGAATGTCTAACATCAAGAAGTCAAATAACAAAAAAAGTTTTTTGATGGTGTGGGAAAAGTGGAAGCCCTATTCAGTCCTGGTGAGCGTGTAAACCAGTATAGCAATTACAGAAATCAGTATGGGGGGCCGGTTATCTCAAAAACACTGAACTACCATATGGAGCAGCTTTGCTGCCCTTGGCAGATGACCAAAGGACTCTGTTCCTACCACAGAAATACCTGAACATCCGTGTTTATTGCTACCTTGTTCACAATAGGAAGGAAATGAAACCAGCCTAATTGTCTACCAGCAGATGAATATATCATGAAAATGTAGTATATGTACAGTGGAATTTTGCTCAACTATAAGAAAAATGAAGTTATGAAAGTTGGAAGAAACAGAGGGCACTGGACAGTATTTTATTAAGCAAGATATCTCAGATTCCAAAAGACAAAAACCACTTTTTTTTCTCATTTTTCAATTTTCGTTTATAATGTTTGTATGTACAAAAGTTGGGGAAATTGAGCATAGTTACAGAGTATGAATCTAGAAAGAAGATCATAAGAGGAAGAAAATAAGGTAGTGAAGAAGGACAGCAGGCCGTTATGGAAAGGAGGCTGAGCAGAAGGCACTGGGAAGGGAGAAGCATCAACAGTAAGTTTTGCTTGACAATTCCATAATGAGATGACTTGTCCAGTGCTAGGCTCTGGGCTTTCTCTTATTCTCATCATCCTGAACCCCACAAGAGCTGCACTGTTCTGAGCCTACCAACATTATAACATACAGAATGGAAGAGGATAAAAGGAATGAGACAATAAAACAGAGGAAGGACTACTTAGAAAGAGGGCATCTTCAGTGGAATGTGGGCAAGGAAGAGGGACAAAAGATATTAATGGGATATGAATATGTTTAAATAATAGTATATTTATGCTGGGCTCTCCAGCAGGTAGGGCTGCGGGAGAGCCGGTCCTGCCAGTTTCTCCCTGGGGCTGAGTGGGATGGCAAGTGTCCACGACCCAGACCCTCTCCTAGTCACTGGAGAGAAACACACTAAGTCGGGAGACTTGTCGAAGCAGGATCTCGTTTTATTGTATCAAGCAGGCACTTATATAGCATCAAGGTAGGCGGTGGGAGTCTTAGGATGGGGTGAGGATTAAGGGCCAATAATATTTCACCACGTTAGTAGTAGCTGGGTGGAGGCAGTTTTAGGGCAGGCCTTGCTGAGTCACTCCTATGCAGAAGTCATAGGCCAAAGACAGGTCGCCAAACTCTAGCCAGGCTCAGGAAGTTCCACTGGGCCTCGCGTCCAGGCTTCTTTAGGCCCAACATACTTATATATTAAAGTTCTCAATAAAATAAAGAAGATAAATAAGAAAATGTCAAAATCAAACTGAATATGCTATATGTTAATTAAAAATAACTAAAACTGGGCTGAAGAGATTGCTTAGTGGTTAAGGTGCTTGCCTGTGAAGCCTAAGGAAGCCCATATTTGACTCTCCAGATCCCACATAAGCCAGATGCACGAGGTGATGCATGCACAAGGGCACACAGGCACACAGGCACACTAGGTGGCACATATGTCAGGAGTTCGACTATAGTGGCTGGAGGCCCTGGCATGCCAATTCTCTCTCTCTCTCTCTCTGTCTCTCTCTCTCTCATTAAAGAAAAGCCAGTCTGTTGGGCTTGCCTCAATAAATAAATAAATGAAATTGGTTTATCTAGCTCCACATTTTTACTAATGTTTATTTTTGCTTTGTGTTTGTATCTGTTTCTGCAGAGACTGTTTCTCAATTTGGAGAACTATGAAAGAATAAAGTAGATGTTTAATGATTGCATACTTTTTTATTGTTCATACCTTATGTTATACCTTCAGCTCTGCCATGCTTTTTCTGCCATGTTTTCTGACAGTAAAGCAGAGGGACAAGGCATTTGACATTGAGATAAGCCATTGCTTGTGGAACATGCTACTGTTTCACAGAATTCTTTCATGAAGATAGTGAAGTTAAGTAACCAGTGCGGGCTTCTTGAAAGATGGCTGTATTACATGTTTCTGATAAAACAAAATGGATGACTAATACATTTCCCTTTTCACAGCTCTTATCCTAAATTCTTTATATTACGAATTGTTAAAACCAGTGGGTCCTTCCAAATCCTCCTCAAGCTTACTGATTTATCCTGTGTTAACACTGCCAGATCTCATTGCCCTCTAGCTATTCTCCTACACATGCTCAAGTCTTTAGTCGTATTAAACTTGTAGTAGTCCTGAGTATAGTTTGCTACTTATACTTAATTCACTCATTCTTATTTTCATTCACTCACCATTCATCCATGACAAGCAGAATGAAATGCAGGCTAAAAGTACAGTCTATTCCATTAAATATTCCTGGTTTTTAGTTCATCTATGCTATTTTCAGTATGCAAATTTCCAAAATTTACTTAAACTCTCTATGCTTCAAGTGCCTCACCTTATATTACATTGGCATCTGTCTCATAAGAATGCTTAAACCATTTTATATCTAGCAGACAATAAGTCATCTTGTAAATGCTGATTGACCATGAACTCGTTTACTCCTAGTACATGGTCAGGAAGGGTGAGGTTAACCATCATCAGTCTACTAACACTCAGCCAGTCAAAAAGTTTTAGCAATTTCTGGACATGTGCCAAGTAGTTAGTAAGGCACTAGGCATACATACAGTAAGCCAGAGATGGTCCAGAAGAGTGTATGGACATTGCAACTTTAACCCACGATCTGGGGCTGTAGTTTGTGGGAGAGGGTCTGCCTAGATTGTATGAGGCCCTGTGGAGATTGATCTCCACATAATAGAGCAGCAAGTGTGGAGAGCCGGTGTGGATGGCCGCCCGGGCTTCCTGCCAAGGTTGCCGTGGGCTTCCTGCCAAGGTCGCCGCCCCAAGGCCGCCCGGGCTTCCTGCCAAGTCTCCGCGGGTATGGCGGCCATTACAAGATGGCGCCTGGGCTGGCTGCCAAGTATCATGACTAAGCATCACTTCCTGCTTCCCTTTCGTACACACTGCAAAGTGCGCATCTACAGCGCTACGTATGATTAGATCACCATCAGGTGGTTGACTGCGCCCTGTTGCTTACGCCCACGTGGCAGCTGCTGATTAGGTTAGGCGGGCTATTTATAGGGAGGAGGGCTTGGTATCGGGGCCCCACACCCCCAGATGTAAAGGATTCCTGAATAGAAGCAAATAAATTAAAAATATACCTTATAATCCTATAAAAATGTATCATTAAGAATTGCATTAAGGGGTGGGGGGTGGCTCAGTGGTTAAGATGCTGTCTTTCAAAGCCTAACAACCTGTTTTCGATTCCCCAGTACTCATATAAAATCAGATGCAAAATCTGGAGTTTGTTTGCAGTAGCAAGAGGCACTGATGCACCCATTCTCCCTCTCTCTCATCCTCCCACTGTTTACAAAGTTATGTTAAAGGCATGAGTATATTATTTTCTGAAAGAAATATCAATTATGGGAGCTTCTTAGGTATGCACGGGTAAATTAGGACTTCTTGTGGATACTATATTTATAGTCAAATACAAAAGAAGCAGTTTTATGTAGACGTCAGAACATTCCAGGAAAATATTCTGTATAATGGCCTTAATGGGATGGGCAATAGGCATACTGAAAAGCTAGGAAAAGTTGAAAGCAAGGTGAGAAATGGAGAAATATACAAATGTTCTATATATATATATATATATATATATATATATATATATACACATATATATATATACACATACATATATATATTCATTCAATGCCAAGTGGGATTAAAATTTTTAGAAATAGGGCAGGAGAGAAGGCTTAGTGGTTAAAAAGACACTTGCCCCATTGCACCTCACCAGGACCCCAGCTGAAACCATAGAGTAATTGGGGAAATGAGCAAGAGTGCCACTTTCTTGGTGAACCTGGTACCAGCACAAGGGTGAAGGAGACAGGCTCACAGAATGCTCAACTCCTACCAAACCAGATATCCACAGAAAGAGGTTCCCAAGATCTCATCACTGAAGTAGACCTAAACGTACCCAACACGGCTCAGGGAAATTCATGGAACAGGGGGCAGAAATATTGTTAGCGCCACATGTTGGAACATTATGCACAGAGACATTGTCTCCTCCCCATAACTGATGGATAACTCCACAATGCAGGACCCACATTCCCCAATAAGGGAAAGTCCCTTGAAGGGGGGAGGACAGGGAGGAAGGGAGGAGGTTAATGATGGTACCAAAATGGTTGTCTACACACTGTGTACATAACTAATTAAGAAAATAAAAAGACACTTGCTTGTGCAGCCAAAGAACTCATGTTTGAATTTCCAGGTCCCACATAAGCCAGATGCAGTGATACAAGTGTGCAATGTTGTACATTGCACTAGTGGGTGCACGCATCTGGAGTTCATTTGCAGTGGCTGAAGGCACTTCTCTGTCTCTGTCTCTCTCTCTCTCTCTCTCTCTCTCTCTCTCTCTCATGCTCTCTCAAATAATTAAAAACGTTTTAAAAAATTTTAAAGTAAACCTGAAGGTAAGAGGCTCAGAGAAGGTTCTATTTACTATCTTGGGATAAGAACTGGCCATCAAAGGCAGAAGCTTAAACACTTATAGCTCCTCTCTATTTACCATTCTTACTGTCTTCTTCCCATTTCCCAAAATAATCACCAAATTAAGAGAAGATTGATACACTTGTATTTAAGGTTATTAAGACAAGTGAAAGTAGAGGCTGTAACTCTCTTCTACACCAAGGCTTGGGGAAGTTCAGAGCCCAGATTGAAGGTAAAAACAGAGGCAGGCATAGTCTCTCTTTTTGATCAGTAACTCTGTAAGGCTAATAAAATGCATTGCACTGAGCTTATCTGACATGTTCAATTGTATATGCGAAAAGAGTAATTTCCATGCTAGAATTCATTGTTTTGATTAATAATTGAGTCTTCTTTGCATCAAGAATTTTCTTTTTTGGTTTTTGAGATAGGGTCTTGCTCTAGCCCAGGCCTGACCTGGATTTCACTATGTACTCTCAGGCTGCCCTCAAACTCACAGACAGCCTCCTTCTTCTGCCTCCTAAGTGATGAGGTTAAAGACATGTGCCACCATGCCTGCCTCTAACATCAAGAATTTTCAGTGTAATGATTTCTGGCAAATGAAGTCTACTCATTTTTACTATTTATACTGCTGAACAAGTCTCATTTGTGAGAATATTTCTTTGTTTCTGTTCTTTTCAGCATGTTTCTTCAATGAGCTAAATTTAGATCCTTTTGAGTTTTTCCATGTTCTTAGATTATAATTATTCAAATGATTTAGAAGATTGAAGCATAAAAAAATAACTGGATTCACCATTCAAAATTTTGACATGTGTTCATAAAATTGTAAATTACTTATCAAAATGAATACTAAAATCTACTTACCTTTCATATTTGTTTAGAAATTCTCAACTATGTTGAAATTAAAATAAAAATTCAAATTGTAAGTATTTTAGTTATATACCAACAACTAAGTTTAAATTATTTAAGTAAAGCTGGATTATTTTATTATTTGCAGATTTAAGTAAATATTACTTGTTTTTAATCAATGTCATGCCTTCTCTGTATATAGTAAAAACATATAAAACTTTAAAAGCCACATGTATTGTTTAATAGGAGGAATTGTCTTAGCAACTTTTGGAATTGATGGCAAACCCCACCAGCTCACCTTCCTCTGGAACCAGGAATGGAAGCCAAAAATCAAAGCAAAAGGATATTCCACACACATTGCAATTCACAAGACTTGTATTTGTCCTGCCTGTGAGGAATGGCTTCACATGTCATTTTGCTTTTCTTCAGCTGAAGGTTCTGTGGCTACATTCCCCCAGCATCAGTCTCTGACACTGGCAGTGACACACCTGCAAGCCTTCATGGCATTCAAGATGCATTACCCTTTTTTTCCAAGATCATATAGCAAGAGATATGGAGAAATATTTACTGGTTGCTTGGGATCATGTTGTGTTTGAGCTGAGAGCTTGAGGCCAAGAAGTGCAGGTGATGGTATAATCTTCTAATTAATTAATTATTTTATAGTTTAATTTTTTATGTTCGCATGCAGTGTGTGTTGTATGGCTTGCCAAGGTCTCTTGCTATTGCAAACAAACAACAGACATATATACTGCATTTGCATCTGCCTTTCTGTGGGCAATTGAGGAATCAAATATGGGCCAGCAAGCCTTGTAAGCAAGCACTGAGCCATGTCAAGAGCAATTTATTTCACATATGTCTGTAATGTATAAGTACATTTTTAATGTCTGGGGTCCAGGATGCACTCTTTTTTTAAAATTTGTTTTTATTTTAATTTAATTTATTTATTTATTTGAGAGAGAGAGAAATGGGCATGCCAGGACATTCAGCCATTGCAAATTAATTCCAGAAGCATGTGCTACCTTGTGCATCTGGATTATGTAGGTCCTGGGGAATCGAACCTGGGTCCTTTGGCTTTAAAAGAGAGTGCCTTATCTGCAAAGCCATCCCTCCAGCCCCCAGCAGGCACTCTTATTGCCTAGTCCTAAAGGTAGATCTGCATAGGAACAGGTTAAAGAACTAGTGTGAAGCTCAGGATAATATGGAAGATGAGCCCTCAAAGGAGGTAAGGAACAAAGCCTTGGGATATCAATTTATCTTGATATTTGAGAAGAATATTAAAAACTCCAGCTTCATATCTTCCTTGACTGAAGTATCTGGTTAAACCAATGCTATAAGTGCGCATGCACACGTGCGTGAATGCGTGTGCGCACACAAACACACACACACACACACACACACACACACGCACACACACAGAGAGGGAGGGAGAGACATGGCTGTATTTTCAGGCCTATTTTGACTGTATATGGGCTGTATTCTAGTTTGTGGAAGGCAGAAGAAATATACCTTTACCTACTGCACTCTGAACTAAGTTGACCATAAAAGTACCTACAAAGAGCCCATCTTAAACAGACCAGTAGTAGAATCCCTCTGGAGGGTGCTGGAATCAACAGTTTCTCAAAATCACCATATTTTAGAGGCGTTCAGATTTTCATGCTGATTTACTACATCATTAAGGTATAGCTTAAACTGCTGAATGGTGCAAATTATTGCCCTATGCCTCTATGAATGATTATGTCAGATTTTCCACAATATGCTTAGAAAAGACACTTAATTCTGGCACTCAAGGAATCTAAGGATGAGTCCTTCATTGGGAATGACAGCTAGTAGGCATTCCAGCCACAAGAGTGCACCTTACCCATGTGCATCAGTGGTAATTCAGACCAACACTGACCATCTCAGATCAAAAACAATATTCAATTATCACAGAAGAATTATTTACTAATTCTACCATGTGCTCAACATAATTCATGCTGTCAAGGACACAGTAATGACCTAATCAAAGTGTTGCCCTCATGAAACTTACATTTGTTGATACAATAAAGAATATGCAGTCACCAGCATGAATCTACAACATGTCAGATATGAGGAATATTACCAGGGTGGTAGGCTATTTTAGGTTGACATTTGCTATTCAGGTTTGCTGGGATAGGTCTCGTTGCCAAACAAGACTAAACAGAATGACGTGTAGGTCTTGAATATACATGGGGTAAGGCGCAGCAGTATAAAGATCTACAAACATGAAGATAGTGACATCAGGGGTCTACAATGGAGAGAATAGAAAGCAGATCAAAATGTTGCGGGCTGGAAAGTAAGAGCAGTTCGGGGACTATAAGGTCAACAGTTAAGTATGTCCTGGGAGGTGTGAATCTTTGTGTCACACTGAATGTGGTGGAAGTTTATTTGAGGGTTTCCATCAAGCAAGGAAATAATTTATGTTGACATATTGTCAGGTTTTTCTATCATCCTTGATTTTCTGACTCCATGTTTGACCTTGGACAGCATAATTGATTATAATTACTTCCTGCAAGAACCCTTCTGTGGCTTTTTTTTTTCCCTTTCAATTCTTGGTCTCTATCTTTGCATATTTTCACATCAGGTTATTCTCTATTCCAATTATATGTGCTGAAGGACTGACTTGTATGCCTCCCAAACCTACGCTGACTCTCTAGCTCCTGGGTGTCACTCACTGTGGTGGTGGCAATTTTCTGAGAAACCTAGTGTTAGAAGAGATCCTTTACTATATAATATGTCTGTTTTGATGCAGTAGAAACAAGTTGCTGGGTAGATGGCCAGTGTGTAAAGTGATTATATGACTACTATGAGTTCTAATTGCAAGTACCCATACAGCAATGATGGGTGTGGTGTTACAAATCTATAATCCCAGCAGTGTGCAGGTGGAGGTAAGCAGATCACTAGGACTACCTGGTTAGGTTTTTAGTCAAATTGGTGATCTCTGGAGTCATTGAGAGATCCTTTCTCAAAAAACAAGGATGTCACCTGACATTTACTTCTGGCTTTCACATTATACACACACATACACAAATGCACATAGACAACTGAAAAAAAAATCTGCCTCTCTGTTGGTATTGATGTGTTCTCTCTCTCTGTCTCTCTCTTTGCTGGCACACTGACTGATCATAGATGTTCTACCTCAATAGCTATGAGAAAATAAGTTTGTATTAATTAACATAGTGTATGTTGTTGTGGCAGTATAAGCAGAATAAAATAATATGTTTACTATTATCATAAAGTTATACATGGTATACCATATATTGTACAGGTTACTACATTTATAATATATTTGTTATTATATTATATTACATTAATGTATTATATTTTAATTATTTTCTCCTAGTCCATTTCTCTATTTGTGTCTGCATGATTAGTAACTTACCTGCAAACACTAGTTTACTCAGTGTATAATGGACATACAATAATATTCAGTGACACATACATGGTTGAATTACCTTGAATAACAGCCACTATCAATTAAAATATTCCCCAACCTGGCTCCAGACGGTTTTACTGGTGTCTCTGCTTAGTTCTAGTGGTAAACTGGATCCATTAAATTCTTCAGCCTAACCAACTGACTCTGCTCACCACCACTCCCTGAGCTAACCTCAGTTCTGCCCCTAACCTCTTGAGGAATCTCTGGCAAGACCATGGTACTTCATCAAGAATGGGTATTACTTTGGGTTGCAGTGGTTCTGACAAAAGAATATTCCAGAAATTCTTATCTAACACACAGTGAAGATGAAACAGAGAACAACATGTCAGGAAACTTTATAGTCAATAATTCATCCTGAGATTAAGGGAGCAATTCTCATCTTTGTACTAGAGATGTGGGGATGGCTGGAGAAGGCTATCCTTCAACTACTGAGCATCAGGTCTGGAAATTTGTTAAGGCAGGAGCTCTGTTTTGAAATCATGTGTGTAGGCTGCACATACAGAAATACTGCAAATCAATTTGTGGTGTTAAAGTGCTCTCACCTTTCTGGGAAGGGCAGCACCCTGAATATTTAAGAAGGCAAGTAATAGTCTTAAATGGGGGTGGAATTGAGTTGGGTTGCCTGGGTCAGCCACAGCTTGAATTACGAAACTTAAAAAAAGAAGGCAGATATCTCTTTCTTATTGATTTGGGGCCATTTTTTTCTTATTCATTACATTAAGTCTATGGATGGTGCTTCCAATGGCTTCCTGTCCAGATAAGAGAAAAAAGCTTTCTATAAGTGGTGAACTTGATGGGCTTTCATTTGTACTGGTGCTGCCAGGAACCACTTGGAACTTCATTCTTCATATGTACAGGTTTTGTATGTGTGTGGGATTGATTTGTTCACACATTCATTCATTTACTCAAACAACTTTGGAATTTATAAAAGTATGTGGTAAAGATGCTTTTCCTTTGAAGAAAGATGAATAAAAATGTGTCTGTACTTCAGACGTTCCCATTGTGATTGAGCAGTCAAGTGTCAGGACACACTGGAGACATAATGGCACTGTCTTCAAGCAGGGAAGTGCAGAGTCCTGTGGGAGGAGCAAACACCTCCTCCTGGGTTGAGCAAGCCATCGAAGACTCCTGTCAACAGTTATGCCTTTGAATTCATCTCCAGATCTACTATTTTAGCACTCCATATTCAAACATTGAGTGTCTCATTTCTATTTTTCAAACTGATTTTGTTAGATTAAGTCTGAGAAGATTCTTTGTCCTTGGTGATTTGAATGTGAAAGGCCAGCCCTCCATCAGCTCTTTTGTTTGAACATTGATTCCGGTTGGTTGGTGGTGCTGTTTGGGAAGGTTCTGGAAGCTTTGGGAGGTGGCGTCCTCCTGGGGAAATGGGGAGGGGGGGTTATAGTCCAGCCCTACTTGTTGATCTTTGCTTTTTTCTGCCTGGGTGATTTCACCTTCCTGTTTCAGCTTGCCATGCTGATTCACTCCACTCTCCAGACATGTAAGGGAAATTGAAATTCTATTCCTCCCAAAAGCTGCTTCTCCTACTTCTCCTAGGGTATTTATTTGTTCCCAGCAGTGAGGAAGCAACTGATCTGTATCCCTAGGAAACTGTTCTGTGACTGTAGGCCTTACTTGCTTGGTAAATTGAGAAATGGTGTATAAGACTAGCTAAGAGACTTCCAAATTAGACAGCTTGCTAAAGTGCTAGCTGCATTCCTCATTTGTTGGATCATATTAGAAACTTTAAAATCCCATGACCCTAAATTTCCCATCTGTGAGTCAGGAAGCCTAATGAAGGCAATTTGACAAAAATTTCTGTATGAAGTGCTTGGTAAATGATATTTAATTAATAACATCTATGTGCTTCCATCTATATTAGAAACCATGAAAACTTATTGGTTTTATAAGAAGCCATTGCTAAATATCAAATACAGTATCCACAATGTAGAGATAGGTCAGTGTTTCTCAGCCATGAGAGATTATGTTGGCTAGTCCAGGCCATTTTGTGTCTGGGGGGAGCACGTTGTAAGGAGTCTTGCCCTTTCTTTGGCTCTTACATTCTAGTTAAGCTTTTTTTTTTTTTTTTTTTTTTGGTTTTTCGAGGTAGGGTCTCATTCTAGCCCAGGCTGACCTGGAATTCACTATGGAGTCTCAGGGTGGCCTCGAACTCTTGGTGATCCTCCTACCTCTGCCTCCCAAGTGCTGGGATTAAAGGCGTGTGCCACCACCCCCGGCTTAGTTAAGCATTTTTATTTTTTTATTTTTTTTATTTTTATTTTTTAATTTTTTTTGTTCGTTTATTTATTTATTTATTTTGATAGTGACAGAGAGAAGAAGAGGCAGATAGAGAGAAAGAGAGAGAATGGGCGTGCTAGGGCCTCCAGCCACTGCAAACGAACTCCAGATGCGTGCGCCCCACTGTGCATCTGGCTAACGTGGGTCCTGAGAATCAAGCCTTGAACTGGGGTCCTTAGGCTTCACAGGCAAGCGCTTAACCGCTAAGCCATCTCTCCAGCCCAGTTAAGCATTTTTAAAATGCCATTGCTGCATGATTTTCTCTGCCTCCTCAGGGAAGAAAATTCGTATCTTCGTCTTGGCTTTATTAAACCCAGGATGGACCTGCTCCATGCTCCTGAAGCCTTTAATATGCAGTCTGACCTGCCTGTCCTTTTTATGTTTCAGACACTTAAGATCAAGGTTTTTGTTCTTCATCATCTTTATTTCTCAAATGCCTGTTACAGCTGTCATGAGCTGAGTGCTCCATCCAAACACTTGAGTGAATTACTAGAACCATTTCTGATTCTAAAATCTTGACTCATGGTATCTTGAAAATATCATGATGGTTTGGAAAAATAAGTAATGAAAATGGACCTGGTTTTATGTTTATGTGTCCTCTAAACTTTTCAGCCAGGGGCTTCAGCCACAAACTTGCAGACCATTAGAACTGTCTGTCAAATGAAATAATTACTGATTTTTCTGTGAACATGATAATACTAGGATGTTAACATATGTTCCCTCCATACTGAAAAACCAGGCAAAATATTAAAACCATTTTGTTAAATAAAAGAACATTTCTCTTAGCAAAGTGTAAGGTAGAAGTTTCTTTTCAATCTCAGAACATTTCTACTATAAGGCCTGTGTTTTGGACCTTCTGTGTCCTTTGTATCCTTTATGGAAAGGAGAATGTAGGATAAAAAATATATGCCAAGGTTTCTGTGTTTTCCATGTGGTCATATCAGAGGCCTTTGATAGTTCACTATATTTCACATTGTCCATGTTTGATTTCCATGGCAGATAAGGGTGGGGGAAAGCCATTCTTATTTGTGGGATTGCTGGAGCCCACTTTTCTGATGACTGAGGATGGAAACATATCTAACTCTTTTTTAGACAATCAGATTAGGATACTGGTCAGAGATTGCAAAATAACAATTCTGACTTGAGTTCTAAGCATAATACATTTGTCATTATTAATTGCTTATATGAAAAACTGCACATTTTGTGTAAAACATGCACAAACACGCACATAGAAAACCTTCTTTTAACTATATCCAAGTTGTCACAAGACTGAAAGAGTGATTGATGTCTATAAAATTGCAATATAAGTTCAGTGAACATAAGGGTTAAATAGTCTTTAAAATAACAAATTTAAAGAATTTGAGTGACAAACCACACAAAAAATTTTGAAAACATTGTGGATAGAAGAATAACAGTACTAGCAATTCCAGGTAGATGAATTTAAGAAATTATCATTTTTATTTAGTGATATTACATATAATAAATAAATATCCACTTATATGTATATAGTTTCAAAGAAGGAAAGGACAAGGAAAATGAAAGAAGGATGAAATATGAACACATTGTTTACTATTGAGACAATGACTAATGAAAACTTAAAGAGAATTAATGAACACTTTAGGAAACTTAAGCTTATTGTTGAATAAATAGATACAAACTATGTCAGGCAATGGTCAGCACATTAAGAGTTGGAGAATAGAAGATGTATTTCTATTGGGTCAAGACATACCTATGCTATCTCTTCAGTTCATTAAGATAGGATGGGAAACCAAGAGGGATAGTGTAAATAGTGTAAGGAATGTGGGGGAACAGAAAGGATAAGACATCTCATGACACTTCAGAGTAAGTGGTCACCACAGAGACTCCAAAGAAATAAAGAGAGACCATCCTGTGGGTGCTAGCAACAGAAAGAGGCCCAGTTGACTGTCAGTGTCAGGTCAAGAGCAAGAAGTACTTAACAGAGGGGGGGAGAACCTGTTGTCACTGTGGTTGTAGTACTGAAATAAGCACAAATAGCTCTTTATCTATTTTACCTTCTTGGATAATATAGATAGATGATAGATAGATGAAGACAGATAGATACATACATAGATAGATGCATACATAGAGAGAAATAGAGAAAGGATATGCCAAGATTTCTTTATAATTTGTCCTCCTGAATTCAAGCAGGAGTTTAATCTCAAATGTTATTAAGAGGGTGGAAAATTTCCAACTACAGTGTTTAAGGTGAGGCCTTTGGAAATTTATTAGATTAGATCATGTCAGTGAGGTGAGGCTCCTAAGTTAATTCTTGTGACTTAACAAGAACAACAGAGATGATGGACATGGTAAGATAAATTTACGTTCTCATCAAGATGCAATGCAGTCAAAAGGATCCTTACCAGGAAATATGCATGTTGTTTGGCCTTTCACCCTCTGAAATCGTGAGTGCAATCGGTGTTTTTTTTTTTTGTTTGTTTGTTTGTTTTTTGTTTTTTTTTATCTTGAGTGTAGTCTACTTCAGTTATTTTGTTATAATTGTGGAAATTTGACTAATACAGGAGATGATGGAATGATGGAAAGGGAGAAGAGATGGCTCAGCATGGTGGCACACACCTTTAATCCCAGCACTCAAGAGGCCAAGATAAGAGGATTGCAGTGAGTTTGAGACCATCCTGAGAATACATAGCAAATTCCAGGTTAGCCTGGGCTAGGGTGAAACCCTACCACAAAAATAAATAAATAAATAAATAATAAATAAAGGATGGGGAAAAGAAAGGACAAGAGCAGTCAAAAAAGAGAGATAGGCATTGAGACGACATTTTCCCATCTCTTTTCTGAAAATTTACTGTATTTATGACAGGCAACTTTTGATATGGGAATGAGGGGCAGAGTTGAAAACCTCCTCTGAATAGACCACCTGCCAGAAATCTGAACAGAGGGATATGGCACAGAAATCTTTGGGCCAAAACTGCTGTCTATTCAGCTGAAATTGTATGAGAGATTACAACCATTGAGATTGAGCCAGCTGACCTTCATTGGACCAACAGGAAGAATACAGTTTTATGAAGGGGCCAGCCCCATTTGTCGAGTAGGGTCTCACTCTAACTTAGGTTGACCTGGAATTCACTATGTAGTCTGAGGGTGGCTTGAACTCATGGAAATCCTCCTACCTCTGCTTTGCAAGTGCTGGGATTAAAGACGTGCACCACCACACCCACCTTTAGCTCCTTCAGTTTGTTCCATTGATCTATAAGTCTGTTTTGTGCCATAACGATGAAGTTTTTGTTACTACAGCTCTGTAATATAGGTTAAAATCTAGTATGATGATACCAACAGCATTATTTTCACCACTGATGACTTCTGTCTCCCATAAGACTGCATATAGTTCAGCTTTTTTCAGCTTTCAGTTGGCTGGGTAACAGGGAGAAGGTTTTCTGCTCATCATCACCTTGATTTCTCAGTGACTTTGCAGCTCAGGCATGTGATGTCTTCAATAATAGAGCCTTCCTTTCTCTTTTTCACAGGTAACCAAGGGCCTTGGCAATAGCCTGTAATGTTTTGGAGGCAACATAGACCTCCCTGGCCAATGACTCACTGGGAGGTATCCCATCCCAGGCACTGAAAATTTTCTAGTAACAATCTATGGTTTCTGGATGTGCCATTATTTTAAAAAGTAGATTTTCATATGTCTTATTCAGAATATCTTAAATTTTGATTGACCCTCCCCCCATCTTTCTTTTATACAATCTCTTCCCCTGACTTTGCTTAGGGCTTTACCCTCCCTATAATCTGTTCTTCTACTTACATATATACAATACCATCCTCTTAAGACCTTCCCTCTCCTCCCTCCCTTATAGACTTTTTCTATATTATGGGCCTCTGCTGCAGATTATTGGTTCCAGATCACACACAAGCTACATTTGTAGCTAGGATCCACATATAAGAGAGAACATGCGACATTTGGCTTTCTGGGCCTGGGTTACCTCACTTTGTATAATCCTTTCCAGATCCAAAGTTTTTTTTTTTTTTTTTTTTTTTTTCGGGGGGGGGGGCAAAGGACACTGTGAATAGAGCAAAGAGACAACCTACAGAGTGGGAGAAAATCTTTCCCACTTACACATCTGACAGAAGATTAATATCCAGAAGATACAAAGAACTCAAAAAAACAGGCCAATAAGAAATCAAACATCCCAATCAAAATGGGCTATGGATCTAAATAGAGAGTTCTCACTGGAAGAAATATAGATGGCATATAAACATCTAAAACAGTGTTCTACATCCTTAGCCATCAGGGAAATGCAAATTAAAACTACCTTGAGATTCCATCTCTTTCTTCCATCTGAATGGCTACCATCAAGAAAATAAATGACAATAAATGTTGGTGAGGTTGTGGTAAAAGGGAAACCCTTCTGCACTGTTTGTAGGAGTGTAATTTAGTTTGCTTTTGGTAAGACTGGCAGTCCCACTTTTAAGAATACTTATATTAAATAGTCTGTAAAATATTTGATGAAAGAACACTAATTTAGAAGTATTTGTAGTAGCATTGATTTGACACCATCAAAAGGAAGAGGAGACAGCACTGGTAGAGTTTTATTAAGTAAGCCTTCACAAATTTGCATGGGAAAAATATTCTAATCTAGACATGGTGTTTCCCAGCTATAATCCCAAGACTTGGGAGTTGAATTAGGAGGATTGTAGTCTAGGCTGACTACAGAGTAAGTTCATGACCAGCATAGTCTAGAGTGAATTAAATTCATCCTCTCCATTTCCAATCTCAAGCACCCATTTTTCTGATCTTTCCCTGCTAATGATTTGCTTTGATGGGTAAGTAGACCAACTAAGAATTGCACTGTCCATCAGAATGCCTAGTAGCTACTGTTGACTAATGCGGAAGAGATGGCAGAGGGTCAGTGCACCCACCTTTCCTCTGTCTGGTGAAGCATTCCTGGAATATCATTTAGGAATGTCTCAGAGGAACCCTGGAAGAACTGAATCTAGTTCTTCACTACAGCTACCTGCTAATAGAGACTTAAACTAACATATCTGTGAATTACCAAGTTATATAGTCACAACTTGCTATTAAGTAGAAAGAACATAGCTGTTGCAAAATTTTAATATATTCAATCTTCATAAATCACTGTGAACTAAGTTCTGATATTCTCACTTGCAGATAGAGAAAACAAAGCTCAGGAATGTTAACTAATTTATGCACTATAATACACAGATTCTATCAGGGGCAAACTTCTCCTTAATTCTGTCAAAATATATATGCCATGTGCTTTCAGCTGTAGAGTACAATATTTGTTTTAGATCTAAGGTGAGAGACATCTTAATTTTTATTTAGTAGTTCAGTTAAGAATTTCCATCCCATGTACTTCATTAGCAAGCATATTATTCTTTAATAATTCTAGAGTTTAAACTAAAAATGTATAGCCTATAACTAATTAATCCTTATCTTTTGCCATTCTTCATAACTTTTTAAGTGGAATGATAATGGAAAATAAAAGTACAGAAAGAAGTTGAAGAATGATAAAATCATATATTCTGAAAACTATTCTCAGGATAAATATTATATCAAAGGTGTAGAGGGAATCATAGACTTAAGACAATCTCCTGGTGGAATTTTCTGAATATTTGTTTTATTGACTTCTTTTATAGTTTGACCTGATAGCATTTTTGTAACATCAAGCATATTAAAAAATATCTTCATCATAAGAGGAGGAAAAGATCATGACATCAAAATAAAAGAGAGACTGATTGAGATGGGGAGGGGGTATGATGGAGAATGGAATTTCAAAGGGGAAAGTGGGGGAAGGGAGGGCATTACCATGTGATGTTTTTTATAATCATGGAAAATGTTAATAAAAATTGAGAGAAAAAAATTATAAACAAAGTTATGTTATGGTTTAAGATGTAATTCCTCAATTCCTCCAACAATGAGTCTTAATACTTTAATTTACATCACTACTGAACAAGTTTGCCAAAGTACCCCAGGCAGAATTATAGAGTTTGATTAAGGTTCAAATAGTTATAGATTGTGTTGTGAAATCTTTTGTTATGTTTGGAATTCAATATAGTTCTATGAAATTGATTTGAAAGAGATTAAAATATTTCTTTTTGGCTCAGCAAAAAAATTATGTTATTCAAATTAATAAAATAAAAACATTGCCATTACAGCATGTTGCCAATATAAAACTTATTAGTCACATATTTATTTTAATTAATACTATATAAATTTATGGGATACTGTAAAGTTGCAATATGTACATATCTTGTGTCATGATTAAGTCGGAGTAATTATCATATCCACTACTGTAAATATTTATCTTTCATGAGGGTGAAACATCCAATATCCTGTACTATTTTATACCTATAGTAACCAAATTGTGTGATAGAACACAAAAACAGATTCCTTCTGGGTAAGTGTGATTTTGTGCTCATTGGCCAACTATCCCCTTGCCCCTCCACCACTACCGTCCTCAATCTGTGGATTATTATTCTTCTCTGTGCTTTTATGAAATTGGTATTTTTAGATTCTACATATGAGTGAGATCATGAAGTGTTTATCTTTCTGTGTCCAGTCTATTTCACATTGCATAACAACAGATACCATTTGATCACAAAATCCTGTCCTTTGTAACACCATAAATGAATCCAGAAACCTAACCACAACCTAATCCTATTTTGTAGTTCTGAAGTAATTCTTAACTGACACATTGGCCAGAGATCCAATTGTAGGAGCAGGAAGTCAGAGATAAACAGAAAGAGGATTCACTTGGAAGAAGATCTGAGAATCCATAGATAGATAATTCAGAAAGATATGAAAGTAGAGTTGTAGCGCTGGTAATACTGATGAATTTTATTAGTGCCACTGATACTGCTTTTTACCAGAATGTAGGTGGGGCCTGAGGGAAGTCAGATTTCATCAATAATCTTTATTTTGGATTCAAATGCCCTAGAAAATTCTTCTTCTGCCATTCTTTTTAAAGGGAGTCATTTCTCTTTCAACAATTGTTGTTTTCAAACTTACTTACATTCTCCAGCATTTGTCATCTCTCCTAAGATACTTTACTCAGAAGAACTATCTGCTTGGCAAATTAGAAGCAGATCCCTTTTGCCCTAACTAAACTTCTGTTGAATCTTTTAAAATAAGCAACAAAACAGAGGTGGTAGAGTATACCTTTAATCTCAGTCCTCAGGAAACCAAGGCAAGCAGATCACTGTGAATTTGAGGTCATTTTGGCCAACACAGCAAGTTCTAGAATAGCAAGGAATATAGTATGAGACCCTGCCTTTCAAACTAAAAGCCATACAACTGAATTCCTTGTCATTAAGATTGACCAGAAGTCTCAATACTTTTGCCAACCTTCAGTGGTTTCTTTACATATAATGGTTTAACAGTTGCATAATCAATTACCAATAATACCTCTTCCTGTATTTTTTTGTTGTTTGTTTGTTTTTTTTTTTTTTGAGGCAGTGTCTCACTCTAGCCCAGGCTGACCTGAAATTCACTATGTAGTCCCAGGGTGGCCTTGAACTCTCTGTGATCCTCCTACCTCTGCCTCCCGAGTGCTGGGATTGAAGGCATGAGCCACCATGCCCAGCCCCTCTTTCTGTATTTTTATTTCTTACTTGTATTCAGTGTATGCTTACTTGATGTCATGTTTTCCTGTGTTTTGTTTCTTGTATGTATCATGTGTGTGCTTTCTTAGTTGCAGGGGCAATGGCTTCTTCTTCTTTGCTTGTTGATAATGAACAAAACATATTGTCAGTGTTTCCAGAAGAAAGAGGAAATAAAAGTATGCCATTAACCAATCTCTAGACTATTCATTTCTTCATTTAAAATGTAGGCCTTCAATGGATGCAGTAGTTTGTTATGGGTGAAACCAACTGTTATAATTGGACAGGAGGCCCACTCCATGGGAGGGATACATGCCTGACACTGAACCTATTATTGGGGAAGTTATGAGCCCTTGGTGGTATTAATACCTACTGGTGTCTGCCTAAATGCATATATTATGCTCACCAAACTGCCTAGTAAGCACTTTTCTTTTTTCCTAATTTTTTTTTTATTTTTAGTTATTAATTTGAGAGAGACAAAGAGGGAAAGAGGGAGAGAGAGAGAGAGAGAGAGTTTGAGAAGGAGCGCCAGGGCCTCCAGCCACTGCAAACAAACTCCAAACATGTACGCCCCCTTGTGCATCTGGATAACTTGGGTCCTGGGGAATCAAGCGTTGAACCGGGGTCCTTAGGCTTCACAGGCAAGTGCTTAACCACTAAGCCATCTCTCCTGCCCCAGTAAGCATTTTTTCTTAATGTTTATACCCATAGGTCAATACTACTCTCACTTTTGGTTAGAGAAGCTTCTCTTTTCAGATGGCAGTGACCTCTGGGATGGCTCAAAAGGCACCATAGTGCTGAGCAGAAGTGATAGAAGAGTGCTCAGCACTGAAGCATCTCTATCACACCTGCCAACGCTCAGGGTCCATGTAGAAGAGGTGGCAGGAAAAATATAAGAGCCAGAGGAAGGGTAGGACTCCTTACAATGCACTCTTCCAGACACAAAATGGCCTTGATATCCATGATCTGTTACCTGACACTACCTACACAAGACCAGTATAATAGGAGGAAAAGATGATGAAATCAAAATAAAAGAGAGACTCACTGAGAGAGGGAGGGGATATAATGAAGAGTAGAGTTCTGAAGAGGAAAGTGAGGAGGAGAATTACCATGCTTTATTTTCTATAATTATGGAAGTTGCTACTAATAAATAAATAATAAAAAATAAAATGTATGCTTTAAATTCATTTATTTTCTATGGCTAAAATAAATTGAAAACTTTTTAATTAATGTAACAATTCAAAATCTATGGCATCATTTAATGAAGTATGGAGAGCTGATATTACGATATATTCAATTTTAATTTTCATTTTCAATATGGAGTTTATAATATACAATCAAGTGAGGTACCAGCATAGGACTCACATGGGGCACTGAAGTCTTTCTAGGGCTTAGAGTTCCCATATTTTATCAAAGATATTTCTCACTTTTCATTGAGGCTAAAGGATATT